>CM035408.1:211574510-212834510 GCA_020310875.1 Ceratopteris richardii
AAAATTCCAAACAAGGCATTGAGACAATTTCCACTAGATCCACGAATTAAACATATGTTTAAAAGCCTAGAACTATCAAAGATTTTGAGATGGGGATGTGATTATAAAAGTAGGAATGAAGTAATGCGAGTTCTAGTGGATAATCCAACCTTTCAACACCTTGATTCTAGATGGATTGATTTTGCACAAGATCCACACAATGTAAAGTTAGGTTTTGTATTAGATGGGATTAATCCATTTTGAGCGAAATCTAGTCAATGGTCCACATGGCCAATGGTAGTCAACTATAATCTCCCACTATACCTTAGCATTAAAGAAAACATTTGATGCTTTCACTTTTAATCCCAGGAAAAAGACGGGTTAAAGAGATGAATGTATATCTTGCTCCTCTCATCGATGATGTCCAAGAGTTATGGAGAGGTATTAATTTCATTGATATATTGAAAAGCATAGATCAAAGAAAAATTATGATTCATGGAATTGTGGCATGTACTATACACAATTCTCTAGGATATGGCTTTTGTGTAGGTAATGAAATAATTTTATAATTTAATCTTATGTGATTTAAGATAATTATAATTTTTATGTTTTCCATGCATGCAAAAATTTCTACTAAGGGATATAAGGCTTGTCCTTACTATGGTGATTGATTGAGATTAATTTATAGTAAAACTCTTGGCAAGAAAGAACCTATGAATCTACCACTTGGGTACTTACAACAAAAGAGATGTAAATTATCAAAAGAAAAAATTCAATCGATATGCACACCTACAAGATTTGGAGAATCTTTCTAAAACATGTTTATTTTGAATGACAGGAGCTTATCTAGGTTAAAGGCACATGATCTTCATAACTTTTTGAAGTGCATTCTAGCTCTTATAATCGATAGATGTGCAACAAAAGGAGTACGAGATGTATTATATCATCTTAGATTTCTTACAAGGTAGTTATTCCTCTTCTATTTTTAATATATAATATTATTTGATATTTTTTGTTACATATTAATTTCTTTATAATTTAACTTATGATTATTAATAGGTGGATTACATCAAAAAGCCAAAGGCTCAATCGCAGAAAAGAGACATGAAGGCAAAGAGCTACTATGTCTAATGGAGAAAGATCTTCCAACTTAACTTTTTTATATACAAGTTCATTTAATGATCCATCTTGTGGATGAAATAGAGATTGCTAGAATTGTAAGCACTCGGTGCATGTTTTGTGTCAAAATATTTATGGGTATATTGAAAGGTTAGGTGCAACAAAGGGCAAAACTAGAAGGATCCATGGCACAGGGATGGATGGTTGAAGAATGCGTATATTATATGAGTGAATATTTTAAAAGAGTTGATGCAGAAGCTCCACATGCATGGACTAAAGAGTCTCCTTCAAAATTGATAGATGAGGTATTATTAGATAAGGGAGTTCCTTTTCAATTTACAATGCAAGAGAAAATCGATATTTCTACTTTTATTGCATATAATAACAAATTCATGCAATCATTAGTTAATGCGTATGAATACTAAATCCAAAACCTTTGAAGGAGAAGATGGAGAAATAAGAGAGATGGATGTAATCTCGATAACAAGAATATAGAAATATCTTCTTTCATGGATTGGTTATATACTCGTTTGCAATGAGCCAATGGAAATAAAGAGACTATCTCATATGATCAAAGAGGATTTAATGATATGGTGTGAAAGAAAACTAATTTTTTTCTACTAATATTATATTCTTGCATATATAGTTATTTTGTTTCTCTTCTACTAATTTATTTATTATTGCAGGCACAAATGTACACAAATATGTGGGATTATGCACAATTTTATCAAAATCAAAGTTATTGATTCTTTATGCAAAATCAAATATTCTAGCATTGTTTGAATAAATTATCACATGCTAGCAAAACATACAAACCTTATAGACAGTGAACTTGGCTACATAGGGACCATTGTTGGCATCTATAGAATATCATTTTGTATCTTTAAATAGGTTAAAGAATTTATATTTTCTAACCTATTTAAAAATTATATTATTCTTTTAAGCACATGATAATGAAGTTTTGTTTTTTATATTTTGATAGGTTATTTTGAAGGTCGATTGGTTTGAACCCAAGTATGAAGGTAATAATTCCGCATTGAGAAGATAACTATCTTGATTTTGGGCAATTGATTCTTCAAACATAATGCAATTTATAGAAGAACCATATATTCTTGCTAGACATATTGAACAAGAAGTTTTTACAAAGACCTTGATGCTCATCCTTGGTGGTAAATCATTCATGTCCAACCTAGAGGTTGATCCTTGTTTGAAAAATTTACTATTAGAGAAATCAAAGAAATTCATGTTGATGGTTCACCATCAAATATTAAAATATCAGCATTTTAGAGAGAAATTAGAATTGTTCTACATGATGATGATAATAATGTATGTGATAAGAATGATAATAATCTATGTGATGATTCAATAGATGATGAAGAGGAAGAGCTACCAAAATATAATATTAGTCCATCAACAGATGATGTCATTTATGAAAACACTGATTTAACAATAAAAGAAATGGCATAAATCAATAAAGATAATGAAGATGAGCCTATGTTGATGTTTTACCAAAATGACGGTAATAATAAAAATACATGACTAGATCAGACAATAGCTTCCTCTCTATTCAATTGGAATACAAGGCGAATCACACCATAGAGATGAACTATGTTCTTCTAGGTTAGAGCATGAGGCTCGGGGGTATGCCTATAGTTTTGCATATAGATTTATTTTTTAGGATGAAAATCTCTCCCAAGAAGGGACAAATGTTATAAAGTAAAGTCTATGATCTGAATATTCCACCATTCAAAAAGATCTAAAATCGTTCATAGTTTGGTCATTCGTGTGTGAATGACCAAAGATCTTGAGACAAGATTTAAGTTTTGACAAAAGAGCTCTAGAGCCTTCTAACACAAGCTAACATGAGTTAACTTGAGCCGAGAGAGGCTTAACTCGAGTGGCAAGTACACTTACCGCTAGTGGACTCTAGTGGAAGGTAGTAAAGGAGTGATGGAAATTGCACATGCTCCAAAAGTAAAAGGCATAGTTCTCCTACATTCTACATGGAATTTTCAAGCCCAATATGACAAAGTAGTCCATGCATTTTTGATGCCCATAAATGGACTAGTATTTTGAATCCACCCATTTCACATGTTAGTGTCCAAATAACACAAGGGAATAAATAGTGAATTGGCATTATTATTCATTCCCTACTTTGCATTCATATCAATTTATCAATTGCAAAGCTAGATGGTGTTTTTAATCTTTTTAATGGGCATCAAACAATAGATTCTCCTCTATTAAATTGGAGTATGAGGTCAATGTTGGAGTTTATGTATGCGGAAGCACATGAACAACACAAAGAAGAAGAAGAAGATTGGAGCACAATGCACAATACTGAATGTATTATCAAGTGAATGTACAAAGAAGTAACATGTTAGGGTTATAGGCATATATACAATTCGGGAAAAAAAATCCTCCGAAAGAGGGAAAAAAGTGCCCCACTGGTCCTAGTGTGTTCACACACATCACTACCAAAATATATCAACAAACTCCCCTTAGGAGTGATCTGGTGAACAAGGAGTTGGCACTCATGTATAAGGAAGTTCCAAGATATGTGAAATCAATCTACGAAAGGAAGTAAGTCCAAAGCTTTTCAAAAAGCTTCAAACTTCTCCCTAAACAGAGCCTTTGTGAAAAGGTTTGCAACATTCTCCTATGTGGGCACATATGCCAATTGATCTCTCTAATAGAGAAACTTTCCCTAACATAATGATAGTGGACCTCAATGTTCTTAGTGTGAGCATGGAACGTAGGGTTCCTCGCAATTGCCAATGCACTTTGGCTATCAGTGAAGATAGTGGTGGCAAAGATTGAACAACACACAAATCAACCAAAAGGCATTTGCGCCACACACGCTCAAAAAAATCACTTTGAAAGCTATCCTATACTCAGACTCACAACTAGAAGTGGACATTATAGGTTGCTTCTTGCTCAACCAAGATACGCACAAGCTATCAAGCATGAAGCAAAGATCACTAGTGGACACATGAGTGTCATAGCAACCACCCAAAGTAGAGTCTGAAAAAGCATGTAAATCTGATGATAATGATCCCCTCTTGGGATAAAACAATCCAAGTAGTTAGGTACCACTCAAGTAGCGAAAGATATGCTTAATTGCCTACCAATGCTTGACACCTAAGCAATGCATAAACTTGCTCATCTAACAAACTGAATATCAAGGTGAGTGATGCATAAGTAAATCAAGTATCCAATCACCTGATGATAGAGAACAACATCAAATGCATCTGTAGCATCATGAAGACTCAACCGTAAACCTATTTCCATAGGAATGGCAATAGGCTTGCTGTTTTCAAGGCTAAAATGTTGCAATAATGTGCCATTAAATTATGTTTGACATAAAGCTATTCTGCCATCAACTTGCATAAATTGAAAGGGGCTTGAGTGTTCACAGGAGAAGAATGGAGAAGAAGAAGAGATAAAAATACATCGGAAGCCTCCGTGTCTTGATTAACAGTAAGAAATACAATAACCTTATCTAGAATGAGACAAAATTGTTCTCTATGGGTAGCGCATAAGCCAAAGAGCACACACATGTATACAAAATACCACTATTTCTTATGCAATCAACCTCCTCTATGCCAATACTCCACCTTTTCCAGTAGCTTTCCATTGTGCACACCTTGCAATCAAGCTTCCAATATGGTTGGAGGAAGAATCTTTAATGTTCATGTGTAGAACTTTCTTGATGGTACTTGCTCCACCTTAGATGCTCTCCTAGTTGCTCTCTGCATACTCATTGTTGAAGTCTCTTGCTGACGCTTTCTCTCTCTTGCCTCTTAGTCTAACCCCTTAGTCCAAGAATTGCTAATCATTTTGTCGTGTTTCGATTCTTCTTATGTATGTTGCTTCAAATGCTAGTGTATCTTGGTGCTCACTTTTATGTCCCAAGAATCACTTTTTGTGTATGGCCAATGAATCCCTATTTTTTCTTGTATTGACTTTAGGAGAAACAAAATTTTAAATGGGGGCACTTGCTTTCTCTTCATATCTTTTCCACTTTTGACCTTCATTTTTTCAAAATCTGTGCATAAGCGAGGGTTCTAAACTATCCAAAACACTTCAAAAACATTCAACTTTTTGTGTAAAACCATTGTGAACAAATTGTTTGTGCACTACCTATGCACCCTTGTTCTCGGCCACTTGTGCACCACCTATGCACCACTTTGCACTTTTGCACCACCTATGCATCACTTGCAAAGTCATCACTTTGACTTTTGATCGACTCCACAAGTGATCACTTTGACCTTTGATGAGTTCAATAGTTGCCCACCACCTCTCGGAGAGGAAAATTAAAATCCGCTAAGGTGTAGCCATAGAATAATATGCCAATTTCTTGTAAAACCAGAGATATCTTTTTGACAATCATTGTGATGGAAGGACCTATGATGGGATGATGAAGAGGGGGGGAAAGGGGGGTGATGGAGAGGAGGGTTTGGGGGGAATGGGGAGTCGGAGGGGAGGGATTGGGGGGGGGACTTGCAAGGTGGTATTCAATGGAGGGAACGGAGAGCGTTATTATGGAAATATACAGAAATGAAATAGATAAGAAAAAGAAAATTGCCAAAGCATGTATAGAAAAAAAAAATCCATATTGCTATATATCCAATAACAATCCATACAAAGAATCAAAATTTGATGCCCAAATGCAAAAATAAACAAGATAGGTCCAAGTACAACAATGTAAAGCACAACCAACAAAAGAAATGGCTAGGGGAGCATCTCTCAGAGTTGGGGGGTGATTGGGGGATGATGGAGGGATAACATATGCCTGCTCAACCATAACCACAATCCCACCCATAAAGTGATGAATATGGTCCCTCTCATGTAGAACTAGAGGACAAGCCGGGTTGTTGAAGAGTTCTAATGAAGAGCACCGATGGAGCTCCAAAGGGGCACAATTTGTAGAATCATCCTCATCAAGAAAGCAGTCGTGCTATTGCTATACCATATGCAAGGAAGATTGATAGGCCTGCTATTAGGAGGAAGCTAAGGATCATATGCAATTGATCATGGAGGCATGCTATTAGTGGAGGGTGATGGTTGTGGAAATAAAATTGAGAGAGTGACGTGTGGCATTTGCTCCATCGAGTGCAATGAAAATTGCATTGCAAAGAAAGCCAAGGAAGGGGGGATCATTAAAAGGGAGGTCGGGTGCGTGGTGGTCAGTGGTAGGGGAAGGTGGAGGGGGTGGTGGATGGGAAGGGGAGCATAGGGGTAAAGGTGGATGTGGGGAACGCTGAGGATGAGAAGTGAAAGGAGACTCGATGGAGATAGATGGGGAGGCTATTTGGTGAACATGAGCTTGTCCAAGTGGGGGGTGCTAGGAAAACAATGCAAAGGGTGATGGGGAGGTGAGTGAAGGTCAGGAAAAGAGTCATCGAGGTAGACATAGATGTGACAAGAGGGTTGGACTGGTGGTGATGTTAGGTGTCACACTATGGGTGGTGGATGGAGGAATAGGCTAGAGCTGAGGTCCAAAAGGATGGCTCAACCAAAATGAAGGGGGATGATGATGGAGGAGGATGGGAAAGCTCTTGTCGATGGTATGGCTGATGCACATGGGGCTATTGACCTAGCAAATGGTATAGCCATGCTAGAATGGGAGCTGAGTAAATTGAGAAAGAATGGGTACCCCTAGCTATGGTGGCTAAGTAATGCTAGGATGGAAGAGTGAAGCAGCCAAACATCAATGAGGTGTAGGGATATGAGCCCCAGTGGATGAAGCAAGGGGTCGGTGATGCAAATATCATACAAGGGATGGTAGATGATGGGTTGACAAAAAGAAAGTGGAAGATAAAAGAATGGAAAATGGCCAACAAGTGAGGGGAGAGAACCACATCAATGCCAAATATGTGGCATGAGTGAGCTAGATGGAAAATGGGGAAATGAGTGAAGTGCTACGTGGACATCAAAACCTTTGGGCGTTGATGAAAGGATGGAAGCTAATGACCAAAGACCAACATGTTGAAGGCTATCCTTGGGAAAAAGATCCACGAGGTTGATGGACGAGAGGGATAGATGAAAGCGGAGGGCTAAGGGAGATGATGGATCCCTATAATGAACTATGAATACCGAAGGTGGGTGGGGGGCTGTAGAAAGTGGGTGACTATCTGAGCTAGTGGGAGGGTGGCCAATGGACCCACTAGAATGTGTAGGAGCAGAAGTAGGGGTAGGGAGCCTAGGCGGAGGTGCATCAAGGTTATAAAAAGATGAGCTCAATAGTGATGGACACGGGAACACAAAGGCGACGTGATGATCTTTTGGTAGAGGGTGATGAAGGGATGGAGGGTCAGGATGGGGGGCATGGGAAATGGAAACTAGGGGTGGTAGGAGCCCGAGGGTAGGGTGAGGGACTTGGGAAGTGGATGCATGTACCTAAGGAGCAAACAGGGTGAGATCTAGAGCTAAAGGAGGGAGTTTTGAATACTCCTCTATGATGAAGGATGAACCTCGAGGGGGGGTGTGGGTGAAGACATGGTGCAAACTCATAAGAAAGGAATACTAATAGCAATGCTGAAAAATGCAAGGATCACCAATCAACTCATCAGCCAATAGAAGTGTAGATACTAGGACGCATAGAAAGGTCTCGAAGTGGCTAGGCCCAAAAGAGTTGTGGGAGGGAAGTAGTCACCTAGAAATGAACGCACACTCACAGAAGAACATCCAAACATAGAGGAATGAACCACACAACCCCTCAAAAACCCCATTAGAACTTAGTTAATGATCAAGCTGACTCAAAAACCAGATTCAAGACGTTCGAAAAACATGAAATTGACTCAAAAAACACGAAAAGTGGACATCACAAAGGTCCAAGGGAAAAACACAAAATGGACAAGCACAATGGAGGGGGGCAATGATAAGATAAAATTTATCCTGAGGTTGGGGGGCAGGTACCTTGTAGCAATTCCATTGGTGTTGAATGAGAGGTACAATGAAATATCATTCATATACGAAGAAGAGAAGGGGGGGGGAGTAGAGAGGGAGTGAGAGAAGAAGAGAGAGAAGGTAGGGAGAAGGTGAGAGTATTAGAGAGGGATAGTAGAGAGAGAAGTCAAGGTGAAGGTGAGATAATTAGAGAGGGAGTAGAGAGAGGTAGAGAGAGGTTTTTTTACTATAATAAATCAAAAGGCAAGGTTGACACTCTTTTTCCTTTTTTTTGAAGATTTTGCCCAAAAAAATAAAAAATTAATTTAAATGCCAAAAAGACCCAAAAAATTTAAAGAAAATAAGAAAAATATCAATCTTAATTATTCTAGACAATTTTCCACACTCAAAAAGTTAGAGAGCTTCCCATTTTTCTTTTATTTCAACAAGAAAAAGAGCATTGAAAAAAACGAGGAATTCCAAAAAATATCCTAAAAACTTCTTTAAATGCCAGAAAAAATCCTAGAATATTCCAACATGTCATGACTTGGCTTTGAAATGACCACTAAATTGCATGGAAAACTTAAAGAAAACCTTGACAAGTGATGAAACTAAGAAAACCAAGAAAATGAAATAGAACGAGAAGAACTATGTACAACCTAGATATATTTTGTAGTTCCAAGTGATCCACAAGACTCAGATTTGCCTTTGGTGATAGGACTTGAGCCTAGATATGTTGACCAGTGGCAACACTTCTCCTTTCATAGTTTCTAACTCCATTGCACCCCATTGAAGCATTGTTTTAATATTATAAGGACCTTCCCAATTAGGAATCCATTTGCCTCATAATTGTGCCTATAACTGAGGATTATGTAAAAGGATAAGCATACCTATCTATAATTTATTAGTTCACAAATTTTGATCATGAGCCTCCTTCTTTTTCCTTTGAGTATCGTCCAGTTGCTTTGCTGCATATAGGCAAATTCCCTCCACTTTGTTTAGTGTAGTAAGCCTAGCAGAGATTCCAATATCTTTCCTTTCTTGCACACATTTTGTTCTAGGTGAGCCATGTCAAATTCAAAGGGATTTATAGGGATTACTCTATATACCAACTCAAAGGGGGAGTATCCTATTGCTTCTTTGCATGCTAACCTGTAGGCTCATAGAGTACCTAAATAAGAAGTGCCCCATGTAGTGGGCTGCAACATACATTCCTTTCATAGTAGAGAAATTAACACCTTGTTAGTTGATTTTACTTGTCCATTTTTCCTAGGGTAATATGCATAGGAAGTTCAATGTAGAACCTTGTACCTATAGAAAATTTCATACAAAACATTTTTCACAAAGTGTGTCCCTTGATTTGTGAAAATTTGAAGTGGATAACCAAATCTACAAACTATATTGTTGTATAAAAAATCTATGACTATTTGGGTTGTGCATTTAGTGGAAGAAATAACCTTTGCCCATTGAGTTGCATAGTCTATTGAAATACCATCGTGATGACCACCCGACCATGCCATCATGATTGGTTCATACTATTGGAGTTAGACATCTATGGAAGCATGCAAACAACACAATGAAGAAGAAGAAGCTTGGAGCACAAAACAAAACAGTGGATGTATTACCACTAGAATGTACAAAGATAAGTAGCCCATTAGGGCAATATGCATATACGCAAGCCGGGTGAAAAAACCTCCTAAAGAGGGAAAAAAGTGCCCAGCACTCCTAGTGTGTTCACACACATCACTGCCAAAATATATCAACAAATCCCCCCTTGGAGTGATGCTCTGAACAAGGAGCTAGCACTCATGTATAAGGAAGTGCCAAGCTATGTGGAATCAATCCACAAAAGGAAGTAAGCCTAAAGCTTTGCAAAAAGCTTCAAAATTCTCCCTGGGCAGAGCCTTTGTGAAAAGGTATGCAATGTTCTCCTACATTGGCACATATGACAAGCTGATCTCTCCAATAGAGAACCTCACCCTACCATAATGATAATGCACCTCAATGAGCCTAGTCCGGACTTGGAACACAAGGTTGCTCGCAACTCCCAATGTGCTCTGACTGTCAGTGAAGATGGTGGTCACATAAGACTGACCAACACAACCAAATCAGCCATAAGGTGCCTGAGGCACACACACACTCAACACTCATTGTGAAAGCTACCCTATACTTAGCCTCACAACTAGAAGTGGCCACAGTCGGCTACTTCTTGCTCAACCAAGGTATACATGAGCTACCAAGCATGAAGCAAAAACCACTAGTGGACACATGAGTGTCATAGCAACCAACCCAATCACTATAAAAAAAAGCATGCAAATCTGGTGGTAGTGATCCCCCCTTGGGATAAAACAATCCAAGTAGTCGGGTACCACTCAAGTAGCGAACGATGCACTTAACTACCTACCAATGCTTGACACTTGGGCAATGCATAAACCTACTCATCTGTGAGACCACAAACTGAATATCTGGCCGAGTAATGCATAAGTAAATCAAGCATACAATAGCCTAATGATAGAGCACAACATCAAATGCATCTCTAGCATCATGAAGACTCAACCGTAAACATGTCTCCATAGGACTGGCAATAGGTTTGCAGTCTTCAAGGCCAAAACACTGCAATAATGTGCATATATATTTTGTTTGAGACAAAGCCATTCCACCATCAACTTGCATAAATTGAATGCCCAAATAGTGATGCAAATGCCCCAAATCAGACATCTCAAATGAGGGATGCAAATCAGCCTTGAAATCAACAATATTCTTTTCTTGAGGACCAGTGAGTAGCATGACATCAACATAGACAACAATGATCAGATGCACATCATTAGCATGCTTAACATATAAGGTGCTTTTAGTTGGATTGTTTTCAAAACCATGTGAAATCAGATAGGCATGTATCTTTTCATACCATGCATGTGGTGTTTGTGTTAAACCATATAATGCCTTCTTTAACATGCACAACTGGTTTTCATGCCCTTTATGCACAAAGCCACGGGGCCGAAAAACATACACTTCTTCATGCAAGTCACCATTTAGAAATGCCATTTTAATGTCCAACTGATGTACATTCCAACCATGATGAGCTGCAAGTGCAAAGATGCTAGAAACAGCAGTCATTCAACATTTAGGTGCAAAGGTCTCATCAAAATCAATGCCTCTTTCTTGTGCATAACCCTTTGCAACAAGCCTAGCCTTATACTTGTCAACTGTTTCATCATGCTTTAGTGGGACACCTGTTAAGTATATATGCTTCACACATAATAGCCTCAAGCCAGAAACTATGTGGTAAGGCCTGGCCTTTGCCCATGCACCTCGCCATCTCCATGATTGATGTGTTCTTCCGTTCAATAGCTCCATTCTATTGAGGTGTATACGACAATGTACATTGATGTTTTATCCCATGTTTAGCAAAAAATTTATTAAAGTTAGAAGACATATATTCCCCCCTCGATTAGAATGGAGGGTGCCCATTTTACATGCCATCAGATTTTCAGCCAAAACCAAAAATTGTTTGAAGCACATAACACTTTGGACTTTTCTTTGAATGGATATACCCATGCATGCTTGGAAACATCATCAATGAAAGTCACGAAGTAAAGATAATTTCCAAAAGAGGGTGTCTGCATATGACCACAAACATCACTATGAACAAGATGCAATTTTTTAGTAGCTCAAATTGAAACATCTTTTGAAAAGGAGGAATGCTACATTTTTCCCAAAATATAGCCGTCACATACATGTTTATAGGGTGCCTCAAGTTTGGACAAAGAGGACACCATTTCACATTTCCATAGGCATAACAAACTAGCAAAATTAAGATGATCAAAGCATGCATGCCGAAGCTTTGCATCTGACATAGCCTGAGAATCATGTACTGCACATGCTGAGTCATTCATACATTTTTCATAATCTATGAGCTTATACAACCTAGGAGATAAAATGCCAGAAGCAATAATCACGTCATCATTTAACAGATCATGAACTATACACTTGTCATCATCAAATTTCACAACCAAACCAATCTTGGCTAAAGCTGAAATTGATAACAGATTCTTCTTGATCCTTGCCACAAATAAAGCATCTGACAATGTAAAAGAACTACCATCAGAAGTAGTTAGAATGATCTTACCACCTCCAATAACAAGATAAGAGGAGTTGTTGGCACATGTGACAGTATTCCCTATAGGGGCAGGCTCAAGTGAAGTGAAGAAACTATGCTGCGAAGTAATATGTTTGGTTGCCCCACTATCAAAGTACCAAACATCTGAGTCTACTGGAGACATACACTGCTCATGAGAAGATGGATCAAAACTACAAATAGTAGTAAACACCCATTCTTCATTCTGCACTAGATTAACAGACTCTGTTTTCGATGCGGAGACCTCTGCAACAACCATTCCAACCTCCTTCTTTGCCTCTTTAGCAGACAATTTTGGATAGCCCTTAATAACATGATCATTTGATTTACAAAATTTGCAAAACGATTTTTGCTTTTTTGATTTCTTCTCATCTTTGTCGTCCTTCTTCGAATGTGCAACATTTGTAGATTTCTGCTTACTAGTACAAGAGCTCCATTTACCTTTGACCTTCTGACTAGCTAGGAAAGCTTGATCTGCAACATGCATAATATACCTGTTTTGCCTAGATTGATCTTCCTGCAACAAAACAGAAACTAACTCCTCAAATGATAAGGCATTTGGATTTCCTCTCATCATCAAACAAAGAGTAGAAGCAAAACTCTCATTTGAGTCGGGAAGACCATTCAGAACACTCTCACTACAAGAAAAAGGGGGGCGTAGCGACGCCCCCGAATCGGGAAAAAAACGAAAACCGTCGCTTATGCGATGAAAGCATCGCATAAGCGACGGTAAAAAAATCGGATTTTTTTTTTTGGCCGAGCATCGTCGCATAAGCGACGGTAGCGTCGCTTATGCGACCCAACACCAAAGCGTCGCTAAAAGCGTCGCTAGTTAGCGACCCACTTAGCGACGTTGGCAAACTGCAGAGCGTCGCATATGCGACGCTCTGGAATGTAAAAAAAAAATTTCAATTCTCCCGGCACATTTGTGCCGGGCCTTGAACGCAAGAGCGAGAGAGAGAGAGAGAAAGAGCGCGCGCGACAGGGAGAGAGAGAGAAGGGAGACGGTTGACAGGTATGCGCACACACACTTACACACACACATATATACACGCATAGACACACACACACACATATGCATAGACACACAGACACATACACACAAATACACACACATAGACACACATACACAATGCATAATTCATACACATACACACATGCACACATAATGCATACACATGCACACACATATACACATGCACACACATATACATGCACACACACATACATATGTACACATACATATACACGCATAGACACACACACATACGCATAGACACACACTCACATAATGCATACACATGCACACACATATACACATATACACATGCACACACATATACATGCACACACACATACACATGCATAATGCATACACATACACACATGCACACATAATGCATACACATGCACACACATATACACATGCACACACATATACATGCACACACACATACACATGCACACACACACACATATGTACACACACACACATATGTACACACACATATACAAGCATAGACACACACACACATACGCATAGACACACACACACATATACACAAATACACACTGGTGTAGCTCAGTGATGAGTAGCACCTCCTTTAATGTCAATCGGGGAAGACGTGAGGATGGTGTGAAGACCTCGAGCAAGTGAAGGCACAAGTGCATGAGTGAGAAGCACACAAACATGCACACACATACACACACACGCGCACACACGGCAAGACAAAGAGTGAGAAGAAATGGAGTTCTTAGATTACTTTCAAAAAGCTCTTACAAGTTCAATTCAATTACAATCTAACCTCAAAAATGAGCTCTCTAGCTCTATTTATAGTTTTTTACTAGGTTTTGGCCCTGTCAAGACCTAGTGTCCGGCCTAGTTAAAAATTAGGTTCCAGGGCTTATTTGAGGGCTCAAACGAGATCTAAAAAATATGAAAATTGGTAAGCAACTACTTCTAAGGCTCCTCAAGCTTGAGGACTCCTCGGCTTGCACAAAATGGAGCTACAAAAAGGTGAACATGGTATTTACAGGGGTTGTTAGTGATGAGAATCACTTTTAATTGGTGTAAGGGTTTTGAAAAATTAAAGGGTTGCCTTAGTGCTAGATCTGCGTGAATGTTCGTACTTGCTTCTTCATGAAGAAAATTATTGGCCTACTTGCCAGATCGTCGTTGACTCCCTTGTCTGCTTGTGCCTTCTCTCCCCTCTGACTCTCTTCTCTGACTGCCATGCCTTGTCAGTCCTTCAGTTCCTTGTCTGCTGCTAACACCCCTCCCTCTCTCGCGTCTGTCGTCCCTGACAGACCCTTGTTGGGAGGGTCGTTGGACGTAGTATTCGACAACGTCTTGCGCTAAGTGATGTTCGGCAATCCTCAATCCTTTGGCCAAGTCTGTGAGTAGAGCATCCCAATCTACCGGCCCGGGAACCTCTGGATGTGGCATACGTAACTTTTTTGAATGGAGAGCTTGTTCCACTACAAACAGTTGTAACAAATGTGAGGGCCTGGGAATGAAGATTTCTGAGTGATATTCCCAGAACCCTGTGACAAACATCTCTTCAAATGTCTGTTTGAAGCAGGCCGGTAGGTACTTTATGCGGGCATGCCATGCATAAACAACATTAATAGAGGGCGTTGTGCTCATGTCGTAAACAAGATCCTGATTGCCTTCATTGAATCCGAGCGCAGAGAGATAAGGTTCCTTAACATTCTTGAAGGTTCTGAAGGTGACTATCATGAGTTCAAAAATTTTAAGGCACATTTGGGTCATGACATCTGGTACGTTTTTGAACCTGACACCCCAATGCCGAATAGTCGAGATCATGTATCCTACGGTAGGTTGGCCTTTGGGTGGCGCTAAGTAGACATAATTGAGCCATTTCTCACATCCTTTGGTTGTCAGCACCATCTTTGTGTATTCCGGCCACGACCTTCTTCGGAAAACAGGACAGTAGCAGGGATTGTACTTGATATACAGGGGCATGTTATTCCATGTGCGATTCATTTCCGGGTAGGTTTCAAGCAGCCAAATTCACCAAGTCGGTTGGCGAATATTTCCCTGCTTGGCACTTTCTGGGATGTCGTCTGGTGCAAACTGTGTGGCAGAGGTTGGTTCCCGTGAGGTGTAGTGCTTGATTTCAGCATTATAATCCGCCATTAAGACACAAAAAGGAACATACAAGTCGTCGGAGGTGCCGATCCACCTGTAATGTGAGAGGTTTCTAAAGTACTCGGATTTTATGATTACCTCTTCCAATCGTGACATGGATGCTATTTGAACTGCTACCCTGTCATCATGGGTTGTGGCCACTTTCTCTAATCTCTGCATCCATTCAGGGGCCTCTATCTCAATGGTGTCCATGCCCTCTGCTGTCTGCTTGCCTCCAGGTGCTGGCATCGGAACGTACGGGTCCTCAAAAGTTTCCTCTACTTCGATTGGTACTAGGTCTTCAGGTTCTGGTTCTACCAAGGGGGAGGGTTGGCGTTCATACTCAAGCACTTTCTTTTGTAATTCTTCGAGTTGTGCTTTGAGCACTGCTACTTCGTCAGTTGTGTCAGCTGTGTTTGGGACTTCTTTGGGTGGTTCTGGTTGAGCTGCCAATTGCCTTAGTAGTTTGTCTCTTTCCTTTTCTAAGGGGGTGGATGCAGGAAGGGTGTTAAATGCAGAAGGAAAGGGAAAGGGGAAGGGAAGTGTGAATGCGGTGCTGGAAAATGGTGAAGTGGGTGGTGGGGGAATGGGAGATTGTGGCCGTATGGGGCGAGGGAGAGGTGCGGTGGAGGGTGATATGTCCATAAAATCCACGGTGGACGCAGTAGTGGGAGTGATTGTGAATAGTGGAATTGTGGGTGCAGTGATTGTGGTGAATGTGTACAGTGGTGTGTGCAGTTGTGAATATGAACTACCCGGAAGTGTGAGTGGGGGAATGGGGATGTTAGTAGCTGCCGTTAGGATTACAGTGTTAGTGGAGGTGTATACAAGGGAGGTGTTGAGAGGGTGTGTGGGTTGATTGGCGGTTTGTGCTTCAGTCGTGGCAGTGGACTCGAAGGCGGTGACGGTGGTTGTTACATTGGTAATGGGAGGTGAATGTGGTGGAGTGGGAGGCGGGGGTGGCAAGGGGGGTGATGGGGGTGCACTGGACACATGGGTCTCTTCAGTATCGTGCACAGTGTGTGCTGTGCCCATGGTCGTGGTTGTCCCTTGTGTTTCGGATACTAAGACATTCATCTGTTTCCCTGCTCGTGGGGGACGTCTTCCGTATCTTCTTTCCGTTCTGCGTGATTGTGCCAGGGCAGTATGCACTGTCTCAAGTACTCCTAAAGCATCAGATATCATATCCAGTGTGGCACGATATTGTTCGTCGACTCCTTCCTCCTCAAGGATTTGGTGCATGATAGCCTTTCCTGCTGCAAGGGATAACTTATGTTGTTGTTGGACCCTGTTGATGGTATCGTAGAGCTTTTTCAACTCCTTTGTATATGCTGGGGCACCCTCTAGCTCCTGTATAACTTCTTGCTCATAGTCATGCGCGTCCTCATCGGAAAATCCTTCCTGTTCATCCTCTTGGCCTTCTTCTTCTTCATCCTCCACTTCCACCACTTCTGGTTGTCTTGGCTGGGGTTGTTCTGTAGCAGTTTGTTGTCCACTACCCTGCTCTGCTTCGACTTCCGCATTAACAGCTTCAATGATTCTGGCAACTTCTTCATCCGTTAGATCTTCCAAAGTGAATCCGTGAGGAAATTCCAGATCCGTAGGTACAGGTGGAAACACAAGATTAGGGCCATCTGTGCTGTGCCTGGGTAACCTGATAGTAAATGGTTGCACTCGTCTGGGAAGCCTTGGAGTTGTTTCAGGTGTTAGGGTAGCACCGCGGGCTTGTGCACAAGGCATCTGGACAGCGCCTCTCATCTTCTTTGAGGGAGGCCCTGCAGCTGACAGTCTACGTTGAAACTCCTGCACTCTGGTCCAAATGAGAGCCCTCTGTACTGGTACATCATACGCTAAACATCTATATACAATGCGGGTGAGTGCACAGCATCCGTACAATACAGACTTTTGTTTTTTATACCACCTTTGATGAGCCAAGTGGATTTGGTCGATAATCCAGTGAGGCATGTTGATTGTCAAATCAAAAGCATCTGCTAAGTAGAGGCTAAACCAGATCTTTTTGGGAGGCATTGTGAACCTTTCCTGCGCGGGGAATGCGAAATGTTGCTTGACCATGCGTAAGTGAATGGCGATCGTAGGTGTCATCGCGACCATGTCCTTTAATTTCATCAAATTTCTGTTCTTCATATTGTCTGGAACCATAGTCTCTTTCTCCGTAGGAATGTGCATACCTTTCATGTCCAAAGCTTCCCTTACCAAGTTGATAGTCAATCTCAAACGCTTGAGCTCATTGCCCCTTGTGAGAGATGGGAGGACAAAGGAGCTGTATCCCTTTTTGTCTTTGCTCGGAGTAAGGGTGCTAATCAAATAAGAGCATCTTAGAAAATCCGGCTTTGGCAATTGGAATTTGAAGTACTCGTAGAGTCCTGCCTTCTTCCATATGGGTTTCAATCCTTCATTATTCTGCAATCTTTCAAATTCCCTGGTAAAAAAGTGATACCTGCCCCAGCGCCCATTGAATTCTATCTCGGCCTCCCACATATAAGTGCCTTCACCTAGGGGTCCTGCCACATCACTGAACCAATGAGAGTTTTTACTGACTGGCATAGTGTGCCCTTGTGGAGGATTCTGAACTGGTATGGTGTGTAATGCCCTCAATGCCGCTGGTCGTTCCTTTAATTCCTCTTCGACCGGAAGGCTTTCAATGTCCACAACTTGGGGGCTGGTGCCTGCCTGGGAGCTAGTTCCTACCGTATCTGCCATGTTACTTCTTGCTTCCTGTCTCTGTGAGAATATACAAACATGTGTTAACATTGTACAGGACAAGAGAGAACCGTTGTTGTTCCCATTACAACATTAACATGAGGGTCGGGAGAGATTAATGGGTTAGTAAGTGCTCGGTGCGAGTGTGTGTGTGGTTAGGAGTTCGGTAGACCTAAGAGCTAAGTGGAATGATGTAGTGTGATAGTGATGTGGTTAGTAGGTTGTCATGGATTTACAAATGGGGTCTAGGGGTTTGTTACAAGTCTTAGGCTTCCAAATGCAGTGGATGGGTTTTGCTCTTGGTTTCGTAGAGACTCTCGAGAGCTTTATAGGTGTGTCGGCTTGAAAATGAGGCCTTTTAGGGACCCATTTACAAGTGATTCTGTTCGTGCTCATGGGCCTTGGTGTGTTCCTGAGTGTTGAAAACGAGTGGATGCCGGCTGTGCGAGTGAATGGATCATGTTGTATAGGGTGTGGTCTTGGTGTAGCTATTTGAGCCCGCAAACAAGCCTTAGGCACCCAAATTTGTCTTGATTGTGGGCTAGCCTTCATCGACTTCTTGGGCACCCAAATAGACTTCACGTTAGCAGAAGAACTTCTGAAAGACTTCTTATTAGTGTCGTGTTGTTGGTTACTAATAAGAGGCTTTGCCCGTGTGGTTGGCTTGAGTGCAACCGGGTGTTCGCCTTTCCGCACCCACACTTGTTTCACTAGCTGAGACATTTTGCTGCGCAGGTACTTTTGATCTCCGACATAGGTAGTACTCTGCTTCTTTTGCCTTTGATCCACCTTTGGTTGCTGCCTCCCTCTGGCCTTTGGAAAAGAAGGGAGTTCCGTTGCATCCCTGGCTCCTTTTTTGCGAACATCATTCCTCTGCAACACATAGTTTTGGACAAGAACAGCATGGTCATCTTCATGTGTACTCCTGGACGGACCAGGAGTGTGTGCCTTTCCTAGTTCCTTGAGTGCTCCATTATCTAACTCTATTGTAATTCGACTATGATTGACCCATACCTGAAGAAGTCCACTTCTTAGGTTTAGGTTGACAGCATGATCATAGATCCAGTCCTGACCCAAGACAAGAGGCTCCATGAGATCTTCGTCTTGGCACACTAGTACCTTAACTGTCATTTACATGTCCTGAATGTAGAGGGGAAGCTCCACCTCGCCCATGCAAGGGGTTTCCACACCTCCTAATCCTATGAGATAAGCTTCTATAGGATTGAACTTTAATTTCAATTCTTGACAGTAAGAGAGTCTCACCGCACTAGTGGCTGCACCTGAGTCAATCAATGCTCGCACGGACTGTGCACTAGTTCCTTGTCCTACCTCTATGGTCACAAAAGGTCGTCGATCAATTATTCTATGGGAACTTGTTCCTGCAACTTCAACCATTGCCATATGATATCCTTGATCTGCATAGTCATTTGTTCTAGGCTGATCTCTACCTTGTCTTCGCAACTTCATCCTTCTGATGCGTTCTAAAGCTTCTGCTTGAGCTTCTTCTCGAATCCGCTTTTCTTCTTCCTTGCGTTTCTTGGCGATATTGAGTCGACTTAGCATTTCCTTTGTGAGAGGTTCCTGATATAACTTGACTCTGCATCCGCTTATATAGCTTGGGAGAACGTCACCTTCCAATGTGGCTAGTTGCACTGCTCCACTTGTGGAGATCCTATTTATGATCATAGGTCCATAGCCACGCTTCTCTAATTTTCTCGCACGTTGTTTCAAAGTGTATACTAATACTAGGTCGCCTGCCTTCAAACCTTTATCCTTAACGTGGGCATCAAAATATGCCTTCTGTCGTTTCTTAGTTGCATATATCCCTACAGCTGCCCTTAGTCTTGTTTCTCCTAATCATTCAAGGTCAAAAAGTCTAGAGGAGAGTTCATGACCCGTCCATTCGCGCTCTTGTGCTACCTTCAATGTAGGTATCAAGAAGTCCAATGGTAGCACTACATTTTGACCAAATACCATCTGAAAGGGCGTGGCTTGGAGTACCGTTTTGTAGGCGACTCGGTATGCCTAAACAGCATGGTGTAGCTGTTTGTCCCAATCAGAGCGTTTATTATTCACGAGCTTGGTCAACACATTGCACAGAATCTTGTTTGTGCTTTCGGCCTGCCCATTAACTTGTGGGTGGTAGGGGGTAGACTTCTTATGAACTACCAAGAATTCTTGGAGCAGATTTTCAATTACTTCATTCAAGAAGTGAGTGCCTCTATCACTTACTAACTCTATAGGTAGCCCGTATCTTGTGAATACATTCTCAAACAAGAATTTAGCAGTTGTTTGAGCATCGTTCTTCGTTGTGGCTTTTACCTCTACCCATTTTGTTAGATAGTCTGTGGCAACAATGATATATTCCACATGGGAACCCTTAGCTGGGGGATTAATAGGACCTACGAAGTCTATTCCCCACTTAGAGAATGCACGTCCACCCATCATAGGTTTCAGTGGCATCTCATCTTTGCGTATAGGATACTGAGTTCTCTGACACACATCACACCGTTTCACATAGGTATGTGCATCTATGTGAAGGGTTGGCCACCAGAAGCCCGCAAATAGTATTGCCTTGATCACCCGATCTAGTCCAAAGTGTCCTCTTGCTACACCTTGGTGAGCAGTTTCCAAGATCTTGAGATATTCACTTTCATGGATGATGGGGGAAGTATCTCAACCCCTAAGCAACGATGAAGCGCGAATGACCTCCACAGGTATCCTTCTTTGACCTCTGCACACCAAAAATGCTCTTACTCAGAGCTTATGCAGAGAACTCCAGTGAGCTTTTGTAGACCTGTAGTAGACACCAAGGGATTTCCAACAAATCAAATTTCACTTGAAATGGATGCTTACACAAAGAGAAACAATGTCTACAACATGAGCTAGTTGAATGCTCACAACTGCTAGTCAAGCAGAGACCTCACTTCACTCCAGCAAACTTATCTCACAGATTATACAGAGAATGAATCTCAAACTTGGGTTAACTTTAGAGCACTCTAATAGCTACCCAATGACACCAAAATCATAGCAAATGGATACATAGAGAAGGAGAACCAGCCCTTACAACAGAGAGCAAAATATTTCCAACAGAGCCTACACAAAGAGAGAGATATCAATCACACAACTTCACTAAAATGAATGTTGCTCCCAGCTTACTCAGAGAATGCTCCAGAGAATTGGTAAGCATAAAATAGACTCTTATAGCTATCCAATGAGACAATAATTACATCAAATGGATACCATATGAGGGAGAAGCAATGCTAACAACTCAGGGGTAGAGAGTTGCAACACTGCCTGCGCACACACATAGATATGCCTACTAAAAGAAAACAAACAAGCAAGCAAGGGGGTTGCTTAAGCAAGGGGCTTGCTTATCACAACTCCAGCACTTAGTGCTCACTTTACATGAGCTAAAACTCCAAGAAGATGGCCCAAAAGAAGTCGGGATACATGCTCCTTTTATAGTGAGAAGAGTGCCCCTATAATCTAGGAACTACCTTTCCAAATCAGCCTCCTAACTTGGAGGAATTAGTTGAGATGACTTGGGGAGTGGTTGAGTGACTTTTCTTGATGGAATTTTGTGGCTTTTGGCTTCCTTTGATTGCTCCACATTTCCATAAAAGATTCCCCACGAATTTTTAGCTTGAAGCTTGACTTTTAACACTCCCCCTCAAGCTTCAATTCTTCATCCTCATCCAAGCTCCTTCATGTTGATGCATTGCTTGAATTTTGAAATCTTCATCCCATCCAAAGCCTTTGTAAACATGTCCGCAACTTGGTCCTTGGTACCAATATGATGTACTGAAACTTCCTCTGATATCACCTTTTCCCTTATGAAGTGATAGTGCACTTCAATATGCTTGGTTCTAGCATGATAGACAGGATTTGATGCTAGATGAATGCTACTCATGTTGTCACAAAAAATTGGATATGTGTCAACCTGCAAATTAAGCTCCATAAATAACTTCTTAATCCACATTAGCTCACATGTGACTTGAGCCAAAGCACTATACTCAGCCTCGGTGGAAGATAATGCCACCGTGGGTTGCTTCTTTGAAATCCATGAGATGATCTTGCTACCTAGCATGACTAGGTAACCACTTGTACTCCTTCTATCTTCCTTCGAACCGGCCCAATCGGCATCGGAATAAGCTTTGACCTGCATATCATCATCAAATGAGTAGAACAATCCTTCATTTATAGTTGCTTTGAGATATCGCAACATTCTTCTTGCAGCTTGCAAGTGTGTAGTCCTTGGACTATGCATAAATTGTGATAACACTCCAACTCCATATGCTATGTCGGGCCTGGTTATTGTGGCATAATTGAAAGAGCCTACAATAGATCGATACAAAGTTACATCCTCTAATGGCTCTCCATCAATGGAGCTTAGCTTTACATTAACTTCCATGGGATTTGAAATAGGCTTGCAATGTAGCATCCCAAACCTCTCAAGTAGGTCTAGAATATACTTCCTTTGTATGAGCATAATACCTTCTTCTTTGTATACAACTTCAATGCCAAGAAAATACCTAAGATCTCCAAGATCAGAGATCCTAAACTCCTTTCCAAGCTTTGCCTTGATCTCCTCAATGCCCTTTGTATCATTACCTGTAATGATAAGATCATCTACATACACACACATGTAGACCACAAGTTCTCCTCTTTGTTTGATGAAGAGAGATGGATCCGCCTTGCATTGATTGTAACCACATTTGATCAAATAGTCCACCAATATTTGGTTCCAAGCCCTTGGAGCTTGCTTTAGGCCATAAAGTGCCTTCTTCAACCTACAAACATGATGTGGAAACTCTTTATGAACAAAACCTAGTGGTTGCTCCATGTATACCTCTTCTTCCAAGTCTCCATTGAGAAAGGCATTCTTGATATCCAATTGGAAGAGCTTCCATCCTTTGCTAGCAGCCATTGCAATGAGTGTCCTAATGGTGCTCATCTTTGCCACGGGGCTGAATGTCTCTTCAAAGTCCACTCCATAGGTTTGTGCAAAACCCTTGGCCACCAATCTTGCTTTGAACCTAGAAATAGATCCATCTGAATTCCTCTTTACTTTATACACCCACTTATTACCTATTACCTTCATGTTCTCCTTCTTGGGCACTAGAGTCCATGTTTGATTTTCCTCAAGTGCGTCGATCTCTTCTTGCATTGCCTCTTTCCATTCGGTGTACCTGCTTGCATCTTCATAGCAATCGGGCTCATGATCTTCTACTACTTTGTTCATATATGCATAATGTGTTGCCATGTATGAATCATAAGTAAACCTTTGAGTTGGATACTTAACTCTAGAAGACTTCCTTTCTTCACCTTTTGGAGGAATAAACCTCCTTTGCCTTGGGAACTTGATCTCTTTCTTTGACGTGGCTTTTTTCTCCATCATGTGTCCTTCATCATCTTCAACTTCATTACCTTCTTCATCCAACTCCACCAATGTTGCTTTGCCTTTGTTGATTGATTGTGCTTCATAGCTTGATGAAGATCTCCCCCTCCATGGTGAGTTCATGCTTGAACTATCTTCATTGATGGAACACCTTGGGCCGCTTAGCTCTAGGTCGATTTGTTCTTCATCATGTCCATGCTTTTCTTCTTCATAGTCCTGCATACAATCATACTTCTTATACCAAGGGAGTAGCTCATCAAATGCTACATCCCTTGATATCCTCAAGTCCTTTGTGTTTGGGTTGAAGCACCTGTAACCTTTATGATCATTTGAATATCCTAGAAACACACACTTTTCTGCCTTTGGTTGTAGCTTGTGCCTCAATTCACTTGGCACATGTACATAACAAGTACATCCAAATATCTTCAAGTGGGAAAGATCAGGTTTCTTACCATAATAGGCTTGATATGGTGTCAAGCCATGGATCCCTGAGGTAGGAGCCCTATTCATTAGATACACGGCGGTATTTGCTGCATCACTCCAAAACATGTTAGGTACATTCATCTCATTAAGCATTGCTCTAGCGATCTCGGCAATGTATCTATTCTTTCTCTCTGCTACTCCATTTTGTTGGGGTGTGTACCTGCATGTTACTTGCCTCTTGATGCCTTGATCCATTAAAAATCAGAAAACTCATTGGAGAAATATTCTCCCCCTCCATCGGACCTTAGCTTCTTGATATATGTACCTGTTTCCTTCTCTACCATTGCCTTGAATGCTTTGAAACATGTAAACACATCTGATTTGTTTTTGATGAAATAAACCCAAACCATCCTTGTGCAATCATCTATAAAAGTGACAAAGTACTTGTTACCTCCAATGGATTGCTCTTTCGTTGGCCCCCACACATCTGTATGTATAAACTCCAATGGATGTTGGCTTATGTAGCCACTCTTCTTGAATGGAAGTCTCGCTTGCTTCCCTAGTTGACAAGATTCACATAAATGCTTCATACCTTGTCCTTGGAAGTTGGGAAGACCTTCAACCAGCCTCTTGAATTGCATTTCCTTCATTCTTTGTATGTTGATGTGACCTATCCTCTTGTGCCACAAGTCCAACTCCGAAATCCTCTTGTTTCCATATGTGAAGTAGACATGTTGAATAGAATGAGAATTTACCTCCAAAGTGAAGAGTCTCCCTTGCTTCTTTCCTCTTGCTATGACCTTGTAACCTTGTGTCACTCTAGCACAATGGTGAGTACCAACGTGAGAAGATTCACCTCATAATTGTCAATCCGTGGAGACGTGAGGACTAGTATGAAGACTATGAGCAAGTGAAGGCACAAGTGTGTGAGTGAGAAGCACACAAGCATGCACACACATACACACACACGCGCACACAAGGCAAGAACAAGGAGAGGAACAATGGAGTTCTTTGCATTAGTCAAAAAAAGTCTCTTACATCAGCTCAATTCACAAACAATCTAACCCCAAAAATGAGCTCTCTAGCTCTTTTTATAGTTTTCTAACTAGCTTTGGTCTTGTCCAGACCTAGTGTCCGGCCTAGTTAAAAATTAGGTTCTAGAGTCTATTTGAGGGCTCAAACAGAGTCAAAAAATTATGAAAATTGATATGTCGCTAGTTCTAATACTCCTCAAGCTCGAGGACTCCTCGGCTTGCACAAAATGGAGTCTATTCTACCAAAAACGGGATTTACAATGTTTGTGTAGTGATTAAAATCACTTGAGTTGTAAATAATCCATGGGAAAAAATGATTTGGCCTTGTTGCCGTATTGTGCATGACTCCTCTGTTGCTCTGTTGCTTTGTATGCCAACACGCCCCCTTCCTAGCGTCTGTCGCCCCTGACAGACCTTTGTTCTCTCGGGTGGTCGATATAGTATTGGATGACATTGGTGGCCAGTTCATGTTCTCCTATCCTTAAGCCTCTTGCTAGATCAGCTTCCAATGCATCCCAATTTATTGCACCAGGGGCCTCTGGTTGCGGGGTGGTGTAGTACTCAGAGTACATTGCTTGTTCACAAGCAAAAAGTTGGAGCAGATGTGTTGGCTTCGGTGCGAAAATCTCCGAGTGATACTCCCAGAAACCTGATCTGAACATTTCTTCAAAAGTTTGTTTGTAACAGGCAGGGAGGTATTTGATGCGCGCATGCCAGGCGTAAGCCACACGAATACTGGGGGTGGTGCTCATGTCATACACCAAGTCATAATTTCCATTGCTGAACCCCGGGAGACGTACCTGTGGTGCGGCTGCATTTCTAAAAGTTTTCAGGACTACCTGCATCATATCTAAGATTTTAAGCATCATTTGCGCTGCTACATCTTGCATGGGCTTCAAGCGCGGCATCCAGTGGCGAATGGTTCCCATCATATATGCTACCGACGGTGGTCCCTGTGGTGGTGCAATGTACGGGTAGTTCATCCATTCCTTGCATTGCGCGTTGTTCTGTACCTTGATATTGAATGCCTTCCAAGACCTGCGGCGTGGGACTGGACCGTAGCATGGATTGTATAGGAGGTGTAAAGGCGTGTTGTTCCATGTGCGTAGCATTTCTGGATATGTCTCTAGAAGTTTTTGCCGCCAGGTGGGTTGACGAATTTTGCCTTTTTGCACCTCTGGAGGGAGGTCTTCGGGTTGAAATTGGGTCGCAAAGGTAGGAATCTGACCCGTGACTCTTTTTATTTCTGCATTATAATCAGCCAAGATAATATAATACGGCCTGTATTGGAGTTCAGATGAGAGGATCAGGCGTCTCGATGACAGGTTCTTGAAGTAAGCCGATTGTAGCACAGTTTCCTCTATGACCCTCATGGCCTGATTTTGCACTACTGTGCGCTCTTCGTGCGAACTCCCGATTTCCTCCACTTGACGTAGCCATGGGGGTCGTGGTGCCTCGAATGTGTCCTGAGCTTCTTCTGTTTGTTGGCCTCCTGGGAATGGTTGTGGATCGTATTCTTCATCAAACGTTTGTTCCACAGGAATTTGCACAACTTCTTCGTCCGTGGGAGCCTCTGGAGGGGAAGGTGGTCTCTCATATTGTAGTAGACGTGTTTGCAATTCAGTGACCTGTTTTTGGAGATCTTTTATGGCCTCTGCGTCTGTGAGAAGTGAAGTCGCGGAGGGGGTGGTTGGAGAGGCTGCTGTTGGTCCTTTTTGGTGTTTCTGCTTCAATTGTCCCAGTTCCTCCGATAGCTTATCATGTGCTTCAAGCAGCATGGCATAGTCTTCCAATATGATCTTGATATTATCGGGGGTCACTGCTTGAAACTTGGATGGGCTGATGGGTGCCCCCGGTGTGCTCTCAATAGCTGCCTCCAGGTTCTCTTGATTTTGTACTTGCAGACGTCGATTCTCTTCCTGAGCGGCCGCAAGATGGCGTTTGAGTAGAGCCATATTTCGCTGAAGCTTTGAGTTGCGTTCCAGCTGAGTCCGTAGGTGACCTTCTACCACCTGTATCGCTTCCTGATTTGTGTTCTGTAACTGTACCTCCAATATGCCATGAGCTTCTTGGAGAGTTTGGAACTGTGTGTGGAGGCGAGCATTTTCCTCTTCTAGTGCCGCGAGGCGGTGCTGTAGTGTTTCTGAGTGCTCGTGTAGGCGTTCATTCTGTTGCTGGAGCTGAATGTAATCTGTTCTTAAGTTTGATATACAAGCAAGCATGGTGTCCAATGCACTTCCTATAGATGAGTGGGTGGTGTTTACAGTGGGAGATGCATGGGAAGGGAATTGGGGATGGGGAAGAGTGAATGGTGTGTCTATTGAAGTCGTGTGTGTGAGTGAAATTGGGGGAGGGGGAATGGGAGGAGGTGGAATCGTGGGGGGAGGTGCCGTGGGTGGTGAAATGTCCATACCTTCAGGAGTGGGTGCGAGTGTGGGATCTGCCATATACATTGGGATGGTAGGTCGTGTATGTGTGGAGTGGTGAATAGATGCGAAGTGGGATGGGGAGCTGAAAAGAAAGGAAAAGGTTGAGACCCTGGTTGAAAAGTTCTAGCAAGGAGGTCATGGAGGGATTGTAGAAATGGAGAGAGAGAGGTCGGGGGTTGAGGTCGTAAATTGGAGGAGGGCGCGAAGGGTTGCGTGGTAGCAGGGAAACCCATGAATGTGGATCTAGGGTCAGGATGACCTATGGCTGAGGGCATGGGGGATGGTTGCCCTAGGGCAGGCTCTAGGAGCGGTTCGGTGGATTGTGTAGTGATGGGGGTTGCTTCAAAGATTGGGTTATCAGTGGTAGAGAATAGGGTGGAACTAGAGATGGGAGTACGGAAGATGAAGGTTGGTTCGGTGGGTTGAGTGGTCGAGGTGATTTCCACTGTTTCTGCTCTAGGGGGCGAGGGTGGGGGTGTGGGTGGTTGTGGTTCTGTGGACTCCTCATGGGTGACTGGTTGCTCTTGGCTAGCCTTTTTGGTTGCTTGGGAGGTTGTCCTGATAGGTTCAGATGTAATAGTTGGCTCTTCTACAGTTGTAATGGGAATCTGGATATTCTTACCTGAGCGTGGTCGTGTCTAGAACCTTCGTGGATCATATTGAACTGGAGACCTCCGGATGGCAGTGCGCACTGCTTCCACTACCCCATATGTTTCTGCCATCAATAAGAGACCTTCCCTATACTCTGAGTCAACTCCTGCTTCTTCCAACAACTGAGTCATGAGTACTCTGCTACTCTGTTCGGTGAGTAGTTGTTGCGATCGCACTCTTTCCATAATCTGATACAGCCTTCGGAGTTCTGCTGTATAGGCTGGGGCTTCAGTGGTCTCCTCTTCATACGCTCCTTCTTCTTCTAGGTGTCCTTGTTGTTGACCTTGCTGAGCGTCAGTCCAATGTACATGTCGACCGTCTGTAGACTTTCTTCTTCTTCGTGAGGATGTGCCCTGTTCCTCTGCCTCTGAATAAAACTCCACATCAGAGAATTGTGTACTTTGTAGGAATGCTTCGAAGTCCTGGGGGTCCATTCCTTCAGCATCTCCAGTGGCAGCAAATTCGAATTCAGGTGGAACAGGAGGAGCCGATGGGGTAGCTTGTGTCGTAGTTTCAGATCCCGACCTGGGTATCCTAATGGTAAAGGGAGGTACAGTGGCCTCCCTTCGTGGCGATACCTCAGGAGTAGTCAGAGCTTCCCTTGTCTGGACACAAGGTATCGCACCCCTCATGCGCTTGGATTGATGTGTGGACGTCTTGAGTTTCTTAAACATTTGTAATTGTGCCCAAGTTAAGGCACGTTCAATGGGAACATCGTATGCTAGGCACCGGTAAATAATGCGTGTGATTGCACAGCATCCGTTCACCACTAATTTCCTAGAAGACCGTTTGTTTGCTTCAAACAATTGATCTATAATCCATACCGGTAGCTTAATGGGTAACGCACCTGCTTTCGCTAAGTAGAGAGCGAACCAGATTCTCTTGTGTGGTTGTGTGAAGCGGTCTTGGCCGGGAAAGGCGAAATGTTGCATGCACATGCGGAGAGGGATGGACACGTTTGGTGTGAGTGCTGCCATGTCTTTAAGCTTCAATAGTTTCCTATCCTTCATGTTAGTGGGAACAAGAGCATCCTTTTCAGAGGGTACATGCGTGCCGTGCATATTCAAAGCGTCGCTTACCAACTCCACAGTAAGTTCAAACCTCTTCAACTCGTTGTTGCCCAGCAAGGAGGGAAGAACAAATGATCCGGGTTTGTCCTTTTCTTCATTAGCTTGTAATGTGGAGACCAAATAGTAACATCGGAGGAGATCTGGTTTAGGTAGTGGGGCTTCAAAGTATTCTGCCAGCCCTGCTCGTTGCCATATGGTTTGGAGATCCTCGGTGTTCTGTAAAGTCTCGAACTCCTTGGAGAAGAATTGGAATCGAACCCATGATCTGTCATACTCGCACTTAGACTCCCATATATACTTGGCCTCTCCTAATGGACCTGGCATGCCATTGAACCAATGAGAATTGGCATGGACTCTTTCTGTGATCCCTGTGGGTGGATCCGGCACCGGGATTTGCTGAAGGTGCTGCAGCTCCCCTGGTCGTTCAGTTGGTGGCACATCCACAGGTAGACTATCCACATTAATTCCTGCAGTAAGTATCCCTACTTGTGAGCCCGAACCTGTCGCTTCTGCCATTTTACTTCTTGCCTTCTGATTCTGTGAGAATATAGAATCATGTGTTAACATCGTAATGGACAGAATAAATCCGTTGTTGTCCCCGTCACAACATTAACATGAGGTAGATGGTGAGTTAGTGGTTAGTAAGTGCACGAAGACAGTGTGTGTAGTTAATGCTTGGGTATTCCTAGGAGACTAATGCAGTTAGTAAGTGGGGGTGAATTTACAAATTGGGGTCGGGGGGTTTATTACAGGTCTTAAGCTGCCAAATGCAGTGGGTGGGTTTTTCTCTTGGTTTCGTAGAGACGCTAGAGAACATTATAGGTGTATCAGCTTGAACATGAGGCCTTTTAGAGACCCATTTACAAATGATTGTGTTCGTGCTCATGGGCCTTGGTGTGTTCGTGAGTGTTGAAAACGAGTGGATGCCGGTTGTGCGAGTGAATGGGTTACGCTGTATAGGTTGTGGCTTCGGCGTAGCTATTTGCGCCCGCAAGCAAGCCTTAGGCACCCAAATTTGTCTTGATTGTGGGCTAGCCTTCATCGACTTCTTGGGCACCCAAATAGATTTCACGTTAGCAAAAGAATTTCCGAAAGACTTCTTATTAGTGTCATGTTGTTGGTTACTAATAAGAGGCTTTGCCCGTGTGGTTGGCTGGAGTCCAACCGGGTTGTTGGCAGCAGTCAGGGAACTGAAGGAGCCACAAGACGAAGAGAGTCAGAGCGAAGGGACAGCACAAGCAGGCATGGCAGTCAAAGAAGATCTGGCAAGTAGGCCATCTAATTTTTCAAGACATCAAGGAGTTGAGCACACAAGAAGAAAGAGCAAGTAGGGAGCTCAAAGAAGTGTATGACAAATCAATAGAGAAAACCCCTACACAAATAGTGATTTACATCACTAAAAACCATTGTAAATATCATTTCGTATTTTTGTAAGCTCCATTTTGTGCAAGCCAAGGAGTCCTTGAGCTTGAGGAGCTTTAGAAGTACCTACCTACCAATTTTTATATTTTTTAGATCTCGTTTGAGCCCTCTAATATGCCCTGGAACCTAATTTTTAACTAGGCCGGACACTAGGTCTGAACAGGGCTAAAGCTAGTCAAAAACTATAAAAGGAGCTAGAGAGCTCATTTTTGAGGTTAGATTGTAATTGAAACGAACTTGTAAGAGCTTCTTGAAAGTAATCTAAAAACTCCATTGCTACTCACTCTTTGTCTTACTGTGTGTGCGCGTGTGTGTGTATGTGTGTGCATGTTGGTGTGCTTCTCACTCACGCACTTGTGCCTCCACTTGCTCGAGGTCTTCATACCATCCTCACGTCTTCCCGGATTGACATTAAAGGAGGTGCTACTCATCACTGAGCTACACCAAATTTTGGCGCCGTTGCCGGGGATCGAGCTTTGAGGACGAGCGTGTGATGGTAAGACATAGAGTTGACGCGTTGGAGTTGTAGGTATTTTCTTCACTCTCATCGATTTTCTTTTACTTTCTTCACCATCCTCATCACCATCGTCATTGTCACCATCTCCCACCTCCATCTCCATCATCGCGAAAATTTCTGTTTTTTGATCATATCACCATCTCCACCTCATTTCCCTTGTGAGAGAGAGCAAGAGAGCGAAATTGTGTGTGCTGTTTTTGCATGTTTTCTGAGCTGTGTTGCAGGTACAGGCTGTATCACCATCCCCAGCACGCTGCGCAGGTACGGAATTCGAAGTAACTGTCTGTGTGTCGCCGGGTTCTGTCAATCGCGACCGACAGAAAAGTTGGTCTATTTGCTAAACAAAGTGCATATCCATGACCTACAGGCCTAGAGCTTCCCAAAAATGTGTTTAGTTTTTTGAAATTCCACAGATTTCTGTCAATCGCGATCGACACGTCAATCGCGATCGACAAACCACGACGGACAGACCTGTCAATCGCGATCGACACATCAATCGCGACCGACAGGGTCAACGACCGACACAGTCAATGATCGACACGGTCAACGACGGTTTGACCACGACCGACAGAGCCTACGCGTGACACGTGTCAATCGCGATCGAGCCATCAATCGCGATCGACTAGTCAATCGCGACTGACAGCCCACGACGGCTCTGTCAATCGCGATCGACAAAGTCAACGACGGTTTGACCACGACGGACAGACCTCGCGACCGACCTGTCAATCGCGATCGACACATCAATCGCGACCGACAGAGTCAACGACGGTTTGACCACGACGGACAGACCTCGCGACCGACCTGTCAATCGCGATCGACACATCAATCGCGACCGACAGAGTCAACGACTGTTTGACCACGACTGATTGACTTTTTGGAGCTCCTGTCAATCGCGATCGACACGTCAATCGCGACTGACAGCCACGACGGACCTGTCAATCGCGATCGACACGTCAATCGCGACTGACCTGTCAATCGCGACCGACAGACTTTGCGAACACGGTAGAAGAGCAATTAGGTCAAATTTTGTGGAAAAAAATAGTGGTCTCAAGTTTGGCTAAGTGTAGGGCAAACATTAGGGCATAGTATTGCATCGCGAGGCCGTGCCACAAGCAACTCGAGAATCCCTGTTTACCTGTTAGCCTGTGTTGAATCCTGTTTTAACTACAAAACCCTGAACGGTCATAAATTTTTCATACGAAGTTGACCATACCCAGGGGGAACAAAATTCAGGGATCCCTAGAATTATTTTCCAAAAAAAGTCATAATGCAAATTGGTGAAGTTTCACATGAATGAAAGTGATTGTTTCTGTCTTTTGAACTTAAGTCTTGAGCTAATCTTGGGCCTTTTACAGGTCCTTTGAGAGCATCGAAGGGTACGCAAAGCAAGAGTAAGTGCAGGCTTGGGAACACGCGTCCTGGGCACACCAGGACAACAACACAAGGAAAGGACTTCAAGGTTGGAAAACCCGCAACACCCTCTGTCAATTCTTAGTTTAGGCTAAGTGCGGGTAGTGTTAGAAGTAATTCCAGGCAACGATAGGCACGAGATACATCAAAGACTATCTAAGAAATCAAGTTCAAGTTGGGAGATAACCTGTGAGTGTGGACGACAACCTTAAAGGAAAAGGACCTAACGTGAAACGACCACACTAAAGTGCGAAATTAAACTCAAGTATTCCTAACGACGTGCTATCAGACAAGAGTATAAACACGATAATCAACATAAAAAGGGAAGTAAGTAATTGATACAAGGATTCAGAAACGTGGTTGTACGTGGGACAAATTGGGTTAATCAGTTAGGCTTATGAACCTGAGATCAGGGCGACATCTAGTGAGGGAGAGACAAAGCCTTAGGTCTTCAGAGGCTAGTGTTAATCACACTGCTAGGTCTTGGGCCCAACAGTTGAGCCACCACTCATACTACCCTAGTTCTGAGACGAGTGAATCAGAGATGTCTCAAGGTATGGAGAGACCTACAGGAAGTTCTGGAGTGCCATACTTGCACAGGGTAGAAGGCCCGTACAAAACGCAGTTGGAATACCTTAGGACCAACCGATTAGGTGCTAGCATCTATGAGGATGGCCTAGGAAGAGCGGTGGTCCAGATTAAAAACCCTGACCAATCCATTGGACTAGAGCACCCAGCTGTCAAGTTTGAAAACGGAGCATACTTGGACAAAGAAGGAACCATATACGTAGTCACCAGTCACCCAGATAGGACGGACGAATTCGGAAATGTGATCTCAGAAGCGGACTTAGGTGACCTAGAACAAGGAAACATGGGTGCATAACCTAGAACCCCTCGAGGTAAATCGGTTCTCACTAGGATTATCACACCGGAGTGGATTCCCCAGGATAATAAGAGCATATAGTTGCTCCTCAATCGAGAGACTGACGAAGCCTTTTGGAGGTACAAACCTGATCGGCCAACTGATATAGGAGCAATCATGATCTATGAGTTTAAAGATCCTGATAGCCCAGGTAGAGTGACCTACTTAGATCACTCTTCGGAGAGGATCTTTGTGGTGACAGAACATGATAGGCATGCTTACACTTGGAAGGGTGAATTCATTTTTCCCCAACCAAGATCGAATGTATCCTATGGTCACCCTGGAGCTGGAACATCCCAAGCTCATGGAATGCCAAGAGACAGAAGTAGAGATAGGCCAGAAGTAAGCTTTGCTAACCCAGTGGGCAGAGAAAGAACGAGGACGGAAACAAATAGAGTAGAGCCTGAGGTACTTAGAGCTCACAGGGATCAAAGAAATGCGGATGAGTTCCCTTTACCACGACCTAGAGAGCACACCAGGACCTTGAGACCAACTCAGCTAGTTAAGTCCATGAAGAACTACTTTGATGGCACTACAGATCCATACGATCATGTGGCTGAGTTTAGACAAGTCCTGAGAGCTGAACAAGTGGAGGATCTATTCACTCAGTACAATGCCTTTGGTCTGACCCTTAGGAACACTGCCCTGACATGGTTTCAGCCGCTAAACGAGAGGCAGTTCAGGAGCATAGACCAACTCCTAGAGGCTTTCATCATTGAGTTCTCTAAGAGTGGCATAAGACATAATACCTCCTCATTGATTCACAGCTTCAAGCAAACCCCTCAAGAGACTGTGAGACTGGCAGGACGAAGATTTAGGCAATATCTTGAAAGATGCCCTGTCCCTGAGCTACCCACACCAGCTAAGCAAGTGGCTTTATTCTTGGATGGATTGCTAAGTACCAAATTGAGATCTTATGTGTACTTGAAGGACCCTAGGACCATAGAAGAGTGTGTACGCATGTGCATTGATATTGAGGATAACCTAGGGGAGGAGTTAGAGCTTTCCCAAATCTACAAAGATTCTGATGGTGCCTCTAGCCTCTCTTCCACGCAATCCACATCGATTGAGGAACTTGCAGAGAAAGTTGCTCAAAAACTAGGTGTCTCTAGCAAACAAATTCCAAGGGTCGCCCCTGTTAAAAGATGCTATACTTGTGGCGGCGACCACATGGCTAATGTATGTCCCATTATGGCTCAACCCCAAGTAAATCCTAGTAGCCAGTACTGCACTATCGAACGAAGATACACAAATCACACAGCACAAGACTGCCCATACAACAAGCAAGCAGTTAGGCAAACCTACCCTCAGACACACCCTCAACAAGGCAGATACCAGAACCAATACCAACCACAACAGTATGCTAGGCCTCAACAAACCTACCAACCACAATACCAAGCCCAGCAAAGGCCTCAGCCTGTGTTAGCCCAACAACCTCCAGCTCCATCCAACTTGATCCCTGTAAAGTATGCAGCTGCAGAAGAAAACCTAAATAGAACTATAGTCCCCGTAACACCATTGCTTTCAGAAAGTGATCCCAGTGACCATAGCTTCGATTCTACACATGTTGAGAGTCCCCAGGCTTACTTCATGCAGTCTCCTGAACATGGCGAGTCTTACTATAGTGAAGAGCCAAATGAACCTAGTTGGGAATCAGATTACACAAATGTCTTGTATGCAAACCCCAACCCTAGACCCCAACCTAGGCAGGTAAGACCCCCATTCCCTAGAGGACCATGTTACAGATGTCAAGGAGATCATCTCATTCGTGACTCTCCCTTGCCTCCACCCACCCAACCCCAGTCAGTAACGATCCAAGGTTATTGTCAGGAGTGTGGAAAGGAGCATCTCTTACGGGATTGTCCTAAGAATCCCAACAATATGCCAAAAATCACTCCTATAAACGTTATTGGGTTAGTTGTAGACTCCACAGGGAGTGTGACTTCCACTGCACCAGTGCAAGTGGTCACAAGAGCTCAAGCATTGCAGCAAAACCAAGCTGTAGATCAGGGAAAGAGCCCAGAAGTTAGTGAAACGGAGAGCATAACTAAGAAGAGAACTAGAGCCTGGAGAGATAGTCGGGAAAGAATGAAAAGACAATGGGCTAAAAAGATGAGTGAACTTGAGGAAAGCATAAAAGAAACCAAAGCCAAGATAACTGAACTAACATCTCAAACTCCCTCTCACACTACCCCACCACCACCATTCCCATTGCCATCCGACCCGCCACCTTCCACCCCACCTCATACAATTTCACCACCCCCTAGAGCAGGATCAGTATTAGCTGATCCCACTCCTGAAGATATAGACATGATGCTTAAAGCATATCAGGCCAGAATCCAAGAAGGGCCAAATGTAACGGATCATGATAAGTGCTACCCTAGGGCTGACCTAGAGATAGAAAGAACCAAACTTTGCGCGAAAATGGTCGCATTGGCTCAGACTATGTTTGAAGCTAGTCGCCTTTTCAATTACTCGGGCTCAGCCAAGACGCAATTACACTTGGATGGACTTCTAGAGAAGTTAGAGGGCATAATTGCAAGATCTGCCAAGGAAGAAAAAAATCAAGAAAGAGATAAAGCAAGCAAAAACATGAACCATCCCCCATCGGAAGTTTATGTGGCCAATTCCACTAAACCAGACAACTTCCCCTCCTTAGAAAGAATAGAGAGGCTAATTGCACAATCAAAAAAGGAACCTGCCCCTCAAAGAAAGGAAAGGGCAAGAGAACGGATAAGCAAGCCTCTTCAGGAAGCCCATGTGCCTCCTCAAGAAGCTTATCTTCCCCCCCAAAAGGCACACGAGCCTCCCTCGAAAGCTTGCGTACCTCCACAGGTTGCCTACATTCCTTCTCAGGGAGCGTATGAGCCTGTTCGGAAAAGTAATAGAATAAGTAACCCTCCCCAGGAAGCTTGTGCTCCAAACATCTATGAGAGCGAGGAAAGAGCCAACGATAGAATAAGCCCTCCTTCCCAGGTTGCTTATGTGCCTAATTCTACGGAGCCAGACACTTCTTCTTCTATGAATCGGTTTGCACCAGACTTCCTACGAGAAATTCAAGAAGATAAATGGGATAAAGAAAGTGAAGTCGCCCCTCCCTTTGAACTTGTGGATGATGCACACGACCAATTCCCACAAGACATCCCATCTATTTACGGGGAGCAGGAGAGCACCCAATCTCAAGAAAGATTAGACTTCGAGTCTAATTCTTTACAGGAATTACCCCACTTCACAGGCCCCTGGGAAGCTAAGTCTACTTGTATGAGAGCACCCACAGTCATGGTGCGAAATGAGGACTCAGTCTTACCTAGGAACACAGAGGTGGTGAAAAACACTAAAGTGCAGTGCAATCTCAAGTTAGAAGAGCAACTCAAAGCTAGACCTGAATTATGGAAACATGTAGCCAAACAAGTACCAGAGATAGCAAAACCTCGTTCCCAGGTAGGATCACATAGGACAGTGCCAGAAATACCCTTGGATAAGATAGGAGATATGTGTGAAGGTGAAGAAGGGAACACCTATCTTCCCATTACCTATCAGGAGTACACTACCAAGGCAATTTTGGACTCAGGTGCAGGAGTTGCAATTGCCACCACTTCCCTATGGAAGCGTTGGGGCAAGCCAGCACTCAGGCCAACGAGAATGAAATTGCAGATGGCCGATGGTCATATTGAGAGACCCTTAGGATTGCTAGAAGGAATAACTCTCACCACCTGTGGTGTCGAGTTCGAGCACACATTTGCCATATGTGATTTTAGCAAGAACCATGCCTATGAGATGATTTTGGGAAGACCATTTATGCGACAGTTGCAAGTGGTACATGATTGGGGAACCAACTCCTTGTATTTGCAACACTTGGGTGTTACGACCAAAGTCAATCTCACAATTGAATGCAGCTGAACGAAATTATACCACTACAGAGAGAGAAGGCTTAGGCATGGTATATGCAGTCAAGAAATTTAGACACTATTTTCTTGCAAATAAGTTTAAATTTTTTACTGATCACCAAGCATTGTTATACCTCGTGAACAAGCCATGTAATACAGGAAGATTAGTAAGATGGTTTCTCTTACTAATGGAATATGATTTCGAGGTTGTGGTAAGGAAAGGGAGGACTCATTTGAGAGCTGACCATCTTTCTAGGCTCACATCTGGAGAAGCCCCACAAGGAGTATCAGACGACCTCCCTGATGCTTACTTGTTTAACTTGGAAGTAGTACCGCAGTGGGCTAAGCAGTTAGTGCCAGTATTGACATACGGGCCTAAACATCCAGTAGTAAACACACAAGATAGAGAGGTTGTGAAAGCCCAAAAGTACCACATCATGGCAGGAAGTATGTACAAGCACACAGATCAAGGGATCTTGGCTTGTTGCGTAGAAGAGGACGAGTACGCTAAGTGGTTGCAATTAGCACATGTAGGTGCATTAGAGCAACACTACTCAAAACAACGAACCCTACAGACACTAAGGAGACTCGGAGTGCATTGGCCTACTATGGAGGCTGATGTCCAAAGGTTGTGCAAAGAATGCCCAATCTGTTGCACTAAACCACCTGTGGAACACGCCACTCTTTATCAAGTATCCATTGTGCCAGATTGGAGTGAACCTCTAGTATCCTTCCTGAGGACAAAAACATTCCCTCCAGATATGACCTTGGCTAGGAAAAGGGGCTTAGAACAAGAAGCCCAGGATTACTCACTCATTGGTGATAATCTATACAAGCGTGGTAAAGATGGTTACCTAAGGCTATGTGTCCATGAAAGTGAATATCTCAAGATCTTGGAAACTGCTCACCAAGGTGTAGCAGGAGGACACTTTGGACCAGATAGGGTGATCAAGGCAATACTATTTGCGGGCTTCTAGTGGCCGACCCTTCACATGGATGCACATACCTATGTGAAACGCTGTGATGTCTGTCAGAGAACTCAATATCCTATACGTAAAGATGAGATGCCACTGAAACCTATGATGGGTGGACGTGCATTCTCTAAGTGGGGAATAGACTTCATAGGTCCTATTAATCCCCCAGCTAAAGGTTCCCATGCAGAATATATCATTGTTGCAACAGACTATCTAACTAAGTGGGTGGAAGTAAAAGCCACAACGAAGAACGACGCTCAAACGACTGCTAAATTCTTGTTTGAGCATGTATTCACAAGATATGGGCTACCTATAGAGCTAGTTAGTGATAGAGGCACTCACTTCTTGAACGAAGTAATTGAAAATTTGCTCCAAGAATTCTTGGTAATACATAAGAAGTCGGCCCCCTATCACCCTCAAGCTAATGGACAAGCCGAAAGCACCAATAAGATCCTGTGCAATGTGTTGACCAAGCTCGTGAATAATAAACGCTCTGATTGGGACAAAGAGCTGCACCATGCTGTTTGGGCATACTGAGTCGCCTACAAAACGGTACTCCAAGCCACCCCCTTTCAGATGGTATTTGGCCAAAATGCTGTGCTACCCTTAGACTTCTTGATTCCTACATTGAGAATAGCACAAGAGCACGAATGGACAGGTCATGAGCTCTCCTCTAGGATCTTTGACCTTGAACGATTAGGAGAAACAAGACTGAGAGCAGCTGCAGGGATATATGCAGCTAAGAAGAGACAGAAGGCATACTTTGATGCCCACGTTAAGGATAAAGGTTTAAAGTCAGGCGACTTAGTCTTAGTCTACACATTGAAGCAACATGCGAGGAAACTGGAGAAGAGAGGCTATGGACCTATGATCATCAATAGGATTTCCACGAGTGGAGCAGTACAACTAGCCACCTTAGAGGGTGATGTTCTCCCAAACTATATTAGCGGATGCAGAGTCAAGTTGTATCAGGAACCTCTCACAGAGGAAATGCTAAGTCGACTCAACACTGCTAAGAAACGCAAAGAGGAAGAAAAGCGAATTCGAGAAGAAGCTCAAGCAGAAGCCCTAGAACGCATACGAAAAATGAAATTAAGGAGACAAGGTGGAGAGCACCCTAGGCAAGATGCATATGCAGATCACGGATATGACGTGGCTATGTGTGAAATTTCAAGTGTTAGCTCACATAGGATAACTGATCGACGTCCTTTCATAACCTTAGATATAGGACAAGGAAAGAGTGCAAGGACTGTAAGAGCCTTGATTGACTCAGGTGCAGCCACTAGTGCTGTTAAATTGTCTTACTGTCAAGAGTTGCAATTAATTGTCAATCCTGTGGAAGCATATCTCATAGGATTGGGAGGCGTGGAAACCCCTTGCATGGGCGAGGTGGAACTTCCCCTCTATATTCATGATGAGGCAATGACGGTTAAAGTACTAGTATGTCAAGATGAGGACCTCACGGAACCCCTTGTCTTGGGTCAAGATTGGATCTATGACCAAGCAGTCAACTTAAACCTAAGAAGTGGACTTCTTCAGGTATGGGTGAATCAGACTAGAATTACGATGGAGTTAAATAATGGAGCACTCAAGGAATTAGAAAAGACACGGACTCCTGGTCCCTCCAGGGGTGCACATGAAGTTGATCATGCTGTTCTTGTCCAAGGCTATGTGATGCAGAAGAATGAAGACATCAAAAAAGGAGTCAGAACCACAATGGAACTCCCTTCTTTTCCAAAGGCCAGAAGGAGGCAGCAACTAAGGGCCGATCAATCACTGAAGACTCTCCGGGCGAGAGACCAAAAGAACGCGCGAAGTAGAACAACTCAGCCAATGAAACAAATGTGGGTGCGGAAAGGCGAGCTGCCGACCGTAACGAAGTCGCAACAACGGTCTCAACTTCCTATTAGTAATCAACAACTTGATGCTAATAAGAGGACTCTTAGAGCCTCTATGGAGAAAATAAAATCTATTTGGGTGCCCAAGAGGTCGATGAAGGCTAGCCCACAGTCAAGACAAATTTGGGTGCCTAAGGCTTGCTTGCGGGCGCAAATAGCTACGCCGAAGCCACAACCTATACAGCGTAACCCATTCACTCGCACGGCCAGCATTCACTTGTCTTCAACACTCAAGAACATACCAAGGCCCATGAGCACAAACATACTCACTTGTAAATGGGTCCCTAAAAGGCCTCATTTTCAAGCCGATACAACTATAAAGTTCTCTAGATCCTCTACGACACCAAGAAAAAGACCCATCCACTGCATTTGGCAGCCTAAGACCTGTAATAAACCCCCCGACCCCAATTTGTAAATTCATCCCCACTTACTAACTGCATTAGTTTCCTAGGACTACCCACGAACTAACTACACACACTGTCTTCGTGCACTTACTAACCACTAACTCACCATCTACTTCATGTTAATGTTGCAACGGGGACCACAACAGATTTATTCTGTCCATTACGATGTTAACACGTGGTTCTATATTCTCACAGAACCAACCAGCAAACAGGGCCATGGCAGAAGCAGGTGCAAGTTCTCAAGCCGGACCCGGTGCCCAGATTGTGGACATAGAAACACTCGTCCTCGAGCCACATCTCACCGCAAGGCCGCAAGAACTTCAAGCCGTGCATGTGCTCCCCATTCAGGATCCTCCTCAAGGGCACACTTCTCAAGTAGGTAAGCATGCACATTGGTTCAGTGATGTCGCTGGACCATTGGGCGATGGAACCTATTTCTGGCAAGCAGAATTGGAATTTAATGGCAAATGGGGTCGATACCACTTTTTCACGCGCGAGTTTGAAAGCTATCAAAACGCCGAAGTCATGCGATCAGTTTGGATCAAAGCAGGTGTGGACAGTTATTTCAGGGCCCACTTACCAAAGCCGGATTTCTTACGATGTTCATATCTGATCAGTACCATCACGCCAAGCAGGGCCAAGGGAGGCGACAGCACCTTTGTGTTGCCATCACTGCTGCCGGGTCATGAGCTTAAAAGATTCAAATTGACCCTCAATCTGGTAAGAGAAGCATTGGGTATGTATGGCATGCACATCCCCACAGAAAAGGAAACAATGGTGCCAGGTCGAATGAAACACAAAGATCTTAATAAGCTGAAGGATATGGTAGCGATGACACCTACCATTGCGCTTCACCTGCGGACCATCATGCAACATTTTGCTTTCCCCGCACAGGAAAGATTCACAATGCCCCCAAAGAAAATTTGGTTCAGTTTGTATCTAGCCGAGACAGAAAGCCTTCCCATCAATGTGCCACACTGGATCATAGATCAGATCCACCTAGCCCATCAGAGGTGGAACAAGAAGCAAAAAAATGTGCTTCATGGATGTTGCGCTCTCACAAAAATAATCTACCGATGTCTGGCCTATGATGTGCCTATTCAGCGGGCACTCATATGGCCCCGTGCTCAGGAATTCCAAAGAAGACTATCAGCAGCCGGTCCCCCATCAAAGAAAATGAGGGGGGGAGTACAACTACCATGTGCTCAACCAAGGGGAGCCACCACTACACCAGAAATTACCCCTCCCCAAACACGACACGTTAGGCCATTCACAATCCGGTTATCAAGACCGAGCACAGAGGGGCCTAATCTGGTATTCCCACCCGTCCCATCAGATCTGGAATTCCCACAGGGTTTTACTCTAAATGACCTCACGGATGAAGAAGTAGCCCGACTGATCTATGATTCTAATCTCGAGACGGAAACAGAACAGGCTCAGGAACCACAACCCCAAACAACAACAGCAGCCCCCACCCGACCCGAAGCGGTAGACATCGACGTAGAGGAACAAGAGGAAGAACAAGAGGAAGAAGCCTATGAGGAACAAGAATATGAGGAGCTTTCAGAGCTGGCAAGTGCCCCTGCGTATTCGGCACAAATCAAAAGACTATATCGAACCATGCAACTGGTTCAAGAACAGCATAAGATGTCACTTGAATCAGGCAAGAAACTCATGAACCAGTTGCTAGCAGAGGAAGGTGTGGACGAGATGTTCATTGAGTCCATAAACCTTCATGCCGACGCAGTAGGATTGGATGAGGCCATCCATGAGGCAATGGCCTACATTCACAGATTTGAGAAGAGGGTTCCCGTTCGTCCCAGGAGGTCTGGGAAACAAATTCACATCAATGTATCAGCACCAGGAGAGACAACGCAAGCAGAGGAACATCAGGAAGCACCACTGTCACCACCATCCCCACCTCGCACTACACACTTCACTCCACCACATGACACTAGCACCACCTCGTCCACTACCACCACCATTGTCATGGGTATCCCACTCTCTCCGGGGATCCAATTCGGGGGAGTCACCATGCCCACTTTCACCACTCTGTTCACTGACGTCACATCCACTCCACCCACGATCCCCATCTACACTGTCACTCAAACAACTGACACTATGGCAACATCACCTGCCACAGCACCGCTCCCTTCCCCCATGCCACCTTCATCTCCCATCCCCCCTCCACCCACATCTCCACTTGCATCCACATCATCCACAACTCCCTTTCCCGCCCCCATTCCCCCTGCATCTTCACCCCTCCCAGCATTATTTAATGTAAATAGCATATTTTTAGCATTAAATCAATGTGTATATCAGCTCCAGAATGAGTACAGAGCTCTAGACGGCCGGTACCAACAACTGACAACACACCACCAGAACTTACAAAGGCAATTTCACATCCTACAAGAGGAAAACGCAGAGGTGAATCAACGCTACACAACGCTTGAGCAGGCTCACCAAACACTATTGGAGACACCACAACCATCGACAGAATCAGGAGTAAAACAACTAGAAGCTTTGCTCAAAGTATACCAGGCCGATAACCTACGAGTCAGACGCAACTTGGCACTACTACGAAAACATATGGCCACAGCACTGGAAGAGAACAAAAGACTGCAAAAACAAAATGAAGAGAATCTGGAAGCGGCAATGGAAGGCTCCCCTCACGAGATAGATCCAGAGCAATTTAAAGCAATTCCCACGGAGACGATGAAAACCATTCTGGAAAGCTATGCAGATCTCTTGGAAGCCCATGATGACTTGGAAAGAGAGCGTGACACACTTCAGAGCAGGCTGAAGGAACAGGAAGAACAACCGAAGAGTGTCCCATCAACCTCCACCTCAGACGAAGTAAAGGCCTTAACCGAGCAGGTAGCAGAATTACAAAAGAGGTTACTGACATACGAGAGGCAGCCATCCCCTGTGGTAGAACCAGAGCAAGAAGAGCTAGTCCCTATTGAGGTAGATGATTCTTACGAGGAACCGTATGTTCCTATGCCAATGCCAGGCGGGCGACGAACCTCAGAGGGACTAGACACATTGGAAGTGGAAGCACCCGAGTGGCTTCAGACACTGGAAAGGACAGCAAACACTCACGAAGAACGGGTGGCAATTCAGATCCAATCACTAGCGAACTTAGAAGAGACTGTCATAAAGTCTGAATACTTCAGAAGCATGTCTCACCATAGATGGATCGGCACCAATAATGACCAGTATGTGCCATTCTGTATACTTTTGGCTGATTACAACGCGGAGATTCAACGACAATGTGGCAAACCTCCCACCTTTGCTACACAATTTGGTCCAGATGATATACCAGAAAGTGCTAAGCGTGGGTCCATCCATCAACCCACCTGGAGAATCAGGCTTTTGGAAACGTATCCAGAAATGGTCCGAACCTGGAATAATATGCCGTTGTTTATTAAGTACAACCCTTGTTACATTCCAGTTCTGCGACGACGCACCTGGCCTGAATTCACTATAGCTGTCAGAGACATCAAAGCCTGTGCAAAATGGTTGAATTATGTTTATCTAGCACCTCCACGAGGACCTCCCACAGTCAATTACATGATTTCTACAATCCGTCACTGGAGTACTAGGCTACGCAATAATCCTGATGTGATGGCCCAGATGTGCATGAAAATATTTGAATTAATGCTGATCACTTTCAGGACGTTTAAAAACATTAAGGACCCTCACTTCTCAGGTGCAGGCTTTATGACAGGAAACCAAGATCTAGTGTATGATATGAGTACCACCCCGTCCATTGAAGTAATATATGCCTGGCACGCCAGAATCAAGTACCTCCCAGCCTGCTTTAAACAGACATTTGAGGAGATGTTCATCACAAGATTCTGGGAATATCACTCCGAAATCTTTATACCCAGACCATCACATCTCCTCCACTTATTTGCTGTGGAGAGAACTATTTACTCAGAACAATTAAGGGTGCCTCATCCAGATGTTCCCGGTCCTGTAAATTGGGATGAGCTGCTCACAGACCTAGCACGCGGATTGCGACTCGAAGAACACCACCTAGCCTCCGATGTCGTCCAATATTACGTTCAAAAATCCTCTAGACAAGGGTCTGTCAGGGGCGACAGACGCGAGAGTGGGGGGGGTGTTGGCAGCAGTCAGGGAGCTGAAGGAGCCACAAGACGAAGAGAGTCAGAGCGAAGGGACAGCAGAAGCAGGCATGGCAGTCAAAGAAGATCTGGCAAGTAGGCCATCTAATTTTTCAAGACATCAAGGAGTTGAGCACACAAGAAGAAAGAGCAAGTAGGGAGCTCAAAGAAGTGTATGACAAATCAATAGAGAAAACCCCTACACAAATAGTGATTTACATCACTAAAAACCATTGTAAATATCATTTCGTATTTTTGTAAGCTCCATTTTGTGCAAGCCAAGGAGTCCTTGAGCTTGAGGAGCTTTAGAAGTACCTACCTACCAATTTTCATATTTTTTAGATCTTGTTTGAGCCCTCTAATATGCCCTGGAACCTAATTTTTAACTAGGCCGGACACTAGGTCTGAACAGGGCTAAAGCTAGTCAAAAACTATAAAAGGAGCTAGAGAGCTCATTTTTGAGGTTAGATTGTAATTGAAACGAACTTGTAAGAGCTTCTTGAAAGTAATCTAAAAACTCCATTGCTACTCACTCTTTGTCTTACTGTGTGTGCGCGTGTGTGTGTATGTGTGTGCATGTTGGTGTGCTTCTCACTCACGCACTTGTGCCTCCACTTGCTCGAGGTCTTCATACCATCCTCACGTCTTCCCGGATTGACATTAAAGGAGGTGCTACTCATCACTGAGCTACACGGGTGTTCGCCTTTCCGCACCCACACTTGTTTCACTTGCTGGGACATTTTGCTGCGCAGGTACTTTGGATCCCGGACATAGGTAGTACTCTGCTTCTTCTGCCTTTGATCCACCTTTGGTTGTTGCCTCCTTCTGGCCTTTGGAAAAGAAGGGAGTTCCTTTGCATCCCTGACTCCTTTTCTGCGAATATCATTCCTCTGCAACACATAGTTTTGGACAAGAACAACATGGTCATCTTCATGTGTATTCCTGGAAGGACCAGGAGTCTGTGCCTTTCCTAATTCCTTGAGTGCTCCATTATCTAACTCTACTGTAATTCGACTATGATTGACCCAAACCTGAAGAAGTCCACTTCTTAAGTTTAAGTTGACTGCTTGGTCATAGATCCAATCTTGACCCAAGACAAGAGGTTCAGTGAGATCCTCGTCTTGACACACTAGTACTTTAAGTGTTATAGCCTCATCATGAATATAGAGGGGAAGTTCCACCTCGCCCATGCAAGGGGTTTCCACGCCTCCCAATCCTATGAGATACACTTCCACAGGATTGACAGTTAACTGCAACTCTTGACAGTAAGACAATTCGACAGCACTAGTGGCTGCACCTGAGTCAATCAAGGCTCTTACGGTCCTTGCACTCTTTCCTTGTCCTATATCTAGGGTTATGAAAGGACGTCGATCAATTATCCTATGCGAGCTTGTTCCTGCGACTTCACACATGGCCATAGGATATCCTTGATCTGCATAGTCATTCGTTCTAGGCTGATCTCTACCTTGCTTTCGTAACTTCATCCTTCTGATGCGTTCTAAAGCTTCTGCTTGAGCTTCTTCTCGAACTCGCTTTTCTTCCTCTTTGCGTTTCTTAGCAGTGTTGAGTCGGCTGAGCAGTTCCTCCGTGAGGGGTTCCTGATACAACTTGACTCTGCAACCGCTAATATAGTTTGGGAGAATATCACCTTCTAACGTGGCTAATTGTACTGCTCCACTCGTGGAGATCCTATTGATGATCATAGGTCCGTAGCCTCTCTTTTCTAGCTTCCTTGCGTGTTGTTTCAGTGTATAGACTAAAACTAGATCTCCTGCTTTCAAGCCCTTATCCTTCACATGGGCATCGAAATATGCCTTCTTTCTCTTCTTGGCTGCATATATTCCTGCAGCGGCTCTCAGTCTTGTTTCCCCTAATCGTTCAAGGTCAAAGATCCTAGAGGAGAGCTCATGATCTGTCCATTCGTGCTCTTGTGCTACTTTCAACGTAGGAATCAGGAAATCCAAGGGTAGCACAGCGTTTTGGCCAAATACCATCTGAAAGGGGGTGGCTTGGAGTACCGTTTTGTAGGCAACTCGGTATGCCCAAACAGCATGGTGTAGCTGTTTGTCCCAATCAGAGCGTTTAGTGTTCACTAATTTCGTCAGTACATTGCATAAGATCTTATTAGTGCTCTCAGCTTGTCCATTAGCTTGAGGGTGATAGGGGGCAGACTTCTTGTGTATTACCAAGAATTCTTGGAGTAGATTTTCAATCACTTCGTTCAAGAAATGAGTGCCTCTATCACTTACAAGCTCTATAGGTAGCCCGTATCTTGTGAATACATTCTCAAACAAGAATTTGGCAGTTGTTTGAGCATCGTTCTTTGTCGTAGCCTTTACCTCTACCCACTTGGTGAGATAATCTGTTGCAACAATGATGTATTCCACATGAGAACCTTTAGCTGGGGGATTAATAGGGCCTACGAAGTCTATTCCCCACTTAGAGAATGCACGTCCACCCATCATAGGTTTCAGTGGCATCTCATCTTTGCGTATAGGATACTGAGTCCTCTGACAGACATCACACCGTTTCACATAGGTATGTGCATCCATGTGAAGGGTAGGCCACCAGAAACCCGCAAATAGTATTGCCTTGATCACCCGATCCGGTCCAAAGTGTCCTCCTGCTACACCTTGGTGAGCAGTTTCCAAGATCTTAAGATATTCACTTTCATGGACACATAGCCTCAGGTAACCATCTTTACCACGCTTATATAGATTATCACCAATGAGTGAATAATCCTGGGCTTCTTGTTCTAAACTCCTTTTCCTAGCCAGAGTCATGTCTGGAGGGAATGTGTTCGTCCTCAGGAAGGATACTAGAGGTTCACTCTATTGGAGTTTATTGATCTCCAAAGTACAGCTAGAAGTAGGTGAAACCCAACAGGACCTAGTTGACTTTTTCACAAACTTGTATGCACATACCAATTTTCTTGCAGAGCAAATTTCTCTTTACTCACTTGGAATTTTCCAAAACTGTTTCACACATATAAACTAGACTCTAAGAGCTTTCCAACAAGATATAGAACACCTCAAATGGATAAATACACAATGAGCTATGACCTCTGCAATATGCAGCTTTAATGGAGACCTTGAAACATAGATGAACCTCAGGACACACATCACTTGCAGAGACTACTGCTCTTAACTCACAACTTCAATGACTTTGAAACTTTCCAGAATAGAAGTAGACTTAAAGAGCTTTCTAACAAGCCAAAGAAAACATGATTTGGATACATACACAAGGATATATGACCTCTGCAAGTTTGAGGTTTAATGGAGACCTTCAGCAGGGATAAAAAACAGAGAACACACACTACTTGCAGAGAGTATTGCTCTCAGCTCACACATCCAATGATTATGAAAATTTCCAGGAAGAAAATAGACAGTAAGAGCTTTCCAATGAGCTATCAAACATGTAATTTGGATATATAATGAGGGAGATACAAGCTCTGCAATCTCTGCATCCAAAACTACAGCAGTGTAGAGATACACATATGACTCTCTTGGACATCCCACAAGATCACGACTTTTCTCCTCTTTTTATAGCATGGGAAACTAATCTAAAACCTTCCTAATACATCTAAATTCGTGGTAGACACTTGGATGGAGGTATTACATGACTCAAGTGCTCAAATAAGCAAAGTATTGATGGACTTTGAGAACTAGCCACATCGACCTTCCACTAGGACACCACTGAAGCTCCCTTGTGACTCACTAATTTGACTCACCATGTTCTAGAACTCACGTGGTATTTTTGCTACATTTTATGAATAATATGAGCCTTCTTGAAGTATTTGAAGACTTCCCAAAGGTATTTACATAATTTGAAACTTGTACCCTACATAAAACAAATGTTCGCAACATTCTCCCCCTCAAGTTTCAAAGGGTATTTCCTTCATGCCAAGAATATAGTTGAATCTTTGAAGCTTTGGTCCATCCAAGGATTTGGTGAAGATATCTGCAACTTGATCCTTTGTTCCAACAAAAGAAACCTGCACTTCATTGTTCATGGCCTTCTCTCGAACATAATGATAGTGAACCTCTATATGCTTTGTTCGAGCATGAAAAATAGGATTTGAGGTCATATGAATGCTGCTCAAGTTATCCCCATATATCAGTGGTACATCAACCTGCACATTCAAGTCATGAAACAACTTTTTAAACCACATAACCTCAGTAGTAGCCAATGCTAAACCTCTATACTCAGCCTCTGTAGAAGATAAAGCAACTGTAGGCTGTTTCTTTGAACTCCATGTTAATGTCTTGTTTCCTGCTATTACCACATATCCACTTGTGGATCTTCTGTCATCTTTGCTTCCAGCCCAATCTGCATCACTAAAGACTTTAAGAGTTAGATCAGCATCATGACTATAAAATAATCCTTCGTTCATGGTACCTTTCAAATACCTAAGCACTCTTTTCGCTGCATGCATATGAGGTACTCTAGGTTCATGCATAAACTGTGACAATACTCCCACTGCATAACATATATCAGGTCTAGTTTTTGTTGCATAAATCAAAGATCCTACCATGGATCTATATACATTCATATCATGCAACTCATCACCTTCCTTTGCGCTTAGCTTTACATTACATTCCATTGGAGTAGAAACAAATTTACATTCCTGCATACCAAACCTTTTCAGCATATCACATATATACTTTCTTTGTATCAACCACATACCTTCATCGCTATACACAATTTCAATCCCAAGAAAGTATCTGAGCAAACCAAGATCTGAAATTTTAAATTCTTTTCCCAAATTACCTTTTATCTCATCAATTGCTTTTGCATCATTCCCTGTAATCAACAAGTCATCCACATAAATGCATACATAGACACACATGCCATCTACATGTTTTACATAAAGTGAAGGATCAGCATGACTCGCTGTGTATCCTTGCAGCATAAGATACTTTACCAACCTTGCATTCCATGCTCTTGGTGCCTGCTTAAGACCATACAATGCCTTCTTTAACCTGCATACATGATTAGGACATTTTGCATCCACATAACCATCTGGTTGTGACATATACACTTCTTCATTTAACTCACCATTAAGAAAGGCATTCTTTATATCGAGTTGATATATATTCCACCTCTTACTTGCAGCTAAAGCCAACAAAGTTCTCACCGTTGCCATATTTGCTACTGGACTAAATGTTTCCTCATAGTCCACACCTTGAGTTTGATTATATCCTTTTGCTACAAGTCTAGCCTTATATCTAGACACACTACCATCACTATTTCTTTTAATCTTAAAAACCCACTTACAACCAATTACCTTTTGCTTTGGTGTACTTGGAACTAAATTCCAAGTCTCGTTATCATGTAGTGCTTCCATTTCTTCTCTCATTGCTTTCTCCCACTTTTCATCTCCTTTGGCCTCATCATAACATGTGGGTTCATTTTCCTGCTCAACTTTTGTCATAAAAGCATAATGAGTATTCATGAAAGATTCATAAGTATACCTTTGAGGTTGCTTACTTACTCTTGAAGTTCTTCTTACCTCCAATGTAGATGCTCTTCCTTTCTTATTAGGAACCTTTGATGATTCTCCATACTCACATACATCACTAATTTCCTCTCCTTCATCATTAACTTCAACAAGTTTGAGTTTACCTTTACTTTTAACACTTGGAGGTGACTCTTGCCTTAATCTTCCATTGAAAGGTGATCCTTTTTCTTCATCTAAACCACTCCTTTCATCATTTAAACTTCCTGATGGCTGAACTATGCATTCATCTCCTTCAACCACACCTTCTTCATTTTCATCCATGACCTGCAAACAATTCTTATCTGCATACCATGAAAGTGATTCATCAAAGTTTACATCTCTTGACACAACAACCTTATTGGTATGAGGATTATAGCATCTATATCCTCTTTGAGTATCTGCATAACCAATAAATATACATTTTTCTGATTTCGCATCAAGTTTAGATCTCACCTCACTAGGTACATGTACATAACATACACAGCCAAATACTTTCAAATGACTTACACTTGGTTTCCTTCCATGCCATACCTCATATGGTGTCAAATGATGAACTCCAGCAGTCGAAACTCTATTCATAATGTAAACACTTGTGCTAACAGCTTCAGCCCAAAAATAATTAGGCAAACACATATCATTAAGCATGCTTCTAGATGCTTCTGCTATGATTCTGTTTCTTCTTTCTGCGACTCCATTTTGTTGTGGAGTATACCTGCATGTAACTTCTCTTTTGATACCTTCATCATACAAAAAATCAGTAAAAGCTTGAGAGAAATACTCTCCTCCTCCATCGGATCTTAGCTTCTTAATATACCTTCCTGTTTGCTTTTCGACATATGATTTGAACTTCTTGAAACAATCAAAGACCTCACTCTTATGTTTAATAAAATACACAAATGTCATTCTACTATGATCGTCAATGAATGATACATAGTACTTATTACCAACCAAGGATGCCTCTTTAGTAGGTCCCCACACATCTGTGTGTATGAGATCTAGCAAACCATCACTTACATAGCTTGAATGCTTGAAAGGTTGTCTACTCTGCTTACCCATTTGACATGCTTCACAAAGATGCACCATATGTTGCTTAGTAAGATCAGGTAATCCTTCAACAATCCTCTTCTTTGATAGCTCCTTTAACCTGTGTACATTCATGTGTCCAATCCTTTTGTGCCATAGATCAAGCTCTGCTATTCGATGCATACCATAAGAGAAATAGTTTGTATGATTTGGGTTTACCTTGAATGTAAACAATCTACCTTGTTTTTGACCTCTAGCAATTAACCTCCTTTGCTTTGGATCCTCAATGAAGCAACCTGCATGATTAAATCTCACTTGTAGACCTTTTTCTACCATTTGACCAACCGACATCAAATTTTTAGTGATCGTTGGCACATAAAGTACATCCTTCAAGCAATTTTTCTTGCTCTTATCCTGCATAACAACATCTCCAACCTGCATAATCTTATGTGTTGTATCATCTCCTGTTTCAACATGACCTTTACATGACGGATTATGCATATTAGAAAACCATGAAGCATCATGAGACATGTGATTAGAACAACCACTATCTACATACCATACATCGCTATTGCAATTCATCTTAGTTTCTACATTCATCATAAGAAGAGAATCATAATCATCACTTTTACCTTCAACTGCATAATTTCCTTGTTGTTTACCTCTTCTTGAATAGCCTCCTCTTCGATTACCACCTTGATTATTTTCATTTTGATAACAATCTTTGGCATAGTGTCCATACCTTCCACATATATAGCAATTGTTCTTATTATCTTCACTCCTTTGTCTTTGGTTGTAGTTGTAGTAGCCTCTCGTACCTCTAGCGCTTGATCTTCCTCTTCCTCTTGTGTTGAAGAAGCCACTTGAAGTCCTTTGATCATCGCTCCTTCTTCCTCGACCTCTATTTGAACCTCTTCCACCTCTGTTTCCACCTCTTGATGATCCTACATAAAGAGCTTGTCCTTGAGATCCTTTTTGATTTGAAGTAGAACCATTTAGATTCATCTCCTCCGTGACCATGAGGGCAATAAGTTGATCAGAATCTGGTAATTCTCCTCTGACATAAACTGAAGTAATGAAGGGTTTCCATCTCTCATCATCTTTGAGTCCGTTGAGAGTATGTGCAACCAAGTCGTCGTCCTCCACATGAGCTTGAATTGATCCTAGTTGATCTGCAATCTCTTTAACTTTCAATATGTAATCATTGACCGATGTCCTTGTATCTTTCTTTATGTTATTCAACTCATTTTTGAGTTGAATCTTCCTCGCTCTTGTACCTGTAGCATACAACCTTTCCAATGCAAGCCAAACATCTCTACTTGTGTCTAGATCTTGTATATGTCCTACCATTGAATCTTGAATATTTTGTGATAAAATGAATATAACCCTTTTGTCTCTCTCATTCCAAAGTCTAAACTCCCTCAATTGTTGCTGATTTGGGTCCTCTGGTAATGTGGGTTTGATATCTGTGCCATCAATCAAACCATACAAGCCTCTACCTTGCAAGTATGCTGTGATTCTAAACTTCCATGCTTGATAATTGGTCTTATCAAGCTTCTCTATTTGTGCATGTTGGTCTCCCATAATACAAATGCTAAGCTTCCTCCTTTAAGCCTCCTTTCCAATGTGTGTGATGAGAAGAAATATAATATTTACCTTGTAAATGAGGTATGTGCACCTTTCTTTGCTTGGATGTTGCTTCAGATGCCTCCTTGCAATCTTCTTCTACCTTTGTGTAGTGTTGATGATGAACTGCTTCTTTGATAGCTTCAAATTCTTCGTCAAGGTATGATAACCTTCTCCAAGCCTCCAAGTACTTGCTCTGATACCACTGTTGGAGTTTATTGATCTCCAAAGTACAGCTAGAAGTAGGTGAAACCCAACAGGACCTAGTTGACTTTTTCACAAACTTGTATGCACAGACCCATTTTCTTGCAGAGCAAATTTCTCTTTACTCACTTGGAATTTTCCAAAACTGTTTCACACACATAAACTAGACTCTAAGAGCTTTCCAACAAGATATAGAACACCTCAAATGGATAAATACACAATGAGCTATGACCTCTGCAATATGCAGCTTTAATGGAGACCTTGAAACAGAGATGAACCTCAGGACACACATCACTTGCAGAGACTACTGCTCTTAACTCACAACTTCAATGACTTTGAAACTTTCCAGAATAGAAGTAGACTTAAAGATCTTTCTAACAAGCCAAAGAACACATGATTTGGATACATACACAAGGATATATGACCTCTGCAAGTTTGAGGTTTAATGGAGACCTTCAGCAGGGATAAAAAACAGAGAACACACACTACTTGCAGAGAGTATTTCTCTCAGCTCACACATCCAATGATTATGAAAATTTCCAGGAAGAAAGTAGACAGTAAGAGCTTTCCAATGAGCTATCAAACATGTAATGTGGATATATAATGAGGGAGATACAAGCTCTGCAATCTCTGCATCCAAAACTACAGCAGTGTAGAGATACACATATGACTCTCTTGGACATCCCACAAGATCACGACTTTTCTCCTCTTTTTATAGCATGGGAAACTAATCTAAAACCTTCCTAATACATCTAAATTCGTGGTAGACACTTGGATGGAGGTATTACATGACTCAAGTGCTCAAATAAGCAAAGTATTGATGGACTTTGAGAACTAGCCACATCGACCTTCCACTAGGACACCACTGAAGCTCCCTTGTGACTCACTAATTTGACTCACCATGTTCTAGAACTCACGTGGTATTTTTGCTACATTTTATGAATAATATGAGCCTTCTTGAAGTATTTGAAGACTTCCCAAAGGTATTTACATAATTTGAAACTTGTACCCTACATAAAACAAATGTTCGCAACACACTCCAATCTGGCACAATGGATACGTGATAGAGAGTGGCATGTTCCACAGGTGGTTTAGTGCAACAGATTGGGCATTCCTTGCACAACTTTTGGACATCCGCTTCCATAGTTGGCCAATGTACTCCGAGTCTCTTCAGGGTCTGTAAAGTTCGTTGCTTTGAGTAGTGTTGCTCTAATGCACCTACATGTGCTAATTGCAACCATTTAGCGTACTCATCCTCTTCTACGCAACAAGCCAAGATCCCTTGATCTGTGTGCTTGTACATACTTCCTGCCATGATGTGGTACTTTTGGGCTTTCACAACTTCTCTATTCCGTGTGTTTACTACTGGATGGTTAGGCCCGTATGTCAATACTGGTACCAATGGCTTAGCCCACTACGGCACCACTTCTAAATTAAACAAGTACGCGTCAGGAAGATCATCTGATACTCCTTGTGGGGCTTCTCCCGATGTGAGCCTAGAGAGATGATCTGCTCTTAAATGAGTCCTACCTTTTCTTACCACAACCTCAAAATCATATTCCATTAGCAAGAGAAACCATCTCACTAATCTTCCTGTATTGCATGGCTTGTTTACGAGGTACAACAATGCCTGATGGTCAGTAAAAAATTTAAACTTGTTTGCAAGCAAATAGTGTCTAAATTTCTTAACTGCATATACCATGCCTAAACCTTCTCTCTCCGTAGTGGTGTAATTTCGTTCGGCCGCATTCAACTGTCTACTGGCATAGGCGATTGGAAGATCCATATTACCTTCACCAGTAGGTTGTGCAAGTACACATCCAATAGCATAATTGGATGCATCCACGTGAACATGGAATGGCTTATTCCAATCTGGTGTGGTCAAGATTGGTGCTGAACACAATCTTCGTTTAAGCTCCTGGAAGGAATTCTCACATTCATCCGTCCACTCAAAGTTAGTCAGAAGCCCATACAGGGGCTTTGCAATGACAGCATACATGTGTATAAATCGTCGGTAATAACCACAATGCCCCATGAAAGCTTGTACTTCCTTGACATTCTTTGGCCTGGGTAGCTCTGCTATGGCTCTCACTTTTTCTTCGTCGGTAGATATGCCATTCTTTGACACTATGTGTCCTAGAATCTTGCCTTGCCTGACCATAAAAATGCACTTTTCTGGGTTCAGGCAAACTTGATATTCTCTACATTTGTCAAAGATTTGTCTGAGTTCAGGGATATGGGTTTGTCTAATGTTGGAATGAGCACAAAGATCATCAACGTAGACTTCTAAACTCTTCCTCAGGAACTCCTTAAACACATGGCACATCAGCCTCTGGAAGGTAGCTGGTGCATTGGTAAGCCCAAATGGCATTACTCTAAAAGCAAAAATGCCCCATTCTGTGGCAAAGGCTGTCTTATGCTGATCGTCTGGGGCTATGGCTACTTGATTGTAGCCTGAAAATCCATCAAGGAAGCTGTACACTTCCTTGCCTGCCACTCTTTCTAAGAGATGTTCTGTGATGGGAAGCGGATAGTTATCTCGAATTGTGGCTGCATTAACCTTTTTCAAGTTAATGCACACACGCAGCTTGCCATTCTTCTTGGGCACCACTACGATGGGGGATACCCATTCAGTGTGCTCAATTTCATAGATAAATCCAGCTTCAACCAATCTATCTATCTCTTCTTTGATCTTGGCAGCGTAATTATCGTTATAAGTATAGGGCTTTTGCTTAGAGGGTTTAGCATCTGAGGTCATGGGGATAGTGTGTGAGCATATATCGGGGTCAACACCTTTCAAATCCTTGTAACTCCAAGCGAATACATCTCTGTATTCCCTTAGCAAGGCTATCATCGCATGCTCTTCTTCCTCTGTTAGGTCATGGCCTATGTACGTGCATCTCTCCTCTCCTTCTTCTAGGGCCACTACTATTTTCTTGGTGGTTTCTTTGTTATCATAGGCCTCTCCTGCTTGTACCTCTCGTTTAGGCATTCTTATCATGACTCTCCTGTCGTCTATCTCATACTTCTTAAAGTTTTCTGGGACCTCAAACAAAGATTCTTCCTCTTCTGGTGAGACTTCTCTCTTCTTTCTTTTCTTTCCTTCTTCCTTCGGGGTCACATGTGTGGCTAATCTTACATCATTTGTGAGCTCTCCATGCCTCTGTGGTTGAAATTCCACTTCATGGAAGTATTCTTCATCTGATGCAAATGGTGGGTCCATAATGATTGACTCTAGGTCGGAGTCACTTGCATCCTCAAAGGCATCAGGGCTAGGTTCGCATTCTTCTAGAACTGCCTCTCCCATGATTGGCTCTATGGAGAAGACTGAAATATCATAGCCATCCTCATCGCCGTGAGGTGTCCATTGTTCTTCATTGATGGCTACGTCCATTGTTGCTAAAATTTCTGCCCAGCCATGGGGTTCGAATTCCTCATCAGGAAAGACTACAGGTGCATATGCTGGGTCTTGAATGGGTCTATGAGTTTCATTTGCACCTATTTCTCTGGCCTTTTCTCTCTTCTCTTCCTCTACTGCCACTTTGCACATCCATAAGTGGGTGTCTTCATGCATCCATGAGGATCCTGATCCTATGGAATGCACAAATTCCGTATCATCTTTGGCTCTATGGATGGGATTCCACTGGATAGGGGGTACATCTCTATGAGAGTAATCTTTGAGATTTACTTTGGTTGTAACACCTAAGTGTTGCAAGTACAAAGAATTAGTTCCCCAATCCTGTACCACTTGCAACTGTCGCATAAATGGTCTTCCCAAAATCATCTCATAGGCATGATTTTTGCTGAAGTCACATATAGCAAATGTATGCTCAAACTCGACACCACAAGTGGTGAGAGTTATTCCTTCTAGCAATCCTAAGGGTCTCTCAATATGACCATCGGCCATCTGCAATTTCATTCTCGTTGGCCTGAGCGCAGGCTTGCCCCAACGCTTCCATAGGGAAGTGGTGGCAATTGCAACTCCTGCACCAGAGTCCAAAATTGCCTTGGTGGTGTACTCCTGGTAGGTAATGGGAAGATAGGTGTTCCCTTCTTCGCCTTCACAAATATCTCCTATCTTATCCACGGGTATTTCTGGCACTGTCCTATGCGATCCTACCTGGGAACGAGGTTTTGCTATCTCAGGTACTTGTTTGGCTACATGTTTCCATAATTCAGGTCTAACCTTGAGTAGCTCTTCTAACTTGAGATTGCACTGCACTTTAGTGTTTTTCACTACCTCTGTGTTCCTAGGTATGACTGAGTCTTCGTTTCTTACCATGACTGTGGGGGTTCTCATACAAGTAGACTTGGCTTCCCAGGGGCCTGTGAAGTGGGGTAGCTCTTGTATGGAATTAGACTCAAAGTCCAGTCTTTCGTGAGACTGAGTACTCTCATGTTCCCCGTAAATAGATGGGATGTCTTGTGGGAATTGGTCGTGTGCATCATCCACAAGTTCAAAAGGAGGGGCGACCTCACTTTCGTTATCCCATTTGTCTTCTTGAATCTCTCGTAGGAAGTCTGGTGCAAACCGATTCATAGAAGAAGAAGTGTCTGGCTCCGTAGAATTAGGCACATAAGCAACCTGAGAAGGAGGGCTTATTCTATTGTTGGCTCTCTCCTCGTTCTCATAGATGGCCGGAGCACAAGCTTCCTGGGGAGGATTACTTATTCTATTACTCTTCCGAACAGGCTCATACGCTCCCTGAGAAGGAATGTAGGCAACCTGTGGAGGTACGCAAGCTTTCGAGGGAGGCTCATGTGCCTTTTGGGGGGGAAGATAAGCTTCTTGAGGAGGCACATGGGCTTCCTGAAGAGGCTTGCTTATCCGTTCTCTTGCCCTTTCCTTTCTTTGAGGGGCAGGTTCCTTTTTTGATTGTGCAATTAGCCTCTCTATTCTTTCTAAGGAGGGGGAGTTGTCTGGTTTAGTGGAATTGGCCACATAAACTTCCGATGGGGGATGGTTCATGTTTTTGCTTGCTTTATCTTTTTCTTGATTTTTTTCTTCCTTGGCAGATCTTGCAATTATTCCCTCTAACTTCTCTAGGAATCCATCCAAGTGTAATTGCGTCTTGGCTGAGCCCGAGTAATTGAAAAGGCGACTGGCTTCAAACATAGTCTGAGCCAATGCGACCATTTTCGCGCACAGCTTGGTTCTTTCTATTTCTAGGTCAGCTCTGGGATAGCACTTGTCATGATCAGTGACGTTTGGCCCTTCTTGGATTCTGGCCTGATATGCCTTAAGCATCATGTCTATGTCTTCAGGAGTGGGATCAGCTAATACTGATCCTGTTTGGGGTGGTGGGTGGGTTACCTGGGGTGTCTTAGAGGGTGGAGGGATGGAGGGTGATGGGGATGGTAGCGTTGGGAATGTGTGAGAGTGCGGTTGAGATGTGATCTCTATGATTTTAGCCTTGGTTTCTCGTAGACTTTCCTCAAGTTCACTCATCTTCCTTGCCCATTGCCTTTTCATGCGTTCGCGGCTATCTCTCCAAGCTCTTGTTCTCTTTTTATTTTGGCTCTCAGTATCGCTAGCGTCTGGGCTCTTTTCCTTGCCTACCCCTTGGTTTTGCTGCACTGCTTGAGCTCTCGTGACTACATGTACGGGTGCAGTGGAAGTAACACTTCCGCTGGAACCTACCACTAAATGACATTGATAGGCGTGATTTTTGGCATATTATTGGGGTTCTTTGGGCAATCTCCTAAGAGATGCTCTTTTCCACAATCTTGGCAGAAGCCTTGGATCGTCACTGACTGGTTTTGTGTAAGTGGAGGTAAGGGGCAATCACGAATGAGGTGATCTCCTTGGCATTTGTAGCACGGTCCTCTTGGGAATGGAGGTCTTACTTGCCTAGGTTGAGGCCTAGGGTTGGGGTTTGCATACATGACGTTCGTGTAATCTGACTCCCAACTAGGTTCGTTTGTCTCTTCGCTATAATAGGACTCACCATGCTCAGGAGACTGCATGTAGTAGGCCTGGGGGCTATCAACATGTGTAGAATCAAAGCTATGGTCACTCGGGTCACTTTCAGAAAGCAAGGATGTTACAGGGACTATAGCTCTATTCAGGTTCTCTTCTGCAGCAGTATACTTTACCGGAATCACATTAGCTGGGGCTGGGGGTTGTTGTGCTAGCACAGGCTGAGGCCTTTGTTGGTTTTGATATTGTGGTTGGAAATTTTGTTGTGGCCTGCCATATGGTTGTGGAGGGTACGGGTTCTGGTATCTTCCCTGCTGAGGGTATGGCTGAGGGTGGGGTTGCCTAACTGCCTGCTTGTTGTATGGGCAATCTTGTGCGGTGTGATTGGTGTATCTCCGTTCTATGGTGCAGTACTGGCTACTAGGATTTACTTGGGGCTGAGCCATAATGGGGCAGACATTCGCCATGTGGTCACCACCACAAGTGTAGCACCTTTTCACAGGGGCAAACCTTGGGATTTGTTTACTAGTTACCCCTAATTTCTGAGCTACTTTCTCTGCGAGTTCCTCAATTGATGTGGATTGCGTGGAAGAGTGACTAGATGCACTATCTGAATCTTTGTAGATTTTGGAAAGCTCTAGTTCTTCCCCTAGGTTATCTTCAATGTCAATGCACATGCGTACACACTCTTCTATAGTCCTAGGGTCTTTCAGATACACATAGGACCTCAATTTCGTACTCAGCAATCCATCAAGGAAAAAGGCTACTTGTTTGGCAGATGTGGGTAGCTCCGAAACAGGACATCTTTCAAGGTATTGCCTAAATCTTCTTCCTGCAAGTCTCACAGTCTCTTGAGGGGTTTGCTTGAAGCTGTGAATCAGTGAGGAGGTATTGTGTCTTATGCCACTCTTGGAGAATTCAATAATAAATGCTTCTAGGAGTTGGTCTATGCTCCTGAACTGGCGCTCATCCAATGGCTGAAACCATGTCAGTGCTGTGTTCCTAAGGGTTAGACCGAAGGCATTGTACTGCGTGAATAGATCCTCCACTTGTTCAGCTCTCAAGACTTGCTTGAACTCCGCCACATGATCGTAGGGATCTCCTGTGCCATCAAAGTAATTCTTCATGGACTTAACTAGTTGAGTCGGTCTCAGAGTTCTTGCGTGCTCTCTAGGTCTCGGCAGAGGGAATCCATCCACATTTCTTTGGTTCCTGTGAGCTCTAAGCACCTCAGGTTTGCCCTATTCGTCTCCGTCCTCGTTCTTTCCCTGCCCACTGGATTGGCAAAGCTTACTTCTGGTCTATCTCTACTTCTGTCTCTTTGCATTCCATGGGCTTGGGATGTTCCAGCTCCAGGGTGACCATAGGATACATTCGATCTTGGTTGAGGGAAAATGAATTCACCCTTCCAAGTGTAAGCATGCCTATCATTTTCTGTCACCACAAAGATCCTTTCCGAAGTGTGATCTAAGTAGGTCACTCTACCTGGGCTATCCGGGTCCTTAAACTCATAGATCATGATAGTTTCTATATGAGTTGGCTGATTAGATTTATACCTCCAGAAGGCTTCGTCAGTTTCTCGATTGAGGAGCAACTCTATGCTCTTGTTGTCTTGGGGAACCCGCTCAGGTGTGATAATCCTAGTGAGAACAGATTTGCCTCGGGGTGTTCTGGGTTCTACTCCCATGTTTCCTTGTTCCAGTCACCTAAGTCTGCTTCGGGGATCACATTTCCAAATTCGTCCGTCCTATCGGGGTGACTGGTGACTATGTATATGGTTCCTTCTTTGTCCGAGTATGCTCCATTTTCAAACTTGACAGCTGGGTGCTCTAATCCAATGGATTGATCAGGATTCTTAATCTGTACCACAGATCTTCCTAGGCCGTCCTCATAGATGCTAGCACCTAATCGGTTGGTCCTAAGGTATTCCAACTGAGTTTTGTAAGGGCCTTCTACCCTGTGCAAGTACGGCACTCCTAAACTTCCTGTAGGTCTGTCCATGCCTTGAGACATCTCTGTCTCACTGGTCTCAGAGCTAGGGTAGTACGAGTGGTGGCTCAACTGCTGGGCCCAAGACCTAGCATGTGGTTAACACTGGTCTCTGAAGATCTGAGGCTTTGTCTCTCCCTTACTAGATGTCGTCCTGATCTAAGGTTCATATGCCTATCTAAGTAGCACAGTTCTTTGCCCAGAGTACAACCTCGTTGCTGGTTACTTTATATTAGTCGCTTGGTTCTTTTTAGTTATTTTATCGTGTTTAAGGTCTTGTCTGATATCACGTCGTCAGGAATATTTGAATGTTGTTTCGCACTTACAGTTGATCGTTCCACGTTAAGTTCTTTCCCTTTAAAATTCTCGACAGTACAAGGATTATGCCCTTAGCTTGAGCTTGAAAGTTTAGGTATGCTTCAACTTGATCGTTGCCTATCGTCGCCCTGACTTACTCCTACTTCTAATCGTTCTTAGCCTAAGCTAGGAATTGACGAAGAGGAGATGAGAGTATTCCGACCTTTCTTGCTGAACCTTGCTCTTTAGTGCTCGAGAAGTTGATTCTCAAGCTTGCGCAAAACCCTTGCTTGGAAGCTCTCAATTGCTTCTCAATAGACCTGCATCAATCCCAAGATTAGCTCCAAGTTGACCTTTCAATTGACAGATAATTTATTTCAGACACTTTTTTAATGACCCTTGTTCCCCCTTTTGTATTGCTAGAAATTTCCTCTAGAGCTCCCTTGGTGTTCCTACCCCTCAGTGGATTTCGTATGAAAAAGTTATGACCGTTCAGGGTTTAGGGGGTTAACTAGACAAACAAAACCTTTCAGGGGTTTTAATGCGTTTTTCTAAGGCCTTTGTAAGTGTATGACTATTTGAGAGTGCAAATATGCCCAAAATTTAGCCTAAATTTCCAAAAATTTACCCCTTAATTTTTGCCGAAAATGTCTGTCTGTCGCGATAGACGGTGTCTGTCGCGATAGACAGTGTCTATCGTCGATTTTTGGTCTGTCGCGATAGACGGTGTCTGTCGCGATAGACGGGGTCTGTCACGATAGACGGGGTCTATCGTGGGTCTCTGTCTGTCGCGATAGACGGTGTCTGTCGCGATAGACGCTGTTTGTCGTCTGTCGTGATTTGGTCTGTCGCGATAGACGGTGTCTGTCGCGATAGACGGTGTCTATCGCGATAGACGGTGTCCGTCGCGATAGACGTGTCTGTCGCGATAGACTGAAAAAACGCAAATTTTTGAGAAACTTCTAGTGATTTGGAGTGCTCTAAGGGTGTAGGTTACCGTGCCAAACACGCATTCACAAAATTTTAAGTTTTTCTGTCTGTCGCGACAGACAGAGGTCGTCGTCCCGGGACCTGTGCAGAGTCTGTCGTACCTGCACACACTGCTGGAGAAGGTGGTACAGCTAGTTCCTGCAATAAAAGCTCAAAAACACACCAAAAACAGATAGCATGCAAGCTCTCTCTCGCTCTCTCTCACAATGAAATGTGGGAAATGAGGTGGGGAGTGTAATATGACCAAAAAACTGAAATTTTTTGTGGAGATGGAGATGGAGGTGGGAGATGGTGGGGATGATGATGGTGATGATGGTGATGCGAAAGTAAGGAAAAAATGAAGAAGAATAAAGAGCAGGAAGGATATTACCTATAACTCCAATGTCTCAACTCGACGTCTTACCATCACACGCTCGTCCTCGAAGCTCTCTCCCCGGCAACGGCGCCAAATTTGGTGTCACTCTAGCACAATGGTGAGTACCAACGTGAGAAGATTCACCTCATAATTGTCAATCCGTGGAGACGTGAGGACTAGTATGAAGACTATGAGCAAGTGAAGGCACAAGTGTGTGAGAGAGAAGCACACAAGCATGCACACACATACACACACACGCGCACACAAGGCAAGAACAAGGAGAGGAACAATGGAGTTCTTTGCATTAGTCAAAAAAAGTCTCTTACATCAGCTCAATTCACAAACAATCTAACCCCAAAAATGAGCTCTCTAGCTCTTTTTATAGTTTTCTAACTAGCTTTGGTCTTGTCCAGACCTAGTGTCCGGCCTAGTTAAAAATTAGGTTCTAGAGTCTATTTGAGGGCTCAAACAGAGTCTAAAAATTATGAAAATTGATATGTCGCTAGTTCTAATACTCCTCAAGCTCGAGGACTCCTCGGCTTGCACAAAATGGAGTCTATTCTACCAAAAACGGGATTTACAATGTTTGTGTAGTGATTAAAATCACTTGAGTTGTAAATAATCCATGGGAAAAAAATGATTTGGCCTTGTTGCCGTATTGTGCATGACTCCTCTGTTGCTCTGTTGCTTTGTATGCCAACACCTTGCTTAGGGTTCTCCACAAAGCATCCACCTTTGTTGAACCTTACTTGATAGCCTCTTTCAACCATTTGCCCAACGGACACCAAGTTCTTTGTGATGGTAGGTACATGCAAGACATCCTTGAGACATCTTCCTTCCTCCTTGTCATCCAAAGCTACATCTCCAACATGGGAGATCTCATGGGCTGTATCATCACCTGTTTCTACATGTCCTTTACCTTTGGGAACATGTAGATTAGTAAACCAAGAAGCATTGCAACTCATATGGTTGCTACATCCACTATCAATATACCAAGTGTTATCTACTTTGCTTGAATTCCCATTCATGTGCATCATCAAGAGATTGTCATTTTTTGAACTTGTAGAAGCATAATTACCTTGGCCTTTGTATGAAGAACCTTGATTATAGTTCCTTTGGTTTCCTCCTTGGTAGCAATCTCTAGCATAGTGGCCAAACTTGCCACATATGTAACATCCTTCGCCATCTTGATTCCTGTTTTGTTGATGTCGTCCTCCTCTTTCTCTTGATCTTCCTCTCCCTCTTTGTGATGAGGTGCCTTGGTCATGTCCTTGATTTCTTGAGTGGCCTTGCCTTCCTCCAAACCTTCCTTTGCCCCTTCCTTGTCCTTGTCTTCCTTTGCCCCTTTGATTACCTGCATAGAAAACTTGTGCATCTTTGCTTTTAGTTGAACTTCCACCTATGTTCATTTCTTCGGTGACCATGAGAGCAACCAATTGCTCAAAATCGGGAAGATTATCCCTTACATAAACTGAAGTGGTAAAGGGTTTCCACTTCTCATCATCTCTCAAACCATTGAGGGTATAAGCCACAAGATCGTCATCGTCTACGTGGCTTCCAATGGATCCCAATGCATCTGATAACTCCTTGACCTTAAGTATGTAGTCATTTATGCTACTCCCTGAGCTCTTCCTAAGGTTGTTGAGCTCATTCTTGAGTTGGATCTTCCTTGCTTTGGTGCTTGTTGAATAAAGCCTTTCAAGTGTCTCCCATACCTTCATGCTTGAATCCAGGTCTTGGATATGGCCGATCATGCTATTGCTAATGTGTTGAAAAAGAATAAAGATAACCCTCTTGTCTCTTTCATTCCATTCCCTAAAGGCCCTTCTCTGGTCATTGGTTGGATTCTCATCCAACCTAGGTCTTGGTTCACTTCCACTAATCAACCCCCAAAGGCCCTTGCCCATAAGATAGTTGGAGACCCTAAATCTCCATGGTTGATAGTTACCTTTGTCTAGCTTTTCAATTTGAGTGTTGAAGTCTCCCATATCTAGTCTTTGATACTTGACCTAGCCCTTGGTTAATGCTCCAATGTGTGTAAAATGAAAATGAGGCTCTGAGGTTACCTCAATCCAAAGCTTTCCTTAGATGGACACCTTGTGCTCTTGCAAATTTGAGTAGAATAGCTCCCCCTTGATGTGAGCTACCTCCAAGAAGCTTTTGTTGATGCAACTCTTCAACCACCAACTCCAAGAGGTCTTCTTGCTTTTATGTGATACCTCCAAGATGCCCAAATTCTCTGATACCACTGATGGGGGAAGTATCTCAACCCCTAAGCAACGATGAAGCGCGAATGACCTCCACAGGTATCCTTCTTTGACCTCTGCACACCAAAAATGCTCTTACTCAGAGCTTATGCAGAGAACTCCAGTGAGCTTTTGTAGACTTGTAGTAGACACCAAGGGCTTTCCAACAAATCAAATTTCACTTGAAATGGATGCTTACACAAAGAGAAACAATGTCTACAACATGAGCTAGTTGAATGCTCACAACTGCTAGTCAAGCAGAGACCTCACTTCACTCCAGCAATCTTTTCTCACAGATTATACAGAGAATGAATCTCAAACTTGGGTCAACTTTAGAGCACTCTAATAGCTACCCAATGACACAAAAATCATAGAAAATGGATACATAGAGAAGGAGAACCAGCCCTTACAACAGAGAGCAAAATATTTCCAACAGAGCCTACACAAAGAGAGAGATATCAATCACACAACTTCACTAAAATGAATGTTCCTCCCAACTTACTCAGAGAATGCTCCAGAGAATTGGTAAGCATAAAATAGACTCTTATATCTATCCAATGAGACAAGAATTACATCAAATGGATACCATATGAGGGAGAAGCAATGCTAACAACTCAGGGGTAGAGAGTTGCAACACTGCCTGCGCACACACATAGATATGCCTACTAAAAGAAAACAAACAAGCAAGCAAGGGGGTTGCTTAAGCAAGGGGCTTGCTTATCACAACTCCAGCACTTAGTGCTCACTTTACATGAGCTAAAAATCCAAGAAGATGGCCCAAAAGAAGTCGGGATACATGCTCCTTTTATAGTGAGAAGAGTGCCCCTAAAATCTAGGAACTACCTTTCCAAATCAGCCTCCTAACTTGGAGGAATTAGTTGAGATGACTTGGGGAGTGGTTGAGTGACTTTTCTTGATGGAATTTCGTGGCTTTTGGCTTCCTTTGATTGCTCCACATTTCCATAAAAGATTCCCCACAAATTTTTAGCTTGAAGCTTGACTTTTAACAATGGACACATAGCCTTAGGTAACCATCTTTACCACGCTTATATAGATTATCACCAATGAGTGAGTAATCCTGGGCTTCTTGTTCTAAACTCCTTTTCCTAGCCAAGGTCATATCTGGAGGGAATGTTTTTGTCCTCAGGAAGGATACTAGTGGTTCACTCCAATCTGGCACTATGGACACTTGATAAAGAGTGGCATGTTCCACAGGTGGTTTAGTGCGACAGATTGGGCATTCCTTGCACAACTTTTGGACATCAACTTCCATAGTCGGCCAATGGACTCCGAGTCTCCTTAGTGTCTGCAGGGTTCGTTGCTTTGAGTAGTGTTGCTCTAATGCACCTACATGTGCTAATTGCAACCATTTAGCGTACTCATCCTCTTCCACACAACAGGCCAATATTCCTTGATCTGTGTGCTTGTACATACTTCAAGCCAGGATGTGGTACTTTTGGGCTTTCACAACCTCTTTATTTTGTGTGTTTACTATTGGATGGTTAGGCCCGTATGTCAATACTGGCACTAGTGGCTTAGCCCACTGTGGCACCACTTCCAAATTAAACAAGTAAGCATCAGGAAGGTCATCCGACACTCCTTTTGGGGCTTCTCCCGATGTGAGCCTAGAAAGGTGATCTGCTCTCAAATGAGTCTTCCCTTTCCTTACCACAACCTCAAAATCATATTCCATTAGCAAGAGAAACCATCTTACTAATCTACCTGTATTGCATGGCTTGTTCACGAGATATAACAGTGCCTGATGGTCAGTAAAAAATTTAAACTTATTTGCAAGCAAATAATGTCTAAACTTTTTAACTGCATATACCATGCTTAGTCCTTCTCTCTCCGTAGTGGTATAATTTCGTTCATCTGCATTCAATTGTCTACTGGCATAGGCAATTGGAAGATCCATATTACCTTCACCAGTAGGTTGCGCGAGTACACACCCAATAGCATAATTGGATGCATCCACATGAACATGAAATGGCTTGTTCCAATCTGGTGTGGTCAAGATTGGTGCTGAACATAATCTTCGTTTAAGCTCCTGGAAGGAGTTCTCACATTCATCAGTCCACTCAAAGTTAGTCAGAAGTCCATACAGAGGCTTTGCTATGATGGCATACATGTGTATAAACCGTCGGTAATATCCACAATGCCCCATGAAGGCCTGTACTTCCTTGACATTCTTTGGCCTAGGTAACTCGGCTATGGCTCTCACTTTCTCTTCATCGGTGGATATGCCATTCTTTGACACTATGTGTCCTAAAATCTTACCTTGCCTGACCATGAAAACACACTTTTCTGGGTTCAGGCAGACTTGATATTCTCTACATTTGTCAAAGATTTGTCTGAGTTCAGGAATATGGGTTTTTCTGATGTTGGAATGAGCACAAAGATCATCAACATAGACTTCTAAGTTCTTCCTCAGGAACTCTTTAAACACGTGACACATCTATCGTTGAAAGGTAGCAGGTGCATTAGTAAGCCCGAATTGCATTACCCGAAAGGCAAATATGCCCCACTCCGTGGCAAAAGCCGTCTTATGTTGATCCTCTAGAGCAATGGCTACTTGATTGTAGCCTGAAAATCCATCAAGGAAGCTGTACACTTCCTTGCCTGCCACTCTTTCTAAGAGATGTTCTGTGATGGGAAGCGGATAGTTATCTCGGATTGTGGCTGCATTGACCTTCTTTAAGTTAATGCATACACGTAATTTACCATTCTTTTTGGGCACCACTACGATGGGGGATACCCACTCAGTGTGCTCAATTTCATAGATAAATCCAGCTTCAACCAGCCTATCTATCTCTTCTTTGATCTTGGCAGCATAATTATCATTATATGTATATGGCTTTTGCTTGGAGGGTTTGGCATCTGCGGTCATGGGGATGGTGTGTGAGCATATGTCAGGGTCCACTCCTTTTAAATCCTTGTAACTCCAAGCGAATACATCTCTGTATTCTCTTAGCAAGGCTATTAGCTCTTGTTCTTCCTCTTCTGTCAGGTCATGGCCTATGTACGTGCATCTCTCTTCCCCTTCTTCTATGGCTACCACTATTTTCTTGGTGGTTTCTTTGTTATCATAGGCCTCCCCCGATTGCGCCTCTCATTTAGGCATTCTAATCATGACTCTCCTGTCGTCTATCTCATACTTCTTAAAATTTTCTGGGACCTCAAACAAAGATTCTTCCTCTTCTGGTGTGACTTCTCTCTTCCTTCTTTTCTTTCCTTCTTCCTTCAGGGTCACTTGTGTGGCTAGCCTTACGTTGCTTGTAAGCTCTCCATACCTCTGGGGTTGAAATTCTACTTCGTAGAAGTATTCTTCCTCTGATGCAAAAGGTGGGTCCATAATGATTGACTCTAGATCGGAGTCACTTGCATCCTCAAATGCATCAGGGCTAGGTTCACACTCTTCTAACACTGCCTCTCCCATGATTGGCTCTATAGAGAAGACTGAAATGTCATAGTCATCTTCATCACAGTGAGGTGTCCATTGTTCTTCATTGATGGCTACATCCATTGTTGCTAGGATTTCTGCCCAGCCGTGGGGTTCAAATTCTTCGTCAGGAAAAACTACAGGTGCATAGGCTGGGTCTTGAATTGATCTATGTGTTTCTTTTGCACCTATCTCTCTGGCTTCTTCTCTCTTCTCTTCTTCTACTGTTACTTTGCACATCCATAAGTGGGTGTCTTCATGCATCCATGAGGATCCTGATCCTATGGAATGCACCGATTCTGTATCATCTTTGGCTCTATGGATGGGGTTCCATTGGATAGGAGGGACATCTCTATGAGAGTAATCTTTGAGATTCACTTTGGTCGTAACACCTAAGTGCTGCAGGTACAAGGAATTGGTTCCCCAATCCTGTACAACTTGCAACTGTCGCATGAATGGTCTTCCCAAAATCATCTCATAGGCATGATTTTTGCTAAAGTCACATATAGCAAATGTATGCTCGAACTCAACACCACATGTAGTGAGAGTTATTCCTTCTAACAACCCTAGGGGTCTCTCTATGTGACCATCGGCCATTTGCAATTTCATCCTCGTGGGCCTGAGTGCTGGCTTGCCCCAACGCTTCTAGAGGGAAGTGGTTGCAATTGCAACTCCTGCGCCTGAGTCCAAAATTGCCTTGGTGGTGTACTCCTGGTAGGTAATGGGAAGATAGGTATTACCTTCTTCACCTTCACACATATCTCCTATCTTATCCAAGGGTATCTCTGGCACTGTCCTATGTGATCCTACCTGGGAATGAGGTTTCACTATCGCTGGTACTTGTTTGGCGACATGTTTCCATAATTCAGGTTTAACCTTGAGTAGCTCTTCTAACTTGGGATTGCACTGCACTTTAGTGTTTTTCACTACCTCTGTGTTCCTAGGTAAGACTGAGTCCTCATTTCGTACCATGACCGTGGGTGTTCTCATACAAGTAGACTTAGTTTCCCATGGGCTTGTGAAGTGGGGTAATTCTTGTAGAGAGTTAGACTCAAAGTCTAATCTTTCCTGAGATTGGGTGCTCTCCTGCTCCTCATAAATGGATGGGATATCTTGTGGGAATTGGTCATGTGCATCATCCACAAGTTCAATAGGAGGAGGGACTTCACTCTCTTTAGCCCATTTGTCTTCTTGAATCTCTCGTAGGAATTGTGGTGTGAATCGATTCATAGAAGATGATGTGTCTGGCTCCGTAGAGTTAGGCACATAGGCTTCAGGCACATAGGCTTCCTGGGCAGGAAGACTTGCTCTTTCACTTGCCTTGTCCTTATGTTGAGAGGTGGGTTCCTTTTCTGATTGTGCAATCAGCTTCTCTATTCTTTATAACAGTCCATCAAAGTGCAACTGTGTCTTCGCTGAACTAGAGATGTTAAATAGGCGACTGGCTTCAAACATGGTCTGAGCCAATTCCACCATTTTAGCACAAATCTTGGTTTGTTCTAGCTCTAGTTCTGCTCTAGGATAGCATTTTGCATGATCAGTCACGTTTGGCCCTTCTTGGATTCTGGCGTGATATGCTTTAAGCATCATATTAAGGTCCTCGGGAATGGGATCTGCTAGGACTGATCCTACTCTAGGGGGTGGTGGAATTAGGTGAGGCGGATGTCCTGGGGCTCTAAGTACCTCAGGCTCTACTCTATTGGTTTCTGTCCTCGTTCTTTCTCTGCCCCCTGAGTTGGCAAAGCTTACCTCAGGTTTATCTTTATGTCTGTCTCTTTGAGTTCCGTGAGCGTGGGAGGTTCCAGCTCCTGGGAGACCAAAGGACACGTTCGATCTTGGTTGGGGGAAAAGGAATTCACCCTTCCAAGTGTAAACGTGCCTATCATTTTCTGTAACCACAAAGATCCTCTCTGAAGCGTGATCTAAGTAGGTCACTCTGCCTGGGCTATCTGGATCTTTAAACTCATAGATCATGATTGTCCCTATATCAATTGGCTTGTCTGATTTATACCTCCAAAAGGCTTCATCAGTTTCTCGGTTTAGCAGCAGATCTATACTCTTATTGTCCTGTGGGATCCACTCGGGAGTGATGATCCTTGTTAGCACTGACTTTCCACGAGGGGTCCTAGGTTCTACACCCATGTTTCCTTGCTCCAAGTCACCTAAATCCGCTTCTGAGATCACATTCCCAAATTCGTCTGTCCTATCTGGGTGACTGGTGACTACGTATATAGTTCCTTCTTTGTCCAAGTATGCTTCGTTTTCAAACTTGACAGCGGGGTGCTCTAGCCCAATGGATTGGTCAGGGTTTTTAATCTGGACCACGGATCTTCCTAGACTGTCCTCATAGATGCTAGCACCTAATCGGTTGGTCCTAAGGTATTCCAACTGTGTTTTGTAAGGGCCTTCTACTCTGTGCAAGTATGGCACTCCTAAACTTCCCGTAGGTCTGTCCATGCCTTGAGACATCTTTGATTCACTGGTATCGGAGCTAGGGTAATGCGAGTGGTGACTCAACTGCTGGGCCCAAGACCTTGCAGTATGATTGACGCTAGCTTCTGAAGACCTAAGGCTTTGTCTATCCCTTACTAGATGCCGTCCTGATCTAAGGTTCATATGCCTAGTTAAGTAGCCCGATTTTTGCCCAGAGTACAACCTCGTTGCCGATCAATTGGTATCAGTCACTTGATTCTTTTTAGTTATTTATCCTGTTTAAGGTCTTGTCTGATATTACGTCGTCAGGAATACTTGAATGTTCTTCGTACTTTTAGGTTGATCGTTCCACGTTAAACTCTTTTCCTTTAGGATTCTCAATCGTACAAAGATTATGTAGTTATCTTGAACTTTGAGTATTTAGGTAGTCTTCAACTTGATAGATGCCTATCGCCGCCCTGGCTTACTCCTATCACTAGTCGTTCTTAGCCTAAGCTAGGAATTGACAAAGGGAGTTGAGAATTTCCAACCTTTTGTTTCCTTCTTGGTTGCCCTTGAGTGCCCAGGAAGCGTGTTCCCAAGCTTGCACTTACTCTTGCTTAGAATGCCCTTCGATGCTCTCAATAGATCTGTAAGAGTTCCAAAGTTAGCTCAAGACCAATTTGCACTGTGAGTTTTTGAAAAACAATTCTAGAGATCCCTAAATTTTGTTCCCCCTGGGTATGGTCAACTTCAAAATACCCAATCTAATAATCCTGATCTTAATTTAACTATAACCAGTCGATGTTTTGGTTGTGCTCCCCACGAGCTTTCCAACAAAACAAGAATCACAGCAAACGGATTTCGTATGAGAGAGTTATGTCAGTTCAGGGTTCTGGTGCTAAAACAGGGTTCAAACAGGCTAACAGATCACAGGATTTTTCTCAAAAGCACATGTGTAGGGACCTCACAACTCACTAATTGCTAGACCAATATGCCCAAAAACTATCCCCAAAGCTTAGAATAAAAAACCCTAATTTTTTGGCCGAAAAGCCCGTCAATCGCGATCGACAGGTCTGTCAATCGCGATTGACAGAGGTGTCCGTCGGGGCCTGTCGGTCGCGATCGACACGTCAGTCGCGATTGACAGTGTCAATCGCGATCGACAGAGTCAGTCGTGAGTCCTGTCAATCGCGATTGATGGTGTCAATCGCGATCGACACTTTTTCCGGGTTTTTCGTCGTGATTTCAGTCAATCGGGGATGTGTCCGTCGCGATGGACACGTGGCTACGCGTAAAAGTCAATCAATCGTTGAATTTCAGTCGGTCGCGATCGACGGTGTTAATCGCGACTGACAGAGGTGTCGGTCGTGGCTGTCGATCGCGATCGACGGTGTTAATTGTGATTGACAGGGTCCTACGTGGCAGCCTGTCAGTCGTGAAGTCTGTCGGTCGCGATCGACAGGGTCTGTCGGTCGCGATTGACAGGGTCTGTCGGTCGCGATTGACAGGGTCTGTCGGTCGCGATTGATAGAAAAAAATGGAATTTTTCTACTGTTTTAGGTGATTTGGGATGTGCTCATCATGCTTGTGCTAGTGGTGAACTTTGTTTTACCAAATGATCGAATTTTTTGTCGATCGCGATCGACAGAGGCTGGCGACTGCGAGACAGATTCGACGAGTTTCGTACCTGCGCAAAGTGCTGGGGATGATGATTCAGCAAGAACCTGCAAAATGCTCAAGAAACATGCAAAAACAGTGCAAGCAATATCGCTCTCTGGCTCTCTCTCACAAGTAGAATGAAGGAAATGAGGTGGAGATGGTGATATGATCAAAACTGAAAATTTCCGTGATGATGGAGATGGAGGTGGGAGATGGTGATGATGATGATGGTGATGAAGATGGTGAAGAAAAAACAAGAAAATAGATGAAAGTGAAGAAAATACCTACAACTCCAACGCGTCAACTCTACGTCTTACCATCACACGCTCGTCCTCAAAGTTCGATCCCCGGCAACGGCGCCAAAATTTGGTGTAGCTCAGTGATGAGTAGCACCTCCTTTAATGTCAATCCGGGAAGACGTGAGGATGGTGTGAAGACCTCGAGCAAGTGAAGGCACAAGTGCGTGAGTGAGAAGCACACAAACATGCACACACATACACACACACGCGCACACACGGCAAGACAAAGAGTGAGAAGCAATGGAGTTCTTAGATTACTTTCAAAAAGCTCTTACAAGTTCAATTCAATTACAATCTAACCTCAAAAATGAGCTCTCTAGCTCTATTTATAGTTTTTTACTAGGTTTTGGCCCTGTCAAGACGTAGTGTCCGGCCTAGTTAAAAATTAGGTTCCAGGGCTTATTTGAGGGCTCAAACGAGATCTAAAAAATATGAAAATTGGTAAGCAACTACTTCTAAGGCTCCTCAAGCTCGAGGACTCCTCAGCTTGCACAAAATGGAGCTACAAAAAGGTGAACATGGTATTTACAGGGGTTGTTAGTGATGAGAATCACTTTTAATTGGTGTAAGGGTTTTGAAAAATTAAAGGGTTGCCTTAGTGCTAGATCTGCGTGAATGTTCGTACTTGCTTCTTCATGAAGAAAATTATTGGCCTACTTGCCAGATCGTCGTTGACTCCCTTGTCTTCTTGTGCCTTCTCTCCCCTCTGACTCTCTTCTCTGACTGCCATGCCTTGTCAGTCCTTCAGTTCCTTGTCTGCTGCTAACACACACACATAGACAGACATACACAATGCATAATGCATACACATGCACACATAATGCATACACATGCACACACATATACACATGCACACACATATACATGCACACACACATACATATGTACACACACATATACACGCACAGACACACACACACATACGCATAGACACACACTCACATAATGCATACACATGCACACACATATACACATGCACACACATATACATGCACACACACATACACATGCATAATGCATACACATACACACATGCACACATAATGCATACACATGCACACACATATACACATGCACACACATATACATGCACACACACATACACATGCACACACACATACATATGTACACACACATATACACGCATAGACACACACACACATACGCATAGACACACACTCACATAATGCATACACATGCACACACATATACACATGCAGACACATATACATGCACACACACATAATAATGCATAATGCATACAGATACACACATGCACACATAATGCATACACATGCACACACATATACACATGCACACACATATACGTGCACACACACATACACATGCACACACACACATGTACACACACACATATGTACACACACATATACACGCATAGACACACACACACATACACATAGACACACACACATATACACAAATATACACACATAGACACACATACACAATGCATAATGCATACACATACACACATGCACACATAATGCATACACATGCACACACATATACACATGCACACACATATACATGCACACACACATACACATGCACACACACACATATGTACACACACACATATGTACACACACATATACACGCATAGACACACACACATACGCATAGACACACACACACATATACACAAATACACACACATAGACACACATACACAATGCATAATGCATACATATACACACATGCACACATAATGCATACACATGCACACACATATACATGCACACACACATACACATGCACACACACATACATATGTACACACACATATACACGCATAGACACACACACACATACGCATAGACACACACTCACATAATGCATACACATGCACACACATATACACATGCACACACATATACACATGCACACACATATACACATGCACACACATATACATGCACACACACATGCATAATGCATACACATACACACATGCACACATAATGCATACACATGCACACACATATACACATGCACACACATATACATGCACACACACATACACATGCACACACACACACATATGTACACACACACACATATGTACACATATATATACACGCATAGACACACACACACATACGCATAGACACACACACACATACACACAAATACACACACATAGACACACATACACAATGCATAATGCATACACATATACACATGCACACACATATACATGCACACACACACATATGTACACATATATATACACGCATAGACACACACACATACGCATAGACACACACACACATACACACAAATACACACACATAGACACACATACACAATGCATAATGCATACACATATGTGAAGAGATGGATAGGTATGTGTTGAAGATGAAGAGGTGTTGCAAAATCTTTGCTCTACACTAGCCAAATAAACTCCAGGAGTAGATGGTGGGCCCTTTTAGCTTGCCAATGGATGTATTAGACACCCTATGTACCTTGGAAGATCACTCTCAAAAAGATAGATCAAAATAGATAAGTAGGAGTTAGCTCAGAGGTGAAAACTTGCTATTCTTGGTTAATACACCTGTCCAGTGTTTTACATAATTCTCTGAGCACAGTAGCAATTAGATTAATTCCTCTTGGGGAAGGCTAGGTAGCTTAAAGAGCTAACTTTAGAGAGTAATCTCATCAAAAATAACAAACCACACACTGAGAATGACTTTTAACAAGTGATGACATCATCCCGATTTTCACGGGCTGCTACAGAAATAGACCAGTGAGTAGAAAAATTAACATAACTCAAGATGTAAGAATCCAATGATCATGAAAATTTGTATGCTTATACTAGACATTAAGCTGAATCCAACAAGCTTAAAATCACTGAATTTGGATGAGTAAACACTGAGAAATGACTCTGACAAGATGACTGAAAAAGTCGGGTACCTGACAGAGAAGTGAAGATGAACATACCCTGTTGACTTCAAATGAACATAACTGAAGATTCCAACATCCAAATGACATGCAAATTTGTGAGCATATAGTAGCCTTATAGAGCTAACTTTACCAAGTTAAATCACTGAAAATGATGCACCAAGCTCAGAGAAAACATCTCTGCAAGCTGACTGAGAAAACTGAGAGTAATGGTAGTGAGTAGTACACTTCACAAGAACATGGAAAGATGAACTCAAATAATCATGAAAATGAAAGTATATTGCTTGTACAATACAGTGACTTACTGATACATATGTGTGCCTTGTAATCACACCTTGATATGGCATAAAGCTCAGCTCTTGGAGGTCTTCACATAGGTCTCTCTAACCACGACTAAAAACGCCATCTATTTATAGTTGAGTTTGGGGGGCTAACTTCCCTCAATCACTCTCCAATCAATCAATGATTGATTTGATTCTCTACCTACCACAAATCACGAATTCGTGGCTCCTCTTTCCATTCTTGATCATGTGGGCTCAACCACTTAAGATTCTCTTACTTTTACATTAAGTAAACTCTTCAAAAGTTACAAGAGGTAGTTCACAAGTGAACTTTACATAGTCTTCATTTTGAAGCTTCTTTAATGACTTTGTGAGACTCAAGCCAATACTTAGGCTTGTCATAGACTTGCTCCAACAGCTCCCCCTCAAGCCAAGTATGCTTGAGGTCTTCAATCTTCCAAGATTACCTGCAAACCAATCATAGCCTTGAATTTGCAAAGCTTTGTACCATCCAATGCTTTAGTTAGAATATCTGCACATTGTTGATGAGTGGACACATATGATATTTGAATCTCCTTGCTTAGGATCTTCTCTCGTACATAATGATAATGAACTTCAATATGTTTAGTCCTTGCATGAAAAATAGGATTAGCAGCCAAGTGAATAGAACTCATATTGTCACCAAAAATAGTTGGAGTTCCAAACTCCAATCCAAGATCTTTGAACAATGTCTTCATCCACATAGCTTCCTGTGTAGCTATGGCAAGACCTCTATATTCAGCTTCAGTAGAAGAGAGAGCAACTATGGGTTGCTTCTTGGATGACCATGAAATAAGCTTTGAACCTGCAAAGGTAAGATAACCTGAAGTGCTCCTTCTATCTTCCTTGCAGCCAGCCCAATCTGCATCAGAAAATAGCTTCAAACCTAAATCAGATACATAAGGATAGTAAAGTCCTTCATTTATGGTTCCTTTGAGATATTTGAGTATCCTTTTGGCAGCATCCATATGTAGTTTCCTTGGTGTGTGCATAAATTGGCTTAGCACACTCACACTGTAACATATATCTACTCTTGTCAATGTGGCATAGTTGAGACTACCCACTAGACTTTGATATGATGTGATGTCCTCTATGAGTTCACCTTCATGTGAGCTCAATTTGTGATTAACCTCCATTGGAGTACCTGCAATCTTACAATCTTGCATTCTTGGAAGAGGCAATACTAAGCAAAACCCTAATAGTAGGCATCTTTGCCACAGGAGAGAAGGTCTCCTCATAATCAATTCCCTGAGTTTGTGCAAAGCCTTTTGCTACAAGCCTTGCCTTATACCTGTTAATGGAACCATCAGAATTCTTCTTGAGTTTATAGACCCATCTTGAGCCTATTACCTTCATGGATGAAGTCTTGGGCACCAAATCCCAAGTGTTGTTTTCCTCGAGTGCTTCAATCTCTTCCTTCATTGCATGCTTCCATTCTGTTTTTGCTTTGGCCTCTTCAAATGATGATGGCTCCTCTTGGTTTATGTCCTGTGCTATGTAGATAGAATGTTTAGTTACTAATGAGGTGTCAAACCCATACCTTTCTGGTTTTTTCTTTTCCCTCATAGATCTTCTTAGGCCATGATGTGATGATTCTGCCTCATGTCCAAGTTCCTGCAATTTTGCTTTACCTTTACACTTCCATGCTTTGATCTTTTCCATCTGACATTCTTCATCATCCTCTGAGGTGTCTTGTTCTTCAATCTTTGATTGTTCTCTACCAAGCTTTGGAAAATCTTCTTCAAGATCATATGGTAAATTGACCTTCCTGCATGAATCTTCATACCATGAATTGTTCTCATAAAAAACTACATCTCTGCTTACCAAGAATCCTTTGTTGGTAGGGTTGTATAACCTGTAGCCCTTTTGATTGTTGTCATATCCAATAAATACACACCTTTCTGCCTTTGGATCCATCTTGCCTCTAACCTGTGAAGGAACATGAGCAAAAGCAATACATCCAAAAATTTTACAATGATCTAAGCTTGGTCTTCTTCCATTCCAAGCCTCATATGGAGTCATCCCATCAAGGGATCTTGAAGGCAACCTGTTAATCAAGTAAGTGGCTGTAGATACAGCCTCAGCCCATAAGTAATTAGGTAAATGCTTTTCATTTAACATAGACCTTGCAGCTTCAACAATTGTCCTATTCCTCCTTTCTGCCACTCCATTTTGCTCAGGAGTGTACCTTGTAGTTACCTCTCTTTTGATTCCTCTTTCTTGAAGAAAAGAATCAAACTCATGGGAGAAATATTCTCCCCCTCCATCTGACCTTAGCCTTTTTAGTGATTTACCTGTTTGATTCTCCACAAGAGCCAAATATCTTTTGAAACATGAAAAAACTTCATCTTTGTGTTTCATAAAGAATAGGATAGTCCATCTGCTGCAATCATCAATAAAGGAAACATAATACCTTGATCCAGATATTGAAGCTTCCTTGCTAGGTCCCCATACATCTGTATGAACCAACTCCAAGAGATCTCCATGCATATAACCTTTCTTCATGAATGGTAACCTGTGAGACTTTCCGAATTGACATGCACTGCACTTATAAATCATATGTTGTTTTGACAAATTAGGAAGTCCAAGTACACTTTGGTCCCTGCAGATTTGCTTTAATGACCTTTCACCAATATGTGCTAACCTTTTGTGCCATACTTCCAATTCTGTGAGTGTCGGACTGCCATAATTAAAGAGAGCAATGTTTCTAGTGTCCTGTAATTCAAATGTGAACAATCTACCTGTCTTTTCACCTTTTGCAATTCTTCTGAATCCTTGACTTGGATCTTCAACAAATGCTCCTGCTTTTGTGAACCTGACTTGCAACCCTTTCTCTACTATCTGCCCAACACTTATCAAATTCTTTGTAATGGTAGGGACATAGAGTACCTTACTGAGTAGGTTGATGTTTCCATCAGGTGCTTTGACATTGCCTATTTTCTCCACAAGATGTTTTGTATCATCTCCTGTTTGTACCTCATGCTTATTCCTTGGATCTTCTAAATCTGATAGGAGTGCCACATTTCCTGCCACATGATTTGAACAACCTGAATCTATGTAGAAAATATGCTCATCAGATTTACCTTGTGGCATAGCCATGTTCATGATCAATAATGAATCCTCTTTGTTTGAGTCTTCTGTGTAGTTATTGTAGTCTCTCCTTCCTTCGTAGCCTCCTTGATAGTTTGAATGATTGTAGTTGTTGTAGTTGCCATGGTAGTTGTTGAACCTTCCTCTTGAGTAGCCATAACTTCCTCTATTGTATCCTCTGCCTCTTTGATTCCTGGAATTCCTAAAGCAATTTTCAGTTGTGTGATTAGTTAATCCACAAATAGAACATGAGTTGGAGTCTTGGGATCTCCCCCTGCCTTGTCTACCTCCTCTTCCTCTACCTCTGCCATGTCTTCCTCTACCTGCATAGTTAGCTTGATATGTACCTGCTTCATCATCCACTTTCTTTGCCTTTCCTTTGTTATCTTTAGACTTGCTTTTATCCGTGTATAAAGCTGAAGATTGATTACCTTTAGAGCTTTCTCCATTTTTGATAAGCTTTGCCTCTTGAGTAAGTAATTGTCCAATGAGTGTGTTGAAATCAGGTACATGCATGTCCATGTACAAATCCATAGCTGTGGTGAATGCTTCCCACTTGTCATCTGCCTTCAAGCCATTGATGACCTGCCTTACAATTTGCTCTTCATCTATTACCTCTCCAATGCTTCCCAACTGATCTGCTATGTCCTTGAGCTTTGTGACAAAATCAGTCACATTTTGTTTGGGAGCCTTTTTGAGAGTTGTGAAATCCAGCCATAGTTGATGCTTCCTAGCTCTAGTACTTGAAGCAAAGAAAGCTTCAAGTGCATCCCACACTTCCTGAGATGTCTTACAACTTCTAATGTGAGGCAACAAAAAATATGAGATAGAGTTGAGGAGATAAGACCTTGCAAGTGCATCCTTGGAGCACCATGTGCTCAATCTTTCTTACTCTTCTTGTGTTGGTTGACTTTTGTTCCTGAAACTTGGCATAACTTCATCTCCAGCCACATAACCATATAAACTTCTACCTTGGAGATAAGCTTCCATTCTTAATGACCAAGCTGAGTAGTTACCTCTGTCCAATTTGTCAATTGATGAAGGAAATCCATCTGCCATGTTGTCCAACCTTGCTCTGATACCACTGTGAAGAGATGGATAGGTATGTGTTGAAGATGAAGAGGTGTTGCAAAATCTTTGCTCTACACTAGCCAAATGAACTCCAGGAGTAGATGGTGGGCCCTTTTAGCTTGCCAATGGATGTATTAGACACCCTATGTACCTTGGAAGATCACTCTCAAAAAGATAGATCAAAATAGATAAGTAGGAGTTAGCTCAGAGGTGAAAACTTGCTATTCTTGGTTAATACACCTGTCCAGTGTTTTACATAATTCTCTGAGCACAGCAGCAATTAGATTAATTACTCTTGGGGAAGGCTAGGTAGCTTAAAGAGCTAACTTTAGAGAGTAATCTCATCAAAAATAACAAACCACACACTGAGAATGACTTTTAACAAGTGATGACATCATCCCGATTTTCACGGGCTGCTACAGAAATAGACCAGTGAGTAGAAAAATTAACATAACTCAAGATGTAAGAATCCAATGATCATGAAAGTTTGTATGCTTATACTAGACAGTAAGCTGAATCCAACAAGCTTAAAATCACTGAATTTGGATGAGTAAACACTGAGAAATGACTCTGACAAGATGACTGAAAAAGTCGGGTACCTGACAGAGAAGTGAAGATGAACATACCCTGTTGACTTCAAATGAACATAACTGAAGATTCCAACATCCAAATGACATGCAAATTTGTGAGCATATAGTAGCCTTATAGAGCTAACTTTACCAAGTTAAATCACTGAAAATGATGCACCAAGCTCAGAGAAAACATCTCTGCAAGCTGACTGAGAAAACTGAGAGTAATGGTAGTGAGTAGTACACTTCACAAGAACATGGAAAGATGAACTCAAATAATCATGAAAATGAAAGTATATTGCTTGTACAATACAATGACTTACTGATACATATGTGTGCCTTGTAATCACACCTTGATATGGCATAAAGCTCAGCTCTTGGAGGTCTTCACATAGGTCTCTCTAACCACGACTAAAAACCCCATCTATTTATAGTTGAGTTTGGGGGGCTAACTTCCCTCAATCACTCTCCAATCAATCAATGATTGATTTGATTCTCTACCTACCACAAATCACGAATTCGTGGCTCCTCTTTCCATTCTTGATCATGTGGGCTCAACCACTTAAGATTCTCTTACTTTTACATTAAGTAAACTCTTCAAAAGTTACAAGAGGTAGTTCACAAGTAAACTTTACATAGTCTTCATTTTGAAGCTTCTTTAATGACTTTTTGAGACTCAAGCCAATACTTAGGCTTGTCATAGACTTGCTCCAACAACATACACACGCACACATAATGCATACACATGCACACACATATACACATGCACACACATATACATGCACACACACATACATATGTACACACACATATGCACGCATAGACACACACACACATACACATAGACACACACACACATAATGCATACACATGCACACACATATACACATGCACACACATATACATGCACACACACATACACATGCATAATGCATACACATACACACATGCACACATAATGCATACACATGCACACACATATACACATGCACACACATATACATGCACACACACATACACATGCACACACACACACATATGTACACACACACACATATGTACACATACATATACACACATACACACATACACAGAGACAAGACACACATATACCTACACACATACACACATAATGATGCATACACACACATACACATGCATACACACACATACACATGCATACACACACACATACACGTATATATATTGATTTCTAACCATTTTGTTTTATATGTTAGGTAGTATGGATCCTAGTAGAGAGAGAAAGGCGAAACTCACTCTCATAAAAAGTCTTATGAGAGCAAGAGTTCCGTCAGATACTCTAGGGGCCATAATGCGGGACTACGCAGAGATGTCCGATGAGGAGCTGGATTATACGATCCAGATGCTTACGCGATCAGAGGAGGGCACTTCTGCAGATCCACACGCAGGAAGAGAGCTATCTGCTCATAGGTATGTTTTTTTTTCATAAACTTTTTTAATGATATTATAGCACATATTTTTATTTATTTCTATCTATCTATTTTCAGGACACCTATACCACCTCCAGCACGTGATAGGAGAGCAGAGACGTTGCCTATGAGGACATGCATAGGCACGTTAGGACTAGAGTGCGACATAGAGCCAGAGGGGAATATTGTATACATAGGAAATGGATTGGAGTTCAAGAGGAGAATGCGTGCACTATGCGACTCTTACCTTCACTTTATCCACTTACCGTGGAAGTAAGTAAAAGTTTTACATATAAATTGAAATATATATCTTATGTTTTATTTATATTATGTTTTTTATTTTTGTAGTGAGCATGATGAGAGGGATAAAAAGTACGTGCTCAGTTCACTTGAGACGGAGTTTGGGACAGGGTGGTCTCTTAAATGGTGTTTAAAAGAGATGCGGACACTTATGGCGCATCGTCGTGACAATGCACGGTATGTATGTATATGAGAGAGAGAGAGAGAGAGAGAGAGAACACTAATCTCGATATTAGGGTTTTGAAATCCCTAATTTAAAAACTCTAATTCAACCTTTTAGCCATATGTTTGAAGTATATGTACACCTCCGACGTCCTACTAGAGAGATGTCTCTCCTCCCAACCTTATGCCTCTATATATAGCTACTCGAATCAACGAGGATCATGATTCATAATATATGTAAAGATATATACACATCATGTAGATAGGATACATAAATATAAAATGGAGTAGATATATTATGCATCACACATACATGCCTAAATGCACACATAAATATATATATACATACTAACATATTTACATGTACATATTTACACATACATGTACATGCCTACATGCACACATAAACATATATATACATGCATACATATTTACATGTACATATTTACACATAGACACATATACATATATACATGTACACAATTATAAACACTTGCATATATTACGTACATGAATACATGAATATTTTACATAAATGCATATGCATATATACACATGCATATTTAACACATGTATACATATATCACACACATGCAAACACATACATATACATGAAATACATATATATGCATACTAATATATGTATACATATAATACACATGAATACACACACATATGCATACATACATGATAAAAATTTACTCCTCGAAGATAAAGCTATATATAAAATAATTAGGCATACCCCCAAGCTTCATGTTCTAACTTAGAAGAACATGATTTCATCTCTGTAGTAGGATTCATCGTTATTCAAGTTAATAAAAAAAACCTGTTATCTGATATCCATTCAGAAGCTTCAAGTTACTATCTAATCTGCTCATATGTTTTCATTATTGCCATCATTTTGGTAAGACATCAATATAGTCTCATCTTCATTATCCTTATTGATTTCATTTATTTCTTCTATTGTTAAATCTATGTTCTCATGAATCACATCATCTATTGGTGGATTAATATCTATTTCTGGTAATTCCTCTTCCTCATTAGTAGAATCAGCATGTAGAGAATTATCCTCTTCATCAAAAAGATTAGTATCATTATCACGTATAATGAGTCTAATTTCTATTCCAGATGTTGATGTATCAGTATCTGATGCTGAATCATCAAGAGGACTTTCTTCAATCTCTCTAACAATAAACTGTTCAAACAATGACCTACCTCTAGGTTGCACATGAATGACTTGCCACCAAGGATGAGCATCTGGGATTTTATAAAAAAATGTTTGTTCAATATGCCTAGGAAGAATATATGGTTCTTTAGTAGATCGCATTAGCTTGGAAGAATCAATTGCCCAAAACCCAGATAATTCCTTTCTTATTGTAGAATTACTACCTTTATACTCCGCTCGATACCAGTCAACCTTCAAAATGACCTATCAAAATATATAACAACAAAAACGTCCCATTATTAGGTGCTTAAAAAAATAACCAACTCTAAAAAAAATATATAAACTTTTTTCTACCTGTTTGAATGTACGAAATGAAATTTCGTAGATACCAACAATAGTTCCTACGTAACCAAGTTCGCTATCTATAAGGTTCGTGTCTTTTGAGCTAGCACGTGATAGTTGCTTGAAACAAGCAACAATACTAGAATCCTCTGTTTTACGTAAAGAATCAATGGCTTTGATTCTAATATGCTATCCAAAAGCCCACATATTAGTGAACATTCGAGCCTGCAAAATAAATTCAATTAGTAAATAGAAACTAACATACATATATGAAAAAAATAAAATATATATTTTAATAAAATTACCTTTTGTTCACAACCTATCATTAACTCTCTTTGCTCATTTGAGATTTCTTCATTATTTGCGTTGGCGCGTTGCAAACGACTATATAGCCAATCCGTGAAAGAAGGTATATTTGTAATCTCATTATTATCGAGATTACGTCTAGATCTTTTGTTTTTTTGCCTTTTACTTTGGAGACTTTGAAGTTCCTCGTACTCGCTAACGAATGCTTGCATGCATTCGCTATTATATGCTACAAAAGTAGAAACATCATTTTTTTCTTGAAATGTAAATAAGAATGGAACCCCCTTACCTGATAATACCTCATCTGTTATTTTTGAAGAAGACTCGTTGGTCCATGCACGTGGAGCTTCTTCATGAAATCTTTCAAGGTACTCACTAACGTAATACATGCACTCTTCAAGCATCCAACCCTTTGCCATGGATCCTTCTGGTTTTGCTCTTTGTCGCACATAAACTTTTAGTATTCCCATAAATTGCTTGACCCAAAACATCCATTGAGTGTTGACAACACCTGCAATCTCTATCTCATCTACAAGATGGACTAGTAAATGAACTTGAATATCAAAAAATGAAGTAGGAAGTTCTTTTTCCATCAAACATAGTAGCTCTTTGCATTCATGTTTTTTTTGTGGGATCGAATTTTTATCGATCTCTTTGGATGTAATCCACCTATACAAATCATAAAAAAAATTGTAAAGAAGTTAATTAGAAAATAAAAGATATCCAATATTCATACATATTAAATATAAAAGTATCATAATTACCTTATAAGTGATCCAAGACGATAGATCACATCTCGTACTCCTTTCGTTGTACATACATCGATAACCAAAGGTAAAATATGTTTCAAAAAGTTATGCCTGTCATGGGTCTTTAATCCAGATAAGCTCTTATCATCCATAGTAAACATGTTTTGAAACGATGCTCCATATCCTGTAGGAGTCTTGATCAATTGAATTCTATTGTTGATAGTCTGTATCTCTTTTGTTGTAAGTACCCAAGGAGCAGATGCATAAGTCGTTTCTTGTCGATGTCTATCAAAAACTGGCCATAACTTTGGTTTGGATTTTTGATCTTTCAAATCATTCCTTGATGTTGTGGTATCTTTTAGTCCAAGAAGATGATGCCATAGTGAATAACCAATATTTTTGAATATATGCATAGGATCAAGAAGATGACATACTTTTAACTCTTTCCAATACTCCAAAGAATACCATATTGATATGTTCTCTGCGAGTGCCAATTTCCCTTTACCTCTGTTCACATACTCATTATCTGAATCATCACTGAAGATTTCTACTTCTGGATCTATCAGAGGTCCATCTGTCCATTTTTTATACCAATCCATAGGCGTCATAGGTTTTGGATACTGGCCTGTTTCAAGCTTTCCATTAAAATGTATCGCTTCTCTTTAAGATCTTAATGGATGATCATCAGGCAAGAATCGTCGATGTCGAAGATAAATATTTTTGTTGAGATTCTTACTATAGATTGATCTCAACCAATCACCACAATATGGACAAGCTTTATAACCCTTAGTAGATATTCCTGCATCATGGAAAAGGATAAAAATATAATTAGATTAAATCATATTTATTTACATGCATATTGAATAAAAAAATTACATCAATACCTGAACAAACGCCATATCCAGGAAAATCGTGAATAGTCCAAGCCACAATACCACGAATCGTAATATGTCTTTCATTGATGCTTTTCGATATATCAATGACATTAATACCTCTCCATAACTCTTGAAGATCGTCAATGAGAGGAGCAAGATATACATTCATATCTTTAACTTGTCTTTTGTCTGGGATTAAAAGTGAAAGCATTAAATGTTCCTTTTTAATGCTAAGATATGGCGGAAGATTGTAGTTTATGACTACCACTGGCCATGTTGACCATTTACTGGTTTTCATGGAGAATGGATTAACCCCATCTAATGCAACTCCTAAGTTTAGATTCTGTGGATTTTGTGCAAATTCAGGCCATGTAGAATCAATATGCTGAAAAGCAACACTATCATGAGGAATTCTGATTATTCCATCAGTACTTTTGTGATCATGTCCCCAAGTCAAAAGCTTTGATAATTCGGGGCTTTGAAACATATGTCTAATCCTTGGAGCCAATGGAAAATGTCTCAATACCTTATTCGGGATTTTACCTTCTTCACCCTTATATCGAGGAGATTGACATTTGGGACATGTCAAAGAGTCTACATATTCACCTCTATATAAAATACAATCGTTAGGACATGCATGTATACATTGATAATCTATACCAAGATTGTTGATTATCTTCTTCATTTCATCATGTGAGGTAGGAAGAATATTTTGACTTGGTAAAAACTTTTCAGATAATAACCTGTAAGTTTATAAAAAAAAGATATATTAAAAAAGGTAAATAAATATACATACATATATACATGCAGGTTTTTATTCTTACTTTAGATAAGGTAAGAACAAGAACTTGAATTGAATAGATACTTTTTGTCCGCGCATCTTTTAAAACTATTAATGCATCTTTCAAAATATTTACGCAAAACAATCGTATCCTGTCAATTCACACATATGTTCATATAATGGTGACCTGGATGAATCGCATGCACAGAGGTTAGTCAAGATAGAGCAGGATTTCTCGGGTATGCAGTAAACCTCTTGCATGTCAATGATGAGCATCTGAACTTTAGGATACAAAGTGGACTACTCCATTATAATCAGATTGCTGTCTCTTGAGTAACCTCTGTGCATGCGACTCATCCATGTCACCATTGCGAATATTTGGAAAGATGCATTAATAGTTTTAAAAGATGCGCGGACAAAAAGTTTCCATTCAATTCAAGTTCTTGTTCTTATAACCTTATCTAAAGGAAGAATAAAAACCTACATGTATGTATATATGTATATATATTTATGCATATATATATATATATAAATAGATAGAAAATTGAAATTTATACCTTAATAGTGTCAAAACAGATACATTACTCCATCCAAAACGATTTTGAAGGTTGAGAATAAGTAAGCTCGCATTTAGTTGTGTCAAATGACTTCCTTCATATACATGCTTTAGACATTCCTCTCGAAGATATTTCTCACTTTTAGAAATATCCATGCTCTCACTGTCATTTTGATACCAATCCTCAATAAAATCTGCCATGCCATCATCTTCATCATTGTCACACAAATCTTGTACTTTATCATCTTTTGAATATAGATCTTTCAACTTTGCATATTGCACAGGCTTAGTTTTGCGTAGCCTCCTCATGGAAGCTTCTGATAAATGAGGTCTTATTGGTAATTTTGAATGTTGTGGACGAATATCATCAACGTCATACGTTGGAATCTACACATATAAATAAAACTCATTAGTATTCCATAAATGAATAAAAATTAAACTTCAAATATAAAATTAAGTATATAACTTATTAAATATGGATAGAAAATTTTTATTCTCTCTAGCTAAAAGGTGCTCTTGGAGGTCTACGCCATCCATAATTCACTAATAGTTCATCACCAGCATGTAATGTAGTAATAGCATTGACAACTATGTATCTTGATACATCTCTACTCATGTATGGTGATTCATGACTATTTTCACGCTCCTCAAATGTGCAATTAGTCCTTGAACTATTATGTAACCCTCGACTACTATTTATTAAACCTGCTATATTTCCATGTGTGTAAGGTCTTCCATCAATATATAATCTTTCATTTTCTGCATGTAAAATCCTTCTACTAGTAAGAGATGCTGTGTTCAAGCATATTCGATAAGTACTCATGCTTTGAACATAACGTGAAAGTCGATGCCAATCTCCCCATCCATATATAGGACCACAAAATGACATAAGAGTGACTTCAGAGTTCGGAGGCACATACAAATCCTCTACAATAAAGAGACCACGACCAGCATTAGTAATAGTGGATGGAGCAATCATATAGCGATTACCCCAAAAGTTGAAAACCTCTCCATCTAAAGGAAGTGGTCCTCTATTCCATCCTCCATATCTTCTTCTATCATATGTTTGTACTAAAGAACGATCACGAGCTGGCAATGGATAATCTCCAGCCGTTTCATTCTCTAAACCAGGAGGTAGAGGATTTCTAGAAACCTCTGCTTGTAATTGATGAACAGCAAGTCCATGACGTGTACGAGGTATATTAACATTATGAGAAAAATCATCATCATCATCATCATCGAGCAAGTATTCCTGTATATCAATAATAATTTGATTTTATACATGGTTTTTAAATAAAAAAATGACATTAATATATATAGAAAATACATACCCAAGCATTATCACGTTGACTAGGTGATGGTGCATGCTCAAAAGTACCATACTCTGCCTCATGTTGAATACATTCCAATCGTGGTCTTCGATACGTGCCATAACAAGAGTTACACCAACATATAATATGCTCTTGATAGTAAAATTCATCATAATTCCTATCGGAGGACACATGTGAAGTCGTTGCATGGGTAGGAGGTGGTGGAGTACCCTCTGATTGATCAGAATCTGCACATCATAAGAAACATAAAAAAAAAAAATAAGTTATGTATCCATCAAATATAGTTAAAATTAAATATTTCATATACTTACAGTATAAAGTCGTTGCACGATGAGGAGACGGTGGTGGAGTTCCATCTGATTGATCAAAATCTACATCATAAGAAACATAAAAAAAATATATAAGTTATGTATCCATCAAATATAGTTAAAATTAAATATTTCATATACTTACAGTATAAAGTCGTTGCACGATGAGGAGACGGTGGTGGAGTTCCATCTGATTGATCAGAATCTACAAATAATGGTATTTGATATTAATAATTTGATTATCTACATAAATAAAAAATTCACATATACATATTTACACATACACACATATTCACATATACACATTTATACATACACACATATTCACATATACACAACACATATTATTGTGGGATAAATGCATGTATTTTGTATGAATGAGTGTATATGCATGCATGTGTGTGTACGTATATATGTGGATATGTATATGTGTGTTTATGTTATATGTATGTATATGTGTATATATATACATATATGCATGCGTATATGTTTGCATGTATATGTGTATGTGGGTATGTGTATGTGTATGTGTATGTGTATATGTGTGTATATATGTGTATGTATTCTGACTTTTTTTTCTGTTTGAGATTAAATTAACAGGAGATATTGTATGGTCGAAAAAAATAAGAGGCGAGCTAACATACCACCTGAGTCGTGGCAGTTTTTTCGTAGACAACTACGTCTTCAGGAGTCATTTCCTCAGCAGAAGGTACACAAATTAATAGTTTATATTCATAATTTTTAGATATTTTAGTAATTTTTTAATTTAATTTATGTATTTTTTTCCTTGAATAAACAGGCTGCTGCAAAGAAGAGAGTGGAGTCGGGCCACACATCGCACTTAGGCCAAATGGGCCATAATGGTTTTGTAGCTACGTTTGTAAGTATATGTGTTATTGTGAGTATATTTTTTATTTTAGTTAAAATGCAAGCAACTAATGTTTTTTATTTGTTTCATTGCAGCGAAAGGATTATGGCCGATATCCTACGAAACACGAGATCGAGTATGCTACACATTTTGGATATCGGCGTTTGAGCGAGTATATACAAGATCATCCTGATGCCTTTGTGAGTATTTTTAAATTTTATATAATTATTTTGTTGTTATGAATGTTTTAATTATTTTATTGATTTATGTTTGTTATATGTAATACAGGAGTATTATGGGGAGACAAATATGGATGAGGTGGAGAGACAGACACAGGAGGGACGATCTCGATCGTCACAGGGTGATCATGAGGATAAGGATGAGGAAGATCAGGATGATCATGATATTGCTGATGATGATGATGATCATGATGATGATGATTAGGATTTTAGTTGATTATGACATTGGATTATATGTATTTACATTGATATATATATATATATATATTTATCTATATATTTTTCATTTCAGTCATGTTTTGAATTGTGTGTATGGTATTAAGTAATGAAGAGTTTTGTTCTATTGATTGTTATTATTGTTTATATTAAGCATGTGTTTTAATACTTTAATTATATAATTCATTCATATGTGTGTACCTAAGTGTATATGTATGTGTGTGTATATGTATGTATGTGCATGTGTATGTGTGTGTATATGTATGTATGTGCATGTGCATGTATAAGTGTATATGTGTGTATGAGTATGTGCATGTGCATGTGTATGTGTGTATATGTATATGCATGTATATGTATAACTCTATGTGTATGTGTGTGTATGTGCATGTATATGTGTATATGTGCATGTGTATGTGTGCGTATATGTATGTATATGCATGTGCATGTATAAGTGTATATGTATGTATCAATATGTGCATGTTCTTGTGTATGTGTGTGTATATGTATAACTCTATGTGTATGTGTGTGTATGTGTGTGTATGTGCATGTATATGTGTATATGTAGGTATATGCATGTGTGTGTGCTTCTTCATCATGTATAAGTGTATGAGTGCATATCAATAAGTGTGAGTATGGTATGTAATGAAAATAACACAATTCAAATGATCTACAAATAATAGAAATTGTACTTACAATTGTGATCCATAGTTTTTGCTTGGTTAGCTTCTTGAATAACCTGCAATAAAGAGAGAGAGAGAGAGAGAGAGAGAGAGAGATCTAGAGAGAGAGAGAGAGATTTAGAGAGAGAGAGAGTGAGATCTAGAGAGAGAGAGATCTAGAGAGAGAGAGAGAGAAAATTCAAAGAGAGAAAGATGTAGAAAGAGAGAAACAAAGACAGAGGGAGACAATAACAGAGAGCTTAAGCAAAACAACAATTCTGCATATACTTGCTTCAGCTCGTAAGCGCAGCGCAATTGCGAACGTTGGAGAGCTCTTCGATCGGATGCGTGAAAATGCCGATTGTAGAGCCTCCAACGTTTTAATTTTTGTCCGTCAACAGATCGTCGTATAAGCGATGCAACGCGTCGTCATATAAGCGACATTTGCTTAGCGTCGCGTATACGACGGTCTGCACCGTCGCTTATACGACGGTGTGTACCGTCGCTTATGCGATGCAAAAAAGCGTCGCTTAAGCGACGCCTTTGACAAGCGTCGTTTAAGCGACGTTAGGCGGAAGCGTCGCAAATACTGTCATTTTTTGCGTCGTATAATCGACGGTCCGCGCTCGACGGTAATTCCGACGCAAGTTGCAATTTTATAGCGACGAAATTCTGTCGCGTTAACCGTCGCTACACGCCCGTATTCCTTGTAGTGTCTACACAAGTGAACTATCAAGAAGGACTTCATCAATAGAAATCAACTATTCCTTGAAATCCTTGATCTTTGTCAAAAACTATCCATAGAATCACCTTCATTCATGTGCTCATTCTCCAATTGTTTTCGGAGGTAAGCAACACGAGCCTCATTCCTAGCCTTGTACAATGTGGTAAGTGTATACCAAGCGTCCTTAACTATTCTACAAGAGCGAATGTGAGGAATAATGGCATGTTTGACAAACAAAGCTATCAATGCATGTGCATGAGCATCTCTGCCATCCCAATGAACTTGCTCTGTAGTAGGTGCAATAGAAGCAGCAACACGAATAGGAATCTATAGAATATCACCATCTTCGACACCATCTACATCAGCTTGAGTACTTGTATTTATAGTACCTCTGTTTGCAGGTGTAATATGACTTTTTTCAACATCGTGCACAATATTCCACAGTCCTTTTGTGACCAATACATGATGCATCATATAAGGACACAATGGATAATTAGTACCATCCAACTTATCCTCAACAGCCAACATACAGAATGGAATACATCACTACTTTCGGCCATGGCCATTGACTAGAATACCTTGACGCAGAAAAATGACTGTATCTAAAAAAGTTGAACAGAACTACCCGAATGAGTTCTGCTAGACCTGTGGTAGACTCTGTGATGCTTATACTAGCAAAGCAAAACTTGTATATGTCTTTGGCACAAAAAGATAAAATAACTTGCACAAACACCAAGATAGTGCATCCAGAGGCCGAAATGAGCTTAGATCACGATTTTGGCACTAGGGATTGAAGACGTTTTGATCTCCTAATCACGCTAAGTATGCACACCAAATTTTGTGTGATTCTGAGTCTATGGCTGGAGGAGTGTCGATGATGCGATAGATGAAGCGACAACCTACTCTGCTACCAATTGTTGGAGTTAGACGTATACGGAAGCACATGAACAACACAAGGAAGAAGAAGAAGCTTGGAGTACAACACGCAATACTGAATGTATTATCACTAGAATGTACAAAGATAAGTATCCCATTAGGCCAATAGGCATATGTTGGAAGTGAAGGACTCACAAGGCAAGGAAGCCTACGAAGGGAGTCAGAGAGAAGAGAAAGTACAAGCAGACAGAGCAGTCAAAGACGATCTGGCAAGTAGGCCAATAATTTTTTCAGGACACTAACGCATATAAAAGAGGTGGACACAGAAGGAGAAGGAGCAAGTAGGGAGCTCCAGGAAATGTATGTCAAAATGTTAGAAGAAATCCCTACAAAAATAGTGATTTTCATCACTAAAAACCATTGTAAATACCATTTCATATTTTTGTAGCTCCATTTTGTGCAAGCCAAGGAGTCCTTGAGCTTGAGGAGCTTTAGAAGTACCTACCTATCAGTTTTCACATTTTTTAGACTCCGTTTGAACCTCCAAATAGAGTAGAGAACCTAATTTTTAACTAGGCCGGACACTAGGTCTGGACAAGGCCAAAACCTAGTCAAAAACTATAAAAAGAGCTAGAGAGCTCATTTTTTAGGGTAGCTTGTAATTGAATTGAACTTGTGAGAGCTTTTTGAAAGTAATCTAAGAACTCCATTGCTTCTCACTCTTTGTCTTACTGTGTGTGCGCGTGTGTGTGTGTGTGTGCATGTTAGTGTGCTTCTCACTCACGCACTTGTGCCTTCACTTGCTCGGGGTCTTCATACCATCCTCACGTCTTCCCGGATTGACATTAAAGGAGGTGCTACTCATCACTGAGCTACACCAAATTTTGGCGCCGTTGCCGGGGATCGAGCTTTGAGGACGAGCGTGTGATGGTAAGACGTAGATTTGAGACGTTGGCGTTGTAGGTAATTTCTTCACTCTTCTTATTTTTCTCTTTCTTACCTCACCACCATCATCACCATCATCATCATCACCATATCCGACCTCCACCTCCATCATCGCGAGAAAAATTTCAGTTTTTTTATCATATCACCATCTCCACCTTATTTCCCTCATTCCACTTGTGAGAGAGAGCAAGAGAGCTGTTTGTGTGTGCTGTTTTTGCATGTTTCTTGAGCTTCATTGCAGGTATTTGCTGTATCATCATGTCCAGCACGCTGCGCAGGTACGGAAACGCTGAGAACTGTCTCTGTGTTGCAGACCTCTGTGGATCGCAATCGACAGAAAATTCGATCATTTGGTAAAACAAAGTGCACCACTGTAACAAGCATAAAGAGCACATTCCAAATCACTAAGCAAAACTTAAAAATTCCGTGTTTCTCTGTCAATCGTGATCGACACCATCGATCGCGATCGACAGCCACGATCGACAACATCTGTCAATCGTGACCGACAGACCCCACGACCGATTGACTGCCATGTAGGACCCTGTCAATCGCGATCGACACCGTCGATCGCGATCGACAGCCACGACCGACACCTCTGTCAGTCGCGATTGACACCATCGATCGCGACCGACTGAATTTCAACGATTGATTGACTTTTTCGCGTAGCCACGTGTCCATCGCGACGGACACATCCCCGATTGACTGAAATCACGGCGAAAATCCCAAAAAAAGTGTCAATCGTGATTGACACCATTGATCGTGATTGACAGGACTCGCGACCGACTCTGTCGATCGCGATTGACACTGTCAATCGCGACTGACGTGTCGATCGCAACCGACAGGCCCCGACGGACACCTCTGTCAATCGCGATTGACAGACCTGTCGATCGCGATTGACAGGCTTTTTCGGCCAAATTTCTAGGGTTTTTTTCTTGCATCTTTTTGGGGTAATTTTGGGCATAATTAGCAAGCCATTAGTGATTTGTGAGGTCCCCACACATGTGTTTTTGAGAAAAATCCTGTGACCTGTCAGCCTGTTTGAACCCTGTTTTAACTCCAAAATCCTGAACTGTCATAACTTTCTCATTCGAAATCCGTTTGCTGTGATTCTTGTCTTGTTGGAAAGCTCGTGGGGACCATACCCAGGGGGAAAAAAATTCAGGGATCCCTAGAATTGTCTTCCAAGAAAATCATAGTGCAATTTGGTGTTTGTGCTACTGGAATGAAAGTGATTGGTTCTGTCTTTGGAGTTTAAGTCTTGAGCTAAATTTGGAACTCTTACAGATCTATTGAGAGCATCGAAGGGCATTCTAAGCAAAAGTAAGTGCAAGCTTGGGAACACGCTTCCTGGGCATTCAAGGGCAACCAAGAAGGAAACAAAAGGTTGGAAACTCTCAACTCTCTCTGCCAATTCCTAGCTTAGGCTAAGAACGACTAGTGATAGGAGTAGGCCAGGGCGGCGATAGGCATTTATCAAGTTGAAGAATACCTGAATATTCAAGTTCAAGCTACCGACATAATATTTGTACGGTCGAGAACTTTAAAGGAAAAGAACTTAACGTGGAACGATCAACTTCAAGTGCGGAAAATACACTCAAGCATACCTGACGACGTGATATCAGACAAGAACATAAACACGGTAATCAACTAAAAAAGAATCAAGTAACGGATACAAAAGAACTCAGCAACGAGGTTATACTTGGGCAAATTTGGGCTATTCAATTAGGCTTATGAACCTTAGATCAGGGCGACATCTAGGGAGAGATAGAAAAAGTCTTAGGTCTTCAGAGGCTAGTGTCAACCACACTGCTAGGTCTTGGGCCCAGCAGTTGAGCCACCACTCATACTACCCTAGCTCTGAGACTAGTGAATCAGAGATGTCTCAAGGCATGGACCGACTTACAGGAAGTTTAGGAGTGCCATACTTGCACAGGGTAGAAGGCCCGTACAAGACACAGCTGGAATACCTTAGGACCAACCCATTAGGTGCTAGCATCTATGAGGACGGCCTAGGAAGATCTATAGTTCATATTAAAAACCCTGACCAATCCATTGGACTAGAACACCCAGCTGTAAAGTTTGAAAACGGAGCATACTTGGACAAAGAGGGAACCATATACTTGGTCACTAGTCACCCGGAGAGGACAGATGAATTCGGGAATGTGATCCCTGAGACGGACATAGATGACCTAGAACAAGGGAACATAGGAGGAGAGCCCAGGACCCCTCGAGGGAAATCTGTTCTTACTAGAATTCTCACTCCCGAGTGGGTTGCCCATGACAACAAGATCATAGATCTGCTTCTAAACCGAGAGACTAACGAAGCCTTTTGGAGGTATAAATCTGATCAACCAATTGATATAGGAACAATCATGATCTATGAGCTTAAAGATCCAGATTGCCCAGGCAGAGTGACCTACCTAGATCACTCTTCAGAGAGGATCTTTGTGGTTACAAAAAATGATAGGCATGCTTACACTTGGAAAGATGAATTTATTTTCCCCCAACCAAGATCGAATGTGTCCTTTGGTCACCATGGAGCGGGAACCTCCCAGGCTCATGGAGTTCAGAGAGACATAAAGAGAGACAGACCTGAGGTAAGCTTTGCCAACTCCTTGGGAAGAGGAAGAACGAGAACGGAAACAAATAGAGTGGAACCTGAGGGACATAGAGCCCCCGGGAACCAAAGAAATGCGGATGAATTCCCCCTACCAAGACCAAGGGAGCACACGAGGACCCTGAGACCGACCCAGCTAGTTAAGTCCATGAAAAACTACTTCGATGGCACTGGAGACCCCTATGATCATGTGGCTGAGTTCAAGCAAGTCTTGAGAGCTGAACAAGTGGAGGATCTATTCACGCAGTACAATGCCTTTGGTCTAACCCTTAGGAACACAGGCCTTACGTGGTTTCAACCATTGAATGAGAGGCACTTCAGGAGCATAGACCAACTTCTAGAGGCATTCATTATCGAATTCTCTAAAAGTGGCATAAGGCATAATACCTCCTCATTGATTCACAGCTTCAAGCAAACCCCTCAAGAGACCATGAGACTTGCAGGAAGAAGATTTAGGCAATACTTGGAGCGATGCCCTGTCCCTGAGTTACCCACGCCAGCTAAGCAAGTGGCTTTATTCTTGGATGGATTGCTAAGTACCAAATTGAGGTCATATGTGTATCTGAAGGACCCTAGGACTATAGAAGAGTGTGTACGCATGTGCATTGACATCGAGGATAACCTAGGGGACGAGTTAGAGCTTTCCAAAATATACAAAGATTCAGATAGTGCCTCTAGCCTCTCTTCCTCGCAATCCACATCAATTGAGGAACTTGTAGAGAAAGTAGCTGAGAAATTAGGTGTCAGTAGCAAACAGATCCCAAGATTTGCCCCTGTGAAAAGATGCTATACTTGTGGAGGTGACCATATGGCAAATGCATGTCCCATTATGGCTCAACCCCAAGTAAATCCTAGTAGCCAGTACTGCACCATAGAACGAAGATACACAAATCACTCAGCACAAGACTGCCCATACAATAAGCAAGCGGTTAGGCAAACCTACCCTCAGCCATACCCTCAACAAGGCAGATACCAGAGTCAATACCCACCACAACAGTATACTAGGCCTCAGCAAAATTACCAACCGCAATATCAGGCTCAACTGAGACCCCAGCCAGTGCTAGCACAACAACCACGTGCTCCTACTAATGTGATTCCGGTAAAGTATGCTACTGCAGAAGAAAACCTGAATAGAGCTATAGTCCTAGTAACACCATTAATCTCAGAAAGTGATCCCAGTGACCATAGCTTTGATTCTACGCATGTTGATAGTCCCCAGGCTTACTACATGCAGTCTCCTGAATATGGTGAGTCCTACTATAGTGAGGAACTGAGTGAACCTAGTTGGGAGTCAGAGTATGCTAATGTCATGTACGCAAACCCCAACTCTAGACCTCAACCTAGGCAAGTAAGACTCTATGTCAGGGAGATCATCTCGTTCGTGATTGTCCCCTGCCTCCACCTACACAACCCCAGTCAGTGACGATCCAGGGCTATTTCCAGGAGTGTGGAAAGGAGCATCTCTTACGAGACTGCCCAAAGAATCCTAATAATATGCCGAAAATCACTCCTATCAATGTTGTTGGGTTAGTGGTAGATTTCACTCGAAGTGTCACTTCCACTGCACCAGTACAGGTAGTCACTAGAGCTCAAGCATTGCAGCAAAACCAAGAGGTTAGCCAGGAAAAGAGCCTAGATGTTAGGGAAACAGAGAGCATGATCAAGAAAGGGACTAGAGCTTGGAGAGATAGTCGTGAAAGAATGAAAAGGCAATGGGTAAAAAAGATGAGCGAACTCGAGGAAAGCCTCAGAAAAACAAAGGCCAGGATAACTGAACTCACATCTCAAACTCCCTCTCACACTACCCCACCACCACCATTCCCATCTCCATCCGACCCGTCACCCTCCAACCCACCTCACACAATTCCACCACCCCCAAGAGTAGGATCAATCCTAGCAGATCCCACTCCCGAGGACCTTAATATGATGCTTAAAGCATATCAAGCCAGAATCCAAGAAGGGCCAAACGTAACGGATCATGAAAAATGTTACCCTAGAGCAGAACTAGAGCTAGAACGAACCAAAATTTGTGCTAAGATGGTGGAATTGGCTCAGACCATGTTTGAAGCCAGTCGCATATTTAACATCTCTAGTTCAGTGAAGACACAGTTGCACTTTGATGGACTGTTAGAAAGAATAGAGAGGCTAATTGCACAATCAGAAAAGGAACCTGCCTCTCAACACAAGGACAAAGCAAGTGAAAGGGAAGGTCTTCCTGCCCAGGAAGCCTATGTGCCTAACTCTACGGAGCCGGACACATCATCTTCTATGAATCGGTTCACACCAGAGTTCCTACGAGAGATTCAAGAAGACAAATGGGCTAAAGAAAGTGAAGTCCCTCCTCCCATTGAACTTGTGGATGATGCACATGACCAATTCCCACAAGACATCCCATCCATTTATGAGGAGCAGGAGAGCACCCAATCTCAGGAAAGATTAGACTTTGAGTCTAATTCTTTACATGAATTACCCCACTTCACAGGCCCATGGGAAGCCAAGTCTACTTGTATGAGAGCACCCACGGTCATGGTAAGAAACGAAGACTCAGTCATACCTAGGAATATAGAGGTAGTAAAGAACACTAAGGTGCAGTGCAATCTCACTTTAGAAGGGCTACTCAAAGTTAGGCCAGAGTTATGGAAACATGTAGCCAAACAAGTACCAGAGATAGCAAAAACTCGTTCCCAGGTAGGTTCTCATAGGACAGTGTCAGAAATTCCTCTAGACAAGATAGGAGATATGAGTGAAGGTGAGGAAGGAAACACATATCTTCCCATCACCCATCAAGGATACACCACCAAGGCCATTCTAGACTCAGGCGCATGAGTTGCAATTGCTACCACCTCCCTATGGAAGCGTTGGGGCAAGCCAACACTCAGGTCCACGAGGATGAAATTGCAAATGGCTGATGGCCACATAGAGAGGCCTTTAGGACTGTTGGAAGGGATAACTCTCACTACATGTGGTGTTGAATTTGAGCACACGTTTGCTATCTGTGATTTTAGCAAGCATCATGCCTATGAGATGATTTTGGGAAGACCATTTATGCGACAGTTGTAAGTGGTACAGGACTGGGGAACCAATTCCTTGTATTTGCAACACTTAGGTGTTACAACCAAAGTCAATCTCAAGGATTACTCTCATAGAGATGTACCCCCCATCCAATGGAATCCCATCCATAGAGCCAAAGGCGATACTGAGTCTGTGCATTCCATAGGATCAGGATCCTCATGGATGCATGAAGATACCCACTTATGGATGTGCAAAGTAGCAGCAGAAGAAGAGAAGAGGGAAAAAGCCAGAGAGATAGGTGCAAACGAAACACAAAGATCCCTTCAAGACCCAGCCTATGCACCTGTAGGAAGAATTTGAACCCCACGGCTGGGCAGAAATTTTAGCAACCATGGATGTAGCCATCAATGAAGAACAATGGACACCTCACTGTGATGAAGATGGCTATGACATTTTAGTCTTCACCATAGAGCCGATAATGGGAGAGGCAGTGTTAGAAGGGTGTGAACCTAGCCCTGATGCATTTGAGGATGCAAGTGAGTTCGATCTAGAGTCAATCATTATGGACCCACCTTTTGCATCAGATGAAGAATACTTCTATGAAGTAGAATTTCAACCCCAGAGGCATGGAGAGCTTACAAATGATGTAAGGCTAGCCACACATGTGACCCCAAAGGAAGAAGTGAAGAAAAGAAAGAAGAGAGCAGTCACACCAGAAGAGGAAGAATCTTTGTTTGAGGTCCCGGAAAATTTTAAGAAGTATGAGATAGATGACAGGAGAGTCATGATCAGAATGCCTAAACGAGAGGCGCAATCGGGGGAGGCCTATGATAACAAAGAAACCACAAAGAAAATAGTGGTAGCCATAGAAGAAGGAGAAGAAAGATGCACTTACATAGGACATGACCTTACGGAAGAAGAAGAGAAGGAGTTGATAACCTTGCTAAGAGAATACAGAGATGTATTCGCTTGGAGCTATAAGGACTTGAAAGGTGTTGACCCAGATATATGCTCACACACAATTCCCATGACCTCAGACGCCAAACCCTCTAAGCAGAAGCCATATACATATAATGATAATTATGCTGCTAAGATCAAAGAGGAGATAGATAGACAGGTAGAAGCTGGATTCATCTATGAGATTGAGCACACTGAGTGGGTATCCCCCATTGTAGTGGTGCCCAAAAAGAATGGAAAGCTATGTGTGTGCATTAATCTGTAGATGCATCCAATTATGCTATTGGATGTGTACTTGCACAACCTACTGGTGAAGGTAACATGGATCTTCCAATTGCCTATGCTAGTAGACAATTGAATGCAGCTGAACGAAATTACACCACTACTGAGAGAGAAGGCTTAGGCATGGTATATGCGGTTAAAAAGTTTAGATATTATTTGCTTGCAAATAAGTTTAAATTCTTTATTAGCCATGCAATATAGGTAGATTTGTAAGATGGTTTCTCTTGCTAATGGAATATGATTTTGAGGTAGTAGTGAGAAAAGGGAAGACTCACTTGAGAGCAGACCATCTCTCTAGGCTCACATCGGGAGAAGCCCCCCAAGGAGTATTGGATGACCTTCCTGATGCTTACTTGTTTAATTTGGAAGTTGTACCTCAGTGGGCTAAGACATTAGTGCCAGTATTGACATACGAGCCTAATCACCCAGTCATTAACACTCAAGATAGAGAGGTAGTAAAAGCCCAGAAGTACCATATCATGGCAGGAAGTATGTACAAACAGACAGATCAAGGGATCTTGGCTTGTTGTGTGGAAGAGGATGAGTACGCTAAATGGTTGCAAGTAGCACATGTAGGTGCACTAGAGCAACATTACTCAAAGCAACGAACCCTACAGACACTTAAGAGACTAGGAGTGCATTGGCCGACTATGGAAGCTAATGTCCAGAAGTTGTGCAAGGAATACCCAATCTACTGCACTAAACCACCTGTGGAACATGCCACTCTTTATCAAGTGTCCATAGTGCCAGATTGGAGTGAACCACTAGTATCCTTCCTGAGGACGAAAACATTCCCTCCAGACATGACTCTGGCTAGGAAAAGGAGTTTAGAGCAAGAAGCCCAGGATTACTCACTCATTGGTGATAATCTATACAAACGTGGTAAAGATGGTTACTTGAGACTATGTGTCCATGAGAGTGAATATCTAAAGATCTTGGAAACTGCTCACCAAGGTGTAGCAGGAGGACACTTTGGACTAGCTTGGGTGATCAAGGCAATACTATTTGCAGGTTTCTGGTGGCCAACCCTTCACATGGATGCACATACCTATGTGAAACGGTGTGAGGTGTGTTAGAGAACTCAGTATCCTATATGCAAAGATGAGATGCCACTGAAACCTATGATGGGTGGACGTGCATTCTCTAAGTGGGGAATAGACTTTGTAGGTCCTATTAATCCCCCAGCTAAGGGTTCTCATGCTGAATATATCATTGTGGCCACGGATTATCTCACCAAGTGGGTAGAGGTAAAAGCCACAACAAAGAACGATGCTCAAACAACAGCTAAGTTTTTATTTGAGAATGTGTTCACTAGATATGGGCTACCTATAGAGCTAGTTAGTTATAGAGGCACTCACTTCTTGAATGAAGTTATTGAAAATCTGCTCCAAGAATTCTTGGTAGTTCATAAGAAGTCTGCCCCCTACCACCCACAAGCGAATGGGCAAGCCGAAAGCACAAATAAGATTATGTGCAATGTGTTGACCAAACTAGTGAATAATAAACGCTCTGATTGGGACAAACAGCTACACCATGCTGTTTGGGCATACCGAGTTGCCTATAAAACAGTACTCCAAGCCACACCCTTTTAGATGGTATTCGATCAAAATGCAGTGCTACCATTGGACTTCTTGATACCTACATTGAAGGTAGCATAGGAGCACGAGTGGACGGGTCATGAACTCTCTTCGAGGATTTTTGATCTGGAACGACTAGGTGAAACAAGACTAAGAGCGGTAGCGGGAATATATGCAGCTAAGAAAAGACAGAAGGCATACTTTGATGCCCACGTGAAGGATAAAGGCTTAAAGGTCAGAGACTTAGTGTTGGTATATACTCTAAAACAACGTGCGAGAAAGCTAGAAAAATGTGGTTACGGACCTATGATCATAAATAGGATCTCAACGAGTGGAGTAGTACAACTATCCACCTTAGAAGGTGATATTCTTCCAAGCTACATCAGCGGGTGCAGAGTCAAGTTGTATCAAGAACCTCTCACAGAAGAAATGCTAAGTCGACTCAACACTGCTAAGAAACGCAAAGAAGAAGAAAAACGAGTTCGAGAAGAAGCTCAAGCAGAAGCTTTAGAACGCATCAGAAAGATGAAGTTGAGACGGCAAGGTAGGGATCAACCTAGGACAGGTGCCTATGAGGATCCAAGATATCATGTGGCAATGTGTGAAGTCTCAGGAATAAGTTCCCAAAGGATAATAGATCAGCATCCTTTTGTAACCTTAGAGATAGGACAAGGAAAGGGTGCAAAGACTGTAAGAGCCTTGATTGACTCAGGTGTAGCCACTAGTGCTGTTAAATTGTCTTACTGTCAAGAGTTGAAATTAACTGTCAATCCTGTAGAAGCATATCTCATAGGATTGGGAGGTGTGGAAACCCCTTGCATGGGCAAGGTGGAACTTCCCCTCTATATTCAAGACGAAGCAATGACAGTCAAAGTACTAGTGTGTCAAGATGAGGACCTCACTGAGCCTCTTGTCTTGGTTCAAGACTGGATCTATGACCATGCAGTCAACTTAAACCTAAGAAGTGGACTTCTTCAGGTATGGGTAAATCAGAGTCGAATTACAGTTCAGTTAAATAATCGAGCACTCAAGGAACTAGAAAAGGCACAGACTCCTGGTCCTTCCAAGGGTACACATGAAGTTGACCATGCTGTTCTTGTCCAAAGCTATGTGATGCAGAGGAATGGAGATCTCAATAAAGAAGTCAAGACCTTGACGGACCTCCCTTCTTTTCCAAAGGCCAGAGGGACGCAGAAACCAAGGGCAGGTCAAATACAGAAGAAGCAGAGTGCTACTTATACTGGAGGCCAAAAACACGTGCGAAGCAGAATGTCTCAGCCGTTGAAACAAGTGTGGGTGCGGAAAGGCAAACACCCTGTTGCGACCAAGCCAATCCCACGGCCAAAACCTCTTATTAGTAGTCAACAACACGACACTAATAAGAAGTCTTTCATAAATTCTTCTGTGAAAGTAAAGTCTATTTGGGTACCCAAGAAGTCGATGAAGGCCAGCCCACAATCACGACAAATCTGGGTGCCTAAGGCTTGCTTGCGGGCTTGAATAGCTGCACCGAGGCCACACCCGGTGCAACACGTTTTACTCACTCAAACATCCGATGCCCATTCTTACATATCACGCACAAACACATATTCTTCCATGAGCACAAGTAGAATCACTTGTAAATGGGTCCCTAAAAAGCCTCATTTTCAAGTAGATACCCCTATCACACTCTCCAGAGTCTCCACAAAGTCAAGATCAAAACCTATCCATTGCATTTGGCAACCTAAAACTTGTAATCAACCCTAGGACCCCAGTTGTAAATCCATGCCCACCTACTAATTGCTACTCTCTCACTACATCATTCCACTTAGCTCCTAGGTCTACCAAATTACTAACTACACACACAAGCACCGAGCACTTAATAACCTACTAATCTCTCCCGAACCTCATGTTGATGTTGTAATGGGGACAAAAACGGTTCTATCTTGTCCTTTACAATGTTAACACATGTTTCTATATTCTCACAGAATCAAGAGGCAAGAAGTAACATGGCAGATACGGCAGGAACTAGCTCCTAGGCAGGCACCAGCCCCCAAGTTGTAGACATTGAAAGTCTTCCCATTGAGGAGGAATTGAAGGAACGCCCAGTGGCATTGAGGGCATTACACGCCATACCGGTTCAGAATCCTCCACAGGGGCACACAATGCCAGTCAGCAAAAACTCACATTGGTTCAGTGATGTGGCAGGACCCCTGGGTGAAGGCACTTACATGTGGGAGGCCGAGATAGAATTCAATGGACGCTGGGGCAGATATCACTTTTTCACCAGGGAATTCGAGAGACTACAGAATAATGAAGGACTGAAACCTATATGGAAGAAGGTGGGACTCTATGATTACTTCAAATTCCAATTGCCAAAGCCCGATTTTCTAAGGTGCTCTTATTTGATTGGTACCCTCATGCCGAGTAAAGACAAAAAGGGATACAACACCTTTGTCCTCCCATCTCTCACAAGGGGCAATGAGCTGAAGCGCTTCAGGTTGACTATCAATTTGGTAAGGGAAGCTCTAGACATGAAAGGTATGCACATTCCTACGGAGAAAGAGACTATGGTCCCAGACAATATGAAGAACAGGAATCTGACGAAATTAAAGGATATGGTGGCAATGACACCTACAATTGCCATTCACTTGCAAATGGTCATGCAACATTTTGCATTTCCCGCTCAAGAGAGGTTCACAATGCCACCTAAGAAGATATGGTTTAGTCTATACTTGGTTGATGCCTTTAATTTGACAATCAACATGCCCCACTGGATTATCGACCAAATCCACTTGGCTCATCAAAGGTGGTATAAAAAACAAAATTCTGTACTGTATGGATGCTGTGCTCTCACCCGGATTGTGTATAGATGTTTGGCGTATGATGTGCCAGTACAGAGGGCATTAAATTGGACTAGGGTACAGGAATTCCAACGTAGACTATCAACCGCAGGCCCGCCATCAAAGAAAATGAGAGGCGCTGTTCAGATGCCCTGTGCACAACCCCGCGGTGCGACATTGACACCAGAGACAACTCCACGACTTCCAAGGCGGGTACAACCCTTCACTATCAAATTACCAAGACACAGCACTGACGGACCGAATCTGGTGTTCCCACCTGTACCAACCGACCTAGAATTCCCTCACGGATTCACTTTAGAAGACCTAACTGACGAGGAGGTAGCCAAAATCATTGAAACTGTTAACGCGGAAGTCGAGGCAGAGCAAGCTAGTGGACAACAAACTGCCACAGAGAAAACCCATCCCAGACAACGAGATGTCGTCGATGTGGAGGATGAAGAAGAAGAATAACAAGAGGAGGAACATGATGGACAGTCCGAGGAAGAAGAGCAGGAATATGATCAGGAAGCTCTGCAGGTACTTGAAGGTGCTCCAGCTTATACGAAGGCATTGAAAAAGCTCTATGATACCATGAACAGAGTTCAAGAGCAACATAGACTGTCCCTAGCAGCAGGCAAGGCCCTCATGAATCAAATCCTTGAGGAGGAAGGCGTAGACGAGCAATACCGCACCACTCTTGACATGATATCTGATGCTTTAGGAGTACCTAAGACGGTTCATACTGCCCTTGCACAATCACGAAGAACGGAGCGATGATACGGCAGACGACCCCCTCGATCAGGAAAGCAGATGAATGTATTGGTATCAGAGCCACAATACACATCCACCACCACGGGCACCGCACACACCGTTCATGATACTGAGGAAACCCATGTATCAAGTGCACCTCCATCACCCCCTTTGCCACCCCTGCCTCCAACTCCACCACATTCACCTCCCTCTACCAGCGTAACCACTACTGTCACCGCCTCCGAGTCCACTACCCATACCGAAGCACAGACCGTCAGTCAACCCACACAACCCACACACCCTGTCTCCACCTCTTCTGTCTATACGGCCACTGAAAAAGTAATTCAACCTCATTCTCCCAATCACACTTCCGGGCAGTTCATATTCACAATTGCACACACCACTGTACACTTTCACCACTATCACTGCACCCACAATTCCAATATTCACAATCACTCCCACTACTGCATCCACCGTTGAGCTTATGGACATATCACACACCTCCGCACCTCTCCCTCCCCCCATACACCCACCATCTCCCATACCCCCACCTCCCACTTCACCATTTTCCAGCACCGCATCCACACTTCCATTCCCCTTCCCCTTTCCCTTCCCCTCTGCATTCAACACCCTTCCCGCATCCACCCCTATAAATAATGTATTTAATAATATGTATCAGTGTATGTCGCAACTACAACAGCACTACCAGCATCTTGACAACCAACATACGCGACTCTTTTGAAGCCATGAAGAACTTCAACTACGATTCATTGATCTCGAAAAGGAAAAACGGCTACTACAACAACAGTATGCCACTTTACAGGAACAACATGAACAGTTAGTAGCCAATCCACTCCAGTCAGATGCAGGAGAAAGGCAACAAATGGATGATTTGTTGCACTCTCAAATAACGGAGAATCTCAAGCTAAGATGCAACCTGGCCCTCCTACGAAAACACATGTCTACAACACTCGAAGAGAATAAACGGTTGCAGAAACAGAATGAAGAGAACTTGGAAGCAGCAATGGAGGGTTCCCCGCAGGAAATCGACCCAGAGAAATTCAAGGCCATTCCTTCCGAGAATATGCAAATTGTGTTAGAAACCCATGCCGACCTCCTGGAGGCTCATGCAGCATTAGAAGGAGAAAGAGATGATCTACTTAAGCAACTGACAACTCAGCAGGAGTCACCAAGCAAAGTCACAGCCGCAGACGATACCTCTGAAGAAGTCACAAAACTCAGAGCAGAACTCGAAGAATTACGCAGTAAAGTCATGCAATACGAGTGTCAACCCTCTCCCCTTGTAGAGCCCAAGCCTGAGGACTTAGTGCCAATTGAAATCGAGGAAACCTTCGAAGATCCATACGTTCCCATGCCTGCACCGGGGGGCAAGCAGACAGAAGAGGGCATGGACACCATCGAGATCGAGGCTCCTGAATGGATGCAGAGGCTAGAGAAAGTGGCCACAACCCATGATGATAGAGTGGCAGTTCAGATAGCGTCAATGTCACGATTGGAAGAGGTAGTTATAAAATCAGAGTACTTTCGAAACCTCTCCCATCATAGGTGGATCGGCACATCGGACGATTTGTATGTTCCTTTCTGTGTCTTAGTGGCAGACTACGATTCCGAAATCAAGCACCACACCTCAAAAGAACCAACCTCGGCTACACAGTTTGCACCGGACGACATCCCAGCAAGTGCCAAGCAAGGCAATATACATCAACCGACATGGAGGATTCGTCTACTGGAAACCTACCCAGAGATGGTAAGAACATGGAATAACATGCCTTTGTACATCAAATACAACCCATGCTACTGCCCTATATTTCGAAGAAGGTCATGGCCGGAATATACAAAGATTGTGCTGACAACCAAAGGATGCGAGAAATGGCTCAATTATGTCTACTTAGCACCACCTAAAGGCCAACCTACCATAGGATATATGATCTCGATGATTGGGCATTGGGGGGTCGGGTTTAAAAATGTACCAGATGTCATGGCCCAAATGTGCCTTAAAATTTTTGAACTCATGTTGGTCACCTTCAGGACTTTCAAGAATGTTAAGGAACCTCATCTGTCAGCTCTTGGATTTAATGAAGGTAATCAGGATCTTGTCTACGACATGAGCGCAACACCATCTATTAATGTTGTATATGCATGGCACACGCGTATCAAATATCTACCAGCCTGCTTCAAACAGACGTTTGAAGACATGTTTGTCACGGGATTCTGGGAATATCATTCAGAGATATTCATTCCCATACCATCACATTTATTGCAGTTGTTTGTAGTGGAACAAGCTCTCTATTTAGAAAAGTTACGTATACCACATCCAGAGGTTCCCGGGCCGGTAGATTGGGATGCTCTACTCACGGACTTGGCCAAAGGGTTGCGGATTGCAGAACATCACTTAGCACAAGATGTTGTAGAGTACTACATCCAACGACCCACCCAACAAGGGTCTGTCAAGGACGACAGACGCGAGAGAGGGGGGGGTGTTGGAACTGAAGGACTCACAAGGCAAGGAAGCCTACGAAGGGAGTCAGAGAGAAGAGAAAGTACAAGTAGACAGAGCAGTCAAAGACGATCTGGCAAGTAGGCCAATAATTTTTTCAGGACACTAACGCATATAAAAGAGGTGGACACACAAGGAGAAGGAGCAAATAGGGAGCTCCAGGAAATGTATGTCAAAATGTTAGAAGAAATCCCTACAAAAATAGTGATTTTCATCACTAAAAACCATTGTAAATAACATTTCATATTTTTGTAGCTCCATTTTGTGCAAGCCAAGGAGTCCTTGAGCTTGAGGAGCTTTAGAAGTACCTACCTATCAGTTTCCACATTTGTTAGACTCCGTTTGAACCTCCAAATAGGGTAGAGAACCTAATTTTTAACTAGGCCGGACACTAGGTCTGGACAAGGCCAAAACCTAGTCAAAAACTATAAAAAGAGCTAGAGAGCTCATTTTTTAGGGTAGCTTCTAATTGAATTGAACTTGTGAAAGCTTTTTTAAAGTAATCTAAGAACTCCATTGCTTCTCACTCTTTGTCTTACTGTGTGTGTGCGTGTGTGTATGTGTGTGCATGTTAGTGTGCTTTTCACTCACGCACTTGTGCCTTCACTTGCTCCGGGTCTTCATACCATCCTCACGTCTTCCCGGATTGACATTAAAGGAGGTGCTACTCATCACTGAGCTACACCAAATTATATACAAGTTGGGGGGAAAAAACCTCCTAAAGAGGGAAAAAAGTGCCCCGGTGTTCCTAGTGTGTTCACACACATCACTAGCAAAATATATCAACACATACCATTGTGGTGCCTTCAGACCATTGTGCCCATTGACCACCTTGATTGGCCCAAACCATGGGGATGACCATTGACCATCATGATTGGCTAAAGCCATCACGATGAGAGATCACATAATCACAATTGGCTCAAGCCATCATGATGATTCTGGACATCGTGATTGGCTCATGCCATCACGATGATGTTGGACCATCACACCTACTTAAGACCATCATGACAAGACACCATGCCATCACGATTATGCCATATCATCATGATTGGATAAGACCATAACGACGGTGCATGACCATCACGATCCTGCCAGACCATCATGAGGGTTCACCAAAAATGACAAAATTAGGGTTTTTGAACTTTTTGAAATTCTTTTTTCTAATTTTTGAATTGTTGTTATAGGGAAACCAGAGGTCACCATTCTTGGGAGTTTTCAATGATAAAAAAAAAAAGAAGAAACTCGATTGGATAGTGAAACCTGTACTAGGGCTATTCAAGGAATCTTAAGAGCGAAAGCAAGGACAATAAGTAATCTACCTAACCAATTCAATTCAATTACCAGCAAGGAAAAAAAAACCTATATTGGATAGGGACAAGAGGGATTTAAGTGATAACGAATGCTTTTAAAGGAAGGAGTGTTGAGAGTTGAGAGTGTAAGTGTATTGAGATAAAGAACTTAATTTTTATGATACGAACACTTAAACAAATTACAAAAACCATACCTGATGATTGAATATTTAAAAAGACAAGAACTTAATGGCAAATCAATGAACCAAGTAATTGACTCAAAGGGATTTAGTGGGACCTAGATTCTTGATAATTCAAGTGCTTGAAGGAGCTACAATTAATGAACCTCAGATTGGGAAGTCACATAGGAAAGGCCAACTGATGTAGTATTAGGTCATCTAAAGCTAGCATTAGAACCACATCACGATTATGGGCATAGCAATTGAATGGTTACCGTATGAACTAAGCTCACAAACAAGCGAGTCAAAAATGTCCTACAACATGGAGAGACTAGAAGGTGGTTCAGGGGTCACATACTTAGAATGACCCAAAGAGCCATACAAAACTTGATGGAATTTAATCCCTCATTGTTAGCAGCAGCCAGAGGCATAGAAGACGCGGAAGCATGTAAAGACAGAGCAGGGAGTCAGTCGGATCTTTTTTCAAAAGAATTATGTTTTAAAATACTTTTCAAAAACCTCCAACAGTGATTTTTATCACTATTGTAACATATGTAATATAGAAAAACCCCTTTTCTTAATTTCTAGATCCATTTTGTGCAAGCCGAGGAGTCCTCGAGCTTGAGGAGCTTAGGTAGAATGAGCGTATCAATTTTGGTTATTTTTAGACACCGTTTACCCCTTCATATAGCACTTAGGACCTATTTTTTAACTATGCCGGTCACTAGATGTGAAACCGGTCAAAACTAGTCTAGAATCTATAAAAAGAGCTAGAGAGCTCATTTTTGAGGTTAGCTTGTGTGAGTAGAGAAGAGCTTAGAGCTATTTTGAGCTTGTAAGAGTGTTCTTGAGTAATAGAGTTGATTTCTCACCTTCCATTGTGTCTTGCTTGTCTCTTCGTAGTGTGTGTATGTGTGTGTGCATCTCTATGCTTCTCACCTTCACTCTCACTTCATCTCACATTCACAATCTTCAAATCTCTCCTATCTCTTCCGCGGATTGACATTAAGGAGGTGGAGCTTCTTAACGTGGTTCTCACCATTGTGCTAGAGCAACACCAAATTTGGCGCCGTTGTCGGGGATCGAGTCTAGGACGAATGTGTGATGGTAAGAGTATAGCAAGAAGTGGCGTTGGAAGGTAAATATTTCAGTTTTTGGTTGTTGTTTTTAGTTATTTTTTAGTGTTTTTCACCTCCCCCACACTCCATCTTCATCACCGCATCATCATCTTCATCTCCAAAAAAATCAGAAAAATCACCATATCCACCCATTCTCCTCATTTCCCCTCATTTGTGCATGTGCAAGAGAGAGAGAGAGTTTTTGTGCTTGTGTGTACTTGTGTGTTTTTGAGTTTTCTTGCAGGTACAGAGCTCCAATGCATCAAGAAAGCTTGGAAAAGGTAAAAATTCACTTTCTGTCAGAAATCTGCCGAGTGTGTCACACCATCGCGATGGTCTGCCAAGTTCGGAAATTTTGGTAAGCGAGTTCATGGGCGTGTAGGCGACCCTTGCGCCTCTAGGAATCCACAGACGCATCCCAAAAATTTGCATTTTGGTGGACCATCACGACGGTCTCAGACCATCGCGATTGTGTCACACCATCGCGATTGGCTCACGCCATCGCGACGGCTCGGCCGGACCATCGCGACGGTCTCACGCCATCGCGACGGTCTCACGCCATCGCGACGGTTCACTTGAACCATCACGACGGTCCTTGACCATCGCGACGATCCCGTCGACCCCACGCCATCGCGATTGGCCCATGCCATCGCCTCGATAGTGCCACGTGGCAAGCTAGACCATCGCGATTGCTCACTAGCCACGCCATCGCGACGAGACCCTTACACCATCGCGACAGCTCAAATTTTGGACCATCGCGATTGGCTCACACCATCGCGACGGTTCGCCTGGACCATCGCGACGGTCCCAGACCATCGTGATCATCTCAGATCATCGCGATTGCTCACCCCAAACGCAAATTTTAGGGTTCAATTTTTGGCCAATTTTGGGGCTATTTTTGGGAAATTTTTGGATCATTGCACTCATAGGAGACCCCTTAGCTCATATTTGAAGAAAAACCTGTTTGTCAGTTTTCACCCCCTAGGGCCTGAACGCTCATATCTTTCTCATCCGAAGTCTGTTTTTTGAGCTTAATAGCTCGTTAGAAAGCTCTCTACGAATACATTGTTTTTTAGGTAAGCTAATTTGAGGTTGAACATCTGTGCGACTAGGAAAGAAAGGGGGCCTTGGGAAGAAAATTTTTGCCAAAAGTTAAGGGATTTAAAAGTGTATAAACTCAAGTGCTTAATCATCCATTGTGATATTGGTCTAATATTGGATTTTTCTAGGTCGAGCAAAGACAATCAAGGGCATTCAAGGCAAGGCAGTGAAGGGCATAAAGCTTGGGAAGCGCGGCTTCTTGGGCATCAGAGCAACCAGAAAAGCTGACTCGAGGTTGGAAGATTACTCAACCCCCTCAGTCAATTCTTAGTTTAGGATAAACGTTAGCATTGTGGATTCAAGACGATAGGAACGCACCAAGTTCAAGAGAAATAGAGTTATCAAGTTCAAGACTAAAGATAAACGTGTGTGATACGAAAACCTATGGGAAAGAACCTAAGTCTGACGGAACGAGAACTCAAAGTACCACAGAAAGTCGAATTCTTGACGCATATATCAAGACAAGAATTTGAAGAAAATTTAAAAAGAATCAAGAAAGTGATAACAAAGAATCATTGACGATCTGAGTGTGTACTGAGTGTGCAAGGAAGAAAATTAATGAACCTTAGATCGGGCAAACACATAGGTAAGTCAGACCGACGAAGCCTTATATCATGAGAGGCAAGTGTAAGAACTACTGCACGATCGTGGGCTCAGCAATTGAATAGCAATTACCCCTACAAGAACTCAAACACGAGTGAATCAGAAATGGCATTTAGCACAGAAAGACCAGAAGGAGGGTCAAATGTTGCATATTTAGAAAGACCTGAAGGACCCTATAGAACGCAGTTAGAATTTCTCCGAACCAACCGCTTAGGTGCTCGCATCTATGAGGATGGTTTGCAAAGGCAAGTAGTACAAATGCACAACCCCGATCAACCCATTGGATTGGAACGTCCAGTGGTGAAATTCGAAAGAGACGCGTACATAGACAAGGAAGGGACGATGTATATCTTAAGTACGCAGCCAAACAATACGAATGAATTTGGTGTGATTCAGTTAGAAACGGAAGCAAGAGCACAAGGAAAAGAGCCAATAGAAGAACCAAGAACACCTAGAGGGAAATCTGTACTGACACGAGTACTAGTTCCAGAATGGACCCCTCAAGACAACAGAAGCATCGAGTTGTTTGTAAATAAAGAAACTGACGAAGCATTTTGGAGATATAGAACAGAACAACCTAGTGAGGTAGGCTCCATTATAATCTACGAATTTAAAGACCCGAATATACTCGGAAAGGTTGTATACCTGGATGAGACTTCAGAAAGAGTCTTTGTGGGGCCTGACCACGCTAGAAACACGTACATATGGAAAGGTGATTTGGTATTCCCTCCATCTCGAACAAACGTAAATGTGAGCCAACAAGGGGCAGGAACATCCTCAGCCCATGGTAATCAAAGAGAGAAAAACAAAGAGAGACCGGAAGTAAGCTTCAATCACCCCATAGGGAGAGATAGAACAACCACAGACACTAATAGAGCGGATAGACAAAGGGATCATGGAATACGAGATGGTAGAGATGACTTTCCTCTACCTAGACCACGTGAACACGCAAGAATACTGAGACCCACTCAGTTAGTAAAGTCCATGAAAAATTATTTTGATGGGACAGGAGATCCCTATGACCATGTCGCAGAATTCAAACAAGTACTAAGAGCCGAACAAGTCAAAGACATGTTCATGCAATACAACGCATTTGGACTAACGCTAAAGAACACAGCTTTAACTTGGTTCCAACCTTTGCAGCAAAGGCAATTTAGAGACATACATCACTTTTTAGAGTCATTCATCACTGAATTCTCTAAAAGTGGGATCAGACATGACACGTCTTCGTTGATTCACAGCTTTAAACAGACCCCTCAGGAAACAGTGAGACTCGCAAGACGTAGGTTTAGACAATATATTGAACGATGTCCAATGCAAGAGCTACCCTCACAAGCCAAGCAAGTGTCATTGTTTCTAGATGGCTTGTTGAGCTCTAAACTACGCTCCTATGTGTACTTAAAAGAACCCAGAACGCTAGAGCAGTGTGTAAGAATTTGCATAGACATTGAGGACAACTTAGGAGACGAGTTGGAACTCTCAAAAGTCTACAAGGACTCTGACTGTTCTTCTCTAGCATCCACAAAACTGTCTAACTCGATAGAGGACCTAGCAAAAAAAGTGGCCCAGAAACTAGGAGTTTCTAGTAAACAGGTGCCCAAGTTAACAACTAATGTACGTTGTTACACTTGTGGTGGGAATCATTTGGCAAACGTGTGTCCCAATGCAATACAAACACAAGCCAACCCTAGTGGCCAATACTGTACAATTGAGAGAAGATACACAAATCATACGGCTCAGGACTGCCCATACAACAAACAGGCAGTAAGACAGAACTACCCGCAAGCATACGCACAGCCAGGTAGGTATCAAGGCCAATACAATGCTCAGCCATATTACTATAGGCCTCCTCAGAACTACCCATATCAGGCTCAACAGAGACCTCAACTTGTCTTAGCTCAGCAGCCACCCCCACCCGCGAATGTCATCTCAGTCAAATACGCTGTTGCAGAAGAGAACCTAAGTAGGGCCTTAGTGCCTTCTTCACCTTTGATCACAGAGAGTGACCCGAACTCAAACAGTTTTGACTCCACTCATGTAGATAGTCCACCCGCTTATTACACTGAGTCACCAGAACATGTGGAGACATATCATTATGATAGTCCACCAATGGAACCTAGTTGGGAGCCCGACTATACTAATGTGATGTACACAAACCCAAATCCACGGCCCCAAGTGAGACAGCAAAGGCCACACGGCCCTAGAGGACCATGCTTTAGGTGCCAAGGAGATCATTTCATAAAGGATTGTCCACATCCTCCAATAGCAGGACAATCACAGTACTATAACATCCAAGGCTTTTGTGCCGACTGTGGTAAAGAGCACATAATCAAAGATTGTCCTAAGAACCCTGCTAATGTGTCAAATGTGACACCGATCAACGTGATAGGTATTGTAAACAATGCAGATGGATCTAACCCTACATACGTGCGTATCCAAGCTATAACAAGAGCCCAGGCGCTCTTACAGAACCAACAGCTTATCAGGAGAAAGTAGCTGGAAGTAGTGAAGTTGCAGAATCTAGCAGTAAAAAGAAAAAATCTTGGAAAGATTCTAGAGAAAGAATTAAGAGAAAATGGAGTAAAAGGATAATTGAGTTGGAAGGAAGTCTCAAGGAATCTAGAGCCAAAATCCTAGAATTGACTTCTCAAGAGTTGAATCAAGAGAACCCAGCTCAAAAATCAGGGCCAGTTTTAGCAGAACCCATACCAAAAAATCTAGACATGATGTTTCGTGCATATCAGGCTAGAATAAAAGAAGGACCTCAAGTAGCTGAAATGAGCAAGAACTACCCACGAGCTGATCTAGAAATGGAGAGAACTAAACTTTGCATGAAGATGGTAGAATTAGCACAAGCTTTGTTCGAAGCCTCTAGATATCTTAATTGGAATAACATGGCAAAACCCGAATTACACTTTCAAGGTCTAATGGAGAGGCTAGAATACTTGATAGAAAGCAAAGAGAAAAAGGATCAGTATAGGAATCCTATTATCCCAGAGACACAGGAAAGGAACGTACCATCCCTGTCTCAAGTACCCAATACAGAAAGTCAAGACAACGTGTCTTCCATACATAGGTACTCACATGAATTTTTGAGAGAAATCCAAGAAGAAAAGTGGAGAAAAGAACAAGGAACTCATCCTCCTATTCAAGAAATAGACGACTTGCAGGAACAATTTCCCCAAGATATCCCCTCTATTTACGATGATGTAGAGGAGGAACAACGGAGTGAACATACAGGTTTTGAATCCAATTCTTTACAAGAATTACCTCAGTTCACAGGACCTTGGGAAGCAAAGTCTATTAGTATGAGAGCACCCATGATAATAGTGAGGAATGAAGAATCAGTAATCCCTAGAAACACGGAAGTGATCAAGAATACCAAAGTACAATGTAATCTCACTCTGGAGGAATTGTTGAAGGTAAAACCAGAATTGTGGAAGCACGTAGCAAATCAATTCCCTGAGCTTGCTACTACTCCCTCACAGATAGGATCACATAAGAAGGTACCAGAGATACTAGTAGAAAAGATTGGAGATGTAAGTGAAGGAGAGGAAGGTAACACTTATCTTCCAATAACCCATCAGGGCTACACTAGGAAAGCCATCTTAGATTCAGGAGTCGGAGTAGCCATTGCTACCACCGCTTTATGGAAACGTTGGGGTAAGCCAGCACTCAGACCCACCAGGATGAAGCTACAAATGGCTGATGGACACATAGAGAAACCATTTGGCTTACTAGAAGGCATATCTCTCACCACTTGTGGTGTGGAGTTTGAGCATACCTTCGCCATTTGTGACTTTGCGAAAAATCATGCTTATTAGATGATATTGGGACGACCATTCATGCGTCAGTTGCAAATTGTACAAGATTGGGGAACTAATTCTTTGTACTTGCAACATTTAGGAGTGACTACTAAAGTCAATCTTAAAGACTATTCACATCGAGATGTACCCCCAATACAATGGAACACCATCCATAAGACACCAGTAGAAACAGAATCAGTACACTCATTAGAGTCAGATCCCTCATGGTTACACGAGGACACTCATCTATGGATGTGTAAAGTTGCAAAACAAGAGGAAGAAAGGTTAGAAGCCAGGACCTTAGGTGCAGAACAACATCCAAGAACCCTTCAAGACCCAGCTTACGCACCAGTAGTATTTTCGGATGAAGAATTCGAACCCCATGGTTGGGCAGAAATCCTATGTAGCTCAGTGATGAGTAGCACCTCCTTTAATGTCAATCCGGGAAGACGTGAGGATGGTATGAAGACCTCGAGCAAGCGGAGGCACAAGTGCGTGAGTGAGAAGCACACCAACATGCACACACATACACACACACGCGCACACACAGTAAGACAAAGAGTGAGTAGCAATGGAGTTTTTAGATTACTTTCAAGAAGCTCTTACAAGTTCGTTTCAATTACAATCTAACCTCAAAAATGAGATCTCTAGCTCTTTTTATAGTTTTTGGCTAAGTTTTGGCCCTGTCCAGACCTAGTGTCCGGCCTAGTTAAAAATTAAGTTCCAGGGCTTATTTGAGGGCTCAAACGATATCTAAAAAATACGAAATTTGGCAGGTAGGTACTTCTAAAGCTCCTCAAGCTCAAGGACTCCTTGGCTTGCACAAAATGGAGCTACAAAAAGATGAAATGATATTTACAATGGTGTTTAGTGATGAGAATCACTTTTAATTGGTGTAGAGGTTTTGAAAAATTAAGGTTGCCTTAGTGCTAAATCTGCGTGAATGTTCATAAGTGCTTCTTCCTGAAGAAATTTGTTGGCCTATTTGCCAGATCTTCGTTGACTCCCTTGTCTGCTTGTGCCTTCTCTCCCTTGTCCGCTGCTAACACCCCCCCCTCTCTCGTGTCTGTCGTCCCTGACAGACCCTTGTTGAGAGGGTTTTTGGATGTAGTACTCGACGACGTCTTGCGCTAAATGATGTTCAGCAATTCGCAACCCTTTGGCCAAATCTGTCAGAAGAGCATCCCAGTCTACCGGCCCAGGAACCTCTGGATGTGGCATACGTAGCTTTTCGGAGTGGAGAGCTTGTTCCACTGCAAACAACTGCAAGAGATGGGATGGTCTGGGAATGAATATCTCGGAGTAATATTCCCAGAATCTCGTGACAAACATCTCTTCAAACGTTTGTTTGAAGCAGGCCGGTAGATATTTGATGCGAGCGTGCCATGCATACACAACATTGATCGATGGGGTTGTGCTCATGTCGTATACAAGGTCCTGGTTCCCTTCATTAAATCCTACTGCTGAGAGATGCGGTTCCTTGACATTTTTGAAGGTCCTGAAGGTGACCAGCATAAGTTCGAAAATTTTCAGGCACATCTGAGTCATGATATCAGGTACATTTTTGAAACGGACCCCCCAATGTCGAATCGTTGAAATCATATATCCAATTGTAGGTGCACCCTTAGGGGGTGCGAAGTACACGTAATTTAGCCACTTCTCACATCCTTTAATCGTCAGCACTGTATGTGTGTACTCCGGCCATGATCTCCTTCGAAATACAGGGCAATAACATGGATTATATTTGATGTACAATGGCATGTTGTTCCATGTTCTTACCATTTCCGGGTAGGTTTCGAGCAGCCGAATTCTCCACGTTGGTTGGCGAATATGTCCTTGCTTGGCGCTTTCTGGGATGTCATCAGGTGCAAATTGGGTGGCAGAGGTGGGTTCCCTTGAGGTGTGGCGCTTGATCTCCGCATTATAATCCGCCATTAGTACGCAAAAAGGCACATACAGATCATCCGATGGGCCGATCCACCTATGGTATGAGAGATTCTGAAAATAATCGGATTTTATTACCACCTCTTCCAATTTTGACATCAATGCGATTTGGACTGCTACCCTGTCATCGTGCGTCGTGGCTACTTTCTCTAACTTTTGCATCCATTCAGGTGCCTCAATTTCAATTGTGTCCATACCCTGTTCTGTGCGCTTACCTCCGGGTGTTGGCATCGGGACATAGGGATCCTCGAATATTTCTTCTACTTCAATTGGCACCAGATCGTCAGGCTCGGGCTCTACCAGAGGTGAGGGCTGACGCTCATATTGCATGACCTTGCTGCGTAATTCCTCAAGTTCGGCCCGGAGTTTAGTGACCTCTACAGCTGTTTCTTCTACGGTTATGCTTTGGCTGGGTTCTGTCTGTCGGGTGGCCAACTGTCTTCGTAACTCATCTCTCTCTTTTTCTAAAGCGGCATGGGCCTCCATTAGATCTGCATGAGTTTCTAATACCACCTGCATATTCTCAGAGGGAATTGCCTTGAATCGTTCTGGGTCAATCTCCTGTGGGGAACCCTCCATGGCTGCCTCCAGATTTTCTTCGTTCTGTTTCTGTAATCTTTTATTCTCCTCTAGCGCTGTAGACATATGCTTACGGAGGAGGCCCAAGTTCCGTCGAAGTTTCAGGTTTTCCGTGATCTGAGAATGTAGCAGTTCGTCCATATGTCGTCGTTCTTCATCATCTGCTTGGGGTGGGTTGGCTTCTAATTGTGCGTATTGCTCCTATAATGTCACGTGCTGCTTTTCTAGTAGCTGCTTCTGCTCTTCAAGATCCCTACATCGTGCTTGGAGATCTTCGTTGCTTCGGAAGAGCCTTGTTTGTTGGTCGTCCAGGTGTTGGTAGTGTTGCTGAAGTTGGGCCATGCATTGATGCATATTATTAAATAAGTTACTGAGAGGAATGGTGTTGAATGCAGAGGGGAAGGGAAAGGGAAAGGGGATTGTGGATGCAGTACTGGGGATGGGTGAGGGGGGAGGTGGGGGAAGGGGAGATTGTGGGTGAATGGGGGATGGGAGAGGTGCAGAGGTGGGTGACACCTCCATGAAGGTGGGGGTCGTGGTGGGGGTGACTGTGAACATGGGGATTGTGGTAGCGGTGAGGGTTGTGAATGTGTATAGAGGTGTGTGTAATTGTGAACTCCTAGGAAGTGTGCTCGGGGTAGTGAGGTGTACCGTGGCTGTAGTTAGCCTTATGTTTTCCGTGGAAGTGGAGTGTGTGGGTTGGCTGATGGTTTGTGCGTTGATGTGTGTAGTGGTTTCAGAGGTGGTGACAGTGGAGATTACAGTGGTAGAGGGAGGTGAGTGAGGTGGGTGTGGGGGAGAAGGTGGCAAGGGAGGTGATGGGGGTGCACTCGCTGTGTGGGCTTCCTTGGTGTCGTGAACTGTGTGTGTTGTGCCAGTGTTTGTGGGGGTGCCTTGTGGTCCTGATCCTAATACATTCATTCGTTTTCCCGTTCGTGGGGGACGTCTTCCATATCTTCTCTCTGTCCTTCGTGATTGCGCTAGTGCGGTGTGCACCGTTTCTGGTACTCCCAAAGCATCTGATATCATTTCCAGGGTGGCACGGTATTGCTCGTCCACACCTTCCTCCTCCAGAATCTGGTTCATGAGGGCTTTACCTGCAGCTAATGATAGCCTGTGTTGCTCTTGGACTCGGTTCATCGTATCGTAGAGCTTCTTTAATGCGTTAGTATAGGCGGGGGCACCTTCCAGTACTTGTAGGGCTTCTTGATCATACTCTTGTTCTTCTGCTTCTGATTGTCCACCCTGTGCCTCCTCATGAGCTTCTTCTTCATTGTCCACATTGACTACATCCGGTTGGCTGGGCTGGGTTTGGTCTGGGGCAGTTTGTTGTCCCCCGGCTTGCTCTTCTTCAACTTCCGCATTTACAGCATCTATGATTCTTGCAACTTCTTCGTCCGTTAGATCCTCCAGAGTGAATCCATGCGGGAATTCCAGATCAGTCGGTACTGGTGGAAACACAAGATTAGGGCCATCTGTGCTGTGCCTGGGTAACCTGATAGTGAATGGTTGCACTCGTCGGGGAAGTCTTGGGGTTGTCTCAGGCGTCAGGGTTGCACCGCGAGCTTGAGCACAAGGCATCTGGACGGCGCCTCTCATCTTCTTTGAGGGAGGCCCTACAGCTGACAATCTGCGTTGAAATTCCTGTGCTCTGGACCAGATCAGAGCCCTCTGCACCGGTACATCATATGCGAGACATCTGTATACAATTCTTGTAAGTGCACAGCAACCATACAGCACCGATTTTTGCTTCTTATACCATCTCTGATGAGCCATATGAATCTGGTCGATAATCCAGTGGGGCATATTGATGGTCAGCTCAAAAGCATCCGCCAGGTAGAGGCTAAACCAGATCTTTTTGGGAGGCATTGTGAACCTCTCCTGCGCGGGGAATGCGAAATGTTGCATGACCATGCGTAAGTGGATGGCGATCGTGGGAGTCATTGCAACCATGTCCTTCAACTTCGTCAGATTCCTGTTCTTCATGTTGTCTGGAACCATAGTCTCTTTCTCTGTTGGAATGTGCATACCAGACATGTCGAGTGCTTCTCTTACCAGGTTGATAGTCAAGCGGAAACGCTTCAGCTCGTTGCCCCTAGTAAGTGATGGGAGCACAAAGGAGCTGTATCCTTTCTTGTCTTTGCTGGGGGTGAGGGTACTAATTAGATATGAGCATCTTAGGAAATCTGGCTTTGGTAGTTGGAACTTGAAGTAGTCATAAAGCCCAGCCTTCTTCCATATCGGCTTCAGCCCTTCGTTGTTCTGTAGCTTTTCAAACTCCCTGGTAAAGAAATGGTATCTGCCCCAACGTCCATTGAATTCTACCTCGGACTCCCACATGTATGTGCCTTCACCCAGAGGTCCAACAACGTCACTGAACCAGTGTGAGGTTTTTCCCACCGGCATGGTATGACCCTGTGGAGGATTCTGAATTGGTATGGCATGTAATGCCCGTAATGCCGCTGGTCTTTCCTTTAATTCCTCCTCGACCGGAAGGCTTTCGATGTCCACCACTTGGGGGTTGGTGCCGGCCTGGGAGCTAGTTCCAACCGTGTCTGCCATTTTACCTCTTGCTACCTGTCTCTGTGAGAATATACAACCATGTGTTAATATTGTACAGGACAGGGGAGGACCGTTGTTCCCATCACAATATTAACATGAGGGTCGGGGTGAATAATGGGTTAGTAAGTGTTCGGTGCACGTGAGTGTAGTTAATGCTTGGGTAGTCCTAGGAGACTACTGAAGTTAGTAAGTGGGGATGAATTTACAAGTGGGGTCGGGGGGTTTATTACAGGTCTTAGGCTGCCAAATGCAGTGGATGGGCTTTGCTTTCGGTTTAGTAGAGACTCTAGAGAGCTTTATCGGCATCTGGGTTTGAAAATGAGGCCTTTTCGGGACCCCTTTACAATTGATTATACGCGAGCTCATGGGCCTTGGTGTGTTCCTGCGTGATGAGAATGAGTGAATACTGGCCGTACGAGTCGATGGGTTAAGCTGTATAGACTGTGGCCTTGGCGTCGCTACTTGCGCTCGCAAGCAAGCCTTAGGCACCCAAATTTCTCTTGATTGTGGGCTAGCCTTCATCGACTTCTTGGGCACCCAAATAGATTTCACGTTTGCAGGAGAATTTCTGCAAGACTTCTTATTACTGTCGTGTTGTTGGTTATTAATAAGAAACTTAGCCCGTGTAGTAGACGATGGTGTAACCGGTTGTTCGCCTTTCCGCACCCACACATGGTTTACTTTCTGGGACATTCTGCTGCGCAGGTACTTTTGATCTCGGACATAGGTAGTACTCTGCTTCTTCTGCCTTTGATCCACCTTGGGTTGCTGTCTCCTTCTGGCCTTTGGAAAAGAAGGGAGTTCCGTTGCATCCCTGACTCCTTTTTTGCGAATATCATTCCTCTGCAACACATGGTTTTGGACAAGAACAACATGGTCATCTTCATGTGTATTCCTGGAAGGACCAGGAGTCTGTGCCTTTCCTAGTTCCTTGAGTGCTCCATTATCTAACTCTACTGTAATTCGACTATGATTGACCCAAACCTGAAGAAGTCCACTTCTTAAGTTTAAGTTGACTGCTTGGTCATAGATCCAATCTTGACCCAAGACAAGAGGTTCAGTGAGATCATCCTCTTGACACACCAGTACTTTAACAGTCATTTCCTCATCATGAATGTAGAGGGGAAGTTCCACCTCGCCCATGCAAGGGGTTTCCACGCCTCCCAATCCTATGAGATATGCTTCCACAGGATGGACAGTTAACTGCAACTCTTGACAGTAAGACAGTTTAACAGCACTAGTGGCTGCACCTGAGTCAATCAAGGCTCTTACAGTCCTTGCACTCTTTCCTTGTCCTATATCTACGGTTATGAAAGGACGTCGATCGGTTATCCTATGAGAGCTAACACTTGAAACTTCACACATAGCTACGTCATATCCTTGATCTGCATATGCCTCTTGCCTAGGGTGCTCTCTACCTTGTCTTCTTAATTTCATTCTCCGTATGCGTTCTAGGGCTTCTGCTTGAGCTTCTTCTCGAATTCGCTTTTCTTCCTCTTTGCGTTTCTTAGCAGTGTTGAGTCGACTTAGCATTTCCTCTGTGAGAGGTTCCTGATACAGCTTGACTCTGCATCCGCTAATATAATTTGGGAGAACATCGCCTTCTAATGTGGCGAGTTGCACTGCTCCACTTGTTGAGATCCTATTGATGATCATAGGTCCATAGCCTCTCTTTTCTAGCTTCCTTGCATGTTGTTTCAATGTGTAGACTAAAACTAGATCTCCTGCTTTCAAGCCCTTATCCTTCACATGGGCATCAAAGTATGCCTTCTGTCGTTTCTTTGCTGCATATATCCCTGCAGCTGCTCTCAGTCTTGTTTCTCCTAATCGTTCGAGGTCAAAAAGTCTAGAGGAGAGTTCATGACCTGTCCATTCGTGTTCTTGTGCTACTCTCAATGTAGGGATCAAGAAGTCCAAGGGTAACACAGCGTTTTGGCCGAATACCATCTGAAAGGGGGTGGCTTGGAGTACCGTTTTGTAGGCAACTCGATATGCCCAAACAGCATGGTGTAGCTGTTTGTCCCAATCAGAGCGTTTAGTGTTAACTACTTTCGTCTGTACATTGCACAAGATCTTGTTTGTGCTCTCAGCTTGTCCATTAGCTTGAGGGTGATAGGGGGCAGACTTCTTGTGTATTACCAGGAATTCTTGGAGTAGATTTTCAATCACTTCATTTAAGAAATGAGTGCCTCTATCACTTACAAGCTCTATAGGTAGCCCGTATCTTGTGAATACATTCTCAAACAAGAATTTGGCAGTTGTTTGAGCATCGTTTTTCGTTGTGGCTTTTACCTCTACCCACTTGGTTAGATAGTCTGTCGCAACAATGATGTATTCTGCATGAGATCCCTTAGCTGGGGGATTAATAGGACCTACGAAGTCTATTCCCCACTTAGAGAACGCACGTCCACCCATCATAGGTTTCAATGGCATCTCATCTTTTCGTATAGGATACTGAGTTCTCTGACAGACATCACACCGTTTCACATAGGTACGTGCATCCATGTGAAGGGTAGGCCACCAGAAGCCCGCAAATAGTATTGCCTTGATCACCCGATCCGGTCCAAAGTGTCCTCCTGCTACACCTTGGTGAGCAGTTTCTAAGATCTTAAGGTATTCACTTTCATGGACACATAGCCTCAGGTAACCATCTTTACCACGCTTATATAGATTATCACCAATGAGTGAATAATCCTGGGCTTCTTGTTCTAAACTCCTTTTCCTAGCTAGAGTCATGTCTGGGGGGAATGTGTTTGTCCTCAAGAATGATACTAGAGGTTCACTCCAATCTGGCACTATGGATACTTGATAAAGAGTGGCGTGTTCCACAGGTGGTTTAGTGCAACAGATTGGGCATTCCTTGCACAACTTTTGGACATCCGCTTCCATAGTTGGCCAATGTACTCCGAGTCTCTTTAGGGTCTGTAAGGTTCGTTGCCTTGAGTATTGTTGCTCTAATGCACCTACATGTGCTAATTGCAACCATTTAACGTACTCATCCTCTTCTACGCAACAAGCCAAGATCCCTTGATCTGTGTGCTTGTACATACTTCCTGCCATGATGTGGTACTTTTGGGCTTTCACAACTTCTCTATTCCTTGTGTTTACTACTGGATGGTTAGGCCCGTACGTCAATACTGGCACCAATGGCTTAGCCCACTGCGGTACTACTTCTAAGTTAAACAAGTAAGCATCAGGCAGGTCGTCTGATACTCCTTGTGGGGCTTCTCCAGATGTGAGCCTAGAAAGATGATCTGCTCTTAAATGAGTCCTCCCTTTTCTCACCACTACCTCAAAGTCATATTCCATTAGCAAGAGAAACCATCTCACTAATCTTCCTGTATTGCATGGCTTGTTTACGAGATATAACAATGCTTGATGATCAGTAAAAAATTTAAACTTATTTGCAAGCAAATAGTGTCTAAATTTCTTGACTGCATATACCATGCCTAAGCCTTCTCTCTCTGTAGTGGTATAATTTCGTTCAGCTGCATTCAATTGTCTACTGGCATAGGCAATTGGAAGATCCATATTACCTTCACCAGTAGGTTGTGCGAGTACACATCCAATAGCATAATTGGATGCATCCACATGAACATGGAATGGCTTATTCCAATCTGGTGTGGTTAAGATTGGTGCTGAACATAATCTTCGTTTCAGTTCCTGGAAGGAATTCTCACATTCATCAGTCCACTCAAAGTTAGTCAGAAGTCCGTACATGGGCTTTGCAATGACGGCATACATGTGTATAAATCGTCGGTAATAACCACAATGCCCCATGAAAGCTTGTACTTCCTTGACATTCTTTGGCCTAGGTAGCTCTGCTATGGCTCTCACTTTTTCTTCGTCGGTAGATATGCCATTCTTTGACACTATGTGTCCTAGAATCTTGCCTTGCCTGACCATAAAAACGCACTTTTCTGGGTTCAGGCAAACTTGATATTCTCTACATTTGTCAAAGATTTGTCTGAGTTCAGGGATATGGGTTTGTCTAATGTTGGAATGAGCACAGAGATCATCAACATAGACTTCTAAATTCTTCCTCAGGAACTCTTTAAATACATGGCACATTAGTCTTTGGAAGGTCGCTGGTGCATTGGTAAGTCCAAATGGCATTACTCTGAAGGCAAAAATGCCCCATTCTGTGGCAAAGGCTGTCTTATGCTGATCCTCTGGAGCTATGGCTACTTGATTGTAACCCGAAAATCCATCAAGGAAGCTGTACACTTCCTTGCCTGCCACTCTTTCTAAGAGATGTTCTGTGATGGGAAGCGGATAGTTATCTCGAATTGTGGCTGCATTAACCTTTTTCAAGTTAATGCACACACGCAGCTTGCCATTCTTCTTGGGCACCACTACGATGGGGGATACCCATTCAGTGTGCTCAATTTCATAGATAAATCCAGCTTCAACCAGTCTATCTATCTCTTCTTTGATCTTAGCAGCGTAATTATCGTTATATGTGTAGGGTTTTTGCTTAGAGGGTTTAGCATCTGAGGTCATGGGGATAGTGTGTGAGCATATATCGGGGTCAACACCTTTCAAATCCTTGTAACTCCAAGCGAATACATCTCTGTATTCTCTTAGCAAGGCTATCAACGCATGCTCTTCTTCCTCTGTTAGGTCATGGCCTATGTACGTGCATCTCTCCTCTCCTTCTTCTAGAGCCACTACTATTTTCTTGGTGGTTTCTTTGTTATCATAGGCCTCTCCGGATTGTGCCTCTCGTTTAGGCATTCTTATCATGACTCGCCTGTCGTCTATCTCATACTTCTTAAAATTTTCTGGGACCTCAAACAAAGATTCTTCCTCTTCTGGTGAGGCTTCTCCCTTCTTTCGTTTCTTTCCTTCTTCCTTCGGGGTCACATGCGTTGCTAATCTTACATCATTTGTAACCTCTCCATGCCTCTGGGGTTGAAATTCTACTTCATGGAAGTATTCTTCATCTGATGCAAATGGTGGGTCCATAATGATTGACTCGAGATCGGAGTCACTTGCATCCTCAAATGCATTAGGGCTAGGTTCGCATTCTTCTAGAACTGCCTCTCCCATGATTGGCTCTATGGAGAAGACTGAAATATCGTAGCCATCCTCATCATAGTGAGGCGTCCATTGTTCCTCATTGATGGCTACATCCATTGTTGCTAGGATTTCTGCCCAGCCATGGGGTTCGAATTCTTCATCTGGAAAAACTACAGGTGCATAGGCTGGGTCTTGGATTGATCTATGGGTTTCTTTCGCACCTACCTCTCTAGCTTTCTCTCTCTTCTCTTCTTCTACTGCTACCTTGCACATCCATAAGTGAGTGTCTTCATGCATCCATGAGGATCCAGACCCTATGGAATGCACCGATTCTGTATCATCTTTGGCTCTATGGATGGGATTCCATTGGATAGGAGGGACATCTCTATGAGAATAATCCTTGAGATTGACTTTGGTCGTAACCCCCAAGTGTTGCAAATACAAGGAGTTGGTTCCCCAATCCTGTACCACTTGCAACTGTCGCATAAATGGTCTTCCCAAAATCATCTCATAGGCATGATTTTTGCTGAAGTCGCATATGGCAAATGTATGCTCAAACTCAACACCACAAGTGGTGAGAGTTATTCCTTCCAGCAATCCTAGGGGTCTCTCTATGTGACCATCGGCCATCTGTAATTTCATTCTCGTTGGCCTGAGTGCTGGCTTGCCCCAACGCTTCCATAGGGAAGTGGTGGCAATTGCAACTCCTGCACCTGAGTCCAAAATTGCCTTGGTGGTGTACTCCTGGTAGGTGATGGGAAGATAGGTGTTCCCTTCTTCACCTTCACACATATCTCCTATCTTATCCAAGGGTATTTCCGGTACTGTCCTATGTGATCCTACCTGGGAACGAGGTTTTGCTATCTCTGGTACTTGTTTGGCTACATGTTTCCATAATTCAGGTCTAACCTTGAGTAGCTCTTCTAACTTGAGATTGCACTGCACTTTAGTGTTTTTCACTACCTTAGTGTTCCTAGGTATGACTGAGTCGTCATTCCTTACCATGACTGTAGGTGTTCTCATACAGGTGGACTTAGCTTCCCATGGGCCTGTGAAGTGGGGTAGCTCTTGTATGGAATTAGACTCAAAATCCAATCTCTCGTGAGACTGAGTACTCTCATGTTCCCCGTAAATAGATGGGATGTCTTGTGGGAATTGGTCGTGTGCATCATCCACAAGTTCAAAGGGAGGGGCGACTTCGCTTTCGTTATCCCATTTGTCTTCTTGAATCTCCCGTAGGAAGTCTGGTGCAAACCGATTCATAGAAGAAGAAGTGTCTGGCTCCGTAGAATTAGGCACATAAGCAACCTGGAAAGGAGGGCTTATTCTATCGTTGACTCTCTCCTTGTTCTCATAGATGGCTGGAGCACAAGCTTCCTGGGAAGGATTACTTATTCTATTACTCCTCTGAGCAGGCTCATACGCTCCCTGAGAAGGAATGTAGGCAACCTGTGGAGGTATGTAAGCTTTCGAGGGGGGTTCATCTGCCTTTTGGGGGGAAAGATAAGCTTCTTGAGGAGGCACATGGGCTTCCTGAAGAGGCTGGCTTATCCGTTCCCTTGCCTTTTCCTTTCTTTGAGGGGTAGGTTCCTTCTCTGATTGTGCAATTAGCCTCTCTATTCTTTCTAGCAGTCCATCAAAGTGTAACTGCGTCTTAGTTGAGCTAGAGACATTAAAGAGACGGCTAGCTTCGAACATGGCTTGAGCCAATTCCACCATCTTAGCACAAATTTTGGTTCGTTCAAGCTCTAGCTCGGCTCTAGGGTAGCACTTTTCATGATCAGTTATGGTTGGCCCTTCTTGGATTCTGGCCTGATATGCTTTAAGCATCATGTTTAGGTCCTCAGGAGTGGGATCTGCTAGGACTGATCCTACTCTAGGGGGTGGTGGGTTTAGGTGAGGCGGGTTGGGAGGTGGCTGGTCGGCTGGCGATGGGAAAGGTGGTGGTGGGGTAGTGTGAGAGGGAGTTTGAGATGTGAGTTCAGTTATCCTGGCTTTGGTTTCTCTTATGCTTTCCTCAAGTTCACTCATCTTTTTAGCCCATTGTCTTTTCATTCTTTCTCGACTATCTTTCCACGCTCTAGTCCTTTTCTTGGTTATGCTCTCAGTTTCACTAGCTGTTGGGCTCTTTTCTTGGTCTGCCCCTTGGTTTTGCTGCAACGCTTGGGCTCTAGTGACTACCTGTACCGGAGCAGTGGAAGTGATACTTCCTGCGGGGTTTACCACTAATCCAATAACGTTGATAGGCGTGATTTTTGGCATATTATTGGGGTTCTTTGGGCAATCTCGTAAGAGATGCTCTTTTCCACAATCTTGGCAAAAACCTTGGATCGTCACTGACTGGGGTTGTGTAGGTGGAGGTAAAGGACAATCACGAATAAAGTGATCTCCTTGGCATCTGTAGCACGGTCCTCTTGGGAATGAAGGTCTTACCTGCTTAGGTTGAGGCCTAGGGTTGGGGTTCGCGTACATGACATTTGCGTAATCCGATTCCCAACTAGATTCATTTGGCTCTTCACTATAGTAGGACTCACCATGTTCAGGAGACTGCATGAAGTAAGCCTGGGGACTCTCAACATGCGTAGAATCGAAACTATGGTCACTGGGATCACTTTCTGAAAGCAATGGTGTTATGGGGACTATAGCTCGGTTTAGGTTTTCTTCTGCTGCTGCATACTTTACAGGGATCAAGTTGGATGGAGCTGGAGGTTGTTGGGCTAACACAGGCTGAGGTCTTTGCTGGGCTTGGTATTGTGGTTGGTAGGTTTGTTGAGGTCTAGCATACTGTTGTGGTGGGTATTGGTTTTGGTATCTGCCTTGTTGAGGGTATGGCTGAGGGTAGGCTTGCCTAACTGCTTGCTTGTTGTATGGGCAGTCTTGTGCGGTGTGGTTTGTGTATCTTCGTTCGATTGTGCAGTACTGGCTACTGGGGTTTACTTGGGGTTGAGCCATAATGGGACATACATTCGCCATGTGGTCGCCACCACAAGTGTAGCATCTCTTCACAGGGGCAAATCTCGGAATTTGTTTGCTAGAGACGCCTAGTTTTTGGGCCACTTTCTCTGCGAGTTCCTCAATTGATGTGGATTGCGTGGAAGAATGACTAGATGCACTATCTGAATCCTTGTAGATTTTGGAAAGCTCTAGTTCTTCCCCTAGGTTATCTTCAATGTCAATGCACATGCGTACACACTCTTCTATAGTCCTAGGGTCCTTCAGATACACATAGGATCTCAATTTCGTACTCAGCAATCCATCCAAGAATAAGGCTACTTGTTTAGCTGGTGTAGGTAGCTCCGAAACAGGGCATCTTTCAAGATATTGCCTAAATCTTCTTCCTGCAAGTCTCACGGTCTCTTGAGGGGTTTGCTTGAAGCTGTGAATCAGTGAGGAGGTATTGTGTCTTATGCCACTCTTAGAGAACTCTATGATGAAAGCCTCTAGGAGTTGGTCTATGCTCCTGAACTGTCGCTCATCCAATGGCTGAAACCATGTAAGTGCTGTGTTCCTAAGGGTTAGACCGAAGGCATTGTACTGCGTGAATAGATCCTCCACTTGTTCAGCTCTCAAGACTTGCTTGAACTCCGCCACATGATCGTATGGATCTCCTGTGCCATCAAAGTAATTTTTCATGGACTTAACTAGTTGTGTTGGTCTCAAAGTCCTTGTGTGCTCTCGGGGTCGTGGTAGAGGGAACTCATCCGCATGTCTTTGATTCCTGTGAGCTCTAAGTATCTCAGGCTCTGCTCTATTCGTTTCCATTCTCGTTCTTTCTCTACCCACTGGGTTGGCAAAGCTTACTTCTGGTCTATCTCGACTTCTGTCTCTTTGAGTTCCATGAGCTTGGGATGTTCCAGCTCCAGGGTGACCGTAGGATACATTCGATCTTGGTTGGGGGAAAATGAATTCACCCTTCCAAGTGTAAGCATGCCTATCATTTTCCGTCACCACAAAGATCCTTTCCGAAGTGTGATCTAAGTAGGTCACTCTACCTGGGCTATCCGGATCCTTAAACTCATAGATCATGATAGCTCCTATATCAGTTGGCTGATTAGATTTATATCTCCAAAAGGCTTCGTTAGTTTCTCGATTGAGGAGCAACTCTATGCTCTTGTTGTCTTGGGGAACCCACTCAGGCGTGATAATCCTAGTGAGAACTGATTTGCCTCGAGGGGTTCTAGGCTCCGCACCCATGTTTCCTTGTTCCAAGTCACCTAAGTCCGCTTCAGAGATTACATTTCCAAATTCATCTGTCCTATCTGGGTGACTGGTGACTACGTATATGGTTCCTTCTTTGTCTAGGTATGCACCATTTTCAAATTTGACTGCTGGGTGCTCTAGTCCAATGGATCGATCAGGATTCTTAATCTGTACCACAGATCTTCCTAAGCCGTCCTCATAGATGCTAGCACCTAATCGGTTGGTCCTAAGATATTCCAGCTGTGTTTTGTAAGGGCCTTCTACCCTGTACAAGTAAGGCACTCCTGAACTTCCCGTAGGTCTGTCCATGCCTTGAGACATCTCTGACTCACTGGTCTCAGAGCTAGGGTAGTACGAGTGGTGGCTCAACTGCTGGGCCCAAGACCTAGCAGTGTGGTTAACACTAGCCTCTGAAGATCTAAGGCTTTGTCTCTCCCTTACTAGATGTCGTCCTGATCTAAGGTTCATATGCCTATCTAAGTAGCCCAATCCCTTCCCCAGCGTACAACGTCGTTGCCGATCAATTGGTAACAGTCACTTGATTCTTTTTAGTTATTTATCGTGTTGAAGGTCTTGTCTAATATTACGTCGTCGGAATACTTGAGCGTTCTTCGTACTTTCAGGTTGATCGTTCCACGTTAGGTTCTTTTCCTTTATGCTATCGACAGTACAGAGACTAGGTTTTTAGCTTGAACTTGAGTTTTTAGGTAGTCTTCAGTTTGATACCTGCCTATCGTCGCTCTGACTTACTCCTACCTCTCGTCGTTCTTAGCCTAAGCTATGAATAGATAGAGGGGGTTAAAAAGTTTCCAACCTTTCGTTTCCTGCTTGGTTGCCCTTGAGTGCTCAGGAGGTGTGTTCCCAATCTTGCACTTACTCTTGCTTAGAACGTCTTTCAATGCTCTCAATAGATCTGTAAGAGTTCCAAAGTTAGCTCAAATATTTAAATTCCAAAGACAATACCAATGATTTTCATTCCTGCAGCACAAACACAAACTTGCATAGTGATTTTCAAGAGAACAATCCTAAGGACCCCTGACTTTGATCCCCCTGGGTATGGTCAACTTCAAAATACCCTATCTGAAAATCAATGCATTGGCCCTGTCTAGACCTAGTGTCAGGCCTAGTTAAAAATTAGGTTCCAGGGCCTATTTGAGGGCTTAAACGGAGTCTAAAAAATACGAAAATTGATATGTAGGTACTTCTAAAGCTCCTCAAGCTCAAGGACTCCTTGGCTTGCACAAAATGGAGCTACAAAAATATGAAATGGTATTTACAATCATTGTTAGTGATGAGAATCACTATTATAAAGATGTTGATTTGGAAAAATTTGAAAGGCCTATCTGCCAGATTTGCGTCGACTGCTCTGTCTACTTAATCCTTCACCTCGCTCTGACTCTCTCCGCTGGCTTCCTTGTCTAGTCAGTCCTTGACTACTTTCAACACCCCCCCTCTCTCGCGTCTGTCGTCTCTGACAGACTCTTGTTGCTGGGAGTGCTGGATGTAATAGTCCACCACATGAGTGGCAAGTTGATGTTCTTGTATGCGTAGTCCTTTGGCCAAATCTGTCATCATGCGATCCCAATCAATTGGTCCTGAAATGTCCGGATGTGGCAGACGTAACTGATCTGCATGGATGGCTTGTTCTACTGCGAATAGATGTAGCAAATGTGTTGGTCTGGGAATGAAAATTTCCGAATGATATTCCTAGAATCCCGTAGAGAACATTTCCTCAAATGTCTGCTTGAAGCATGCGGGTAAGTGCTTTATTCGTGCATGCCAGGCAAAGATTATATTGACCGAAGGAGTCTGGCTCATGTCGTAGACTAAATCCTTGTTACCTTGAGAGAATCCAGGGGCAGAGATGTATAAACTTGTACCTTCCGAAAGGTTTTGAAGACAATGGTCATGAGCTCGAATATTTTCATACGCATTTTCGCTGCTATGTCGGGTACATTATTTAGACGTGTAGACCAGTGTCGAATTGTTGATATCATGTAGGCTACGATTGGGGTCCCTCGAGGTGGAGCAAAATATGGATAGTTAACTGTTGAAAGTAGTGAAGGACTGACTAGACAAGGAAGCCAGCGGAGAGAGTTTGAACAAAGCGAAGGATTAAGTAGACAAAGCAGTCGACGCAGATCTGGCAGATAGGCCCTTCAAATTTTTCCAAATCAACATCTGTATAACAGTGATTCTCATCACTAACAATCATTGTAAATACCATTTCATATTTTTGTAGCTCCATTTTGTGCAAGCCAAGGAGTCCTTGAGCTTGAGGAGCTTTAGAAGTACCTACATATCAATTTTCGTATTTTTTAGACTTCGTTTAAGCCCTCAAATAGGCCCTGGAACCTAATTTTTAACTAGGCTGGACACTAGGTCTGGACAGGGCCAAAACCTAGTCAAAATCTATAAATAGAGCTAGAGAGCTCATTTTTGAGGTTAGCTTGTAATTGAATTGAACTTGTATGAGCTTTGGGAAAGTAATCTAAGAACTCCATTGCTTCTCACTCTTTGTCTTACTGTGTGTGCGCGTGTGTGTGTATGTGTGTGCATGTTAGTGTGCTTCTCACTCACGCACTTGTGCCTTCACTTGCTCGAGGTCTTCATACCATCCTCTTGTCTTCCCAGATTGACATTAAAGGAGGTGCTACTCATCACTGAGCTACACCAAATTTTGGCGCCGTTGCCGGGGATCGAGCTTTGAGGACGAGCGTGTGATGGTAAGACGTAGAGTCGTGACGTTGGTGTTGTAGGTAATTTCTTTACTTTTCCTTCTTTTTCTCGTCCTTACTTCATCATCATCATCATCATCATCATCTTCCACCTCCATCTCCATCATCGCAAAAATTTCAGTTTTTTTACTATATCTCCTTCCTCCTTTCATTTCCCTCATTTCACTTGTGAGAGAGAGCGAGAGAGTGTGCTATTTTTTGCATGTTTCTTGAGTTTGCTTGCAGGTATTGGCTATCCCATCATCTCCAGCACGTTGTGCAGGTACAAAAATGTGCAGAACTGTCTCTATGTCGCAAGCTTCTGTCAATCGCGATTGACAGAAAATTTCATCTATTGGTAAAACTAAGTGCACCACAGTAGACTAGAGACCTTGCACATCACAAATCCACAAAAAATTTTGAAAAATTTGCATTTTCTCTGTCCATCGCGATTGATAGCATCAATCGTGATTGACACTGTCCTTCGCGACGGACAGCCAGTCCATCGCGACTGACAGACCCCGACGGACACGTGTCCATCGCGACGGACACCCCTGTCCATCGCGACCGACAGAAAAATCGCGACCGATACCTGTCCATCGCGATTGATATCTGTCCATCGCGACTGATACCTGTCCATCGCGACTGATACGTGTCCATCGCGACGGACACCCCTGTCCATCGCGACTGATAACTGTCCATCACGACTGATACCTGTCCATCGCGACTAATACCTGTCCATCGCGACTGATACCTGTCCATCGCGACTGATACCTGTCCATCGCGATTGACACCAGTCCATCGCGATTGACAACCAATTTTGGCCAATTTTTTAGGGTTTTTTAATTTGAGGATTTTGGCCAATTTTGGGCATGAATATTGGGTTGTAGGGCATATAAGGAGGCTATAAGTAAATCATTAGGGGAAAATCTGTTTGCCTATTAGCCTGTTTGAACCTTGTTTTAATCCCTGAAGCCTGAACTGACATAACTTTCTCATACGAAATCCGTTTGCTGTGATTATTAGATTCTAAGCAAGGGTAAGTGCAAGCTTGGGAACACACTTCCTGGGCACTCAAGGGCAACCAAGAAGGAAACAAAAGGTTGGAAATTCTCAACTCCCTTTGTCAATTCGCAGCACAGGCTACATGCGAGTAGTGCTAGAAGTAAGTTAGGGTGACGCTAGGCAATTGTCAAGTCAAAGGCTATCTAAGGAAGCAAGTTCAAGTCAAGAGATAACCTGTGTGTGACCGATAACCTCAAAGGAAAAGAACTTAACGTGTAACGTTCAACTTCAAGTGTGGAAATACACTCAAGTATACCTGACGACGTGATATTAGACAAGAGTATAAACACGGTAATCAACTAAAAAAGAATCAAGTAACTGATACAAAAGAACTCAGCAACAAGGTTGTACTTGGGCAAATTTGGGTTATTCAATTAGGCTTATGAACCTTAGATCAGGGCGACATCTAGGGAGAGATAGACAAAGCCTTATGTCTTCAGAAGCTAGTGTCAACCACACTGCTCGGTCTTGGGCCCAGCAGTTGAGCCACCACTCATATTATCCTAGCTCTGAGACTAGTGAATCAGAGATGTCTCAAGGAATGGACAGACCCACAGGAAGTTCAGGCGTGCCATATTTGTATAGGGTGGAAGGCCCTTACAAGACACAACTAGAATACCTTAGGACCAACCGATTAGGTGCTAGCATCTATGAGGATGGCCTAGGAAGATCCGTGGTCCAGATTAAAAATCCTGACCAATCCATTGGATTAGAACACCCAGCTGTAAAGTTTGACAATGGAGCATACCTGGATAAAGAAGGAACCATATATGTAGTCACCAGTCACCCAGATAGGACAGATGAATTCGGGAATGTGATCCCTGAGATGGACATAGGTGACCTAGAGCAAGGAAACATGGGTGCAGAACCCAGGACCCCTCGAGGGAAATCTGTTCTTACTAGAATCCTCAATCCTAAGTGGATTCCCCAGGACAACAAAGAGCATAGATCTTCTTCTGAACCAAGAGACTGACGAAGCCTTTTGGAGGTATAAATCTGATCGGCCAATTGATATAGGAACAATCATGATCTATGAGTTTAAAGATCCAGATAGCCGAGGCAGAGTGACCTACTTAGACCACTCTTCAGAGAGGATCTTTGTGGTTACAGAACATGACAGGCATGCTTATACTTGGAAGGGTGAATTTGTTTTTCCCCAACCAAGATCGAATGTGTCCTATGGTCACCTTGGTGCTGGAACATCCCAAGCTCATGAAGCTCAAAGAGACAGACATAGAGATAGACCTGAGGTAAGCTTTGCCAACTCTTTGGGTAGAGAAAGAACGAGAACGGAAACAAACAGAGTGGAACCTGATGTGCTTAGAGCTCCAAGGAATCAAAGAAATGCGGATGAGTTCCCTCTACCAAGACCTAGAGAGCACACAAGGATTTTGAGACCGACTCAGCTAGTTAAGTCCATGAAGAACTACTTCGATGGCACTAGAGATCCATACGATCATGTGGCCGAGTTTAGGCAAGTCTTGAGAGCTGAACAAGTTGAAGATCTGTTCACGCAATATAATGCCTTTGGTCTAACACTTAGGAACACAGCCCTTACGTGGTTTCAACCATTGAAAAAGAGACAGTTCAGGAGCATAGACCAACTTCTAGAGGCATTCATTATTGAATTCTCTAAGAGTGGCATAAGGCATAATACCTCCTCATTGATTCACAGCTTCAAGCAAACCCCTCAAGAGACCGTGAGACTTGCAGGAAGAAGTTTTAGGCAATATCTTGAAAGATGCCCTCTTTCGGAGTTACCCACTCCAGCCAAGCAAGTGGCCTTATTTTTAGATGGATTGTTAAGCACCAAACTGAGATCATGTGTGTACTTGAAGGACCCTAGGACCATAGAAGAATGTGTATGCATGTGCATTGACATCGAGGATAACCTAGGGGAGGAGTTAGAGCTTTCCAAGATATACAAAGACTCAGATAGTGCCTCTAGCCTCTCTTCCACGCAATCCACATCAATTGAGGAACTCGCTGAGAAAGTGGCACAAAAACTAGGCGTCTCGAGCAAACAAATTCCAAGGCTCGCCCCAGTAAAGAGGTGTTATACTTGTGGAGGTGACCATATGGCGAATGTATGTCCCATTATGGCTCAACCCCAAGTAAATCCTAGTAGTCATTAATGCACCATAGAACGAAGATACACAAATCATACAGCACAAGACTGCCCATACAATAAGCAAGCGGTTAGGCAAACCTACCCTGAGCCATACCAACAAGGCAGATATCAGAACGAATATCCACCACAGCAGTATGCTAGGCCCCAACAAACCTACCAACCACAATATCAGGCCCAGGAAAGGCCTCAGCCGGTGTTAGCCCAACAACCTCCAGCTCCATCCAATGTGATCCCTGTAAAGTATGCAGCTGCAGAAGAAAACCTGAATAGGGCCATAGTGCCAGTAACCCCATTGCTATCAGAAAGTGACCCCAATGACCATAGTTTTGATTCTACACATGTTGATAGCCCCCAGGCCTACTACATGCAGTCTCCTGAACACGGTGAGTCCTACTATAGTGAAGAGCCAAATGAACCTAGTTGGGAGTCAGATTACACAAATGTCATGTATGCAAACCCCAACCCTAGACCTCAACCTAGGCAAGTAAGACCCCCATTCCCTAGAGGACCATGCTACAGATGTCAGGTAGATCATCTCATTCGTGATTGTCCCCTACCTCCACCTACACAACCCCAGTCAGTGACGATCGAGGGCTATTGCCAGGAGTGTGGAAAGGAGCATCTCTTACGAGACTGCCCAAAGAATCCTAGCAATATGCCAAAAATCACTCCCATTAACGTTATTGGGTTAGTGGTAGATTCCATAGGAAGTGTGACGTCCACTACACCAGTGCAAGTGATCACTAGAGCCCAAGCCTTGCAGCAGAACCAAAGCGTAGGCTAGGAAAAGAGCCCAGATGTTAGTGAAACGGAGAGCATGACAAAGAAAAGGACTAGAGCTTGGAGAGATAGTTGTGAAAGAATGAAAAGGCAATGGGCAAAAAAGATGAGTGAACTCGAGGAAAGCCTCAGAAAAACAAAGGCCAGGATAACTGAACTCACATCTGAAACTCCCTCTCACACTACCCCACCACCACCATTCCCAACTCCATCCAACCCGCCACCTTCCAACCCACCTCACACAATTCCACCACCCCCAAGAGTAGGATCAGTCCTATCCCACTCCCGAGGACCTTAATATGATGCTTAAAGCATATCAGGCCAGAATCCAAGAAGGGCCAAACATAACTGATCATGACAAGTGTTACCCTAGAGCAGAACTAGAGCTTGAAAGAACTAAAATTTGTGCTAAGATGGTGGAATTGGCCCAAGCCATGTTTGAAGCCAGTCGCCTCTTTAACATCTCGAGCTTAGCTAAGACGTAGTTACACTTTGATGGACTGCTAGAAAGAATAGAGAGGCTAATTGCACAATCAGAAAAAGAACCCGCCCCTCCAAGTAAGGGCAAGGTAAGTGAAAGAGTAAGCCTTCATCCCCAGGAAGCCTATGTGCCTAACTCTACGGAGCCAGACACTTCTTCTTCTATGAATCGGTTCACACCAGAATTCCTACGAGAGATTCAAGAAGACAAATGGGCTAAAGAAAGTGAAGTCCCTCCTCCCATTGAACTTGTGGATGATGCACACACTAAGGCCATCTTAGACTCAGGTGCAGGAGTTGCGATTGCTACCACTTCCCTATGGAAGCGATGGGGCAAACCAGCACTCAGGCCCACGAGGATGAAATTGCAAATGGCCGATGGTCACATAGAGAGACCCTTAGGCTTTCTAGAAGGAATCACTCTCACCACATGTGGTGTTGAGTTCGAGCATACATTTTCTATATGTGATTTTAGCAAAAATCATGCCTATGAAATGATCTTGGGACGACCCTTTATGCGACAGTTGCAAGTGGTACAGGACTGGGGAACCAATTCCTTGTACCTGCAACACTTAGGTGTTACGACCAAGGTGAATCTCAAAGATTACTCTCATAGAGATGTCCCTCCTATCTAATGGAATCCCATCCATAAAGCCAAAGATGATACGGAATCGGTGCATTCCATAGGATCAGGATCCTCATGGATGCATGAAGACACCCACTTATGGATGTGCAAAGTAGCAGTAGAAGAAGAGAAGAGAGAAAAATCCAGAGAGGTAGGTGCAAAAGAAACACACAGATCAATTCAAGGCCCAGCCTATGCACCTGTAGTCTTTCCTGACGAAGAGTTTGAACCCCACGGCTGGGCAGAAATCCTAGCAACAATGGATGTAGCCATCATGAAGAACAATGGACACCTCACTGTGATGAAGATGGCTATGAGATTTCAGTCTTCTCCATAGAGCCGATCATGGGAGAGGCAGTGTTAGAAGAGTGTGAACCTAGCCCTAATGCATTTGAAGATGCAAGTGACTCGGATCTAGAGTCAATCATTATGGACCCACCTTTTGCATCAGATGAAGAGTACTTCTATGAAGTGGAAGCTTACCCTCAGAGACACGGAGAAATCATGAATGATGTGAGGTTAACCACACAAGTGACTGCCACTATGAAGGCAAGAAGAGGAAGAAGAAAGAAGCTTCCCCAGAAGAGGAAGAATCTTTGTTTGAGGTCCCTGAAAATTTTAAAAAGTATGAGATAGATGACAGGAGAGTCATGATCAGAATGCCTAAACGAGAGGCACAATCAGGAGAGGCCTATGATAACAAAGAAACCACCAAGAAAATAGTAGTGGCCCTAGAAGAAGGAGAGGAGAGATGCACGTACATAGGCCATGACCTAACTGAGGAAGAGGAGCATGGTTTAATAGCCTTGCTAAGAGAATACAGAGATGTATTCGCTTGGAGTTATAAGGACTTGAAAGGTGTTGACCCAAATATATGCTCACACACAATTCCCATGACCTCAGACGCCAAACCCTCTAAGCAAAAGCCATACACATACAATGATAATTATGCTGCCAAGATAAAAGAGGAGATAGATAGATTGGTGGAAGCTGGATTCATCTATGAGATTGAGCACACTGAGTGGGTATCCCCCATTGTAGTGGTGCCCAAGAAGAATGGAAAGTTACGGGTGTGCATTAACTTGAAGAAGGTCAATGCAGCCACAATTCGAGATAACTATCCGCTTCCTATCATAGAGCATCTCTTAGAAAGAGTAGCAGGCAAGGAAGTGTACAGCTTCCTTGATGGATTTTCGGGCTACAATCAAGTAGCCATAGCTCCAGAAGATCAGCATAAGACGGCTTTTGCCACGGAGTGGGGCATATTTGCCTTTAGGGTAATGCCATTTGGGCTCACCAATGCTCCTGCAACCTTCCAAAGGCTGATGTGTCATGTATTTAAAGAGTTCCTGAGAAAGAACTTAGAAGTCTATGTTGATGATCTTTGTGCTCATTCCAACATTAGACAAACACATATTCCTGAACTCAGACAAATCTTTGACAAATGTAGAGAATATCAAGTCTGCCTGAACCTAGAAAAGTGCGTTTTTATGGTCAGGCAAGGCAAGATTCTAGGACACATAGTGTCAAAGAATGGCATATCCACTGATGAAGAGAAAGTAAGAGCCATAGCAGAGTTACCCAAGCCAAAGAATGTCAAGGAAGTACAAGCTTTCATGGGGCATTGTGGTTATTACCGACGGTTTATACACATGTATGCCATCATAGCAAAGCCTCTGTATGGACTTTTGACTAACTTTGAGTGGACTGACGAATGTGAGAATTCTTTCAATGAGCTTAAACGGCAATTATGTTTGGCACCAATCTTGACGACACCAGATTGGAATAAGCCTTTCCATGTTCATGTAGATGCATCCAATTATGCTATTGGGTGTGTACTCGTGCAACCTACAGGTGAAGGAAATATGGATCTCCCAATTGCCTATGCCAGTAGACAGTTGAATGCAGCTGAACAAAATTACACCACTACTGAGAGAGAAGGCTTAGGCATGGTATATGCGGTTAAAAGGTTTAGACATTACTTGCTTGCAAATAAGTTTAAATTTGTTACTGATCATCAGGCATTGTTGTACTTGGTAAACAAACCTTGCAACACAGGTAGATTAGTAAGATGGTTTCTCTTACTAATGGAATACGACTTTGAGGTAGTGGTGAGGAAAGGGAAGACTCACTTAGGAGCAGACCATCTCTCGAGGCTCACATCTAGAGAAGCTCCACAAGGAGTGTCAGATGACCTTCTTGATGCTTACTTGTTTAATTTGGAAGTGGTGCTGCAGTGGGCTAAGCCATTAGTGCCAGTATTGACGTACGGGCCTAACCATCCAATAATAAACACACAGGATAGAGAGGTAGTAAAAGCCCAAAAGTATCACATCATGGCAGGAAGTATGTACAAGCACACAGATCAAGGGATCTTGGCTTGTTGTGTGGAAGAGGATGAGTACGCTAAATGGTTGCAATTAGCACATGTAGGTGCATTAGAGCAACACTACTCAAAGCAACGAACCCTACAGACATTAAAGAGACTCGGAGTGCATTGGCTGACTATGGAAGCCGATGTCTAGAATCACTAAACCACCTGTGGAACATGCCACTCTTTATCAAGTGTCTATAGTGCCAGATTGGAGTGAACCACTAGTATCCTTGCTGAGGACGAAAACATCCCCTCCAGACATGACTCTGGCTAGGAAAAGGAGTTTAGAGCAAGAAGCCTAGGATTACTCACTCATTGGTGATAATCTATACGAACGTGGTAAAGATGGTTACCTCAGACTATGTGTCCATGAGAGTGAATATCTCAAGATCTTGGAAACTGCTCACCAAGGTGTAGCAGGAGGACACTTTGGACCAGACCGAGTGGTTAAAGCGATCCTATTTGTAGGCATGTGGTGGCCGACCCTTCACATGGACGCACATACCTATGTGAAGAGGTGTGATGTCTGTCAGCGAACTCAGTATCCTATACGCAAAGATGAGATGCCACTGAAACCTATGATGGGTGGACGAGCATTCTCTAAGTGGGGAATAGACTTTGTAGGTCCTATTAATCCCCCAGCTAAGGGTTCTCATGCTGAATATATCATTGTGGCCACAGATTATCTAACCAAATGGGTAGAGGTAAAAGCTACTACAAAGAACGATGTTCAGACAACTGCTAAATTCTTGTTTGAGAATGTATTCACAGGATACGGGCTACCTATAGAGCTAGTAAGTGATAGGGGCACTCACTTCTTGAATAAAGTGATTGAAAATCTGCTCCAAGAATTCTTTGTAGTTCATAAGAAGTCTGCCCCCTACCACCCACAAGCTAATGGGCAAGCCGAAAGCACAAACAAGATTCTGTGCACTGTGTTGACCAAATTAGTGAATAATAACAGCTCTGATTGGGACAAACAGCTACACCACGCTGTTTGGGCATACCGAGTCGCCTACAAAAGGGTACTACAAGCCACCCCCTTTCAGATGGTATTTGGCCAAAATGCAGTCCTACCGTTGGACTTCTTAATACCTACACTGAAAGTAGCACAAGAGCATGAATGGACGGGTCATGAACTCTCCTCTAGACTGTTTGACCTTGAACGATTAGGAGAAACAAGACTGAGAGCGATTGCAGGGATATATGCAACTAAGAAATGATAGAAGGCGTACTTTGATGCCCATGTTAAGGATAGAGGATTGAAGGCAGGCGACCTAGTACTAGTATACACTTTGAAACAACATGCGAGGAAACTAGAGAAGAGAGGCTACGGACCCATGATCATTAATAGAATCTCAACAAGTGGAGCAGTGCAACTAGCCACTTTAGAAGGCGATGTTCTCCTGAGCTACATAAGCGGATGCAGAGTCAAGTTATATCAGGAACCTCTGACAGAAGAGATGCTAAGCCGACTCAACACGGCTAAGAAACGCAAAGAAGAAGAAAAACGAATTCACGAAGAAGCTGAAGCAGAAGCATTGGAACACATCCGGAGAATGAAGTTGAGAAGACAGGGTAGAGAGCAACCTAGGACAGACGTATATGTAGATCAAGGATATCATGTGGCTATGTGTGAAGTTTCAGGTGTTAGCTCTCATAGGATAATTGATCAACGTCCTTTTATAACTTTAGAGATAGGACAAAGAAAGGGTGCAAGGACTGTGAGAGCCTTGATTGACTCAGGTGCAGCCACTAGTGCTATTAAATTTTCTTACTGTCAAAAATGGAAATTAACTGTCAATCCTATAGAAGGATATCTCATAGGATTGGGAGGTGTGGAAACCCCTTGCATGGGCAAGGCGGAACTTCCCCTCTACATCCAAGACGAAGGAATGACAGTCAAAGTACTAGTGTGTCAAGATGAGGACCTCACTGAGCCTCTTGTCTTGGGTCAGGACTGGATCTATGATCATGCAGTCAACCTAAACCTAAGAAGTGGACTTCTTCAGGTATGGGTAAATCAGAGTCGAATTACGGTTGAATTAGAAAATGAGGCACTCAAAGAACTAGGTAAGGCACGAACTCCTGGTCCTTCCAGGGGTGCACATGAAGTTGACAATGCTATTCTTGTCCAAAACTGTATGATGCAGAAACGGAATCAAGGATAAGATGGCACTCCCTTCTTTCCCAAAGGCCAGAAGGATGCAGCAACCAACGACAGATCAAACACAGAGGAAGCAGAGCACTACCTATACTGGAGGCCAAAAAAAGGAGCAAAGCAGATTGTTTCAGCCGTTGAAACAAGTATGGACGCGGAAAGGCGAACACCCTGTTGCGACCAGGCCAATCCCACGGCCAAAACCTCTTATTAGTATTCAACAACACGACACTAATAAGAAGTCTTTCATAAATTCTTCTGCGAAAGTAAAGTCTATTTGAATACCCAAGAAGTCGATGAAGGCCAGCCCACAATCACGACAAATCTGGGTGCCTAAGGCTTGCTTGTGTGCTCAAATAGCTACACCAAGGCCACACCCTGTACAACATGGTTCACTCACTCGCACAACCGATACCCACTTGTATTCATCACGCGCGAACACATATTGGCACATGAGCACGAGCAGAATCACTTGTAAATGGGTCCCTAAAAAGCCCCATTTCCAAGCAGACACTCTTATAAAGCCCTCTAGAGTCTCCACAAACTCAAGACCAACAACCAATCAGTTTGTTTGGCAGCCCAAAGCATGTAACAAAACCCCGACCCCATTTGTAAATTCATTACCACTGACTAACGGCATCACCCTCACACTGCACCCGGCCCCCCCATTAGCTCATAGGTATCAGCTAACCACACTTCACACTCACATCCATGCGAGCACTAACTAACCAATTAACTACATCACAATTCATCAAGCTAATGTTGTAACAGGGACACAGTGTCATTTTGTGTCCATTGCAATGTTAACATTTTTTCATATATTCTCACAGAACCTGCAGTGAATTCTGCAACATGGCTAATGCTGCGGGAACAAGCTCTCAAACAGGAACGAGCCAACAAGTGGTGGACTTAGACAGTTTACCTGTTTTTCCTGAGACAAACGAAAGACCAGAAGAATTGCAGGCCATCAAAATCATACCTATTGCGGACCCCCCCAGTGGCCATACCATGCCCGTCGAAAAAGCTTCCCACTGGTTTAGCGAAGTGGCAGGACCCTTGGGAGAGGGAACATACCTATGGGAATCAGAGTTGGACTTCAATGGGAAGCAAGGTAAATACAATTTCCTTACAAGAGAATTCGAGAAGTTACAAAATGCAGAAGGTCTATGTTCGGTATGGGAGAAGGTAGGATTGGATGCATATTTCAGTGCACGGCTCCCAAAGCCTGACTTCATGCGATGCTACTATCTCATCAACACCTTGACTCCAAAGAAGAACCCAAAAGGTGCAAGCTCATTTGTGATCCCATCTCTAACAAAAGGAAATGAGCTCAAGAGGTTTAGGTTATCCAACAACTTGGTGAGAGAGGCCCTAGATATGCGCGGAATGCATATTCCTACAAAGAAGGAGACCCTAGTGCCTGATTACATGAAGAATCGAAGCCTCACCAAACTCAAGGACATGGTATCCATGACGCCTAATATTGCAATACACCTTCACATGTGCATGCAACACTTTGCTTTTCCTGCCCAAGATAGGTTCACCATCCCGCCCAAAAAGATTTGGTTTAGTTTGTATCTGGCAGAGACACAGAGCCTCACCATCAACTTACCCCACTGGATAATTGATCAGATACACCTAGCCCACAAACGATGGCCGCGGAAACAGGTTTTATATGGATGTTGTGCTCTGACGAGAATCATTTATAGGTGTTTGGCTTATGACATCCCTATTCAACGGGCCCTGATGTGGAATCGTGTAGAGCAGTTTGGAGGCAGGACATCCACTGGACCCCCTTCTAAGAAGATGAGAGGTACTGTCCAAGTCCCTTGTGCTCAACCACGTGGAGCCACCCTAACACCAGATGTTACCCCTCCACCCCGGAGGGTTCGGCCATTCACACACTTCCAAGATGCAGCACCGATGGCCCTAACTTGATATTTCCTCCAGTCCCAACCAATCTTGAGTTTCCTGGTGGCGCACCCTTGGAAGAACTCACGAATGAAGACTTCAAACAATTGTTACAAGATGTAGAGCTAGAGGCAGAAGAGACACAACAAGTGGAGAATGTTCAACCGCAGGCGACAACCTCCCAAGTACCTGTCACCACAGTTGAAGTGGATGAAGAGGATGATGAAGATGAAGAACAGGAGGAAGATGAGGAGGATTATGATCAAGGGCATCAAGATGATCAACAAGAAGTGCCAGAACTTGTAGGTGCACCTGTATATATAGCTCAACTACAAAGGTTATACGACACAATCAAAGCAGTACAAGAAAGGCATCAACTCTCTCTTGTGTCACGCCAAGCTTTGATGCAAGAAATGCTATCAGATGATGGGGTGGATCAACATTTCATTGACACCCTCAAATTAGTGTCAGAATCTTTAGGAGTTCCAGAGGCTGTCCACACAACAGTCCGCCAGTCCATGAGGTATGAAAAACGCAGAGTTGACACATTACCACGAGCAGGTAAGACTATCAGGATACCCGTCACAGAACCAGAAGTAACCATTGAAACCACAGCTACCCCCACCACCACCATTGACCTCTCTGCTGAAACCTTCGTTCAGACATCACCCATCTCACCCCAGCACCCCCCATCACCAGCTTCTCCACCCCCACCACCACCTCCCACCATGGAAGAAACGACAGTCATCACCTCTACCTTCACTTGTAACCCAACCTCATTCACATCATTCGCATTTCGAGAACCCACCTCACAAGACACCCTCTTCTCTTTCATCACCAATCCCTTGTACACTTCAACCCTTCTATCCTCCGAACCCATAATTGGCCATCCCATAATTCCAAATGTGGTTGGAAACCCTGCACCCACAGAAGGCACCTTGTGTTTCCCAGCCTATCCCCCAATACGGATACCTCCATTCCATGACCCTCCCTTCCCATCTGTCCCCTACACCTCATTCTACCTAACCACACCACCCCAACAACCATCCTTCGTGGTGCAGTCCATCAACACTCCAATGTTTCAGAGGTACATTTCCCCGATGTTCGCAACGACATCAATCTACACGAACACCACACTCACTTCACCTACCATACCCACCTACATGGTAGCCCCTGTACACACCACTCTGTCTGACCCAATGGACATTTCACCCACCACCGCACCTCTCCCCACAATTCCACCCTCTCCCCCTCCACTACCCCCCACCTCACCACTCAACACATCATTAGCAGACACAGCATTCACTACCTCCCTTCCCATTCCCACCTCCCCTGCATTCCAAACTTTTCCCCTTGCATCTCATAATGTAAATAGCACGTTCACTACATTAGTTCAGTGTGCACATCAGCTACAACAAGAATACCATCAATTGGAAGAACGCATTGTTGCCCTCCAAGAAGAATCTCAGTGTCTACAAGCTAGAGTCAACACTCTCGAAGATGATTACCAGACGCTTCTAGCAGAACATACCACCTTACAACAGGCTCACACAGAATTGGAATCAAAAGTATCGACAGTGGATGATCAAACAGTGAAGGACCTGGAAAGTATGCTCGAGTCCCAAATGATATCCAATGCTACACTTAGACGCAATCTTGGGCTATTAAGGAAGCATATGGCAGCAGCACTAGAAGAGAACAAGAGGCTTCAGCAACAAAACCAAGACAACTTTGAAGCAGCTATGGAAGGAACTGCAGGAACAACCATTAGCCCTACCAAGTATAGAGAAGTCCCATCTGAAGACATTCGCATCTTACTCGAAGAGCATGCAAATTTCTTGGAGTCATATGAAAAGTTAGAGGTTGAATGTACGGATCTAAAGAAGCAGATCGCCAGTGCCCCCACAGCTCAACAAGAGCCGATAATCTTACAACACTCTACAGAAGAAGTAGAGAACCTCCGAAAATAGGTGGCAGAACTCCAAGCACGCCTCTTACCATATGAAAGGCCACCCTCGCCAACTGAAGAACCAGAACCTGAAACAGTTGTGGAAATCCCCGTCGATGACAGCTATGAAGAGCCGTACGAGCCGATGCCCACACCCGGAGGTCGAGTAACAGAGGAAGGACAGGACACTTTAGAAATTGGAGTTCCAGATTGGGTTAAAAGGATCGAGAAAGTAGGAAAGACACATGATGGTCGCATTGCCGTGCAAATTCAATCTCTCACAAATCTGGAAGAAACTGTCCTTCGATCTTCTTACTTTCAAAACCTATCCCACCAACGTTTGATCACAACATCAGAGCCACAATACATGCCTTACTTTGTCTTGCTACATGATTATAATGCAGAAGTTAAAAGGCATACAGGGAAGGAGCCCACATTCGCCACTCAATTTAAGCCAGAGCACTTACCGACAGATGCCCGTGTCTTCCAACCTAATTGGCGTGCACGTCTACTAACCAATTACCCTGAGATGATGAGCACATGGGCAACCATGCCACTATATATCAAGTATAATCCATGCTATTGCCCAATGGTACGTCGCAGATCCTGGCAAGCATTCGCAATCAAGGTACGCAACAATAAAGAATGCTCGGCTTGGGTTAACTATCCATATTTTGCTCCACCTTGAGGGACCCCAACCGTAGCCTACATGATATCAACAATTCGACACTGGTCTACACGTCTAAATAATGTACCCGACATAGCAGCGAAAATGTGTATGAAAATATTCGAGCTCATGACCATTGTCTTCAAAACCTTTCGGAAGGTACAAGCTCCATACATCTCTGCCCCTGGATTCTCTCAAGGTAACAAGGATTTAGTCTACGACATGAGCCAGACTCCCTCCGTCAATATAATCTTTGCCTGGCATGCACGAATAAAGTACTTACCCGCATGCTTCAAGCAGACATTTGAGGAAATGTTCTCTACTGGATTCTGGGAATATCATTCGGAAATTTTCATCCCCAGACCAACACATTTGCTACATCTATTCGTAGTAGAACAAGCCATCCATGCAGATCAGTTACGTCTGCCACATCCGGACATTCCAGGACCAATTGATTGGGATCGCATGATGACAGATTTGGCCAGAGGACTACACATACAAGAACATCAACTTGCCACTCATGTGGTGGACTATTACATCCAGCACTCCCAGCAACAAGGGTCTGTCAGGGATGACAGACGCGAGAGAGGGGGGGTGTTGAAAGTAGTCAAGGACTGACTAGACAAGGAAGCCAGCGGAGAGAGTTTGAACAATGCGAAGGATTAAGTAGACAAAGTAGTCGACGCAGATCTGGCAGATAGGCCCTTCAAATTTTTCCAAATCAACATCTTTATAACAATGATTCTCATCACTAACAATCATTGTAAATACCATTTCATATTTTTGTAGCTCCATTTTGTGCAAGCCAAGGAGTCCTTGAGCTTGAAGAGCTTTAGAAGTACCTACATATCAATTTTTTTATTTTTTAGACTTCATTTAAGCCCTCAAATAGGCCCTGGAACCTAATTTTCAACTAGGCTGGACACTAGGTCTGGACAGGGCCAAAACCTAGTCAAAAACTATAAATAGAGCTAGAGAGCTCATTTTTTAGGTTAGCTTGTAATTGAATTGAACTTGTATGAGCTTTGGGAAAGTAATCTAAGAACTCCATTGCTTCTCACTCTTTGTCTTACTGTGTGTGCGCGTGTGTGTGTATGTGTGTGCATGTTAGTGTGCTTCTCACTCACGCACTTGTGCCTTCACTTGCTCGAGGTCTTCATACCATCCTCTTGTCTTCCCGGATTGACATTAAAGGAGGTGCTACTCATCACTGAGCTACATTAACCCAAGCCGAGCATTCTTTATTGTTGCATACCTTGATTGCAAATGCTTGCCAGGATCTGCGACGTACCATTGGGCAATAGCATGGATTATACTTGATATATAGTGGCATGGTTGCCCATGTGCTCATCATCTCAAGGTAATCGGTTAGTAGACGTGCACGCCAATTAGGTTGGAAGATCGAGCGAGCACGGGCATCTGCCGGTAAGTCCTCTGGCTCAAATTGAGTGGCGAATGTGGGCTCGTTCCCTGTATGCCTTTTAACTTCTGCATTATAATCATGTAGCAAGACAAAGTAAGGCATGTATTGCGTCTCTGATGTTGTGATCAAACGTTAGTGTTGACTACTAATAAGAGGTTTTGGCCGTGGGATTGGCCTGGTCGCAACAAGGTGTTCGCCTTTCTGCGTCCATACTTGTTTCAACGGTTGAAACAAGCTGCTTTGTGTTTGATCTGTCGTTGGTTGCTGCATCCTTCTCGCCTTTGGAACAGAAGGGAGTGCCGCCTTATCCTTGACTTCGTTGTTGAAACAATCCTCTTTCTGCATCATACAGTTTTGGACAAGAATAGCATTGTCAACTTCATGTGTGCCCCTGAAAGGACCAGGAGTTCGTGCCTTACTTAATTCCTTGAGTGCCTCATTTTCCAATTCAACTGTAATTCGACTATGATTTACCCATACCTGAAGAAGTCCACTTCTTAGGTTTAGGTTGACTGCATGATCATAGATCCAGTCCTGACCCAAGACAAGAGGCTCAGTGAGGTCCTCATCTCGGCACACTAGTACTTTAACTGTCATTGCTTCGTCTTGAATATAGAGGGGAAGTTCCACCTCGCCCATGCAAGGGGTTTCCACACCTCCCAATCCTATGAGATATGCTTCTATGGGATTGACAGTTAATTTCAACTTTTGACAGTAGGAAAATTTAACAGCACTAGTGGCTGCACCTGAGTCAATCAAGGCTCTCACAGTCCTTGCACCCTTTCCTTGTCCTATCTCTAAAGTTATAAAAGGACGTCGATCAATTATCCTATGAGAGCTAACACCTGAAACTTCACACATAGCCACATGATATCCTTGATCTGCATATACGTCTGTCCTAGGTTGCTCTCTATCCTGTCTTCTCAACTTCATTCTCCGGATGTGTTCCAATGCTTTGGCTTGAGCTTCTTCGTGAATTTGTTTTTCTTCTTCTTTGCGTTTCTTAGCAGTATTGAGTCGACTTAGCATTTCCTCTGTGAGAGGTCCCTGATATAACTTGACTCTGCATCCGCTTATGTAGCTCGGGAGAACATCGCCTTCTAAAGTAGCTAGTTGCACTGCTCCACTTGTTGAGATTCTATTAATGATCATGGGTCCATAGCCACGCTCCTCTAGTTTCGTCGCATGTTGTTTCAAAGTGTATACTAGTACTAGGTCGCCTGCCTTCAAACCTTTATCCTTAACATGGGCATCAAAGTATGCCTTCTGTCGTTTCTTAGCTGCATATATCCCTGCAGCCGCCCTCAGTCTTGTTTCTTCTAATCATTCAAGGTCAAAAAGTCTAGAGGAGAGTTCATGACCCGTCCATTCATGCTCTTGTGCTACTTTCAATGTAGGTATTAAGAAGTCCAACGGTAGCACTGCGTTTTGGCCAAATACCATCTGAAAGGGGGTGGCTTGGAGTACCGTTTTGTAGGCGACTCGGTATGCCCAAACACCATGGTGTAGCTGTTTGTCCCAATCAGAGCGTTTATTATTCACTAATTTGGTCAACACATTGCACAGAATCTTGTTTGTGCTTTCGGCTTGCCCATTAGCTTGTGGGTGGTAGGGGGCAGACTTCTTATGAACTACCATGAATTCTTGGAGTAGATTTTCAATCACTTCATTCAAGAAGTGAGTGCCCCTATCACTTACTAGCTCTATAGGTAGCCCGTATCTTGTGAATACATTCTCAAACAAGAATTTAGCAGTTGTCTGAGCATCGTTCTTTGTCATAGCTTTTACCTCTACCCATTTGGTTAGATAGTGAGTGGCAACAATGATATACTCAGCATGGGAACCCTTAGCTGGGGGATTAATAGGACCAACAAAGTCTATTCCCCACTTAGAGAATGCTCGTCCACCCATCATGGGTTTCAGTGGCATCTCATCTTTGCGTATAGGAGGCTGAGCTCGCTGACAGACATCACACCTCTTCACATAGGTATGCATCCATGTGAAGGTTCGGCCACCAAAATCCCACAAATAGTATTGCCTTGATCACCCGATCTGGTCCAAAGTGTCCTCCTGCTACACCTTGGTGAGCAGTTTCCAAGATCTTTAGATATTCACTCTCATGAACACAAAGTCTTAGGTAACCATCTTTTCCACGCTTGTATAGATTATCACCAATGAGTGAGTAATCCAGGGATTCTTGTTCTAAACTCCTTTTCCTAGCCAGAGTCATGTCTAGAGGGAATGTTTTTGTCCTCAGGAAGGATACTAGTGGTTCACTCCAATCTGGCACTATGGACACTTGATAAAGAGTGGCATGCTCCACAGGTGGTTTAGTGCAGCAGATTGGGCATTCTTTGCATAACTTTTGGACATCAGCTTCCATAGTCGGCCAATGCACTCCGAGTCTCCTTAGTGTCTGTAGGGTTCATTGTTTTGAGTAGTGTTGCTCTAATGCACCTACATGTGCTAATTGCAACCATTTAGCATACTCATCCTCTTCCACCCAACACCCCAAGATCCCTTGATCCGTGTGCTTGTACATACTTCCTGCCATGATGTGATACTTTTGGGCTTTTACTACCTCTCTATCCTGTGTGTTCATTACTGGATGGTTAGGCCCGTATGTCAATACTGGTACTAATAGCTTAGCCCACTGCGGCACCACTTCCAAATTAAACAAGTAAGCATCAGGAAGGTCATCTGACACTCCTTGTGGGGCCTCTCCAGATGTGAGCCTAGAAAGATGGTCAACTCTCAAATGAGTCTTCCCTTTCCTCACCACTACCTCAAAGTCGTATTCCATTAGTAAGAGAAACCATCTTACTAATCGACCTGTGTTGCAAGGTTTGTTTACCAAGTACAACAATGCCTGATGATCAGTAAAAAATTTAAACTTATTTGCAAGCAAGTAATGTCTAAACTTTTTAACCGCATATACCATGCCTAAGCCTTCTCTCTCTGTAGTGGTGTAATTTCGTTCAGCTGCATTCAACTGTCTACTGGCATAGGCAATTGGGAGATCCATATTTCCTTCACCAGTAGGTTGCGCGAGTACACACCCAATAGCATAATTGGATGCATCTACATGAACATGGAAAGGCTTATTCCAATCTGGTGTGGTCAAGATTGGTGCCGAACATAATCGCCGTTTAAGCTCATTGGAAGAATTCTCACATTCGTCAGTCCACTCAAAGTTAGTCAAAAGTCCATACAGAGGCTTTGTTATGATGGCATACATGTGTATAAACCATCGGTAATAACCACAATGCCCCATGAAAGCTTGTACTTCCTTGACATTCTTTGGCCTGGGTAACTCAGTGGTAATGAATTTACAAATGGGGTCGGGATTTTGTTACATGCTTTGGGCTGCCAAACAAACTGATTGGCTGTTGGTCTTGATCTTGGGGAGACTCTGGAGGGTTTTATAAGAGTGTCTACTTGAAAATGAGACTTTTTAGGGACCCATTTACAAGTGATTCTGCTCGGGCTCATGTGCCAATGTTCGCTAGCGCGTGATGAATACAAGTGGGTATCGGTTGTGCGAGTGAGTGAACCATGTTGTACAGGGTGTGGCCTTGGTGTAGCTATTTGAGCACGCAAGCAAGCCTTAGGCACCCAGATTTGTCGTGATTGTGGGCTGGCCTTCATCGACTTCTTGGGTATCCAAATAGACTTTACTTTCACAGAAGAATTTATGAAATACTTCTTATTAGTGTCGTGTTGTTGACTACTAATAAGAGGTTTTGGCCGTGGGATTGGCTTGGTCGCAACAGGGTGTTCGCCTTTCCGCGTCCATACTTGTTTCAACGGCTGAAACAATTTGCTTTGCTCCTTTTTTTGGCCTCCAGTATAGGTAGTGCTCTGCTTCCTCTGTGTTTGATCTGTCGTTGGTTGCTGCATCCTTCTGGCCTTTGGAAAAGAAGGGAGTGCCGTCTTATCCTTGACTTTGTTGTTGAAACAATCCTCTTTCTGCATCATACAGTTTTGCACAAGAATAGCATTGTCAACTTCATGTGTGCCCCTGGAAGGACCAGGAGTTCGTGCCTTACTTAATTCCTTGAGTGCCTCATTTTCCAATTCAACTGTAATTCGACTATGATTTACCCATACCTGAAGAAGTCCACTTCTTAGGTTTAGGTTGACTGCATGATCATAGATTCAGTCCTGACCCAAGACAAGAGGCTCAGTGAGGTCCTCATCTTGGCACACTAGTACTTTAACTGTCATTGCTTCGTCTTGAATATAGAGGGGAAGTTCCACCTCGCCCATGCAAGGGGTTTCCACACCTCCCAATCCTATGAGATATGCTTCTATGGGATTGAAAGTTAATTTCAACTTTTGACAGTAGGAAAATTTAACAGCACTAGTGGCTGCACTTGAGTCAATCAAGGCTCTCACAGTCCTTGCACCCTTTCCTTGTCCTATCTCTAAAGTTATAAAAGGACGTCGATCAATTATCCTATGAGAGCTAACACCTGAAACTTCACACATAGCCACATGATATCCTTGATCTGCATATACGTCTGTCCTAGGTTGCTCTCTACCCTGTCTTCTCAACTTCATTCTCCGGATGCGTTCCAATGCTTCGGCTTGAGCTTCTTCGCGAATTTGTTTTTCTTCTTCTTTGCGTTTCTTAGCAGTATTGAGTCGACTTAGCATTTCCTCTGTGAGAGGTTCCTGATATAACTTGACTCTGCATCCGCTTATGTAGCTCGGGAGAACATCGCCTTCTAAAGTGGCTAGTTGCACTGCTCCACTTGTTGAGATTCTATTAATGATCATGGGTCCATAGCCACACTTCTCTAGTTTCCTCGTATGTTGTTTCAAAGTGTATACTAGTACTAGGTCGCCTGCCTTCAAACCTTTATCCTTAACGTGGGCATCAAAGTATGGCTTCTGTCGTTTCTTAGCTGCATATATCCCTGCAGCCGCCCTCAGTCTTGTTTCTCCTAATCCTTCAAGGTCAAAAAGTCTAGAGGAGAGTTCATGACCCGTCCATTCATGCTCTTGTGCTACTTTCAATGGAGGTATTAAGAAGTCCAACGGTAGCACTGCATTTTGGCCAAATACCATCTGAAAGGGGGTGGCTTGGAGTACCGTTTTGTAGGCGACTCGGTATGCCCAAACAGGATGGTGTAGCTGTTTGTCCCAATCAGAGCGTTTATTATTCACTAATTTGGTCAACACATTGCACAGAATCTTGTTTGTGCTTTCGGCTTGCCCATTAGCTTGTGGGTGGTAGGGGGCAGACTTCTTATGAACTACCAGGAATTCTTGGAGCAGATTTTCAATCACTTCATTCAAGAAGTGAGTGCCCCTATCACTTACTAGCTCTATAGGTAGCCCGTATCTTGTGAATACATTCTCAAACAAGAATTTAGCAGTTGTCTGAGCATCGTTCTTTGTCGTAGCTTTTACCTCTACCCATTTGGTTAGATAGTCCGTGGCAACAATGATATACTCAGCATAGGAACCCTTAGCTTGGGGATTAATAGGACCAACAAAGTCTATTCCCCACTTAGAGAATGCTCGTCCACCCATCATGGGTTTCAGTGGCATCTCATCTTTGCGTATAGGAGGCTGAGCTCGCTGACAGACATCACACCTCTTCACATAGGTATGTGCATCCATGTGAAGGGTCGGCCACCAAAAGCCCGCAACTAGTATTGCCTTGATCACCCGATCTGGTCCAAAGTGTCCTCCTGCTACACCTTGGTGAGCAGTTTCCAAGATCTTTAGATATTCACTCTCATGAACACAAAGTCTTAGGTAACCATCTTTACCACGCTTGTATAGATTATCACCAATGAGTGAGTAATCCAAGGCTTCTTGTTCTAAACTCCTTTTCCTAGCCAGAGTCATGTCTGGAGGGAATGTTTTCGTCCTCAGGAACAATACTAGTGGTTCACTCCAATCTGGCACTATGGACACTTGATAAAGAGTGGCATGCTCCACAGGTGGTTTAGTGCAGCAGATTGGGCATACTTTGCATAACTTTTGGACATCAGCTTCCATAGTCGGCCAATACACTCCAAGTCTCCTTAGTGTCTGTAGGGTTCGTTGCTTTGAGTAGTGTTGCTATAATGCACCTACATGTGCTAATTGCAACCATTTAGCGTACTCATCCTCTTCCACACAACACGCCAAGATCCCTTGATCCGTGTGCTTGTACATACTTCCTGCCATGATGTGATACTTTTGGGCTTTTACTACCTCTCTATCCTGTGTGTTTATTACTGGATGGTTAAGCTCGTACGTCAATACTGGCACTAATGGCTTAGCCCACTGCGGCACCACTTCCAAATGAAACAAGTAGGCATCAGGAAGGTCATCTGACACTCCTTGTGGGGCCTCTCGAGATGTGAGCCTAGAAAGATGGTCAGCTCTCAAGTGAGTCTTCCCTTTCCTCACCACTACCTCAAAGTCGTATTCCATTAGTAAGAGAAACCATCTTACTAATCGACCTGTGTTGCAAGGTTTGTTTACCAAGTACAACAATGCCTGATGATTAGTAAAAAATTTAAAATTATTTGGAAGCAAGTAATGTCTAAACTTTTTAACCGCATATACCATGCCTAAGCCTTCTGTCTCAGTAGTGGTGTAATTTCGTTCAGCTGCATTCAACTGTCTACTGGCATAGGCAATTGGGAGATCCATATTTCCTTCACCGGTACGTTGCATCTACATGAACATGGAAAGGCTTATTCCAATCTGGTGTGGTCAAGATTGGTGCCAAACATAATCGCCGTTTAAGCTCATTGAAAGAATTCTCACATTCGTTACTCCACTCAAAGTTAGTCAAAAGTCCATACAAAGGCTTTGCTATGATGGCATACATGTGTATAAACCGTCGGTAATAACCACAATGCCCCATGAAAGCTTGTACTTCCTTGACATTCTTTGGCTTGGGTAACTCTGCTATGGCTTTTACTTTATCTTCATCAGTGGATATGCCATTCTTTGACACTATGTGTCCTCGAATCTTGCCTTGCCTGACCATAAAAACGCACTTTTCTGGGTTCAGGAAGACTTGATATTCTCTACATTTGTCAAAGATTTGTCTGAGTTCAGGAATATGTGTTTGTCTAATGTTGGAATGAGCACAAAGATCATCAACATAGACTTCTAAGTTCTTTCTCAGGAACTCTTTAAATACATGACACATCAGCCTTTGGAAGGTTGCAAGAGCATTGGTGAGCCCAAATGGCATTACCCTAAAGGCAAATATGCCCCACTCCGTGGCAAAAGCCGTCTTATGCTGATCTTCTGGAGCTATGGCTACTTGATTGTAGCCCGGAAATCCATCAAGGAAGCTATACACTTCCTTGCCTGCTACTCTTTCTAAGAGATGCTTTGTGATAGGAAGCGGATAGTTATCTCGAATTGTGGCTGCATTGACCTTCTTTGAGTTAATGCATACACGCAGCTTTCCATTTTTCTTGGGCACCACTACGATGGGGGATAACCACTCAGTGTGCTCAATTTCATAGATGAATCTAGCTTCAACCAGTCTATCTATCTCCTCTTTGATCTTGGCAGCATAATTATTGTTATATGTATATGGCTTTTGCTTAGAGGGTTTGGCATCTAAGGTCATGGGGATAGTGTGTGAGCATATGTCTGGATCAACACCCTTCAAATCCTTGTAACTCCAAGCGAATACATCTCTGTATTCTCTTAGCAAGGCTATTAAAGCATGCTCCTCTTCCTCAGTTAGGTCATGGCCTATGTACGTGCATCTCTCCTCTCCTTCTTCTAGGGCCACTACTATTTTCTTGGTGGTTTCTTTGTTATCATAGGCTTCTCCTGATTGTGCCTCTCGTTTAGGCATTCTAATCATGACTCTCCTGTCATCTATCTCATACTTCTTAAAATTTTCTGGGACCTCAAACAAAGATTCTTCCTGTTCTAGTGTGACTTCTTTCTTCTTCATTTTCTTTCCTTCTTCCTTAGGGGTTACATGTGTGGCTAGCCTTACATCATTTGTAAGCTCTCCGTGCCTCTGGGGTTGAAATTCTACTTCATAGAAGTATTCTTCATCTGATGCAAAAGGTGGGTCCATAATGATTGACTCTAGATCGGAGTCACTTGCATCCTCAAATGCATCAGGGATAGGTTCACACTCTTCTAACGCTGCCTCTCCCATGATCGGCTCTATGGAGAAGACTGAAATGTCATAGCCATCTTCATCACAGTGAGGTGTCCATTGTTCTTCATTGATGGCTACATCCATTGTTGCTAGAATTTCTGCCCAGCCGTGGGGTTCAAATTCTTCGTCAGGAAATACTACAGGTGCATAGGCTGGGTCTTTAATGAATCTATCTATTTCGTTTGCACCTATTTCTCTGGCCTCTTCTCTTTTCTCCTCTTCTACTGCCACTTTGCACATCCATAAGTGGGTGTCTTCATGCATCCATGAGGATCCTGATCCTATGGAATGCACCGACTCTGTATCATCTTTAGCTCTATGGATGGGATTCCATTGGATAGGAGGGACATCTCTATGAGAGTAATCTTTGAGATTCACTTTGGTCGTAACACCTAAGTGTTGCAGGTACAAGGAATTGGTTCCCCAGTCCTGTACCACTTGCAACTGCCGCATAAAAGGTCGTCCCAAGATCATTTCATAGGCATGGTTCTTGCTAAAATCACATATAGCAAATGTATGCTCGAACTCAACGCCACATGTGGTGAGAGTTATTCCTTCTAACAACCCTAGGGGTTTCTCTATGTGACCATCAGCCATTTGCAATTTCATCCTCGTGGGCCTGAGTGCTGGCTTGCCCCAACGCTTCCATAGGGAAGTGGTCGCAATTGCAACTCCTGCGCCTGAGTCGAAAATGGCCTTGGTGGTGTATCCTTGATGGATGATAGGAAGATATGTGTTTCCCTCTTCGCCCTCACTCATGTCTCCTATCTTGTCCAATGGTATTGCTGGCACTGTTCTCTGGGATCCTACCTGGGAACGAGGTTTCGCTATCTCTGGTACTTGTTTGGCTACATGTTTCCATAGCTCTGGCCTTACTTTGAGTAGCTCTTCTAAGGTGAGGTTGCATTGTACTTTAGTGTTTTTCACTACCTCTGTGTTCCTAGGTATGACTGAGTCCTCATTTCGTACCATGACCGTGGGTGCTCTCATACAAGTAGACTTAGTTTCCCATGGGCCTGTGAAGTGGGGTAATTCTTGTAGAGAGTTGGACTCAAAGTCTACTCTTTCCTGAGAGTGGGTGCTCTCCTGCTCCTCATAAATGGATGGGATGTCTTGTGGGTCCATCAAAGTGTAACTGTGTCTTAGCTGAACTAGAGATGTTAAAGAGGCGATTGACTTCAAACATGGTCTGAGCCAATTCCACCATCTTAGCACAAATTTTGGTTCGTTCTAGCTCTAGTTCTGCTCTAGGGTAACACTTTTCATGCTCTGTTACGTTTGGCCCTTCTTGGATTCTGGCCTGATATGCTTTAAGCATCATATTAAGGTCCTTGGGAGTGGGATCTGCTAGGAGTGATCCTACTCTTGGGGGTGGTGGAATTATGTGAGGTGGGTTGGAGGGTGATGGAGATGGGAATGGTGGTGGTGGGGTAGTGTGAGAGGGAGTTTGAGATGTGGGTTCAGTTATCCTGACCTTTGTTTCTCTGAGGCTTTCCTCCACTTCACTCATCTTTTTTGCCCATTGTCTTTTCATTCTTTCACGACTATCTCTCCAAGCTCTAGTCCTCTTCTTGGTTATGCTTTCAGTTTCACTAGCCTGTAGGCTCTTTCCCTGGCCTACCCCTTGGTTTTGCTGCAATGCTTGAGCTCTAGTAATCACTTGCACTGGTGCAGTGGAAGTCACACTTCCTGTAGAGTCTACTACTAACCCAATAACATTGATAGGAGTAATTTTTGGCATGTTATTGGGGTTCTTTGGACAATCTCGTAAGAGATGCTCCTTTCCACACTCTTGGCAAAAGCCTTGAATTGTCACTGACTGGGGTTGTGTAGGTGGAGGTAAGGGGAAATCACGAATGAGGTGATCTCCCTGACATCTGTAGCATGGTCCTCTAGGGAATGGGGGTCTTACCTGCCTAGGTTGGTGTCTAGGGTTGGGGTTTGCATACATGACGTTTGTGTAATCTGACTCCCAACTAGGTTCATTTGGTTCTTCACTGTGTGCGATTTGTGTATCTTCATTCTATGGTGCAGTACTGGCTACTAGGATTTACTTGGGGTTGAGCCATAATGGGGCAGACATTTTCCATATGGCCGCCACCGCAAGTATAGCATCTTTTCACAGGGGAAAACCTTGGGATTTGTTTGCTAGAGACACCTAGTGTTTGAGCTACTTTCTCAGCGAGTTCCTCAATTGAAGTGGATTGCGTGGAAGAGAGGCTAGAGGAACTTTTTGAATCTTTGTATATCTTGGAAAGCTCTAACTCCTCCCCTAGGTTATCCTCAATGTCGATGCACATGCGTACACACTCTTCTATAGTCCTAGGGTCTTTCAAGTACACATATGGTCTCAATTTGGTACTTAGCAATCCATCCAAGAACAAAGCCACTCGCTTAGCTGGCGTGGGTAACTCAGGTATAGGGCATCTCTCTAAGTATTGCCTAAATCTTCTTCCAGCAAGTCTCACGGTTTCTTGAGGGGTTTGCTTGAAGCTATGAATCAACGAGGAAGTGTTATGTCTTATGCCACTTTTAGAGAATTCGATAATGAATGCCTCTAGAAGTTGGTCTATGCTCCTGAACTGCCTCTCATTCAATGGTTGAAACCACGTAAGGGTTGTGTTCCTAAGGGTTAGACCAAAGGCATTATACTGCGTGAATAGATCTTCAACTTGTTCAGCCCTCAAGACTTGCCTAAACTCAGCCACATGATCGTATGGATCTCCAGTGCCATCGAAGTAGTTCTTCATGGACTTAACTAGCTGAGTCGGTCTCAAAGTCCTTGTGTGCTCTCTAGGTCGTGGTAGAGGGAACTCATCCACATTTCTTTGATTCCTGTGAGCTCTAAGTACCTCAGGTTCTACTCTATTTGTTTCCGTCCTCGTTCTTTCTCTGCCCCCTGGGTTGGCAAAGCTTACTTCTGGCCTACCTCTACTTCTGTCTCTTTGAGTTCCATGAGCTTGGGATGTTCCCGCTCTAGGGTGACCATAGGACACATTCGATCTTGGTTGGGGGAAAATAAATTCACCTTTCCAAGTGTAAGCATGCCTATCATTTTCTGTAACCACAAAGATCCTTTTTGAAGCGTGATCTAAGTAGGTCACTGTACCTGGAATATCAGGATCTTTGAACTCATATATCATGATTGTTCCTACATCAATTGGCCGATCAGATTTATACCTCCAAAAGGCTTCGTCAGTCTCTCGGTTCAGAAGCAGATCTATGCTCTTGTTGTCCTGGGGAACCCACTCTGGTGTGATAATCCTAGTGAGAATAAATTTGCCTCGGGGGGTCCTAGGTTCTTCGCCCATGTTTCCTTGCTCTAGGTCACCTAAGTCCTTTTCTGGGACCACATTCCCAAATTCATCAGTCCTATCTGGATGAGTGGTGACTACATATATTGTCCCTTCCTTGTCTAAGTATGCTCCGTTTTCAAACTTGACAGTTGGGTGCTCTAGTCCAATGGATTGGTCAGGATTTTTAATCTGTACTACAGATCTTCCTAGGCCGTCCTCGTAGATTCTAGCACCTAATCGATTGGTCCTAAGGTATTCTAGCTGCGTTTTGTAAGGGCCTTCTACCCTGTGCAAGTATGGCACGCCTGAACTTCCCGTAGGTCGTTCCATGCCTTGAGACATCTCTGATTCACTAGTCTCCGAGCTAGGGTAGTATGAGTGGTGGCTCAATTGTTGGGCCCAAGACCTAGCAGTGTGGTTGACACTAGCCTCTGAAGACCTAAGACTTTGTCTATCTCTCCCTAGATGTCACCCTGATCTAAGGTTCATAAGCCTAATTGAATAGCCCAAATTTGCCCAAGTACAACCTCGTTGCTGAGTTCTTTTGTATTAGTTACTTGATTCTTTTTAGTGGTTACCGTGTTTATGTTCTTGTCAGAAATCACGTCGTCAGGAATATTCGAGTTAATTTTCGCACTGTAAGTTGATCGTTCCACGTTAGATTCTTTCCTTTAAGGTTATCGCATCACGAAGAGATTATGTTTAATCTTGAACTTGAGTGCATAGGTAGTCTTCAACTTGATTGATGCCTATCGTTGCCCTGACTTACTCCTAGCACTTCCCGCAATTAGCCTAAGCTACGAATTGATAGAGGGTGTTGAGGATTTTCCAACCTTGAGTTTCTTTCCTTGTGTTGTTACCCTGGTGTGCCCAGGACGCGTGTTCCCAAGCTTGCACTTACTCTTGCTTAGAATGCCCTCAAGTGCTCTTGCTGGACCTGTAAAAGTCCCACGGTTAGCTCAAGACTTAGATTCAAATGACACAATAGACCACTTTCATGCATGTAACTCACAGACCAAATTATCCTTTGCCTTTATGGAAAACAATCCCAAGGATCCCTCAATTTTCCTACCTCGGGGTATGGTCAACTTTGAAAAACCCTATCAAAAAACCCTCGGGGTTGTACTCCCCACGAGCTTTCCAACAAAACAAGAATCACAGCAAACGGATTTCGTATGAGAAAGTTATGTCAGTTCAGGCTTCACGGATTAAAACAGGGTTCAAACAGGCCAACAGAGCAACATGTTTTCCTCGGGTTATTTGCCTATAGCCTCCTTATGTGCTCTAGAGTCCATTATCCATGTCCAAAATTAGCCAAAATCTTCAAATTAAAAACCCTAAAAAATTGGCCGAAATTGACTGGTGTCAATCGCGATGGACTGGTGTCAATCACGATGGATTGGTGTCAATCGCGATGGACAGGTATCAATCGCGATGGACTGGTGTCAATCGCGATGGACTGGTGTCAATCGCGATGGACTGGTGTCAATCGCGATGGACAGGTATCAGTCGCGATGGATAGGTATCAGTCGCGATTTTTATGTCGGTCGCGATGGACAGGGGTGTCCATCGCGATGGACACGTGTCCGTCGGGGTCTGTTAGTCGCGATGGACTGGCTGTCCTTCGCGATGGACAGTGTCAATCGTGATTGATGCTATCAATCGCGATGGACAGAGAAAATGCAAATTTTTCTTAAATTTTTGTGGATTTGTGAAGTGCAAGGTCTCTAGTCTACTGTGGTGCACTTAGTTTTACCAATAGATGAAATTTTGTGTCAATCGCGATTGACAGAAACTTGCGACACAGAGACAGTTCTGCACATTTCCGTACCTGCGCAACGTGCTGGGGATGATGGGATGGCCAATACCTGCAAGCAGACTCAAGAAACATGCAAAAAATAGCACACAACAGTTCGCTCTCGCTCTCTCTCACAAGTGGAATGAGGGAAATGGAATGGAGAAGGTGATAAGATCAAAACTGAAAGTTTCGTGATGATGGAGATGGAGGTGTGAGATGGTGATGATGATGATGGTGATGAGGAAAACAAAAGAAAATAGATAAAAGTGAAGAAAATACCTATGACTCCAACGCGTCAACTCTACATCTTACCATCACACGCTCGTCCTCAAAGCTCGATCCCTGGCAACGGCGCCAAAATTTGGTGTAGCTCAGTGATGAGTAGCACCTCCTTTAATGTCAATCCGGGAAGACAAGAGGATGGTATGAAGACCTTGAGCAAGTGAAGGCACAAGTGCGTGAGTGAGAAGCACACAAGCATGCACACACATACACACACACACATGCACACACGGCAAGCCAAAGAGTGAGAAGCAATGGAGTTCGTAGATTACTTTCAAAAAGCTCATAAAAGTTCAAAACTATCACAAGCTAACCTCAAAAATGAGCTCTCTAGCTCTATTTATAGCTTTTGACTAGGTTTTGGCCCTGTCCAGACCTAGTGTCCGGCCTAGTTAAAAATTAGGTTCCAAAGCCTGTTTGAGGGCTTAAACGGAGTCTAAAAAATACGAAAATTGATATGTAGGTACTTCTAAAGCTCCTCAAGCTCAAGGACTCCTTGGCTTGCACAAAATGGAGCTACAAAAATATGAAATTGTATTTACAATCATTGTTAGTGATGAGAATCACTGTTATAAAGATGTTGATTTGGAAAAATTTGAAAGGCCTATCTGCCATATTTGCGTCGACTACTCTGTCTACTTAATCCTTCACCTCGCTCTCACTCTCTCTGCTGGCTTCCTTGTCTAGTCAGTCCTTGCCAGATCATCGTTGACTGCTCTGTCTGCTTGTACTTTCTCTTCTCTCTGACTCCCTTCGTAAGCTTCCTTGCCTGGTGAGTCCTTCAGTTCCAACACCCCCCCCTCTCTCGCGTCTTTCATCCCTGACAGACCCTTGTTGGGTGGGTCGTTGGATGTAGTACTCAACAACATCTTGTGCTAAGTGATGTTCTGCAATCCGCAACCCTTTGGCCAAGTCCGTGAGTAGAGCATCCCAATCTACCGGCCCGAGAACCTCTGGATGTGGTATACGTAACTTTTCTAAATGGAGAGCTTGTTCCACTGTAAATAACTGCAAGAAATGTGATGGTCTGGGAATGAATATCTGAATGATATTCCCAGAATCTCGTGACAAACATTTCTTCAAACGTCTATTTGAAGCAGGCTGGTAGATACTTGATACGCGCGTGCCATGCATATACAACATTAATAGATGGTGTTGCGCGCATGTCATAGACAAGGTCCTGATTACCTTCATTAAATCCAAGAGCTGACAGATGAGGGTCCTTGGCATTTTTGAAAGTCCTGAAGGTGACCAACATGAGTTCAAAAATTTTAAGGCACATTTGGGCCATGACATCTGGTACATTTTTAAACCTCACCCCCCAATGCCGAATCGTCGAGATCATATATCCTATGGTAGGTTGGCCTTTGGGTGGTGCTAAGTAGACATAATTGAGCCATTTCTCGCATCCTTTGGTTGTTAGCACAGTTTTTGTGTATTCCGGCCATGACCTTCTTCGAAATACAGGGCAGTAGCATGGGTTCTATTTGATGTACAAAGGTATGTTATTCCATGTTCTTACCATCTCTGGGTAGGTTTCCAATAGACGAATCCTCCACGTCGGTTGATGTATATTGCCCTGCTTGGCACTTGCTGGGATGTCGTCCGGTGCAAACTGTGTAGCCGAGGTTGGTTCTTTTGAGGTGTGTTGCTTGATTTCGGCATTGTAGTCCGCCATTAAGACGCAGAAAGGAACATACAAATCGTCGGATGTGCCGATCCACCTATGATGGGAGAGGTTCCTAAAGTAATCCGATTTTATGACTACCTCTTCCAAGCGTGACATAGATGCTATCTAAACTTCCACTCTGTCATCATGGGTTGTGGCCACTTTCTCTAACCTCTGCATCCATTCAAGAGCCTCGATCTCGATGGTGTCCATACCCTCTTCTGTTTGCTTGCCCCCTGGTGCCGGCATGGGAACGTATGGATCTTCAAAGGTTTCCTCTACTTCAATGGGCACTAAGTCTTCAGGTTCGGGCTCTACAAGAGGCGAAGGTTGACGCTCGTATTGCATGACTTTACTTCGTAATTCTTCCAGTTCTGCTCTGAGTTTTGTGACTTCTTCAGATATGTCGTCTGCGGCTGTGACTTTGCTTGGTGACTCCTGCTGAGTTGCCAGTTGCTTAAGTAGGTCATCTCTTTCTCGTTCTAATGGTGCATGGGCCTCCAGGAGGTCGGCATGGGTTTCTAACAAAATTTGCATATTCTTTGAGGGAATGGCCTTGAATTTCTCTGGGTCGATTTCCTGCGGGGAACCCTCCATTGCTGCTTCCAAGTTCTCTTCATTCTGTTTCTGCAGCCGTTTATTCTCTTCGAGTGATGTAGACATGTGTTTGCGTAGGAGGGCTAGGTTGCGTCTGAGCTTGAGATTCTCCGTTATCTGGGAGTGCAGCAAATCATCCATTTGTTTCTTTTCTTCTGCATCTGACTGGGGTGGGTTGGCTACTAACTGTTCGTGTTGTTCCTGTAAGGTGGCATGTTGTTGTTGTAGTAGCCGCTTTTCCCTTTCGAGATCAATGAAGCGTAGTTGAAGTTCCTCATGACTTCGAAAGAGTCGCGTATGTTGGTTATCAATATGCTGGTAGTGCTGTTGTAGTTGCGACATACACTGATACATATTATTAAATACATTATTAATAGGGGTGGATGCAGGAAGGGTGTTGAATGCGGAAGGGAAGGGAAAGGGGAAGGGAAATGGAAGTGTGGATGCGGTGCTAGAAAATGGTGAAGTGGGAGGTGGGGGAATGGGAGATAGTGGGTGTATGGGGGGAGGGAGAGGTGCGGAGGTGGGTGAGATGTCCATAAAATCAACGGTGGATGCGGTAGTGGGAGTGATTGTGAATATTGGAATTGTGGGTGCTGTGATGGTGGTGAAAGTGTACAGTGGTGAGTGCAATTGTGAATATGAACTGCCCGGAAGTGTGATCGGGGGGTTGAGATTTTCTGTGGCAGCGGTTAGAACTACTGTTTCAGTGGCCATATAGACAAAAGAAGTGGAGATAGGGTGTGTGGGTTGTGTGACGGTCTGTGCTTCAGTATGGGTAGTGGACTCGGAGGCGGTGACAGTAGTGGTTACACTGGTTGTGGGAGATGAATGTGGTGGAGTTGGAGGCAGGGGTGGCAACGGTGGTGACGGAGGTGCACTTGATACATGGGTTTCCTCAGTATCGTGGACCCCGTGTGCGGTGCCCGTGGTTGTGGATGTGCCTTGTGGTTTTGATACTAGTACATTCATCTGCTTTCCTGATCGAGGGGGACGTCTGCCGTATCTTCGCTCCGTTCTTCGTGCTTGTGCAAGGGCGGTATGCACCATCTCAGGTACTCCCAAAGCCTCAGAAATCATGTCAAGAGTAGCGCGGTATTGCTCGTCTACGCCTTCTTTACCAGGGTCCAAAGAGTGCCCTTTGCACTGGTACATCATACGCGAGACATCTATACACAATCCTCGTAAGAGCACAGCATCCATACAGTACAGATTTTTGTTTCTTATACCACCTTTGATGAGCCAAGTGGATTTGGTCGATAATCCAATGGGGCATATTGATTGTCAGATCAAAGGCATCAGCCAAATATAGACTAAACCATATCTTCTTAGGTGGCATTGTGAACCTCTCTTGAGCGGGAAATGCAAAGTGCTGCATGACCATTCGCAAATGAATGGCGATTGTAGGCGTCATTGCCACCATGTCCTTTAACTTCGTCACATTCCTGTTCTTCATATTGTCAGGGACCATAGTCTCTTTCTCCGTAGGAATGTGCATACCTTTCATGTCTAGAGCTTCCCTTACCAAGTTGATAGTTAATATGAAACGCTTGAGCTCATTGCCCCTTGTGAGAGATGGGAGGACAAAGGAGCTGTATCCCTTTTTGTCTTTGCTCGGAGTGAGGGTGCTAATCAAATAAGAGCACCTTAGAAAATCGGGCTTTGGCAATTGGAATTTGAAGTACTCGTAGAGTCCTGCCTTCTTCCATATAGGTTTCAGTCCTTCATTATTCTGCAGTCTCTCAAATTCCCTGGTGAAAAAGTGATATCTGCCCCAGCGCCCATTGAATTCTATCTCAGCCTCCCACATATAAGTGCCTTCACCTAGGGGTCCTGCCACATCACTAAACCAATGAGAGTTTTTGCTGACTGGCATTGTGTGCCCCTGTGGAGGGTTCTGAACCGGTATGGCGTGTAATGCCCTCAATGCCACTGGGCGTTCCTTCAATTCCTCCTCAACTGGAAGACTTTCAATGTCCACGACTTGGGGACTGGTGCCTGCCTGGGAGCTAGTTCCTGCTGTATCTGCCACGTTACTTCTTGCCTTTTGATTCTGTGAGAATATAGAAACATGTGTTAACATTGTAAAGGACAAGATAGAACCGTTTTTGTGTCCCCATTACAACATTAACATGAGGTTTGGGAGAGATTAGGGGGTTAGTAAGTGCTCGGTGCTTGTGCGTGTAGTTAGGAATTGGGTAGACCTAGAAGCTGAGTGGAATGATGTAGTGAGAGAGTGATGTAGGTAGTAGGTGGACATGGATTTACAACTGCCGTCTGGGGGTTTATTACAAGTTTTAGGTTGCCAAATGCAGTGGATGGGCTTTGATCTTGATTTTGTGGAGACTCTGAAGAGTTGGATAGGGGTATCTACTTGAGAATGAGGCTTTTTAGGGACCCATTTACGAGTGATTCTACTTTTGCGCATGGAAGAATATGTGTCCGTGCGTGATGTGTAAGACTGAGCCTCAGATGTTCGAGTGAGTGAAACATGTTGTACCGGGTGTGGCCTTGGTGTAGCTATTTTAGCCCGCAAGCAAGCCTTAGGCACCCACATTTGTCGTGATTGTGGGCTGGCCTTCATTGACTTCTTGGGTACCCAAATAGACTTTACTTTCGCAGAAGAATTTACGAAAGACTTCTTATTAGTGCCGTGTTGTGGATTACTAATAAGAGGTTTTGGCCGTGTGGTTGGCATGGTCGCAATAGGGTGTTCGCCTTTCCGCACCCACACTCGTTTCGTCGGCTGAGACATTCTGCTTCGCACGTGTTTCTGGCCTCCAGTATAGGTTGTGCGCTGCTTCTCCTGTATTTGATATGCCTCTGGTTGCTGCATCCCTCTGGTCTTCGGGAAAGAAGGGAGTGCCGTCTTATCCTTGACTCCATTGTTGACACACTCCTCGTTCTACATCATACAGTTTTGGACAAGAATAGCATTGTCAACTTCATGTGCACCCCTGGAAGGACCAGGAGTTCGTGCCTTACCTAATTCCTTGAGTGCCTCATTTTCCAATTCAACTGTAATTCGACTATGATTTACCCATACCTGAAGAAGTCCACTTCTTAGGTTGAGGTTGACTGCATGATCATAGATCTAGTCGTGACCCAAGACAAGAGGCTCAGTGAGGTCCTCATCTTGACACACTAGTACTTTGACTGTCATTACTTCGTCTTGAATGGAGATGGTAAGATCCACCTCGCCCATGCAAGGGGTTTCCACACCTCCCAATCCTATGAGATATGCTTCTATAGGATTGATATTTAATTTCAATTCTTGACAGTAAGACCATTTGACAGCACTAGTGGCTGCACCTGAGTCAATCAAGGCTCTTACAGTCCTTGCACCCTTTCCTTGTCCTATATCTAAGGTTATAAAAGGACGTCGATCAATTATCCTATGGGAGCTGATACCTGAAACTTCACACATGGCCATAGGATATCCTTGATCTGCATATACATCTGGCCTAGGTTGCTCTTTGCCTTGTCTTCTTAATTTCATTCTCCGTATGCGCTCTAAAGCTTCTGCTTGAGCTTCTTCTCGAATTCGCTTTTCTTCTTCTTTGCGTTTCTTAGCAGTATTGAGTCGACTTAGCATTTTCTCTGTGAGAGGTTCCTGATATAACTTGACCCTGCATCCGCTTATGTAGCTCGGGAGAACATCGCCTTCTAAAGTGATGAGTAGCACCTCCTTTAATGTTAATCCGGGAAGACGTGAGGATGGTATGAAGACCTCGAGCAAGTGAAGGTACAAGTGTGTGAGTGAGAAGCACACTAACATGCACACACATACACACACACGCGCACACATGGCAAGACAAAGAGTGAGAAGCAATGGAGATCTTAGATTACTTTCAAAAAGCTCATACAAGTTCAAAACTATTACAAGCTAACCTCAAAAATGAGCTCTCTAGCTCTATTTATAGTTTTTGACTAGGTTTTGGCCCTGTCCAGACCTAGTGTCTGGCCTAGTTAAAAATTAGGTTCCAGGGCCTATTTGAGGGCTTAAACGGAGTCTAAAAAATACAAAAATTGATATGTAGGTACTTTTTAAGCTCCTCAAGCTCAAGGACTCCTTGGCTTGCACAAAATGGAGCTACAAAAATATGAAATGGTATTTACAATGATTGTTAGTGATGAGAATCACTGTTATAAAGATGTTGATTTGGAAAAATTTGAAAGGCCTATCTGCCAGATTTGCGTTGACTGCTCTGTCTACTTAATCCTTCACCTCGCTCTGACTCTCTCCGCTGGCTTCCTTGTCTAGTCAGTCCTTGACTACTTTCAACACCCCCCCCTCTCTCGCGTCTGTCGTCTCTGACAGACTCTTGTTGCTGGGAGTGCTGGATGTAATAGTCCACCACATGAGTGGCAAGTTGATGTTCTTGTATGCGTAGTCCTTTGGCCAAATCTGTCATCATGGGATCCCAATCAATTGGTCCAGAAATGTCCGGATGTGGCAGACGTAACTGATCTGCATGGATGGCTTGTTCTACTGCGAATAGATGTAGCAAATGTGTTGGTCTGGGAATGAAAATTTCCGAATGATATTCCCAGAATCCCGTAGAGAACATTTCCTCAAATGTCTGCTTGAAGCATGCGGGTAAGTACTTTATTCGTACATGCGAGGCAAAGATTATATTGACCGAAGGAGTCTGGCTCATGTCGTAGACTAAATCCTTGTTACCTTGACAGAATCCAGGGGCAGAGATGTATGGAGCTTGTACCTTCGGAAAGGTTTTGAAGACAATGGTCATGAGCTCGAATATTTTCATACACATTTTCGCTGCTATGTCGGGGACATTATTTAGACGTGTAGACCAGTGTCGAATTGTTGATATCATGTAGGCTACGGTTGGGGTCCCTCGAGGTGGAGCAAAATATGGATAGTTAACCCAAGCCGAGCATTCTTTATTGTTGAGTACCTTGATTGCAAATGCTTGCCAGGATCTGCGACGTACCATTGGGCAATAGCATGGATTATACTTGATATATAGTGGCATGGTTGCCCATGTGCTCATCATCTCAGGGTAATCGGTTAGTAGACGTGCACGCCAATTAGGTTGGAAGATCGAGCCAGCACGGGCATTTGCCAGTAAGTCCTCTGGCTCAAATTGAGTGGCGAATGTGGGCTCCTTCCATGTATGCCTTTTAACTTCTGCATTATAATCATGTAGCAAGACAAAGTAAGGCATGTATTGCATCTCTGATGTTGTGATCAAACGTTGGTGGGATAGGTTCTGAAAGTAAGAAGATCGGAGGACAGTTTCTTCCAGATTTGTGAGAGATTGAATTTGCACGGCAACGCGATCATCATGTGTCTTTCCTACTTTAGTAAGAAGATCGGAGGACAGTTTCTTCCAGATTTGTGAGAGATTGAATTTGCACGGCAACGCGATCATCATGTGTCTTTCCTACTTTCTCGATCCTTTTAACCCAATCTGGAACTCCAATTTCTAAAGTGTCCTGGCCTTCCTCTGTTACCCGACCGCCGGATGTGGGCATCGGCTCGTACGACTCTTCATAGCTGTCATCGACAGGGATTTCCACAATTGTTTCAGGTTCTGGTTCTTCAGTTGGCGAGGGTGGCCTTTCATATGGTAAGAGGCGTGCTTGGAGTTCTGCCACCTGTTTCTGGAGGGTCTCTACTTCTTCTGTAGAGTGTTGCAAGATTATCGGTTCCTGTTGGGCTGTGGGGGCACTGGCGATCTGCTTCTTTAGATCCGCACATTCAACCTCTAACTTTTCATATGACTCCAAGAAATTTGCATGCTCTTCGAGTAAGATGCGAATGTCTTCAGATGGGACTGCTCTATACTTGGTAGGGCTAATGGTTGCTCCTACAGTTCCTTCCATAGCAGCTTCAAAGTTGTCTTGGTTTTGTTGCTGAAGCCTCTTGTTCTCTTCTAGTGTTGCTGCCATATGCTTCCTCAATAGCCCAAGATTGCGTCTAAGTGTAGCATTGGATATCATTTGGGACTCGAGCATACTTTCCAGGTTCTTCACTGCTTGATCATCCACCGTCGATATCTTCGATTCCACTTCTGTGTGCACCTGTTGTAAGGTGGTATGTTGCTAAAAGCGTTTGGTAATCAGCTTCGAGAGTGTTGACTCTAGCCTGTAGACGCTGAGATTCCAATTCTATGTGTGCCTGTCAATGGTGGTGGTGGGGGTAGTTGTGGTTTCAATGGCTGCTTCTGACTCTGTGACAGGTATTCTGATAGTCTTACCTGCTCGTGGTAATGTGTCGACTCTACGTTTGTCATACCTTACGGACTGGCGGACTGCTGTGTGGACAGCCTCCGGAACTCCTAAAGATTCTGACACTAATTTGAGGGTGTCAATAAAATGTTGATCCACCCCATCATCTGATAGCATTTCTTGCATCAAAGCTTGGCCTAACACAAGAGAGAGTTGATGCCTTTCTTGTACTGCTTTGATTGTATCGTATAGCCTTTGTAGCTGAGCTGTGTATGCAGGTGCACCTATAAGTTCTGGCACTTCTTGTTGCTCATCTTGATGCTCCTGATCATAATCCTCCTCATCTTCCTCCTGTTCTTCATCTTCATCATCCTCTTCATCCACTTCAACTGTGGTGACAGGTACTTGGGAGGTTGTCGCCTACGGTTGAACATTCTCCACTTGTTGTGTCTCTTCTGCCTCCAACTCTACATCTTGTAACAATTGTTCGAAGTCTTTATTCGTGAGTTCTTCCAAGGGTGCGCCACCAGGAAACTCAAGATCGGTTGGGACTGGAGGAAATATCAAGTTAGGGCCATCGGTGCTGCATCTTGGAAGTCATAGTGTGAATGGCCGAACTGTCCGGGGTGGAGGGGTAACGTCTGGTGTTAGGGTGGCTCCACGTGGTTGAGCACAAGGAACTTGGACAGTACCTCTCATCTTCTTAGAAGGGGGTCCAGTGGATGTCCTACCTCTAAACTGATCGACACGATTCCACATCAGGGCCCGTTGAATAGGGATGTCATAAGCCAAACACCTATAAATGATTCTCGTCAGCGCACAACATCCATATAAAACCTGTTTCCACGGCCATCGTTTGTGGGCTAGGTGTATCTGATCAATTATCCAGTGGGGTAAGTTGATGGTGAGGCTCTGTGTCTCTGCCAGATACAAACTAAACCAAATCTTTTTGGGCGGCATGGTGAATCTATCTTGGGCAGGAAAAGCAAAGTGTTGCATGCACATGCAAAGGTGTATTGCAATATTAGGCGTCATGGACACCATGTCCTTGAGTTTGGTGAGGCTTCGATTCTTCATGTAATCAGGCACTAGGGTCTCCTTCTCTGTAGGAATATGCATTCCGCGCATATCTAGGGCCTCTCTCACCAAGTTGTTGGATAACCTAAACCTCTTGAGCTCATTTCCTTTTGTTAGAGATGGGATCACAAATGAGCTTGCACCTTTTGGGTTCTTGTTTGGAGTCAAGGTGTTGATGAGATAGTAGCATCGCATGAAGTCAGGCTTTGGAAGCCGTGCATTGAAATATGCATCCAATCCTGCCTTCTCCCATACCGAACGTAGACCTTCTGCATTTTGTGACTTCTCGAATTCTCTTGTAAAGAAATGGTATTTACCTTGCTTCCCATTGAAGTCCAACTCTGATTCCCATAGGTATGTTCCCTCTCCCAAGGGTCCTGCCACTTCACTAAACCAGTGGGAAGCTTTTCCTATGGGCATGGTATGGCCACTGGGAGGGTCCGCAATAGGTATGATTTTGATGGCCTGCAATTCTTCTGGTCTTTCGTTTGTCTCAGGCAAAACGGGTAAACTGTCTAAGTCCACCACTTGCTGGCTCGTTCCTGTTTGAGAGCTTGTTCCCGCAGCGTCAGCCATGTTGTAGAATTCACTACCGGTTCTATGAGAATATATGAACAAACGTTAACATTGCAATGGACACAAAATCACACTGTGTCCCCGTTACAACATTAACTTGATGAATTGTGATATAGTTAGTTGGTTAGTTAGTGCTCACGTGGATGTGAGTGTGAAGTGTGGTTAGCTGATGTTGAATACCTATGAGCTAATGGGGGGGTCGGGTGCAGTGTGAGGGTGATGCTGTTAGTCAGTGGTAATGAATTTACAAATGGGGTCGGGATTTTGTTACATGCTTTGGGCTGCCAAACAAACTGATTGGTTGTTGGTCTTGATCTTGGGGAGACTCTGGAGGGTTTTATAAGAGTGTCTACTTGAAAATGAGACTTTTTAGGGACCCATTTACAAGTGATTCTGCTCGGGCTCATGTGCCAATGTGTGTTCGCGCGTGATGAATACAAGTGGGTATCGGTTGTGCGAGTGAGTGAACCATGTTGTACAGGGTGTGGCCTTGGTGTAGCTATTTGAGCACGCAAGCAAGCCTTAGGCACCCAGATTTGTCGTGATTGTGGGCTGGCCTTCATCGACTTCTTGGGTATCCAAATAGACTTTACTTTCGCAGAAGAATTTATGAAAGACTTCTTATTAGTGTCGTGTTGTTGACTACTAATAAGAGGTTTTGGCCGTGGAATTGGCCTGGTCGCAACAAGGTGTTCACCTTTCCGCGTCCATACTTGTTTCAACGGCTGAAACAATCTGCTTTGATCCTTTTTTTGGCCTCCAGTATAGGTAGTGCTCTGCTTCCTCTGTGTTTGATCTGTCGTGGGTTGCTGCATCCTTCTGGCCTTTGGAAAAGAAGGGAGTGCCGTCTTATCCTTGACTTTGTTGTTGAAACAACACTCTTTCTGCATCATACAGTTTTGCACAAGAATAGCATTGTCAACTTCATGTGTGCCCCTCGAAGGACCAGGAGTTCGTGCCTTACTTAATTCCTTGAGTGCCTCATTTTCCAATTCAACTCTAATTCGACTATGATTTACCCATACCTGAAGAAGTCCACTTCTTACGTTTAGGTTGACTGCATGATCATAGATCCAGTCCTGACCCAAGACAAGAGGCTCAGTGAGGTCCTCATCTTGGAACACTAGTACTTTAATTGTCATTGCTTCGTCTTGAATATAGAGGGGAAGTTCCACCTCGCCCATGCAAGGGGTTTCCACACCTCCCAATCCTATGAGATATGCTTCTATGGGATTGAAAGTTAATTTCAACTTTTGACAGTAGGAAAATTTAACAGCACTAGTGGCTGCACTTGAGTCAATCAAGGCTCTCACAGTCCTTGCACCCTTTCCTTGTCCTATCTCTAAAGTTATAAAAGGACGTCGATCAATTATCCTATGAGAGCTAACACCTGAAACTTCACACATAGCCACATGATATCCTTGATCTGCATATACGTCTGTCCTAGGTTGCTCTCTACCCTGTCTTCTCAACTTCATTCTCCGGATGCGTTCCAATGCTTCGGCTTGAGCTTCTTCGCGAATTCGTTTTTCTTCTTCTTTGCGTTTCTTAGCAGTATTGAGTCGACTTAGCATTTCCTCTGTGAGAGGTTCCTGATATAACTTGACTCTGCATCCGCTTATGTAGCTAGGTAGAACATCGCCTTCTAAAGTGGCTAGTTGCACTGCTCCACTTGTTGAGATTCTATTAATGATCATGGGTCCATAGCCACGCTTCTCTAGTTTCCTCGTATGTTGTTTCAAAGTGTATACTAGTACTAGGTCGCCTGCCTTCAAACCTTTATCCTTAACGTGGGCATCAAAGTATGCCTTCTGGCGTTTCTTAGCTGCATATATCCCTGCAGCTGCCCTCAGTCTTGTTTCTCCTAATCCTTCAAGGTCAAAAAGTCTAGAGGAGAGTTCATGACCCGTCCATTCATGCTCTTGTGCTACTTTCAATGTAGGTATTAAGAAGTCCAATGGTAGCACTGCGTTTTGGCCAAATACCATCTGAAAGGGGGTGGCTTGGAGTACCGTTTTGTAGGCAACTCGGTATGCCCAAACAGCATGGTGTAGCTGTTTGTCCCAATCAGAGCGTTTATTATTCACTAATTTGGTCAACACATTGCACAGAATCTTGTTTGTGCTTTCGGCTTGCCCATTAGCTTGTGGGTGGTAGGGGGTAGACTTCTTATGAACTACCACGAATTCTCGGAGCAGATTTTCAATCACTTCATTCAAGAAGTGAGTGCCCCTATCACTTACTAGCTCTATAGGTGGCCCGTATCTTGTGAATACATTCTCAAACAAGAATTTAGCAGTTGTCTGAGCATCGTTCTTTGTCGTAGCTTTTACCTCTACCCATTTGGTTAGATAGTCCATGGCAACAATGATATACTCAGCATGGGAACCCTTAGCTGGGGGATTAATAGGACCAACAAAGTCTATTCCCCACTTAGAGAATGCTCGTCCACCCATCATGGGTTTCAGTGGCATCTTATCTTTGCGTATAGAAGGCTGAGCTCGCTGACAGACATCACACCTCTTCACATAGGTATGTGCATCCATGTGAAGGGTCGGCCACCAAAAGCCCGCAAATAGTATTGCCTTGATCACCCGATCTGGTCCAAAGTGTCCTCCTGCTACACCTTGGTGAGCAGTTTCCAAGATCTTTAGATATTCACTCTCATGAACACAAAGTCTTAGGTAACCATCTTTTCCACGCTTGTATAGATTATCACCAATGAGTGAGTAATCCAGGGCTTCTTGTTCTAAACTCCTTTCCTAGCCAGAGTCATGTCTGGAGGGAATGTTTTCGTCCTCAGGAAGGATACTAGTGGTTCACTCCAATCTGGCACTATGGACACTTGATAAAGAGTGGCATGCTCCACAGGTGGTTTAGTGCAGCAGATTGGGCATTCTTTGCATAACTTTTGGACATCAGCTTCCATAGTCGGCCAATGCACTCCAAGTCTCCTTAGTGTCTGTAGGGTTCGTTGCTTTGAGTAGTGTTGCTCTAATGCACCTACATGTGCTAATTGCAACCATTTAGCATACTCATCCTCTTCCACACAACACGCCAAGATCCCTTGATCCGTGTGCTTGTACATACTTCCTGCCATGATGTGATACTTTTGGGCTTTTACTACCTCTCTATCCTATGTGTTTATTACTGGATGGTTAGGCCCATATATCAATACTGGAACTAATGGCTTAGCCCACTGTGGCACCACTTCCAAATTAAACAAGTAAGCATCAGGAAGGTCATCTGACACTCCTTGTGGGGCCTCTCCAGATATGAGCCTAGATGAGTCTTCCCTTTGGTCACCACTACCTCAAAGTCGTATTCCATTAGTAAGAGAAACCATCTTACTAATCGACCTGTGTTGCAAGGTTTGTTTACCAAGTACAACAATGCCTGATGATCAGTAAAAAATTTAAACTTATTTGCAAGCAAGTAATGTCTAAACTTTTTAACCGCATATACCATGCCTAAGCCTTCTCTCTCAGTAGTTGTGTAATTTCGTTCAGCTGCATTCAACTGTCTACTGGCATAGGCAATTGGGAGATCCATATTTCCTTCACTGGTAGGTTGCGCGAGTACACACCCAATAGCATAATTGGATGCATCTACATGAACATGGAAAGGCTTATTCCAATCTGGTGTGGTCAAGATTGGTGCCGAACATAATCGCTGTTTAAGCTCATTGAAAGAATTCTCACATTCGAGTCCACTCAAAGTTAGTCAAAAGTCCATACAGAGGCTTTGCTATGATGGCATACATGTGTATAAACCGTCGGTAATAACCACAATGCCCCATGAAAACTTGTACTTCCTTGACATTCTTTGGCCTGGGTAACTCTGCTATGGCTTTTACTTTATCTTCATCAGTGGATATGCCATTCTTTGACACTATGTGTCCTCGAATCTCGCCTTACCTGACCATAAAAACGCACTTTTCTGGGTTCAGGCAGACTTGATATTCTCTACATTTGTCAAAGATTTGTCTGAGTTCAGGAATATGTGTTTGTCTAATGTTGGAATGAGGACAAAGATCATCAACATAGACTTCTAAGTTCTTTCTCAGGAACTCTTTAAATACATGACACATCAGCCTTTGGAAGGTTGCAGGAGCATTGGTGAGCCCAAATGGCATTACCCTAAAGGCAAATATGCCCCACTCCGTGGCAAAAGCCGTCTTATGCTGATCTTCTGGAGCTATGGCTACTTGATTGTAGCCCAAAAATCCATCAAGGAAGCTGTACACTTCCTTGCCTTCTACTCTTTCTAAGAGATGCTCTGTGATAGGAAGCGGATAGCTATCTCGAATTGTGGCTGCATTGACCTTCTTTAAGTTAATGCATACACGCAGCTTTCCATTTTTCTTGGGCACCACTACGATGGGGGATACCCACTCAGTGTGCTCAATTTCATAGATGAATCTAGCTTCAACCAGTCTATCTATCTCCTCTGTTGATGTATGAAACACCACAAGAAATGAATTAATGTGACACTAGAACACCTCTATGGTCACCATTAACTCATTGCCACTCCAAACTTTGAGAAATGATAGCCTAAAGTGAGAACTTTGCTTCTACAGAAATTCCTAGTCACCGAAATGACATACCTTCAGTATTTTGCTAATTTCTCCTAGCTCAAGTATTATTTCTCCATGAAACTTTTTAAGCTGAAACTAGAAGAGTAGCGCTTTCCAACAAGCTATCATATGCATCAAACAGATCTCTAGAACTCAAGTTATGGCCCTCACAAGATGACCCTGTATGACCTTCCAAAACTGGAAATTTTTGTCTGTTTTAGTATTCCTGGGTGTCTAAGAATAAACATTCGATGCCTAGCATCGAATTTCAGTCAAGGTCGATGCCGGGCATCGACTTTGAGCTTTTTTAGGCCCTTTTTCTACACCAGAAATACTCTCTTTTACACACACATGAAGAAGACCACTTGTATGGTAGAAGTCGATGCCGGGCATCCACTTTATGCTGAAACTCGATGCCAGGCATCGAGTTGCTCCACAAACTTCATGTTTTTAAAAGATTCAACAACAGTTAACACACAGAGAATGGAAATAATGACTTATCAGCCAAGATTCGATGTTAGGCATCGAATTGCTCAGAAAACTTGAACTTTTGAATTCATCACACAGTAGGCAAGCATGGAGATGATGGAGAGAGACTCATACACAAAACTTTACTCAGTTCTTTCTCATAGCTATGAAAACTCAGAAGTTTTACAGATGCTTTCTCACTCAGAGAAGCCCGACTATATTCAGTCGTATAAAATGAACTCCTTCTTCTACTTCTTCTCTCTCACTCTCTCTCCGCGTCAGTTGATACAAACTAACTTATATAGATTTTCGTATTCTCGTGATTTTAAAAAACTTCTAGAACTAAAGTGAACTAACTTTACAAATATGATACACTTGTGAATTTGTCCCTTCACATAGGCATGGTGTTTTCTTCCTAAGATTTGACCTTCAAATATATGTCCAATTAGTGAGTGTTTCTCCAACAGCTCCCCCTCAATCACTAATTGACATTCCCTGTTTCTTCATATCATCTTCTTTTCTTTTACTCCTGCCATGCTTTTGAATCTGCTGGTCTTCACACCATCCAAGCTCTTTGTCATTATGTCTGCTAACTGATCTTTAGTAGAAATGTACTCCACTTCAATCTCCTTCTCCATTACCTTTTCTATGAGAAAATGATATGTATCTCTATGTGCTTTGTCCTTGCATGAAATACTGGATTTGCTGCAAGATAAAGTGAACTCATATTATCTCCATGTATTGTAGGTGTACCTTGATCAATGCCTAAGCTCTTGAACAATGTCTGCATCCATATGACTTCCTTAGCTGCTTCCACAAGTCCTTTGTACTCTGCTTCAGTTGATGATAATGCTACTGTATGTTGTTTCTTTGAACACCAACTTACAAGCTTATCACCAATATATATCATGTAACCATGAGTTGATCTTCTGTCATCTTGATTACCTGCCCAATCTGAATCACTATAGGCTCTCAACTTCAAATCTGATGTAAAAGGATAATATAATCCTTCCTTTATAGTTCCTTTGATATATCTGAGAACTCTTTGACCTGCAATCCAATGCGGGTCCTTTGGACAATGCATGAATTGTGACAAAACTCCCACTGCATAACTAAGATCAGGTCTTGTTAGTGTAGCATAAATCAAACTACCCACAAGAGATTGATACTTCCTCATATCTTTGTAGTCTGCACCATCATATTTACTGAGCTTGTGATTAACTTCAAGTGGAGTTGAAGCTTCTCTGCAATTTTCCATATCAAACTTCTTCAACAAGTTCAGAAGATACCTTTCTTGTGACACATATATGCCATGATCTGTATAAGTAACTTCCATTCCAAGAAAGTATGATAACTTTCCTAGGTCACTGATCTTGAATTCTTTTTCAAGCAATCTCTTTACCTCCTTGATTCCTTCATCTGAAGTACCTGTGATTATAATGTCATCTACATAAATACAAATGTAGATTGTACCTTCCTCTGTTCTTCTGATAAGTAGACTTGGGTCTGCTTTTGAACTTTGATATCCAAGATCATTGAGATACTTCACCAGTCTATAGTTCCAAGCTCTTGGAGCTTGCTTCAATCCATACAATGCTCTTCTCAACCTGCAAACAAAATTTGGATACCTGGAATCTATAAACCCTTGAGGTTGTTCCATGTATACCTCATCTGATATGTATCCATTCAAGAATGCATTTTTTATATCCAATTGACTTAGAGTCCATCCTTTTGAAGCTGCAATAGCAATGATTGTCCTTATAGTTGACATCTTAGCTACGGGACTGAATGTCTCATCATAATCTATGCCATAGGTGTGGGCATAGCCTTTCACCACCAATCTAGCTTTGTATCTGGCTATACTTCCATCTGCAAGCTTCTTCACTTTATAAACCCATTTATTTCCAATAACTTTCTTACCATTTGGTTTAGGAACAAGTTCCCATGTCTTGTTCTCCTCCAGTGCATTGAACTCTTCCTTCATTGCTTCTTCCCATTGCTTCTTACCTTTAGCTTCATCATAGTTCTGAGGTTCTTCATCATCTTTGACCATATATGCATAGTTCTTCTGAGTTATGTAAGAAGTATCATAAGAATATCTTTCTGGTTGTCTTCTAGTCCTGCTTGACCTTCTTGGTTCACATTCTTCATATGTGTCTGGATACACTTCTTCATCAAATATAGGAGCTTCTTCATTCCTTCTTGTTAATCCACTTGTGGATGTACTTGCTTGCATATAGTCTTCATCTCTATTTACCTGCACAATTGATTTTCCTTTCTCACATCTTCTTACCTCTTCTTCAAATTCTTCAGTTGTATGACTTTGATCTGCATACCAACTTTTCTGTTCATCAAATGTAACATCTCTAGAAACAAGAAATTGTTTTGTTAGAGGATTCCACAACCTGTAACCCATCTGCTTTTCATCATAACCAATGAACACATATTTTTCTGCCTTTGGTTCAAGTTTATGCCTAAGCTGTGATGGCACATAAGCATATGCAATTGATCCAAACACTCTACAATGATCTAGTGTTGGTTTCTTACCCCACCAAGCTTCATATGGAGTCATTCCATTCAGAGTTGCACATGGTAATCTATTCACAAGATATGTAGCTGTATTTACAGCGTCAGCCCAAAGATAATTTGGACAGTTCTTCTCCTTTAGCATAGCTCTAGCAAACTCAACCAAAGTCCTGTTCCTTCTTTCTGCTACACCATTTTGTTGTGGTGTATACCTGCAAGTTATTTCTCTCTTAACACCTGCATTCCAAAGATAATCATTGAACTCTTGGGAGAAGTATTCTCCCCCTCCATCAGACCTCAGTCTTTTAAGCTTTTGACCTGTGACTCTCTCTGCATATGCATGAAAATGCTTGAAAGCTCCAAACACTTCTGATCTTTCCTTCAAGACATATAAAGTTATCCATCTTGTAGCATCATCAATGAAAAGAACATAATACCTTGAGCCACTGATAGATCCTTCTTTTGTTGGTCCCCATACATCTGTATGAATAAGCTCTAGTAATCCATCATGTTTGAATCCTTTCTTCTGAAATGGTAACCTGTGTGCTTTACCCATTTGACATGCTTCACATTTATAAACCATATGTTGACTTTGCACATTTGGTAATCCTAGTACAGACTGATTAGCAACCATAGCTTTAATTCCTCTTTCATTAAAGTGACCTAATCTCTTATGCCAGAGATCAAGTTCTGTAATCACTCCTTCACCATGTGTGAGCAAAGCTTGACCAATGTTTCCTTGCACTCTTAAAGTAAAGAGTCTACCTTCTTTCTTACCAGAGACAATCTGATTATATCCATTCTCTAGATCTTCAACAAATACTCCTTCATTTGTAAACCTAACTTGAAAACCTTTTTCAACTATCTGTCCCACACTAATCAAGTTTTTAGGTATTGTAGGAACATACAAAACATTGGTTAGCAAATCTGCTCCACTCTTGCATTTCACTTTTCCAATTGAATGTACACTATGTCTTGTATTATCACCAGTTTGAACTGTGTGACTCGAAATACCTTTTTCCAATTCTGACATCAATTCTATGTTTCTTGACAAATGATTAGAACATCCAGAGTCAATGTAAAATACCTTTAGATCTTCTTTATCTGATGTGTTGATTGAGTTCATCATCAATGATGTATGACTTTCATTTTGTGTGTCATTTGCATAGTTGTAGTAGGTGGTGTTGTAGGATTGATTTTGTCCCCAACTTCTTCCTCCACCTCTACCATAGCCTCCTCTTTGACTTTGTCTACCTCTTTGAAAATTACTTTGATATCTTCCACCTCGACCTCTTCTATTGTTGTTTTGATTCTGGTTTGATCCTTGTTGGTTGTGCCAACAGTCATGAGCCAAATGATTACTCAATCCACAGATCCAGCAAGCCTTTTTGTTGTTATTTTGATTACCTCTTCCTCTTCCAAAGCCTCTTGCTCTTCCTTTGCCAGTGCCTTTACCTCTTGCATAATAAACTTGAGAACTCGACTCCTCTTCATCCTTTGCTTTACCTTTATCTCCTTTCTTCTTGTTCTTCATGTACATTGCAGAACTTTGTCCTTTATCTCCATCTCCCTTCAAGTCTTGCTCATATGTGAGCATCAAACCAAGCAACTGGTTCAAATCTGGAACATAATGATTTAATGAAAGTTCTGTTGATAAGACAAAAGGTTTCCACCTTTCATCCCCTCTCAAACCTGCAAGTAGTTGAGCAATCAATCTGTGATCTTCAACATCTTCATCTATGGATCCAAGACTATCTGCAAGATCCTTCATCTTAGTGACATAATCACTAATACTTTGACTTGGCTTCTTCTTGAATGTTGTAAACTCTGACCATAGACTTGCTTTCCGTGCTTTAGTAGTGCTTTGGAAATGATACTCCAATGCATTCCTTATATCTTCAGATGATTCCAATCCTCTGATGTGTGGTAGCAAATGATCAGAGATTGTATTGTAGATGTAGGCTTTTGCACTTGCATCCTTCTTCTGCCAATGCTTTAAAGCATCAAGTTCCTCTTTCTTTGGTCGGCTTTCATCTTCAAATATTGGCTTCTCTTCTTCACCTGTTACATATACCATGAGATCCTTACTCATAATTAAGGCTTCCATTCTCATTACCCATGCAGGGTAAGGCTTCCATTCTCATTACCCATGCAGGGTGATTATCTCTATCCAGTTTGTCAATGGAGATATGATCTACCATAGTTCTTTTCTTCTGCTGCAACCTGTGAGCTTAAAGGATAAAGGATAATACCTTTTGAAGTTCTTTGTGTATGAGGATACTTTTGAAGTAACCTTTTGATGCCTTGTGTCTTCAAATGCTTCACCTTTCAAACTTTAATGGAAAACTTTACAAAACTTCTCGTACCTTTGTCGTCTTCTACTCTCGAGAATCTTTCTGCTCTGATACCACTTGTTGATGTATGAAACACCACAAGAAATGAATAAATGTGACACTAGAACACCTCTATGGTCACCATTAACTCATTGCCACTCCAAACTTTGAGAAATGATAGCCTAAAGTGAGAACTTTGCTTCTACAGAAATTCCTAGTCACCGAAATGACATACCTTCAGTATTTTGCTAATTTCTCCTAGCTCAAGTATTATTTCTCCATGAAACTTTATAGGCTAAAACTAGAAGAGTAGAGATTTCCAACAAGCTATCATATCCATCAAACGGATCTCTAGAACTCAAGTTATGGCCCTCACAAGATGACCCTGTATGACCTTCCAAAACTGGAAATTTTTGCCTGTTTTAGTATTCCTGGGTGTCTAAAAATAAAAATTCGATGCCTAGCATCGAATTTCAGTCAAGGTCGATGCCAGGCATCGACTTTGAGCTTTTTTAGGCCCTTTTTCTGCACCAGAAATACTCTCTTTTACACACACATGAAGAAGACCACTTGTATGGTAGAAGTCGATGCCGGGCATCCACTTTATGCTGAGACTCGATGCCAGGCATCGAGTTGCTCCACAAACTTCATGTTTTTAAAAGATTCAACAACAGTTAACACACAGAGAATGGAAATAATGACTTATCAGCCAAGATTCGATGCCAGGCATCGAATTGCTCAGAAAACTTGAACTTTTGAATTCATCACACAATAGGCAAGCATGGAGATGATGGAGAGAGACTCATACACAAAACTTTACTCAGTTCTTTCTCATAGCTATGAAAACTCAGAAGTTTTACAGATGCTTTCTCACTCAGAGAAGCCCGACTATATTCAGTCGTATAAAATGAACTCCTTCTTCTACTTCTTCTCTCTCACTCTCTCTCCGCGTCAGTTGATACAAACTAACTTATATAGATTTTCGTATTCTCGTGATTTTAAAAAACTTCTAGAACTAAAGTGAACTAATTTTACAAATATGATACACTTGTGAATTTGTCCCTTCACATAGGCATGGTGTTTTCTTCCTAAGATTTGACCTTCAAATATATGTCCAATTAGTGAGTGTTTCTCCAACATCCTCTTTGATCTTAGCAGCATAATTATCGTTATATGTATATGGCTTTTGCTTAGAGGGTTTGGCATCTAAGGTCATGGGGATAGTGTGTGAGCATATGTCTGGATCAACACCCTTCAAATCCTTGTAGCTCCAAGCGAATACATCTCTGTATTCTCTTAGCAAGGCTATTAAAGCATGCTCCTCTTCCTCAGTTAGGTCATGGCCTATGTACGTGCATCTCTCCTCTCCTTCTTCTAGGGCCACTACTATTTTCTTGGTGGTTTCTTTGTTATCATAGGCTTCTCCTGATTGTGCCTCTCGTTTAGGCATTCTAATCATGACTCTCCTGTCATCTATCTCATACTTCTTAAAATTTTCTGGGACCTCAAACAAAGATTCTTCCTCTTCTAGTGTGACTTCTTTCTTCTTTATTTTCTTTCCTTCTTCCTTAGGGGTTACATGTGTGGCTAGCCTTACATCATTTGTAAGCTCTCCGTGCCTCTGGGGTTGAAATTCTACTTCATAGAAGTATTCTTCATTTGATGCAAAAGGTGGGTCCATAATGTTGGGAGAAATGGTTGGATGCACTCAAGAGATTGAGTTGAAGCTGCTAGACCTGCTTTGCTCCAGCCCTCCTTGACTTTAGATATGCTTAGTACACTTGCTTAGCTTCCAAATGATACCAAGAAAGCATATATGTACTTTTCAATTGATATGTGTAATGATCAAATCAAAACAGATAGCTTGAGACTTCAAAAATCAAGAAAAACTTGTTATTTTTGTAGTGACACCTGCTCAGTCTTTCACTCAGTGTGACCAGCACACTAACAATTGATCAAATTCCTTCTGGACATATTAAATTACCTTAACAAGCTACCATTTGCAAGTGGAATGAGATAAAATGATGAACTATACTCTGAGAAATGAGTTTAGCAAAATAATATGTACCCCCGACTTTTTAGGAATTCTGCAGAAGAATACCAGGGACCACTTCGAGCGAGATTTCTCCGAGATGGCTGATCCAATGACCTTGATATTTTGTAGGCGTGTAGATGACTTTGTGCTGGTTCCAATAAGCCTTGAATCACTTGATTTGGTTCAGTAGATCCTGAGATATGCCCCTTTGAAGTTGACAGACTTGGAGTAGATGACTCAGAGAAACAGAGATGATGAATGTGTATACTTCTATTGATTGATGTGTTTGTACAATCTCATTAGCATGACAAGCATAGCTTAATGAGGTATTGTGGTGTAGGCTATGGAGTAGCACTAACACACACAGAATTACAATGGTGAATGCCTCGGGGAGTGAGCTCAATTGGACTAGCTAACCCGCGACTTTTTACATTGTCTTTTATATGAGTTGAGTTGAGATTTGAATTTGGATTCAAATTCAAATCTCCTATAATCACTCCTCTAAAAGTGAGGAGATATTCTCTCCAATTACACCATCCAAATTCCACGACTAATCAAGTAGGTAAGTGATTACAAGTAAATGCCAAGTCATATAGACTTTTACAATGAGTAAAATGTAATAACACATAGGCAAGTGTTCCTATGGTTCTAGCTTCACATAGTGATATCCTTCAAGGGTTCCAAGCCAAAGGTGAAGGCTTGAAATGCACCAACAGCTCCCCCTCAAGCCAAGCACTTTGGCTTAAGTCTTCATCTTTAGTCTTCAATCACATCCTGCAATCCAATCATGGATTTGAATCTGCATAACTTGTTTCCATCCAATGCTTTAGTGAGTAAATCTGCACATTGCATATTAGTAGACACATAAGTCAATTGAATGTCTTTGCTTAGGAATTTTTCTCTCACATAGTGGTAATGAACCTCTATGTGTTTTGTCCTAGCATGATATATTGGATTAGCTGCAAGGTGAAGAGAGCTTGTGTTATCTCCAAAGATGATTGGAGGCCTAGTGTATAGGCCTAGCTCTGTATACAAAAGCTTTAACCAGATAGCTTCTTGAGTGGCATTGGCAAGACCTCTATACTCTGCTTCAGTGGATGACAATGCCACTATAGGTTGTTTCTTGGCTGACCAAGAAATAGGTTTATCTCCTGCAAAACAAATGTAACCTAATGTGCTTCTCCTATCATCCTTGCATCCTGCCCAATCTGCATCTGAGTATACTTTAATGTCAATATCTGATGTATAAGGAAAGTACAAACCATGGTTCTGAGTTCCCTTCAAATACTTCAAAATCTTCTTTGCTGCCTCTAGGTGAGATACCCTTGGTTTGTGCATGAATTGGCTTAGCACACCAACTCCATATGCTATGTCAATTCTTGTCAAAGTAGCATAATTCAAACTACCTACCATGCTTTGATATCCTGTAATGTCTTGTATTTCATCACCTTCATGAGCACTTAGCTTTAGGTTGACCTCCATTGGAGTAGTTGAGACTTTAACATCCTGCAAGCCAAACTTCTTGACCATATCCTGTACATACTTCTTTTGTGTGATATATATACCTGAGTTGGTGTAGACTAACTCAAGACCTAAGAAGTACTTCAATAATCCAAGATCATTAATCTTGAACTCTTTCATCATCTGTCCTTTGATGTGTCTAATCCCATTGACATCATTGCCTGTAATAATGATGTCATCAACATAAACACACAAGTAGATTACCTTTGTATTACTCCTCTTTATGAATAGAGAAGTGTCTGCTTTACTCATCACAAATCCTTGGTCTTGGAGGTAGGTTGTCAACCTGTAATTCCATGCTCTAGGTGCCTGCTTCAAACCATATAGAGCCTTCTTCAATTTACAAACATAATTTACCTTCTTGGGGTCTTCCTAGCCAGGTGGTTGTGACATGTAGACTTCTTCAGATATCCATCCATTCAAGAAAGCATTCTTGACATCTAATTGGTACATGTTCCAATTCTTGGATGCAGCTACACTTACCAATATTCTGATAGTTGGCATTTTAGCCACAGGAGAAAATGTCTCCTCATAATCAATGCCTTGGGTTTGTGCAAAACCCTTGGCTACCAACCTAGCTTTGTACCTGTTGATTGTTCCATCTGAATTTCTCTTTAGCTTGTAGATCCATCTGGATCCTATCACCTTCATAGAGTCTTTCTTGGGTACCAAGTCCCAAGTATCACTCTCCTTGAGAGCTTCCATTTCTTCATCCATAGCTCCTTTCCATTCTGGTTTGGTGATTGCTTCTTCATAGGTACCTGGTTCTTCATTCAACAAGTCCTTTGCAAGATATACAGAATGCTTAGTTACAAGTGATGTGTCATACCCAAATCTGATAGGCTTCTTCTTTTCTCTTTGAGATCTCCTCATTGCTTGAGTTGAGGATTCTGGTGTATCCTCTAGCTTCTTCATCTTCATCTTTCCTTTGGACTTCCAAGCCTTGAATTCCTCAAGGTTAATTGTATCATCATCATCTGAGCTTGAGTCTTCTTTCTGGATTGGTTCCTCCTTGGTGAGCTTTGGGAAATCTTCTTCCATATCATAGGGTAGACTAACCTTCCTGCATTCATTCTCATACCATGAGTCATTCTCATCAAAGATGGCATCTCTGCTTACCTTGAAGCCTTTGTTTGTTGGGTTGTAGAATCTGTATCCCTTTTGGTTCAAATCATAACCAATGAAGATACATTTTTCAGCTTTAGGGTCTAGCTTTCCCCTTACCTGAGAGGGAATATGCACATATGCTACACAACCAAAGATTTTACAATGATCCAGAGAAGGTCTCTTACCATGCCAAGCTTCATATGGTGTCATGCCATCAAGTGATTTGGATGGCAATCTATTTATGAGATAGGTGGCAGTGGATACACCTTCTGCCCAAAGATAATTTGGCAGCTTCTTTTCATTAAGCATAGACCTAGCTGTTTCTACAATGAGTCTATTCCTTCTTTCAGCTACTCCATTTTGTTCAGGTGAGTACCTTGTGGTTATCTCCCTTTTGATGCCTCTTTCCTGCAAGAAATCTTCAAACTCATTGGAGAAGTACTCTCCTCCTCCATCTGACCTTAGCCTTTTCAAGTTTCTTCCTGTTTGGTTTTCAACAAGTGCAAGATACCTCTTGAAACAATTAAACACTTCATCTTTATGTTTCATAAAGTATAAGATAGTCCACCTGCTATAGTCATCAATAAAGGATTTATAGTACCTTGAACCTGAAATAGAAGGGTCCTTGCTAGGTCCCCAAACATCTGTGTGTACCAAGTCTAGGTAGTCTTCATGCATGAAACCTTTCCTTGAATAGGGCAACCTATGAGACTTACCAAACTGACAAGCACCACACTTGTAAATCATGTGTTGCTTGGATACATTAGGTATCCCAAGCACACATTGATCCCTGCACATTTGCTTTAGGGTTCTTTCACCTATGTGACCTAACCTCTTGTGCCATATTTCTAACTCTGAAAGTGTTTGATCCTTATAATTGTATAAAGCAATGTTTTTGGTGTCTTCTAGCTCAAAAGTAAACAATCTACCTGATTTTTCTCCCTTGGCAATTCTTTTGAAACCATGTCTTGGGTCTTCCACATATGCTCCATGTTGAGTGAACCTGACCTGCAAACCTTTCTCTACAATCTCACCAACACTCATTAGATTCTTGGTGATGGTTGGTACATAAAGTACCCTACTCAATAGATTCTGGTTACCATCACATGTCTTTACATTTCCAATCTTTACAACAGAATGTTTAGTATCATCACCTGTCTGTACCTGATGTTTGCCCTTGGGTTCTTCCAAGTCAGAGAGTAGTGCCACATTGCCAGCTACATGGTTAGAACATCCTGAGTCAATATAAAATAAATGATCATCATTTGTACCTGCCTTTGAGGTCATATTCATGATCAATAGGGAGTCATCTTGCTCCTCTGTGTAGTTGTTGTAATCCCTTCTATTTCTGAATCCACCTTGGTAGTTACTATTGTGGTTGTGGTTGTAATTGTTGTTGTATTGATTGTTGTATCCATTGTAGCCTTGGTGTTGGTTGAACCTGCCTCTCCCTTGAGAGTATCCACCTCTTGAGTAGCCTCTTCCTCTCTGATTCTTGTAGTTCTTGTAGCATTCATCTGTGGTATGATTGGACAATCCACAAATGTTGCATGGTGATGAGTTGTAGGATCTTCCCCTACCTGACTTACCTCCTCTGCCTCTTCCTCTTGAGGATCTACCTCTCCCTGCATAGTTTGCTTGGGAGGTAGAACCTTCTTCATCAACCTTCTTACTTTTACCTTTATCTTTAACTTTCTTATCAGTATATAGAGCAGAGGGGTTGTTACCTTTTGATTGATCTCCTGCCTTTGTAAACTTTGCTTCATCTGTGAATAGTTGGCCCATGAGTGTTGTGAGATCTGGGGTATGCATATCCATGTAGAGGTCCATTGCAGTGGTGAAGCTTTACCACTTATCATCTGCCTTGAGTCCATTTGTTACTTGCCTGACTATTTGCTCCTCTTCAATCTCCTCTCCAATGCTTGCTAATTGGTCTGCCACATCTTTAATCTTGGTCACATACTCTGAGACTGATTGCTTGGGCTGCTTCCTAAGGGTTGTGAATTCAATCCACAGTTGATTCTTCCTAGCCCTTGTGTTGGAAGAAAAATATGTTGACAGAGTTTCCCAAGTCTCTTGGGAAGTCTTACAGTTCCTTATATGAGGTAAAAGGAAATCAGATATAGAGTTAAGAAGGTAAGACCTTGCCAAAGCATCTTTTGCACACCATTGGTTGAGCCTCTCTTGTTCATCCTTGGTGGGTAGTCCTCTAGCTTTGAATGAGGGCAATTCCTCATCTCCTGATATGTATCCAAATAAGCTTCTTCCTTGTAGATAGGTCTTCATCCTTAGAGACCAAGCTTGGTAATTGTTCCTGTCCAATTTTTCAATGAATGAAGGAAAACCATCTCCCATGTTTACCTTATTTGCTCTGATACCACTTTTGGGAGAAATGGTTGGATGCACTCAAGAGATTGAGTTGAAGCTGCTAGACCTGCTTTGCTCCAGACCTCCTTGACTTTAGATATGCTTAGTACACTTGCTTAGCTTCCAAATGATACCAAGAAAGCATATATGTACTTTGCAATTGATATGTGTAATTATCAAATCAAAACAGACAACTTGAGACTTCAAAAATCAAGAAAAACTTGCTATTTTTGTAGTGACACCTGCTCAGTCTTTCACTCAGTGTGACCAGCACACTAACAATTGATCAAATTCCTTCTGGACATATTAAATTAGCTTAACAAGCTACCATTTGCAAGTGGAATGAGATAAAATGATGAACTATACTCTGAGAAATGAGTTTAGCAAAATAATATGTACCCCCGACTTTTTAGGAATACTGCAGAAGAATACCAGGGACCACTTCGAGCAAGATTTCTCCGAGATGGCTGATCCAATGACCTTGAGATTTTGTAGGCGTGTAGATGACTTTGTGCTGGTTCCAACAAGCGTTGAATCACTTGATGTGGTTCAGTGGATCCTGAGATATGCCCCTTTGAAGTTGACAGACTTGGAGTAGATGACTCAGAGAAACAGAGATGATGAATGTGTATACTTCTATTGATTGATGTGTTTGTACAATCTCATTAGCATGACAAGCATAGCTTAATGAGGTATTGTGGTGTAGGCTATGGAGTAGCACTAACACACACATAATTACAATGGTGAATGCCTCGGGGAGTGAGCTCAATTGGACTAGCTAACCCGCGACTTTTTACATTGTCTTTTATATGAGTTGAGTTGAGATTTGAATTTGGATTCAAATTCAAATCTCCTATAATCACTCCTCTAAAAGTGAGGAGATATTCTCTCCAATTACACCATCCAAATTCCACGACTAATCAAGTAGGTAAGTGATTACAAGTAAATGCCAAGTCATATAGACTTTTAAAATGAGTAAAATGTAATAACACATAGGCAAGTGTTCCTATGGTTCTAGCTTCACATAGTGATATCCTTCAAGGGTTCCAAGCCAAAGGTGAAGGCTTGAAATGCACCAACACATAATGATTGACTCTAGATCGGAGTCACTTGCATCCTCAAATGCATCAGGGATAGGTTCACACTCTTCTAACACTGCCTCTCCCATGATCGGCTCTATGGAGAAGACTGAAATGTCATAGCCATCTTCATCACAGTGAGGTGTCCATTGTTCTTCATTGATGGCTACATCCATTGTTGCTAGAATTTCTGCCCAGCCGTGGGGTTCAAATTCTTCGTCAGGAAATACTACAGGTGCATAGGCTGGGTCTTGAATGGATCTATGTGTTTCGTTTGCACCTATTTCTCTGGCCTTTTCTCTTTTCTCCTCTTCTAGTGCCACTTTGCACATCCATAAGTGGGTGTCTTCATGCATCCATGAGGATCCTGATCCTATGGAATGCACCGACTTTGTATCACCTTTAGCTCTATGGATGGGATTCCATTGGATAGGAGGGACATCTCTATGAGAGTAATCTTTGAGATTCACTTTGGTCGTAACACCTAAGTGTTGCAGGTACAAGGAATTGGTTCCCCAGTCCTGTACCACTTGCAACTGTCGCATAAAAGGTCGTCCCAAGATCATTTCATAGGCATGGTTCTTGCTAAAATCACATATAGCAAATGTATGCTCGAACTCAACGCCACATGTGGTGAGAGTTATTCCTTCTAACAGCCCTAGGGGTCTTTCTATGTGACCATCGGCCATTTGCAATTTCATCCTCGTGGGCCTGAGTGCTGGCTTGCCCCAACGCTTCCATAGGGAAGTGGTCGCAATTGCAACTCCTACGCCTGAGTCTAAAATGGCCTTGGTGGTGTATCCTTGATGGATGATAGGAAGATATGTGTTTCCCTCTTCGCCCTCACTCATGTCTCCTATCTTGTCCAATGGTATTGCTGGCACTGTTCTCTGGGATCCTACCTGGGAACGAGGTTTCGCTATCTCTGGTACTTGTTTTGCTACATGTTTCCATAGCTCTGGCCTTACTTTGAGTAGCTCTTCTAAGGTGAGGTTGCATTGTACTTTAGTGTTTTTCACTACCTCTGTGTTCCTAGGTATGACTGAGTCCTCATTTCGTACCATGACCGTGGGTGCTCTCATACAAGTAGACTTAGTTTCCCATGGGCCTGTGAAGTAAGGTAATTCTTGTAGAGAGTTGGACTCAAAGTCTACTCTTTCCTGAGAGTGGGTGCTCTCCTACTCCTCATAAATGGATGGGATGTCTTGTGGGAATTGGTCGTGTGCATCATCCACAAGTTCAATAGGAGGAGAGACATCACTTTCTTTAGCCCATTTGTCTTCTTGAATCTCTCGTAGGAATTCGGGTGTGAACCGATTCATAGAAGATGATGTGTCCGGCTCCGTAGAGTTAGGCACATAGGCTTCCTGGGGAGGTAGGTTCACTCTCTCACTTGCCTTGCCTTTATCCCATGAGGCAGGTTCCTTTTTTGATTGTGCAATTAGCCTCTCTATTCTTTCTAGCAGTCCATCAAAGTGTAACTATGTCTTAGCTGAACTAGAGATGTTAAAGAGGCGATTGACTTCAAACATGTTCTGAGCCAATTCCACCATCTTAGCACAAATTTTGGTTCGTTCTAGCTCTAGTTCTGCTCTAGGGTAACACTTTTCATGCTCCGTTACGTTTGGCCCTTCTTGGATTCTGGCCTGATATGCTTTAAGCATCATATTAAGGTCCTTGGGAGTGGGATCTGCTAGGAGTGATCCTACTCTTGGGGGTGGTGGAATTGTGTGAGGTGGGTTGGAGGGTGATGGAGATGGGAATGGTGGTGGTGGGGTAGTGTGAGAGGGAGTTTGAGATGTGAGTTCAGTTATCCTGACCTTTGTTTCTCTGAGGCTTTCCTCCACTTCACTCATCTTTTTTGCCCATTGTCTTTTCATTCTTTCACGACTATCTCTCCAAGCTCTAGTCCTCTTCTTGGTTATGCTTTCAGTTTCACTAGCCTCTAGGCTCTTTCCCTTGCCTACCCCTTGGTTTTGCTGCAATGCCTGAGCTCTAGTAATCACTTGCACTGGTGCAGTGGAAGTCACACTTCCTGTAGAGTCTACTACTAACCCAATAACATTGATAGGAGTAATTTTTGGCATGTTATTGGGGTTCTTTGGACAATCTCGTAAGAGATGCTCTTTTCCACACTCTTGGCAAAAGCCCTGGATCGTCACTGATTGGGTTTGGGTAAATGCAGGCATGGGGCAATCACGAATGAGGTGATCTCCCTAACATCTGTAGCATGGTCCTCTAGGGAATGGGGGTCTTACTTGTCTAGGTTGAGGTCTAGGGTTGGGGTTTGCATACATGACGTTCGTGTAATCTGACTCCCAACTAGGTTCATTTGGCTCTTCACTATAGTAGGACTCACCATGTTCAGGAGATTGCATGTAGTAGGCCTGAGGGCTGTCAATATGCGTCGAATCAAAGCTATGGTCACTCGGGTCACTTTCAGAAAGCAATGGTGTTACAGGGACTATAGCTCTATTCAGGTTTTCTTCTGCAGCTGCATACTTTACAGGGATCACATTAGTAGGAGCAGGTGGTTGTTGTGCTAGCACTGGCTGGGGTCTCAGTTGGGCCTGATATTGTGGTTGGTAATTTTGTCGAGGCCTAGTATACTGTTGTCGTGGGTATTGACTCTGGTATCTGCCTTGTTGGTATGGCTGAGGGTAGGTTTGCCTAACCGCTTGCTTATTGTATGGGCAGTCTTGTGCTGAGTGATTTGTGTATTTTCGTTCTATGGTGCAGTGCTGGCTACTAGGATTTACTTGGGGTTGAGCCATAATGGGACATACATTTGCCATATGGTCACCTCCACAAGTATAGCATCTTTTCATAGGGGCAAACCTTGGGATTTGTTTGCTAGACACACCTAGTTTCTGAGCTACTTTCTCTGCAAGTTCCTCAATTGATGTGGGTTGCGTGGAAGAGAGGCTAGAGGCACTATCAGAATCTTTGTATATCTTGGAAAGCTCTAACTCCTCCCCTAGGTTATCCTCGATGTCAATGCACATGCATACACACTCTTATATGGTCCTAGGGTCCTTCAAGTACACATAGGATCTCAACTTTGTACTTAGCAATCCATCCAAGAATAAAGCCAATTGCTTAGCTGGTGTGGGGAGCTCCGAAATAGGGCATCTTTCAAGATATTGCCTAAATCTTCTTCCTGCAAGTCTCACGGTCTCTTGAGGGGTTTGCTTGAAGCTGTGAATCAATGAGGAGGTATTATGTCTTATGCCACTCTTAGAGAATTCAATAATGAAAGCCTCTAGGAGTTGGTCTATGCTCCTGAACTGCCTCTCATTTAGTGGTTGAAACCATGTCAGGGCGGTGTTCCTAAGGGTTAGACCAAAGGCATTGTACTTTGTGAACAGATCTTCAACTTGTTCAGCTCTCAAAACTTGACTAAACTCGGCCACATGATCGTATGGATCTCTTGTGCCATCGAAGTAGTTCTTCATGGACTTAACTAGCTGAGTCGGTCTCAAAGTCCTTGTGTGCTCTCTAGGTCGTGGTAGAGGGAACTCATCCGCATTTCTTTGATTCCTGTGAGCTCTAAGTACCTCATGTTCTAATCTATTTGTTTCCGTCCTCGTTCTTTCTGTGCCCCCTGGGTTGGCAAAGCTTACCTCTGGTCTATCTCTATGTCTGTCTCTTTGAGTTCCATGAGTGTGGGAGGTTCCAGCTCCTTGGTGACCAAAGGACACATTCGATCTTGGTTGGGGGAAAATAAATTCACCTTTCCAAGTGTAAGCATGCCTATCATTTTTTGTAACCACAAAGATCCTCTCTGAAGAGTGATCTAAGTAGGTCACTCTGCCTGGGCAATCTGGCTCTTTAAGCTCATAGATCATGATTGTTCCTATATCAATTGGTCGATCAGATTTATACCTCCAAAAGGCTTCGTTAGTCTCTCAGTTTAGAAGCAGATCTATGATCTTGTTGTCCTGGGCAACCCACTCGGGAGTGAGAATTCAGTAAGAACAGATTTTCCTCGAGGGGTCTTGGGCTCCCCTCCTACGTTCCCTTGCTCTAGGTCATCTATGTCCATCTCAGGGATCACATTCCCGAATTCATCTGTCCTCTCCGGGTGACTAGTGACCACGTATATGGTTCCCTCTTTATCAAGGTATGCACCATTTTCAAACTTGACAGCAGGGTGCTCTAGCCCAATAGATTGGTCTGGGTTTTTTATTTGGACCACGGATCTTCCTAGGCCGTCCTCATAGATGCTAGCACCTAATCGGTTGGTCCTAAGGTATTCCAGCTGCGTCTTGTACGGGCCTTCTACCCTGTGCAAGTATGGCACTCCTGAACTTCCCGTAGGTCGGTCCATGCCTTGAGACATCTCTGATTCACTAGTCTCAGAGCTAGGGTAGTATGAGTGGTGGCTCAACTGCTGGGCCCAAGAACCCCATTCCCCTTTCTAAACCCACTAACCTTCTCACCAGTTTCACCTCCTCAACCCACCATAACCCCTATTCCCCCGTTTCACCAAGCTGCTCCAGCTATCCCCCCTATAACTTACTCTACATTTGTAAATCCCGTCTTCACACCTGCACAACCACCCACTTACACACCGCTTTTCACAGTCACCGCACTTGACACGTCCAATGGCATGGACATATCACCATCCACCTCACTACCACCCACTCCACTCACATCACCCTCATATTTAGGCACGTCACAATTTTCCACAATCACCACTGCATCCACCTTCCCAACCCCATTCCCCATCCCTACTGCATCTAATTCCACTGCATCTAATTCCACTGCATCTTCAATTAGCACTCCATTACTACTATCACCCGCCATAGACACCGCATTTCAACACATGATCACATGCATGACACAAGTCCGCGATGAGTTTGCATCACTCGGCACCAACTATCAACAGCTGCAGAGAACGACGAATGAACTACAAACGCAGCTTAATTTGTTATCAATTGAGAATGTCTCACTGAACAGCCGATACCACGATGTACGAGAGGCCTATCACAAATTAGAACTAGACAGTGAGACGAAAGCAAAAGAGGCCACTGCGGATTTGGACAACCTCCTTCGAGCCCAAACCGTCCGCAATGCCACGCTCACTAGGAATATGGGCTTACTAAGAAGACACTTAGCCGCAGCAAAAGAGGAGAACCAGAGACTCCAAGAGCAGAATAGAGAGAATTTGGAAGCGGCTTTGGACCACCCAGACCAACCCTTAAGTCCTAGCAAATTCAAAGCAATCCCATCTGAATCGATGCGGATGTTACTAGATGATCATGTGCGATTGCTCGAGGACTATGATCGTATGAACGAAGAGCACCAAAAGTTAAAGGAAGATCACAAGCTGCTACAGCTCAGAGAACCGGCAACACCACAAGTACAAGTAGCAGCAGAATTACCAGCACCTGTGGACCCTGCCCCTGAAATTTTAGAGGAACTCAACGCACTCCGGGCCCAGGTAACAACTCTTGAATCTAGAATCGCAGCCTATGAAGCACCACCAAGGCCAGACTCCCCACCTGAGCTACCAGCTGAGGAAGAAACCGTCACTATCCCGGTGGAGGAAACATTTGAAGAGGCATACGAACCGATACCCATCCCAGGCGGACGTGTCACGGCCGAAGGTCAGATGACCTATGAATTACCTACTCCCGCGTGGATGAAGACAGTTGAAGAACTCGGAACGACACACTCGGCCAGAGTAGAGGCACAACTACATGCCATGGCCATGATTGAAGAGAGGATTTTACAGTCACCATTCTTTGCTCAATTGGCCCCGCGACGGTACATATCCGGGCACGAGCTTCAATATAAACCGTACTTCATGTTAATGGCCGAATATCAGTCAGCCATAGAGAAAGAAACAGGCATGAAACCAACGCATGCCACTCAATTCGAACCGGAAGACTTGCCACCAAGGGCGCAGAGAGGTGAAATCCTTCAACCAGACTGGCGCAAAGATCTATTGCAAAAATATCCAGAGATGATGAGCACGTGGGTGAAAGCGCCGCTGCACTTAAAGTTTAACCCGTGCTGGGGACCAGTACCACGACGCCGCTCTTGGACTGCATTCGCTATTAAGGTACAAAACAATAAGCAGTGCCAAGACTGGTTGAACTATCCCTACTTCAAGCCACCAATCGAGTTACCCACAGTAGGCTACATGATGGCGACAATCCGCCACTGGCTCCCTAGGTTAAAGCATATGGATGATATTGCCGCGCACATGACTGTCAAAATCTTTGACATGATGCAGATGATCTTTAAAGTCTTCCGACGCATCAAGGCTCCCCATGTAAACACCCCGGGCTTCGAGCATGGCAACTTTGATTTAGTCTATGATATGAGCACAACGCCATCGCTACGGGTGTGTTATGCCTGGCACTGCAGGATCAAATACCTACCGGCATGCTACAAGCAGACATTCGAAGAAATGTTCACCACCGGCTTTTGGGAGTACCATTCAGAGGTATTTATAAGCAGGCCCACACACTTATTGCAATTATTCGCCTGTGAACGAATGGTGTACTCCACACATTATCAGCTCCCACCACCAGACGAGCCGCAACCTATCGACTGGGAGAAACTCGAGGCTGATCTAGCCCGAGGCATTCGTATATCAGAGCACACCCTCGCTCAAGACCTCCTACAGAACTACATCCGGCAGACCTCACAACAAGGTTCTGTCAGGGATGACAGAAGCGAGAGGGAGGGGGGTGTTGGAAGTAGCCAGAGGCACAGACGCCACGGAAGCATGTAAAGACAGAGCAGGGAGCCAGTCGGATCAATTTTCCAAACAAATATGTTTCTTATTAATTCTTCAAACACTCAACAGTGATTATTATCACTAATTGTAACATATGTATCATAGAAAACCCCATTTTGTAATCCATAGCTCCATTTTGTGCAAGCTGAGGAGTCCTCGAGCTTGAGGAGCTTAGGTAGAATGCGCGTACCAATTTTCGTTATTTTTAGACATCGTTTACCCATCCAAATAGCCTCTAGGACCTATTTTTTAACTATGCCGGTCACTAGATGTGAAACCGGTCAAAACTAGTCTAGAAACTATAAAAAGAGCTAGAGAGCTCATTTTTGAGGTTAGCTTGTTCGAGTTTGGAGATCTTTGGAGCTTGTAGTAGTGTTCTTGAGTAATAGAGTTGATTTCTCACCTTCCATTGTGTCTTGCTTGTCTCTTCATTGTGTGTGTGTATGTGTGTGTGCATCTTTGTGCTTCTCACCTTCACTCTCACATCATCTCACGTTCACGATCTTCATATCACTCCTACCTCTCCCACGGATTGACATTAAGGAGGTGAAGCTTCTTAACGTGGTTCTCACCATTGTGCTAGAGCAACAGCAATCAAAGAAAATTATCAATATTAAAACATCTTGCATATACGCTGGTTAATGTTCAATTGGTGTAGGATTTAAATATCGTATGATTATATTATAGAGTTCAGAACAATTTTAAACATGACTTACAAATGATGTTTAGCTGTAAGTAATTGAACTCATAGTTAACACAACTAAGTTTCGCATGATTTGCTAACATATCTAAGCTTTATGTTGTGCTGAGGGATTGGATATCCTTACATGTTCAATCAACTAACTTGGTTGTGAACTAGTAATCTGTAGAAGGAAACAACTCAATTCACCATGATAAATTCCTTAATGGAGGCATAGCTGCATGCCTTGTTGCATGTCATGCATAACCGAACAAAGCTATACTTATTAGACACTCGCTTTTCAACCAATTCGCCTTTCAATTCGATAAGAATTTTCTTCGCATGGACAGCTCCACGTTATCTGTTATAATATATGCATGTACGATCGAAGTTGTTGAAGTTAAACAAACCTTTCCTAAATTCTGGAACATATAGATTCACATTGTGCTAGTTCCCACCAAGTTTTTTTTTTTTTTTGGTGTTTTATCGATTACTCATTTCATGTACTGAACCATAAAATTCAGAGGAATTATTAACTTACAGGAACGGAACATCACTCGAAAGAACAGTAAAATGCATAATAACTGTCCAGATCAATTATGGTTCGAAAATAAAACATGAATCTTACCGAAACTTTCATATCATAAAATCGTTCATTAGTTAAACATCCCAACTTCAGAAATTGATAGAGAAACACTGAGTTAAAGAAACGTATCAGATTTCGTTGCAGAGTGCCCCTCTGAAATTCCTCTGTTGTCTGCGATCCCGATCCTCCTCTATCTGCGAAGCATGCTCCACTCTAAACTCCCTTTCTCTTTTTGTACCGCCAGAGGGGAATGATGTTTGCGCCTCCTCCCTTCCCTCTATCTCCTTCCGAGCTACCAGCCTTATCTCCCCTCGTTCTCCTGCGTAGAGTCAGAAAGCACGCCTCTCCTTTCTCTGTCAGGAGAGCTTCCCCAAGCTCTCTCACCAAGGCTCCTCTCCAACGCGTACACAGAGACGAAAAAAAACCCCCCCCGATACCCGTTGATGTCGGTTTTTTTTTCTTTTCACACAGCAGCGCAGTAGGTAAAAAAACGAGCGAGCCATCACCCACCATTCAGAAGGTGTTGTGAAGCGATAAGATAGAGAGAGAGAGAGAGAGCCCCCTATCTTTTCCGTTACCTGCTACCACTGAGGATGTAGTCCCCACACAGCAGCAACCTCAAATTTTTTTTTTTTTTTTAAGCTCCAGCACTTGTCGACAAATAACAATGTCATCACTCATCATCCTCTGTCATCCAAGCACTCCTTGGCACACCGCCTATTTGGAACTTCAATTCCTGAATCTTTTCTGCCAGCTCCCTTTCGTACCCTGTACAGAAAAAACAAAAAAAGAAAAACCTCCTCCTTTCCGTTTTTATGTCAGAGCTGCTGCATTGAGGAATCACACCTTCCACAATCAAGTGGAACAGACCTCGCCAGAACAAAGGGAAGGATATACTAAGAATCACTCTGCATGACGGGTCCCTCCCTGCGAATGCTACCTTGAATTACACCATCTTTACCCTCAAGCTCTGTTAGAAACTTCTCTACCCATGTTTTTTTTTATTATTCAGTCCTGCCAAATGCACCATGAAGTCTCCTGTAGAATAGGCACCTTGCCACACGACTTGAGGCAACTCATAAACCGCAACATATTCTTTAATGCTGGTGTCCATAAATATGAATTAAAGGCACATTGCATTTGCGGTATGCCAACGTGTCTCCAAAACTCCTCTTCTGGCATGCTTTGCAACAAAAACTTGAGTGCATCATTGTCCCCACTCTTCATCTTTGAGTTGCATTTCATCAAGACAATTGAGAGCAAACATGGCATCCCCATGTTTGGCATATCCTGCAATTAAGGCAGTCCATGACACAGCATCTTGATTCGGAAGCCTATTGAAGACTTCGTGTGCTTTTCTGATCAAGCCACACTTGACATACATGTCTATCAATGCATTTCCAACAGCAGTACCAAGTTTCCGATCCATTCCGATCATGATGGCGTCATGTAATTGCAAATACTTCCCTTTAAACATTTGATCACTCTTCAAGTACCTGCAATCAAACAAATTCCCCTGACAAATACAAACATATTAGTGCATGAAAACCAACCATTTTCGGAGCTAACATGAAGCGTTGGAGTTATAGGTATTTTCTTCACTTTTATCTATTTCCTTTTGTTTCCTTCATCACCATCATCATCATCACCATCTCCCACCTCCATCTCCATCATCGCAAAAATTTCAGTTTTTTTTACTATATCCCCTTCCTCCTTTCATTTCCCTCATTTCACTTGTGAGAGAGAGCGAGAGAGCGAACTGTTGTGTGCTATTTCCTGCATGGTTTTGGGAGTTTCTTGTAGGTTTCAGCATCATCATCCCCTCCAGCACGTCGCGCAGGTACGGAAATGTGCAGAACTGTCTCCCAGTCGCCGACTTCTATCGATCGCGATTGACAAAAATTTTCACCTTTTGGTAAATCTGAGTGCACCACAGTGGACTAGAGACCCTGCACACCACATTTCCACAAAAATTTTTGAAAAATTTGCAAAATTTCAATCCATCACGATTGACAGCTCTATCCGTTGCGATTGACTGCCTTTCCGTCGCGATTGACTGCCTGTCCGTCACGATCGACAGCTCTATCTGTCGCGATTGACTGCCTTTCCGTCGTGATTGACTGCCTGTCCGTCGCGATCGACTGCCTATCTGTCGCGATTGACTGCCTGTCCGTCGCGATCGAGTCCTGTCCATCGCGATCGACTCCTGTCCATCACGATCGACTGCCTATCCGTCGCGATTGACTCCTGTCCGTCGCGATCGACTCCTGTCCGTCGCGATCGACTCCTGTCCATCGCGATCGACTCCTGTCCATCGCGATCGACTGCCTGTCCATCGCGATTGACTGCCCTGTCCATCGCGATTGACAGCCAATTTTAGCCAATTTTTTAGGGTTTTTAATTTGAAGAGTTTGGCTAATTTTGGGCATGAACATTTTACTCTAGAGCACATAAGGAGGCCATAGGAAAACAACTTGGGGAAAACCTGTTGCACAGTGATCCTGTTTGAACCCTGTCTTAACCCTAGAACCCTGAACGGTCATAAATTTTTCATACAAAATCCATTTTTTGAGCCCTAGGGCTTGTTGGAAAGCTCGTGGCATAAGAATCCATTTTTTTTTATCAAAGTCAGGGGTCTTAAGAATTGTTTTCCTAAAAATCACTATGCAAATTAGTATTTGTGCTACAGGAATGAGAATCATTGGTTCTGTCTTTGGAATTTAAATCTTAAAGCTAACTTTGGAACTCTTACAGATCTATTGAGAGCATCGAAAGGCGGTCTAAGCAAGTGTAAGTTCAAGCTTGGGAACACACTTCCTGGGCATTCAAGGGCAACCAAGCAGGAAACAAAAGGTTGGAAACTTTCAACCCCCTCTGTCAATTCCTAGCTTAGGCTAAGAACGACTAGTGATAGGAGTAAGTCAGGGCAACGATAGGCATCAATCAAGTTGAAGACCACCTATGCACTCAAGTTCAAGATTAAACATAATCTCTTCGTGATGCGATAACCTTAAAGGAAAGAATCTAACGTGGAATGATCAACTTACAGTGCGAAAAATTAACTCAAATGTTCCTGACTACGTGATCTCTGACTAGAGCATAAACACGATAATCGACAAAAAAAGAATCAAGTGACTGATACAAAAGAACTCAGCAACGAGGTTGTACTTGGGCAAAATTGGGCTATTCAATTAGGCTTATGAACCTTAGATCAGGGAGACATCTAGGGAGAGATAGACAAAGTCTTAGGTCTTCAGAGGCTAGTGTCAATCATACTGCGAGGTCTTGGGCCCAGCAGTTGAGCCATCATTCGTATTACCCTAGCTCTGAGACTAGTGAATCAGAGATGTCTCAAGGTATGGAGAGACCTACAGGAAGTTCAGGAGTGCCATACTTGCACAGGGTAGAAGGCCCTTACAAAACGCAGTTGGAATACCTTAGGACCAACCGATTGGGTGCTAGCATCTATGAGGACAGCCTAGGAAGATCTGTGGTACAGATTAAAAATCCTAATCAATCCATTGGATTAGAGCGCCCAGCTGTCAAGTTCGAAAACGGAGCATACTTAGACAAGGAAGGGACAATATATGTAGTCACCAGTCATCCAGATAGGACGGATGAATTTGGGAATGAGATCCCAAGAACGGACTTAGGTGACCTAGAGCAGGGAAGCATGGGTGAAGAACCAAGGACCCCCCGAGGCAAATCTGTTCTCACTAGGATTATCACACCAGAGTGGATTCCCCAAGATAATAAGAGCATAGATCTGCTTCTGAACCGAGGAACTGACAAAGCCTTTTGGAGGTATAAATCTGATCAACCAATTGATATAGGAACAATCATGATCTATGAGTTTAAGGATCCTGATAGCCCAGGCAGAGTGACCTACTTAGATCACGCTTCAGAGAGGATCTTTGTGGTGACAGAAAATGATAGGCATGCTTACACTTGGAAAGGTGAAATTATTCTCCCCCAACCAAGATCAAATGTGTCCTATGGTCACCCTGGAGCGGGAACATCCCAAGCTCATGGAACTCAAAGAGACAGAAGTAGAGATAGGCCAGAAGTAAGCTTTGCCAACACAGGGGGCAGAGAAAGAACGAGGACGGAAACAAACAGAGTCGAACCTGAGGTACTTAGAGCTCCCAGGAATCAAAGAAATGCGGATGAGTTCCCTCTACCACGACCTAGAGAGCACACAAGGACTCTGAGACCGACTCAGTTAGTCAAGTCCATGAAAAATTACTTCGATGGCACAGGAGACCCATACGATCATGTGGCAGAGTTTAGGCAAGTCTTGAGAGCAGAACAAGTGGAGGACCTATTCACACAATATAATGCCTTTGGTCTAACCCTTAGGAACACAGCCCTCACGTGGTTCCAACCATTGAATGAGAGACAATTCAGGAGCATAGACCAACTCCTAGAGGCTTTCATTATTGAATTCTCTAAGAGTGGCATAAGACATAATACCTCCTCATTGATTCACAGCTTTAAGCAAACCCCTCAAGAAACCGTGAGACTTGCAGGAAGAAGATTTAGGCAATACTTGGAGAGATGCCCTGTCCCTGAGCTACCCACACCAGCTAAGCAAGTGGCTCTATTCTTGGACGGACTGCTAAGTACCAAATTAAGATCATATGTGTACTTGAAGGACCCTAGGACCATAGAAGAGTGTGTACGCATGTGTATTGACATTGAGGATAACCTAGGGGAGGAGTTAGAGCTTTCCAAGATATACAAAGATTCAGATAGTGCCTCTAGCCTCTCTTCCACGCAATCCAATCAATTGAGGAACTCGCTGAGAAAGTGGCACAAAAACTAGGTGTCTCTAGCAAACAGATCCCAAGGTTTGCCCCTGTAAAAAGGTGCTATACATGTGGAGGCGACCATATGGCGAATGTCTGTCCCATTACGGCTCAACCCCAAGTAAATCCGAGTAGCCAATACTGTACCATAGAACGGAGATACACAAATCACACAGCACAAGACTGCCCATACAATAAGCAAGCTGTTAGGCAAACCTACCCTCAGCCATACCCTCAACAAGGAAGATATCAGAACCAATATCCACCACAGCAGTATGCTAGGCCTCAACAAACCTACCGACCACAATATCAAGCCCAGCAAAGGCCTCAGCCTGTGTATCCAACATGATCCCTGTAAAGTATGCCGCTGCAGAAGAAAACCTGAATAGAGCTATAGTTCCCGTAACACCATTGCTTTCAGAAAGTGATCCCAGTGACCATAGCTTTGACTCTACACATGTCGATAGTCCCCATGCTTACTACATGCAATCTCTTGAACATGGTGAGTCTTACTATAGTGAAGAGCCAAATGAACCTAGTTGGGAGTCAGATTACACAAACGTCATGTATGCAAACCCCAACCCTAGGCCTCAACCTAGGCAAGTAAGACCCCCATTCCCTAAAGGACCATGCTACATATGTCAGGGAGATCACCTCATTCGTGATTGCCCCATGCCTGCACCTACCCAAACCCAATCAGTGACGATCCAGGGTGCCAGGAGTGTGGAAAGGAGAATCTCTTACGAGATTTCCCAAAGAATCCCAGCAATATGCCAAAAATAACTCCCATTAATGTTATTGGGTTAGTTGTAGACTCCACAGGAAGTGTGATGTCCACTACACCAGTGCAAGTGATCACTAGAGCTCAAGCATTGCAGCAAAACCAAGGGGTAGAACAGGAAAAGAGCCCAGATGTTAGTGAAACAGAGAGCATGACAAAGAAGAGGACTAGAGCTTGGAGAGATAGCCGTGAAAGAATGAAAAGGCAATGGGCAAAAAAAATGAGTGAACTCGAGGAAAGCCTCAGAGAAACAAAGGCCAGGATAACTGAACTCACATCTCAAACTCCCTCACACTACCCCACCTCCACCATTCCCAACTCCATCCGACCCGCCACCTTCCAACCTGCCTCACCTACTTCCACCACCCCCTAGAGTAGGATCAGTCCTAGCAGATCCCACTCCCGAAGACCTTAATATGATGCTTAAAGCATATCAGGCCAGAATCCAAGAAGGGCCAAACGTAACTGATCATGAAAAGTGTTACCCTAGAGCAGAACTAGAGCTTGAACGAACCAAAATTTGTGCTAAGATGGTGGAGTTGGCTCAGACCATGTTTGAAGCCAGTCGCCTATTTAACATCTCTAGTTCAGCGAAGACACAGTTACACTTTGATGGACTGTTAGAAAGAATAGAGAAGCTGATTGCACAATCAAAAAAGGAACCCGCCTCTCAACACAAGGACAAGGCAAGTGAAAGAGTAAGCATTCCTGCTCAGGAAGCCTATGTGCCTGAAGCCTATGTGCCTAACTCTACGGAGCCAGACACATCATCTTCTATGAATCGTTTCACACCAGAATTCCTACGCGAGATTCAAGAAGACAAATGGGCGAAAGAAAGTGAAGTCCCTCCTCCCATTGAACTTGTGGATGATGCACATGACCAATTCCCACAAGACAATCCCATCCATTTATGAGGAGTAGGAGAGCACCCACTCTCCGGAAAGACTAGACTTTGAGTCTAACTCTCTACAAGAATTACCCCACTTCACAGGCCCATGGGAAGCTAAGTCTACTTGTATGAGAGAACCCACGGTCATGGTACGAAATGAGGACTCAGTCTTACCTAGGAACACAGAGGTAGTGAAAAACACTAAAGTGCAGTGCAATCTCAAGTTAGAAGAGCTACTCAAGGTTAGACCTGAATTATGGAAACATGTCGCCAAACAAGTACCAGCGATAGTGAAACCTCATTCCCAGGTAGGATCACATAGGACAGTGCCAGAGATACCCTTGGATAAGATAGGAGATATGTGTGAAGGTGAAGAAGGGAACACCTATCTTCCCATTTCCTACCAGGAGTACACCACCAAGGCAATTTTGGACTCAGGTGCAGGAGTTGCAATTGCCACCACTTCCCTATGGAAGCGTTGGGGCAAGCCAGCACTCAGGCCAACGAGAATGAAATTGCAGATGGCCGATGGTCATATTGAGAGGCCCTTAGGATTGCTAGAAGGAGTAACTCTCACCACCTGTGGTGTCGAGTTCGAGCATACATTTGCTATATGTGACTTCAGCAAAAATCATGCCTATGAGATGATCTTGGGAAGACCCTTTATGCGGTAGTTGCAAGTGGTATAGGACTGGGGAACCAACTCCTTGTACCTACAACACTTAGGTGTTACGACCAAAGTGAATCTCAAAGATTAATCTCATAGAGATGTCCCTCCCATCCAATGGAATCCCATCCATAGAGCCAAAGATGATACAGAATCGGTGCATTCCATAGGGTCAGGATCCTCATGGATGCATGAAGACACCCACTTACAGATGTGCAAAGTAGCAGTAGAAGAAGAGAAGAGAGAAAAAGCCAGAGAGGTAGGTGCAAAAGAAACACATAGATCATTTCAAGACCCAGCCTATGCACCTGTAGTCTTTCCGGACGAAGAATTTGAACCCCACGGCTGGGCAGAAATCCTAGCAACAATGGATGTAGCCATCAATGAAGAACAATGGACACCTCACTGTGATGAGGATGGCTATGACATTTCAGTTTTCTCCATAGAGCCAATCATGGGAGAGGCAGTGTTAGAAGAATGCGAACCTAGCCCTAATGCATTTGAGGATGCGAGTGACTCCGATCTAGAGTCAATCATTATGGACCCACCTTTTGCATCAGATGCAGAATACTTCTATGAAGTAGAATTTCAACCCCAGAGGCACGGAGAGCTTACAAAAGACGTAAGGCTAGCCACACATGTAACTCCTAAGGAAGAAGGAAAGAAAAGGAAGAAGAAAGAAGTCACACAAGAAGAGGAGGAATCTTTGTTTGAGGTCCCAGAAAATTTTAAGAAGTATGAGATAGATGACAGGAGAGTCATGATCAGAATGCCTAAACAAGAGGCACAATCAGGAGAGGCCTATGATAACAAAGAAACCACAAAGAAAATTGTGGTAGCCATGGAAGAGGAAGAAGAGAGATGCACTTACATAGGACATGACCTGACGGAAGAAGAAGAGCAAGAATTGATAGCCTTGCTAAGAGAATACAGAGATGTGCTCGCTTGGAGTTACAAGGACTTGAAAGGTGTGGACCTTGACATATGCTCACACACCATCCCCATGACCTCAGATGCCAAACCCTCTAAGCAAAAGCCATATACATACAATGATAATTACGCTGCCAAGATAAAAGAGGAGATAGATAGACTAGTTGAAGCTGGATTTATCTATGAAATTGAGCACACTGAATGGGTATCCCCCATTGTTGTGGTGCCCAAAAAGAATGGTAAATTACGTGTATGCATTAACTTGAAGAAGGTTAATGCAGCCACAATTCGAGATAACTATCCGCTTCCTATCACAGAGCATCTCTTAGAAAGAGTAGCAAGCAAGGAAGTGTACAGCTTCCTCGATGGATTTTCGGGCTACAATCAAGTAGCCATAGCTCCAGAAGATCAGCATAAGACAGCTTTTGCCACAGAGTGGGGTATATTTTCCTTTCGTGTAATGCCATTTGGGCTTACCAATGCTCATGCTACCTTCCAGAGACTAATGTGCCATGTATTTAAGGAGTTCCTGAGGAAGAATTTAGAAGTCTATGTTGATGATCTTTGTGCTCATTCCACCATTAGACAAACCCATATTCCTGAACTCAGACAAATCTTTGACAAATGTAGAGAATATCAAGTCTGCCTGAACCTAGAAAAGTGCGTTTTTATGGTCAGGCAAGGCAAGATTCTAGGACACATAGTGTCAAAGAATGGCATATCCACTGATGAAGAGAAAGTGAGAGCCATAGCCGAGTTACCTAGGCCAAAGAATGTCAAGGAAGTACAGGCTTTCATGGGGCATTGTGGGTACTACCGCCGGTGCATTCACATGTATGCTGTCATTGCAAAGCCCATGTACGGACTTCTGACTAACTTTGAGTGGACTGATGAATGTGAGAATTCCTTCAATGAGCTTAAACGGCGATTATGTTCAGCACCGATCTTGACCACACCAGATTGGGATAAGCCTTTCCATGTTCATGTCGATGCGTCCAATTATGCTATTGGGTGTGTACTCGCGCAGCCTACCGGTGAAGGTAATATGGATCCTCCAATTGCCTATGCTAGTAGACAATTGAATGCTACTGAACGAAATTATACCACTACGGAGAGAGAAGGATTAGGCATGGTGTATGCGGTTAAAAAGTTTAGACATTATTTGCTTGCAAATAAGTCTAAATTTTTTACTGATCATCAAGCTCTACTATACTTGGTAAACAAGCCATGCAACACAGGTAGATTAGTAAGATGGTTTCTCTTGCTAATGGAATATGATTTTGAGGTTGTGGTAAGGAAAGGGAAGACTCATTTGAGAGCAGATCACCTTTCTAGGCTCACATCGGGAGAAGCCCCACAAGGAGTGTCAGATGACCTTCCTGATGCTTACTTGTTTAATTTGGAAGTGGTGCCGCAGTGGGCTAAGCCATTGGTACCAGTGTTGACATACGGACCTAACCACCCAGTAATAAACACGCAGGATAGAGAGGTAGTAAAAGCCCAAAAGTATCACATCATGGCAGGAAGTATGTACAAGCACACAGATCAAGGGATCTTGGCTTGTTGTGTAGAAGAGGACGAGTACACTAAATGGTTGCATTTAGCACATGTAGGTGCATTAGAGCAACACTACTCAAAGCAACGAACCTTACAGACACTAAGGAGACTCGGAGTGCATTGGCCGACTATGGAGGCTGATGTCCAAAAGTTGTGCAAGGAATGCCCAATCTGCTGCACTAAACCACCTGTGGAACATGCCACTCTTTATCAAGTGTCCATAGTGCCAGATTGGAGTGAACCTCTAGTATCCTTCTTAAGGACGAGAACATTCCCTCCAGACATGACTCTGGCTAGGCAAAGGAGTTTAGAACAAGAAGCCCAGGATTATTCACTCATTGGTGATAATCTATACAAGCGTGGAAAAGATGGTTACCTGAGACTATGTGTCCATGAGAGTGAATATCTCAAAATCTTGGATACTACTCACCAAGGTGTAGCAGGGGGACACTTTGGACCAGATCGGGTGATCAAGTCAATACTATTTGCGGGCTTTTGGTGGCCAACCCTTCACATGGATGTACATACCTATGTGAAACGGTGTGATGTGTGTCAAAGAACTCAGTATCCTATACGCAAAGATGAGATGCCATTAAAACCTATGATGGGTGGACGTGCATTCTCTAAGTGGGGAATAGACTTCGTAGGTCCTATTAATCCCCCAGCTAAGGGTTCCCATGCAGAATATATCATTGTTGGGACAGACTATCTAACAAAGTGGGTAGAGGTAAAAGCCACAACGAAGAACGATGCTCAAACAACAGCTAAGTTTTTATTTGAGAATGTGTTCACTAGATACGGGCTACCTATAGAGCTAGTTAGTGATAGAGGCACTCACTTCTTGAATGAAGTTATTGAAAATCTGCTCCAAGAATTCTTGGTAGTGCATAAGAAGTCTGCCCCCTATCACCCTCAAGCAAATGGCCACGCTGAGAGCACCAACAAAATCTTATGCAATGTACTGACGAAATTAGTGAACAATAAACGCTCTGATTGGGATAAACAGCTACACCATGCTGTTTGGGCATACCGAGTTGCCTACAAAACGGTACTCCAAGCCACCCCCTTTCAGATGGTGTTTGGCCAAAACGCAGTGCTACCATTGGACTTCCTAATACCTACACTGAAAGTAGCACAAGAACACGAATGGACGGGTCATGAACTATCCTCTAGACTTTTTGACCTTGAACGATTAGGAGAAACAAGACTGAGGGCAGCTGCAGGGATATATGCAGCTAAGAAACGACAGAAGGCATATTTTGACGCCCATGTTAAGGATAAAGGTTTGAAGGCTGGCGACCTAGTACTAGTATACACGTTGAAACAACATGCGAGGAAACTAGAGAAGAGAGGCTACGGATCCATGATCATTAATAGAATCTCAACAAGTGGAGCAGTACAACTAGCCACATTAGAAGGTGACGTTCTCCCGAGCTACATAAGCGGATGCAGGGTCAAGTTATATCAGGAACCTCTCACAGAGGAAATGCTAAGCCGACTCAATACTGCTAAGAAACGCAAAGAAGAAGAAAAGCGAATTCGAGAAGAGGCCCAAGCAAAAGCTTTAGAACGCATCCGGAGAATGAAATTAAGAAGAAGAGGTAGAGAGCAACCTAGGCCAGATGCCGACGCAGACCAAGGATATCACATGGCTATGTGTGAAGTTTCACGTATCAGCTCTCATAGGATAATTGATCGACGTCCTTTTATAACCTTAGATATAGGACAAGGAAAAAGCGCAAGGACTGTAAGAGCCTTGATTGACTCAGGTGCAGCCACTAGTGCTGTTCAATTGTCTTACTGTCAAGAGTTGAAATGAACTGTCAATCCTATAGAAGCATATCTCATAGGATTGGGAGGTGTGGAAACCCCTTGCCTGGGCGAGGTAGATCTTCCCATCTCCATTCAAGACAAAGTGATGGCAGTCAAAGTACTAGTGAGGTAGGCCCTTAGGCTCATGTCACAGGTCCATGGTTCCATAGTTCCATTTATGTACAACATTAATTCCAGCAATCTTCCATATTGACAAAACATGAACACTCCACAACTTAATCATACAGATGATGAGATAAAGATAGAGAAAGAATAGACAACATGTGTAAGGTGTTACGTAAGCCATCGCTTACTCATAGTATCATATATACCAATGTTCAATGTACAATGTGGGAGTAAAATTCTCAGCCACTCTATGTGATGAGAAATAGATGAATGAGTGAATGTACAATGTAACAAACATATTCAGATGTGTGGGCAGTAATCTGAATATACATGAGATGTGTGACCTAAAAGGTTATAGAAGAGTGAATATGAGTGACTGAAAGAGGAAGGATCAGTGTGAACGGAAATCCTCAAACTCATGTGAACACACCTTCTCAAACACCTCATAAAAATATGCATAAAGCATATAAGTACTGATTCTCTTGTACCTATGCCGAATAGGACTTCTTCTGATATGAACGCCACAGCCTCCATAAACTTCAAGTAGTACCTGTGTGCATAAAGAGAATATGTACCTGAATACTTAACATAAGATGTGAATCTTATGTTAATCTCCATCTAATGTCTTTGAAGTAGCCTGACATCTTCTTGTAGAAGACAATCTTCAACCTAATATCTTCCTGTAGAAGATAATCTTCAAAATCATGTAGATGGTCCCATCCAATGTCTTTGAAGTAGCCAGACATCTTCTTGTAGAAGATAATCTTCAACCTAACATCTTCTTGTAGAAGATGATCTTCAAATACATCATGTAGATGGGCGATCCTCACCATCAAGCTGCTAATGACCAAGTCTTCTTGCCATGAACAAGAGATAACCTCCTCTCCATGAGGTAGAGTGTGAGCACACCCTTCATCTTCTCCAAGAAGAATCATTAAGAAGAACTCCATAGCTGCTCCTCAACATGCTTCAAGTTAGCACCATGGCTGCCCCATGTGCTAGAAGAAACACCACCTCTATTGAGGTCCAAGCTCTAGAAAGCTTGTGTTGATCCTAGGTGAAGGATGAATACAAGTGAGCCAAGCACTTGTTTATATAGTATTCTTGTACTTTGAAAAGCAAACCTCCAAAAGCCAAACAAGAAATTCTATCGCGAAAGCTCCGTTCGTGATTGCTCATCGCTACGCGATTCTGTCTTCATCCGCTTTTGCTTCTATTATAAAAGAAAACTGCCGCGCGCTGCCGCCAAGGGGATTCGAACCATGGTCGCTATTTAAGGAGGCTCCTCACATAGCCAAGGCACTCAACCCGTTTTGCTTTATAAGGATTAAGAATAAAAGCTACACATCCTTTTATCTGTGAGCAATTTTGACCAATCTTTGACCAATAGGAACATTGTTTTCCAACAATCCGCCCTGCAATGTCATATTGGTACAAACTGAACTGAATCTGCAAACTGTCAAAGCTGCAAATTACCACAAGCTTCAAGCTTGTACTCCTGACACTTCAAATCTTTTCTTCAGAAGTCTTCTTCAAAACTGAATTTGACTTTCCTTCAAAAAACCTGAACTTGCTGAATATGAACCATAATACTTGAGAAAATATGCAAACTAAATATCCAATAGTGTACTCATCAAGCAATCACTGCTTGACAACAAATATAGCATGAACTGTCTCTGCACCTGCTATCTCCTGTCTTCAAAAACCTGAAAACTTACACTAGGATCCATATATTTGCATTTACCTTCCAAAAAGATTTCTCAACGTACTTCTGCTGCGTCATGTAAATACACTAAACAAAATCAGGAACTGAATCCCGGAACCTGTGACTGTCAACTCACAACTTAGTGTATTATGAACACTGCTGATTCATCTCTGACTGTACTCAAGTCATGTCAACTCATCTCAATTGAAATCAACTGAAATATGAGTAAAAATCTATGATGTCGTCATGTCTTCATCCTTTAAATCCTTCATACCTCTTTCCTTCAGAACTTGGTATAAACATATATGTGTGCACGTCTGAAATATACCTTTCTGAAATATCAAGCTTCTCTTCAATAGAACTCTGGAACCTTCTCCTGAACAGGAACATCCTAACAGGAACTCTCTCCAAATATTCTTCTTCTTCCTTCTTCTTTCAAAGCTGGAACATAAAGAGAACCTGACAAAGGAAATATAGGAATACCTGAAATAGGAATACCTGTAGGTATGACTCTGCATTCTTTCACATATGGCTGAAAATAAGTCTTTCATGTTTCATCACCCCCCTGGATGACTTAACACTAGTATCCAGTATTCTTCAAATATATCAGACTTTATGAAATCTGGAACGTCTTCCTTCATAAATCTGATGTTCAGTGATCAATACCTGTATCTGAAACAAAAATCTCTGAACCCTTTTTATTAGCATTGATCAGATGCCAATAGCTTTCCATGTCATTCCTCAGCTTTCCAAAATCTAGAATAAGGTTAGCTGATCCTAACATAACAAAACCTTGCTAAAAGCTTTATAGGATTCATAACCTTCTGTAACATAACAAGTATCTTCTATCTCTCTGCAACACAAATTTGATAGAATCTGAATCTTTGACTGACTTCTTCAAATGTTAAGAATCTTCATAAACAAAGGATAGACAACCGACTCATAAATGCTCAAGATCATACAAGATCAATGATCTCTTCTGTGTAGAATCTGCTCTTATCAAACCTTCATGACTGAATGTTTGATTTGCTACCTGAATGTCTCCAAGTGTCCATGCTTTCTCAAAAAGTTGTAAAACTTTTCTTCAAACAAATCCTTCAAGGATTCTGCAATTCCTACTTGAAATATAAGTGGACAAACTTCTCACCTTGAGAACTCCAAAAGCTGCAAGTTGATACTTCATAACTTTCATATTTTACCCGGGTGAAATGTGATAGTACCTGCTTGACTTTCTTTTGGCTAACTCCACTTTTCAATCAAGTTATAGGATCTAATGGAACACCTTTTTGAATACAAGCATGTATCCAAAAAACTAGACAATCATAGAAAGTAGATTCTTCAAATGACCTGTACATCAACAAGATTCTGAATTTTCTGAAGTTTCTGAAAATACTGAATATGAGGTAACCGTTTCCAAACATAAAACCTCAACGCAAGTCTTCAACATCTGCTACAAAAAACTCTTTTACCTCAAGAATTAGATAAAGAAGAAATATACTTCTCTGCAACTTGTCATATACCAAGTAGCTCTCTATTGACACTCCAAGAATTCTTTGAGGGAACATATAAGCTGCCTGCTTAAAAAGCTTCAACTAAAACATAACTCATATATAAGAGTTAAAACATATATCTGCTGCTTTTCTTTCTCTCAATGCAATTCTTTGTCAAATCTACTAAATCATGACCAAGTGTAATGCAAAACAAGAAACTGCTTCTTCTTTAAACAAGATGTTCTCGTAGACTTGTCTTTGGGTGTAGAGGATAAAATAGGAAAAGTATATGGAAAGTATATGAGAAAAGGAAGCCTTACTTTTCTTTTGGAAATGATGGACTTTCTTCTTCTGCATCTTTCTTCCACCTGATGATGTCAACATCTTCAAACTTCTCTTCCATACCTTTTGTTCTCTTCATCTTGAAGTAGCAAACACTCTTGACTTCTTCAACTGAACTTTTCTCTTCCTCTAATGCTAAGAGTAAGAGATAAAACAAACATGGTATAAAAATGTAAGTGAATATAGAATCATGTTTTATCATCTCCTCATATCTCTGAATCAAAATTCTGCTTCAAATGTCTGAAACGACTAAATTCACCAATCGTTGTCTGAATGATGAATTGCCCTTCTAGAGTTACCTTCTCTAGATACATTTGTACCTTGATATCCAACCAACTTACAACAGAAAATTGGCTGAAAAAAAAACTCATCTCATCTCTGCGCTTGTCTTCTTAGATGAACTTTCTTGCCATGAAAGAGATCTTTCAAAAACTCTCTAGAAAAACCTCTAGATACCTGTTTTGATGTAGCCTTTATCTTTCAAATGATGAAAGCGTATAAAATCAATCCTTGAATTTCTTCAAATCTCTTCATAACTGCTCTTCTAAGATATGACCTGCAAATGATAATGTGATAGTAGAAATTGATACCTGTGATTTGATGTTGATATGATTTCTTCATCTTCTCTAAACCATTGTTCTTCCTTGAATTTGAAGCAGTCTTCTCTTCATCAAGTCTGGGTCTTCAAACAATACTTTTGTAAAGTATTTGCATACTCTTCAAAAATATTCGGCTGCTAACAGATCATCAACTTCTTACTCCACACTGATGAATGTAACTGAACTGTCTAATTCTCAAATCTCTACTCATCTAGATTAAGTGTGTATGTCAAATGTTAAATATTAGAAGATGCCTTTAAATTATATGTTGTAAATCTAGAATTCTAGGAACCTGGGATATGAATGAGCCTTAATGCATTGATGCCAAAGATCTAAAGTTCTGTAACCAAAACCTTAGTGCTCTGATACCAAATGTTGGAAGTGAGGTAGGCCCTTAGGCTCATGTCACAGGTCCATGGTTCCATAGTTCCATTTATGTACAACATTAATTCCAGCAATCTTCCATATTGACAAAACATGAACACTCCACAACTTAATCATACAGATGATGAGATAAAGATAGAGAAAGAATAGACAACATGTGTAAGGTGTTACGTAAGCCATCGCTTACTCATAGTATCATATATACCAATGTTCAATGTACAATGTGGGAGTAAAATTCTCAGCCACTCTATGTGATGAGAAATAGATGAATGAGTGAATGTACAATGTAACAAACATATTCAGATGTGTGGGTAGTAATCTGAATATACATGAGATGTGTGACCTAATAGGTTATAGAAGAGTGAATATGAGTGACTGAAAGAGGAAGGATCAGTGTGAACGGAAATCCTCAAACTCATGTGAACGCACCTTCTCAAACACCTCATAAAAATATGCATAAAGCATATAAGTACTGATTCTCTTGTACCTATGCCGAATAGGACTTCTTCTGATATGAACGCCACAGCCTCCATAAACTTCAAGTAGTACCTGTGTGCATAAAGAGAATATGTACCTGAATACTTAACATAAGATGTGAATCTTATGTTAATCTCCATCACATCTTCTTGTAGAAGACAATCTTCAACCTAATATCTTCCTGTAGAAGATAATCTTCAAAATCATGTAGATGGTCCCATCCAATGTCTTTGAAGTAGCCAGACATCTTCTTGTAGAAGATAATCTTCAACCTAACATCTTCTTGTAGAAGATGATCTTCAAATACATCATGTAGATGGGCGATCCTCACCATCAAGCTGCTAATGACCAAGTCTTCTTGCCATGAACAAGAGATAACCTCCTCTCCATGAGGTAGAGTGTGAGCACACCCTTCATCTTCTCCAAGAAGAATCATTAAGAAGAACTCCATAGCTGCTCCTCAACATGCTTCAAGTTAGCACCATGGCTGCCCCATGTGCTAGAAGAAACACCACCTCTATTGAGGTCCAAGCTCTAGAAAGCTTGTGTTGATCCTAGGTGAAGGATGAATACAAGTGAGCCAAGCACTTGTTTATATAGTATTCTTGTACTTTGAAAAGCAAACCTCCAAAAGCCAAACAAAAAACTCTATCGCGAAAGCTCCGTTCATGATTGCTCATCGCTACGCGATTCTGTCTTCATCCGCTTTTGCTTCTATTATAAAAGAAAACTGCCGCGCGCTGCCGCCAAGGGGATTCGAACCATGGTCGCTATTTAAGGAGGCTCCTCACGTAGCCAAGGCGCTCAACCCGTTTTGCTTTATAAGGATTAAGAATAAAAGCTACACATCCTTTTATCTGTGAGCAATTTTGACCAATCTTTGACCAATAGGAACATTGTTTTCCAACAACTCAGGTGCAGCCACTAGTGCTGTTCAATTGTCTTACTGTCAAGAGTTGAAATGAACTGTCAATCCTATAGAAGCATATCTCATAGGATTGGGAGGTGTGGAAACCCCTTGCCTAGGCGAGGTAGATCTTCCCATCTCCATTCAAGACAAAGTGATGGCAGTCAAAGTACTAGTGTGTCAAGATGAGGACCTCACTGAGCCTCTTGTCTTGGGTCAGGACTGGATCTATGATCATGCGGTCAACCTAAACCTAAGAAGTGGACTTCTTCAGGTATGGGTAAATCATAGTCGAATTACAATTGAATTGGAAAATGAGGCACTCAAGGACCTAGGTAAGGCACGAACTCCTGGAACTTCCAGGGGTGCACATGAAGTTGACAATGTTATTTTTGTCCAAAAATGTATAATGCAGAAAGAGGATTGTCTCAACAACGGAGTCAAGGATAAGACGGTACTCCCTTCTTTTCCAAACGCCAAAAGGATGCAGCAGCCAACGGCAGATCAAATACAGAAGAAGCAGAACACTACCTATACTAGAGGCCAAAAAAAGGAGCAAAGCAGATTGTTTCAGCCGATGAAACAAGTATGGAGGCGAAAAGGCGAACACTCTGTTCCGACCAGGCCAACACCACGGCCAAAACCTCTTATTAGTAATCAACAACACCACACTAATAAGAGGTCCTTCATAAATTCTTCTGCGAAAGTGAAGTCTATTTGGGTACCCAAGAAGTCAATGAAGGCCAGCCCACAATCACGACAAATCTAGGTGCCTAAGGCTTGCTTGCTGGCTCAAATAGCTACACCAAGGCCAAACCCTGTACAACATGTTTCACTCACACGAACATCTGAGGCCCAGTCTTACACATCACGCACTAACACGTATTCTTCCATGAGCACAAGTAGAATCACTTATAAATGGGTTCCTAAAAAGCCCCATTTTTTAAGTAAACACCCTATCACACTCTCCAGAGCCTCCACAAAGTCAAAATCAAAACCTATCCATTGCATTTGGCAACCTAAAACTTGTAATAAACCCCCGGATCCCAATTGTAAATCCATGTCCACCTACTAACTACTTCACTCTCACACCACATCATTCCGCTTAGCTCTTAGGTCTACCCAATCCCTAACTACACACACAAGCACCAAGCACTTACTAACCCCCTAACCTCTCCCGAACCTCATGTTACTGTTGTAACAGGGGACACAGTGTCATTTTTGTGTCCATTGCAATGTTAACATTTATTCATATATTCTCACAGAACCAGCTGCGAAGTTTTCAACATGGCTGAGGTGGCAGGAACTAGCTCTTAAACAGAAACAAGCCAGCAAGTGGTGGACTTAGACAGTTTACCCGTTTTGTCTGAGACAAATGAAAGAACAGAAGAATTGCGGGCCATCAAAATCATACCTATTGCGGACCCTCCCAGTGGTCATACCATGCCCGTAGGAAAAACTTCCCACTGGTTTAGTGAAGTGGCAGGACCCTTGGGAGAGGGAACGTACCTATGGGAATCAGAGTTGGACTTCAATGGGAAGCAAGGCAAATACCATTTCTTTACAAGAGAATTCGAGAAGTTACAAAATGCAGAAGGTCTACGTTCGATATGGGAGAAGGCAGGATTGGATGCATATTTCAGTGCACGGCTCCCAAAGCCTGACTTCATGCGATGCTACTATCTCATCAACACCTTGACTCCAAACCAGAACCCAAAAGGTGCAAGCTCATTTGTGATTCCATCTTTGACAAAGGGGAATGAGCTCAAGAGGTTCAGGCTATCAAACAACTTGGTGAGAGAGGCTCTAGATATGCGCGGAATGCATATTCCTACAGAGAAGGAAACCCTAGTACCGGATTACATGAAGAATCGAAGTCTCACCAAACTCAAGGACATGGTGTCCATGACGCCTAATATGGCAATACACCTTCGCATGTGCATGCAACACTTTGCTTTTCCTGCACAAGATAGATTCACCATGCCGCCCAAAAAGATTTGGTTTAGTTTGTATCTGGCAGAGACACAGAGCCTCACCATCAACTTACCCCACTGGATAATTGATCAGATACACCTAGCTCACAAACGATGGCCGCGGAAACAGGTTTTATATGGTTGTTGTGCTCTGACGAGAATCATTTATAGGTGTTTGGCTTATGACATCCCTATTCAACGGGCCCTAATGTGGAATCGTGTAGAGCAGTTTAGAGGCAGGACATCCACTGGACCCCCTTCTAAGAAGATGAGAGGCACTGTCCAAGTCCCATGTGCTCAACCACATGGAGCCACCCTAACACCAGACGTCACCCCTCCACCCCAAAGAGTCCGACCATTCACACTCCGACTTCCAAGATGCAGCACCGATGGTTCTACCTTGATATTCCCTCCTATCCCAACTGATCTTGAATTTCCTAGTGGTGCACCTTTGGAAGAACTCACGAATGAAGATTTCGAACAATTATTACAAGATGTAGAGCTGGAGGCAGAAGAGGCACAACAACTGGAGAATGTGCAAACACAGGAAACAACCTCCCAAGTACCTGTCACCACAATTGAAGTGGATGAAGAGGATGAGGAAGATGAAGAACAGGAGGAAGATGAGGAGGATTATGATCAAGAGCATCAAGATGAGCAACAAGAAGTGCCAGAACTTGTAGGTGCACCAACATATACAACTCAACTACAAAGGTTATACGACACAATCAAAGTAGTACAAGAAAGGCATCAACTCTCTCTTGTGTCAGGTCAAGCTTTGATGCAAGAAATGCTATCAGATGATGGGGTGGATCAACATTTCATTGACACCCTCAAATTAGTGTCAGAATCTTTCGGAGTTCTGGAGGCTGTCCACACTGCAGTCCGCCAGTCCGTGAGGTATGACAAACACAGAGTTCACACATTACCACGCGCAGGTAAGACTATCAGGATACCCGTCACAGAACAAGAAGTACCCATTGAAACCACAGCTACCCCCACCACCACCATTGACCTCTCTGCTGAAACCTTCGTTCAGACATCACCCATCTCACCCCAGCATCCCCAATCACCACCTTCTCCACCCCCACCACCACCTCCCACCATGGAAGAAACGACAGTCATCACCTCTACCTTCACTTATAAACCATCCTCATTCACATCATTCTCATTTCGAGAACCCACCTCACAAGACATCCTCTTCTCTTTCATCACCAATCCCTTGTACACTTCAACCCTTCTACCCTCCGAACCCATAATTGGCCATCCCATAATTCCAAGTGTGGTTGGAAACCCGGCACCCACCGAAGGCACCCTGTGTTTCCCAGCCTATTCCCCAATACGGGTACCTCCATTCCATGACCCTCACTTCCCATCTGGCCCCTACACCTCTTTCAACCTGACCTCACCACCCCAATACCCGTCCTTGGTGGAGCAGTTCATCTGCTCTCCAATGTTTCAGAGGCACATTTCCCCGCTGTTCGCAACGACATCAATTTACACGAACACCACACTCACTTCACCTACCATACCCACCTACATGGTAGCCCCTGTACACACCACCTTGTCTGACCCAATGGACATTTCACCAACCACAGCACCTCTCCCCACGATTCCACCATCTCCCCCTCCCTTACCCCCCACCTCACCACTCACATCATTGGCACACACAGCATTCACTACCCCCCTACCCAATCCCACCTCCCCTCCATTTCAAACTTTTCCCCTTGCATCTCATAATGTAAATAGCACGTTCAATACATTACTTCAGTGTGCACATCAACTACAACAAGAATACCATCAATTGGAAGAAAGCACTGCTGCCCTCCAGGCAGAATCTCAACGTCTGCAAGCTAGAGTCACCACTCTTGAAGCGGATTACCAAACGCTCCTAACCGAGCATACCACCTTACAGCAAGCTCACTCCGAATTGGAATCAAAGACATCAACAGTAGATGATCAAGCAGTCAAGGAACTAGAAACAGTGCTCCAAGCGCAAATGATATCTAATGCTACACTCAGATGCAACCTTGGGCTATTAAGGAAGCATATGGCAGCAGCACTAGAAGAGAACAAGAGACTTCAACAACAAAACCAAGACAACTTTGAAGCGGCTATGGAAGGAACTGCAGGAGCAACCATTAGCCCTACCAAGTATAGAGCAGTCCCATCGGAAGACATTCGCATCTTACTTGAGGAGCATGCAAATTTCTTGGAGTCATATGAAAAGTTAGAGACTGAATGTGCAGACCTGAAGAAATAGATAGCCAGTGCCCCCACAGCTCAACAGGAGCCGGTAATCTTGCAACACTCTACAGAAGAAGTAGAGACCCTCCGGAAACAGGTGGCAGAACTCCAAGCACGCCTCTTACCATATGAAAGGCCACCCTCGCCCACTGAAGAACCAGAACCTGAAACAGTAGTGGAAATCCCCGTCGATGACAGCTATGAAGAGCCGTACAAGCCAATGCCAACACTCGGTGGTCGGACTACAGAGGAAGGACAGGACACTTTAGAAATTCAAGTTCCAGATTGGGTCAAAAGGGTCGAGAAAGTGGGTAAGACACATGATGATCGCGTTGCTGTGCAAATGCAATCTCTCACAAATCTGGAAGAAACTGTCCTTCGGTCTTCTTACTTTCAGAACCTATCCCACCAACGGTTAATCATAACATCAGAGTCGCAATACATGCCTTATTTTGTCTTGCTACATGATTATAATGCAGAAGTTAAAAGACATACAGGGAAGGAGCCCACATTTGCCACTCAATTTGAGCCAGAGGACTTACCGACAAATGCGTGTGCGGGCTCGATTTTCCAGCCTAATTGGCGTGCACGTCTACTAACCGATTACCCTGAGATGATGAGCACCTGGGCAACCATGCCACTGTATATCAAGTATAATCCATGCTATTGCCCAATGGTACGTCGCAGATCTTGGCAAGCATTTGCGATCAAGGTACGCAACAATAAAGAATGCTCGGCTTGGGTTAACTATCCATATTTTGCTCCACTTCGAGGGACCCCAACCGTAGCCTACATGATATCAACAATTCGGCACTGGTCTACACGTCTAAATAATGTACCCGACATAGCAGCGAAAATGTGTATGAAGATATTCGAGCTCATGACCATTGTCTTCAAAACCTTTCGGAATGTACAAGCTCCATACATCTCTGCCCCTAGATTCTCTCAAGGTAACAAGGATTTAGTCTACGACATGAGCCAGACTCCCTCGGTTACTATAATCTTTGCTTGGCATGCACGAATAAAGTACTTACCCGCATGCTTCAAGCAGACATTTGAGGAAATGTTCTCTACAAGATTCTGGGAATATCATTCAGAAATTTTCATTCCCAGACCCACACATTTGCTACATCTATTCGCAGTAGAACAAGCGATCCATGCAGATCAGTTACGTCTGTCACATCCGGACATTCCAGGACCAATTGATTGGGATCGTACGATGACAGACTTGGCCAGAGGACTACGCATACAAGAACATCAGCTTGCCACTCAGGTTGTGGAATATTACATCCAACACTCCCAGCAACAAGGGTCTGTCAGGGACGACAGACGCGAGAGAGGGGAGGGTGTTGGAACTGAAGGACTCACTAGGCAAGGAAGCTTAAGAAGGGAGTCAGAGAGAAGAGAAAGTACAAGCAGATAGAGCAGTCAACGACGATCTGGCAAGTAGGCCAATATTTTTTCAAGACATTTATGCACATAAGAGAGGTGGACACAAGGAGAAGGAGCAAGTAGGGAGCTCCAGGAAATGTATATCAAAATGTTAGAAGAAATCCCTACAACAATAGTGATTTTCATCACTAAAAACCCTCGTAAATACCATTTCACATTTTTGTAGCTCCATTTTGTGCAAGCCAAGGAGTCCTTGAGCTTGAGGAGCTTTAGAAGTATCTACCTGTCAGTTTTCACATTTTTAAGACTTCGTTTGAACCTCCAAATAGGGTAGAGAACCTAATTTTTAACTAGGCCGGACACTAGGTCTGGACAAGGCCAAAACCTAGTCAAAAACTATAAATAGAGCTAGAGAGCTCATTTTTGAGGTTAGATTGTAATTGAAATGAACTTGTAAGAGCTTTTTGGAAGTAATCTAAGAACTCCATTGCTTCTCACTCTTTGTCTTGCCGTGTGTGCGCGTGTGTGTGTATGTGTGTGCATGTTTGTGTGCTTCTCACTCACGCACTTGTGCCTCCACTTGCTCGAGGTCTTCATACCATCCTCACGTCTTCCCGGATTGACATTAAAGGAGGTGATACTCATCACTGAGCTACAGGAGCCTCAAACCCTAGTGGTTGAGACACATATATCTCCTCCTTGAGGTCTCCATTCAGGAATGTTGATTTGACATCCATGTGATAGAGTGTCTAATGATTATGTGCAGCCACACCTAATACTACTTGGATAGTAGCCATCCTTGCAGTCGAGGAAAATGATTCACAAAAGTCAATGCCTTCAACTTGTGAGTAGCCCTATGCAAGAAGCCTTGCTTTGTAATTTTCCAAAGTACAATCAACCTTATACTTTAGCTTAGAGAACCACTTAGTGCCAATGACTTTATGCTTAGGGGGTCGATCCGCTAGATCCCATATCTATTATTCATGATATTGTTGTATTCTCTTTGTATGACAGCTCTCTGATTCAGATCGTGGAGTGCCTCTTCCACATTGGTTGGTTCCTTCTCTTGTTTTTGAATGATCTCAACCATCAGGGTTGTGTCTACAATATGAGCACTTGTCTATCTCTATTCTTCTATTCTCTATGATCGCCTTGGACCGTCTGCAACCTATTCTCATGAATATGGGATGAGGTTTGAAGAATCATAGAGTTGCTTGACCCAATGTGGCAATAGCTTTTCTGCTTGGGTGATGATAGGTTGGTGACTTTCAGATTGATCATCTGAAAAGGATGCTTCCTTCTCTTGTGTAGAAGGGATAGTGTGGGATTTGAACTCATGACCTACCAGCAAGGAGTATGATGGGCTAACCACATGCCTCAAAAGCCATTGTTGAGGATTACTTCCTAATCCTACCTCTAAGGGTGTGGTTCAATCATCTCCTGCTATCATATCTTGAGTCTAACACTCTCTTCCCCGTCTAGAGATCATTGTCCTCAATGATCAATGCTTGATCTCTCCTTGAATTGATGTCCTCACCCTTGCATGGTCTCTTGAACCTTCTTGTTCTCAACCTTGGTCTCTTGAACCCTTTCTCTCAAGCTTGGTCTCTAGAACCTTGCCTTTTTGCTTCTTGGCCACTTGCCTACGAACTTGCCTTGTTCACAACCTTGTTCTCTTGAGCCCCTTGTTCTCAACTTCTATATCTTGAACCTATATCTCATCCATGCTAGATATATTGGATCCTCAATCTAGTGCTTCTATTGGAAGATATTTTGAGAGCTTTCCAATGGTATATTGCATGTCTAAATCCGACTTATGGATTGAGAGATACACTCTAATCTTTGTTGGGCTCACCTTTGAAAGTGACGTGCGCACCTTCCATCCACCTTTCCCAAGCATATGTCCTAAGCTCTGACACCAATTGTGGGATTTTAACTCATGAGCTACCACTAAGGAGTACGATGGGCTAACCACTTGCCCAAAAAGCCATGGTTGAGGATTACTTCCTAATCCTCCCTCTTAGGGTGTGGTTCAACCATCTCTTGCTTGTGATATCTTGAGAAATGTGAGAAGTGGAGAATAACATACTTGGGACTCACCTCCAAGCCTATTTATAGCCATTGTGTAGTCACCATCTAGAGTTCTCTCTAAGGTCCATCTACTCATCTGGCCATCATGAGTAGGTACCTCATATGAACTCTCTGGCTTTTGGCCTTGGGTATCCCCCGAGCAAGGAACTTCTCATTCCTCCAAGCATGTGCATCTTTGGAATATAAAAATATCTGCCCTCTTCTAAAGATCATTGTCCTCCATGATATAGAAGGAGCTATAGACCTAGGAATTAGAATCTGTGATTCCAACTAATAAGAGTAGAGTATGCTAGGTGTCTAAAATACTAGATGCTCAAAAAGTAGATATATGTTGATGATATAATTCTTACAGGTACAAGTGAGAAGGGGATACAAGGACTTAAGAAGAAAATAGAGAAAGAGCTCAAGATCAATGATTTGGGAAACTTGTCATACTTCTTGTGAATGGAGATTTCATATACTCAACATGGAGTATATGTAACTCAAGAAAGGTATTTGAAGAATTTACTAATCAAGTTTAAAATGGTAGCACCCACTCCAATGGAGGTGAATCACAAGCTGAGCAGATATGGAGGAGAAGAATTCAAGGATATGAAGTTGTATCAAAGTTTGGTTGGTAGCTTAATCTATGCTACATTGACTAGGCCTGATTTGTCATATGTAGTTGGTGTGTTGTCTTAATTCATGCATTGTCCTAGGAAAGAACATTGGGTTGTATGACAAAGGGTGTAAAAATACATTAAGGGTACACTCAAGGAAGGTTTGTATTACGGTTTTACATCAGAGACAAACATCAAGATATACAGTGATACAGATTGGGCAGGTAATCCTGATTATAGGAGATCAACCTATGGTGTGGGAGATAAATTAATCTCTTGGTGTTCTAAGAAGCAACATAAAGTTGCTTTGTCATCCATAGAAGCAGAGTATAAAGGTATGGTTGAAGATGCAAAGGAGGTTATATGGTTGAAGACTCTCATAAGGAGTTTTGATATCATTCAGAGTACACCCACTATTCATGGAGATAATATGAGTTCATTGTATCTAGCTGCTAGGACTAAACATATTGAGATTCAGTATCACTTCTTGAGAGAGAAGGTGATTGATAAAGAGATTGATAAACCTTGTGTTTCATGCTAGGACTAAACATATTGAGATTCAGTATCACTTCTTGAGAGAGAAGGTGATTGATAAAGAGATTGAAGTCATACATACTTCAACAAAAGATCAGATTGCAGACATGTTAACCAAAAGCTTGGATGGACCAAAGCTATAGAGATTCAAAGACATGGCAGTTATAAAGAATTTGGAGAAAATCACAATTGATGATTAAGGGGGAGTTGTTGGTGTAGGAAAATCAACAATTGGTGATTAGGACAAAGGTTTGCAATCAAAGAATGAAGCAAAGATCAAATTCAAAAGCATGAAGACTAGTAAATGAAGACCTGTATATACATTTACATTAAACTTGTAGTCAAGTTATATATATTTTTGAGTAAGTGACGAGTTTGTATATATATGCCTATATATACAAGTAGAAATTCAGGGCATAGTGAGAGATGATGTATGAAAAGTTGCAAGAGTCATTAGACACTTTAGAAGTGATGAGAATATGTCTCATCAATCAGATGTAATGTTTTCCTAAAAAAGGGAAAAGTTGCACCTCGATCTTTTTCTTAGTGCTGCTTTTGTGTTTATCATTTTGTGAAATGCTTTTGTACAAGTCTAGTTCTATAGTTGAATGACCTTTGTACAAATTTTCAGATCCTAATTGTGATCAAGTTGAGAGAATTTTAAGTAGGAACATTTACATGTGTAAATGTGAAGAGGAGAAGACTATAGCAGGCACACATTCGATGATAATGTTATGGTTAGTTCTCCTTTCATAGTGTAAATTTTTGAGCAAGTAAGTACTAATTCTTTAAGTTGGAAGGTAAGCTACCTATGTCTAAAAGAATTTGAATAGATGGGTTCTAGTTTGAGAGAACTATGCATTAGAAGTTGCAGGTGTGCAAAGTCCACTGTATAGAAGTAGAGTTTTAGACATAGGTGAATTGTTTGGAGTAAATCTCAAGATTTACTAATCTTTTGTAAAACATTTAATTTGGAGAAAGTGCAAAAATACTAGACAACACCTCATACAAAGTTTCGTTAGAAACGTTACACATTTGATCAGTCTATGAGTGAATTAAGTGAAGTAGACTTTTTGTGTGTTAAGTTTGTTCATAGTTAGTTCAAAATTTTGGTAATTTGGTATTAGTCTTCCAAAAATGGTTGCGTTTTTGAGTTGTTCTTGATATAGAGGTGCTCTAACATCAAGGATAACTTATTTTTTGGAGATTAACACTCTCCAATGTGCATAGCATAAGTACTCGGAATATCATCGGACTCCCTATGCCTAGACCTTGACCACTAACTTGTGACGGCTTGTCACCTATAGAGACCTTGGCGGCTTGCCCTCATCTCCATGAAATAACTATTGACAGACTGTCATATGGTATAATTGTGCAAAATCACTTACTCCACTAGAGTAATGAAAAGAAAATACTATGCTGATCCAAAACAATCTGACTATGTCCCCAATATCTATGAAAAAATACTAAAAATACATGGAAATCTTTTCCAAATAGTGCTTAATCTCTAAGCTCAAGTAAATCTACTTGATTTAATTACTGTAATGAAATGAAACTCAAGAAAGTATCATCATGATCCAAAATATAAATCCAAGATGACAATCTTTCAATGTCCAAACTATGGACCTAAGATGTGAATCTATCAATGATCCAAACTATGGATCGAAATCTCGATCTGCAACATTTAATGATCTAAACTATGGATCGAAATCTCTCCCATACAAAGTAAATCACAATCCACTCTGTGGAACTAAGACTATCATGCCAAGTGAAGACGTCCTAAGAAAGTATAGCAACTAGTGAACTACCACCATCTTCTCAATAATACCATGCATGATGTTCCAAGTGGATGAAACTTGCTTTATCTCTAACCACCATCTAATCATCACTATGATGAGATCATTCCTAACTAGGAATAAGGTGTCTCAAGTAAACTACTTTAATAATCTGGAACTCCTAGATATAATGAGGATCATAATTTGAGTCCACTAAATACACTGAAAAATGGTAAGTAGATGTGTGCACACTCATAGCACACTAGGCTAAGCATCTAGCTCACCTCATACACACTATGTATGAACCATGAACTAACCTTAGGCATATCAAATAAAGTAGTATGTACTCTATGAATTTCTTCTCAATGCAATTGCCTATTCACACTTCTTATGTGCAAACCTTGCCTTTCTGCTTCTAAGCTACTTGCATGTAGACTTGCCTTGTTTGCAATCACACATACAAAGTGACTATCTCAACTACCCCTCTGTTGTCTAGTAATAAGAAGATCATATGAATGAACTCCAAATCATATAAAAAATACAATCTCAAAGACTTCTCTCCCATACCATCTGTCCTACACCTAGGCAGAATACAAATTTTGATGTCCCATACCACCAAAATTTATACCCACATAGATGTGTGTATGAATTTAAGTCGAACACTTCTCTCAAAAAAACAAGAATAGATAAGTGAGAACTCACAACCATAAATAATAACAATGAAATCATGAAGTCTTCCTGAAGTGTTTCCTTCCCTCTATGGAAGGAACAGAGTCATTCCTATGACTCTATCACTCATAACTATCTGTAACATCAACTCATCTTGAGTTGCAAAATGAGAAACTATGTAATAATCAACTCAAGTAGAGTTGTGAATGATGTGGCTTGCATCAGATATCAACGCATGTGACTTGAGTAAAATATTAAATCACAATAAATTGGAATTTATACAACTTGTATCAATCCAAAATATATGAAATGAGAACAAATACTATAAGTTCTTTTGTTCCATGCTCTCATGACACGATATATATTATTGAAAATTTCGACAGAGTCTCCTCTGTCCTACTGAAAATGATCACCATAAACCAATGATCAATAAACAATTATCTAGGGCATGGCTAGCCCATGGTGATCACATCATATGAAAAAGGTATGATAAAAACCTATGGAAAATCTTTTCTTTTCAACAACATCTCCTGCATAAACAATTTCCAACAATAGTAGATTCAACATTAATTTTAACCAACTTTCACTCACAAGAAAAGGTATGAAATTTTTTGACCTTATGTAGCTTTTCTCAAGCATTCATTAGGCTCAAAAATCACTTGAGATGGATATTTTCGTAGAGTTTTATAACCATTTCATTGGAAAGGGTCGAAAACTTGATGACCAACTTTGAAAATGTACAGGGTCATCTTCTTGAAGCTCTTAGACTGATAAAAAAAAATTCTAATTTCATTTTCTTTATGCCATAATCTAGAGCAACTTATCTAGTTTGGTTTCAAAAAATTTCAACTTAAAATTCAATCAAATACTCATTCAAATCTATCATTCTATCTCTACTACACATGTGCTTAGGTGAGCCTAAAAACAATGCAGCTACACTATTAGAATATCTTCTAACTATGAAGATAAATTCCAGAATATTTAAATTTTGGGTATATCATAGGGTCTATATGGAGTAGCATCTCCAAGAAAAAGTTTTTGAAATTGGAGCTTCCACTATGAAAAAACCATGTGTTCGGCAGACACATGTACTACTTTTTGGCAAATCCTCATCAAAAATTGTTTTGAGAAGAATAGGTCATTTGACCTACCAATTGATATCTAATTTGTACCAAATTTTAATGGCATTTAGCTACTACTATCTAGTTTTATTGATACAAACTTCATAGTATTAGGACATTTGAAGCTTTCAAAATGACCAAAATACTAAGCCTCTATACCTGCAATATTTTAAGAATCTAGAAAGACTAACGTTTACTATTTTCTTTATATCTCGTAACTAGAGATACATAGCATCTTGATATTTTAAGGCACCATCTAGAGGTGTTTAGATAAACTTATAAAGAAAAATCATGCAAATTGAGTAAATGAACTAAGAAAACCAATCATCCGTACGTGACATGGTCTCTGGTCATTTCATAAATTCCAGAGCAACTATAAGCTTTCATATCCATCAAAAATCATGCAATTTGGATCTATCGATGAAGAGGAATGCCCTTTGTAATAGGCCTTTGTCACTTGTTTCATGCCTCTACCTCTATTACTTGAAATTTAGTCAGCTTAAAGAAAAGCATATGAGCTACTTGCCCTCCAAATTTCAATGAATTTGAGCATTCCCTCAAAGAGCAGCATCCAAATCTCTATGAGGCTGTCACCTCACTAACTATTTGCTCAATTATTTTTTTAAATCTAAAAAATAAGGAGACATGTTAATCTTTATGATTAGACATACTCGTTCATTCTCTTGGATGAATTATGACATTGAGACATATCCATGCTTATAATGATCTTTTAGATCATTGCAAACCAATTAACCATCCAAATCTTCTCGTAGAAAATAGATTCTTTGTAGTATCTACTTTTCAATGAAAGTGAATATGTATGGATGTCATTCTAATCATTGTGATTCTCACAAATTCATTAACCTCATCAAAACCAATCACATACAAGCATTCAATACTTGTATTGATGATCATAACCATAGCACTAACTTGTGCCAACTAGGGATAAAATTCCATAACAAGTACATAGATTCCAATGAAGAGCAATTCATGTGCTCATGAGTTACTAGATGAAAACACATCTTAATTGTTCTTGAGAGATATAACTTTGTCATTTAATTTCTAAAGGAAAAATTAGTCTATGCATGGTACTTCTATCACATACCTCATGCTCACCCTAACTCATTGTGGTGATAGATAAAATGATCTTCTATAGACAAAAAATGCATCATGCATGTCACCTTTCTAGAAACCATATCATCTATATATGCATGCATCCACTCATGCATCTTCTACTTTGCTTCAATAACTTTATATGCTTTTTGCTATGTTGCACACATAAGACTTCCTCTCTCTTACAACATAATATTACTCTAGTACTCACATGGCATATAACACCATATGGCTACAAAAATTTTGGTAGCACTTCCCCAAGAATTTTGGTAGCACTTCCCTAAGAAAATGAAGCCTGAAAAAAAAAAAAAACCATGATACAATGATAGGCATCAACTAGTGGTAAGAAACCACTTTCTTAGCTCCAGAAACCTACAAATAAAAATTTCTCCAATATGTGTTGTAGGGCACTACACACCCTTTGCAATGGTCAAAATATGGTATCTAATAAATAAAAGAAAGAATTTGAAGTGTATAATCTACACCAATTTGAATTTCTTGATTTGGATATTCTATGAGGAAGTTATGGCGAAAATAATGGAGCTAGGTGGATGGGTAGCATTTGTGAGAAGTGGAGAATGACAAACCTGGGACTCACCTCCGAGCCTATTTATAGCCCTTGCCTAGTCACCATCTAGAGTTTTGTCTAAGGTCCCCCTACTCATTTGGCCATTATGAGTAGGTACCTCGTATGAACTCTCTGGCTTTTGGCCTTGGCTATCCCCTAAGCAAGGAACTTCTCGTTCCTCTAGGCATGTACATATGTGGAATATAACAGATACATCTTGAGCTAGGTTCATAGTGGATTGCCCCTTCACCTTATGATAAATTGAAAGCTCTCTTTTCCTTCTACATTGCATGTGGCTGCTCCTCCTTAAACACCACATAGTGGCTTTCCATGGTCTTCTTAGCCTTAGGGTCATAAAGCTTATAAGCCTTCTTATCTTAACTGTACCGTAAGAAGATACACTTGATTCTTTTTTGTTGAATCTTGTTTCTCTCCCTATCTAGAACATGTACATAACACTCACTTCCAAATACTTTGAAATGAAAAATAGATGGAGTTTTACTAGTGTAGGCCTCTTGTGGAGTCTTTCCATCAAGTGCCTTGGTGTAGTTTTGATTCAAGATATAGACAATAGAGTTGATAACTTTTGCCTAAAATTGATTAGGTAAACCCTTTCCCTTCAACATGCACCTTGCCATTTCCATGATGTTTTGATTCCGAAGTTCTGCAACAGTGTTCTATTGAGGGCTATGTGCCACTCTGAGTTGATGCTTAATTCCTTTATTCTTGTAGAAATCTTCAAACTTTGTTGATGTGAACTCACCACCGATGTATGTCCTAAATTCCTTCATCTTCTTCCCTATTTCGATTTCAATAAGCTGAAGCCATTCTATAAGCTTACCAAAAGCTTGAGCCTTATTGGGAAGGAAGTACACCCACATCTTCCTGCTATATTCATTGACAAGTAACATGAAGTAGGAAGATCCACCAAAGGCTTGTGTAGCCATTCTTTTTGTACAAGTCAACATGCACAAACTCTAGAGGATAGCTTTCTCTATTCTTGCTTTCTTGTGGAAACACGTTCCTATGTTTCTTTCTAATCATGCAAGCTTCACATGGTTCCTTCATTTCTATAATCAATGGTAGGTGTGAAACCATACCCCTGTGATGCATCTCCTTTAGTACAGGGTATCCCATGTAGTGGAATCTCTCATGCCATAGCTTACTTGTGCCCACACTTGTTATGGTTTTAAGACTAGACAACTCATACAAGTTGTTCCTCCTTATGCCAATCCCATCAACATTGTTGTTACTATCCATAATCTAAGCGTTTGTCTTACTAAAAGATACTGATGACCTTGATCAATTATCAAAGATTAGGCAAGGATGAATGATCTTCTTCTTCTTCCTCTTCTTCTTAGATTACATAAAGACAATGTATAAGAATGACCTAATACAACAATACAACTGGTGCAATATATAAAGAACAATACTTAAGGAAAATCCTAATGTCCGTGAATGAGTGAGCTGGCAAGAAACAAATGTGTCATCACTCTCAGTAGATAAATCTAGTAAAACTCAATGAAGTATCCCAGACATATACTAGTGTGACCACTAAACATGTTAGAGAAATGAAAAAGTGATATGTGTCATCCTAGATCATGACATGTTGAGCTTGATATCTCAAGAGAAAAAGACCTTTATAGTTCCTTATAGCCTTTAAAGGAAACCATCACAGTAAAGGTAGACAACAATGCAAGATGTCATGCAAAGGGCAAAGGTTTCTTTCATTAATTCTAATGGGGATGTCACAAAACTTTCAAATGTGTTTTACTGCACACATCAAATGAAATCCGCTTTCAATAGTGTGCTCCTCTTTGAGTGCGAGAGCATATGATTGAGCTCTCTTCCTTATCTCCTTTCTCATGACATAGTATCAATGCTAGTGTGGATGTAGAGAGATCATGGAAAAGGCCAATAATGAAGAGTATGCGAGAAGGCATGGAGAAAGTGCGACTCTCAAACGACCTCAGATTGCTATGAAAATTGATGTGAAGATGGAAGGCATCAAAATATTTTCATGAATTATCCCTATAGGGTCACACATTTTCTTCATAGTTTTGTTTGGGAGCCATCTCGACCTCTATTTTGAGCCTGCAAGGTAGGGCCCATGGAAAAATGTGGACAGTTTGCAAAATTGTAGCTTGCATTCTACTGGTGAAAACACACAGAGAAGTAGATATGCAAGGAGATGAGAGAGAATGCAGTATTGGGTGAAATCTCCCCCCATGCACTTTGTTTCGATAGTTCACAAACTGCATGTATTTATAGGATTTTTTTCATTACATTGAAAATAGTGGTTACACGAGAGCGGCTTCACATAGATCATGGTCTACAACGATTCCTATCCTAATCGCTACTTTTACTAATTTTTTCTAAGAATAGAACCCTGTTAAGAGGGATGTGCATGACCCACTCTCAACAGAGCTACCTAATTATTCACTTCACATAAGAAGGAAGAGAGAGAGGGAAGGGAATATCATACTAGGACACAAATGCTCAACGACTCGAATTCCAATGTGCACTTATTCTTTCATTATAGAAGCCATATTTTTATACACAAATCACACACCCCTTCATATGGGCATTTTTTCTTTTCATTGCACCCCTTAGGTGAGCCTTCGACTAGACCTTAATCCTATGCATTTTAATGAGAATTCCCAACCACAAATTAATGCCAAATGTTCATCCTAACATTGGCATGCATAGTGGACCCGAACTACCACTATCCCTTGATTGGTACTACCCCCTCAACAAAATGAAAAGTACATGGAGACCATTTATATGCTGGGAGCCTTTGTACAACATGTCATACAATGAAAGGGAAAAACATAATCTCTAAGAGTGCTTCAATCCATGAGCCTCCACATCTCTTGTGCTCGAGGATACCGGTTCCATCACAATCAACAAAACCAAATACATCAAGCCAAGCCCTCACATCAAGGCCAACACATATCCAAACAATCTCTAAAAATAAGAACTCAATTCTTAGAGATCTCCATGTAGATCTCCATAGTGCTAAGGTGATAACACCTCCCTTGGGATAGCATGGTCCAACTCCAAGAGCATAGCCAATGCTAGTAGCAACCAAGATATATATGTGCATACATTATCATGCTCTACCCTTATGAACAATAGTTGCAAACCAAAGTGCATGGTTAGACCATGGTATGGAGTGCAAGCAATGCCCATAACATGTCGAGAACTATGAGAAATGTGTAATGCAAAGCAAATTTCCTAGAACTTAATCCATGATATGCAACTACACTACACAGAGCCCATAGTCTACCCTCCTATATGCATTAGCATGAAGTAAAAAAAGTGACATAATTACATTGCTTCATCTTATACATCAATTACATCATAGTCATATGTCTTTCGACAATACATCATGATCATATACAATCTATGTAAATTTGTAAGAGGAAGGGAGCATCCAATCATAGCTTTATCATCATCAATCTTTACTTCTATTTTGCATATTCTTCTCCCCATAAGTACTACAACATAAATAATCAAATATTGATCAAGCATAGCTTGTCTCTTTGGATTATTACAATTAGTATCAACGAATAATGAAGACTCAAACCACCATGCAGGCATGTATCCCATAGTCCCACATCATCCACCACTCGAAACATGCACTCAAAACAAAAGAAAAAGAAAATTAGTGAATGCTTCTAACTAATCAATGGTACCTCACATTCACAATCTACATGGAGTGTTTCTACCAACTTAAAGCTACCTCACACTCTCTCATAACCAAAAACAAAACAAATGAGTGCTTCAATGGAGTTAACGCTGCCTCACACTCATACTGCACCACCTCATGCAAGCTCTTAGCATCGTCCATCATTCAACATGACAACCCATAGCATATAAGCTTTCATGTGATTAAGGTCTCCATAACTCAAGCATCAAAGAATTTTATGATACAATATGTGAGAAACATGGTTCACTCCTTACCACCAATGCTAAAATATCATGAAATTGTAAGTGTGAAGATTATCATTATTTTCATCATATGAATGATCAAAATTAGGTGGCGTGCATAAAATTGATTGTATGATGCAAACAAAGGCATCACAATCATTATTGCTAGCATAAGCATCTAGTATGGGTAGAACTAATGTATTCTTAAGTAGGAAACCATCATATAGCATATTCTGGAATAAATAGACTACATCATACTCATCAATCAGAATAGGAATCAACAAAACAAATGAAGGAGGACTATGCTACCACTTCTTTGTCTCTCTCTCTCTCTATCCACTTCTTTACTCTTCTCTATATCATTTTGATTTTATTAGAATCGGTTGTACAATCATTGGTACTACAAAATCCCCTAGAGCAAAAGTGGTGAGCTCGCGATGATTATGGAATGGTCTGGGTAGTGTAGGCAGAAAAGCTCGTGCCTAATTATAGCATAGAGATCATTAGCCCAATAAGCCCAATGAGTGGGTTAGAATAGAGGTCTCAGGTTGCGAACAAGGCGAAGACATGGCAGTCGTGAGTAATGATTTTTCCATGAAGAGAATGATGGCCCAACAAACCCCCGATGGCTTGTGTGAACTAGGGGTCAGCATGAACTAGAGCAAAATGGACGATCATCAATGTGAAGGGCAAAGATTTCTCCAATTATCGTCGGCTAACGAACAAAATGCAACATGGCAGAGCTTTTCGCATGTCCCCTCAAGGGATTGTGGGTGCACAGTCGCAAGGGCGTGCTAATGTTAAGAGGGATGTGCATGACCCACTCTCAATAGAGCCACCTAATTATTTACTGCACATAAGAAGGAAGAGAGAGAGGGAAGGGAAGATCATACCAGGATAGAAATGCTCGGAGACTCGAATTCCAACGTGCACTTATTCTTTCATTATAGAAGCCATATTTTAACACACAAATCACACACCCCTTCATATGGGTATTGTTTCTTTTCATTGCACCCCTTAGGTGAGCTTTCAATTACAACTTACTCCTATGCATTTTAATGAAAATTCCCAACTACAAATTAATGCCAAATATTCATCCTAACAGCCCTCTACGTGGGTCTATTTATAAACTATATAAAATCTAAATTAGATTATTGATGTCCGTCCTTTCACGCCTCTCATGCCCTCATTAACCTTCAATTGCTATATCAAAAACACCAAAACACATTAATACATTAATAAATTAACACTCCAATAATTCTTTGTTCAACGTATTCCATAATTCATAACATGCGCCTCAGTTGAAAAAGCAACTGACCTTAGTTGATAAAATAAAACTAAAGATGGATGGCCAATCACATGTTCCATCACTGAATGAGAATAAGCATGCTCCATGTAAAAACACATGCATGGAAATGTTCATGGAGGAGTTAAATTAATGTGTATGTGTGTGATATGTAGAAATTGAGTGATCATAATGGGGTGTTAATTGCGTTTTATGTATCCATTGACATTCTTCAATAGAGTGATTTTTGTACTTAACTAAATATGGATGATACTGAGTACCTGTGTGTATAGTAGTGACATCATGATCAATTATTTTCTCAAGAACTAAGACTTCAGATTGTTCTTCGATTAAAGGAGGGTCATCAAGAAGTGGAGTGAGTGGTAAAGTTCCTTTAAATGGTTTAAGTAAATTAATATTAAAAGAGTTATGTATATTCCAATGAGATGGTATATCTAATCTAAATTAATTATCATTATTTTTTTGTATAATGCAAAACAGTCCATAATAACATGGTGCAAGTTTAATTTTAGGATGCCACAAAATATTATTGAGACGTCTTTCAATGATACACCACATATAAGATCATTTTCTTTGAATTCATTGGCTAATCATTTTGTATTGAGATTACGTGTATAAGGTTCTTGACTTTTCCTAATGTGCTCATGATCATGAAGTATATAAATGTGAACTTGAGCAATAGAATCAGCCATTGGAATGTTAATTTGAGTGAGTGACATGGGATTGAGATGATTTTTACCATAAACAATTTCAAAAGGTGCACGACTAGTAGTGGTGCTTGTGGTGTTATTGTAAGCAAATTGAAGCAATGGCAACTTTTCATCCCAATTAGTGGGACTATCAAATGAATAACAATGCAAAAAATCAAGAATAGTACTACTTGTAGCCTCACTTTGTCCATTACTTTCGAGATGAAATGTAGAGCTAAAATCTATTTTAGAACCAAAATGTTGAAATAAGGCAACCCAAAAATGATTGCAAAATCTAACATCACGATCAGATAACATTACTTTAGGAAATCCGTGATGTGCGAAAATGCATCTAATGAATAATTTTGAAGGCTAAGGTGTAGACAAAGTTTTCTACAAGGAACGAAATATGCATATTTACTAAACCTATCAACTATTGTCGAAATCATATCATTATGTGATGAAGTGATAGGAAAACCTGTGATAAAATCCATAGAGATTTGTTCCCATGGTTCGTTCGAAATGGGAAGTGGCATTAATAATCTAAATGGTTTATCATGATGAGGTTTTACATGTTGTACAATGCATTGAGAAACATAAATTGCAATCTCTTTTTCCATGTGGGGCCAAAAGAAGAATTCTTTGCAAGCACAAATGGTGCTCTGTATGCTTCTATGACCCATGTAAGATGGTTCATGCATTTCTTTGATGAAAAAATCTTTAAAATCTTGGGTCATGTTTGCTATTTTCTTCTCAATAGGAACAAATGAAATGTCAATTTCCTTTGCCATAAGCTTCTCTCTTACAAAGTGGTGATGGACTTCTATGTGCTTTGTCCTTGCACGAAAAATTGGATTTGTAGCTAGATAAATGGAACTTACATTATCTTCAAGTAAGTGAGGTTTGGAACTTGCAAGTCCCAAATCTGACTACAAGTCCTTATTGCTTCTTGAGTTGCAATAGTTAAACCTCTATATTCTGCTTCAGTTGAAGATAAAGCAACTGTTTGTTGCTTCTTGGGACATGACACCCATTTTGAACCTACAAATGCTAAGCATCTAGAGGTACTTCTTCTATCCTCCTTTGCTCTTGCCCAATCTGCATCTGAGTAGATTTTGATATCCAAATCTGAAGATTACGGATAATAGATACCTTTATTAAGTGTCCCTTTGGGGTACTTGAGTACTCTCTTTGCAGCATTCATGTGTGGCCTTCTAGGTGAGTGCATGAACTGACTAAGCACTCCCATGCTATATGATATGTCTTATCTTGTGTGAGTAGCATATATCAAGCTACCAATTAAGCTTTGATACTTTTTAGGATCATTAATCTACTCACTTTCATAAACACTTAGTTTATGGTTCAATTCCAAAGGTGTACCTTCAAGCTTTGTGTTCTCCATTCTGAACTTGAGAAGTAGGTCTTCAATGTATATTTTTTGAGTTAGATACATCCCTTCATCTGTATAAATTACTTGCATACCTAGGAAATATGTGAGCTCACCTAAGTCACTGATTTTGAACTCCCCTTCCATGTGTCTCTTGATCCTTTGAATGCCATTCAAAGGATCAAGAGGCACATGTATACCTCTTCACTTATCCAACCATTTAAGAATGCATTTTTCACATCAAGTTGGAGGAGTCTACAATTTCTTGTAGCACCTACACTTATCAATGTTCTTATTGTAGTTATCTTTGCAACTCGTGAGAATGTTTCGTCATAGTCTACACCATGAGTTTGTGAGCATCCTTTGGCAAATAATCTTACCTTGTACTTGCAAACTGACCCACTAAACATCTTATTTGTGATGGTAAATGAACATAAGCTAAACAACCAAGCACTTGTCAATGTCCAAGACTAGGTTTTCTTCCATACCATGCTTCATAGGGAGTCATACCTTGGAGTGATTTGGATGGTAGTCTATTGCCAAGGTGCACACTAGTTGAAATTGCCTCTACCCATTGATAATGTGGCAACCTCTTCTCTTCAAGCATTATTTTGGATGATCCAACCAATGTCTTGTTTCTTGTCTCTGCAATTCCATTCAACTTGGGTGAATTCCTAGTAGTCTCTTTCCTTTTGATACCTTTATCCTACAAGAACTCATGAAACTCTTTGGAGAAGTATTCTCCCCCTCCATCAGATATGAGCTTCTTGAGTGATCTAGCTGTATGCTTCTCCACATGTGCTAGATATTTTGAAGCAATCAGAAATTTCAATCTTACTCTTGATAAAGTACATAATAGTCCATCTACTATGCTAATCAATAAATAAGACATAATACCTTGATCCTGCCAATGAAGGTTCTTGGATTGGTCCCCATACATCTATACGTACTAAGTCTAATAAGTTGTTGTGGATGTAGCCTTTGTGATTGAAAGGTTGTTTTTGTGCCTTCCCAATCTGACATGCATCACATATGTTGATCATGTGTTGCTTTGATATGTTTCGCGATCCAAGAATGCTTTGATCCCTGTCTATATTCTTTAAGGTTCTTCACTAAGCTAGGCTCTTATGCCACACTTCAAGCTCACTTAGGGTTTGAGACCCAAAGTTGAATAGAGCTATTTTTTGGTTCCTCCTAGTTCAAAAGTAAAGAGCCTACCATGCTTCTCATCTTTGGCTATCTTCTTGAAGCCTTGACATGGATCTTCCACAAAAGCTCCATGTTGGGTGAACCTAACATGCAAGCCTTTCTCAACTATTTGTCCTACACTTATTAGCTTTTTTGTAATAGTGGGAACATAGAGTACCTTGCTAAAAATATTTTTCCTGCCATTGGAAGCTTTGACACTACCAATATTCTCCACACTATGCTTTGTGTCATCCCATGTTTGAATTTCATGTCTATGTTCTGGACTTTCCAAATCAAATAAGAGAGCTATGTTGCATGCAACATGATTTGAACATCCTAAATCTATGTAGAATAATTGATCATACTCTTTACCTTCCTTGTGGCTTAGATTCATCAAGAGCAATGAGTCTATCTCTTTGTGTAGTTGTCAGATTCATTTGCAAGATATCTCATTTTTTTCCTTATGATTATAAGATTTCTTCTGGATATAATCTTAGTATTAGCTATTCATTACCCTCGAGTATATTGAGCTTGAAATCTCTATTGTTTGGTCTCTACATATTCCCAAGTGTATGTGTGTTGGAAGCTATAGGTGCAAGGTGCCTGTTTGGACAACTTCTAGTCTGTCTTGTGGAAGGAGGTTAATACCCCTCACATTTTCCAAATTGAGAAATATTTGGCTTGTTGGAAAGCCCATAATATGTGTTTGTACTATGCAAAATTTCATAGGTTCAGTCCTAAGTTCTAGAGAGCAATTAAAGTTTTGGTGGACTATGGTAGTGAACTTTTTGGTCCTAGGATGGGCCTATCATTCTTCTATTGCAATTAGGGGTGGATATACTCCATCATATGCCACTAGGGTTTCGCTCACATGTCTCCTATAGTGATTTCTCATCTAGAAGACTATAGCCTTCTTTATGGCCTATCTTTGCAGATACATAGACTTGGACTAGGTGGATCGTGACCTTAAATTAAAAAATCCAATCTTGACCTAGAACTAGTTCTTCCAAAAGATCCGAATCCTTATAGTCTAAGAGCCTTTGCTGCATGGTATTGTTTCCTAAATGTAAGTGCATTGATATCTCTGCTAGGCACTCAATGATGTTTCTGCCAATCCCTATCATATGTGCTTTTGTAGGAATGATTTGAGCCCTTAGCTTCTCAACTAAAGAAGCTCGTATATTGCTTAGAGCGGCTCCCATGTCAATCAATGAATCAACTAATTGGTACTCATCTTTACCAATACCTAGGTTTAAATATGGCTGTCAGATGAAATTCCTTAGGGTTTTTGCTTGATTGGTGTGGTAGTTTGCTATAGGGATAAGTTCTTCTCCTTGTAAATACCTTTCATCATGTTTTTGTATCCATTCCTTTTGTTTTTGTATCCTCTCTAGGGCTTCCACTTTGGCTTCTTCTCTTATTCTCTCCTCTTCTCTCTTCCTATTTTGTGCTCCCAGAATTCTAGCTAACATTTGTTTTGCCGATGGCTCCATATACTTTTTGACCCTACAACCACTTATGTAGTTGGGTAATATGTCTCCATGGAGGGTGGCTAGGTTGATTGCTCCACTTATGGAAATTCTATTTATGAGTAATGGTCCATAACCTCGTTTTGCAGTTTCTTTGCATGTTGTTTTAGTGTGTAAACCAACACTAGATCTCCTTCTCTAAGCCCTTTATCCTTGATATGTGCATCATAGTAAGCTTTTTGTCTACTCTTGGCTACATAGATGCCAGCTAGAGCTTGTAATTTAGTCTCATGCAATTTCTCTATTTGATCCAATTGTCTTGATAATTTGTGTCCTATCCACTCAAACTTTTCAGTGACTGAGAGTGTAGGGACCAAGAATCGATTGGTAATATTGCATTTTTTCCATAGACTAGATTGAAAGGATTTGTTCCAATAGTCATTTTACATGCCACTTGTAAGATCCATATTGCATGATGCAATCGTTTATCCTAGTTCGACCTCCCATTATTGAGTATCTTAGTGAGGACTATACATAACACCTTATTAGAACTAGTCTGCTTGTCCATTAACTTGGGGGGTGATAGGGTGTTGAGTTTTTATAAATCACTAGAAATTCATTCATGAGTGACTCGATGACTTCGTTAGCGAAGTGTGTTCCTCTATCACTTCCAATATCAACAGGGATTCCAAATCTAGTGAATATGTTCTCGAACAAGAATTTTGTTGTAGTATGAGCATCATTTTTTCTAGTGGCTTTTTCTTCTACCCATTTTGTCAAACAATCCATAGCTACTATGATGTATTCAGCATGTGACCTTTTTGTTGGGGGGTTTATAGGTCCAATGGAATCAGTACCACATTTTGAGAAATATCATGCACTAATCATGGGTCTCAAGGGCATATCATCTCATCGTATGGGATAGTTTGTTCATTAACATACATCACAACTCCTCACATAACTCTCCTCACAACTCCTCACATAAGTCTCCTCACATAAGTCTCCTCACATACATTGATATACATCACAACTCCTCACATAAGTCTCTGCATCTATATGTAAAGTAAGCCACCATAAGCTAGTTGTCTACTTGTGTAGGCTATTGGGTGATCTAATTTTCCTTTCTTAGCTGGTTGTGCTAAGATACATCCAATTGCATATTTGGTAGCATCCACATGAATGTGGAATGGCTTATTCTAGTTAGATACCTTCAAAATTGGTGCTAAGCTCAATCTTCTCCTCAATTCATTAAAAGCTTTTTTCACACTCTTTCGTCTAGACAAATTGAGTCAAAAATCCATGCAAAGGTTTAACAATTATGTCATTCATGTGGATGAATCATCGGTAATATCCACAATGTCGCATAAAGGCTTGTACTTCCTTAGTATTCTTTGGTATTGGTTATTCCAAAATGACTTTTATTTTATCTTGATCGATTGAGATGCCATTGTTGGACACTGTATGTCCCAGAATTTTTCCTTGTCTGACCATAAAGACACACTTTTTTGGATTTAGATAGACTCAATATTGTCTACATTTATCAAAGATTTTCCTTAATTTAGGTATATGAGCTATGCATTGAGAAGAGTAAGCACATAGATCATCCACATAGACTTCCATGCTTTTCCTCAAAAACTCTTTAAACACATGACACATTAATCTCTCGAATGTTGTCGGGGCATTGGTCAACCCAAATGGCATAACTCTAAAAGCATACACCCCCCATTGAGTAGAAAAAGTGGTCTTATGCTAGTCCTCAGTAGTAATGGCTACTTGGTTATAACCCAAAAACTCATCAAGAAAGCTGGAAACTTCCTTGCCTACTACTCTTTCCAAGAGATGGTCCGTAATGGGTAATGGATAACTATCACGAATGGTAGCTGCATTAACCTTTTTCAAGTTAATACAAACCCTAGGTTTTTTATTTTTCTTGGGCATGACTACCAAGGGTGATACCCACTCATACACTCAATTTTTTATATAAATCGAGCCACCAATAGCTTATCAATCTCCTCTTTGTTTTTGTCCAAATATAAATCATTGTAGGTGTACGGTCTTTTTTTGGAGGGTTTAGCATCTATAGTCATCAGGATCCTATGGTAACAAATAGAGGGATCCACACCTTTGAGATCTTTATAGGTCCAAGCAAACACATCTATATATTCTCGAATCAACTCTATGAGTTCTTGCTCTTCTTCTATTGATACATCCTTACGTATGTATCTCCTCTTCTCCCTCCATCATTACTATTACCTTTCTAGTACGTTCTTTATTATCATAGGCTACTCCTTAGCTTCTCTTTTTGGCATTTGAATGGCTATTTTTCTTTCTTCAACTTCATACCTTTTGAAATGTTCAGGTATTTCAAATGATTCATGATGTGGCTCTTCATGAACTTCGGTTCTCTCCACTTAAGGTTTTTCTTGATGTTTTTATATGGCGAGTACATTAGTGCTTCCTTGTGTGTCTTCTTTTTCTATCTCTTTCATGTATTATTCCTTTGAATCAAAGTCTGGTTCCATCTCTATACTCTCATATTCCTCTTTCCATTCTTATTCTACCAATTCTCCTTCTTCTACTTCTTGGAGGACTACCATGTACAGACTCACATCAGATCCTTCCTCATCTACACACTCATTCATTGTCAATACCCCTTGTTTCACAAAAACATCTAATGTGGCTAATACTTCCATCCATCCATGTGGCTTGAATGCTTCATCTTGAAATATTTGAGGCATGTATGTTGAGTCTTCTATGGGCCTATAGTTCTTGTGTCCCATTGGCCGTACTTGTTGTCTCTCTTCTTCCTTCTTCACTTCTTTACACATCCATAGCTAGGCATCCTCATTCATCCAAGACTGGTCACTTGATCTTGCACTATGAATGGATACATCATCTTCTTCTTTATGGACACGGTTGCAAAAGTATGCAAATTTATTTTCGTGCTGGCACCTTGATGTTGGAGGTATAATGCATCTCTTCCCCAATCTTGCACTACTCTCAACTATCTCACAAAGGGTCACCCTAAGATCATATCATAATTAATTGCTTTTCCAAACTCATAGATAGCTAGTGTGTGTTCAAACTTAGCTCCAGAAGTAGTCAAAATGACTTTTCTCAAATTCCTAGAGGTCTTTCAACATGACCATCAACCAATTGTTACTTCGTTCGAGTGGGTCATAAAGCTGGTTTTCCCCATTTTTCCCATATTTCCTTGGTTGGTATCCCTACTCTAGCTCCTATCTCTAAAATTCCTTTGGGCATATATCCTCTCAACATAATTGGGATGCATGTATTTCCTTCATCTCCCTCATTAAATTCTCCCACTTTGCCAATTGGATATTTTATTGTGGGCATGGTTTTCACTTTGTCTCTTCTTGTTGATGGGATTTTTCTCTTCCAATTTTAGTTGTTGAGATAATTTCTTCCATGATTGAGGTTTGACTTGGAGCAACTCCTCTAATGTTAAAGAACATTGAACTTTAGTTCTTTTTAATTGAGACAGAGTATTGGAGGTTTCATCTAGTAATTTCTTTTCCTTGCCCCGAGTTATAGGTGCATGGAAAATTCGAATCTCTGTTCATATTCTCCCATGTAGTTGGGAAACGTTATCAAGCTCATTCCTTCCTCTCTAGTGTTATCTATATTGGAAAATTCCTAATGTTAGTGCACCACTGCCTATCAAACCCAACACAATTAGTGATGATGCATCATGGATCCACCAGGCATTGAATCATTCCATCAAAACACCAAGGAGTTAAAACCAATCATTTCTAGGATGCAATTGATCATGCCAATATCAAGCTTCCATCCCATCCTCTAGGTTCCTCATCTATAAAACCCTTGAGGAAAACATGATACCCCACCAGCATGACTACTAGATTTCCGCGGACCTATAATTTGTTCATAGTAACAGAAAAAGACAAGTTATTACATATCAAAGGGAAATCAAAGTTTTGGTTAGCCAAATTGTTGATTTTCTCTAGGCAAGGAAATGTGGACACCATCCCTATATAGGGAAATCACACAAATCCTAAGCAAGCCATACTTCCATGTTGTCCATTTGCCAAACCTGGCCACTGGAGCAAGCCTGACATGAATAAAGTGGTAAGTATCCCTGCCTGTGTAGCACTTTGAAATATGTAACGTTCAAAGGGCATAAATCAAGATAGTATGAGCATTAAGATAGTATGAGCATTCATGATCTTTAAGAATGAGAATCTCCTCCATTGAGAAGCTTCAATAGGTATTAGTTTGAAAAAGAATATCAAAGGGTCATTTAATCACCATCATCATTGAAAATAATCACTTGCTTCGAAAGTTGGCTGCTAGATCTATTCCCTCACAATATGATAACACTTTCAACATAATCAGAACATAAATTAGATCAAACGTATGAGATAGGAAATGCAAAGACTGACTAGATCCATTTAGGAAACAAGCTCTATCATAATCTTCAACCAATCATATCAGAAAGTCATTGGGCTGCTTAAAAACACCTTATGGGATTTTGTCAAGGACACCAACCTAAATTAGGGCATTGAGAAACCTCAAGCTTGATTTTTAAGTCGAAACAACTAAGCCTAGAAAGGTGCAACCATCTTTTTAGTGTGTCCACACACATACGTGGGGAGGCAGAAATGCATAAAAAAATGATCCCCTTGTCATCCTTGTTTACAGAGAACTAGTTCAAAAAAGGAAGTTACAAAAGACCATTAAATACAAAAATAAAATCCATATGAAATTATTGTGCTAGGCTAAAACTTCAAGAGGGAAACAAACATAATCCATCAGTGGTCTTTTCAAAAGTCCTCAAATTTCTAGTATTAAGGAGAGTGATGACAAACCCAATATAACCCTAAGGAGGTGGGAGAGTAGACATGAGGCAGAGCAGATAATGAAAAAGACCAGATATAGGTCCTTGGAGAACAAATGGCACCAACCACCCACCTTGCAACCGAGATGGACATTTCACGTAGAGGGCCGAGGAGCCACATTCAACCTATATACCTGCTGAGTCCCCAAGCAAATGGTTCCACATGCAGTCCTCCCAAATCCTATCAAACCATTCTACATTCATCAAAGACAACCATTATGTTGCATTTTGCTGGAAGTGGGATAGAGACAAACACATCACCCTAGATAGAGTTTTCCTGCATTAGCATTCATAAATTCATCATTTTGAGTCCAACATTTTAGGCTACTTCAAGTCTTCAAAATATTCGTTTCTGCAAGAACTCTAAGAAAAGTCTTTAGAAAGAATATGGTTGTCTTCAAGACAAGTAGACATTTATAAAGCTGCTGATTGAACACTCTTTTCTAGGTCCTGAAGCCAAAACGTTTGAGAGCTTGCCATAAAAGCCAGAAAAATCTAATCTCTTCTATTATCATCTTCAAGAAAGAACATTCAACTGCTGTTGTAGGTAATGTTTTAGCAAAGCAAATAGTCTTCTAAAGAACTTCGATAGCCTCCTACAATGATATATCAGGTTAGTCATGCTCAAGAAGCCGATACATACCTCTTGATATAGTCTTTGACGATCATGAGTATGAGAAGTTGTGGAAGAGGATTCAAGCAAAAAGAGAAGAAGAAGAAAATCAAAGAATAAAGTTGCTCAATGAGGAATGAAAATCATAAAAACAAAGAACGAATCTCTGCTCAAAGCCCCGCAGGGGCATGCATCAAGAAACAACGCCAAAGGCCCAGGTCCTCAGAAGTGGAATTAAAGAAAGATAACAACCAGGACATTTCATGGGAGGTTGCACACAACTTCCTCATCCACTAGGAGCTGGCGGTGAAGCGAAACAAGTTGAGGAGAGAGACAGAACACATAGGATGCTTCACCAGATAAGATAACCAATTGTCTGAAGGTACTAGGTATCCCCGCGTCCACTGGATGCGTGCGAGGGCAGAAGGCAAACAGGCTCAGCACAACACAATAAGGGAAAGCACGAAGAAGGGAAGGATGGACCAGGGCCAGGAAGTATCCATGAAGAAGTGCAAGAAGATATTTGGTAGGTAATAATCCTTCCATTGATAGCATGCATGGCACCTCGAATTAATACAACAACCCAGATATGTGATATAAGGAATACCAAGGGGCAAATAGAAGCAAAGGACATACCTCGGATAAAATAACAAATTCTCTGACAATCCTTATCGCTTCTTCAACCACTAGGTGCGTGTACTCAGAAAGCTTAGACGAGTAGCAAACGAGAGACAAAAGCCTGTCAAGGGACGAGAAAGACAAAGAGGGGGAGAGTGTTGCAGAGCAAAGAGGCACAAAAGAGGAGCCCCAAAATTTTCAAATTAATGGGCATATTTTTCTTCTTCAAAGTCTTAGGAAATTCCCTCAAGCCATGTAAATGCACTAGAGGAGTCCTCGAGATGCATAACCCCAAATCATTGTAATATATTTCTTGTAAAATAGTAGGAAAATAGAGATTAGTTAATAAAGTGCTTGTCTCTTGTGTGAAAGGACCATTTTTAGGGCACATGTATATAAGTCGTTTGATGACTCTTTGTAAAGACTTTTTGCCATTGTGAAGAAGGAGAGTTCCTGAATTTTGAATTTGCTTCTTTCTTGCAGATTTCTACCTTATCTATGATCTTTGGTGTGTGTGTGTAATGCTTGGAATGTGTGTGTAGGACTGTTGTCTAGCCCTCCCCACTGTTTTTGAGCTACTGTAGTGTGTGTGTGTGTGTGAGCTAGTACGAGTTGTGGAGTGAGTGTGTGCGGTTCCCACCATTCACTGTTTTGGTCATAACTTGAAGCACGGTTGTCAGAATCGAGTATGTCTAATAGATGCGTCTCGTCGAGAGCTTCGAAAAGAACCTGCTACTGGCCATATTTGGAGTTCGAAGCTGGGAGAAATCCTCGATTTAGTGAAAACTGCTGTAAGTAGTATCGCAATAGACACTTTCAGTAGTTAAGTGAGTTGGAGGGGTAGGTTAGTCTTTTCTCATCCATGTGAGCTGAACCACTTCATTTTCCATCACGTGAGCACAAGTCCTCATACGCTTGGTTAGGTCAGTTCGTCGGATTGACAAATAAGCGTGTGTCAATTCCCCACTATATGCACTTGTGTGGCAAATGAGATTGTGTCTCTTTGGCACAAGTCCTTAAGGCTTCTTGACTTAGGTACACATGTTTTTGGCACCGTTGCTAGGGAACACACTCAACCAAGGTGCCTTTGTGATGGTTATAGTTCGCGAGTGACGAAATCGTACTTGTAGAAGTGAACTCGTTCAGTGGCAAGTAGTCAAACACTTCAGCACTTGTTACTTCACATCCTAGAGGTGTGTGTAATGAGTTTTTAGGTTTAGGGTTAGGAGAGAGGGAGAGAAGAAAGAGTTAGGGTTAGGTTAGGAAGAGAAGTGGAGTAGGAGTAAGCCAAGATTACCAAGAAAAATCCCAAAAAAAATTTACCAAATTAGTGTAGTTAAGCTTCAGTCACCAAAAAGTATAAAAACCAAAAATTTGGAGTTCATTTGACATTTGCTTCATTCTGGTATCATCTGAGCACAGAGATTGGTATCGTTGAGTTGGTATCGTTGAGTTGGTATCGTGCAAACTGAGCCCTCAGCCTTACCTAGTGGCCTCAAGGCTTGAGCATTGCAACCTAAAGGTAAGCTACAATCAAACTTTAATCTCAAAAAAGTCTGAAAATCTGCATTTCCACGTGATTAAAGTCCCGATCGTATACCGATAGAGTGTATTTTGAATTTCTTTGAGTGAGACAATAGGCTAGGAGTGAAGAGGGGTGAGAGAAGAGCAAGGGGGGAAAAAGTTTTTTGAATTTGGAGGTATTTTGGCTTGAGTATCGCGATTGGTTGAGTTTTTGGTATTGTGATACCAAAAATTCCCTTGTATCGCGATACTCGCCAAAGTATCGTATCGTTGATTACCAGCCGTGGTATCACGATACCATTTTGGTATCGTATCGCCTAGTTGGTATCATGATCGCACTTTACTAGAGTGGTATCCTATCGTGATGCCATTGTGGTATCGTATCGTGCAAGTTGGCGGTAATGTATCATGACTTGCATTGGTATTGTATCGCTTGACTGGCTAGTATCGTATCATGCATCACTCAGGTATCGTATCGTGGGAATTCCAGTATCGTATCGCCACCCTTTTTGGTATCGTATCGTCCAAAAAGTGGTATCATATCATGAGCCTACCTGGTATTTTATCGTGTAGTTCCTAGTATCCTATCATCCCAACTTTAGTATCGTATTGCCAAAATTCTTGGTATCATATCGCCCAGTGCATAAGTATCGTATTGCCCAATTTTATGGTATCGTATCATGGACTCCCTAGGTATCGTATCATGATTGGATTTGGTATCATATCCTCCAGACTTGAGATATCGTATCACCTGAGTTTCCAGTATCGTATCATGCCCACAACGGTATCGTATCGTCTGTTGCCATACTATCGTATCGTCTCATGAGCAGTATCACCTGGTGCAGTATCGCCAAAAGTGGTATCGAGGCATTTGAGGAGCCACTTAGGGAGAGTTTTAGAGACCTAGAGAGCCCCAGGAGGGTGAATGAACTTGAGGTCAGGAAGGGTGCTAAGTAGCCAGAGAAGTGTCATATCTTCCGTTGGAAGTGCCGCTCAGGTCAGTCACCACTCAGTCTATTCAGACACCTCTAGTGACTCAGAGGAGGAGATACCCATGGCTTCAGAAGACATGCAAGGTCCCACTCCTAGGAGAAACTTCATTACCACTGTAGAAGGAGAGTATCACACTTCTTTACAATACATTTCTACTAATGTCCAGGAGATCCCCATCTACCTGGATGGTTTAAACAGATCTATGGCTAGGATGGTGACTTCCATGGATGCAACAATTTTTCCCAGACCGACTGTCAAGTATGAAGGAGGAGCATACATGGACAAGTTGGGTCACATCTACATAGTGACTGAATACCCTGATTTGATCGATGAGAGTGGAGAGTTAGTGGGACAAGAAAACTCAGGGAGGCCAAACCCTGAGGAGTTAGTGACTACCCCTAGAGGCAAGTCCCAAGTGACGGGGGTCTTGAGAGGGGACTTGATACCTCAAGACAACTACCTACTGGAAGTCTATTTGATCCATGGATCGAACTTGTTACTTCAAACCGACTCATCGGCCCAAGGAAGAGAAGAAAGTCGGATGATGTTTTATGAGTTAAAGGATCCGGAAGGCGAGACTAGAGTAACATACTTGGACAAAAACCAAAGAAGGTATTGGCTTGTTGATGCCATAGATAGAGTTCAATTAAAGTATATGGGTTTGCCTATATTCCCTCCATGAGAACAGGCAACCACCTCTCATAACCCCTTCGGAACACAACAAGAGGTAGAGAACACAATGTCATGACAAACTAGCCAACGGAGCATTCCAAACCGAACTCATGTACAATTTGCAACTCCCAGAGCGCAACCACACAATCAGACCCACCCAAGAGTAGGAAATCAATACCGACCACCGGTAAGGCCACGACCATCAATAGGAGTGCAGCCACGAATACCCCCAATTAGACCAGCGGTTCCTGCCTTCCCTATAATGCCTAGACAGCCAGAACCAATGAGAAGGTTGAGACCTATTCAGGTGGCCAAATGCGTGAGGAATCATTATGATGGATTGGGAGAACCTTATGGCCACATTGCTGAATTTAAACAAGTTTTAAGAGTGGAACAAGTAGACGACTTCTTCGTGCAGTATGAGTCCTTCAGACTCACCCTCACAGGAACGGCTCTGACTTGGTTCCAGCTATTAGACCCCAACCAATTTGGAAATATGGAGCAATTCTTTCAAGAATTCATTGGGGAATTCACTAAGAGAAGGATTAAACACAATTCTGCATCTTTAATCCATAGTTTTAAACAGAACCCTAATGAAACCATTAAAACAGCTGCCCGAAGGTTCAATCAGTATGTTGATAGATGTCCAGCAACAGAGAGACCCACTCAACAAAAAATGATATCATTATTTTTTGATGGACTAACGAACGGAACTCTAAGAACGCTAGTATACGTAAAGAGGCTACAGACATTGAGTGAATGCCTACAGGAATGTATTGACTTAGAGGACAACCTAGCGGATGATCTGAAGAGTACACCCAGCCCTACTAAATCACAAAACTCTCGGAGTACGGTTACTTCCAATTCCAGTAATGTGGAGGAATTAGCGGAGCTAGTGGCAAAGAAATTAGGAGTCCAAGGATAGAGAAACTATCAACATCAACCCCTAAGAGTACCCATGTTGCGAAGGTGTAGTCTATATGGAGGAGATCACCCGACGCACATGTGTGTACGAGGAGGAACAGGTGTACCTCAGACATATCCTTACAATAGATAGCCCCATCAAGGAGCTGCCTTGCATTGCCACATAGAACAAAAATACACCAATCACCCCACGAAAAACTGCCCATTCAATAGGCAGGCACCACCTCTACAACTATTCTTAGTATCGGCCATATGAATATCCACCTAGAGAGCCCAGTAGAGATATGCCCAGGTACAATCCCTACCCAACACCAACAGGAGCACCGAGACCATACGAGCAAGCACAATATCCACAACCCAACCAGTGTTAGGGCCACAACTATCACAACCCCAACATGTGGTACCTGTGAAGTACGCCCAACCAGAAGAAAACTTGGAAAGAGCCATAGTACCAGCCTCAACGATGACCAGTGTAGAATCAGCAAACCCTGGATACGAGCTATCCCAAGGAGATTACTATCCCTATGAAACCAATATGTTTGAGTATGAACCAACATATGTCCCAGCATACCATGGATATGAAGGCTATGACCAGGCCTATGGAATGGAGGTGGCTACTTTAATGTATACTGCACCCAAGGCACCCACACCTGGGAGACCATCTATTAGACCTCCAGTGCCGAGAGGACCATGTTATAGGTGCCGAGGAGATCAATTTATTAGAGAATGTACTCGGCCTTAGAATCCACCACCTCCTAGAACTTGGGAAGGGTATTGCAATGATTGTGGGAAGGAACATCTTTTCAGAGACTGCCCAAAGAATCCCACTAAGGCCCAAGACACCGCACCTATTAATGTAATTGAAGTGATAGAAGCACCTGGAGGTGATAAGGAATACACCGTGCCCTTAAAGGCCATTACATGAGCTCAAACGAAGGAAAAAGAAGAAAAACAACCAGATCTGGAACAAGAAAACAATAGAACCGTAAACCCCAAAATTCAAATAGTGGAAGATTTAGAGGACCCACATGAGAATACCCAGAACATGAAAACGCAAAAATGGAAGGAAAGAAGAGAGAAGCTCAAAGAGAAATGGATGAAAAACAAAATTCAAGACAATAAGAAACAAACCAGAAGCAGTAAGAAGCATAAGGAACTAGAGATTTGGGAATAATTTTTCATTCCATCGCTTATTCGAGAATCAGAGAAACCAGGGTCAATTCTAGCCGATACAAAACCAGACGAATTAGACATGTGGTTAAAAGCATACCAAGCTAGAATTAAGGATGGACTGAATGTGGAACAACACGAAAAGCTTTACCCACAAGGAGAATTAGAAAAAGAGAGGCTTGCTATATGCAGGAAACTTATAGAGGTAGCACAAGCAACCCTAGAAAAGACTATCCCAGCCTAGAGACAAGGATAGTAGAGGGGCAATACAAGGAGTGTGTTAAAGCCAAGGATAAAGAACCTAAAGAGAAGGATGATAAATGTGAGCGAGTGAAAACCTAGGATGACCCTATGTCAACAATACCTGATTTAGAGGCTGACTGGCCAAAAGAATTGTGGAATAGAATCTGAGAAGAACAACGGAGGAGAAATGGATTGACTAAGCCTCCCTTTGAGGAATTAAATGTGGAAGTTTATCAACCAAATCCCAACATGGAAGAAGTATATGAGGAAGTATCAAGACTAGACCAAAATAGAGAAGAAGCTCAGAGCATTTCAACCCTACCAAATTACATGGGAGAATACGAAAAGGAATCTATGATAATCCGAGCACCCACAGTACAAGGAAAAGGAAAAGGAAGCTCCGATTAGAATTCATGCAATCTAACAAAACTTAAAAAGACAAAAGTACAATGCAAACTGACTGTGGAAGAACTACTCCGTGTTAAGCCGCAATTATGGAAACAATTAGCAGGTCAACTGGAATTAGGACAGGAGAAGGACAAAAAGAAAAACAAGGGAAAAGAAAACCCATTGAAGATACAAATCCCAGTAGATAAGGTGGGAGAATTTAGTGAAGGAGACGAAGGTAATACATGTCTACCTATCACTTACAATGGGTACATGACCAAGGCTATACTAGACACAGGAGCAGGAGTAGGAATTGCCACCAAGGAGATTTGGGAGAAATGGGGAAAGCCTGCCTTACGACCCACATGCATGAAGCTCTAATTAGCAGACGGTCATGTGGAGAAACCCTTAGGAATATTAGAAAAGATCAAATTAACCACCTATGGAGTTGAATTTGAACACACATTAGCCATCTATAAATTTGAAAAGGTTAACAATTACGAAATGATATTAGGACGAGCTTTCATGAGACAAATGTGGTGTAAGCTGTCGGATTGGCAATTGTAAATCTTTTTCTTTTCATATTCAGCACGAACCGAAAGGTCGTTGCGTAGAGTTGTAACTACTTATACATCAATGAAAGGACGCTCCGGTGACGATCAGAATAGGATCGCCAGACTGTCTGTCTGGGCGATTGTATTCTGTGAAGTTTGCCGTAGTGCAGTATTGGGAAATTTGCGTCGTATTGTGTTTTGTCTTTGTTTGGTTAAGTTAACTTGTGATTGATACCGTTTCAATAAGTTAAGGATCATCAGTTTGTATTACGGTAATAGATAACTCTGACGCTGCGGACTGATAGAGTATTAACTTGCATATGATTAGTAATTTGGCGTAAGAACTAAGGACAGTCCGAGTAGTAAACTGTAATAACCAGAGTCTTGAATGTTGATGTGTTGCTATTAGACTAAGTTAGTTGGGAAAATCAAGTATAGGGCCTGTGATTAGCATACCCCTTCCACTCCCAAGAACCCGAAAGAGTTCAAACGCGTCTCTGACGGCAACGCACGTTTAACACTGGTTCCATCTGTGGGAATGTGGCACCAGAGTGTTGCAAATTAGTTGTGGGAAAGTGGCAACAGAGTGTTGCAAATTGACTGTGAGAAGTGGCCATAGATTGTGAATCAATAGTAAGGTGGAGTAGTACGCAAGTGTTGTAAAGGTGATATATGCTGGTTACTCGGTCCGACGAGTCGTATCCAAAGTATAGGTGAGACCGACAGCCTTGGGCGGTACCGAATTTGTTAAGGACACCCTCAGGAGGCAGAAGCACAGATCGGTTAGGTCCGGTCGTCGAAGAAGCGAAGCACATTAGTAGCGATTCCGGTAGCATTCCGGTGGAACATACTGCAATTCCAGTAGATTCCGGTGTAATTTCGGCACAGTCTACAGAAGATACAGTAACTTCAGAGTCTACAAGGACGTAGTGTGTAGTTGACCCCATACCGTCTGGTTAGGATTCGAACCCATCTGAGGATAAAGCTGTCTTGCCCAGAGAGGTCATTGAAGGTGAAAGAATACCTTGGATTGGGGAAAGTTCCACTAATTCCGGTGGTAGTTCGGTCCCGGTTGCAGAAAATTTACAGCTCTCCGGTGACAGTGTGATACTTCCTGGTGAATCTTCATTCAGGACACCACTGTTCGGGGTAAGCTTGCCTATGTTTGATACCACAGAAGAGGATAGGCTATTCAAATTGGAAATTCGTAAAAGGCTGGAAGCTATTTTCAAATCGGAAGGTGAGTAGTCTGACCATACAGATTATGAAGAATAAGAAACACCACCTCAGAACTCAGGGGATAGTAACAGTACCACTATTAGCGCCATGAGTGGACAACAACAAAAACAACAGCAGCCACTTCCACTCCGGCCGGTTCCAAAAGGAGTAACTTACACCAAGTTTGGTGGATTTCTAGGTGACGATCCTGATGCCCATGTACGCACTTTTGAAATAAAATATGCAGTGCTAAACCATCCACCCAATCCGGCATACAAGGCCATCGTTTTCCAGTAAACATTAGTTAATGAAGCAGCGAGGTGGCTTATAGAGTATGATTTCAATCATTTCGTTACCTATGAGGCGGTAAGGGATTCGTTTTTACAGAGATTTCAGATGAAGAAGAACCCTACCAAAATCTTCGATTACTTGCAGAACAATAAACAGAAGCTGCACCAGACTGTGCAGGAATATGCCACATTGTTTAGAACTCATTTGAGACAACTACCGTTGGCCCATGCCAACCTGTCGAATGATGTGATAACTCAGTGGTTTATTAACGGGTTAACCCCACAACTAAGACAAATTATGATCATTCGTTGTGTGGGAGCTATGACACTAGATGGGGTTATTGCAATGGCCTTGCAACTCGAGCATAAGGTTGGAGGTTTTACCGAAGACATGGAGTGGTTGAAAGCTAGTAAAAGTGTTGCAGAGGATCCGGCTAGACAGATGTACTGCACCAAGTGCAAGAATCGAGGGCATACCAGTACGACCTCTGCCCTTAATCAGATGTATTGCGCTATCTGCAATACCACCAGACATTCCACTGAAAATTGTGTGTATAACGCCAAAGTGCAGGGACCAGCAACTGTAAATGCCATTATACAAGAACTCGGACAGCCGGCCACCCACTATGTACCACCTCAGATGAGAAACAACCAGCAGCAAGGATACAAAAATTATCGGGGACAGAGGAGTACCAACTTCAATGCAAATCGCTGGCAGACAGGTACATCGCAGGAAGGTACTTCTTTGCCACCCCCTCACTGTCATTTTTGCGGTGAGTTGGATCACATCCAAAGAGTCTGTAAAGATGCACCCGAATATGATCAGAGGAAGAAAGAGCGTCAGAACCCAATGACAAATATGGTATACTTCACCAGTAGAAACACAAGCCGCAGTGGTCCAGACAAGATCCGGTAAGCAGTTGCAACCAGCAGCTTAGGTGTTTGAACCGGGCATCCGTGAACAACAGAGAATGTATAACAAAGCTAGCCAATGGACCACTAGAGAGCCTACAGTGTTCCAAATCCAATTCCGGTGACACGAGTTCCGCTGCCAAAGGAAGGATTGCAGGAACAAGATTCTACCCCAGTAACAGGCGCATCATCTTTAGAATCGGTGAAAGGTACAATTCAAGCAGATCAGGCATGGGAAATTTTATCTAAGGTGTCCATTACTCTCCCTCTTGGACAGTTACTTGCATTAGTGCCGGGAGTTTGGCAGCAATTCCAGCAATAGCTTAGTCCAGGGTCCGCCTGAGCGACGGCAACAATACAATCGAAAGCTGTCTCTACAGTGGATCATTCGGTCCCCTTAATTACGGTATGGTACAAAAATCACAAGATTACTCAAGTAATAATTGATGGTGGTTCCGGTGTAAACATAGCCACTGCAGCTCTTTGCAAGAAGTTAGGGTGGACCCAAATTGAGCCTGTCCAATTTTTTGTTAGAATGGCCGACCAGTCTCGAGTCCATCCGGTAGGACTCATACGGAATGTCCCGATTACGTTGCAGGGTACAATGTTTAAGATGACTTTTGTAGTCTTAGAACTACCGGAGTCTAGTCTCGATTATAATCTTCTTTTCCGTCGACTGTGGTTGAAACAGGCTAAGGTTATACAGGATTCGTCAGCGCAAGAACTCACTTTCAAAGACAACCACCGTATATATGTTGTCAAATGGGATGCTATTCAGCCCTGTGAACTACATGCCAAACCTTATGTAGCAGAGTCGGTCCACATGTTGGATGGTTTATCCGATGACGAAGAAGAAGAATTTTTGAAGAATAATAAAGATTTGATCTCCTTGGGGACTATCGATCTGCAATTTGTAGCAGACAACTGGAGTCCGGTAGCCTGTATGGTGATGCCCGTGACCAGAGATGCAGATGCCAATGATAACGATGCTATGGATGGAGCCACTTTGCAGCAACTTTTACAGTCAGTTGACGATTCGGCGAAACCTCAGCAATTCTATGTTCCCAAAGATCAGTTAGTCACCTACAATTTGGATGATGAAGTTAATCTCGACCTGTCAAGATAAAGGCAGGATTGTCCGAAGCATTTCAAGCAGATTTGATCCGCCTCTTGCATGAGTATTCTGATGTTTTTGCATGGGATTACTGTGATATGAAAGGTTTGAACCCTCGCATCTATCAACATAGGGTCGTGCTTAAACCAGAAGCAAAACCAATTAAACAACCCAGCTACCGGATGAACCCTAACTATGCAGTACAGGTCAAGGCAGAGCTTGATAGGTTACTAAGGTTCGGATTCATTGTACCCATAGAACACGCTGAATGGATATCCCCGATTGTTATTGTTCCTAAGAAAAATAAGCAGCTCCGAATCTGTGTGGATTACGGGAAACTGAATGCGGCCACGGTGCGTGATCTGTTTCCTCTTCCTTTTCTTGACACAATGCTTGACAGAGTGGCCGGGCACGAGATGTACTCCTTTTTGGATGGCTACAATTTTTGCTTGTACAGTCATGTGGTTTGGATTAAGAAATGCTCCTAGCACTTTTCAACGCTGTATGCAGGAAATCTTCTCACCCTATCTCACTTCTTTTATGCAAGTATATCTAGATGACTTCTCTTTATTCGGTAAGATGGTAGCACACCTGTATCATTTACGGTGTTGTTTTCAGAAATATCGTGAATACCGACTATGCTCGAACCCGACCAAATCTGTCTTTGCGGTTTCTTGTGGTAAGCTCCTTGGCCATATTGTATCTGCACAGGGCATACAAGTTGACCCAGACAAAGTTGCAGCCGTGTTAGAAGCACTTGTGCCTACTACGCCGAAAGAAGTGATGCGCTTCATGGGTCAAGTCAGGTGGCATGGTTGACATTTACAGTGGCTTGCCCATTTGGCAATACCCCTAAATTGGCTAATAACTAGTACTCCTTGACAATTTGATTAGACTCCGGAATGTCAAACTGCATTTGATCGTCTAAAGGGATTATTAACAGAGGTTCCAATTCTACAAACCCCTAATTGGGAACGCCCATTTCATGTTTTGTAGACGCATCAGATATAGCCATTGGAAGTGTTTTAATGCAACAAACGGATAAGTGGTTTCGGCCTGTCTATTATGCAAGTCGAATTCAGGCATTATTTGCTAGGCCAAAAATTCATCTTTCATGTAGACCATGCTGCGCTGGTGTATCTGGTTCGGCAGCAGCATTTAGGTGATCGCTTGGCACGATGGGTTCTATTGTTACAAGAGTTCGATTATGAAGTGATTCATCGTCCCGGTACTGCACATGCATTAGCAGATTTTCTCTCTCGGTTGGATTCCGGTGAGGCTCGGGTCAGTGTTGATGACACCACACCAGCAATTTACATTACTAAACCGACTAGTGATGAATCTGCAGAACCTACTGTGACACCTACCTACTATGATCAGTTATTAACCTTTCTTATTAATGGATGTCTTCCCCCTCAAACTTCTCCTGCAATGCGTCGGAAAATTACAGTTTACAGTCGCAGATTTCGGTTGATTGCCGAACAGTTGTACTAAATGGATCATACTGGTGCATTGCTTCGTTGTATTCCACCACATGAAGTAAACTCGGTTATTGCTATGGCACACTCAATACCTTCCGGTGGACATTTTGCGGCAGATTTAACGCACCAAAAAATTCTGCAAAGTGGGCTCCGGTGGCCTACTATGTACAAAGATGTATCTCAGTTTGTGCAGTAGTGTGGCAATTGTCAGCAATCTGGACAGCCTTTACAACGCCACTTCTTCCCTCTACAACCTATATTACCTTTGGAACCTTTTCAGAAATGGGGTCTTGATTTTATTGGACCAATTACACCTCCAACAATCCTTAGCAACAATCGCTACATTCTGACATGTACAGATTATGCTACCACATGGGCAGAAACTTGGGCTTTAGGGTCCGCTACAGCTATTTTGGTAGCAAAATGTCTGATGAAGGACGTATTCCCACGATATGGATTACCTTTGGAACTTGTAACAGATCAAGGAACACACTTTTCTAATAGTTTAATCGAGTGTTAACACATACTTTTCAAATTCTGCATAAATTCAATTTTGCATATTATCCTCGTGCTAATGGCTTAGCTGAAAGTACCAACAAGACCTTGTTGAGTATGCTTCAAAAATTGATTGTGGAATCACTCATTCTTTGCCATTTTGGTTGGACACACTCAGAGAACTAGATGAGCATTGCTGGGAAAGTTTTCTGACTCTTCAAGAAGTGCAGTTGCGGCAAGCTTGTACTCATGATCGGTATCTTAGAACTCCAGTTTTTACGGTGGGACAACTTGTGCTGTTTTATAATGCTAAATCAAATCGTGCGGCTGGAAAATTCAAATTACGATGGTTTGGTCCTTACCAGATTAGTGAACAAGTGGGCCCAGCTACTTTTCGATTGACTACTTTGACCGGAGTTCCTCTTCCTAAAGTGATAAATGGTTCAAAGTTACGGCCGTATCATCAAGCACCTGATTCGCACTAAAGTGTTCTGCGGTTGCCCGCGTATTTTTTTCTTTTTTCTTTTTTTCTTTTCTTTTCCTTTTTTTAGTTTTGCGTGTTAGTTGAATAAAGACCATAAACTCCTCGTTTTGCTACATAACCATGAATAATCACCGCCTTTTGTTATTGATTCTGCTCATGCATGCACACCGTAGTTATGAAGGCTATCATCTCAACATCACACGATGATTAGCATTTTTGATTGCCTTCCGTTACCAAGTATCTACTTAATCTTCTTCTTTCCGCTGTTAATCACTATTGTGTCTGCGTGTTCTGAGTGCTTTGCGTTTTCTGTAATCACTGTGTATTCGTGCTACTTTGCGTGTGCATCATGGAAGCTTTTAGAAAACTTTGCTACCTTTCGTGACAGACTCCCTCAGGACGTAAGTGAATTCTTGCGTATCCGAGGTTTGTCCAACTTCGCTGAATTGCCTTGGCATTCAATGGAGTGCCATCCGTATTACGTCCAAATTATCGCTGCTATTGCCGCCATACCTGCTACAGAGCAGAGTTGGCCTATTAAGTGTTTACCATCTCATATCCTAATCACCCTACAGTCATTTGCTCCCACTTTCCGACTCTCTCCGGAAGGACGAGAAAATGGTCCTAACCTTCCGATTGAGACTATGATTGAATTGTTCCCAAGGCACTCATCGAATGAGTATGCCATACTCTATCGCCCTGATCCTGAACGGACCGCTCTTCAATTATTAGTGGCCATCTTGAATCTACAGAAACGCACTTACGGAATTTCACGCCCATTTTACTCTATGCTTCACATGGCTTCTCAGGAGTCTGTCAATTTTGCTTCTTACTATTTCCGGTGCATTCACCGTGAATGCGTTACGGTTATTAAACATGTAAATAAGGGAGAACTTCCGCGTTCACGTTTACCGCATATCATTACCTTTTTCTTTTCGGCCCTCCAAGCAGCGCAACCACCTCCAAGAGCTCCAATCTTATATCATGAGGAATCTGCTCAAATACTTGAAGATGACGAAGAAGATGATGAAGAAATCTTCCAGCTCCTCCGCTCAAAATGCATACAGATAAGTTCTTCTGATAGTCAAGTGCAAGGGTCTGCCGCTGGAAATAACGCAGACAAAAATGAAGAAGAGATTTTCCACGACACTACCACCTCGATTCACCATGATTCGTCCGCTCAGTCTTCCCCAAACCAGCAATGAGATCAAAGTGTTACTGCCGATTCTGAAGACAGATCTTCTAAGGAAGAATCTCAGGAGCAATCCCAACAAGATGTGCAAGAAGATACACATGTTATTGTTGCAGAAGTTTTGGCACAATTGATTGTGGTAGTAGATTCTGCAGTTGCCCAACCTCAAGTGACTTCGCAGCAACTTAATGAAAAATTGTTGGTGGCTAACATTCTGCAACCCACTCCTCCACCCATACCTCCAATTAAACCCATTGACCCCATTCCACCTATTGTACCTCAAGCACCGGATTCCTCATCCTCGTCACCTAACTATTCTCCACCCACTTCCCATCAACTCTTGAGAGCTTCTTCATCTCAACCACGTCCTCCTATTCTGTTTCCTTCGATACCTATGTTTACTAAGCTAGCATCTATGGGTCATATGTTGATCCAACTATCGCAGCAACTACCAAAACAGATGAAAGAGGTTACTGATAATCTCAGAGAAGAATTCCAGCATAAAGTCGATGTTCTTGAGGCAGATATTAATCCACTCCAGGAAGAGATAGATGTAGTAAAAGCAGAAAATCATGCCCTGCACGAACAGATTCGATGCCTTCAAGAACAACTTACTGAACAGAATTCATTGATCAGTCAGAGAGATGTTGCATTAGCAGAGATACAAGCCAAGGAAGAGTTATTAAGTGCTGCTGATGCAGAGATTCTTCAGTTACAGCAGTTAGTTAAGGATAAAGAGGATGCCCGTATAGCACTGGGAAACTTGTTAGAAGAAACTAGAGAACAATTGAATGAAGTCGTGCAGCGAGGACAGGAGATGGCAGACTTGGCCAAGCGGACTAATGAAGAACTTCAACAAGCAGATGCCAATTTGTTTGAATCAAATTCTGCTCTTAAAGTTCAGATGAATTTAACAGGTCAAATCCAGAAGGAAATTGCAGGGCTAAGAAAAGAAAGAGATGCATATTACCGGACCATTCAATATCAGGCTTAGGAATTGGAGAGAAGAGAGAACCAATTGGGTGCTCAAGTAGAAATATTATCTTGAATTGATAAAAAAATTCAAGACATGAACTTGAGCCGTGACGCAGCACTGGCAAATGACTTTTACCTGCAAGAAGCATTTTTGCAGACACAGGCGAAAATATTAATGAGCCAAGTAATTTCTTTAAGTTCTATCCGTACTGATGCACAACTAGTAGAACCAGACATTCTAAAGAAAATGCTGGATAGCCTCAAGCAGAAAATTACCAGAACATTTAAGTTAGCCCAAACAATGTATCTTCAGGGTATAGTAGAAGAGTTATAAATTTTGTATCTCTACGGGTTCAAGTCCACCGTGCGTGCCGGTGTAAGCCGCCGGATTGGCAATTGTAAATCTTTTTCTTTTCATATTCGGCACGAACTGAAAGGTCGTTGCGTAGAGTTGTAACTACTTATACATCAATGAAAGGATGCTCCGGTGACGATCAAAGTAGGATCGCTAGACTGTCTATCTGGGCAATTGTATTCTATGAAGTTTGCTGTAGTGCAGTATTGGGAAATCTGCGTCGTATTGTGTTTTGTCTTTGTTTGGTTAAGTTAACTTGTGATTGATACCGTTTCAGTAAGTTAAGGATCATCAGTTTGTATTACGGTAATAGATAACTCTGACGCTGCGGACTGATAGAGTATTAACCTGCGTATGATTAGTAATTTGGCGTAAGAACTAACGACAGTTCGAGTAGTAAACTGTAATAACTAGAGTCTTGAATGTTGATGTGTTGCTATATGACTAAGTTAGTTGGGAAAATCAAGTATAGGGTCTCTGATTAGCAGACCCCTTCCACTCCCGAAAGAGTTTAAACGCGTCTGTGACGGCAACGTGCGTTTAACAGTGGATAGTGCAAGACTGGGGACGAGATTCATTATACCTGCAACATCAAGGAAATACCACCAAGATAAACTTGGATACATTTTCATATAGAGATGTACCCCCACAACAGTGGAATCCCGTACACAAGGAGGAAGATGACCTATCTATTCATAGCACTGGATCAAGCGATCAATCATGGAAGTATGATGACACCCAATTATGGATGTGTAAAGAAGCCAAGAAAGAGGACAATAAAAGGCAGTTGTGGCCAATAGGACATCCTAACCACCGACCTGTAGAGGACCCAATGTATATGCCTCAAATCTTTTCTGACGAAACATTTGAACTGCATGGATGGATGGAGAACACATGGAGAACCACCAAGTGGAGTACTAGACGAATTGCTAGACACTTATTTGTTTGATCTGGAAGTGTGTCCAAAGTGGGCAGAGAAACTAATTCCGATACTCAACTTATGGCCCACAACACTCAATCAATAAAGAGAGTAAAAAGGAAATTCTGCAGTCAAGGAATTTGCACATTATTGTCGGAAGTGTGTACTATAAGGAACCCAATGGCGTACTACTGAGATGTGTTGAGAAGGACGAACAAAGGACGCTGATTGAACAAGCCCATGTGAACAAATGGAGGACACACAAAGGAATTCATAGAACTCTAAGAGAATTGAAACGATTAGGAGTATACTGGCCTGATATGCCTAAAGCAGTCCATGATTATGTTAGTAACTGCACAGAATGCCAGGAGACAATCCCTGAGGATCATACATCCTTACCTTTCTCTACAATAGCACCCAAATGGAGTGAAGCTCTAGTGAAATTATTCAAGACCAAAGAACATGCGCAGGGAATTAGCTTGGCAAGGAAGCGATCTCTAGAGGAAATGGGCAAGGATTATGTACTCATGGGAAGACACTTGTTTAAGAGAGGGAAAGACAATCAATTATGGCTATGTGTACATGAAGGAGAATATTTATACATATTAGAGATGGCACACACAGGTGCGGCAAGAGGTCATTTCTCAGTCGAGCGAACTGTGAAAATGATCCTCTTTGCGGGCTTGTGGTGGCCAACTCTACATATGGATGCGGAAAGCTACGTACGAAGCTGTGAGACATGCCAAAGGGCTAAATATCCGATTCGACGAGATGACATGCCATTGAGACCTATGGTCTGCGCTAGAGCATTTTCCAAATGGGGTATAGATTTCATAGGACCCATTAATCCACCAGCCAAAGGGTCTCATGCCGAATATATCATAGTAGCCATCGATTATTTGACAAAATGGGTAGAGGCAAAGGCTACTAGAAGAAACGATGCTCAAACTACTGTTAAGTTCCTTTTTGAGCATATATTCACTCGTTTTGGATTACCAATTGAGATTGTGAGTGATCGAGGAACGCACTTCATTAATGAAGTAATAGAGTCTTTAATGAATGAGTTTTTAGTGATCCATAAAAAATCAGCCCCATACCACCCCCAAGCCAATGGTCAAGCAGAAAGTTCCAATAAGGTGTTATGCACAGTATTGACAAAGATCGTCAATAATGGGAGGTCTGACTGGGACAAACAATTGCATCATGCAATTTGGGCCTTCCGAGTCGCGTACAAGACTGCCATTGGAACTACCCCATTCAATCTAGTATACGGACAAAACACAATTCTGCCAATTGATTATTTGATACCCACTTTGAGAGTAGCCCAGCAGTATGAATGGACAGGACATGAATTATCTGAGCAAGTAGAACAAATTGAGAAGTTACATGAAACTAGAATACAAGCGGTAGCAGGTATTTATGCAGCCAAGAGAAGACAAAAGGCATATTATCATGCACACATAAAAGACAAGGGACTAAAAGAAGGAGACTTGGTCCTAGTATAGACCTTGAAGCAACATGCCAAGAAATTACAAAAACGTGGATATGGACCTCTAATCATTAATAGGATCTCTACGAGTGGAGCAGCTAATCTAGCCACTCTGGATGGAGATATGCTACATAAGTGGATGTAGAGTGAAACGGTTCAAGGAGCCATTGACGGATCAAATGTAAGCATGTCTCATAGGTGCACAAAATAGGAAGAGAGAAGAAGAACGAATTAGAGAAGAAGCATGGTAGGAAGCCTTAGAGCGCATTAAGAAACAGAAAGAATGGATTAGGCAACGAGACGAACGGTATCTCCAAGGAGAAGAGCCTATTCCCATGGCTAATTACCATATTCATAAGTCTCACACGACTAATGTCAACATGTCCCAACCTTATTTAGACCTAGGAATTGGAACAACGGAGTACCGGTTGATAGATGCCTTGATAGACTCAGGAGCAGGACTCAGTTGCATACGAAATACAGTCATTCGAGATCTTCAAATGATTATGACACCCACGAAAGCTCATATGATAGGAATTGGAGGTCAATCCATAGCATGCATTGGAGAAGCCATAGTATCCCTCCACCTAGTAAATTCAACTATGGAACAACGAGTCCTAGTGTGCAAAGATGAAGACTTAATAGAAAACTTGATACTAGGACAAGACTGGATCATTGAGAATGAAGTAAGCATCCACATAGCACAAGGATACATTTCAGCCAAGATAGGGCACAAGGAAATCTTTAGTCTATTATGGGAGAACCCCTCACAGAGACTAGAAGTCATCGAAAGTGCGGAACAACTCAAACAAGAACATGTAGAAAATGATTCCAGCCCCAATCTCTCAGAAGCACGTCCGAAAGAAGAAGAAATTTCAAACCCTAACATATCCACATAAGAAGTGGATTCATCCTATTCAATTGATGAACAGAAAGAAACCAAGGAGATCAACACTCTTAGAGTTTCTCACACGAAAGAAGGATCACCAACTTGGAAGAACTACTCGCATTCAGGAAAGGTCAACTTCAAATGGGTGCACAAGGATCAAGTGAAGGAATCAGAGATTGCAACACCAGCTCATAAGGAGGAAAAGGTGGGCAAGAATTCTTCTTCACCGAAATCCGAACGAAAACGACTCTTGCAAGTATGGCTTCCTAGGCCTTTGATTGAAGCTCAAAAAGCACGGAAACAAATGTGGATTCCCAAGAAGGTTAGACAAGCGGCCATTAAAGAAATAGACAAGCACGAGGAAACATTATATCAACACAATAGTACCATAAGGACTAACAAGCTTCGTCACAAATACCTCAAGAGAAGAAACCCCACACCTCCGATAACCAAAAAAAGAAACGATACCCATGGAGCATGGCACAAGGAGGCAAAAACAAGGTTCAATACCTCTACTACAAAATGGATTTGGAAACCCAACCAACCACAAGGAATGGAACACTAGAACCACGAAGATTTCTCTTGCACTCATGAAACTTCCAATGCACCTAAAGTATGCATGATAGGGCCACAATACAAGGTCAGGCATTTGGCACATGATGTACATAAGAGAAGTAGTGGTGCACATTCTCCAATGGGGAATAGGTCATAGCTTCTACTTCGTAGGAATGGACCTACTATGTAAATAAAGAAATGCTTTGGCTATACTAATCATTGTTTTCTTTCAGAAAAGAAAATGAAAAATATGCGATAAGAGATCTTACTTATGCAAGCAAGGAGAATGGAGTGACGAAATGAACAACATGTCATTACAATATACAACACTAACGCTATATCTTCCATTGAAGCTAATGCTCTGTTCATTACAAGTGGAGATGGCCTCCGAAGATTCTAAAGCAACCATTCAGGAGGAAGTGATGGAATTTCCTCTACAAAGCATGACTAAAGCAAAGGGACACTGGTTTAGAGAGGATCAACTAGCTGTGGGTTATCTATTCCTAGTGACCATCAAGATCATGGACACGGATCATCAGTTCCCAGTTATGTCCCAAGATTTTAAAGTAGTACATGAGCTTCCATCTACCATTGACATCATGAAGAAAGCGGTCATCCACAAATATTTTGAATTGCCAATCTACAAACCCGACTTTCAAAGGTGCATGCAAGTTATGAATACGTTATAGCCAGCGCTACATAATCCATTGGTGCCAGAGGCACGAGTCATGGATGTAGTAGGTGAATGGGTCATAATCCAATTTACACATGATTTAATCAAAGAAGCCTCTCGATGGGAGAAGGATGGCATTACGGTATTAAAAGAGGAAAGTCGAGGGGCAAAGACAAGGACATTTACTGACATTCATCGCACTGACATTGAAGAAGAAGTAAGACTTATTCATCAACACTTTTGTTTCCCTAACATGCATAGATACACTGCCCCTTAGAAGATCATAGTACAGATGTTGTCTCATGCTATGAAACAAATTGGGAATCAAATTAATACGACTCCTTATATTCAAGAGAGGCTATTCGAAGCAAAGAAGCAGTGAAACCACAAGAAGTTCTTGAACGGCAATGTAGCTATGACCATATTGATATATCATGCCTTGGGCATTAGAGAGAACTTGCAAGAAATGCCATCTTCAGAAGCCATGGCCGAATATGCAAAGGTCGCTACAATCCCGAGAAAGAAAAAAAGTGTCAAAATCATCGAGGAGGCAGAAACTAGCTCCCAACCTAAAATGAGAGGTACAAAATGACTAAGAGAAGTAATGCAAGTAAGCAGAAGTCCCAGCCACAAAAAGGACCCATGTGCTACTAAAGATAAGGATTGAAGGGCACCGACCAATTATCGAAGAAGACTTAACAAGAGCCATGGAAGACACACATAGATACACTAAGGGTCAAGTCAATTACCCATGCAAGGGCACCATTACCAGCAAGCCCACAAAGATACGGAAGTGAAAAAGAAGCTAACCAAAGTACATCGATACAGGGAAATAGGGTTGGATAATTCAAGCTCCTCTTCCGATGCACAAGAAGAACCAGATACATCCTTCCTGAATACGGGCATTCGGAGTGAGTCGAGAGATGATGGACAATGGGAGGAATTGGGTGAAGTGAATTACAATGTTGAAGAAGAGGACATGAAGGTAAAGGACACTCCCATCAACCCTAATCAAAACATCGTAGAAAAAGAAGTATCCCAGGAAAGAGTACATGTTATCAAAATAAATGACACATCTAACATTCAAATCCATGAGGTGCAACTTGCAAGAAAGGGTTCATTCAATAATCCAAAGGAAGAACCAAAAGAAACTACGGGGGAAGAATCTAAACCATTCACACCAATAAGGGTTGTAGTAGAAGCCTCCCCCATGGATGTTACATTTCAAGAGAGTGCCACGAAGACCAACAATCTAGAAGAAGAAGGCAAAGAACCAGGAGTGCAACTTCAAATTAGACAACCACATAATGAGACTATTCATGTGGAGCATGGAAAGGATGTACAAACTATTGGAGTTAGACGTCTGCGAGAGCACGCGAACAACACAATGAAGAAGAAGAATCTTGGAGCACAACACACAATACTAAATGTATTACTAGAGAATGTACAAAGATAAGTAGCCCATTAGGGCAATAGGCGTATATACAAGCCGAGGGAAAAAAACCTCCTAAAGAGGGAAAAAAGTGCCCCGATGATCCTAGAGTGTTCACACACATCACTACCTAAATATATCAACAAAGCCACCTTGGGGGTGATGCCGTGAACAAGTAGTTGACACTCATGTATAAGGAAGTGCCAAGCTATGTGGAAATCACTCCACAAAAGGAAGTAAGCCCAAAGCTTTGCGGAAAGCTTCAAACTTCTCCTTAGGCAGAGCCTTTGTGAAAAGGTTTGCAATGTTCTCCTGCGTGGGCACATATGCCAAGCTGATCTCCCTAGGAGAGAACCTCTCCTTGACATAATGATAATGCACCTCAATGTGCTTAGTGCGAGCATGGAACACAGGGTTCCTCGCAACTACCAATGCACTCTGATTGTCAGTGAAGATGGTGGTGGCAAAAGACTGACCAACACCCAAATCAGCCATAAGGCGTCTGAGCCACACACACTCAACAACAGTTGTGAAAGCTGCCCTATACTCAACCTCACAATTGGAAGTGGCCATAGTAGGCTGCTTCTTGCTCAACCAAGATATACATGAGCTACCAAGCATGAAGCAAAAGCCACTAGTGGACACACGAGTGTCATAGAAACCAGCCCAGTCTGAGTCAGAAAAAGCATGCAAATCTGGCGGTAGTGATCCCCCCTTCGGATAAAACAACTCAATTAGCTGAGTACCACTCAAGTAGCAAAAGATGCGCTTAACCGCATGCCAATGCTTGACACCTGGGCAATGCATAAATCTGCTCATCTGTGAGACATCAAACTGAATATCTGGCCGAGTAATGCATAAGTAAATCAGGCATCCAACAGCCTGCTGATAGAGGACAGTATCAAATGCATCTCCAGCATCATGAAGACTCAATCGTAAACCTTTCTCCATAGGAGTGGCAATAGGATTACAGTCTTGAAGGCCAAAACGCTGCAATAATGTGTCAATATATTTTGTTTGACACAAAGCCATTCCACCATCAACTTGCATAAACTGAATGCCCAAATAGTGATGCAAATGCCCCAAATCAGACATCTCAAATGAGGCATGCATATCAGCCTTAAAATCAGCAATATGCTTCTCAATAGGACCACTGAGCAGCATGTCGTCAACATAGACAACAATGATCAGAAGCACATCATTATCACACTTATCATATAAGGTGCTTTCAGTTGGACTGTTCTCAAAACCATGTGCAATCAGATAGGCATGTATCTCCTAATACCAAGCACGTGGTGCTTGCTTTAAACCATATAATGCCTTCTTTAACCTGCACACCTGGTTTTCATGCCCTTTCTGCACAAAGCCACAGGGCTGAAAAACATACACTTCTTCATGCAAGTCACCATTCAAAAATGTTGTTTTATTGTCCAACTGATGTACATTCCAACCATGATGGGCTGCAAGTGCACAAATGCTCCGAACAGTAGTCATACGGCATGTAGGTTCAAAGGTCTCATCAAAATCAATGCCTCTTTCCTGCGCATAACCCTTTGCAACAAGCCTAGCCTTATACCTGTCAACTGTACCATCAGGTTTATGCTTTAGCTTGTATACCCACTTAGTGCCAATGGCCTTCTTGCCAAGAGGCAAGTGACATAAAGACCATGTACCATTCTTCATTATAGCATCATATTCAGATTGCATAGCAGCCATCCAATTTTCTGAATTTTGTGCTTCATCAAAAGAAACAGGCTCATTCTCATCACAGAGACTAGATGCAGCCATAGCATAGCAATCTGATGCAAAGGAGGCACTATGAGAGCTTGAACGAGTACGATATGAAAAAGGTGCATCTAATTTGCTGTGACGCAAAGTCTGCACCAACCATTTTGGCATAGTTTTTGCCTGCTCAATATCAGCTCTCTCATCAACAAGTGCATCATGTAAATCTGCATCAGAAATGGAATAATCTGCATCATCATATGAAACCTGCAAAGGGTGAGAAGTTGCCTCATTAGGACCAGCACTAGACTGTCCACCTGTAAAAAGAGGCATCAAAGTATCATACATGTCTTTGGAGCTAACAAATGTCTCCTTAGTACATGAAAGCAATGGTTGAATAGCATCTTCCACAAAGACAACATCATGACTAACCAGAATGCGTTTAGTCTGTGGATGATACAGACGATAGCCTTTACTTTCAAAATTGTACCCAACAAAAATACATTTTATTGCCTTATCATCCAATTTTCTGCGATGTTGTTCAGGCACTAGTGCATATGCCAAACAACCAAAAACACGCAGATGAGCAACAGATGTCTTGTGGTCATGCCAAGCCTCATATGGAGTGATAGACTACAATGCTTTAGTGGGACACATGTTCAGTACATATGCTGCACACATGACAGCCTCAAGCCATAAACTATGTGGTAAAGCCTGACTTTTGACCATGCACCTCGCCATCTCCATGAGAGACTTGTTCTTTTGTTCAGCAACTCCATTCTGTTGAGGTGTATACGGCACTGTACACTGGTGTTTTATCCCACGTTCAGCCACATGCGTTAAAATCAGAAGACATATATTCCCCCCCTCGATCAGAACGGAGGGTGCCCATTTTACATGTTGATAAATTTTCAGCCAAAACCAAAAACTGTTTAAAGCACATGAACACTTCGGACTTTGCTTTGAGTGGATATACCCATGCATGCCTGGAAAAATCATCAATGAAAGTCACGAAGTAAAGGTAATTTCCAAAAGAGGGTGTCTGCATAGGACCACAGACATCACTATGTACAAGCTGCAATTTTTGTGTAGCCCAAACTGAACCATCTTTTGGAAAGGAGGAACGCTGCATTTTGCCCAAAATATAGCCTTCACAAACATGTTTTCCAGGTGCCTCAATTTTGGGCAAAGAGGACACCATTTCAGATTTCTGCAGGTGTAGCAAACTAGCAAAATTCAGATGACCAAAGCGTGCATGCCAAAGCTTTGCATCTGACATAGCCTTAGAATTATTTACTGCACATGCCAAATCATTTTCAGATCTTTCATAGTCTATGAGCTTATACAGCCCAGGGCATAAAATGCTAGAAGCAATAATAACATTGCCATTTGACAGATCATGAACTGTACATCTGTCATCAACAAACTTCACAACCAAGCCAATCTTGGCTAATGCAGAAACTGATAACATATTTTTCTTGATCCCTGACACAAATAAAGCATCTAACAAAGTGAAAGAACTACCATCAGCAGTAGTCAAAATGATCTTACCAACTCCCATAACAGGATAAGAGGAGTTGTTGGCGCATGTAACAGTATTCCCTGTAGGGGCAGGCTCGAGTGAAGAGAAGAAACTGTGCTGCGAGGTAATATGTTTGGTCGCCCCACTGTCAAAGTACCAAACATCTAAGTCGACTGCAGACATGCACTGCTCATGAGAAGATGGGTCAAAATTGCAAACAGTAGTGAACACCCGTTCTTCTTCCTGCACAAGATTAGCAGACTCCATTTTTGGTGTAGGGGCTTTTGCAACAACCATTCGAACCTCTTTCTTCTTTGCCTCTTTTGCAGCGAGTTTTGGATAGTTCTTTATGATATGATCATTCCCTTTACAGTACTTACAAAACAATTTCTGCTTTTCTGATATTTTTCTCATCTTTGTCTTGGTTCTTCGAATGTGCAGCATTTGCAGATTTCTGCCTACTAGTAGATGAACTCCATTTTCCTTTGCCCTTTTGACTAGCCAGGAAAGCTTGATCTGCAACACCCATAATGGACCTGTTCTGCCTGGACTGATCTTCCTGCAACAGAACAGAGACTAACTCCTCAAATGACAAGGCATTTGGATTGCCTTTCATCATCAACCGAAGAGTAGAAGCAAAACTCTGATATGATTAGGAAGACCATTCAGAACGGTCTGCACAAGTGAGCTATCTCGTATAACCTCATCACTAGAAAAAAAATTTTCCTTCAAGTCTTTGATCTTTGTTAGGAAACTGTCCATAGAATCACCTTCATTCATGTGCTCACTCTCCAACTGTTTTCAGAGGTAAGCAACACGAGCCTCATTCCTAGCTTGGTACAATGTGGTAAGTGTATCCCAAGCATCCTTAGCTGTTCTGCAAGAGTGAATATGAGGAATAATGGCACATTTGACAGACAAAGCTATCAATGCATGTGCTTGGGCATCTCTGCAATCCCTGCTCTTTAGTAGGTGCAGTAGAAATAGCAGCACGAATAGGAATCTGCACAATATCATCTTCGACACCATCTCCATCAGCTCCAGCACATGTATTTGCAGTACCTGTTGTTATAGGTGTAACATGACGTCTTTCAACACCTTGCATAATGTTCCATAATCCTTTTGTAACCAATACATGTCACATCATATAAGCCCATAACTTATCTTCAATAGCCAACATACGGAATACAGCAGTGCTTTCAGCCATGGTCGGTGACTAAAATACCTTGATACAGGAAATTGATTGTATCTCAAAAAACTAAACAGAATTGTCCAGATGAATTCTGCTAGACCTGTAGCAGACTTTGAGATGCTTATATTGGCGAACAGAAACTGGTATATACCTTTGGCACAAAAAGATGAAATAGCCTGCACAAGTGCTGCGATAGTGTGTTCGGAGGCCGAAACGAGCTCAGATCACGATTTTGGCACACATAGTGAAGCTGTTTTGGTCTCGAAAACACGTTGAGTATGCTCACCAAGATTCTGAGATTGCAAACGGAGGAGTGTCGATGGTGCCCTAGATGAAGCGATGACCTGCTCTGATACCAATTGTTGGAGTTAGACGTCTGCGGGAGCACGCAAACAACACAAAGAAGAAGAAGAAGCTTGGAGCACAACACACAATACTGAATGTATTACTAGAGAATGTACAAAGATAAGTAGCACATTAGGGAAATAGGCGTATATACAAGCTGGGGGAAAAAACCTCCTAAAGAGGGAAAAAAGTGCCCCGGTGATCTTAGAGTGTTCACACACATCACTACCTAAATATATCAACACAAACAGGGGAAGCTCCAAGCATTCCAAAAACGTGGTTGAATGTCGATGTTGCTCAGCTCAAGCAAGTAGTTCAACACATGATCAAAACTGCTATGGATACACAACAATTGATGCTTGAGGCTGATGCTGACTATGATAAAGCAATGCAGGAAAAGCATGAACTTAGAGAAATAGGTAAGAACCTTTCCGTCCAATTGAGTTTAGCACAAGAGCAAATAACGCATAAAGAGAATGAAGTTCAAGAGGCCAAGCAGCAAAGCAAAACATTAGAAACAGAAAATGAGAAATTGAAAGAGCAACTACAGTAGTTACAACAGAAATATGAGGCTAGCGAGGCCAAGAAGACACGGATGAATGCAAGAAGCAAAATATTGTAATCACAAATCAAGATATACATGGATGAGGCAGAGAACTTAAGGAATAGAAACAAGGAGCTGGGGACAACTCTTCTAAGTAATCAACCTATAGAGGCTCAAGAAGTGCCAGAAAAAGACATAAAGGCAATGGAGGAAAAGATAGCCAAGTATGAAGATCAGCTCAAGCAGGAGCAGACAATCATTGCCGAATGGTAAAAGAGGTATATGGATGATACCGCGGCTCTAAGGACAAAGTGGAAAAATTCTGAGAATAGATATATGGCGCAATGTAAAGAAGACATTGATCAACTTGCTATCATAGCAGAAGAAATTCTAAAAAACAAAGAAACGATTTCTAAGGCCAATGAAGGAATCAAGCAAAAGGATGAGATGATAAAGCAGCTACAAGAGCGGCTAGAACAGCAGGCAACAGAGGGGACACCAGTAGTTCCAAAATCCACAGCGGCTACTGCAGAGATTGAGGTATGTCCTATCTCTTCCCCCTTACATCATTCACCGATAAGGGAGGAAAGAGAGATCCAATCTGAAAGTAATCATCGGGATATTGCAGAACTGAGCCGACATGAGAGGGCACTACAGGTGTCCCAGTTTATTGCAAAATTTGAAGATCAAATAATAAAGGTCATGAAGGAAACTCAGATTGAAAGCAAAAATTTAGAACAGATATTGAAACCATTTAGTGTACCATATGGACTCCTTAAAGAGCAAACATGGAAATACATAAAGACCATGACAAGTAAGGAGCCTGACAACAACCTCCAGTTCAACAATAATACATTCAACTATACTCAAGAGGAATTTGAACGTGCTAATCCCATATGGAGGAGAAAAATTCTAGAAAAACATCCTACAATGCGGGTACAATGGGAATCATCACCTTATGCCCTTGAGGTAAACCCATCTTTTCTCCAGTACCACGCAGATGCTCCTGGTCGCATTTTTGGGAGGGACAACGCCAAGGTAGCATAAATAATCAATGGCTAAATTATGCCCTCTTACCAAGTCCACTGCATAATTATCTACCAACGGAAGAATACATGGTGAAAACCATGGAATTTTGGATTGCTCGATACGCCACTATACCGGATTTGGCAGTGAAAATGACTAATAAGATTTTTAGCATGCTACTTACAGTTATTAAAGTCTTCCAACATGCCAAATATACATTTTTGAACTTCATCGACATTGCATAGGGATCCAAAGCACTTGTTTTTTATCTTTCAACTATCTCGAGGCGATTAACAATTATGGCATACTATTCACGGCTTATGTTTTTGGCAAGCACGTATATGCAAACTTTTGAAGAAGCATTTTTTACTGGCTTCTTTGAAATTGATTCAGAAATTTTTGTAAAAATGACTTCAAATCTTAATGCAAGACTGGTGGGTTATGAAACAAGCTTCTTTGCGGATCACCGGCAAGCACCAGAGGATGGAGTGAAGTCAACCCAGTGGAAAGAGTTCATGATATGTCATGCCAATTTGCTCAATCAACGAGAGCAAGCTGCCATACAAACGTACACATGATGCCACAAAAAGTCTGTCGGGGACGACAGAATTCACGAGGAGGGACGTGTGGAAGGGGATTCAAGCAAAAAGAGAAGAAGAAGAAAATCAAAGAATAAAGTTGCTCAATGAGGAATGAAAATCATAAAAACAAAGAACGAACTCTCTACCCAAAGCCCCGTAGGGGCACGCATCAGGCAACAACGCCAAAGGCCCATGTCCTGAGAAGTGGAATTAAAGAAAGATAACAACCAGGACATTTCATGGGAGGTTGCACACAACTTCCTCATCCACTAGGAGCTGGCGGTGGAGCGAAACAAGTTGAGGAGAGAGACAAAACACATAGGATGCTTCATTGGATAAGATAACCAATTGTCTGAAGGTCCTAGGTATCTCCTCGTCCACTGGATGCGTGCGGTGGCAGAAGGGAAACACGCTGAGCGCAACACAATAAGGGAAAGCACGAAGAAGGGAAGGACATACCAGGGCTAGGAAGTATCCATGAAGAAGTGCAAGAAGATATTTGGCAGGTAATAATCCTTCCACTGATAGCGTGCATGGCAGCCCGACTTAATACAGCAACCTAGATATGTGATATAAGGAATACCAAGGGGCAAACAGAAGCAAAGAACATACCTCAAATAAAATAAAAAATTCTCTGACAGTCCTTATCACTTCTTCGACCACTGGGTGCATGTATTCAGAAAGCTTAGACGAGTAGCAAATGAGAGACAAAAGCCTGTCAAGGGACGATAGAGACAAAGAGGGGGAGAGTGTTGCAGAGCAAAGAGGCACAAAAGAGGAGCCCCAAAATTTTCAAATTAATGGGCATATTTTTCTTCTTCAAAGTCTTAGGAAATTCCATCAAGCCATGTAAATGCACTAGAGGAGTCCTCTAGATGCATAACCCCAAATCATTGTAATGTATTTCTTGTAAAATAGTAGGAAAATAGAGATTAGTTAATAAAGTGCTGGTCTCTTGTGTGAAAGGACCATTTTTAGGGCACATGTATATAAGTCACTTGATGAATCTTTGTAAAGACTTTTTGCCATTGTGAAGAAGGAGAGCTCTTGAATTTTGAATTTATTTCTTTCTTGTAGATTTCTATCTTCTCTATGATCTTTGGTGTGTGTGTGTAATGCTCGGAATGTGTGTGTAGGACTGTTGTCTACCCCTCCCCACTATTTTTGAGCTACTGTAGTGTGTGTGTGAGTTAGTACAAGTTGTGGAGTGAGTGTGTGCGCTTCCTTCCATTCACTGTTTTGGTCATAAGAAGCATGACTGTCAGAATGGAGTGAAACTTCCAATAGATGCATCTCATTGAGAGCTTCAAAAGGAACCCACTATTGGCCATATTCGGAGTTCAGAGCTGGGAGAAATCCTCGATTTAGTGAAAAGTGTTGTAAGTAGTATCGCGACAGACACTTTTAGTAGTTAAGTGAGTTGGAGAGGTAGGTTAGTCTTTTCTCATGCATGTGAGCCGAACCACTTCATTTTCCATCACGTGAGCACAAGTCCTCATACGCTTGGTTAGGTCGTTTCGTCGGATTGATAAATAAGCTTGTGTCAATTCCCCACTATATGCACTTGTGTGGCAAATGAGATTTAGTCTCTTTGGCACAAGTCCCTAAGACTTCTTGACTTAGGTACACAGAATCCCCAGGTCATAATATTACGAGGAAGCCGAGCTCAATGCCCCATCAAGGGGTAGTTGGGGAACAAAGCCCTACGCCTTCCTCAGAGGACAACATGCCAGGACATTGCAGAAAACAACACTGCTACATTTTACAAAATGTCGCAAAGAATCCTGACCCTTTTTATGGTAGCTGTTTTGAGCAGGAGGAGAATCAGGCACTAGCTCGAGCATTAGTAGTTGATTGTCTCCACTGATATAGTCAAAACCATGGAGAAGACTCGACAAAACTGGAGTAGAAGCCACAAATGCGCAAGGTCGATGACTGGTGAAAACAAAAGGGGAAGCCCGAGCACTGCAAGTGTATGGCAGTGATGAAAACCACCAAACTTGGGAAGCACCGAGCAGAACTGCAAGGTAGAAGGGTTGTGTAAGTTTGACCTCACAACATTGAACACACAACAAAACACTGCTACAGCCTTGGGAAGTGTTAGGGTAAGCCCGATTATGCAACAGAGATGCTTCGTGCAGAAGCTTGCAGAGTTTGGAATGGCACCAATGGAGGATCCTAATCTGGGATGGTTTAGAGAAGAGAAATGAGGGAGAGGAAGCTTCCCTCCCCCCTACTATCGCAACATGGAGCAGAACAGATATTGAAGCCCGAAGGCTCCCGCAGAGAGGACCGAGAGAAAGGAGGTAGTGGAACCACTTCCTCCACATAATTGAGAGAAAGGAGAGAAACATTTCCTCCTCACCAATGTAACAACCAACTTACTTACCGGCATAAAGATCTGACAATTGATGAATAACTGCGCAGAAAACTTGATTTGAATTTAAGAAAGGAAGGGGAACGGCGAGATGTCCAACCCCACATCCAAAGCCACGTGAATGGTTGGGTACTTCAGTAACTATGGAGGTATGTACAGCGGTAGTACGGGGTGGGGAGTCTACAAGGACGGCTTCTTCTGTCACAGAGCTTTCAGGGACAAGACGTGCTTCTCATGCCTGCTAGGATGACTGAGCACCTGTCGGTACTCGAATGTATTCGCCCGGTTTTGATAATAGCCGTACGCGTCGGGGGTCATACTACGGTAATGGTTTCCTTTGTAAATATCGTAAGGCTTTGGTAGGTCTGACTGATTTGACAAGCTCTCTGAAACCTCTGATGTAGACTTCTTCGAACCCTCCTGAGACGAGTTCTTGTTCTATGAGGGTTTGGCTCTCTTCATCAGTCAGCTTCTTACGCGCCCAAACCTTTTCCATAGTACGGTATAATTTTTTAATGGCCAGTGTATAAGCCGCTGCTTCGAAGGTTTCCTCTTCATGTGTGCTTCTATCACCTTGGGTGTCCATTTGTCATCCATGTTCATCTGTTTGTCCTTGCTCTTGGGATGCATGTGTTCCCTGACTGGCTTCATCATCGCCGTCGTCTTCATCTGTCTCTGTTCTTTCCTCTTCAGAGCTAGACACTATTTGTCCTTGTGGTTGATCTCGCGGTGTGGTAGGGTAGCTAGGCGTTTCATATTCCTCTGAAAAGATGTGGCCTTCTGAGAATTGAAATTCACTGGAGAACGCATCTTGCATTTCAAAATCAAAGGTTGTATCCAGTGGCGCTGCTTGTTTTGCTTCTAAATGGGGTATTGGAAAAGAGAAAGCTTCCTCACCAATAGTGGTGGGGACTTCTGCCGTAGTGGTGGTAGGTCCTGGGACTCTGGCTGCTTGAGTAGTGACTGTGCTGGTAGTGCCCTTCGTTACAACTGGTCTTGATAACCTTATGCGAATAGGTTGTACTATGGGAGTGGCTTCTGTCGGAGACTGCTCTGGAGATGGTTGTGGTGAGGGTGATTCTGGCACTTGAAGGCAGGCGATAGTTCCTCTCATTCGTTTTCCTGCTCTTCCTTTGCTGGCTTTCCTTGCTTTCTTTGTTGTCCCCTTGAATGCTTTTAACTCCTCGCTGGTCATGGCACGCTCAATCGGTAAGTCATACGCCAAGCACATATATATAATTCTCGTAAGCGCACAACATCCATTGATGACTTTCTTTCGTTCCCATCTATGTTGTGCCAAATAGAGCTGCTCAATTATCCAACTTGCTAGATCAACAGTCTGGGGCCCAGTACATGCTAGGTATAAGCCAAACCAGATTCTTTTGTGGGGCATGGTAAAGCGATCCTGAGCTGGGAAAGCAAAGTGTTGCATGCATATCCGTAATGGCTTGGAGAGCTCAGGGGTTATAGCTGAAATATCCTCCCACTTAGTAACGTCACCGCGTTTCATTGGCTCTGGAACTAGCCGTTCGTGCTGTGTCGAAGTGTGCGTTCCATGTATTTTGAGAGCTGCACGAATTAAATCTTTGGACAAATAAAACCTTCTGAATGGAGGGTCATTCACCAAGGATGGCAACATAAATGTGCCGGGTAGGTCTTTGTTCTCCGAAGCCGTCAAAGTGGTTACTAAGTAAAAGCATCTGTAAAAGTTAGGTTTAGGCAAAGGGTCACTAAAATATTATGTAAATCCGGCTCTTGCCCAAACATGTGTTAAGTCTTATGTATTCTGTAGTCCTTCAAATTCTCTTGAAAAGAACTGATATTTGGCCCATGTGCGATAATCAAATGCCAAATTGGCCTCAAATATGAAATCAACGTCCGCTAATGGTCCTGCTAGGCCTTGAAACCAGTGAGAATTACGATGAATCTTCTTAGTATATCCTTTAGGAGGATCGTCGATTGGTCTGGAAAACCTTGAAACTCTAGTGGTTGCATCGTCGGATGAGATTCCGCGAGTAGTTCTCCAATATTGGCCATTGGTGCACTGGGGCCAGCTTCTGATGGTCCTTCTTCGGTTTGCATGATGATTGACTTGCTAATGGAAAAGATCTGCTACAAAAGATTAGCACATTAGTATGGAAATTAATTATGATCCCATTAAGGTGAGACCGCAATCCCTTTCCATAGCCGATGTGTAACCCGTGTAGCCAAGTGTTGTGATGTGATTGATGTCATGCTTCTTGCAGAACTAGTGCAGGTCTCTAGACACCTATATGTTTTCAGATATTGCATGCAGTTCATTGATGAGATGTTATTAATGTCGGATTAGGTGATGTGGAGGGCTGAAAAGCTTTTCGAAGGGTGTATTTTACATGGCTTGAGGGTTGAGCTATAATACATGGTTTGGGTACCCAAATCTGTGTGGGTGTGGGTCGATTTGTAAGGTACTTCTTGGCGATCCAAATTTGTCGAAAGTTTTTATTCGTAGAAGAAGGTCGAGGGGATGTTGGATACTGATTCTGTCTCTGTCTTGACTTCTTCTTGTCATTATCTGCATTGTTGAATTCTATCGGTGCTTTCTGTCCTTTTGGCACCCATATTTGGCTTGTGCCACTTGCTTTGTGTTGCTGAGACTGCTTTCCTCTTTGCATCGTCTGATATTGCCGTCGGTCTGGGTTCCTTCGTAGTGGTTGACTCTGTTGTGATTGAGTTTGAGAGGTCGAATGGACACTCTGCTTTGGAAAAGAAGGGAGGTCCAACACTTGCATGACCTGCCCATTAGGAAGTGCTCCGTTTTGTACTTTTAATCTAGGCCAGTCCGCAGTAAGTGTGGAAGGATGGGCACCGCAGGGTGTTTTGCCCATGTGTCCGCTGATGCAACCCACCTGACCGCTGATTGTGTCCATCTGCCCTAGCAGTTGGGTAATCGTCCCGTCTAGTTTGCAGGAAGCCTCAGGGAAAATCTCCTGACGTCCTTCTGATTGACAACTGTCTATAGCCAAGACCGAGCGGGTTGGTGTAGACGTAACGTGATTGATCTGACCAAAGATCTTTCGGTCTTCCGTCGCATGCATTTCATAGGGTCTAGGGTTACAAACCTCAGTCGAAATGCCATTAGGGAAGTCAAGCGGTATCACTCGCTTCTGATCTAAGGTTCCAATCTGTAAGGAGCCTTGTCTAAGATTTAGGTCCACTGAGTGATCGTATAGCCAGTCTTGGCCAAGGATTAGGGGTTCTATCAGGTCCTCGTCATGGCACACTAGTAGCTTTACTGTCAAGGTCACTTCGTTTATGAGGATAGGAAGGTCCACCTCACCCATGCAAGGGGTTTCCATGCCTCCTAGCCCTATGAGGTACGCCTCAATTGGCCGCATTTCTATTCCTGAATCCTTATAGTGGGACCATCTAATCGCACTAGTTGCAGCACCTGAATCAATTAAAGCCCTGATCTCTTGGCAAGGGTTGCCGTGCTCTAGCCTGACTGTAATGAATGGTCTCCGATCCACTATGCTAGGATGAGTGGTTGACTTTACTTGACACATGGCCATGGGATATTTGGGTGATATTTCCAGATGATTATAATGTTCTCTCCCTAGTCCTTGTCTTCTTAAGTTCATGCGCTTAATGCGTTCTACAGCTTCTGCCTGACCTTCAGCTCGTATTCTATTTTCTTCCTCCTTACGCTTCTGTTGGAACTCAAGGACTCACCAGGCAAGGAAGCTTACGAAGGGAGTCAGAGAGAAGAGAAAGTACAAGCAGACAGAGCAGTCAACCACGATCTGGCAAGTAGGCCAATATTTTTTTCAGGACACTAACGCATATAAGAGAGGTGGACACACAAGGAGAAGGAGCAATTAGGGAGCTCCAGGAAATGTATGTCAAAATGTTATTAGAAACCCCTACAAAAATAGTGATTTTCATCACTAAGAACCATTGTAAATATATATATATTTTGTAGCTCCATTTTGTGCAAGCCAAGGAGTCCTTGAGCTTGAGGAGCTTTAGAAGTATCTACCTGTCAGTTTTCACATTTTTTAGACTTCGTTTGAACCTCCAAATAGGGTAGAGAACCTAATTTTTAACTAGGCCGGACACTAGGTCTGGACAAGGCCAAAACCTAGTCAAAAACTATAAAAAGAGCTAGAGAGCTCATTTTAGGGGTTAGCTTGTAAGTTGAAGACTACCTATGCACTCAAGTTCAAGATTAAACATAATCTCTTCGTGATGCGATAACCTTAAAGGAAAGAATCTAACGTGGAACGATCAACTTACAGTGAGAAAATTAACTCAAATATTCGTGACGACGTGATTTCTGACAAGAACATAAACACGGTAACCACTAAAAAGAATCCAGTAACTAATACAAAAGAACTCAGCAATGAGGTTGTACTTGGGCAAATTTGGGCTATTCAATTAGGCTTATGAACCTTAGATCAGGGCGACATCTAGGGAGAGATAGACAAAGTCTTAGGTCTTCAGAGGCTAGTGTCAACCACACTGCTAGGTCTCGGGGACGAGGCGTGCCTCCCTGACTTGTGCTGGAGACTGAGCTCCTGTTGGTACGCGAATATACTCTCCGGGTTTTGAAAGTAGTCGCACTCGGCGGGGATCAAACTGTGGTAGTTGCTTTCTTTGTAAAAACCTGAGTGCTTCATGGGAGCCTACTGATTTGACTAACTCCCTGAACCCTCTGATGTATGCGTCTTCGAATCCTCCGGAGATGAGTTCCTGTTCAATTAATGCCTGGCTCTCCTCTTCAGTTAACTTCTTCCGGGCCCAGACTTTCTCCATGGTACGATATAATTTCTTTATGGCCAGCGTGTACGCTGCGGCTTCGAAAGTCTCTTCTTCATATGTGCTGGTGTCGCCGTGTGTGTCAGTCTGTTGGCCTTGACCATCTATCTGTCCGTCATGTGAGCCCTGGCTGGCTTCATCGTCGCCTTCCTCGTCGTCTGTTTCGGTTCTTTCTTCTTCAGAGCTCGACACAGCTTGTCCCTGTGGCAGATCTCGCGGTGTGGTAGGGTAGCTGGGGCGTTCATATTCTTGGGAGAACATCTGTGTATCTGAATACTGGAATTCGTTTGAGAATGCATCAGGCATCTCAAAATCAAATGTTGTGTTTATAGGGTCTGTCTCCATATGTGGTATCGGGAAAGAAAACGCTTCCGCACCAATAGTGGTGGGAGCTTCTGCTGTTGTGGTGGTGGGTTCTGTGGTGGCAGCTGCCTGAGGTGCAGCGGTACTAGTGGTGGCCTCCGTAACCACGGGTCTGGACAACCTTATGCGAATAGGTTGTACTGTGGGAGCCGCTTCTGTCTGTGGTCGTTCTGGAGAGGGTTGTGGTGATGGCGACTCTGGCACTTGAAGGCAGGGGATGGTGCCTCTCATGCGCTTACCTGCCCGTGTTCGACTGGGCTTCCTGGCTTTCTTCGTTGTGCCTTTGAATGCTTTCAGCTCTTCTCCAGTTAATGCGCGCTCGATGGGCAAGTCATATGCTAAGCACATATACACAATTCTAGTGAGTGCACAACATCCATTAAGTACTTTCTTGCGCTCCCATCTGTGCTGTGCCAGATACATTTGATCTATGATCCAGCTTGCCAGATCAACAGTTTGAGGTCCCGTACATGCCAAATACAATCCGAACCAGATTCGTTTATGGGGCATGGTAAATCTGTCCTGAGCGGGGAATGCAAAATGTTGCATGCATATCCTTAGTGGCTTCGACAGCTCAGGTGTAATTGCCGAAATCTCCTCCCACTTCGTGACATCCCCACGTTTCATTGGTTCTGGAATTAATCTCTCTCGATCTGTGGGTGTGTGAGTGCCATGAATTTTGATGGCCGCTCTGATTAAATCCTTAGATAGGTAAAACCTTTTGTAAGGTGGATCATCCACTAGAGTAGGCAATATGAAGGTCCCTGGGATGTCCTTATTCTCTGAGGCCAGTAGGGTAGTGATTAAGTAATAGCACCTGTAAAAATCCGGTTTGGGCAGAGGATCACTGAAATACTCTGTGAAGCCTGCTCTGGCCCAAACATGAGTTAAATCCTGGGTGCTCTGTAGGGCTTCGAACTCTCTGGAGAAAAACTGGTATTTTCCCCACGTATGGTCATCAAATGTCAAAGAGGATTGAAATATAAAGTCTGCATCCGCAAGGGGTCCTGCAAGGCCCTGAAACCAATGAGAGTTCCTGTGTATCTTTTCAGTGTAGCCCATGGGTGGGTTGTCGATAGGCATGGGCCCTGGAAATCCTTGAAATTCCGGCGGTGGAGCAGTCGGGTGGGACTCTGCTCGTAGCACGTTGAGGGGCACAACCGCTACACTGGGGCCTGCTCCTGATGTTCCTTCGTCGGTTTGCATGGTGACTGATGCGCTAATGAGAAAGATCTGCTACAAAGGATTAACACATTAGCATGGAAATTAATTATGATCTCATTAAAGTGAGACCGCAATCCCTTTCCATAACTGATGCGTAACCCGTGTAGCCAAGTGCTGTGATGTGATGGATGCAATGTTTCTTGCAGCACTAGTGCAGGTCTCTAGACACCTATACGTTTCAAATCATGCATACATTTCTTGATGATATGAGATTACGAGTGATGTGTGATGATGGTGGGTGAATTTATACAAGGTTTAAAGGTTAGTGATTTAGTACAAGGTTGTATGTTAGTCGGGGGGGTAGTTTTATCAGACATGGGGTTAGGGGGAGACGGTTGGATATTCTTCGGTATCCATTTCCTAAGAGTCTTGGAGTGGGTGGTGGGTTTCTGCTGAGGGGCAAAGGGTAGTATCGGGTGTGGAGGTATTGAGGGATGAAAAGATTTGTGAGGGGTATATATTACATGGCTTAAGGGTTGAGCTATGATACATGATTTGGGTACCCAAATCTGCGTGGATGTGGGTCTATGGGTAAGGTATTTCTTGGCGATCCAAATTTGTCGAATCGGACCTGTAGAAGAAGGTCGAGGGGATGGAGGATATCGATTCTGTTTCTGCCCTGCCTCTTTCTTGTTGATCTCTGCTTGGTTGGAGTTCTTTGGTGCTTTTTGTCCTTTTGGCACCCACATTTGTCTGGTGCCGCTTCCTTTGGGTGGCCTGAACTGCCTTCCTTGTTGTTTCCTCCGATACTGCAGTCGGTCTGGGTTCCTTCGTCGTGATTGACTCAGTTGTTGCTGGGGTTGAGAGGTCGGATGGACGCTCTGCTTTGGAAAAGAAGGGAGATCCAACACTTGCGTGACCTGCCCATTAGGAAGTGATGCCTTATTTAACTTTAATCTAGGCCAGTCCGCAACAAGTTTGGAAGGATGAGCACCGCAGGGTGTCGTGCTCATTTGGCCGCTGATGCAACCCACCTGACCGCTGATTGTGTCCATCTGCCCAAGCGGTTGGGTAGCTGCCCCTTCTAGTTTGCAGGAAGTCCCAGGAAAGATCTCCTTTCGTCCTTCTGATTGACAACTGTCTATAGCCAAGCCCGAGTGGGTTGGTGTAGACGTAACGTGACTGATCTGACTCAAGATCTTTCGGTCTTCCATCGCATGTGTTTCGTAGGGTCTAGGGTCACATCCGTCAGGCGGAATGCCGTTAGGGAAGTCAAGCGGTATCACTCGCCTCTGTTCTAAGGTTCCAATTTGTAAGGAGCCTTGTCTAAGATTTAGGTCCACTGAGTGATCGTATAGCCAATCTTGGCCAAGGATTAGGGGTTCTATCAGGTCGTCATCATGGCACACTAGTAGCTTCGCTGTCATGGTCACATCCTTTATGAGGATAGGAAGGTCCACCTCACCCATGCAAGGGGTTTCCATGCCTCCTAGCCCTATGAGGTATGCCTCAATTGGCCGCATTTCTATTCCTGAATCCTTATAGTGGGACCATCTAATCGCACTAGTCGCAGCACCTGAATCAATTAAAGCCCTGAGCTCTTGGCAAGGGTTGCCGTGCTCTAGCCTAACTGTAATGAATGGTCTCCTGTCCACTATACTAGGATGAGTGGTTGACTTTACTTGACACATGGCCATGGGATATCTGGGTGTAGTTTCCAAATGGTTATAATGTTCTCTCCCTAGTCCTTGTCTTCTTAGCTTCATGCGCTTAATGCGTTCTATTGCTTCTGCCTGAGCTTCCGCTCGTATTCTATTTTCTTCCTCCTTACGCTTCTTTGCCAACGTGAGTCGTCTAAGCATATCCTCCGTAAGAGGTTCCTGATATAGCTTGACTCTACAGCCACTAATATAATTAGGCATTATATCTCCTTCTAAGGTGGCTAACTGTACTGCTCCACTTGTCGAGAGTCTGTTAATGATCATAGGTCCATAACCTCGCTTTTCTAACTTCCGTGCGTGTTGTTTCAGCGTATATACTAGAACTAAATCTCCTTCTTTTAGGCCTTTATCTTTCACATGTGCATCAAAATATGCTTTCTGTCGCTTCTTCGCTGCATATATTCCTGCTGCTGCCTTTAGCCTGGTTTCTCCTAATCGTTCCAAGTCCATTATCCTTGTTGATAATTCATGGCCGGTCCACTGATGTTCTTGTGCAACCTTAAGGGTCGGTATCAAGAAGTCCAAAGGAAGCACTGCATTCTGACCAAAAACCATCTGAAAGGGAGTTGCATTGAGTACGGTCTTGTAGGCCACTCGATATGCCCAAACAGCATGGTGTAACTGTTTGTCCCAATCTGAACGTTTGTTGTTCACGAGTTTCGTCAGTACGTTACAAAGGATCTTATTAGTGCTTTCAGCCTGACCATTGGCCTGAGGATGATATGGTGCGGATTTCTTGTGAATCACCATAAAATCCTGTAACAAAGATTCAATGACTTGGTTTAGAAAGTGAGTGCCTCGATCGCTCACTAACTCTATAGGCAGTCCATATCTTGTAAAGACATTTTCAAATAAGAATTTTGCAATTGTATGTGCATCATTCTTTTTCGTGGCTTTTGCCTCTACCCATTTCGTAAGATAATCTGTGGCAACAATAATGTATTCTGCATGTGTACCTTTTGCAGGGGGGTTAATGGGTCCTACAAAGTCTATACCCCACTTTGAAAATGCACGTCCGCCCATCATGGGTTTCAATGGCATTTCATCTCTGCGGGTAGGAAACTGAGTTCTTTGGCACACATCACATCTCTTTACATAGGTATGAGCATCCATGTGAAGAGTGGGCCACCATAATCCTGCAAAGAGGATGGCTTTGATTATCCTATCTGGTCCAAAATGACCTCCTGCAACACCTTGGTGTGCAGTCTCTAGTATGCTCAGATAATCGCTCTCATGAACACATTGTCTTAGATATCCATCTCGTCCTCTTTTGTATAGAGTATCGCCAATAAGAGAATAGTCGTGAGCTTCCTGCTCCAGACTACGTTGTCGAGCTAAAGTCATGCCTTGAGGGAATGTGTTCGTCCTCAAGTATGTCACTAAAGGTTCACTCCAGTCTGGTGTGAGAGACACATGATATAATGTAGCATGCTCTAATGGTGGTCTTTCACAACAAACATAGCACTCTTTACACAACTTGTAGACATCTGCTTCCATTGAAGGCCAATATACTCCTAGTCTATGCAGAGTCTGTAATGTTCGATGTTTTGAATGATGTTGCTTTAATGCACCTATGTGTGCTAATTGCAACCAATTCGCGTGTTCTGATTCGTCTACACAGCAAGCAAGAATCTTTTGATTATCTTGTTTATATATGCTTCCTGCTAAGATTTGGTATCTCTGAGATTTGATAATCTCTCCTTCTTTAATTTTTAACCTAGGATTCTTGGGTCCATATGTGAGAATAGGGACTAAAGGCTTAGCCCATTCTGGTGCTATCTCAAGGTTAAACAAATATGCATCTGGTAATTCATCCGCTACTCCTTGAGGAGCTTCTCCTGATGTTAATCTTGAAAGGTGGTCAGCTCTAAGATGTGTCTTTCCTTTCCTGACTACTACTTCAAAATCATACTCCATGAGTAATAGAAACCAACGTATCAGTCGTCCCGTGTTACATGGTTTGTTGACTAAGTACAATAGGGCTTGATGATCTGTAAAAAACTTGAATTTGTTGGCCAACAAGTAGTGCCTGAATTTCTTTACTGCGTAGATCATCCCTAATCCTTCTCGTTCAGTGGTGGTGTAATTCCTTTCTGCTGCGTTTAATTGTCTGCTCGCGTAAGCTATGGGGAGATCTATGTTACCTTCACTCGTGGGTTGTGCTAACACACATCCTATGGCGTAATTGGATGCATCCACATGTACATGCAATGGCTTACTCCAATCTGGGGTAGTCAATATAGGTGCTGAGCACAAGCGTCGTTTAAGTTCATTGAATGAATTCTCACATTCTTCCGTCCACTCAAAATTAGTTAGAAGAGAGTACAATGGCTTGGCTATGATTGCATACATGTGTATGAATCTTCTATAATAACCGCAATGGCCCATAAATGCCTGTACCTCTTTCACATTAGTTGGTCTAGGTAATTCTGCAATTACCTTCACCTTTTCTTCGTCCATAGAGATTCCATTTTTTGACACAATGTGTCCTAGAATTTTGCCTTGTCTGACCATGAAAACACATTTTTCTGGGTTCAAACAAACCTGATATTCGCGACATTTGTCAAATATTTGCCTTAACTCTGGGATATGTGTCTGTCTTACATTAGAATGAGCACATATGTCATCGACATAAACTTCCAAGCTCTTGCGTAAGAATTCCTTAAAAACATGACACATGAGTCGCTGGAAAGTGGCGGGTGCATTTGTTAAGCCGAATGGCATCACACGAAATGCAAATATGCCCCATTCAGTGGCAAAAGCCGTCTTGTGTTGATCTTCTGGAGCAATGGCTACTTGATTATAGCCTGAAAATCCATCAAGAAAGCTGTAAACTTCCTTGCCCGCAACTCTTTCCAACAAGTGTTCCGTGATAGGAAGAGGATAACTATCTCTAATCGTTGCGGCATTAACTTTTTTAAGGTTAATACACACACGCAATTTTCCATTCTTCTTGGGCACAACCACAATGGGGGATACCCATTCGGTATGCTCAATTTCGTAAATGAATCCTGCTTCTATCAGCCGATCTATCTCCTCTTTAATCTTCGCAGCGTAGTTATCATTGTACGTGTATGGTTTCTGTTTTGTCGGTTTTGCATCTGGAGTCATAGGGATTCTATGAGAACATATATCTGGATCTACTCCTTTCAAATCTTTGTAACTCCACGCAAAAACATCTCTATATTCGCGTAATAGGGCAACTAACTCTTCTTCTTCTTCAGTTGTCAAATCATGCCCTATGTATGTGCATTTTTCTTCTTCTCCTTCTATGGCAACTATTACTTTCTTGGTTTTCTCTCGGTTATCATATACTTGTCCATCATTCACCTTTCTATTGGGCATTCGTACCATGATTCTTCTATCTTCGATTTCATATTTTTTGAAGTTCTCGGGTACTTCAAACAAAGATTCTTCTTTTTCTGACATGGTTTCTTTCTTCTTTCTTTTCTTGCCTTCACTCTTAGTAGTCACTTCTGTGGCTAACCTCACCTCATTCGTAATTTCCTCGTGTCTCTGAGTGTGAGTCTCTACTTCGAAGAAATATTCTTCCTCTGATGCAAAGGGTGAATCCATGATAATTGATTCTAAATCAAAATCACTTGCATCCTCAAATGCATCAGTGTTAGGTTCACATTCTTCTAAAATTGCATCGCTCATGATTGGCTCTATCGTGAAAACTGAAATGTCATAGCCATCCTCGTCACAGTGGGGTGTCCATTGTTCTTCATTGATGGCTACATCCATGGTTGCTAGTATTTCTGCCCAACCATGAGGTTCAAACTCTTCGTCTGGGAATACTACAGGTGCGTAGGCTGGATCTTGAAGGGTTCGTGGATGTTGTTCTGCACCTAAGGTCCTTGCTTCTAATCGTTCTTCCTCTTGTTTGGCTACTTTACACATCCATAAATGAGTATCCTCGTGCAACCAAGAAGGATCTGATTCTAATGAGTGCACGGATTCCGTTTCTACTTGTGTCTTATGGATGGTATTCCATTGTATTGGGGGTACGTCTCTATGTGAATAGTCTTTAAGATTGACTTTGGTAGTCACTCCTAAATGTTGCAAGTACAAAGAATTAGTTCCCCAATCTTGTACAATTTGCAACTGACGCATGAATGGTCGTCCCAATATCATCTCATATGCATGATTTTTACTAAAATCACAAATGGCAAAGGTATGCTCGAATTCTACACCACAAGTGGTGAGAGATATTCCTTCTAGTAAGCCTAATGGTTTTTCTATGTGTCCATCAGCCATTTGTAGCTTCATCCTGGTAGGTTTGAGTGCTGGCTTACCCCAACGTTTCCATAAAGCGGTGGTAGCTATGGCTACTCCGGCTCCTGAATCTAAGATGGCTTTCGTGGTGTAGCCCTGATGGGTTATTGGAAGATAAGTGTTACCTTCCTCTCCTTCACTTACATCTCCGATCTTTTCTATGGGTATCTCTGGTACCTTATTATGTGATCCTATTTGTGAGGGATTAGTGGTAAGCTCGGGGAATTGATTTGCTACATGCTTCCACAATTCTGGTTTTACCTTTAACAACTCCTCTAGAGTGAGGTTACACTGTACCTTAGTGTTCTTGATCACTTCCGTGTTCCTAGGGATCACTGATTCTTCATTCCTCACTATTATCGTGGGTGCTCTCATACTAATAGACTTTGCTTCCCAAGGTCCTGTGAACTGAGGTAATTCTTGTAAAGAGTTAGATTCAAAGCCTGTGTGTTCACTCAGTTGTTCTTCCTCTACATCATCATGTATAGAGGGAATGTCTTGGGGGAATTGCTCCTGCAAATCATCTATCTCTTGAATAGGAGGATGGGTTCCTTGTTCATTTCTCCATTTTTCTTCTTGTATTTCTCTCAAAAATTCATGAGAGTACCTATGTATAGAAGACAAATTGTCTTGACTTTCTGTATTGGGTACTTGAGACAGGGATGGTGCATTCCTTTCCTGTGTCTCTGGGACAATAGGGTTCCTATGCTGATCCTTTTTCTCTTTGCTTTCGATCAAATATTCTAGCCTCTCCATCAGTCCTTGAAAGTGTAATTCCGGTTTTGCCATGTTATTCCAATTAAGATATCTAGAGGCTTCGAACAAGGCTTGTGCTAGTTCTACCATCTTCATGCAAAGTTTAGTTCTCTCAATTTCTAGATCAGCTCGAGGGTAGTTTTTGCTCATTTCAGCTACTTGAGGTCCCTCTTTTAATCTAGCCTGATATGCACGAAACATCATGTCTAGATTCTCTGGTATGGGTTCCGCTAAAACTGATCCTGACTTCTGAGCTGGATTCTCTTGATTCAATTCCTGTGAAGTTAACTCTTGGATTTTGGCTCTAGATTCCTTTAAACTTCCTTCCAACTCAGTTATCTTTTTACTCCATTTTCTCTTAATTCTTTCTCTAGAATCTTTCCAAGATTTTGTTTTTTTGCTGCTAGATTCTGCAACTTCACTGGTTTCGGCTACTTTCTCTTGATTAAGCTTTTGGTTCTGTAAGAGCGCCTGGGCTCTTGTTATAGCTTGGATAGGCACGTATGTAGGGTTGGATCCATCTGCATTATTTACAATACCTATCACGTTGATCGGTGTCACATTCGAAGGGTTAACTGGGTTCTTAGGACAATCTTTGATTATGTGCTCTTTGCCACAATCGGCACAAAAGCCTTGTATGTTATAGTACTGTGATTGCCTTGCTATTGGGGGATGTGGACAATCCTTTATGAAGTGATCTCCTTGGCACCTAAAGCATGGTCCTCTAGGGCCCTGTGGTCTCTGTTGTCTCAATTGGGGCCGTAGGTTTGGGTTTGCGTACATCACATTAGCATAGTCGGGCTCCCAACTAGGTTCCATTGGTGGACTATCATAATGATATGTCTCCACGTGTTCTGGTGACTCTGTGTAATAAGCGGGTGGACTAGTTACGTGGGTAGAGTCAAAACTGTTTGAGTTCGGGTCACTTTCTGTGATCAAGGGGGACGAAGGCACTAAGGCCCTATTTAGGTTCTCTTCTGCAGCAGCGTATTTGACTGAGATAACATTCGCTGGTGGGGGTGGCTGCTGAGCTAAGACAGGTTGAGGTCTCTGTTGAGCCTGGTATGGGTAGTTCTGAGGAGGCCTATAGTAATAAGGCTGAGCATTGTATTGGCCTTGATACCTACCTGGCTGCTGGTATGCTTGTGGATAGTTCTGTCTCACGGTTTGTTTGTTGTATGGGCAGTCCTGAGCCGTATGATTCGTGTATCTTCTCTCAATTGTACAGTATTGGCCACTAGGGTTGGCTTGTGGTTGTGGTGCATTGGGACACACATTTGCCATATGATCACCACCACAGGTGTAACAACGCTTGTTTGTAAGCTCCCTAGTTTTACTAGAAACTCCTAGTTTCTGGGCCACTTTTTCTGCTAGATCCTCTATCGAGCTAGACAATTTTGTGGATGCTAGAGAAGAACAATCTGAGTCCTTATAAACCTTTGAGAGTTCCAATTCATCTCCTAGGTTGTCCTCGATGTCTATACATATTCTCACACACTCCTCTAGCGTTCTGGGTTCTTTTAGGTACACGTAGGAGCGTAGTTTAGAGCTCAACAAGCCATCTAAGAACAACGACACTTGCTTGGCTTGTGAGGGTAACTCTTGCATTGGACATCGTTCAACATATTGTCTAAACCTACGTCCTGCCAGTCTAACTATTTCCTGAGGGGTTTGTTTAAAGCTATGAATCAACGAAGACGTGTCATGTCTAATCCCACTTTTAGAGAATTCGGTGATGAATGACTCTAAAAAGTGATGGATGTCTCTAAATTGCCTTTGTTGCAAAGGTTGGAACCAAGTTAAAGCTGTATTCTTTAACGTTAGTCCAAATGCGTTGTACTGCGTGAACATGTCTTCGACTTGTTCTGCTCTTAGTACCTGCTTGAATTCTGCGACATGATCATAGGGATCTCCTGTCCCATCAAAATAATTTTTCATTGATTTTACCAATTGAGTGGGTCTCAATACTCTTGCGTGTTCACGTGGTCTAGGTAGAGGAAAATCATCTCTACCACCTGGTATTCCATGATCTCTTTGTCTATCCGTGGTTGTTCTATCTCTCCCTATGGGGTGAGTGAAGCTTACTTCGGGTCTTTCTTTATTCTTTTCTCTTTGGTTTCCAAAGGCTGATGATGTTCCTGCTCCTTGTTGACTTGTATTCATGTTAGTTCTGGATGGAGGGAATACCAATTCACCTCTCCATGTATATGTGTTTCTAGCGTGGTCAGGCACCACAAAGACTCTTTCTGAAGTCTCATCCAAGTATACCACCTTTCCAGGTGTATCCGGGTCCTTGAACTCGTATATTGTGATGATACCTACCTCACTAGGCTGTTCCTTTCTGTACCTCCAAAAGGCTTCATCTGTCTCTTTATTTACAAACAACTCTATGCTTCGGTTATCTTGAGGGATCCACTCTGGGATTAGTACTCTTGTTAATACGGATTTCCCTCTAGGTGTTCTAGGTTCTTCTAACGGTTCTTTACCTTGAACTTTCGCTTCCGTCTCTAATTGAATTGTGCCAAACTCATTAGTATCATTTGGCTGCGTACTTAGGACGTACATGGTTCCTTCTTTGTCTATGTAAGCGTCTCTCTCAAATTTCACCACTGGTCTCTCCAATCCTATGGGTTGATCAGGGTTGTGCAGTTGCACCACTTGCCTTCGCAAACCATCCTCATAGATGCGAGCACCTAATCGGTTGGTTCGGAGAAACTCCAATTGTGTCCTATAGGGTCCTTCTGGTTTTTCTAAGTATGCTACATTTGACCCTACTTCTGGTCTATCTGTGCTAAATGCCATTTCTGATTCGCTAGTATCTGAGCTCTCGTAAGGGTAACTAGTATTCAATTGTTGAGCCCACGATCGAGCAGTAGTTCTTACACTCGCCTCTGATGATCTAAGGCTTCGTCGGTCTGACTTACCTATATGTTTGCCTGATCTAAGGTTCATTAATTTTCTCCCTTGCTCACTTAGTTACACACTTAGATCGTCTCTGATTCTTTGTTATTCTTTTTAAAGGTCTTTAAGTTCTTGTCTTAATGTATGCGTCAGGAATTCGATTTTCCGTTGTAACTTTGAGTTCTCGTTCCGTTAGACTTAGGTTCTTTCCTTTAGGGTTTTCGCGTCACACACACCTTTAGTCTTGGACTTGAAAAAATTACGTATCTTGAACTTGAGGCGTTCCTATCGTTTTAAATCCACAATGCTAACGTTTAGCCTAAGCAAAAAATTGACTGAGGGGGTTGAGTAATCTTCCAACCTCAAGTCCGCTTTTCTGTTGCTCTGATGCCCTGTTGCCCAAGAAGCCGCGCTTCCCAAGCTCTACTGTCTTCACTACCTTGCTTGCTTGCCTTTGATTGCCTTTGCTAGACCTGGAAAATTCCAATGTTAGACCAATTCACAGGATGATCAAATACTTGAGTATATACACCATTTAAGTCCTTCCCTTTTTTTGCCCAAATTTTCCAATGCTTGCCCCCTGGCTTCCTAGTTCCAAACTGAGTGAACCTCAAAATGGTTTATCAAAAAATAGACGTATCCTTTAAGAAAAAAACAGTTGAGGTCACGTAGTACTCGTCACGAGCTTTCTAATGAGCTATTAAGCTCAAAAAACGGACTTCGGATGAAAAAGTTATGAGCGTTCAGGCCCTGGGGGGTAAAAACTGACAGTCAAGTTTTCCTTCAAACATGAGCTAAGGGGTCTCCTATGAGTCTAATGGTCCAAAAAGTTTTCAAAAATACCCTCAAAATTGGTCAAAAATTGAAGTCCAAAATTTGCGATGGGGGTGGGCAATCGCGATGGTCGGGGACCGTCGCGATGGTCCGAGCGAACCGTCGCGATGGCGTGGGATTTGGACAATCGCGATGGCCCGAAAAATTGAACCGTCGCGATGGCGCGGGTCAACGGTCAAAGGTCGAACCGTCGCGATGGCCCGAAGTGAACAATCGCGATGGCGTGGAAATGGACCGTCGCGATGGTCCGAAGTGAACAATCGCGATGGCGTGGAAATGGACCGTCGCGATGGTCCGAAGTGAACAATCGCGATGGCGCGGTCAACGGTCAAAGGTGAACCGTCGCGATGGCTCGAACAAGCGGACAATCGCGATGACGCGGGTCAACGGTCAACGGGGAACAATCGCGATGGTCCGAGGTGAACCGTCGCGATGGTCCGCGATGCGATGGCTTGAGCCAATCGCGATGGTCCGAATTTTCGAAGTGTCGCGATGGTCCAAAAAATGAACCGTCGCGATGGTCTATCGTGACACGTGGCACTGTCGTGGCGATGGCGTGAGCCAATCGCGATGGTCGGGGGTCAGCTGAACAATCGCGATGGTCCAAGTGGACCGTCGCGATGGCTCAAGTGAACCGTCGCGATGGTCCGAAAAAGCGAACCGTCGCGATGGTCCGGCCGAGCCGTCGCGATGGCGTGAGCCAATCGCGATGGTGCGACACAATCGCGATGGTCCGAGCCAATCGCGATGGTCCACCAAACAACGAATTTTTGAAATGCAAAAATGGTTCCGTGTATGCGCAGGGATCGCCTACCTCGTGGTGTGGTCGCCTACCTCAAAGTCCGAAAGTTGCAGACCATCGCGATGGTCCGCCCTACTCGGAAATTTCTGACAGAAAGTACATGTTTTACCTTTTGGAAGCTCTCCTGATGCTCTGAAGCTCTGTACCTGCAAGAAAACTCAAGAAAATGCAAGCACACACAAGCGCAAACACTCTCTCTCACTCTCTCGCATGCACAAATGAGGGGAAATGAGGAGAATGGGGAGATATGGTGAATTTTCTGATTTTTTTGGAAATGGAGATGATGATGCGGTGATGAAGATGGAGTGTGGGGGAGGTAAAAAACACTAAAAACTAAGTAAAAACAATAACAAAAACTGAAATTTTTACCTTCCAACGCCACTTCTTGCTATACTCTTACCATCACACATTCGTCCTAGACTCGATCCCCGGCAACGGCGCCAAATTTGGTGTTGCTCTAGCACAATGGTGAGAACCACGTTAAGAAGCTTCACCTCCTTAATGTCAATCCGTGGGAGAGGTAGGAGTGATATGAAGATCGTGAACGTGAGATGATGTGAGAGTGAAGGTGAGAAGCACAAAGATGCACACACACATACACACACACAATGAAGAGACAAGCAAGACACAATGGAAGGTGAGAAATCAACTCTATTACTCAAGAACACTATTACAAGCTCCAAAGATCTCCAAACTCGAACAAGCTAACCTCAAAAATGAGCTCTCTAGCTCTTTTTATAGTTTCTAGACTAGTTTTGACCGGTTTCACATCTAGTGACCGGCATAGTTAAAAAATAGGTCCTAGAGGCTATTTGGATGGGTAAACGATGTCTAAAAATAACGAAAATTGGTACGCGCATTCTACCTAAGCTCCTCAAGCTCGAGGACTCCTCGGCTTGCACAAAATGGAGCTATGGATTACAAAATGGGGTTTTCTATGATACATATGTTACAATTAGTGATAATAATCACTGTTGAGTGTTTGAAGAATTAATAAGAAACATATTTGTTTGGAAAATTGATCCGACTGGCTCCCTGCTCTGTCTTTACATGCTTCCGTGGCGTCTGTGCCTCTGGCTACTTCCAACAATTGCATATACTGTTTAAAGTACTCACAAATGTTGCAGACGAACGGTAAGGTATGATTTCAACGGTAAGGTATGAGGAAATCGAACTTTATGTTTTTAAAGTTCAAACTTTTATGTTTGCGCATGTATTCAAATGGATGGTAATATGTTGTGTGTTTTGCACATAGCTTGATATTCTGATTTGATCATGTCACGTTCACAAGTGTATTCACAACATTTCATGAATTCAGCTCTTGATGATATGATAAGGTTGCTTCCATTAAAATGCTAATCAATTCGTGATTAAAGATGAATGGTTCTTGTTGGGGAAAAAAGTTCTTTTTCCACATATGTTAATTTTTTAAAATGAGAATTCGGATTTATGTGATTAATGATTTTGAGTTTGAGTTGATCTCGTTGAGTTTTTACTTTACCTGAGATTGCTCGAAGCATCCTGCGTGCGCCGTAATTTTGGCGGTCGACCTGAGCCACCGGCCGTCCCTTTCGCGCCGACATTTTTGGTGAACCCGACGTGAAAGGAAGGGGGGGATTAAGTGAAGAAAGGGAGGTTACAGGAAGTGACCACTGGAGGTGGATATCCAATCGCGCATGCGTTTTCTCTCCTCCTCCATCAAAACTTTGGAGTGAACTTGTGGACTTAGGGGAAACCAAAATTGACCTAGTATCAGGAAAGTTAGGCAAAATATCATTGAGAATAGGCACTTTCTCTTGGGCTAAGAGTTCCATTCATTTTGGTGCGTTTGCCGGGAACATATGAGCTAGTGCATAGACATAGGAAAAATCCATTGTGAGCTAATTGTGGGCTCTAGGTAATCCAAGTAGACCAATTTTGAGGGATAAGTAACAAAATAAAGTCTCGTATAATCACTTTTTCCTCGGGCATTAGAGCGAATCATTTTGGTGCGTTTGCCGGGAAAAGCTTGGTACGTCTCTATAAGAGAGTGCCATAGGTTCGCCTAGCGCCACAGGTTGGCCGAGCTTGCGGACCCAAGATCTAGTACATGAGCGAGGGAAGCTCATCGTCAGGAGCAACCCAAACGCAAAGAGAGGAACGTGCTCAGAGAAGAGCTCTTGAAAGAGAAAGGAGAAGGTGGGAACCGCCAGGTGAGTGGACCTCGATTGGTTCGAAGAAATCGGCCAAAAACGTGTATTCCCGTAGGAGAGTCGCAAATCAAGTGCGGAAGTTTGAAGGAGGGATCCTGAAGCCACGTGTGCTAAATTCTTGGGATCGAAGTGATATCGACATCACACCTCTGTTCGAAATGGCTCAGCGGATTTCAGTTCACTTGGGGGACTTCACCAAGTTCTCAGGTACTTGGGACGAAGATCCGGATAGTTTTATCCAGTTGTTTGAGGTTACTTGTGAGGCCAATGACGTAGTTGACCAGGATCAAAGGTTGAGAATTTTTCCGGCTATTCTCCGTGATGAGGCAGCCAATTGGTATGGGAATCTGACACCACAAGAGCGTGGAACTTATCAGATGCTCAAGGAAGCCTTCTTGGCAAAGTTTCGACGACAAGGCTTCCAAGATAGATTGGCCCAACAAATGGATTATTTGCGACAAGGAGTCAATGAGAGCATCGATAACTACATTCAAAGAATGGAAACGTTGGTAAGAAAGATGGGCGCGAATGCCCCGAACGATGAAACATTGAAATGAAGATTCATTTCGGGATTGCGAGATCCTACGGCACAGCAGCATATCAGCCTAACAAGACCTGCAACTTTAATGGATGCTAAAGAACAAGCGAGGCTTTGGGAGGAAGTACAATTATGCCAACAAAGGAATATGGAGCTCTTATACGAGCCAATGGGAGGCCCAGGAAACATACCAATGAAAGATCCGGGTCAAGGCAGTCCCGCATTGACGACCCCAGCTTTTGTAGCCGCCACTAGCACGCCAGGCGAGGTAAAACCTGCGCTAACTAAAGAACGAATATTGGAATTGGTCACACAAGCTATAAAAGCTGCCACAATAACTCAGGAGACATACACAGTAAAACCAGAGGTCACAACAAACCCGAATCAAGTGTTTCGATCAAATACATGGTGTGGAAAGTGCCATGGTTATGGCCATTTGGCTTCAGAATGCCCTACAGTCTCGAGAGTATTCACAGATAGATCGCCACCTAGGATGTGTTGTACTTTTTGTGGAAGAACAAATCACACAGAGGACCGATGTTACAACAAGAGAGCCTATGAAGAGAGGACCATGAAATCAGGAGATACAAGAGAAAGACCTTACACGGGATTGCCCGCTCAAAGTGTACCACCTACATCTCGTTGGGAAAACAGACCTACTTATGGATATGGTGCTCAGGGTCAAGGAGGAGACTATCCAAGAGGAGCCGCACGTGATCAAAGGAGAGATGGTCCAATCCAGTGCTGGAGATGCCATGGCTTTGGCCATACTCAATCTAGATGTCCAAATGAAAAGAAGCCAATTGATTATACCCCACTATGTAGGTACTGTAGTGGAGAGGGCCACTTTGATGAAGATTGTCCAAAACGAAGAGCTGCCGCCGGCAAAGAAAAAGGACCAGTAGGGTCCTCGAATTATGTTGATACTCAGATGCATTCCACATCGAGAGCTCAAGAGCACGTTCCTACGATCGGAGTAGTGTTCAAGACACCGAACCCTCAAGAAGGCTCTAGCTCGTCAATGCACTTTGTGGATGCTTACGAAGCCAAGAAACCACACAAAGATCCAACTGTGGCAGTAGTCACAAGAACTCAAGAGTATTCAAAGACGAACCAAGGAGTTCAAGGTGAAGAAGGGAGTCAAGCGAAGATCGCTGAGCGTGAAGAGGTAGAAAACCAAGTTGGAGGATTTGCTGAGCAGCAAGAGCTTGAGGATGGGGAAGAAATTGAGATTCTTCCACCAGTGACCAAGGAGTTTGTGCCAGGCACAACACCATTCCCTGAAAGATTGAAAGCTCCTAAGATTAGAAAGGAAAGACAAAGTTCGGAAGAAGTGGATATTGTAAAGTTGCTCGCTGACACGGAAGTCACGCTGGACATTGGCACATTGCTGAGATGATCACCTGTTTATAGGAAACAATTCTACAACGAATATATTAAGAAGCCGAGGAAAGCTCGAGATAAAAATAGACAAGATAAAGATGTCCAAGGAATCATTCAAAGTATTACGACGCAAATTGATTCGAATGCTCCAGCTGTGACGGTCGAGATTAAAGGATACGCAGTCCCTGGTGCTCAGTTAGATAGTGGAGCCGCAGTCAACCTTATGACTGAGTTCATGATGAAAGCTTTGGGCCTCAACCACATGGAAGAGACACCGATGTCTTTGAGAATGGCGGATCAAACACAAGTGAAGCCTGCGGGTCTTTTGAAGAATGTAAGTACAGTTGTGGGCGGTCTAGAATTTAAGGTTGATTATCTGATAGTAAGACCAAGGACCTCAGAGGCTACCTACTCGATCCTACTTGGACGGCCATGGCTGGTGCCAGCCGAATGTGTGCATGACTGGCGCACAGGTTTTATTTCAATAGGGCCAAAGTCTGATCGGATTCAAATACAAGTATCCCCACCCTCGAGCAACAAGAAGAAGACAATAATAGTCGATGAGATGGACAAGAAGGAGAAGGAGAAAGCAAGGCACGAGATTGCACGAGCTAGGTTTTCCTTGAACACGGACGCCTACAAGAATCTGCTTCAAGACGGGTTCAACTTGCAGCTCTTTAAGACTCAAGACACGAAGATGGGAGAGTATCAAAATCCACTGCTCTATAACGACGATTCCGATCAGGAGTTGCTAGGATGGTTGACGCACACAAGAGAATTTGAGTGCTACATGTTGAGTATAGACGCAAGTAAAAACAAAGTTACTCAATCCCTGGAGAAGGGAACTTCAAAAGAAGAGCTAGAATGGGAGTTAGCTCCGACGATGGAAGTGCAACAGTTGAGAGAAAGAGTTAGAATGCTAGAAGCCGAGATTCTAAAGAGAAGTCGAGAATCAGAAAAAGAAGCGGAGAGTAAGACTAAAATGTCGGAAGCCATAGCAAAAGCTGAATTAAAGAAATTAGGTTCAATCGGAACAGAACAAAACAATGATTTACTGGCCAACCATGCACCCGTGATCGGAGAGCACATTCCAATCACAGTGTCATCGAGGAATAAGGAATATTCGCGAGAAGCTCAGTTGGAAAAGTGGGAAGTTTTTCCAGAAAAGTTCTTGAGCGTGGGGTCAGAGCTACCAGATGGAGTACGAGATTGCATTAAAACGACACTCAAAAATTTCAGCGAGGCCTTTGCATGGTCATACAGTGATCTGAGAGGAATTGATCCCCGAATCTGCCAACATTATATAGACTTGGAAGAAGGCACACGACCAATATGTCAACGACTTAGGCGGACAAATCCAGTCTACTCGGAATTGATCAAGTTGGAATTGACCAAATTATTGGAAGCAGGATTCATATATCCTATTGCATCTAGCGAGTGGGTATCACCAATTGTAGTGGTCCCGAAGAAAAATAAGAAAATTCGTATTTGCTTAGATTATCGAAAGTTGAACGAGCGCACAAAGAAGGATCACTTCCCCTTGCCATTTACTGATCAAATCTTGGACAGAGTGGCTGGCCATAAATTGTACTCATTCTTGGATGGTTTTAGTGGGTACAACCAGATCCAAATCCATGAAGAGGAACAATCAAAAACTACTTTCACGACAGAATGGGGTACGTATGCATATCGGGTGATGCCATTTGGGTTATGCAATGCACCGGCCACATTCCAAAGAGCAATGATAGCTGCATATCAAGACTACTTGCAGGATTGGATGGAGATATTTCTCGATGACTTTGCGATCAGAGGCGACGATGAAAACATGATGGAGAGGATCGAAGCGATTTTAAGAAGAAGCATCGAAAAAGGCATCGCCTTAAATCCTGAAAAGTGCACATTTGGAGTACGAAGAGGATTGCTTTTGGGGCATGTTATTTCTGAAAAAGGGATCGCGGTTGACGAGGATAAAGTGGAAAAGATTGGACAACTTCCACCTCCGCAAAATTTGCGACAACTCAGAGGATTCTTGGGCCATGCGAATTATTATCGACGTTTTATATTAAATTTTGCATCCATAGCGGCACCACTGACGACTCTTTTGAGGAAGGACCAACACTACGAGTGGACTAGAGAGTGTCAAGTTGCATTCGACTCGATCAAAGAGAGGTTAATAAATGCACCGATTTTGGTAGCACCTGACTGGACGAAGGAATTTCATGTACATACCGACGCTTCTCATACTACGGTTGGAGCAGTACTATGCCAAGCCGACGAAAAGAAGATGGACCATCCTATTTACTATGCAAGTCGCAATTTGAATAGCACTGAGAGGAACTATACGACTACGGAGAAGGAATGTCTCTCGATGATCTTTGCGGTGAACAAATATCGGCATTACTTGATGGGAAAGCATTTCACTTTTTATGTGGATCATGAAGCCCTTAAGTATATCATTAACAAACCCGAGCTATCAGGGCGACTGATGAGGTGGATGCTACTTCTCCAAGAATTTCAGTTCATAGTAGTGACCAGACCAGGCAAAGCGCATATATTGGCTGACCATTTATCTCGAATTGTTAATGAGGAGCCAATCTCCGGTGTGCCCGACGATGCTCCTGATGGGCATCTATTCCAGGTTGAAGCTAAAATACCTTGGTATGCCGATTTGGTGAATTTCTTATGCACCACTAAATATCCGCCAGGAGCAAGCAAGAGAGAGAAGCAAAAACTGTTAGCACTAGCAAAGCACCATAGCATCATTGGGGGGCAACTCTATCGATATTTTGTTCATGAGAGCATTTATCGGAGGTGTCTCGAGGAAGAAGAAGCAAATCTAGTGTTGAGGGCTTTGCATGACGAACCCTGCGGTGGGCATTTTGCTGGTGAACTGACGGCAAGAAAGATTTTATTGGCTGGGTATTGGTGGCCAACACTGTTTAAAGACTCTCACACATACTGTAAGAAATGTGACAAATGCCAACGAATGGGCAAACCCACATTAGCACACGCTGCTCCTCTTACGCCGGTGTTGGCTCTTAAGCCGTTTGAGAAATGGGGAATTGATTTTGTGGGGCCTATTGATCCTCCCTCACGACGAAGATCCAATAGGTATATCTTGGTCTGTACTGACTATGTTACCAAGTGGGTGGAAGCCAAAGCTCTGAAGACTGACCGAGCTATTGATGTTGCTAAATTTTTGTATGAACAAATTATCACTCGATTCGGATGCCCGTTGGAGATAGTGAGTGATAGAGGAACACATTTTGTCAACGAACTGATCGACGAATTAATGGAATTATATAAAATCAAACATAGGAAAAGTACTCCATATTACCCGAGAGCAAATGGACAAGTGGAGGTCACCAACAAAGTTCTTGAACAGATTCTAACAAAGACAGTAGCTGTGCATAGGAGAGACTGGGATGAGAGACTTTTGGAAGCCTTGTGGGCATATCGAACATCTTACCGAGTGACGACAAAGAGCACTCCGTTCTCTCTAGTATATGGCGAGGAAGCCATTTTCCCGATCGAAAAAGAAGTGCCGACATTAAGAGTGGCCATTGAAGCCAGGTTGGGCGAGAAAGAGTCATTGAAGGAGAGGTACATACAACTGGTCAAGCTAGAAGAAAAGAGACTCATCGCACAACAAAGTTTAGAAGCTATTCAGAAGAGACGTAAGGAGAGGCATGACAAGAATCTCAAAACCTATGTGATTCAAGAAGGGGATTTGGTGCTAGTCTATGATAGTAAGTATTATAAATTCCCGGGGAAGTTACAAACAAGATGGGCAGGACCGTTTAAGGTGGTGGAACTCAATTCCAATGGTTCCATGCAAATTCAAGATTTAGGAGAAGAATATGCTCCCGTGAAGGTTAACGCGCTTCGAGTTAAACCATATTTTAAGTGATATTAGGACGGGAGAAGCCAGACGAGACCCAAACGAAATGACGAAGTAGATTCCTTGTACATACATGTATAGTTATATATATATATATATATATATATATATATGCGCATATGTAAGCTATGATTTGTGTGTCATAAATATTCTTCCTTGCTAGCTCAAGAATTTTGGACTTCTAATATTTTTGTGTTATGCAGAGACTGTTAGAGCCTAAGTAACAAAATGGCAGACCAAATTACGCAACTCTACTTGTACGAGCTAAGGATATATTTCTCGGACCAAACGTTTGCCCGCATGGACATAGATGTCGACGACTTTGAGACGGAATACGATGTAGAGGAAGCGCATTGGCTGGTATGCTTTATAAACCAGGGTTTGGGTGTTGCATTTTACATTGAGTGTTTTGAGGAATACCTGACTCGACATGTAGGATGGGCGGGAGATCGATATTACTATTTCGATCCTTCTAGGGAAATGCCTAATGAGGAAAACGATATCACATGGGCTTGGGTAGATGTGCTAACGCTGGGAAGTGATGACGGAGCTCCTGAAGTTGAGCCTGACTCGCCCTAAGGAAGTTGTCGGGATGCGAGTACAATGTGAGACTGCATGAGACATCCCAGAGACTCACATTCTAGGACACCTAGGGATAGGTATACGAGGGACTAAGGCATAGCCGGCTGTAGTACCAAGTGAAAAGTCAAATCGATAAATACATATGTAGTGTCTGTAATTGAGAGAATGGAGTGAAGAGGTGGTTGATCTGTCAAAAGCTAGTGTGTATATGTTTTGCATGCATGTGTGGAAAAAGTGGGAAGGTCCCTTTCTTCCTCTCCCTAATTCTCAGGACTTGGGTGAACTAATTAATTATAAAAAAAAAAAAAACGAAGAAAAGAAAAGAAAAGAAAGTGTGTCGTGTGGTCGTACCAATGCGCTATGGTGGGCTAGTAGGTGGGTGGATTTATCCTCGCCGGGTGGTTAGGACCATGAGCCGCAGCTAGTTTTGCCATAGGCTTGGAAGGTATATGTTTGTGTCTTAGCTACGCGCCATAACGGGTTGGTAGGTAGGTGGAGCTAACGTGGCTGGGTAGTCACGACCACGAGCCGCATCCAGCTTCGTTATGGGCTAGCTGATATATGTTATGTGTTATCATTGTGTGTTTGTGTGTTGTGCGCTGCATTGCATTGGTAGATGGGTGGAATCAACTTGGTCGGGTGGTCAGGTCCACGAATCGCATCCAGTGTCAATGTAGGCCAACGTGTGATTAAAATAAAAATTTTCATATGAAGTTATTCCCCACTCCTGAGGGGGAGAGAAAGAGAGGAGAGGGCGATGATCGCCTGGAAGGGAACGTTAATTGCTTGTGTGATTGGTATGTGTTAGCTCACGACAGATCAGCTCACTTTGAATCAACATTCTTGAAGGCACGGAGACTCTATATGTACTTATAGATGAGGCTTTAGCGAGGTAATGCAACGGTCTTGCTTTATAACTTGTGTGCTCTATCCGAGGGTTTTCTAGTATGTGTGACACTCTAGGGTTCTGATGTATGTCTTGACTTGTACTCGAGTTTCGATGATTTTTGTAGGACGACGATGGGGATTCTTCGGAAGTGTCTAGTAATGGAACGATTGTACATAGCGAATAGTAAGTGCGATAATGGGGTATGCATTTTGGGTATTTTTGCATCTCCAATTGGATTCATTTCAGTTGTGTTGTTTATTTCGGTATTCTCTTTTTGTCTTCCGCAATGGTAGTTGCATGTGTAAAACACGGAAAGGTATGCATGTGTTATTTTGGTTGAGACCAGTTTTCATAATGAAATGCATGAGCAATTTGATGTATGTAGAATGGGAGTTGCATATATGTGCATGTTCTTGGATCATTTGGAATGACTGAATTGTATGTATTCATGAATGATTTTTTTTTAGCACTAATAGCTTCGATGAGTGCAGGTTCAGTTGGAGTATTGGCTCGAGGGAAAGGTATGCAAAATAGGTGTACACTGACATTTTCGTGGCTGTTTTGATTTTATTGCAGCATGTAGTGGCTTGTCGAGGACGACTTCGCAAATAAGAAAAGGGGAGTATGTTAGCTCCGAAAATGGTTGGTTTTCATGCACTAATATGTTTGTATTTGTCAGGGGAATTTGTTTGATTGCAGGTACTTGAAGAGTGATCAAATGTTTAAAGGGAAGTATTTGCAATTACATGATGCCATCATGATCGGAATGGATCGGGAACTTGGTACTGTTGTTGGAAATGCATTGATAGACATGTATGTCAAGTGTGGCTTGATCAGAAAAGCACACGAAGTCTTCAATAGGCTTCCGAATCAAGATGCTGTGTCATGGACTGCCTTAATTGCAGGATATGCCAAACATGGGGATGCCATGTTTGCTCTCAATTGTCTTGATGAAATGCAACTCAAAGATGAAGAGTGGGGACAATGATGCACTCAAGTTTTTGTTGCAAAGCATGCCAGAAGAGGAGTTTTGGAGACACGTTGGCATACCGCAAATTCAATGTGCCTTTAATTCATATTTATGGACACCAACATTAAAGAATATGTTGCGGTTTATGAGTTGCCTCAGGTCGTGTGGCAAGGTGCCTATTCTACAGGAGACTTCATGGTGCATTTGGCAGGACTGAATAATAAAAAAAAAACATGGGTAGAGAAGTTTCTAACAGAGCTTGAGGATAAAGATGGTGTAATTCAAGGTAGCATTCGCAGGGAGGGACCTGTCATGCAGTGATTCTTAGTATATCCTTCCCTTTGTTCTGGCGAGGTCTGTTCCACTTGATTGTGGAAGGTGTGATTCCTCAAAGCAGCAGCTCTGACATAAAAACGGAAAGGAGGAGGTTTTTCTTTTTTTGTTTTTTCTGTACAGGGTACGAAAGGGAGCTGGCAGAAAAGATTCAGGAATTGAAGTTCCAAATAGGCGGTGTTCCAAGGAGTGCTTGGATGACAGAGGATGATGAGTGATGACATTGTTATTTGTCGACAAGTGCTGGAGCTTAAAAAAAAAAAAAAAAATTTGAGGCTGCTGTTGTGTGGGGACTACATCCTCAGTGGTAGCAGGTAACGGAAAAGATAGGGGGCTCTCTCTCTCTCTCTATCTTATCGCTTCACAACACCTTCTGAATGGTGGGTGATGGCTCGCTCGTTTTTTTACCTACTGCGCTGCTGTGTGAAAAGAAAAAAAAACCGACATCAACGGGTATCGAGGGGGGGGGTTTCGTCTCTGTGTACGCGTTGGAGAGGAGCCTTGGTGAGAGAGCTTGGGGAAGCTCTCCTGACAGAGAAAGGAGAGGCGTGCTTTCTGACTCTACGCAGGAGAACGAGGGGAGATAAGGCTGGTAGCTCGGAAGGAGATAGAGGGAAGGGAGGAGGCGCAAACATCATTCCCCTCTGGCGGTACAAAAAGAGAAAGGGAGTTTAGAGTGGAGCATGCTTCGCAGATAGAGGAGGATCGGGATCGCAGGCAACAGAGGAATTTCAGAGGGGCACTCTACAACGAAATCTGATACGTTTCTTTAACTCAGTGTTTCTCTATCAATTTCTAAAGCTGGGATGTTCAACTGACGAACGATTTTATGATATGAAAGTTTCGGTAAGATTCATGTTTTATTTTCGAACCATAATTGATCTGGACAGTTATTATGCATTTTACTGTTCTTTCCTTTTTCACAATTTTGCCACTCTGTGAATCTGTGTCGAGTGATGTTCCGTTCCTGTAAGTTAATAATTCCTCTGAATTTTATGGTTCAGTGCATGAAATGAGTAATCGATAAAACACCAAAAAAAAAAAAAAAACTTGGTGGGAACTAGCACAGTGTGAATCTATATGTTCCAGAATTTAGGAAAGGTTTGTTTAACTTCAACAACTTCGATCGTACATGCATATATTATAACAGATAACGTGGAGCTGTCCATGCGAAGAAAATTCTTATCGAATTGAAAGGCGAATTGGTTGAAAAGCGAGTGTCTAATAAGTATAGCTTTGTTCGGTTATGCATGACATGCAACAAGGCACTGCAGCTATGCCTCCATTAAAATGCTAATCAATTCGTGATTAAAGATGAATGGTTCTTGTTGGGGAAAAAAGTTCTTTTTCCACATATGTTAATTTTTTAAAATGAGAATTCGGATTTATGTGATTAATGATTTTGAGTTTGAGTTGATCTCGTTGAGTTTTTACTTTACCTGAGATTGCTCGAAGCATCCTGCGTGCGCCGTAATTTTGGCGGTCGACCTGAGCCACCGGCCGTCCCTTTCGCGCTGACATTTTTGGTGAACCCGACGTGAAAGGAAGGGGGGGGTTAAGTGAAGAAAGGGAGGTTACAGGAAGTGACCACTGGAGGTGGATATCCAATCGCGCATGCGTTTTCTCTCCTCCTCCATCAAAACTTTGGAGTGAACTTGTGGACTTAGGGGAAACCAAAATTGACCTAGTATCAGGAAAGTTAGGCAAAATATCATTGAGAATAGGCACTTTCTCTTGGGCTAAGAGTTCCATTCATTTTGGTGCGTTTGCCGGGAACATATGAGCTAGTGCATAGACATAGGAAAAATCCATTGTGAGCTAATTGTGGGCTCTAGGTAATCCAAGTAGACCAATTTCGAGGGATAAGTAACAAAATAAAGTCTCGTATAATCACTTTTTCCTCGGGCATTAGAGCGAATCACTTCAACTCTACGTCTTACCATCACACGCTCGTCCTCAAAGCTCGTTCCCCGGCAACGGCGCCAAAATTTGGTGTAGCTCAGTGATGAGTAGCACCTCCTTTAATGTCAATCCGGGAAGACGTGAAGATGGTATGAAGACCTCGAGCAAGTGGAGGCACAAGTGCGTGAGTGAGAAGCACACAAACATGCACACACATACACACACACGCGCACACACGGCAAGACAAAGAGTGAGAAGCAATGGAGTTCTTAGATTACTTCCAAAAAGATGTTACAAGTTCATTTAAATTACAATCTAACCTCAAAAATGAGCTCTCTAGCTCTATTTATAGCTTTTGACTAGGTTTTGGCCTTGTCCAGACCTAGTGTCCGGCCTAGTTAAAAATTAGGTTCTCTACCCTATTTGGAGGTTCAAACAAAGTCTAAAAAATGTGAAAACTGACAGGTAGATACTTCTAAATCTCCTCAAGCTCAAGGACTCCTTGGCTTGCACAAAATGGAGCTACAAAAATGTGAAATGGTATTTACAAGGGTTTTTAGTGATGAAAATCACTATTGTTGTAGGGATTTCTTCTAACATTTTGATATACATTTCCTGGAGCTCCCTACTTGCTCCTTCTCCTTGTGTCCACCTCTCTTATGTGCATAAATGTCTTGAAAAAATATTGGCCTACTTGCTAGATCGTCGTTGACTGCTCTGTCTGCTTGTACTTTCTCTTCTCTCTGACTCCCTTCTTAAGCTTCCTTGCCTAGTGAGTCCTTCAGTTCCAACAGCTCCCTATTCAGAGAAGAAGGTATGTGAGTTGAAAAAGGAATTATATGTGCTAAAACAAGCCCCTAGAGTATGGTACCAATGGATAGATAAGTATCTCTTGGATCTAGGTTTCAAAAGATGTGCTTTTGATGCTAACTTGTATGTCTCAAAAGAGGATGGAAGAAAATTGTTCCTGTATTCTATGTAAATGACCTTGTGATTACAGGAAATGATGATGCTCTTCTTCAATAAATGAACAATGCCTTGAGTTCAAAATTTGAAACGACAGACTTGGGCTTAATGCATTATTGCTTAGGCCTTAAAGTTTGGCAGGAACCAAGAAATATTTTTATCTATCAACAAAAGTATGCAAGACACATTGAAGGCAATCGACATGGAGGATTGCAAGGGAATTTCTACACCTATTGAGGTTAACACAAAATTATCTATTGATGATACTTCACCTCTAGTGGATATTAGAAGATTTAGGAAATTAGTTGGAAGTCTCATCTATTTGTGTAATAGTAGATGATATATCTCTTATTTTGTTGGAGTAGTAAGCAGGTTCTCTTATAAGCCTTGCAAAACTCATTGGAAGGCAAGCATGCTGTCACTCTAGCACAATGGTGAGTACCAACGTGAGAAGATTCACCTCATAATTGTCAATCCGTGGAGACGTGAGGACTAGTATGAAGACTATGAGCAAGTGAAGGCACAAGTGTGTGAGTGAGAAGCACACAAGCATGCACACACATACACACACACGCGCACACAAGGCATGAACAAGGAGAGGAACAATGGAGTTCTTTGCATTAGTCAAAAAGTCTCTTACATAAGCTCAATTCACAAACAATCTAACCCCCAAAAATGAGCTCTCTAGCTCTTTTTATAGTTTTCTAACTAGCTTTGGTCTTGTCTAGACCTAGTGTCCGGCCTAGTTAAAAATTAGGTTCTAGAGCCTATTTGAGGGCTCAAACGGAGTCTAAAAATTATGATTGATATGTAGCTAATTCTAATACTCCTCAAGCTCGAGGACTCCTCGGCTTGAACAAAATGGAGTCTATTCTACCAAAAATGGAATTTACAATGTTTGTGTAGTGATTAAAATCACTTGAGTTGTAAATGGTCCATGGAAAAAATGATTAGGCCTTGTTGCCGTATTGTGCATGACTGCTCCGTTGTGCTAGTATGCTCTTCATCTGACTTGTATGCCAACACTCCCCCCTTCCTAGCGTTTGTCGCCCCTGACAGACCTCTGTTCTATCGGGTGGTCGATATAGTATTGGATGGCATTGGTGGCAAGTTCGTGTTCTCCTATCCGTAAGCCTCTTGCTAGATCAGCTTCCAATGCATCCCAATTTATTGCACCGGGAACCTCTGGTTGCGGTGTGGTGTAGTGCTCAGAGTACATGGCTTGTTCACAAGCAAAGAGATGGAGCAGGTGTGTTGGCTTCGGTGCGAAGACCTCCGAGTGATACTCCCAGAAACCGGATCTAAACATTTCTTCGAATGTCTATTTGTAGCATGCGGGAAGATACTTTATCCGTGCATGCCAGGCATAAGCTACTCGAATGCTGGGGGTGGTGCTCATGTCGTACACCAAATCATAGTTTCCATTAGTAAACCCCGGTAGCCGTATCTGTGGTGCTGCTGCATTTCGGAAGGTTTTGAGTACTACCTGCATCATATCCAAAATCTTAAGCATCATCTGGGCCGCAACATCCAGCATGGGCTTCAATCGAGGCATCCAATGTCGAATTGTTCCCATCATATACGCTACTGACGGTGGTCCCTGTGGTGGCGCAATGTATGGATAATTGAGCCATTCCTTGCATTATGTGTTACTATGGACCTTTATGTTGAATGCTTTCCATGAGCGGCGTCGTGGAACAGGGCCATAGCATGGATTATAGAGGAGATGTAATGGCGCATTGTTCTAGGTGCGGAGCATTTCAGGATAGGTTTCAAGAAGTTTCTGCCGCCATGTTGGTTGAGGGATCTTGCCTTTTTGCACCTCTGGAGGAAGGTCTTCGGGTTGAAATTGGGTTGCGAAGGAAGGTATCTTCCCTGTGACTCTCTGTATTTCTGCGTTATAATCTGCCAAAATGATATAGTAAGGCCTGTATTGGAGTTCGGATGAGAGGATAAGGCGTCTCAATGACAGGTTTTTGAAATAATTGGATTGTAATACAGTCTCTTCTATGACTCTCATAGCCTGATTTTGCATGACGGTGCGCTCTTCATGAGAACTGCCGATTTCCTCCACTTGTCGTAGCCATGGGGGCCGTGGTGCTTCGAATGTGTCCTGAGCTTCTTCCGTTTGTTGACCTCCTGGGAAGGGTTGTGGATCGTATTCTTCTTCAAATGTTTGTTCCACAGGAATTTGTACTATTTCTTCGTCGGTGGGAGCCTCTGGAGGGGAAGGTGGTCTCTAATATTGTAGTAGACGTGCTTGCAATTCGGTGACATGTTTCTGGAGATATTTTAAGGCCTCTGAAGGAGGAGGTGGTTTGAGAGGCAACTATTGTTTCTTTTTGGTGTTTCTGTTTCAGTTGACCCAGTTCCTCTGATAGTTGGTCATGTGCTTCAAGCAGCATGGCATAGTCTTCCAATATGATCTTGATATTTTCGGGGGTCACTACTTGAAACTTTGATGGGCTAATGGGTGCCCCTGGTGTGCTTTCGATGGCTGCTTCTAAGTTCTCTTGGTTCTGTTGTTGTAGGCGTCGATTCTCCTCGTGAGCAACTGCAAGGTGTCTTCTAAGAAGTGCCATATTTCGTTGAAGTCTTGAATTGCGTTCTAGTTGTGTTTTGAGATGGCCTTTGATCACTTGTATTGCTTCTTGGTCTGTATTCTGCAAGTGTACTTCCAATACACTATGTGCCTCTTGTAAAGTTTGGAATTGTGTATGGAGGCGAGCATTCTCCTCTTCTACTGCAGCAAGACGATTTTGTAGCACCTCCGAGTGCTCTTGTAGTCGTGGGTTATGTTGCTGGAGCTGATTGTACTCTGTCCTTAACTGTGATATACATGTGAGCATGGTGTCCAATGCATTTCCTATGGATGATGGTGTGGTTTGTACAATGGAGGATGCACGGGAAGGGGATTGGGGAAGGGGGAGAGTGAATGATGTGTCTAATGGAGATGTGTGTGTCGGTGAAATTGGTGGGGGGGGGTATGGGAGAAGGTGCAAGCATGGGGGGTGGGGGAGGTGTCGTGGGTGGTGAAATGTCCATACTTTCAGGAGTGGGTGCGAGTGTGGGGTCTACCATATACATTGGAATGGTAGGTGGTGTGTGTGTCAAAGTGGTGAATAGATGAGAAGTGTGGTGGGGAGCTGAAAATAAAGGGAATGGTTGAGACCTCGGTTGAAAAGTTCTAGCAAGGAAGGCATGGAGGGATTGGAGAAGTGGAGAGATGGAGGTTGGGGGTTGAGGTCGTAGATTCGGGGAGGGCATGAAAGGTGGTGTGGTAGTAGGGAAACCAATGAATATGGATCTGGAGTCAGGATGACCTATGGCTGAGGGCATGGGGGATGGTTGTCCTAGGGCAGGCTCTATGAGCGATTCGGTGGATTGTGTAGTGATGGTGGTTGCTTCATAGATTGGGTTATCAGAGGTGGAGAACAGGGTTGAACTAGAGATGGGAGTACGGAAGATGAAGGTTCGTTCGGTGGGTTGAGTGGTCGAGGTGATCTCCACGGCTTCTGTTCTAGGAGGCGATGGTGGGGTTGTGGGTGGTAGTGGCTCGGTTGATTCCTCATGGGTGACTGGGTGCTCTTGGCTAGCGGTTTCTGTTGCTTGGGAGGTTGTCCCAATGGGTTCGGATGTAATAATTGGCCCTTCTGTCGTTGTAATGGGGATCTGGATGTTTTTACCTGACCCTGGTCGTGTTTGGAATCTTCGTGGATCATATTGAACTGGAGACCTCCTAATGGTGATCCGAACTGCTTCTACTACCCCATATGTCTCTGCCATTAATAAGAGACCTTCACTATATTCTGAGTCAACTCTTGCTTCTTCCAACAGCTGAGTCATGAGTACCCTACTACTCTGCTCGGTGAGCAGTTGTTGCGATCGCACTCGTTCCATGATTTGATACAGCCTTCGGAGTTCTGTTGTATAAGTTGGGGCTTCAGTGGTCTCCTCTTCGTCTGCTCCTTCTTCATCTAGATGTCCTTGTTGTTGACCTTGCTGATCGTCACCCCAATGTACATGGCGACCTTCTGTGGATTTTCTCCTTCTTTGTGAAGATGTGCCTTGTTCTTCTGTATCTGAATAAAACTCTACATCAGAGAGTTGTGTACTTTGTAAGAATGCTTCGAAGTCATGTGGATCCATCCCTTCAGCATCTCCAGTTGTAGCAAATTCAAATTCAGATGGAGTAGGAGGAGCCGAAGGGGCAGCTTGTGTTGTAATTTCAGATCCAGACCTGGGTATTCTAATGGTAAAGGGAGGTACAGTGGCCTCCCCTCGTGGCGATACTTCACGAGTAGTCAGAACTTCACGTGTCTAGACACAAGGGATCCAACCCCTCATGCGCTTGGATTGATGTGTGGACGTCTTGAGCTTCTCAAACATTTGTAATTGTGCCCAAGTTAAGGCACGTTCAATGGGAACATCGTATGCTAAGCACCGGTAGATAATGCGTGTGATTGCACAGCAACCGTTCACCACTAATTTCCTAGAAGACCTTTTATTTGCTTCATACAACTGCTCTATAATCCATACAGGAAGCTTAATTGGTAACACATCTGTCTCCGCTAAGTAGAGAGCGAACCAAATTCTTTTGTGCGGTTGTGTGAAGCGGTCTTGACCGGGAAAATGTTGCATGCACATACAGAGAGGGATGGAAACGTTTGGTGTGAGTGCTGCCATGTCTTTAAGCTTCAGTAGTTTCCTATCCTTCATGTTAGTAGGAACGAGAGCATCCTTCTCAGAAGGTACATGTGTGCCGTGCATATTCAAAGCAGAGCTCACCAACTCCAAGGTAAGTTCAAACCTCTTTAACTCGTTGTTGCCCAACAAGGAAGGAAGAACAAACGATCCGGGTTTGTCCTTTTCTGCATTAGCCTGTAATGTTGAGACCAGATAATAGCATCGGAGGAGGTCTGGTTTGGGTAATGGTGCCTCGAAGTACTCAGCTAGCCCTGCACGTTGCCATATGGTCTGAAGATCCTGTGTGTTCTGTAGAGTCTCAAACTCCTTGGAGAAGAATTGGAATCTAACCCAAGATCTGTCATACTCACACTTAGACTCCCATATATACTTGGCCTCTCCTAATGGGCCTGGCATGCCATTGAACCAATGAGAATTGGCATGGACTCTTTCTGTGATCCCTATGGGTGGATCCGGTACCGGGATCTACTGAAGGTGTTGCAGCTCCACAGGTCGTTCAGTTGGTGGCACATCAACAGGTAGACTATCCACATCAATTCTTGCAGTAATTATTCCTGCCTGTGAGCTCGGACCTGTTGCTTCTGCCATGAGAGTGCTTGTAGTTGCTGATGCTTATCTGCTAGAAGAAGAGAGAGGCACATTAGCATTGCATTGGAAACAGGATGTTATGGTGTTCCCTCCACAATACCAACATGACATTCCGAGTGGTTAGAGGTTAGTGGGTGAAGTGTGCGTGATGTGTGTACATGTGGGTTAGTAGGTTAGGGTTCACTCTAGATGCATACTTTGGTTGTGCAATGTTCTCAGAATGCACCTACATCAGAGGGGAAGGATTTACAGAGGTGGGTCAGGGTGTTTGACATGGGGTTTAGGTCTCCAAACTTTGATGCTGGAATTGTTGCTTTTATTGGTGATGATGTGTGAGGGTTTGCAGACTGGAGTGTGTTGGGTTTGGGACTTTTTGGGTACCCATTTCCAGACATTCCGAGGCGTGACCGAGAATGTGGTGGTTTGGAGTGTAGATGGTTGCCTTTGGAAGGGAGCCAATAGGACTCGTGAGTGTTGGTTTGATCTTGTGATTGGAGGTGAAGTTATTTGAGCTAGTAAGCAGGTCTTGGGCACCCATATTTGTCTAGCTTTTGGGATCGCCTTCATTGACTGCTTTGGAACCCAAATAGAAATGGATGTCTAGATTGATGTCTAGGGTACTCCTTCGCTGTAGTCCTCGACACTGTAGCTTGCTTGATGCCTCTTTGGAATCCTGCCTCCAAAGCCGAGGGTTGTTTACCTTTGCGTATCCAGATCTGCTTCATGCCATGGGGTATTCTGTATTGTGTTGGTTGGTGTTCCTTCTTCTTGTCCTCGGGCTCCTCTGTATCGTGTATTTTTTGGCCTACTTTCCTCGAATTCTCTTTGAAAAAGAAGGGAACTCCTCGTTGACTTCTGTGCCTTCGTCATGAGTGGCAATCTTTTGCACCATAGAACTTCGGTCAAGAGTGGCATGGTTCAAGTCAGGTGGACTCCTGGAAGGACCAGGATTTGGTGCCTCTTCTAGTGGCCTATGTGCTTGATTTTCTAATTCAATCGTTATGTGATTTTGGCCTAGCCAGGCTTGAAGAAGTCCACTTCTTAGGTTGAGGCTGACTGCATGATCATAGATCCAGTCTTGGCCCAGGAAAAGAGGTTCGGTAAGATCCTCGTCTTCACACACTAGCACCTTGACTGTCATTAGCACCTCTTGAATGTAGAGGGGAAGTTCCACCTCGCCAAGGCAAGGGGTTTCGACACCTCCCAATCCTATGAGATATGCCTCTATAGGATTGATTTGTAATTGAAGCTCTTGGCAGTAAGAAAGTCGAACTGCACTACTGGCGGCCCCTGAGTCAATTAAAGCTCTCACTGTCCTTACACTCTCTCCTTGTCCTACTTCTAGGGTTACAAAAGGCCGTCGGTTGATTATTCTATGGGACTGTCCACCTGAAGCCTCGCACATGGCCATGGGATAACCTAGAGGTTCTTGAGTGTCAGGCACAGTCTGGCCTCTACCTTGTCTCCTCAATTTCATTCGTTGAATGCGTTCTAAAGCTTCTGCCTGTGCTTCTTCTCGAATTCGTTTCTCTTCTTCTTTACGTTTCTTGGCAGTGTTGATTCGATTGAGCATCTCTTCAGTCAGGGGTTCTTGATATAACTTGACTCTGCATCCACTTATGTAACTTGGTAGAATATCACCCTCTAGAGTGGCTAGTTGAACTACTCCACTTGTGGAGATCCTATTGATAATCATTGGCCCATAACCTCTCTTCTCTAACTTCCGTGCATGTTGCTTCAAGGTGTAGACTAGGACTAGGTCTCCTGCTTTCAAGCCCTTATCCTTGACGTGTGCATTGAAATATGCTTTTTGCCTCTTCTTGGCTGCATAAATTCCTGCTGCAGCCCTCAATCGTGTTTCACCTAATCGTTCAAGATCGAAGATTCTAGAGGACAACTCATGGCCTATCCAATCATGCTCTTGTGCTACTTTCAAGGTTGGTATCAAAAAATCCAATGGTAGGACTGCATTCTGGCCGAACACCATCTAAAAGGGCGTGGCTTGGAGTACCGTTTTATAGGCAACTCTGTATGCCCAAACAGCATGGTGCAGCTGTTTGTCCCAATCAGAGCGTTTGTTATTCACTAATTTGGTTAGCACATTGCATAGAATCTTATTTGTGCTTTCGGCTTGTCCATTAGCTTGTGGGTGATAGGGGGCAGACTTTTTGTGTATCACCAAGAACCCTTGAAGAAGATTTTCAATGACTTCATTCAAGAAGTGAGTCCCTCTATCACTTACTAGTTCTATAGGTAGACCGTATCTGGTAAACACATTTTCAAATAGGAACTTGGCTGTCGTTTGAGCGTCATTCTTCGTTGTGGCTTTCAGTTCTACCCACTTGGTCAGATAATCCGTGGCCACAATGATATACTCGGCATGTGAACCCTTAGCTGGGGGATTAATAGGACCAACAAAGTCTATTCCCCACTTAGAGAATGCACGTCCACCCATCATAGGCTTCAATGGCATCTCATCCTTGTGTATGGGATACTGGGTTCGCTGACAAACCTCACACCTCTTCACATAGGTTTGTGCATCCATGTGAAGGGTGGGCCACCAAAATCCTGCAAATAGAATGGCCTTGATCACCCTATCTGGACCGAAGTGTCCTCCTGCTACACCTTGGTGAGTCTCCAATATCTTGAGGTACTCGCTCTCGTGGACACATTGTTGGAAGCAGCCAGAGGCATAGAAGATGCGGAAGCATGTAACGACGGAGCAGGGAGCCAGTCGAATCTTTTTTTTCAAAGAATTATGTTTTAAAATACTTTTCAAAAACCCCCAACAGTGATTTTTATCACTATTGTAACATATGTAACATAGAAAAAACCCTTTTCTTAATTTCTAGCTCCATTTTGTGCAAGCCGAGGAGTCATCGAGCTTGAGGAGCTTAGGTAGAATGAGCGTATCAATTTTGGTTATTTTTAGACACCGTTTACCCTTTCAAATAGCATCTAGGACCTATTTTTTAACTATGCCGGTCACTAGATGTGAAACCGGTCAAAACTAGTCTAGAAACTATAAAAAGAGCTAGAGAGCTCATTTTTGAGGTTAGCTTGTGTGAGTAGAGAAGAGCTTAGAGCTATTTTGAGCTTGTAAGAGTGTTCTTGAGAATTAGAGTTAATTTCTCGCCTTCCATTGTGTCTTGCTTGCCTCTTCGTAGTGTGTGTGTATGTGTGTGTGCATTTCTATGCTTCTCACCTTCACTCTCACTTCATCTCACGTTCACGATCTTCATATCACTCCTATCTCTTCCGCAGATTGACATTAAGGGGGTGGAGCTTCTTAACGTGGTTCTCATCATTGTGCTAGAGCAACACCAAATTTGGTGCCGTTGCCGGGGATCGAGTCTAGGACGAATGTGTGATGGTAAGAGTATAGCAAGAAGTGGCGTTGGAAGGTAAAAATTTCAGTTTTTGTTGTTGTTTTTAGTTAGTTTTTAGTGTTTTTCACCTTCCCCACACTCCATCTTCATCACCGCATCATCATCTTCATCTCCAAAAAAATCAGAAAATTCACCATATCCACCCATTCTCCTCATTTCCCCTCATTTGTGCATGCGAGAGAGTGAGAGAGAGCTTTTGTGCTTGTGTGTACTTTTGTTTTCTTGAGTTTTCTTGCAGGTACAGAGCTCCAATGCATCAGGAAAGCTTGGAAAAGCTAAAATTTTCAGTTTCTGTCAAAAATTGCCGACTGTGTCAGACCATCGCGATGGTCTGCAAAGTTCGGAATTTGAGGAAGGCGACCACACCAGCGTGTAGAGCACACTTGCGCCTCTAGGAATCCATACTTGCATTGCAAAAAATCATATTTTGGTGGACCATCGCGACGGGCTCAGACCATCGTGATTGTGTCACACCATCGCGATGGCTCGGTCGGACCATCGCGACGGTCTCACGCCATCACGACGGTTCACTTGAACCATCGCGACGGTTCGCTGACCATCGCGACGATCCCGTCGACCCCACGCCATCGCGATTGGCTCATGCCATCGCGCCGACGCTGCCACGTGGCAAGCTAGACCATCGTGACGGTTCGCACATCACGCCATCGCGACGATACACTCAGACCATCACGACACCTCGAAAATTGAACCATCGCGATTGGCTTAAGCCATCGCGCCCTGACCATCGCGATTGGCTCACGCCATCGCACCTTTGATCATCGCGACGGTTCATTTTGGACCATCGCAATTGTTCACATTGACCGTTGACTGACGCCATCGCGATCGTCCGCTTGATCGAGCCATCGCGATTGTTCACTCACCCCGACCATCGTTATTGTTCACATTCGGACCATCGCGATCGTGCACTTCATACCAACGCGATTGTTCACCTTCACGCCATCGCGACGGTCCCAAACCATCGCGATTGTCTCACGCCATCGGGATTGTGCACCCCCATCGCAAATTTTAGGGTTTCATTTTTTGGCCAATTTTGGGGCTATTTTTGGGAAATTTTTGGGTGATTAGACTCATAGGAGACCCCTTAGCTCATATTTGAAGAAAAACTTGTTTGTTAGTTTTTACCCCTGAGGGCCTGAACGGTCATAACTTTTTCATCCAAAGTCCGTTTTTTGAGCTTTATAGCTCATTAGAAAGCTTTATAGATCATTAGAAAGCTTTATAGCTCATTCATAAAGGAGACGTCTATTTTTAGATAAGCTAAATTGAGGTTGACCTAGTTTGGGACTAGAAAGCCAGGGGGCAAGCATTGAAAAGTTGGGCAAAAGGGAAAAGGACTTAAAAGGTGTATATACTCAAGTGCTTGATCATCCATTTGTGATATTGGTCTAACATTGAATTTTTCCAGGTCTAGCAAGGGCAATCAAAGGCAACCAAAGCAAGGCAATGAAGGGCATAAAGCTTGGGAAGCGCGGCTTCTTGGGCATCAGAGCAACCAGAAAAGCTGACTCGAGGTTGGAAAATTACTCAAACCCCTTAGTCAATTCTTAGCTTAGGATAAAACAACACACAGAACGTGAGACAGAACTACCCACAAGCATATGCACAACCAGGTAGGTATCAAGGCCAATACAATGCTCAGCCTTATTACTATAGGCCTCCTCAGAACTACCCATACCAGGCTCAACAGAGACCTCAACCTGTCTTAGCTCAGCAGCCACCCCCACCAGCGAATGTCATCTCAGTCAAATACGCTGCTGCAGAAGAGAACCTAAGTAGGGCCTTAGTGCCTTCTTCACCTTTGATCACAGAGAGTGACCCGAACTCAAAAAGTTTTGACTCTACGCATGTAGATAGTCCACCCGCATATTACACGGAGTCACCAGAACCTGTGGAGACATATCGTTACGATAGTCCACCAGTGGAACCTAGTTGGGAGCCAGACTATGCTAATGTGATGTACACAAACCCAAATCCACGGCCCCAAGTAAGACAACAAAGACCACAGGGCCCTAGAGGACCATGCTTTAGGTGCCAAGGAGATCACTTCATAAAGGATTGTCCACATCCCCCGATAGTTGGGCAATCACAGTACTATAACATCCAAGGCTTTTGTGTCGATTGTGGTAAAGAGCACATAATCAAAGATTGTCCTAAGAACCCAGTTAACGCTTCAAATGTGACTCCGATCAACGTGATAGGTATTGTAAAATACGCAGATGGATCCAATCCTACATACGTGCCTATCCAAGCTATCACCAGAGCCCAGGCACTCTTACAGAACCAATAGCTTAATCAGGAAAAAGTAGCTGGCACTAGTGAAGTTGCAGAATCTAGCAGTAAAAAGAAAAAATCTTAGAAAGATTCTAGAGAAAGAATTAAGAGAAAATGGAGTAAAAAGATAACTGAGTTGGAAGGAAGTTTAAAAGAGTCGAGAGCCAAAATCCTAGAATTGACTTCACAGGAATTGAATCAAGAGAATCTAGCTCAGAAATCAGGATCAGTTTTGGCGGAACCCATACCAGAAAATCTAGACATGATGTTTCGTGCATATCAGGCTAGATTAAAAGAGGGACCTCAAGTAGCTGAAATGAGTAAAAACTACCCTCGAGCTGATCTAGAAATTGAGAGAACTAAACTTTGCATGAAGATGGTAGAATTAGCACAAGCTTTGTTCGAAGCCTCTAGATATCTTAATTGGAATAACATGGCAAAACCTGAACTACACTTTCAAGGACTAATGGAGAGGCTAGAATACTTGATAGAAAGCAAAGAGAAAAAGGATCAGCACAGGAATCTTAGTGTCCCAGAGACATAGGAAAGGAATGTACCATCCCTGTTCCAAGTACCCAATACAGAAAGTCAAGACAATTTGTCTTCCATACATAGGTACTCACATGAATTTTTGAGAGAAATCCAAGAAGAGAAATGGAGAAAAGAACAAGGAACTCATCCTCCTATTCAAGAAATAGATGACTTGCAGGAGCAATTTCCCCAAGATATCCCCTCTATTTATGATGATGTAGAGGAAGAACAAGTGAGCGAAAACACAAGATTTGAATCTAATTCTTTACAAGAATTACCTTAGTTCATAGGACCTTGGGAATCAAATTCTATTAGTATGAGAGCACCCATGATAATACTGAGGAATGAAGAATCAGTGATCCCTAGAAACACGGAAGTAATCAAGAATACCAAAGTACAATGTAATCTCACTCTAGAGGAGTTGTTAAAGGTAAAACCAGAATTGTGGAAACATGTAGCAAATCAATTCCCCGAGCTTGCTACTACTCCCTCACAAATAGGATCACAAAATAAGGTACCAGAGATACCCGTAGAAAAGATTGGAGATGTAAGCGAAGGAGAGGAAGGTAACACTTATCTTCCAATAACTCATCAGGGCTACACCACGAAAGCCATCTTAGATTCAGGAGCCGGAGTAGCCATAGCTACCACCGCTTTATGGAAACGTTGGGGTAAGCCAGCATTAAGACCCACCAAGATGAAGCTACAAATGGCTGACGGACACATAGAAAAACCATTAGGCTTACTAGAAGGAATATCTCTCACCACTTGTGGTGTGGAGTTTAAACATACTTTTGCCATTTGTGACTTTGCGAAAAATCATGCTTATGAGATGATATTGGGACGACCATTCATGCGTCAGTTGCAAATTGTACAAGATTGGGGAACTAATTCTTTGTACTTGCAACATTTAGGAGTGACTACTAAAGTCAATCTTAAAGACTATTCACATCGAGATATACCCCCAATACAATGGAATACCATCCATAAGACACCAGTAGAAACAGAATCCGTGCACTCATTAGAATCAGACCCCTCATGGTTGCACGAGGACACTCATTTATGGATGTGTAAGGTAGCCAAACAAGAGGAAGAAAGGTTAGAAGCAAGGACCTTAGGTGCAGAACAACATCCACGAACTCTTCAAGATCCAGCTTACACACCTGTAGTATTTCGAGATGAAGAATTCGAACCCCATGGTTGGTCAGAAATCCTAGCAACCATGGATGTAGCCATCAATGAAGAACAATGGACACCCCACTGTGATGAGGATGGCTATGACATTTCAGTTTTCACGATAGATCCAATCATGTGCGATGCAATTTTAGAAGAATGTGAACCTAGCACTGATGCATTTGAGGATGCAAGTGATTTCGATTTAGAATCAATTATCATGGACTCACCCTTTGCATCAGAGGAAGAATATTTTTACGAAGTAGAAACTCACCCTCAAAAACAGGAAGAAGTTATGAATGATGTGAGAATAGCCACTCAAGTGACTAGCAAAAGTGAAGGCAAGAAAAGAAAGAAGAAAGAAACCATGTCAGAAAAAGAAGAATCTTTGTTTGAAGTACCCGAGAACTTCAAAAAATATGAAATCGAAGATAGAAGAATCATGGTACGAATGCCTAATAAAAAGGCAAATGACGGACAAGTATATGATAACAGAGAGAAAACCAAGAAAATAATAGTAGCCATAGAAGGAGAAGAAGAAAAATGTACATACATAGGGCATGATTTGACGAAGGAAGAAGAAGAAGAATTAGTTGCCCTATTGCGTGAATATAGAGATGTTTTTGCGTGGAGTTACAAAGATTTGAAAGGAGTAGATCCAGACATATGTTCTCATAGAATCCCTATGACTCCAGATGCAAAACCGACAAAACAGAAACCATACACTTACAATGATAATTACGCTGCGAAGATTAAAGAGGAGATAGATCGTTTGATAGAAGTAGGATTCATTTACGAAATTGAGCATACTGAATGGGTATCCCCCATTGTGGTTGTGCCCAAGAAGAATGGAAAATTGCGTTTTTGTATTAACCTTAAAAAAGTTAATGCCGCCACGATTAGAGACAGTTATCCTCTTCCTATCACAAAACACTTATTGAAAAGAGTTGCGGGCAAGGAAGTTTACAGCTTTCTTGATGGTTTTTCAGGCTATTATCAAGTAGCCATTGCTCCAAAAGACCAACACAAGACGGCATTTGCCACCGAATGGGGCATATTTGCATTTCGTGTAATGCCATTTGGCTTAACAAATGCACCCGCCACTTTCCCGCGACTCATGTGTCATGTTTTTAAGGAATTCTCACGCAACAGTTTGGAAGTCTATGTCGATGACATATGTGCTCATTCTAATATCAGGCACACACATATCCCCGAGTTAAGACAAATATTTGACAAATGTCGAGAATATCAGGTTTGTTTGAACCCAGAAAAATGTGTTTTCATGGTCAGACAAGGCAAAATTCTAGGACACATTGTGTCAAAGAATGGAATTTCTACGGATGAAGAAAAGGTGAAGGTGATTGCAGAACTCCCTAGAACAACTAACATAAAGGAGGTACAGGCATTTATGGGCCATTGCGGTTATTACAGGAGATTCATACACATGTATGCAATCATAGCCAAGCCTTTGTACTCTCTGTTAACCAATTTTGAATGGACAAATGAATGTGAAAATTCATTCAACGAACTTAAACGACGCTTGTGCTCAGCACCTATATTGACAACCCTGGATTGGAGCAAGCCATTCCATGTACATGTGGATGCATCCAATTACGCCATAGGATGTGTGTTAGCACAACCCATGAATGAAGGTAACATAGATCTCCCCATAGCTTACGCGAGCAGACAATTGAACGCAGCAGAAAGAAATTACACCACGACGGAACGAGAAGGATTAGGGATGATCTACGCGGTAAAGAAGTTCAGGCCCTATTGTACCTAGTCAACAAACCATGTAACACAGGACGACTAATACGTTGGTTTCTATTACTCATGGAGTATGATTTTGAAGTGGTAGTCAGGAAAGGAAAGACACATCTTAGAGCTGACCACCTCTCGAGACTAACCTCAGGAGAAGCTCCTCAAGGAGTAGCGGATGATCTACCAGATGCATACTTGTTTAACCTGGAGATAGCACCAGAATGGGCTAAACCAATAGTCCCTATTCTCACATATGGACCCAAGAATCCTAGGATAAAGATCAAAGAAGGAGAGATTACCAAGTCTCAAAGATACCAAATCTTAGCACGAAGCATATATAAACAAGATAATCAAAAGATTCTTGCTTGTTGTGTAGATGAATCAGAACATGCGAATTGGTTGCAATTAGCACACATAGGTGCCCTAAAGCAACATCATTCAAAACCTCGAACATTACAGACTCTGCATAGACTAGGATTATATTGGCCTACGATGGAAGCAGACGTCTACAAGTTGTGTAAAGAATGCCATGTTTGTTGTGAAAGACCACTAGTAGAACATGCTACATTATATCACATGTCTCTCACACCAGACTGGAGTGAACCTTTAGTGACATACTTGAGGACGAAGACATTCCCTCAAGGAATGACCTTAGCTCGACAACGCAGTCTGGAGCAGGAAGCTCAAGACTATTCACTTATTGGCGATAATCTATACAAAAGAGGACGAGATGGATATCTAAGACAATGTGTTCATGAAAGCGATTATCTGAGCATACTAGAGACTGCACACCAAGGGGTTGCAGGAGGTCATTTTGGACCTGAAAGGATAATCAAAGCCATCCTCTTTGCAGGATTATGGTGGCCCACTCTTCACATGGATGCTCATACCTATGTTAAGAGATGTGATGTGTGCCAAAGAACTCAGTTTCCTACTCGCAGAGATGAAATGCCATTGAAACCCATGATGGGAGGACGTGCATTTTCTAAGTGGGGTATAGACTTTGTAGGACCCATTAACCCCCCTGCAAAAGGTACACATGTTGAATACATTATTGTTGCCACATATTATCTTACCAAATGGGTAGAGGCAAAAGCCACAAAAAAGAATGATGCACACACAACTGCAAAATTCTTATTTGAGAATGTCTTTACAAGATATGGATTGCCTATAGAGTTAGTGAGCGATCGTGGAACTCACTTTCTAAACCAAGTCATTGAATATTTGTTACAGGATTTTATGGTGATTCACAAGAAATCTGCACCATATCATCCTCAGGCCAATGGTCAGGTTGAAAGCACTAATAAGATCCTTTGTAATGTACTGACGAAACTCGTGAACAACAAACGTTCAGATTGGGACAAACAGTTACACCACGCTGTTTGGGCATATCGAGTGGCGTACAAGACCGTACTCAATGCAACTCCCTTTCAGATGGTTTTTGGTCAGAATGTTGTGCTTCCTTTGGACTTCTTGATACCGACCCTTAAGGTTGCACAAGAACATCAGTGGACCGGCCATGAATTATCAGCAAGAATAATGGACTTGGAACGATTAGGAGAAACCAGGCTGAAAGCAGCAGTAGGAATATACGCGGCAAAGAAGTGACAAAAAGCATATTTTGATGCGCATGTGAAAGATAAAGGCTTGAAAGAAGGAGATTTAGTCCTAGTATATACGCTAAAGCAACATGCACGGAAGTTAGAAAAACGAGGTTATGGACCTATGATCATTAACAGACTCTCGACAAGTGGAGCAGTACAGTTAGCCACCTTAGAAGGAGACATAATGCCTAATTATATTAGTGGCTGTAGAGTCAAGTTATATCGAGAACCTCTTACTGAGGATATGCTTAGACGACTCACGTTGGCAAAGAAGCATAAGGAGGAAGAGAATAGAATACGAGCGGAAGCTCAGGCAGAAGCCATAGAACGCATTAAGCGCATGAAGCTAAGAAGACAAGGAATAGGGAGAGAACATTATAACCCTCTAGAAACATCACTCAGATATCCCATGGCCATGTGTCAAGTAAAGTCAACCACTCATCCTAGCATAGTGGACAGGAGACCATTCATTACAGTCAGGCTAGAGCACGGCAACCCTCGCCGAGAGCTCAAGGCTTTAATTGACTCAGGTGCTGCGACTAGTGCGATTAGATGGTCCCACTATAAGGATTCAGGAATAGAAATGCGGCCAATTGAGGCATACCTCATAGGGCTAGGAGGCATGGAAACCCCTTGCATGGGTGAGGTGGACCTTCCTATCCTCATAGACGAAGTGACCTTGACAGTGAAGCTACTAGTGTGCCATGATGAGGACCTGATAGAACCCCTAATCCTTGGCCAAGACTGGTTATACGATCACTCAATGGACCTAAATCTTATACAAGGCTCCTTACAGATTGGAACCTTAGAGCAGAAGCGAGTGATACCGCTTGACTTCCCTAACGGCATTCCGACTAAGGTTTGTAGCCATAGACCCTATGAAATGCATGCGATGGAAGACCGGAAGATCTTTGGTCAGATCAGTCACGTTACGTCTACACCAACCCACTCGGGCTTGGCTATAGACAGTTGTCAAACAGAAGGATGTCAGGAGATTTTCCATGGGGCTTCCTGCAAACTAGAAGGGGCAATTACCAAACTGCTAGGGCAGAAGGACACAATCAGCAGTCAGGTGGGTTGCATCAGTGGACACATGGGCAAAACACCCTGCGGTGCCCATCCTTCCACACTTACTGCAGACTGGCCTAGATTAAAAGTACAAAACGGAGCACTTCCTAATGGGCAAGTCACGCGAGTGTTGGACCTCCCTTCTTTTCCAAAGCAGAGTGTCAATCAGACCTCTCAACTTCAACCACAAAGGAGTCAACCACAACAGAGTCAACCATGACGAAGGGACCCAGACCGACGACAATATCAGACGACGCAAAGAGTAAAGCAATCTCAGCAACACAAAGTAAGTGGCACAAGACAAATATGGGTGCCAAAAGAACAGAAAGCACCGACGAATTTTAACAATGCGGATGATGACAAGAAGAAGTTAAGGCAAAAGCAGAGTTGATATCCAACATCCCCTTGACCTTCTTCTACAAGTTCGACCATTCGACAAATTTGGATCGCCAAGAAGTACCTTATGAATAGACCCACACCCACGCAAATTTGGGTACCCAAACCATGTATTATAGCTCAACCCTCCAGCCATGTAAAATACACCCTTCGGAAAGCTTTTCAGCCCTCCATATCACCAAACCTGATATCATCTTTTGTACCTCCGCAGAGACCTATCACCCGATCACCAACTCTTAGGAAGTGGATACCGAAACGTATCCAGAAGTCTTCTCCGACCCCCTTATCTAACATTACTCACATCCCGACTAACAAATACCCTTGTAATAATTCACTCACATCTGAACTTTGTATAAATCCACACACTATAACCCAACATCATCTGTAATAACACCTCATCAAGAAATGCATGTATCATCTGAAAGCATGTAGGTGTCTAGAGACCTGCACTAGTTCGGCAAGAATCATTGCATCAATCACATCACAACACTCGGCTACACGGGTTACACATCGGTGATGGAAAGGGATTGCGGTCTCACTTTAATGGGATCATAATTAATTTCCATGCTAATGTGTTAATCTTTTGTAGCAGATCCGCCACACACTCGCATCATACATCATGCAGGCAAAAGGACAATCAGAAGCGGGCCCTAGTGCACCAATGGCCAATATTGGGGATTTACTAGCGGAGCCCCATCCGACGGCTCAACCACCGGAGTTCCAAGGATTTCTAGGACCGATGCCGATTGATGACCCTCCTAGAGGGTATACTGAGAAGATTCATCGTAATTCTCACTGGTTCCAAGGACTTGCAGGACCGTTAGCAGACGCAGATTTTATATTTGAAGCCAACTTGGCATTTGATTATCGTACATGGGCCAAGTACCAATTCTTTTCAAGAGAATTCGAAGGAGTGCAGAATACAGCAGACCTAACACATGTTTGGGCAAGAGCCGGTTTTACAGAATATTTTAGTGATCCTTTGCCTAAACCTGACTTCTACAGATGTTATTATTTGGTCACAACACTGACAGCTTCAGAGAACAAAGATTTGCCAGGAACATTCATTTTGCCATCGTTGGTAAACAACCCACCATATAAAAGGTTTTATTTGTCCAAAGATTTAATTCGTGCAGCTATCAAAATCCATGGGACGCATACTCCAACAGAGCGTGAAAGACTGATCCCAGAACCCATGAAACGTGGCGATGTTACGAAGTGGGAAGATATTTCAGCTATAACCCCTGAGTTATCTAAGCCGTTGAGAATATGTATGCAACACTTTGCTTTTCCCGCTCAAGACCGATTTACGATGCCCCACAAAAGAATCTGGTTTGGCTTATACTTAGCATGTACTGGACCTCAGACAGTTGATCTAGCTAGCTGGATAATTGATCAGCTCTATTTGGCACAACATAAATGGGAACGAAAGAAAGTCATCAATGGATGTTGTGCGCTTACGAGAATTATATATATGTGCTTGGCGTATGACTTACCGATTGAGCGTGCCATGACCAGGGAGGAATTAAAAGCATTCAAGGGGACAATGAAGAAAGCTAGGAAGCCTAGCAGAGGAGGAGCAGGAAAAAGAATGAGAGGTACTATCCCGTGCCTTCAAGTCCTAGAATCACCATCACCTCAACCATCTCCTGAGCAGTCTTCGACAGAAGCCACTCCCACGGTACAACCAATTCATATACGGTTATCAAGACCAGTTACGCCGGAGGGCACCACCAGTACAGTTGCACCTCAAGCAGCCACAACCCTAGAACCACCCACCACGACAGCAGAAATTCCCACCACTATTGGTGCGGAAGCGTTTTCTTCCCCGATAGCCAATTTGGAAGTAGAGCCACTGAACACAACGTTCGATTTTGAGATGCACGATGTGTTGTCTAGTGAATTTCAGTTCTCAGAAGGACAGATGTTTTCTCAAGAATATGAATGTCCAAGTTACCCGACCACACCCCGAGATCAGCCACATGGACAAGTAGTGTCGAGCTCCGAAGAAGAAAGAACAGCAACTGATGAAGACGAAGGCGATGACGAAGCCAGCCAGGGCACTCACGAATCCCAAGAGCATGGACAGACAGATGGACAAGGACTGCACACTGACACCCAGGGCGACACAAGCACGCATGAAGAAGAGACCTTCGAAGCAGCAGCTTATACACTAGCCATTAAAAAATTATACCGTACCATGGAAAAAGTTTGGGCACGTAGGAAGTTAACGGAAGAAGAGAGCCAGGCCCTGATCGAACAAGAACTCATCTCTGGAGGGTTTGAAGAAGTATACATCAGCGGTTTCAGAGAGCTGGTCAAATCAGTTGGACCAATCGAAGCTTTAAGATATTTACAAAGGAAACCGTTGCCACAATTCGACCCCTACAGAGTACGACTACTTTCAAAGCCCTGCGAATACATTCGTGTCCCAACAGGAGCACAATCTTCAGAACAGGCCAGGGAGGCACGTCTCGTCCCTGAAAGCTCGTTGGCAGCAGAAACCATCCTTGTAGATTCCCCACCCCACCCTACTAATGTCCAGACCACCACTGTAATCGGAGTATCCGCCACCCCAACTACTCCCCCTTCACCTCCTGTCTCTCCCATTCATCCACTATCTCCTAGACCCGCCACATCTTCCGACAACGTCACAGCAGAAGCCTTCGTCGCATCCATTTCCATCCCCATGCCCACACCCATTCAACCGGGTTTCCCCCTTCAGACACCCACCTTTCCGTCTACTCCCTTTCCCCCCCCATCTTTCCCATCCTTCCCCACACCTCCACGACGCCTTTTCCCATTTCTACCCCCATTGACTTTCTCCCCTGTCTCACCCCCCCGACCTATCGTATTTCCGTTTCCCCCTTTCCCCCAAGGAGTACAAGAAAACCCCCCTGTAAATTACTCATCAACATTTGTAAATCCAGTATTTACACCATCGCAAGCACCCACAATCACACCATTATTCACAGTCACCGCACTTGACACATCCAATGACATGGATATCTCACCGCCCACCGCACCACCACTCACTTCATTCACAACACACCCATATTTAGGCACATCACAATTTTCCACAATCACCACCGCATCCACTCTCCCACCCCCATTCCCCATCCCCATTGCATCTACATCAACTGCATCTTTCCTCGGAACATCTGTAATATTATCTCCCACTGTAGATATCGCATTTTGACAGATGTTAGCTTGCATGACTCAAGTACGAGAGGAGTTCACCTCTCTAGGAAACAACTACCAGACACTGCAGAACATGACGAATCAATTACAGTCGTAGTTGAATTCATTATCGATCGAGAATGCCTCACTCAACAGCCGGTGCCAAGAATTACGAGAGGCATACCACAAACTGGAAGTAGAAAGTGAAGAGAAAGCCAAAGAGGCCACCGCTGATCTTGACAATTTATTAAGGGCCCAGACATTTCGAAATGCGACGCTGACTCGGAACATGGGCCTACTAAGGAGGCACCTAGCAGCAGCAAAGGAAGAAAACCAGAGGCTACAAGAGCAGAACAGAGAGAATTTAGAAGCTGCTCTCGATCATCGAGATCAACCGTTAAGCCCTAGTAGGTTCAAAGCGGTTCCCTCAGAATCAATGAAGATGCTGCTAAAGGATCATGTTAGACTGCTCGATGAATACGATCACATGAACGAGGCCTATCAAAAGCTAAAAGATGATCATAAACTACTGCAGCTACGATCACCAGTACCACAAGGATTACCAGCTCCTGCGGACCCTTCTCCTGACATTTTAGAGGAACTCAATGCATTACGGGCCCAGGTATCAAATCTTGAATCACAAATCGCAGTCTATGAAGCACCACCCCGATCAGATTCCCCACCAGAGCTCCCAGCAGATGAAGAAAATGTAACCATCCCGGTGGAGGAAACATTTGAAGAAGCCTACGAACCACAACCCATCCCAGGCGGGCGAGTCACGGCTGAAGGCCAGATGACTTATGAACTTCCAACCCCCGCATGGATGAAGACAATTGAAGAGCTTGGAACCACCCATTCAGCTAGAGTAGAGGCACAGTTGCATGCAATGGCTATGATTGAGGAACGAATTTTACAGTTGCCCTACTTTGCTCATTTGGCCCCTCGTCGCTACATATCAGGGCATGAGCTAGAATATAAACCTTACTTTATGTTAATGGCCGAATATCAGTTGGCCATAGAGAAAGAAACAGGCAAAAAACCATCTCATGCTACTCAGTTCGAGCCTGACGATTTGCCACCGGATGCGCAGCGCGGAGAAATCCATCAACCCAATTGGCGTAAAGATCTTTTACAAGAGTATCCTGAGATGATGAGCACTTGGGCAAAGGCACCACTACATTTGAAATACAACCCATGTTGGGGACCAGTGCCACGTCGCCGCTCCTGGACAGCATTTGCTATTAAAGTACAGAACAACAAGCAGTGCCAGGATTGGTTGAATTATCCATATTTCAAGCCGCCCATCAAACTACCAACAGTGGGATATATGATGGCCACGATTCGTCACTGGCTCCCTCGCTTGAAACGTATGGACGATATAGCATCGCACATGACGGTCAAAATCTTTGACCTGATGCAAATGGTTTTTAAAGTCTTCCGGCGTGTCAAGGCACCTCATGTTAATACCCCGGGCTTCAAGCATGGCAATTTGGATCTTGCATATGACATGAGTACAACGCTATCGCTATGGGTGTGTTATGCCTGGCATTGCAGAATCAAATACTTATGGGCGTGCTACAAGCAGACGTTCGAAGAGATGTTCACAACCGGTTTCTGGGAATACCATTTAGAAGTGTTCATCAGCAGGCCTACACACTTATTGCAATTATTTGCCTGCGAACAGATCGTATATTCCACGCATTATCGACTCCCGCCATCAGATGAACCACAACCAATAGATTGGGAGAAACTCGAGGTAGACCTGGCCCGAGGAATTCGAATATCCGAGCACACCCTCGCTCAAGACCTCCTACAAACATCTGACAGACCACACAACAAGGTTCTGTCGAGGACGACAGAAGCGAGAGGGAGGGGGGTGTTGGAAGCAGCCAGAGGCATAGAAGACGCGGAAGCATGTAACGACGGAGCAGGGAGCCAGTCGAATCTTTTTTTTCAAAGAATTATGTTTTAAAATACTTTACAAAAACCCCCAACAGTGATTTTTATCACTATTGTAACATATGTAACATAGAAAAAACCCTTTTCTTAATTTCTAGCTCCATTTTGTGCAAGCCGAGGAGTCCTCGAGCTTGAGGAGCTTAGGTAGAATGAGCGTATCAATTTTGGTTATTTTTAGACACCGTTTACCCTTTCAAATAGCATCTAGGACCTATTTTTTAACTATGCCAGTCACTAGATGTGAAACCGGTCAAAACTAGTCTAGAAGCTATAAAAAGAGCTAGAGAGCTCATTTTTGAGGTTAGCTTGTGTGAGTAGAGAAGAGCTTAGAGCTATTTTGAGCTTTTAAGAGTGTTCTTGAGAATTAGAGTTAATTTCTCGCCTTCCATTGTGTCTTGCTTGTCTCTTCGTAGTGTGTGTGTATGTGTGTGTGCATTTCTATGCTTCTCACCTTCACTCTCACTTCATCTCACGTTCACGATCTTCATATCACTCCTATCTCTTCCGCGGATTGACATTAAGAAGGTGGAGCTTCTTAACGTGGTTCTCACCATTGTGCTAGAGCAACACACATATTCTAAGATACCCATCTTTTCCTCGTTTGTATAGATTACCTCCAATGAGAGCATAGTCTATAGCTTCTTGTTCTAGACTCCTTTGTCTAGCCAATGTCATCTCTTGAGGGAATGTTTTCGTTCTTAGGAATGCTACTAGCGTTTCACTCCAATCTCGCACTAAAGACACTCGATAAAGAGTGGCGTGTTCCACTGGTGGTTTAGTGCGACAAATTGGGCATTCTTTGCACATCCTATGAACATCGACTTCCATAGTTGGCCAGTGTATTCCAAGTCTCCTCAACGTCTGTAAGGTTCTTTGTCTCGAGTAGTGTTGCTCTAATGCACCCACATGTGCTAATTGCAACCACTTTGCATACTCATCCTCTTCCACACAACAGGCTAATATCCCTTGATCGGTATGTTTGTACATGCTTCCTGCCATTATATGGTACTTCTGGGCTTTTACTACCTCTCTATCTTGAGTGTTTATGACTGGGTGATTGGGTCCGTATGTCAACACTGGCACTAATGGCTTAGCCCACTGAGGTATTACTTCCAAATTAAACAAGTAAGCATCAGGAAGGTCATCCGATACTCCTTGTGGGGCCTCTCCAGATGTGAGCCTAGAGAGATGATCTGCTCTCAAGTGAGTCTTGCCTTTTCTCACCACTACCTCAAAGTTATATTCCATTAGTAAGAGGAACCAGCTCACCAATCTACCTGTGTTGCAAGGCTTGTTTACCAAGTATAGTAGGGATTGATGATATGTAAAAAATTTAAACTTATTTGCAAGCAAATAGTGTCTAAACTTTTTAACCGCGTATACCATGCCTAATCCCTCTCTCTCCGTAGTGGTATAGTTTCGTTCCGCTGCATTCAACTGTCTACTCGCATAGGCAATTGGAAGATCCATATTACCTTCACCCGTAGGTTGTGCAAGCACACATCCAATGGCATAATTGGATGCATCCACATGCACATGGAAGGGCTTATTCCAATCTGGTGTAGTTAAGATTGGTGCTGAACACAATCGTCGCTTAAGCTCATTGAAGGATTTCTCGCACTCATCAGTCCACTCAAAATTAGTCAAGAGTCCATACAGGGGCTTTGCAATGATGGCATACATGTGAATGAAACGTCGATAATAACCACAATGCCCCATGAAAGCTTGTACTTCCTTGACATTCTTAGGCATAGGTAATTTTGTAATAGCCCTCACCTTCTCTTCGTCAGTAGAGATGCCGTTCTTTGACACTATGTGTCCTAGAATCTTGCCTTGCCTGACCATGAAAACACACTTTTCTGGGTTCAGACAAAGTTGATATTCTCTACATTTGTCAAAGATTTGTCTGAGTTCAGGTATATGTTTCTGCCTAATGTTGGAATGGGCACAGAGATCATCAACATAGACTTCCAAATTCTTTCTCAAGAACTCTTTAAACACATGGCACATTAATCTTTGGAAGGTTGCAGGAGCATTGGTAAGCCCAAATGGCATTACCCTAAAGCGAATATGCCCCACTCCGTGGCAAAAGCCGTCTTATGCTGATCCTCTGGAGCAATGGCTACTTGATTGTAGTCCGAAAACCCATCTAGGAAGCTGTACACTTCCTTGCCTGCTACCCTTTCTAATAGATGCTCAATGATAGGAAGCGGATAACTATCTCTGATAGTGGCTGCGTTAACCTTCTTCAAGTTAATGCATACGCGTAATTTACCATTCTTTTTGGGTACCACTACAATATGGGACACCCATTCAGTGTGCTCGATTTCATAGATAAATCCAGCTTCAACCAAGCGGTCTATCTCTTCTTTGATCTTGGCAGCATAGTTTTCATTGTATGTGTATGGCTTTTGTTTAGAAGGTCTGGCATCTGAGGTCATGGGGATAGTGTGTGAGCATATGTCTGGGTCTACGCCTTTCAAGTCCTTGTAACTCCATGCAAACACATCCCTATATTCTCCTAACAAAGTTATCAACTCATGCTCCTCTTCCTCAGTGAGGTCATGTCTTATGTAAGTGCATCTCTCTTCTCCGTCTTCTAAGGCTACCACAACTTTCTTGGTGGTTTCTTTGTTATCGTAGGCCTCTCCTGCTTGTGCATCACGTTTTGGCATTCGTACCATGACTCTCCTATCGTCTATTTGATACTTCTTGAAATTTTCAGGGACCTCAAACAAGGATTCTTCTTCTTCCGGTGTGACTTCTTTTTTCTTCCTTTTCTTTCCTTCACTCTTGGTGGTCACTTGGGTGGTCAATCTCACATCATTTGTGATCTCTTCATGTCTCTGAGGGTGAACTTCTACTTCATAGAAGTACTCTTCATCTGATGCAAAGGGTGGGTCCATAATGATTGACTCTAGATCGGAGTCACTCGCATCCTCAAATGCATCAGGGCTACGTTCGCACTCTTCTAAAACTGCCTCTCCCATGATTGGCTCTATGGAGAAGACTGAAATGTCATAGCCATCCTCATCACAGTGGGGTGTCCATTGCTCTTCATTGATGGCTACATCCATTGTTGCTAGAATTTCTGCCCAGCCATGAGGCTCAAAGTCTTCGTCAGGAAAAACTACAGGTGCATAGGCTGGGTCTTGAATTGATCTATGGGTTTCTTTGGCACCTACCTCTCTGGCTTTCTCTCTGTTCTCTTCTTCTACTGCTACCTTACACATCCATAAGTGAGTGTCTTCATGCATCCATGAGGATCCGGATCCTATGGAATGCACAGACTCAGTCTCATCTTTGCGCTATTGATGGGGTTCCATTGGATAGGAGGGACATCTCTATGAGAGTAATCCTTGAGAATGACTTTGGTTGTAACACCTAAGTGTTGCAAATACAAGGAATTGGTTCCCCAATCCTATACCACTTGCAACTGCTGCATAAATGGTCTCCCCAAAATCATCTCATAGGCTTGATTTTTGCTAAAGTCACAGATAGCAAATGTGTGCTCAAACTCTACACCACAAGTAGTGAGAGTTATCCCCTCTAGTAGTCCTAAGGGTCTTTCTATGTGACCGTCAGCCATCTGCAATTTCATTCTCGTTGGCCTGAGTGCTGGCTTGCCCCAACGCTTCCATAGGGAAGTGGTAGCAATTGCAACTCCTGCACCTGAGTCTAGAATGGCCTTGGTGGTGTATCCTTGATGGGTGATTGGAAGATATGTGTTTCCCTCTTCACCCTCACTCATGTCTCCTATCTTGTCCAAGGGTATTTCTAGCACTGTTCTCTGGGATCCTACCTGGGAACGAGGTTTTGCTATCTCTGGTACTTGTTTGGCTACATGTTTCTTAGTGTTCTTCATTACCTCCGTGTTCCTAGGTATGAATAAATCTTTGTTTCTTACCATGACTGTGGGTGCTCTCATACAAGTGGACTTTGCTTCCCACGGGCCTGTGAAATGTGGTAACTCTTGCAAAGAATTAGACTCAATGTCTAAGCTCTCATGAGAGTGGACACTTTCCTGTTCTTCATAAATAGATGGGATGTCTTGTGGGAACTGATCATGTGCATCATCCACAAGTTCTATGGGAGGAGGGACTTCACTCTCCTTTGCCCACTTCTCTTCTTGAATCTCTCTCAGGAACTCTGGTGAATACCTATTCATAGAAGAAGAGGTGTCTGGTTCAGTGGAGTTAGGCACATAAACTTCCTTGGGAGGAATGCTTATTCTATCACTTGCCTTCTCCTTAGCGTGGAAGTTGGCTCCTCTTCCAGAATTTGCAATTAACATCTCCAATCTGTCTAACAGACCATCAAAATGCAATGGTGTTCTAGTGGGGCTAGAGCAAGTGAAAAGGCGACTGGTCTCAAACATGGCTTGAGCCAATTCCACCATCTTGGCACACAACTTAGTTCGTTCAAGCTCTAGGTCAGCTCTAGGGTAACATTTTTCACGATCTGTTACATTGGGCCCTTCTTGGATTCTGGCCTGATATGCTTTAAGCATCATGTCTAGATCTTCAGGAGTGGGATCGGCTAAGACTGATCCTACTCGGGGTGGGGGTTGGGTTATGTGTGGTGGATTGATGGGTGGGGAAATGGAGGGTGAAGGGGATGGTAGTGGTGGGGATGTGTGAGAGTGCATTTGAGATGTGATTTCTATGATTTTGGCTTTGGTTTCTCATAGACTTTCCTCAAGTTCGCTCATCTTTCTTGCCCATTGCCTCTTCATACGTTCACGGCTATCCCTCCAAGCTCTTGTCCTCTTCTTATTATGGCTCTCAGTCTCGCTAACCTCCGCATTCTTTTCCTGGCCTAAGTCTTGGTCTTGCTTAAGTGCCTGGGCTCTCGTGATGACTTGTACTGGGGCTGTGGAAGTCACACTTCTTGTGGAGTCTACCACCAAGCCAATAACATTGATAGGAGAAATTTTTGGTATATTGGCGGGGTTCTTGGGACACTCTCGTAACAAATGCTCCTTTCCACAATCGGGACAAAAGCCTTGAATTGTCACAAATTGGGTTTGTGTCGGTGCAGGTAGAGGGCAATCACGAATGAGATGATCTCCCTGACAACGATAGCATGGCCCTCTAGGAAATGGAGGTCTCATCGGCCTAGGTTGGGGTCTAGCGTTGGGGTTTGCATACATAATGTTAGCATATTCGGTCTCCCAACTAGGTTCGCTTGGTTCTTCATAATAGTATGACTCATTGTGCTCGGGTGACTGCATGTAGTAAGCATGTGGGCTCTCAATATGTGTAGAGTCAAAACTATGATCACTTGGGTCACTTTTTGAAAGTGAGGATGTCACTGGCACTAAAGCTTTATTTAAATTTTCTTCTGCAGCTGCATATTTCACTGGAATCACATTGGTAGGAGCAAGGGGTTGTTGTGCTAGGACGGGTTGAGGTCATTGCTGCCCTTGATAGGGTGTTTGATAGGATTGTTGGGGCCTACCATACTGCTGTTGCGGGTACTGGTTCTGGTATTTTCCTTGCTGTGGATATGGCTACGGATAGCTTTTTCTAACAGCTTGTTTGTTATATGGGCAATCTTGTGCAGTGTGATTGGTGTATCTTCTTTCTATGGTGCAGTATTGGCTAGTAGGGTTAACTTGGGGTGGAGCCATGATAGGGCACACACTAGCCATATGGTCTCCTCCACAGGTGTAGCATCGTTTTCCTGGGGCAAATCTAGGAATCTGCTTGCTAGAGACACCTAATTTCAGAGCTACCTTTTCTGCTAGATCTTCAATTGATGTGGATTGTGAGGAAATGAGGCTACTAGAACTATCTGAATCTTTATAGATTTTTGAGAGCTCTAATTCCTCCCCTAGATTATCCTCAATGTCTATGCATATGCGTACACATTCTTCTATGGATCTAGGGTCCTTCAAGTACACATATGATCTCAGTTTGGTGCTTAACAATCCATCTAAAAATAAGGCCACTTGCTGTAAGACAATAGTTACGCAATATAACACAGGAGCAATAACAGAGAAGATAACAGATATAGGAGAATCTCAACAATTTTCTACTAGCAGCAAGTACAAAGATGATGGCGTTGTCCACCCGTGCGCTCTCAAGGTAGAGCTTAAATGGTGATCCTGGTAACTCCCTGGTAACTCCCTGGTAACCACAATTGGGGACCCTGGTAACTCCCTTTCCTTATAATATCTTACATGGTCCAATATGACCTTCATCCAACATTCAAGTTGGGATTCCCATCAATTGGGTAATGCACGCTTGGCTTCTCCTCATAAAGGGGGCCTTACAAAATGTGCATACAATCATGAGGGGTAGACATTGATCATATACTAACACCCCCCCTCAATGTTTACCGATGATAAATCAAGTAGGTCTCGGTCCTATGCCCATCTGTTGAAGATGCTTGTTGAGCTGCTCTCTTCCAAGTGCTTTAGTGAATATGTCAGCACAATTTGCCTCTGTTGGGCAATATTCTAGCTCCACAATTTCATCTTCAATTAGCTCACGAATGTAATGGTACTGTACTTCTATGTGCTTGGTGCGAGCATGAAATACTGGGTTCTTTGCAATAGCCATGCAACTTTGATTATCACACTTGAGTACAGTTGGCATATTTGATGGAAAGCCTAGATCTGCAAGAATTCTCCTTAACCAGACTGCCTCACAAGAAGCAAAACAAGCTGCTTTGTACTCTGCTTCAGTGGAGGAGAGTGCGAGAGTTGGTTGCTTCCTACTTACCCAAGAAAATATTCCTGAACCAAGTGAGAAACAATATCCAGGAACTGATTTTCTAGAATCACAATCTCCAGCCCAATCTGAATCACAATATCCTTGGAGTGTATCACCTGTGGTATACAAAATACCAAAATCCAAGGTTCCTGCAATGTACCTTAGAATTCGCATTCCAGCATTCCAGTGACTCTCCTTAGGTTTGTTGGAAAACCTGCTTAACACTCCAACAGCATAGCAAATGTCTGGTCTAGTGTTGCACAGAAAAATAAGACTTCCAACGAGCTTCCTATACTTCTTAGCATCTACATCAGGCATGTTATCATCCATAGATAGCTTATGATTTACCTCCATAGGTGTGCTAGTTGGTTTGCAGTCCATCATTCCAAATGCCTTGAGAATTTCTTTGGAATATTTTTGTTGTGAGATGAAAATGCCATCCTTCCTTTGCCATACTTCAATTCCCAGACAAAAATGGAGTAGACCTAAGTCTGTCATTTCAAACTCAGTTCCCAAGCTGATCCGAGTTTGATTGATGAGTTCCTGATGATCTCCTGTAATGATCAAATCATCTACATATACAATGACAACAACTAGCTTGCTATCCCTTTTCGTTACATACAAGTTAGCATCAGAAGTACTTCTTTCAAAACCCATATTTTTGAAAAAATGATCTATTCGTTGGTACCAAGCCCGTGGAGCTTGCTTAAGTCCATACAAAGCTTTCTTCAACCTGCAAACTTTATTTTCTTAATTGGGCACCTCAAAACCTGGTGGTTGAGATACATATACCTCCTCCTTGAGGTGACCATTCAGAAATGCAGATTTGACATCCATCTGGAAAATAGGCCAAGACTTTTGTGCAGCTACTGCAAGTACCGTCCTAATAGTTGTCATGCGTGCTGTTGGTGCAAAAGTTTCTTGAACATCAAATCCTTCAATCTGTGAAAAACCCTGTGCAACTAATCGTGCCTTATACTTTTCTAATGTTCCATCAGCTTTATACTTAGCTTTCCAAATCCATTTAGTACCTATTACCTTCTTCTTTGGCGGCAAGTCGACTAGATCCCATGTATCATTTTTGAGTATACTATCATACTCAGACTGCATTGCCGCTCTCCAATCTGGATCATCAATGGCTTCTTCAATGGTGGTAGGTTCCTTTATCGAACCCATGATATCTGCCATTAGAGCCATGTTAACAATGTGTTCTGAGGCTCTTCTTTGCTCCTCTATTCTCTTTGATCTTCGTAATCCATCCGATGATGATTCTGGTACATCTACATGTGGATTGTGATCATCAAAGAGCTGTTGTGCCCACTTCGGTAGTGGCTTACGCAGTGCAGCTACAACTGGTTGGCTTTTTATTGAGGAAATTTCTCCATCAGATGTTTCCTCCTCCTCAACTTTAACCTGTCTTTTGATAGGCACAAGGTGAGATATTTCTCCGCTTGATGAGATAGTAGATTTACCTTTATCTTCTACTAAGTGTGGTCGTTCATCAAACACCACATCTCGGCTGACAAAAATCTTCCTTGCCTCAGGATCCCATAACCTGTATGCTTTAGACTCTTCACTATATCCTAGGAAGACACACTTTTTGCTTTTTGAATCCAACTTTGATCTTGTTGAATCAGGAATATGTGCATAACAGAAACAACCAAAAATTCTGAAATGCAAAACTAAAGGCTTTTTACCAGAATATGCTTCTTGAGGAGTCATCCCCTTCAGTGCTTTTGTGTAGCTTCGATTGAGGATGTAGACTGCTGTATTGACTGCTTCTGCCCAGAATGAATCAGGCATGTCTTGAGTCTTCAACATACAACGAGCCATTTCAACTACTGTCCTGTTCCTGCGCTCAACAACGCCATTTTGTTGGGGTGTATGAGCTGTGGTAAGTTGCCTTTTCACACCATGCTCCTTACAGTAATTGTTGAATTCTGTTGACAAGAATTCACCTCCTCTATCTGTTCTAAATTTCTTTAGTTTCCTTCCTGATTCATTTTCTACATACTTATGCCACGTTTTAAATTTTTCAAAAGCATCAGCCTTCTCTCGAATGAAATAAACCCACATCTTTCTACTATAATCGTCGACTAACAGCAAGAAGTAGAAAGATCCTCCTAAAGCAGGTGTAGACATTTTACCACAGAGATCAGCATGTACCAACTCTAGAGGAGCTTGAGATCGATTGCTGGTCTCTCTTGGAAATGCCTTTCGTTGTTGCTTGCCCATCATACAAGCTTCACAAGGTTCCTGCAACTCTGAAAATGCAGGCATATGAGCAACCATCCCTGTTCGTTGCATCTCCTTCAAAACTGCAAATCCGAGATGCCCAAATCGTCGGTGCCATAACCTGCTTACATCTTTATCTTCTGTAGCAGTTAAAGCACTTAACTCATACAAGTTATCCCGTCGTATGCCTTTACCTACAACATTACCTGATGAATCCATGATTTCTGCACCACTCTTATTGAAGTGAACTTTGAGTCCACGATCTGTTATTGCAGAAACTGACAACAAATTTCTTTTGAGTGTAGGTACATAGAGAACATCGGATAACTTTTTCTCAACACCTGGAGAAGTGATAAAAGAGATGGTTCCAGTTCCTTCAGCTGGATACTTGGAGTCATTTCCCACCACTACATTGATGGATTCCCGCAGAGGCACTAGGGAACTATACCAATCCTTTTTACTAGTCATATGGCGAGAAGCTCCACTATCTAAAATCCATGACTCATCAACACGAGCTTGAGCAGATGAACATACCTCTTCAATAGCTACCCAAAGTTCCAGCTCTGTGTTGTTTGCAGACTCTTTGTTCTTCCATGATGATTTTACAGTCCCATTCCGTTCATCAGCTTGCTTCTTTCTGCAATCCTTGATGGCATGGCCTTTCTTTTCACAATAGAAGCAACTTCCTGTGAACTTTTTCTTCTTTGGCTTCTTCTTTGATCCCTCTGAAGAGCCTTTACCTTTTGCATTTGCTGAGAATGCAGCATCAGTTGTACTTTGCCGATTCTTCAGCCGCATCTCTTCTTCTAAAAGCATGGCACAAAACTCTTCAAATGTAAGAGGAGTTGGCCTTACCTGAGTGTTAAGGGCTGTTACTAATCCATCATACTTTGCTGGAAGAACACGTACATATCTTCGAGCCAGCTCTTCTGGTGTTATAACAACACCAACTGCAGCCAATTGATCTTGAAGATGCTTTATCCGTTTGATAAAATCTTCAGCCTTTTCACAATCAGAATGCTTTTCATTTGCCAACTGATTTTCTAAATTCTGTATCCTAGTGTGGTTCTTGGTCTCATATTGTCGAGCCAATATGCCCCAAGCCTCATGTGCTTTAGTAGTATGTTGAACTAAAGTAAGCACAGAATCACTTACACTAGTGACAATCGCACATAATGCATCAGCATTCCGCCTCTTCCAAGCTCGTAGAAGATCTGGATCTGGCTGAATCATCAATCTTGAATTTGCTGGATCTTCAACTGGTATAGGCTCTGGATCCAATCCCATCGGTCCCATGACAGTGTCAAGTAATTCATAGGAGTCCAAAATTGCAGAAATTTTGAACTTCCAGAGTGCATAATTGGTTCCATCCAGCTTCCCTTCAGTGAATGCAGGTGGACGAATTCGAATAGGTGCAGCATTAACATTAGCTGAAGCACCAAGACTACTGTTCGACGATGAAGCCATCATGTAATCACTCGAATAATCTACTGATATTCTAGTCTGCTAGTAGGCTAAAATAATGATACTTCTCAAGCTATTCGAACCTTACAGCTCTGATACCATGTAAGACAATAGTTACGCAATATAACACAGGAGCAATAACAGAGAAGATAACAGATATAGGAGAATCTCAACAATTTTCTACTAGCAGCAAGTACAAAGATGATGGCGTTGTCCACCCGTGCGCTCTCAAGGTAGAGCTTAAATGGTGATCTAGACAACTCTAGATAGGGAGATACAAGGTAGAGGTATGCTGGCTCAACTCGGTGTCTTAAGTAGTGCAGAAGTCATGTATATATAGGATCATGGGTGGCCTGCCATGGACGGCAATACATGAGCGGTAGAGCGTGGGCGGCCACCGCCCGCGTAATTGCCATACACGGCTTAGACTGGTTGAACCGACCTAACAAATATAAATGATTTCTGACTCCGATAGGGAATATTCCATGGAATATTCCCTTTACCGTCGCGCCGGGGGCGCTGCCCCCGGACCCCCACCAGGGGGCCCGCTGGCCCCCTGGGACCCCCCAGCCAGGGGGCCCGCCGGCCCCCTTGGACCCCCCAGCCGAGGCTGCTCACCGCTGCCCCGGACCCCACAATTGGGGACCCTGGTAACTCCCTTTCCTTATAATATCTTACATGGTCCAATATGACCTTCATCCAACATTCAAGTTGGGATTCCCATCAATTGGGTAATGCACGCTTGGCTTCTCCTCATAAAGGGGGCCTTACAAAATGTGCATACAATCATGAGGGGTAGACATTGATCATATACTAACACTTGCTTGGCTGGAGTGGGTAACTCTGGAGTTGGGCATCTCTCTAGGTATTGCCTAAACCTTCTTCCTGCGAGCCTTACTGTCTCTTGAGTTGTTTGCTTGAAGCTGTATATCAGGGAGGATGTGTTATGCCTAATACCACTTTTGGAAAATTCAGTGATGAATGCTTCAAGAAGTTGGTCTATATTTCTGTACTGATCCTGGTGAAGTGGTTGAAACCACGTCAAGGCAGTGTTCTTGAGTGTTAGGCCAAAAGCATTGTATTGAGTGAACAAATCTTCCACTTGTTCAGCTCTCAAAACTTGCCTAAACTCCGCTACATGGTCATACGGGTCTCCTGTGCCATCGAAGCAGTTCTTCATGGACTTTACTAATTGTGTGGGTCTTAAGGTTCTAGCGTGCTCTCTAGGCCTTGGCAAAGGGAAATCATCGGCATTTCTTCGGTTCCCTAGGGCTCTATGTCGCTCAAGTTCCACTCTATTTGTTTTTGTTCTCGTTCTTTCTCTTCCCCAAGAGTTGGCAAAGCTCACCTCAGGTCTATCTTTACTCCTTTCTCTTTGAGTCCCATGAGCTTGAGATGTTCCAGCTCCTTGGTGATCATAAGACACATTGGATCGAGGTTGGGGAAAAAAAAATTCACCTTTCCAGATGTATGCGTGTCTTCCATGCTCAGAGACCACAAAGATCCTCTCCGAAGCATCATCTAAGTAGGTCACTTTTCCTGGGCTATCCGGATCTTTGAATTCACAGATGTTAAGGGCTCCCACTTCATTAAGCTTCTCAGGCTTGTAACTCCAAAAAGCCTCATCTGTCTCTCGATTCACGAGAAACTCTATGCTCTTATTGTCTTGGAGAACTAACTCTAGAGTGATTATTCTCGTTAGAACCGACTTGCCTCGAGGGGTTTTTGGCTCCTTTCCTAAGTTCCCTTGCTCTAGGTCACCTATTTCGGGTTCAGAGATTATGTTGCCACACTTATCTGTCCTTTCAGGTTGGCTGGTGACCACATACATTGTTCCTTCTTTATCCATGTATGCACCATTTTCGAACTTGACTACAAGGTGTTCTAGTCCGATGGGCTGATTCGGATTTTTAATTAGGACAACAGATCTTCTTATTCCATCCTCATAGATGCGTGCACCTAGGCGGTTGGTCTGGATGTATTCCAATTGAGTCTTGTAGGGACCTTCAGGCCTTTCTAGGTATGCCATTCTTGAGCTACCTACAGGTCTTTGCATGCTATACGACATGTCAGAGTCACTAGTTTCTGAGTCTAGAGCATAGGGGTAATCACTCAATTTTTGGGCCCAAGATCTGGCTGTATGGTTGACGCTAGCCTCGGACGATCTAACACTTTGACGGTCTCTCCCTAGGTGTCTACCCGATCTCAGGTTCATATGCCCTCTGCACGTTGCTGATTCTTTGGTACCAATCACTTGTTCCTTTTGAGTTCCTTTGTATGTGTTTTCTTGTTTTTAATTAAGCGTCGTTAGGAGCACTTAAGTGTGTTGTATTTGATGCTCTGCGTCCGCTTAATTGAAGTTCTTTTCCTTTAAGTTATCCCTTGACTGCAATTTAAACTATCCTTGCACTTGAGAAATTAAAGGCTCTTCAAACTTGAGTGTTCCTATCGTACCCCTAGTCAATCAGGATAACTACTCGCACTTAGCCTATGCTAAAAATGGACTGAGGGGGTTAAGAGATGTTCCAACCTCAAGTCGCTCCTCCTGGCAATGCTTGTCTACCCAGGAAGCACGTTCCCAAGCTTGTTCGCCCTGGCACTTACTTTGCTTTCTCCGAAATCTCTTGATGATCCTGTAAGAATCCCAAGTTTAGCTTCAATTTGATCCTTCAATTGACAGACAACTTATTTCAAACACTTTTTAATGACCCTTGTTCCCCCTTTCGTATGAAAAAGTTATGACCGTTCAGGGTTTAGGGGGTTAAACAGACAAACAGAACCTTTCAAGAGTTTAATGCATTTTTCTAAGGCCTTCGTAAGTGTATGAGTATTTGAGTATGCACATATGCCCAAATTTTTAGCCTAAATTTCCAAAAAATTACCCCTTATTTTTTGCCGAAAATGTCTGTCTATCGCGATAGACGGTGTTTGTCACGATAGATGGGTCTGTCGTGATAGACAGTGTCTGTCGCGATAGACAGTGTCTATCACGATAGACGGTGTCTGTCGCGATAGAGTGGTCTGTCGTGATAGACGGTGTCTATCGGGGGTCTCTGTCTGTCTCGATAGAAGGGTGTCTATCGCGATAGACGGGGTCTATCGTCTGTCGTGGTTTTGGTCTATCCCGATAAACGGTGTCTGTCGCGATAGACGGTGTCTATCGCGATAGACTGAAAAAACGCAAATTTTTGAGAAACTTCTAGTGATTTGGAGTGCTCTAATGGTGTAGGTTACCGTGCCAAACACACATTCACAAAATATCAAGTTTTTCTGTCTGTCGCGACAGACAGAGATCGTCGTCTCGGGACCTGTGCAGAGTCTGTCGTACCTACGCAAACTGCTGGAGAAGGTGGTACAGCTAGTTCCTGCAGCAAAAGCTCAAAAAACATACAAAAATAGATTGCATGCAAGCTCTCTCTCGCTCTCTCTCACAATGAAATGAGGGAAATGAGGTGGGGAGTGGAATATGACCAAAAAACTGAAAGTTTTGTGGAGATGGAGATGGAGGTGGGAGATGGTGGGGATGATGATGGTGATGATGGTGATGCAAAAATAAGAAAAAATGAAGAAAAATAAAGAAAAGAAGGGATATTACCTATAACTCCAATGTCTCAACTTGACATCTTACCATCACATGCTCGTCCTCGAAGCTCTCTCCCCGGCAACGGCGCCAAATTTGGTGTCACTCTAGCACAATGGTGAGTACCAATGTGAGAAGATTCACCTCATAATTGTCAATCCATGGAGACGTGAGGACTAGTATGAAGACTATGAGCAAGTGAAGGCACAAGTGTGTGAGTGAGAAGCACACAAGCATGCACACACATACACACACACATGCACACAAGGCATGAACAAGGAGAGGAACAATGGAGTTCTTTGCATTAGTCAAAAAGTCTCTTACATAAGCTCAATTCACAAACAATCTAACCCCCAAAAATGAGCTCTCTAGCTCTTTTTATAGTTTTCTAACTAGCTTTGGTCTTGTCCAGACCTAGTGTCCGGCCTAGTTAAAAATTAGGTTCTAGAGCCTATTTGAGGGCTCAAACGGAGTCTAAAAATTATGAAAATTGATATGTAGCTAATTCTAATACTCCTCAAGCTTGAGGACTCCTCGGCTTGAACAAAATGGAGTCTATTCTACCAAAAACGGAATTTACAATGTTTGTGTAGTGATTAAAATCACTTGAGTTGTAAATGGTCCATGGAAAAAATGATTAGGCCTTGTTGCCGTATTGTGCATGACTGCTCCGTTGTGCTACTATGCTCTTCATCGGACTTGTATGCCAACACATGCAGACACTCATGTATGTGAAAGGGATCATCTCTCATCAGATACTGCGATTCAGATTGGGTAGGAGATATTAATACCAAAAAATCAGTTTCTGGATATTTCTTTTCTTTAGGATCAGGGATTTTCTCTTGGATCAATCAGAAGCTATTGATTATAGCATTATCTTCTATTAGAGCTGAGTACAAAGATGCATGTGTTGCAACATGTGAAGTAGTATGGTTGAGGAGGATCCTGTGGCACATAGGAATGATATGATAGAAGGCTACAGAGTTGAAGGGCAACAACCAAAGTTCCATGGCCATCACCAAGGATCTTGTTTTCCATGTACATAACAAGAACATAAAAATTCAGTATCACTATGTGGGTGAGTTGATTGAGGATGGTTTCATGGAGATAAGTTATTTTCCAACTAAAGAAAATGGAGCAGACATCTTTACCAAGTCTCTTGGGAGAGAGCAACTTCAAGGACACGTTCCAAAGCTTGGCATTGGACCAAGGATCTAGTTCACCACAGGGTGAACATTCGGGGTTGTTAGATATGCCAAATACTCCAGAGATCCTCAAGTGACCAAAAATGATCCATGGTGCTCTAAGTTGTAAGGCCACCATTATGAGGAGAAGCCATTGTGAGAGACCATATATTTGTGGAACCCTAACTTCCAAGTTAGATGAGATGTATGTGTGGCCATTGATGGTAATAGGTGATCTTTTTGATCCTATCCATTAGGTTAAGTAGGGAATAAAATCTTGGCACATTGGGTTATCAGTCAAGGCAAAAATAAAGGCCTTGTGGTGTCATGCAGTTTCCCCGTAGAACCTTAATGGGAGGAGTGTAGAGGGGAACTTGCCCCTTTTGCATGGCGCTATCAAATTATATATTTTGCTGAGTATTTTGCATCTTACAACTACAGTTATCTATATTGAATCCACTTGTAAAAGCTATATAAGCATGCCTTGAGCTTTACATAACATTGTGCGCTAGTAAGCCCTTCATCTAGAGTCTTTTTAGATCGCCATCTAAGCTCGATATTGGAAGCACATAGGTGGATAGCACCATCATTGTAACTGCAAATACTCTTGGCAATTTGAGAAATTGAGTTCTCTATCTCTCAGTCTATTCTATCTTTTTTTGTGTTTTTCCTATCAACTCGGTTTAATGGTCTATTCCATTGTGCTGCTATTTTCTTACAGGAGGTATATGTGTCTTTGCCACCATGGTTTGAGGCTACCCACTCAAAGAACAAGGTATGTAAGCTGAAGAAGGCATTATATGGGCTAAAACAAGACTCTAGAGCATGGTACTAGTGAATAGATAAGTATCTCTTGGATCTAGGTTTCAAAAGATCTGCTTGTGATACTAACTTGTATGTTCTAAAGAGAGGAGGGAAGACAATTATGTTTGTAATCTATGTAGATGACCTTGTGATTATAGGAAATGATGATGCTCTTCTTCAACAAATGAAAGATGCCCTAAGTTTAGAATTGGAAATGATAGACTTGGGCTTAATGCACTATTGCTTAGGCCTTGAAGTTTGCAAAATCAAGGAAGATTTTCATCTTTCAACAAAAGTATGGAAGATAGATATTAAAGGCATTTGACATGGAGGATTGCAAGGAAATTTATACACCTATGGAGGTCAACACAAAACTATCTATTGAAGATAATTTTATGTAGTCCTCCATAGGTATAGAAATTTCCTTGAAATCCTCCATGTCGAATGCCTTTAATATCTATCTTCCATACTTTTATTGAGAGATGAAAAACTTCCATGCTTCCTGCCAAACTTCAAGGCCTAAGCAATAATGCATTAAGCACAAGTTTGTCATTTCAAATTATAAACTCACTACAACATATCAAGTGTATACCAAGGCTTCTATCGGGCAAATGCACAGGTGCAACTTTGCATCAAGGTCAGTGTAAGGGTCCATAGGCATCAGTAACAAAGCACGAGTATATGCATTGATATAGGCATCGATATAAGCATGAGATTCACTGATGTTCATAGCGACACCTATATTAGGGCCTATATCGATGCCTATACTGGCAACCTTTCTAGGAGTACCATCACACATATCGGTGATTGTGCTAAGAGTACCAATGCTCATACCAACAACCATATCTGCAAAAGTTTTTTGGGCAAAGTGTATTGTCTCTTGTTGCAACAACATTACCATGATGTTGTGTAGCAAAAGACAATACACTCTGCCCAAAAAAGACCGAGTGACATGCACTCTAATAGCAACGAAAACATGATTTCATAAAGAAAAATATTGTTGGAAACAAAAGAGATGAGTCGAATGAACCATGTAAAAAAAAGTTATATATTCCATAAATGAAGCATGTACAAGAGTGTGGCAAACCACTGCCAAATATGATCCAAATACAAAATGTGGCAAAGCACTACCATATAGGAACCAAATACAAAATTCTAGTGCACCACTACCATATATGAGCCAATTACAAAATGTTGGCATACCACTGCCATAAACATGCCTAGAAGGATCAAAACATCTATATCAGCAGTCTTGCAACAAAGAACATTCATGAAGTGAGATGAATCGACATGATATTTACAAACAACAACAAAAAACACCAAACCAAACTTATAAGTTCATCACCTCATCATAGATGCTCTCATGAAACAACCGCATGATGCCCCTCCAAGTCCTCCGATAGTGCAATCAATCCATGATGATATCCATAAACCTCCTCGGTTCGTGTTGGAGGAAGATCAACTGCCAACTCTTACAAAAAATATGCAAAACATTAGATGAACATACATGACATTCTTAACACCAACAAATTCAATACACCAAATCCATTAGGGGAAAAAATGAGCCCTACATGGTCCTTGTAAGGAATTGGATTAAAAAGCTTAATCTAGGAGATTAAGGCCCTTGCAAAACCACTAGTACTATTTTCAAATAAAATAATACTTCACAAAAGGTGGTATTCGAATTCTCAAGATGAGCAAATTTAGGACGTTGGATACCTCAAATCAATGGCCCATATTTACTTCAATTTAACTCTAGTGAGAGAATCTCTTATAATGCAATGATGATGGGAGGAAGCTCACACACTTTTTTTATGCTCCCTACACATTTCTTGGCCCTTCGATCAAGAGAAATCCAAGGGAAAACCATACTTTGGACTGATCACAAATGGGGAGCTGCCGTGAGCCATCGGATGAGCTTGAAATCATATGGTGGAGGCTAAAAGGTGCCTTTTGCTTTTGGGGCCTCATTCCCAGCCATTGGATCTTGTGTGCATCCAATGCTCCAGATTTTAGGTGCCCAATCTTTCCTAGTTTCAAGCATATGTGTTAGATTGTAAGCTCAATCCAAGGGTGGAGAATTGATGGCACATTTTTCAAGTTGAATCCCATCTCAACCATTGATATCAAGAGAAATCCAAGGGCCCAGGTTGAATGGCACCTTGACTTTTGTTTCCATCTCATCCCTTGGATCATTGAACAAATCTAAGGGCTCTCATTGATTTTAAAGCATTCCAAAACCATTCACAAATCTAAAACCACCAGTTCTAGGTGGTTTTTGCATCTTTGACCACAAGAAAGCAAGGGAAGCCTATGCCTAGTCTATGTGATTAAGGGAGTAGACTGTGGCCGCCACCCTCTTCTCATTGGTCCATCACTAATCAACCCTTGAGCTAAAAGGCCCAAAGAGGATTCATTTTTTAACCTAATGGATACTTACAAACTCGTGATGCATGGTGTCATATGTGCTGCTTCCTAAATGTGATGGTCTGATTGTATCTACATGTGTGGATCCGCATCTTGCTGCTGGCAATATCGGTGAGGAGTTTACTGTTGTTCATTGCGAATCATATCCCACTCCTCAACATCTAACCATACAGGCTTTGGTAAGCCTAGTCTAAAAGAATCACAAGCCTCGGATCGTCAATGGCACATAACCTCACTTGCCATGTGCTGAATCCACTTTGAGCTTATAATAGGATGCCCATGTTTTGTCTAGAACTCTTGATAGATCATCTCTATGATATAATTTTTACGATCTTTATCCTATTCACTCCATTTCAACATGACAGAGTGTCCAAACTATATGGAGCAAAGCTATTGTATAGGCTAACACATGGCCTTTTTAGTCGCATCCATCACTAGAGCTCCATCACGGATACTATACACCTTGGATTCATCATGTTCGTGAGCACTCCAAGGTGTACATGGTGTACCATGTGGCGTACCACGTGGTGTACCATGTGGCATACCTACATCTGAGGTACTCACTCTAGGAGTAGAAGTGGGTGGCACAACATCCATCACACTACCTCCATATATCCACCTCCTCTCACCTATAGATCCACCCCTAGAACCTCCTCCTCTAGGGTGTGACCTCGGCCTACGGAATGGGTCAACACCTATATCGTGTTGAGTTGTCAAACGCACACGTCTATTGTTAGACCCACTAGGGGACGGCTAAGAAGGTGGTCATGGTGGATTCATAAAGCCAAGAGACATACCTCCAGTGGGAGTAGCCCTACCTACAAGAGTGATGCCGATAAGAGTGATGACGGCAGGAGTGACATTGGTGGGAATGAGGCAATAAGGAGTGAGGCCAGGGGGAGTGCTACTATGAGCGATCTAGTATTGTGATGAGATGGCCATATACATGGGAGGCGCATGAGATATAAACTCCAAGAACTGCTCCTCTATCATGGAATGTGGAGTGATTGGAGGAGTGTCTCCCATCATGCTTTGTAACAAAAGAACCAAAATGATTAGCTTACAATAATAAAGATAATATAGAGAAATAGTAGTGTACAAAAGAATATAACAAAAAAAATAAACATGAATTAGTACATACAAATGTTTGATTCAAAAATCCTCTATTCTAGCATCCTCTTGGAGATCTAATGCACAGAGGATATCTATCTCTACATTGGCTACTTCTAGATCTCTTGGTATGCTTGCTTCTTCTTGATCATCATTGGTTGCTTCATCATGTATCTCGTCTTCTTCAAAGACCTCTTTATCTCAAACAATGATCTCTTCCTCCTCGACTACCGAATGAATCACAAAGTCCACTACAGATGGACTTTCTTCTACATCTATGTTCTCATAAATTTTATTGCTACATGGGGTTGTAAAACAAATAGTCACCTTGGTTCTTTCGAATCTGGCATGTTTCTTCTAGATGTGACTACTTTGAACCATTTCACATAAAAAACAAAGTAATCAAACTTCCTAAAGGACAACTTCAAGATATCTTGAATCACTCCATAATAATCTAGTTTGCCTTCTTGAGCATTGTTGTCTCTTGCACTAGCTCTACTTTTTTGGAAAAATTTCAGCATCACCCCACTATCAAAAGTTGATCTATTTTCATCGATTCGTTTGATCCAAAAGTATCGTCCATGAGAACATAGTACACCGTATTTATAATACTCCCAATCACATCCCTTTGTGGGTTCTTCTTCTTCTTCAGAGATATCTTGACCCACTACTTTTGCTTGTGAAACCGTTGTATCTAGTCGTCTGCTCGTTGGAAAGGGTGCAAGAGGTCGAAGATTTTCCAGAAGGGGCAAAAATCGAGTGGAACTATTCTTTAAAAACTGAGCTCTTTCCTTTGTGTTTGTCTCCTTGGTAAGCTCATACATTTCTAACCACTTATACATAGGCTCAGAGTTAATGGTGCAAAAATTCATTGCCTTCTCTCTAAAAGTTGCATCCCTTTACCTTGAGATTCATCACATACGAGACAAATCTTCATCATCGCTCTATAAGTGAGGCATTTTTGGGTCTGACATGCATAGAAACTCGATTATGAATACAAGAGACTCTTGTACGAGCCATCCCTTTGCCATGTCGATCTCTGGACATGCTCTTTGTTGAACAAACCCTTTTAATGTCTTCATGAAGCACTCCAAGAAGAACATCCATCGACTATGGACGATTCTTGCTATTGCAACTTCATCTACAACATGAACCAGTAAATGAAGTTGAATTGTGAGAATACTTGTGGGAAAGTATTTCTCTACCATACAGACAGCCTCTATAGCATTGAGTTTCACACTCACTATGCTATCTCTATTTATCTCTTTAGAAGAGATCCATTGTACCAAGGAACTGATTTTATAAATGGTTGTTCGCACATCCTCCGAAAGATAATCTTTTCAAGCTATAGGGAGCATAAACTGTAAAAACTTGTGCCAATCATGAGACATGAGCCCTCCAAGATTGTCGTTTCGTATGAAGGCAGTCTATAGATACCTCATGCACCCAGTAGGTGTCCCAAACTCTAAAATCATCTTCTTCACTTGTTGCTCTTCTATCTTGCAAAGCACCCAAGGAGCTCTTGATGATGGCTTAGTGATTGCCCATAACTCTGCATACGACCTCACTCTTCCAACTCCTCCCTTTGTGCTTTGCTTTCTTTCTTTCCTATCAAACTCTTCTAGAGAATCTCTCCCATATTCTTGACAATATGCATCGGCTCTACCAAATGATTGATCAATAACTCACTCCAATAAGGGAGTGTTGGCGATTAGCTTTCACTCAGATATCGCCGATGATGGTCGTCGCGGCAAGGCTTGAACCTTTTCAGGCCTGCGGAAATTGCCACGCCGCCAAATAGAGAACTAAGCTAAAGTGATATAGAAAACCTCTGTTATCAACAGTAGCTTAGCAGGATTACTGTCGCTTAACTGTGTTAAACTGCGACTTAAATTCCACCGGAACTTCACCGGACTGTCGCTGGACTGTCACCGAAACTTCACCGAAATGAACTTTGATCCTATTTATAATAACTTCGAGTGAGTACACAAGAAGTAAGGAAGTAGCGCGAAAGCTTCCTTAACTTACTGAACTCTTTCTGGAGTTTTAAGAAAAAACAACACCAGTTCAGACAACCTCTTTCCGGTCACACTTTGTACTGTGTATAGATATCTTTTTCACCGGAAACTTTGATCAACTGAAAGTAGAGATGTCTAGCTACAGAATGAGCTATCTCTCACACAAAACTTTGAATTCTACTGCGAGATATACTTCGTTGTTCTACCGGAAAATTACTCGTTTACTGTAAGAACTATAACTGACCGAAAATGCATTTACTAAGAAAACGTTAACTGTTGACTAACTAACTGTAACATAAACATACTCTGTTTCTTCCATATACAAACAATACACACAAAACGTCCACATGAACATGTGTTTTCTATTAGAGAAGATGTGTACAAGTGAGCTTGGCCTCTTCTTGTTCAAGCTACAGAAACTCTCTTATACTGAGTAGTTTCTTATTACCATCTCTCTTAGATGAATACCCGATATCTCAGGCTTCTGTTATTTATCTATACATACGCGATCTCTGGCGTCTTCTTCTACATACGCTATCTCTGGCGTCTTCTTCGTAAAAAACTCTCAGTCTCTCATTCTATTCACCATCTCTTCGGGGGCGCGCGGGTTCCCTCCTCTCTCTTTTTTTTGATGCTTGATGTATATATACACTTTTTCGGCGCTCTTCCACGCTCCCAATTTTAATTCGCGTTAGGTGAGCAGTATACGCACACCCGCTGTTCATTGCTCTGTTACTCGTACAGTTTCTAATTCTAGTTGTCAGACTGATTCGGCGCGTTGTACGACTGACGCCTTGATTTTCTGAAGATTCCGCCTTTTCCTTCTTTTTCTTTTTATGTCCGTTCGTCAAATTCGTGAGTGATTCCTCAACAGCTCCCCCTCAATCACTAATTTGACTTCTTCCGGTCTTTCATATATCTTTCTTTCCTTTATACCTGCCATTTCTTTGAATCTGTTTGTCTTCGTTCCATCCAAACTTTTTGTCAAGATATCTGCTATCTGATCCTTTGTAGGAGTGTAGACGATTTCTATCTCCTTTTCCATTACCTTTTCCCTCAGGAAATGATACTGAATTTCTATGTGTTTTGCTCTTGCGTGAAACACCGGATTCGCTGCAAGATATATAGAGCTCATATTGTCTCCATGTATAATTGGTATACCTTGATCAATTCCCATGCTTTTGAGCAAGGTCTGCATCCATATTACTTCCTTTGCTGCCTCTACGAGTCCTTTGTATTCAGCTTTTGTTGATGATAACGCTACTGTATGCTGTTTCTTTGAGCACCAACTTACTAGCTTATCTCCTAGGTATATCATATACCCATGTGTCGATCTTCTGTCATCTTGACTTCCTGCCCAATCTGAGTCGCTAAATGCTTTCAGCTTTATGTCTGATGTAAAAGGATAATATAATCCTTCCTTTATAGTTCTTTTTATATATCTAAGAACTCTTTGTCCTGCAACCCAATGTTGATCTGTCGGACAATGCATAAACTGTGAAAGAATTCCCACCGGATAGCTAAGATCCGGTCTTGTTAGCGTAGCGTAAATTAAGCTTCCTACTAACGACTGATACTTCTTCATATCTTTGAACTCTGTTCCATCATATTTGCTGAGTTTATGATTTACTTCAAGTGGTGTTGAAGCTTCTCTGCAATTCTCCATATTAAACTTCTTTAGCAAGTTTAGGAGATACCTTTCTTGTGACACATATACACCATGATCTGTGTATGTGATTTCCATTCCTAAAAAGTATGATAACTTTCCCAGGTCACTGATTTTGAATTCCTTTTCGAGCAGTTTCTTCACCTCTCGAATTCCTTCATCTGAGGTTCCTGTAATTATTATGTCATCTACATAGATACACATGTAGATCATTCCTTCTTCTGTTCTTTTGATGAGTAGACTTGCATCTGCTTTCGAACTTTGGTATCCAAGTTCATTGAGATACTTCAAAAGTCTGTAGTTCCAAGCTCTTGGAGCTTGCTTCAGTCCGTAAAGTGCTTTCTTTAATCTGCAAACAAAGTTTGGGTATTTGGAACTTACAAACCCTTCCGGTTGTTCCATATAGACTTAATTTGATATATATCCATTCAGAAATGCGTTCTTTATATCTAGCTGAGTTAGCTTCCATCCTTTTGATGCTGCTATAGCAATCATTGTCCTTATGGTTCACATCTTTGCCACTGGACTAAACGTCTCGTCATAGTCTATGCCATGCGTCTGAGCATAGCCCTTGATAACTAATCTCGCTTTATGTCTGGCTATCCTTCCATCTGCAAGTTTCTTGACTTTGAAAACCCATTTATTTCCGATCACTTTCTTACCATTTGGTTTAGGAACAAGCTCCCATGTCTTGTTCTCTTCCAGTGCGCTGAATTCTTCTTCCATTGCTTCTTGCCATTGCTTTTTGCTTTTAGCTTCATCATAGCTCTGAGGTTCATCATCATCTTTGACTATGTATGCAAAATCTTTCTGAGTTATATACGATGTATCATACGAGTACCTTTCGGGTTGTCTTCTTACTCTGTTTGACCTTCTTACCTCATATTCTTCATGTGTATCTGAATACACGTCTTCATCTTCGTTTCTCATACCTGATCTGCTCCTGGACGTACTCGCCTGCATATGATCTTCATCTCTGTTCACCTGCACAATTGATTTCCCTTTCTCTTTCCTTTTTATCTCTTCTTCAAATTCTTCAGCTGTATGACTCTGGTTTGCATACCAGCTTTTCTGTTCATCAAATGTAACATCTCTGGACACAGTAAATTGTTTGGTTAGAGGACTCCATAATCTGTAACCCATCTGCTTTTCATCATATCCGACGAACACATATTTCTCTGCTTTCGGTTCAAGCTTATGTCTGAGTTGAGATGGTACATAAGCATACGCTACTGATCCAAACACTTTGCAGTGATCAAGTGTTGGCTTCTTTCCCCACCATGCTTCATAAGGGGTCATTCCTTCTAATGTTGTACATGGTAATCTGTTTACCAAGTATGTAGCTGTATTTACGGCTTCAGCCCAAAGATAATCAGGACAATTCTTTTCTTTCAGCATAGCTCGTGCAAACTCGACTAGAGTTCGGTTCCTTCTTTCTGCTACACCGTTTTGTTGTGGTGTATATCTGCAGGTTATTTCTCTCTTAATTCCTGTATTCCAAAGATAGTCATTGAATTCTCGAGAGAAGTATTCTCCCCCTCCATCAGACCTCAGTCTTTTAAGTTTTTGACCTGTGAGTCTTTCAGCATATGCATGAAAATGTCTAAAGGCTCCAAACACTTCTGACTTTTCCTTCAAAACATAAAGAGTTATCCATCTTGTTGCATCATCAATGAATAAGACATAGTACCTCGATCCGCTGATTGATCCTTCTTTTGTTGGTCCCCATACATCTGTATGTATGAGTTCTAGCACACCGTTATGTTTGAATCCTTTCTTCTAGAAAGGTAACCTGTGAGCTTTTCCCATCTAACAAGCTTCACATTTGTGAATCATATGTTGGTTCTGTACGTTCGGTAATCCCAGTACAGACCCATTCGCTATCATAGCTTTGATTCCTTTTTCATTGAAATGTCCTAATCTCTTATGCCAGAGATCAAGTTCTGTGATTACCTTTTCATCATGTGTGAGCAAGGCTTGGCCAATGTTCCCCTGTATTCTTAAAGTAAAGAGTCTTCCTTCTTTCTTTCCAGAAACGATCTGGTTATATCCATTCTCGGGATCTTCTACAAACACACCTTTATTTGTAAATCTGACCTGAAAACCTTTTTCAACTATCTGTCCCACACTGATCAAATTTTTCGGTATTGTCGGAACATACAAAACATTGGTTAGCAAATCTGCTCCACTCTTGCATTTTACTTTTCCAATTGAATGTACACTATGTCTCGTATTGTCACCTCTTTGAACAGTGTGACTAGAATTACCCTTTTCTAGTTCTGACATTAGTTCTATATTTCCTGACAAGTGATTAGAACATCCAGAGTCAATGTAAAATACCTTTAGATCTTCGTTATCAGATGTGCTGATTGAGTTCATCATCAACGATGTATGACTTTCATTCTGTGTGTCATTTGCATAGTTGTTGTAGGTGGTGTTGTAGGAATGATTTTGTCCCCAACTTCTCGATCCACCTCTACCATAGCCTCCTCTTTGGTTTTGTCTTCCTCTTTGAAAATCATTCTGATATCTTCCGCTTCTGCCTCTGCTATTACTGTTCTGATTTTGATTTGATCCCTGTTGGTTGTGCCAACAGTCATGCGCCAGATGATTACTTAGCCCACAAATCTAGCAAGCTTTCTTGTTGGTACTTTGGTTACTTCTTCCTCTTCCAAAACCTCTTGCTCTTCCTCTGCCAGTGCCTTTACCTTTTGCGTAATAGGCCTGAGAGCTTGACTCTTCTTCGTCTTTTGACTTACCTTTGTCTTTCTTTTTGTTCTTCATGTACATTGCAGAGCTTTGTCCTTTATCTACATCTCCTTTCAGGTCTTGCTCATATGTGAGCATCAAACCAAGCAATTGATTTAAATCTGGCACAAAATGATTTAAAGAAAGTTCAGTTGATAGTACGAAAGGTTTCCACCTTTCATCTCCTCTCAAACCTGTTAACAGTTGCGCTATCAATCTGTGATCTTTGACATCTTCATTTATGGATCCAAGACTATCTGCTAGATCCTTCATTTTAGTGACGTAGTCACTAATGCTTTGACTCGGCTTCTTTTTTAGGGTTGTGAATTCGGACCATAAGCTAGCCTTTCTAGCTTTCGTAGTATTCTGGAAGTGGTCTTCCAATGCGCTCCATATGTCCTCTGCTTTCTCCAGACCTCTAATGTGCGGTAGTAGATGATCTGAGACAGTATTGTAGATGTAGGCTCTTGCCGTTGCATCTTTCTTCTGCCACAGCTTCAAAGCTTCTAACTCTTCCTTTTCAAGTTGGCTATCATCTTCGAAGGTCGGCTTCTTTTCTTCTCCGGTCACATACATCATTAAGTCCTTACTCATAAGTAAGGCTTCCATGCGCATTACCCATGCGGGATAGTTATCTCTGTCCAGCTTCTCAATTTGGACATGATCTGCCATGATTTTCTTGGTTGCTTTAGGTTGCCCTTTGAGAGTTCTTTGGCTTTGATGCCGCTCGTGGGACTAACCAGCTCTGATACCAATTGTTGGCGATTAGCTTTCGCTCAGATATCGCCGATGATGGTCGTCGCGGCAAGGCTTGAACCTTGTCAGGCCTGCGGAAATTGCCACGCCGCCAAATAGAGAACTAAGCTAAAGTGATATAGAAAACCTCTGTTATCAGCAGTAGCTTAGCAGGATTACTGTCGCTTAACTGTGTTAAACTGCGACTTAAATTCCACCGGAACTTCACCGGACTGTCGCTGGACTGTCACCGAAACTTCACCGTAATCTCACCGAAATGAACTTTGATCCTATTTATAATAACTTCGAGTGAGTACACAAGAAGTAAGGAAGTAGCGCGAAAGCTTCCTTAACTTACTGAACTCTTTTTGGAGTTTTAAGAAAAAACTCCACGAGTTCAGACAACCTCTTTCCGGTCACACTTTGTACTGTGTATAGATATCTTTTTCACCGGAAACTTTGATCAACTGAAAGTAGAGATGTCTAGCTACAGAATGAGCTATCTCTCACACAAAACTTTGAATTCTACTGCGAGATATACTTCGTTGTTCTACCGGAAAATTACTCGTTTACTGTAAGAACTATAACTGACCGAAAATGCATTTACTAAGAAAACATTAACTGTTGAATAACTTTAACTGTAACATAAACATACTCTGTTTCTTCCATATACAAACAGTACACACAAAACGTCCACATGAACATGTGTTTTCTATTAGAGAAGATGTGTACAAGTGATCTTGGCCTCTTCTTGTTCAAGCTACAGAAACTCTCTTATACTGAGTAGTTTCTTATTACCATCTCTCTTAGATGAATACCCGATATCTCACGCTTCTGTTATTCATCTATACATACGCGATCTCTGGCGTCTTCTTCTACATACGCTATCTTTGGCGTCTTCTTCGTAAAAAACTCTCAGTCTCTCATTCTATTCACCATCTCTTCGGGGGCGCGCGGGTTCCCTCCTCTCTTTTTTTTAATGCTTGATGTATATATACACTTTTTCGGCGCTCTTCCACGCTCCCAATTTTAATTCGCGTTAGGTGAGCAGTATACGCACACCCGCTGTTCATTGCTCTGTTACTCGTACAGTTTCTAATTCTAGTTGTCATACTGATTCGGCGCGTTGTACGACTGACGCCTTGATTTTCTGAAGATTCCGCCTTTTCCTTCTTTTTCTTTTTATGTCCGTTCGTCAAATTCGTGAGTGATTCCTCAACAGGGAGTTTGTGAAAAATTGACAATCTTTTCATGCTAGCAACTGGTGTTTCTGAATCCCATAGCTACTTCCAATCACTAGCTTTCATTTGGCATTGCGCCTGTCACCAATTTGCCCTTCACGTAAAACTTTCCATCATGCAAATATATATGATGCCCTTCATAGATAATTTTTCGAAGTGCTTTAGAATAGTGTGCTTTGAGTCGTGGTTCGCATAGGGGACAAGCATGGTAACCCGGAATTGATAAACCTGAACATTCACCATAACTAGGCCAATCATGCATCGTCCACATAAGTATTCCTTGCACTTGCACGTCTCATCTTCTTATAGGTTGAGACATGTCATGCATAGTAATCCCATCCCATAAAGTGTGCACCTCTTCCACAAGTGGTGCAAGGTATACATCCATGTTTTTTACCTTATACTTACCTGATACAATAAGAGCTAATAATAAATGGACCTTCTTTGTGGCCAGCCATGGTGGGATATTATAATTGACCAAACATACAACCCATGTGCTCCATGAAGAGCTGCATAAACCAAATGGATTTACTCCATCCATAGCTAGGCCTAGACAACAGTTCCAAGGCTCACTAGTAAACTTTGGCCACTTACTATCTATGTATTTCCAAGCATCAGAGTCAGCACGCACTCGCATTACACCATTTGTAGACCTGCTCTTTACATGCCATGACATTAACTCAGCTATGGATTTTCATCTAAACATGCTCTTAATTCGAAATGATAGGAAAGTGGTAAAAAACCTTTGTGGGGATCGCTTTGCCCACAAGGCCTTCTCTAAACCTATTTGCTCCACACTTTGGACATGTGTGATGCTCATACTTGTTTTGAAAGAGTATCCAATCATTCAGACAAGCATGAATCTTAGTGTAGTCCATTCCAATGGATTGTAAAAGCTTTTTTGCATCTCTACATGTTCGAGGCATATCATTGCCATCCGGCAAAAACTAATCTTTAAGAAGCGTGCAACAAGTAATTAGAACGATATTAGTAAATAAAGTTATTTTGATACAACAATGAATGTTTATTTCAAATCCACTTACCTGAACAATTCAGAGACACTACTATCTGACCATCCATAAATGTATTGCAGATTGAGCATCACGAGTGACATACGTAGTGCAAATGTCTTTTCCCCAGTGTACAATGATAAACGGACTAGTCTTCACATGTTCTCATATTCTTCATTGGCTTCTCATCATGGAAATTCTGTTGTGTCTATTGGAGTTAGACGTCTGCGGAAGCACGCAAATAGCACAAGGAAGAAGAAGCTTGGAGCACAACACATAATACCGAATGTATTACTAGAGAATGTACAAATATAAGTAGCCCATTAGGGCAATAGGCATATATACATGTCGGGGGAAAAAAACCTCGTAAAGAGGGAAAAAAGTGCCCCGACAGTCCTAGAGTGTTCACATGAACACACATCACTACCTAAATATATCAACAAATCCCCCTGGGAGTGATGCGGTGAACAAGTAGCTGGCACTCATGTATAAGGAAGTGCAAAGGTATGTGGAAATCACTCCACAAAAGGAAGTAAGCCCAAATCTTTGCGAAAAGCTTCAAATTTCTCCCTAGGCAGAGCCTTCGTGAAAAGGTCTGCAATGTTCTCCTATGTGGGCACATATGCCAAGCTGATCTCCCAAGCAAAAAACCTCTCAGTGACATAATGATAATGCACCTCAATGTGCTTAGTGCGAGCATGGAATACAGGGTTCCTCACAACTGTCAATGCCCTCTGACTGTCAGTGAAGATCGTGATGGCAGAAGACTGACCAATACCCAAATCAGCCATAAGGCATCTGAGCCACACACACTCAACAGTCGCTGTGAAAGTTGCCCTATAGTCAACCTCAGAACTGGAAGTGGCCATAGTAGGCTGCTTCTTGCTCAACTAAGATATACATGAGCTACCAAGCATGAAGCAAAAGCTACTAGTGGACACATGAGTGTCATAGCAACCAGCCCAATTAAAGTAAAAAAAAGCATGCAAATCCGGCGGCAGTGATCCCCCCCTTGGGATAAAACAAACCAAGTACTCGGGTACCACTCAAGTAGCGAAAGATGCACTTAACCGCCTACCAATGCTTGACTCCTGGGCCATGCATAAACCTGCTCATCTCTGAGGCAACAAACTGAATATCTGGCTGAGTAATGCATAAGTAAATCAAGCATCCAACAGCCTACTGATAGAGAATAGCATCAAATGCATCTCTAGCATCATGAAGACTTGGTCGTAAACCTGTTTCCATAGGAGGGGCAATAGGTTTACAGTCTTCAAGGCCAAAACGCTACAATAATGTATCAATATATTTTGTTTGACACAAAGTCATTCCACCATCAACGTGCAAAAATTGAATGCCCAAATAGTGATGCAAATGCCCCAAATCACACATCTCAAATGAGGCATGCAAATAAGGCTTAAAATTAGCAATATGCTTCTCATGAGGACCAGTGAGCAGCATGTCATCAACATAAACCACAATGATTAAAAGTCCATCATTAGCATGCTTAACATATAAGGTGCTTTTAGTTGGACTGTTCTCAAAACCATGTGCAATAAGATAGGCATGTATCTTCTCATACCAAGCATGTGGTGCTTGCTTTAAACCATATAATGCCTTCTTTAACCTTTGTTGATATATTTAGGTAGTGATGTGTGTGAACACTCTAGGACCGCCGGGGCACTTTTTTCCCTCTTTAGGAGGTTTTTTTCCCCCGGCTTGTATATACGCCGATTGCCCTAATGGGCTACTTATCTTTGTACATTCTCTAGTAATACATTCAGTCGTGTGTGTTGTGCTCCAAGCTTCTTCTTCTTCCTTGTGTTGTTCGCTTGCTTCCGCAGACGTCTAACTCCAACAATTGGTATCAGAGCAGGTCGTTGCTTCTTCTAGGGAGCCGTCGACACTCCTCCGTTTGCAGTCTCAGATTCGCACAAAATTTGGTGAGCATACTCAAGGTGTTTCCGAGATCAAAACAGCTTCGCTATGTGGTGCCGAAATCGCGATCTGAGCTCGTTTCGGCCTCCGAACGCACTATCGCAGTGCTTGTGCAGGCTATTTTGTCCTTTTGTGCCAAAGGTATATACCAGTTTCTGTTCGCCAGTTTAAGCGTCTCGAAGTCTGCTACAGGTCTAGCAGAACTCGTCTGGGCAGTTCTGTTCAACTTTTTGAGATACAGTCAATTTTCTACATCAAGGTATTTTAGTCACCGGCCATGGCTGAAAGCAGTGATGTATTCCGTATGTTGGCTGTTGAGGATAAGTTGGATGGTACCAACTACCCATTATGGGCTTATATGATGCGACATGTACTGGTTGCAAAAGGATTGTGGAACATTGTGTAGGGTGTTGAAAGACGTCCTGTTACACCTGTAACGACAGGTACTGCAAATACAGGTGTTGGAGCTGACGAAGATGGTGTCGAAGATGATATTCCGCAGATTCCTGTTCGTGCTGCTGTTTCTATTGCACCTACTGCAGAGCAGATTCGTTGGGATGGCAGAGATGCCCAGGCACATGCATTGATAGCTTTGTCTGTCAAACGTGCCATTATTCCTCATATTCGCTCTTGCAGAACAGCAAAGGATGCTTGGGATACACTTACCACTTTGTACCAGGCTAGGAATGAGGCTCGTGTTGCTTACCTCCGAAAACAGTTGGAGAGTGAGCACATGAATGAAGGTGATTCGATGGACAGTTTTCTTACAAAGATCAAAGACCTGAAGGAACAATTGATTTCTGCTGATGAGGTTATACCTGATAGCTCACTTGTGCAGACCGTTCTGAATGGCCTTCCTGATTCATATCAGAGTTTTGCCTCTACTCTTCGATTGATGATGAAAGGCAATCCGAATGCCTTGTCATTTGAGGAATTAGTCTCTGTTCTATTGCAGGAAGATCAGTCCAGGCAGAACAGGTCCATTATGCGTGTTGCAGATCAAGCTTTCCTAGCTAGTCAGAAGGGCAAAGGAAAATGGAGCTCTTCTACTAGTAAGCAGAAATCTGCAAATGCTGCACAATCGAAGAACCAGGATAAAGATGAGAAGAAATCAGAAAAGCAGAAATTGTTCTGCAAGTACTGTAAAGGAAATGATCATATTATAAAGAACTGTCCAAAACTGGCTGCTAAAGAGGCAAAGAAGAAAGAGGCTAGAATGGTTGTTGCAGAGGCCTCTACACCAAAAACAGAGTCTGCAAATCTTGTGCAGGAAGAAGAATGGGCGTTTACTATTGTCTGCAGTTTTGACCCATCTTCTCATGATCAGTGCATGTCTGCAGTAGACTCAGATGTTTGGTACTTTGACAGTGGGGCGACCAAACATATTACCTCGCAGCGCAGTTTCTTCTCTTCACTCGACCCTGCCCCTACAGGGAATACTGTCACATGCGCCAATAACTCCTCTTATCCTGTTATGGGAGTTGGTAAGATCATTCTGACTACTACTGATGGTAGTTCTTTCACTTTGTCAGATGCTTTATTTGTGCCAGGGATCAAAAAGAACCTGTTATCAGTTTCTGCATTAGCCAAGATTGGCTTGGTTGTGAAATTCGTTGATGACAGGTGTACAGTCCATGATCTCTCAAATGGCGATGTGATTATTGCTTCTGGCATTTTATGCCGTGGGCTGTATAAGCTCATAGACTATGAAAGATCTGTGAATGATTCGAAATCTGAAATGGTGTCCTCTTTGCCCAAACTTGAGGCACCTGGAAAACATGTTTGTGAAGGCTGTATTTTGGGCAAAATGCAGCGTTCTTCCTTTCCAAAAGATGGTTCAGTTCGGGCTATGCAGAAATTGCAGCTTGTACATAGTGATGTCTGTGGTCCTATGCAGACACCCTCTTTTGGAAATTACCTTTACTTCGTGACTTTCATTGATGATTTTTCCAGGCATGCATGGGTATATCCACTCAAAGCAAAGTCCGAAGTGTTCATGTGCTTCAAACAGTTTTTGGTTTTGGCTGAAAATCTGTCAGCATGTAAAATGGGCACCCTCCGTTCTGATCGAGGGGGGGAATATATGTCTTCAGATTTTAATGCATTTCTGGCTGAACGTGGGATAAAACACCAGTGTACAGTGCCGTATACACCTCAACAGAATGGAGTTGCTGAACGAAAGAACAGGTCACTCATGGAGATGGCGAGGTGCATGGTCAAAAGTCAGGCTTTACCACATAGTTTCTGGCTTGAGGCTGTCATGTGTGCAGCATATGTACTGAACAGGTGTCCCACCAAAGCGTTGCAGTCCATCACTCCATATGAGGCTTGGCATGACCGCAAGCCATCTGTTGCTCATCTGCGTGTTTTTGGTTGTTTGGCATATGCATTAGTGCCTGAACAACATCGCAGAAAATTGGATGATAAGGCAGTAAAATGTATTTTTGTTGGGTACAGTTCTGAAAGTAAAGGCTATCGTCTGTATCATCCACAGACTAAACGCATTCTGGTTAGCCGTGATGTTGTCTTTGTGGAAGATGCTATTCAGCCATTGCTTTCATGTACTAAGGAGACATCTGTTAGCTCCAAAGACATGTATGATACTTTGATGCCTCTTTTTACAGGTGGACAGGCTAGCGCTGGTCCTAATGAGGCAACGTCTCAGCCTTTGCAGGTTTCATATGATGATGCAGATCATTCCATTTCTGATGGAGATTTACATGATGCACTTGTTGATGAGAGAGCTGATATTGAGCAGGCAAAAACTATGCCAAAATGGCTGGTGCAGACTTTGCGTGACAGCAAATTAGATGCACCTTTGTCATATCGTACTCGTTCAGGCTCTCATAGTACCTCCTTTGCATCAGATTGCTATGCTATGGCTGCATCTAGTCTCTGTGATGAGAATGAGCCTGTTTCTTTTGATGAAGCACAAAATTCAGAAAATTGGATGGCTGCTATGCAATCTGAATATGATGCTATAATGAAGAATGGTACATGGTCTTTATGTGACTTGCCTCCTGGCAAGAAGGCCATTGGCACTAAGTGGGTATACAAGCTGAAGCGTAAACCTGATGGTATAGTTGACAGGTATAAGGCTAGGCTTGTTGCAAAGGGTTATGCGCAGGAAAGAGGCATTGATTTTGATGAGACCTTTGCACCTACATGCCGTATGACTATTGTTCGGAGCATTTGTGCACTTGCAGCCCATCATGGTTGGAATGTACATCAGTTGGACATTAAAACAGCATTTCTGAATGGTGACTTGCATGAAGAAGTGTATGTTTTTCAGCCCCGTGGCTTTGTGCAGAAAGGGCATGAAAACCAGGTGTGCAGGTTAAAGAAGGCGTTATATGGTTTAAAGCAAGCACCACGTGCTTGGTATGAGAAAATACATGCCTATCTGATTGCACATGGTTTTGAGAACAGTCCAACTGAAAGCACCTTATATGTTAAGCGTGCTAATGATGTGCTTCTGATCATTGTTGTCTATGTAAACAACATGCTGCTCACTGGTCCTCTTGAGAAGCATATTGCTGATTTCAAGGCTGATTTGCATGCCTCATTTGAGATGTCTGATTTGGGGCATTTGCATCACTATTTGGGCATTCAGTTTATGCAAGTTGATGATGGAATGGCTTTGTGTCAAACGAAATATATTGACACATTATTGCAGCGTTTTGGCCTTGAAGACTGTAAGCCTATTGCCACTCCTATGGAGACAGGTTTACGATTGAGTCTTCATGATGCTGGAGATGCATTTGATGCTGTTCTCTATCAGCAGGCCGTTGGATGCTTGATTTACTTATGCATTACTCGGCCAGATATTCAGTTTGCTGTCTCACAGATGAGCAGGTTTATGCATTGCCCAGGAGTCACGCATTGGAAAGCGGTTAAGCGCATCTTTCGCTACTTGAGTGGTACTGGGCTACTTGGGTTGTTTTATCCCAAGGGGGGATCACTACCGCCAGATTTGCATGCTTTTTCTGACTCAGATTGGGCTGGTTGCTATGACACTCGTGTGTCCACTAGTGGTTTTTGCTTCATGCTTGGTAGCTCATGTATATCTTGGTTGAGCAAGAAGCAGCCTACTGTGGCCACTTCTAGTTGTGAGGCTGAGTATAGGGCAGCTTTCACAGCGACTGTTGAGTGTGTGTGGCTCAGACGCCTTATTGTTGCGAACATTTGTTTTATGTAGGGTACAAGTTTCAAATTATGTAAATACCTTTGGGAAGTCTTCAAATACTTCAAGAAGGCTCATATTATTCATAAAATGTAGCAAAAATACCACGTGAGTTCTAGAACATGGTGAGTGAAATTAGTGAGTCACAAGGGAGCTTCAGTGGTGTCCTAGTGGAAGGTCGATGTGGCTAGTTCTCAAAGTCCATCAATACTTTGCTTATTTGAGCACTTGAGTCATGTAATACCTCCATCCAAGTGTCTACCACGAATTTAGATGTATTAGGAAGGTTTTAGATTAGTTTCCCATGCTATAAAAAGAGGAGAAAAGTCGTGATCTTGTGGGATGTCCAAGAGAGTCATATGTGTATCTCTACACTGCTGTAGTTTTGTATGCAGAGATTGCAGAGCTTGTATCTCCCTCATTATATATCCAAATTACATGTTTGATAGCTCATTGGAAAGCTCTTACTGTCTAATTTGTTCTTGTAGATTTTCATAATCATTGGATTTGTGAGCTGAGAGCAATACTCTCTGCAAGTAGTGTGTGTTCTCTGTTTTTTATCCCTGCTGAAGGTCTCCATTAAACCTCAAACTTGCAGAGGTCATATCTCCTTGTGTATGTATCCAAATCATGTGTTCTTTGGCTTGTTAGAAAGCTCTTTAAGTCTACTTGTATTCGGGAAAGTTTCAAAGTCATTGGAGTTGTGAGTTAAGAGCAGTAGTCTCTGAAAGTGATGTGTGTCCTCAGGTTCATCTCTGTTTCAAGGTCTTTATTAAAGCCGCATATTGCAGAGGTCATAGCTCATTGTGTATTTATCCATTTGAGGTGTTCTATATCTTGTTGGAAAGCTCTTAGAGTCTAGTTTATGTATGTGAAACGGTTTTGGAAAATTCCAAGTGAGTAAAGAGAAATTTGCTCTGCAAGAAAATTGGTCTGTGCATACAAGTTTGTGAAAAAGTCAACTAGGTCCTGTTGGGTTTCACCTACTTCTAGCTGTACTTTGGAGATCAATAAACTCCAACACTTATGGCTGATTTAGGTGTTGGCCAGTCTTCTGCCACCACCATCTTCACTGACACTCAGAGCGCATTGGCAGTTGCGAGGAACCCTGTGTTCCATGCTCGCACTAAGCACATTGAGGTGCATTATCACTATGTCAGGGAGAGGTTCTCTGCTGGGGAGATCAGCTTGGCATATGTGCCCACGCAGGAGAACATTGCAGACCTTTTCACGAAGGCTCTGCCTAGGGAGAAGTTTGAAGCTTTCCGCAAAGCTTTGGGCTTACTTCCTTTTGTGGAGTGATTTCCACATAGCTTGGCACTTCCTTATACATGAGTGCCAGCTCCTTGTTCACCGCATCACTCCCAGGGGGGATTTGTTGATATATTTAGGTAGTGATGTGTGTGAACACTCTAGGACCGCCGGGGCACTTTTCCCTCTTTAGGAGGTTTTTTTCCCCCGGCTTGTATATACGCTGATTGCCCTAATGGGCTACTTATCTTTGTACATTCTCTAGTAATACATTCAGTCGTGTGTGTTGTGCTCCAAGCTTCTTCTTCTTCCTTGTGTTGTTCGCGTGCTTCTGCAGACGTCTAACTCCAACAACCTGCACACCTGGTTTTCATGCCCTTTCTACACAAAGCCACGGGGCTGAAAAACATACACTTCTTCATGCAAGTGACCATTCAAAAATACAATTTTAATGTCCAACTGATGTACATTCCAACCATGATGAGCTGCAAGTGCACAAAAGCTCTCAACAGTAGTCATACGGCATGTAGGAGCAAGGGTTTCATCAAAATCAATGCCTCTTTCCTGCACATAACCCTTTGCAACAAGCCTAGCCTTGTACCTGTCAACTGTACCATCAGGTTTACGCTTGAGCTTGTATACCCACTTAGTACCAATGGCCTTCTTGCCAGGAGGCAATTCACATAAAGACCAAGTACCATTCTTCATTATAGCATCATATTCAGATTCCATAACAACCATCCAATTTTTTTAATTTTGTGCTTCATCAAACGAAACGGGCTCAGTCTCATCACAGAGACTAGATGCAGCCATAGCATAATAATCTGATGCAAAAGAGGCACTATGAGATCCTGATCAAGTGTGATATGAGAGAGGTGCATCTAATTTGTTGTCATGCAAAGTCTGCACCAGCCATTTTGGCATAGTTTTTGCCTCCTCAATATCAACTCTCTCATCAACAAGCGCATCATGTAAATATGCATAAAAAATGGGATGATCTACATCATCACATGAAACCTATAAAGGCTCAAAAGTTGCCTCATTATGACCAGCACTAGACTATCTACCTGTAAAAGGAGGCACCAAAGTATCATACATATCTTTGGAGGTAAAAAATGTCTCCTTAGTACATGAAAGCAATGGTTGAATAGCATCTTCCACAAAAACAACATCACAGCTAACCAAAATGCATTTAGTGTGTGGATGATACAGACAATAGCCTTGACTTTCAAAACTGTACCCAACAAAAATACATTTTACTACTTTATCATCCAATTTTTTGCGATGTTGTTCGGGCACTAATGCATATGCCAAATAACCAAAAATAGGTAGACGAGCAACATATGGCTTGCGATCATGCCAAGCCTCATATGGAGTGATAGACTGCAGCGCTTTAGTGGGACAACTATTAAGCACATATGTTGCACACATGACAACCTCAAGCTAGAAACTATGTGGTAAAGCCTGACTCTTTACCATACACCTTGCCATCTCCATGAGTGAAATGTTCTTTCATTTAGCAACTCCATTCTGAGTAGGTGTATACGACACTATAAACTAGTGTCTTATCCCACGTTTAGCAAGAAATGCATTAAAATCAGAAGACATATATTCCTCCCCTCGATCAGAACGGTGGGTGCCCATTTTACATGCTAGCAGATTTTCAACCAAAACCAAAAATTGTTTAAAGCACATGAACACTTTGGACTTTGCCTTCAATGGGTATACCCATGCATGCCTGGAAAAATCATCCATGAAAGTCACGAAGTAAAGATAATTTCCAAAAGAAGGTGTCTACATAGGACCATAGAAATCACTATGTACAAGCTACAATTTTTTAGTAGCCTGAATTGAACCATCTTTTGGAAAGGATGAACACTACACTTTGCCCAAGATATAGTCTTCACAAACATGTTTTATAGGTGCCTCAAGATCAGATTCTTGCTTACTAGTTGAAGAGCTCCATTTTCCTTTGCCCTTCTAACTAGGCACGGAAGCTTGATCTGCAACTCGCATAATGGACATGTTCTGCCTGGACTAATCTTCCTGCAACACAACAGAGACCAACTCCTCCAATGACAAGGCATTTGGATTGCCTTTCATCATCAACCGAAGAGTAGAAGCAAAACTCTGATATGAATCAAGAAGACCATTCAAAACGGTCTGCACAAGTGAGCTATCTGGTATAACCTCATCAACAAAAATGAATTGTTCCTTCAAGTCTTTGATCTTTGTTAGGAAATTGTCCATAGAATCACCTTCATTCATGTGCTCACTCTCCAACTGTTTTCGGAGGTAAGCAACACGAGCCTCATTCCTAGCTTGGTACAATGTGGTAACTGTATCCCAAGCATACTTAGCTGTTCTACAAGAGCGAATGTGAGGAATAATGGCACATTTGACGGATAAAGCTATCAATGCATGTGCTTGGGCATCTCTACCATCCTAGCGAATCTGCTCTATAGTAGGTGCAGCAAAAACCGAAGCACGAACAAGAATATGTAGAATATCATCATCTTCGACACTTTTTGCATCAGCTTCAGTACCAGCAGTTGTAATAGTGGTGTGATAGGATGTTTTTTGACACCCTGCACAATGTACCACAGTCCTTTTGCAATCAATACATGTCGCATCATATAAGCCCACAACGGGTAGTTGGTCCCATCCAACTTATCCTCAACAGCCAACATACCAAATACATCACTCTTTTCAGCCATGGTCAGTGACTCAAATACCTTGATGCAGAAAATTGAATCTATCTCAAAAAGTTGAACAGAACTGTTGAGACAAAGATGACTAGACCTGTAGCAGACTTCGAGACGCTTATATTGGCAAACCAAAACTGGTATATACCTTTGGCACAAAAATACAAAATAGCCTACACAAGCACTGCAATAGTGCATTTGGAGGCCGAAACGAGCCAAAAATTCATACAATCCTAAGAGTCAAGTGGAGAGGTGTCGACGACGCCCTAGATGAAGCGACGACCTACTCGGATACCAATTGTTGGAGTTAGATGTCTGCGGAAGCATGCAAACAGCACAAGGAAGAAGAAGAAGCTTGGAGCACAACACACAATACTGAATGTATTACTAGAGAATGTACAAAGATAAGTAGCCCATTAGGGCAATAGGCGTATATACAAGTCGGGGGAAAAAAACCTCCTAAAGAGGGAAAAAAGTGCCCCGACAGTCCTACAGTGTTCACACGCATCACTACCTAAATATATCAACAGAGTCCATGAAAGTCACGACAACTTCTCCACCATCGTGATCTTCGTCCATCTCATAAAACACTTCGACCATTTCTTCCATGTGTTCATTCAGTGTGATGCTACGAGTACATTGTACTTGTACCTCCCTCTTTGTTCTCTTTTGTCCACGAGAGGTTACTCGTGCAATGTCATTTGGGTCTACCTACTCACCAAGGGGACCATGGGAATGCTAGCGTAGGTTTTGTAGTTGACTTTTACCAATATATATTATGCATGTGTAAAAACCCTAAACCCTAATCGTAATGACCTAGACCTAAAACATGTATATGTGTGTATACATGTGTATATATGTGTGTATGCATGTGTATATATATGTGTATGTGTATATATATTATATGTGTATATGTGTATATGTGTGTATGAATGTGTAAACAACCAAAAAACCCTAATCATATTTTTATATATTTAATTTGATGAAAAACCCTAAAATCCTACTTTTACATATTTAATTATGTATATTTAATTAAATCACTAGCTATTTTCATATTTATTTATCTATACTAAAATCCTATTTTCTATATATATATAGTTATATATTCTAATTTTTTCCTTTTCTTTTTCTTATATATATTTAGTTTAATTAAAAGACTGTAAATCCCTATTTTTTATATATTTGATTATATATTTATTTATCTATACCAAAGACCTATTTTTTATATATTAATTATATATATTTATTCTTATTATATGTATGTAAAAAACCTAAAACCCTAATCCTAAAGACCTAGACCTAAAACATCTATATGTGTGTATACATGTGTATATATATGTATATATGTATATGTATTATATGTGTATATGTGTATATATGTTATGCATGTGTAAAAACCCTAAATCCAAATCATAACGACCTAGACCTGAACATGTATATGTGTGTATGCATGTGTATACATATGTATATGTGTATATATATTATGTGTGTATATGTCTATATGTGTGTATATGTCTATATGTGTGCATGCATGTGTAAATAGCCTTAAAACCCTAATCCTATCTTTATATATTTAATTTGATCAAAAACCCTAATATATTTAATTATATATATTTAATTAAAACACTAGCTATTTTCATATTTATTTATGTATACTAAAATCCTATTTTTTAATATATATTTAATTATATATTCTTTTCTTTTCTTTTTCTTATATATATTTAATTTAATTAAAAAACTATAAATCCCTATATTTTATATATTTGATTTTATATATTTAATTATATATATTTATATATATATATTATATATATATATATATATATATTTATATATTTATTTATTTATCTATACTAAAGACCCATTTTATATTTATTATCTATATATATACTACAAACCTATTTTTTATATATTTAATTATATATACTTATTTTTATTATATGTATGTAAAAAACCTAAAACCCTAATCCTAAAGACCTAGACCTAAAGCATGTATATGTGTGTATGCATGTGTATATACATGTATATATGTATATGCATTATATGTGTATATGTGTATATGTGTATATGTGTATATGTGTATATATGTTATGCACGTGTAAAAACCCTAAACCGAGAATCTCAATTGCAATAGCAACCTCAATCCGAATCCCAATCCAATCTTAATCATAGAAAATGAAAAAAATGAGTGTGATCAATGCACGTCCATAATCTATATCCCTAGCTCTCAATCTTTGTCCCTAGATCTCTCCTCTGGAATTGCATGACTAATCAACCTTTCTTGACATGCCCTCTTGGAATCTGCATTCTTCAAGATAGCATCTTTCTGCATGTCTCATGTAAGACTTTGAGACCTACAAGAGAATGAGAATTACAACCACCTTATGCTAAAGAGATGACTCTCCACCCAACCTTATGCCTGTATATATAGCTGCTCGAATCAACGAGGACCACAAATGTAACGAGAGTCCACAAGTGCATATGCAATCTCCTCCGCTCCCTTAATATCTTCCACTAGAGTCTAGTAGTGGTTGGAGTGATCTCGACCACTGCCTTAGTACCTTCTGTTAGGGGAGCAATAGATCATGCTCTCTGACTACAGTAGATAAGATTTCGGAAATACACTTCTGATAACAAACATCCACGAAGGGAAAACAATACAAGAATACGTGATTGATACAAGATGTCCCACAACCTGGGACTGATAGGCATGAATAACTCCACTAGAGATCATACATGAGATCCCACAACCGGGGATCGTAAGTATGAGACAAGATATCTGGATTACAAGAACTCCCTTCTCAGAGATGAACTAGATACAAGAAAGAGCTTGACACGATCTTGTACTACGAGATTAAAAGAGGACAAGATAGGATGTCAAAGAACTAGACTAGAACAAGGAACAAGACAATAACTAGAACTGGAACTTGAAGAGTACTTGGCGGTCACGACTCCTTGAGCTCCCAAGACTGGTATTGGCAAGACTGATTATGAATGTGGCCAATCCTTCCTTATATAGGTTTTCAAGGGCGGTTCCCAAGGCGGTTGCCAGTTGATGGTATCATCAATGATATCAGCAAATCAATCAGGACCTCAGAATGTCAAAATTTAGCAAATAAATAGCCGATCTTAGGGTTTTGGCACGTCTTAGACACAATGGAAGCATTGGTTTCTCCTAATTCTGAACCAATCATGAGATATAGGATTCACATGGAATCTAAGGTGTTGGAAGTGAGGTAGGCCCTTAGGCTCATGTCACAGGTCCATGGTTCCATAGTTCCATTCATGTACAACATTAATTCTTACTTGAAATGTCTGAAACGACTAAATGTCTGAAACGACTAAATTCACCAATCGTTGTCTGAATGATGAATTGCCCTTCTAGAGTTACCTTCTCTAGATACATTTGTACCTTGATATCCAACCATCTTACAACAGAAAATTGGCTGAAAACAAAACTCATCTCATCTCTGCGCTTGTCTTCTTAGATGAACTTTCTTGCCATGAAAGAGATCTTTCAAAACTCTCTAGAAAAACATCTAGATACCTGTTTTGATGTAGCTAATGCTTTAACTTTCAAATGATGAAAGTGTATAAAAGCATTCCTTGAATTTCTTCAAATCTTTTCATAACTGCTCTTCTAAGATATGACCTGCAAATGATAATCTGATAGTAGAAACTGATACCTGTGATTTGATGTTGATCTGATTTCTTCATCTTCTCTAAACCATTGTTCTTCCTTGAATTTGAAGTAGTCTTCTCTTCATCAAGTCTGGGTCTTTAAACAATACTTTTGTAAAGTATTTGCATACTCTTCAAAAATATTCGGCTGCTAACAGATCATCAACTTCATACTCCACACTGATAAATACACATGTAACTGAATTGTCTAATTCTCAAATCTCTACTCATCTAGATTAAGTGTGTATGTCAAATGTCAAATATTAGAAGATGCTTTCAAATCAAATGTTGTAAATCTGGAAGACTCGGAACCTAGGATTATGAATGAGCCTTAATGTATTGATGCCAAAGATCTAAAGTTCTGTAACCAAAACCTTAGTGCTCTGATACCAAATGTTGGAAGTGAGGTAGGCCCTTAGGCTCATGTCACAGGTCCATGGTTCCATAGTTCCATTCATGTACAACATTAATTCCAGCAATCTTCCATATTGACAAAACATGAACATATCACAACTTAATCATACAAATGATGAGACAAAGATAGAGAAAGAATAGACGTCATGTGTAAGGTGTTATGTAAGCCATCGCTTACTCATAGTATCATATATACCAATGTTCAATGTACAACGTGGGAGCAAAACTCTCAACCTTTCTATGTGATGAGAAATAGATGAATGAGTGAATGTACAATGTAACAAACATATTCAGATGTGTGGGCAGTAATCTGAATATACATGAGATGTGTGACCTTATAGGTTATAGACGAGTGAATATGAGTGATTGCATGAGGAAGGATCAGTGTGAAACTGATGGTCAACAAACCTACATCTAAACTTAGGCTATGGAAGACCCTAAGTTAGATACGTGTGTGAAAAGATCACATACTTATAAAGTAGCATAGAATGCTAACAAGATTGTTGCCGGAAATCCTCAAACTCATGTGAACACACCTTCTCAAACACCTCATAAAAATATGCATAAAGCATATAAGTACTGATTCTCTTGTACCTATGCCGAATAGGACTTCTTCTGATATGAACGCCAAGGCCTCCATAAACTTCAAGTAGTACCTGTGTGCATAAAGAGAATATGTACCTGAATACTTAACATAAGATGTGAATCTTATGTTAATCTCCATCTAATGTCTTTGAAGTAGCCCGACATCTTCTTGTAGAAGACAATCTTCAACCTAATATCTTCCTGTAGAAGATAATCTTCAAAATCATGTAGATGGTCCCATCCAATGTCTTTGAAGTAGCCAAACATCTTCTTGTAGAAGATAATCTTCAACCTAACATCTTCTTGTAGAAGATGATCTTCAAATACATCATGTAGATGGGCGATCCTCACCATCAAGCTGCTAATGACCAAGTCTTCTTGCCATGAACAAGAGATGACCTCCTCTCCATGAGCTAGAGTGTGAGCACACCCTTCATCTTCCCCAAGAAGAATCACCAAGAAGAACTCCATAGCTGCTCCTCAACATGCTTCAAGTTAGCACCATGGCTGCCCCATGTGCTAGAAGAAGCACCACCTCTATTGAGGTCCAAGCTCAAGGCTTGTGTTGATCCTAGGTGAAGGATAAATAGAAGTGAACCCAATGGCTTCTTATATAGTTGTTGATCATCCTTCAAAAGCACTTTCAATAAAGCAAATAAAGCTCTACGATCGCTACGATCTCCAATAAAGCAAACATACGATCGTTCTGAGTCTGAAAAGCATAACTCATTACGTTCGCGCTCGTCCGCCAAAAGCATGATAAAAAAACTACTGCACGCTGCCGCTCGCGGGATTCGAACCCAGGCGGGTGGGTTGAGAGGCGATTGACTTATCCAAGGCGCCCGTCGTGGTTTGTTGTACAAGGAAGTGAATACAACTTGTACACATGCTTTAAACAGTGGATAAATTTGACCAATCCTTGACCAATGGGACATTGTTTGCCAACATAAGGTTCAGGATGGTTTCCTTTGTCCATGACATCACCTCTCCTCAAGCGACGAGTTCCATGAGGAGCGGTCATGTTATCTAGTCTCGACTTCATTGGATTTCTCTTATGGAATTCTCGAAAGTTAATTCTTGGACTTTTCCTTCTTGAGCTTTTTGCTTAACATTACAAAACAATTTATCTTGTGGTAGATTCTCACACTTCAAATGATTCAAGGCTGAATCTTCATGATGGGTTGAAGAGATAGTTGCTAACTGGAGATGCTCAGGCTTGAGTATTACACTCTCTTCTTGATCAAAGGCCTCTTCATCCTTCTTTGGTGCAAGGTAAGATCTTTTGGACAAGGCATCTGACTGACATTGCTGATGTCCTGGATGGTATGTGATGACAAAATCGAATTTGGATAAAAAGTTACTCCATCGAGATTGCCTTCTATTGAGGATGCGGGTGGTCATAATCAAACACATCCACTATGGCAAGAAGTTCTTTATCATGAATTTCATATTTAATTTCTGGAGGGGAAAATTTCCTTGAATGATATGCAACCGGATGTAGGTGCATATCTCCATATTGGGAAATAATGGCTCCTAGGGTGAAGTCTGATGCATCTGTCTCTAGGAAGAAAGCCTTACTAGAATCAGGATGAACTAGAATTGGAGCAGTAGTGAATGTTGATTTCAAGGTTCAAAAGGATTTTTTTGCTTCTTCGGTCCATGAGAATTTGGAGTTCCCTATAAGCTTTGTAAGAGGTGACACTAACTTGGAGTAATCTCTTATGAATATCTTGTAGAAGTTGGCAAACCCCAGAAAACATTGTACATCTCGAACACATCAAGGTGATTGCCAATCAAGGATTGTCTCAATTTTCTTAGGGTCCATAAAAATTCCTTTATCTGATACAATGTACCCTAAAAGTTCCACTTATATCTTATGGAAAGAGCACTTCTCCAAGTTTACATATAATCCTTTTCCTCTTAGTTTCTCTGGTACTATCTTTACATGACATTCATGATCCTCTAGATTTTTGGAGAATATCAAGATATCGTCAAGGTATATTACAATAAAATCATCTAAATATTCTTGAAAGATATCATTCATCATATGTTGGAAGACAGCTGGAGCATTTGTAAGACCGAATGGCATAACTACATATTCAAAATGGCCATACCTTGTTCGAAATGTTGTCTTCCATTTTGTTGGGGGGTTCTTGGAGAAGAAGGGATTTTAGTATTTGTAGGAGAAAAGGGAAAGATAAGAAGAAAGATATACATTGGAAGCCTCTGTCGATTGATTATAATAAGACAAATACAATGGTGATGCCAAATACAATCCAATGCTCAGTGCAGAATCCCACAGAGAGCTCAAACACAAAATACCAAATACCCAAGGGTCTTATTGCTGCCGGCCTTCCCTGCACCAGACCTCCACCTTCTCCAAGCCAGCACTTGTGCACACCTTGCACCAAGCTTCCAATAAAGGGGAGGGATGGATACACCTTTTGTCGGCATGCGCATAGTTTCAATGAGACCTTGGGATCCTTTGGGGTGAATAGCTTAACCCTCTCTGCACACTTCTTAGTCCCTCTTCATGCACACCTTGCACTTCACTTCTCTACGTCGCACATTGTGTGTCTCTTTCACTTCTCTCTCTCCCTAGCTTAGACTATGCTCACCTTGCTTAGTCTTGCTTACACTTGACTTTTCCCAAGAATAGTCTTTGCCTTGATTTGAGTGTTGATTCACGTACGCTCCTAACTACAAGAGTATCTTGGTGCTCACTTTGATGTCCCAAGATTGTCCTCACAAGTGGTAGCCAACGAATCCTTGTTTTGTCCTGTGGTGACTTTAAACTGAAAACAAAAAATTTTAATTGGGGGGCCATACTTTCACTTCTGCGTACGCTGCTGCTTCACATACCTTCACATTTGTCTTTTAATTCTTCACTTGCACACCTAATACAGGGTTCACCTAAACCTTCCAAAACACTTTAAAAACACTTTGAACATTAGGGAATTTAGAGAAATACCTCTGCAACCTTCAACCACTTTCTCCAATTCACCCTTTGTGGACAATTACTTGTGCGCTACCTGTGCACCTTGACACCTGCACTTTGAACACTTTGACTTTGACCTTGTTGAATTTGTCCTTGACCATGTTGACTTTGACCAATTTGACTTTGAACTATTGACTTTGACTGCAATTGACTTTGACTATGATTGACTTTGACCAATATGACTTTTATGGGCTCAACAGTTGCCCACCACCTAATGTGCTCTCCGTCCCAAAGAGCTACAGCCAAAACTCTGAGCAGATATGACACCATAATATTTGTGCTGCAAATCTTTAAAAGGACACCTGAGCAACAACTAAGTCCACGAGAAGCAGGAGAGAACAAGCACTAGAGAAGAACCCAAAAAATGGAACTTTTGCATGGAAAAGCAAAGGAGGGCAATGGAAGGGTAGAAAGGAGTGGGAAGGGAGGGTTGAGGGGGCTGAGATGGATATGGCAAGGAGGGGTAAGGATGTGGCAGGGCAGAAGGGTAGAGGGAGGGTTAGGGAGTAGGAGTATGGGGTCTGTAGAGGGCCTAAATGAGAAAGCAGGAAAGCTATAGAGGGTGCCTATGGGAAATTGTGAAACATAAGATAAAACAAAGTGAGAAGAGACCATGTGGAGCCTGTGATTAAGTAAAAACATGTGATAAAGGTGCTCAAAATATGTGGTTTTTGATCAAAATTCAGAGAAAAGGTGGTATTTTGAAAAAAAACTAAGTCAAAAAATGAATCCAGAGGTGCCAAAATACATGAAAATGACTCCAACTTTGAAAAAAAGGGCCATCCGAGGCACGATCCAGAGCCAAAAGTGTTGAACTATTAGAAATAAATAAATAAATAAATAAATAGAAATTTTTTGAATTATGAAAATAATAGTGAAAATAGAAATTTTTTTAAATTTTATATATTGAACGCACGGAGTGGGGTATAAAAATAAAAATAAAAATAAAGCAAAAATTAAAATAAATAAATAAATAAATAAATAATAATAAATAAAAATAATAAAAACTATGGGGGGTGGGGGGCAGAGGTGGGGGGAGGGGTGGGGACGGTGGGGGCAGAGGTGGGGGGGAGGGGTGGGGTGGGGTGGGGACGGTGGGGGGGAGGGATGGGGGGGAGGGAGGGGGGGAGGGGTGGGGGGAAGGGGTGGGGGTGGGAGGGAGGGGTGGGGATGGTGGGGGGGAGGGGTGGGGACGGTGGGGGGTGGGGGGATGGGGGGTGGGTGGGGGGCAAGCGGGCAGGGGGGGGGTCAGCCTTTTTTTTTTTGAGGGGGCGGGGGGAGTTCGGGCGGGCGGGCGGGGGGCGGTCATGTTTTTTTTTTTGGAGGGGGCGGGGGAGTTCGGGCAGGCGGGCAGGGGGCAGCCGGTTTTTTTTTAGGCGAAAAAAATCAGTTGAGTTTTTTTTTTGTGTTGAAAATATCCAAAAGTTAAGAAAAATCCCTAAAAAATCTAAAAAAAAATCCAAAAAAATCTAAACAAATTCTCAAAAAATTCTCAGAAAATTCTCTACAGGTCTTTGCCAGTTTTGTCACTCAAAAACCACAGAGAGCTTCCTTTATTCATCCAATATGGCAAGAAAGGACGTTTGAAAAGGATGGAAAATGCTGAAAAATTTCTAAAAATGCTTGAAAAATTCCCAAAAAAATTTCCAAAAATTGTGCTTATGCCAAGGCTATCAAAGGATTGCTAAATTTTCCAAAAACTCAAAGAACCAGCATGAAAAAGGATAAAAACTACTAAAACTTGAGCAAAATGAAATGAGAGGGCTATGTAAAACCTGGACCAATTTTGCAGGTTCTAGGTGATCCATAAATCTTCCGTTGGCTTGATGATAGGCCTTGAGCCATGATCTTGATATGTTGATGCCGAGAAACTCATCCATAATCTCCAATTTTACTACACTTCATTGGTTTTGTCTTCTTGTTGGGCACACTGGTCATCTGATAGGGGTATCCTAAATCCTTCAGTAAAATATTGTCTCCTCCATACTGCAACTTTTGTATCTTTGTGTCAGCAAGTGCAAAATTTCATTTTCACTATTCCAGCTTCTTCATCAAATGGAACCCTCTGTTTCCAAAGACTTGCAGGTACTCCTTCCACATCATTGTAAAGCCCTACACTCACTATCATAAAAATTGACATACCAGTATCCATAACAAAATAGCCCTTGATATAGGATTTGAAGTAGCTTCATCACTGCTACACTTAAGGGCTTCTCTTTTCTTTTCTCTTCTATGGCCTTTTACTGAGACTGTCTCACTTGCGTCAGTAACTTGAATGATGTCCTCTTTCTCTTCATATGCTTCCTCTCTACTTGATTGGAAAATTTCCATAGCAGGAAGATGGATCTTCTGCATGGAGCCAAGCCAACATGTTTTCCTCTTCATATAAAGTTGCTTCTTCAAATAGATGTGCTTTTGGATTGTCCAACAATTATTCTTCCATACACATACCAATTGTCTGCATCATGCTGGTATGTCTCTAATTGTCTGGACCTTCTTCTAAAAATTATATGTTGTAACTCTTTCCCCTCTTGCTTTACCCACATTGTGTCCTTACCACAATCATGTAGTACATTGGCATGCCTTAACCAAGGTCTCCCAATTAATAGAGGGAAACTTCCTTCTATTTGTGACAGCCTTAAAAGTACAACAAAATCCAAGTTAAAGATGGTACCTTGTATCTTGATTGGGACTCCAGGGACCACTCCCATAGGCTTTACTATGCTTTGGTCTGCCAGTGTTACAGTGAAGTTGGGAGGACTTGAAGGGTGCAGTCCAATCTTTTTCATGGTATATTCAGGCATCAAGTTAATGCCAGAACCACCATCCATAATAACTCCTTGAAACTCATGACCTTTGATAAAAACTGTTAGCCAAGGGATCTTATAATCTGTGAGGGGTGCTTCCCCTACAATTTTATCTTTATGCATAACAATAGCCTTTGCCACTAAACTTGTCATGGACATTTCATCAATTATCTGCAAGAGTTCTGACCTGAATTTCCCATCCATCTTTATTAACTCAAAAATACTGACCTCCTTTTTCATGGACTTGAGTAGTCTTGAAGCTTTTGATTCCTTAAGAGCATGGGCTCCATTTGACTTATCAAACTCCTCATGAGCCCTGTTGAATGGATGTCCAATGGCATCACTGGTACCTATGAAATTTTCTTTTTGCCTTGTATCTGCACATGTGGTGGCTTTGTCTTCAGATGCAAATTTGTCTTTGTTCAATCCATTAATCATTGATCCTTGACCTATGTCCACTTGAGCCTTCCCCTTGCTTCTTGTCTGCACTATAAAAGATTCAATTTCTTCTAACTGCACTACCCTGGTAGATGGTGATGGCACCCTGGCTTGATCTACCATTTCTTCTTTGCACACAGAAATCATTTGAATGTGGGGACCAGATGAAGTTGCTTGATTCTTATGACAACAATTAGTATAGTGGTCTCTAGCCTCTAGGCAGTCCCTGCAAGGAGGGGCATTTTCTGGTAGAGTGCACCTACTTTGATAATGCCCACATTCTCCACATCTGAAATAAATAATTGGCCTCCTTGGCCCATTTCCAAAGTTATCCCTCAGTCTAGGGTTATAATTGTTACCTTGGTTGGGTGCAGTCGCCATCACATTTGCTGGTGGTAGGGGTCCTCCTTGTGTCCAATATGTTGTTGTAGGCATTCCTCTTTATTAGCATTCCTGGGCCTCATGACCAGCTTTCCTGCATAATTGGCAAGTCACACTTAACAGAGGACATTCACTTACTATATGACCTTGCTTGCTGCACATGGTACACCAAAGTCCACTCTTGATGCCACCCCCTTTGAGTTCCAGCAACTCTTGTCGCAGCTGAGCCAATTCCTCTGCTTGGGCTTTCTCCTCCTTTTGGATCTTTAATGCCTCGATCTCCCTCCTCAACTGAGTAAGAACATTCTCCTCCTCTTTGTGGGGCTTATTCCTTTTTAAGCCCTCCAGCTCTTTCCTTAGCTGGATTACTGGATCCTCCATTTTTGTAGAATAGGGTGGTTGAGAAGAAATGACTCCATATTGTTGCCTTATCTGCTCCAGCCGTGTAGCTGTGTTGATGAACTCCTCTATGGAGGCTGTGGGCAACACTAATTCCTTGATTTTGCATTGGGTGGTCATTGGAAGTGGCTAGCTAACCATTTCTTAACAAAAAAATCATGTGGTGGATCTGGCAATTTAGCCATTAGTGCCTTGCACCTAGTCACAAACTCTGGGAACTTCTCACCTGGACCCAATCTCAAATTTTCTAGTTCTTCTATGATGATCTCTGCAGTATTTCCATGCTGGAAATGGTTTTTGAATGCATCTTTCATTAAGTCCCAAGTTGTAAAATGGTTCTCAATAAATTGGCTGAACCATTTATCTGCTAATCCTTCTAATGTGGCAGGGAAGAGTATCAAAAAGGTATCCTCTCTTCCAATTAAGCCTCTAGTTTTGCATAGTGCTAAAAACCTTCTAATATGCTCGTCCGGATCTTCCTCAGCTAGGCCTTTGAAAGAAGGAAATTTTATATTTAATCTTCATAGTAGGGTTTCCAAGTCTACCTGACCAGCCATGTGCTTTACTGATGAAGTTGACGAAAGTGGACTAGAGGATCTTCTAATAGCCTTCCGTCTTGTTTGCTTGCAGGTGACCCTCAATGTTTGGGACCAGGTTGCAGTCATGAGTTGTTCATAGTCCTCTTAGTATGAGATAATTGATAAGAATATGTAACTCTTAGTCCACTAAAGTAGTCGACACTTGAACTCTTCTACCCTTTGCCCTTGGCTTCTCCTATGCTCAAATCTCTTTCGTGTCCCACCGAGCATGCCAAATTTTGTTGGGGGTTCCTGAACAAGAAGGGTTTTGAGTATTTGTAGGAGAAAAGGGAAAGACAAGAAGAATGATATACATTGGAAGCCTCTGTCGATTGGTTATAGCAAGACAAATACAATGGTGATGCCAAATACAATCCAATGCTCTATGCAGAATCCCACAGAGAGCTCAAACACAAAACACCAAATACCCAAGGGTCTTGTTGTTGCCGACCTTCCCTGCACTAGACCTCCACCTTCTCCAAGCTAGCACTTGTGCACACCTTGCACCAAGCTTCCAATAAGGGGGAGGGATGGATACACCTTTTGTCAGCACGTGCACACCTTCAATGAGACCTTGGGATCCTTGGGGGTGAATAGCTTAACCCTCTCTGCACACTTCTTAGTCCCTCTTCAGGCACACCTTGCACTTCACTTCTCTGCGTCGCACACTGTGTGTCTCTTGCACTTCTCTCTCTCCCTAGCTTAGACTACGCTCACCTTGCTTACTCTTGCTTACACTTGCCTTTTTCCAAGAATATTCATTGCCTTGATTTGAGTGTCGATTCACGTACGCTCCTAACTGCAAGAGTATCTTGGTTCTCACTTTGATGTCCCAAGATTGTCCTCACAAGTGGCAGCCAACGAATCCCTATTTTTTCCTATAGTGACTTTAGACTAAAAACAAAAAAATTTAATTGGGGGGCCATACTTTCACTTCTGCGTATGAAGCCGCTTCACATACCTTCACATTTGTCTTTTAATTCTTCACTTGTGCACCTAATAGAGGGTTCAGCTGGACCTTCCAAAACACTTTAAAAACACTTTGAACCTTAGGGAATTTAGAGAAATAGCTCTGCAACCTACAACCACTTTCTCCAATTCACCCTTTGTGGACAATTACTTGTGCACTACCTGTGCACCTTGACACTTGCACGTTGAACACTTTGACTTTTCCCTTGTTGACTTTGTCCTTGACCATGTTGAGTTTGACCAATTTGACTTTGAACTTTTGACTTTCACTATGATTGACTTTTACTACGATTGACTTTGACCAATATGACTTTTATGGGCTCAACACATTTGTCTCCTTCTCTGATCCTAACAAGGTTGTAAGCTTCTCGAAGATCAATTTTTGTGAAGAATATTGCTTTTCCAAGGCGTTCCAAGAGCTCTGATATGAGTGGTAGAGGGTATCTATTTTTTATAGTGACTTTGTTCAATCCCTGATAGTCTACACACATTCGAAGAGTCCCATCCTTCTTCTTTACAAATAAAATAGGAGCTCCTGCTGGAGATTTCGAGTGTTTGATAGACCCCTTTACTAGATTCTCATCAATGTTCTTGCGTAGTTTTGTAAGTTCCTCTAGGGATAGTCTGTAGATTGGTCCAAAGGGTGGTTGTGCTCCCTCTTGAAGATCTATGGGGCAATTGTAAGGACTATGCACTGGGAGCATATCTGCATTCTTCTTTTCAAAAACATCTTCAAAGCCTTTGTACTGATTGGGTAACTGTACTGGATCATCTTTCTTGGATTCTTCAGATAGTATGGCATAGATCATATGTGTAGGTTCCTTCCTGACTGCATGTATGAAGGCTTTGGCTCCGACATAGGTTGGGTTCTTCTGGATATCTTGACGGGTGATTTTATTCTTCTCCCAATTAATGTCTGAATTATGCTTCTTTAACCAAGGCATTCCAATGATAACTAGATGTATTGGGCTCAATATACATTGAAACATATGTGGGATTCATGGTCACCAAGGTGTACTCTTAATGGTGTGGTTTCCATGGTTATCTTCCCAGATGCAAGAGGTCATCCATCTACTGCTTCAGCTACTACTGGTTTGTTCTTTCAAAGTACAGGAATTCGATGTTTCTTAACCAATCCTTCATCGATGAAACATGAGGAGGCTCCTGAATCTACTAGGGCTATAAGGGAAAGGGTCTTCTTGGGCATGATTAACTTAACAAGTGCAAGACATGTTTCTATGGATGTGGTTGGAATTATGAGACCCTTTCTTATATCATGGTCTGGCTGCAAGGTCTCTTTTACAACTCGACTTCCTCGTTTCCCTGCTCGACAAGGGTGGCTATGACTCTGGAGTTTGTTCTCTTTTTCAGACAATTAATTGCAATATGTCCAGTGTTTCCACAGTAGAGACATAACTTATTAAATCTCCTTCTTTGTTTCTCTTTTAGTGTTAGAGGTTGAAACCTAGTTACATCTATTTGCATAGGTTCAGGCATAGACTCATCTTTAGTAGTGGGTTGGAAAGGTTTCCATTGGCGAGGTCTTCCTTCTACTTATTTTTCTTGTTTCCTTTCAAAAAGTCAGTTATCACATTGAATAGCTTGCAGGATATATTCATTCAATGTTTTAACCTCTAGCAACGTGAGCAAAAGGTCCTTCACATCATCTCTTAAACCCCATCTAAATTGGCTTATGAAATAATCTTCATGCCAAGTGACATCACATATCAACTACCTAAATTCAGATGCATAGATAGAGGCAGGGTGGTTACCTTGATGTAACTTCCGAAGTTTTGTTTTTGCTACTGGACTTATATCTGCATCTCCAAATGTGGTGGAGAGTTCTGAAAGAAACCCCTCATAGTCCTGAAGTACTGCCATGTTCTTCTCCAAGATTGGGGAAAACCATGATAATGCTTTGCCACAGAGCAAGGTTCCAATAAACTCGACCTTGGATGCCTCGTCAGGGTATCTATCAGGTTGCATACGGATGTACAATTTAACTTGCTGGAGAAATCCATGGGACTTTGTGTGATCTGCATCAAACTTTTCTTGCATGAAAATCTTGGGTTCCTTCATAAATGATGTACTAGGTCATTGATTCACTTGAATACCCCCTTGATTTGCTTGAAGACTCCCGATTCGTTCTTGTAATTCTTGGAGGAGTGCACCTACATGCACTGGATGTCCCATATCGACTTGTCTCTGTCGATGAGTTAGGTTCTCAACTTGTTGTTGGAGAGTATGAAATGATGCTACAATCTGTTCATAAGTGTTCTCCATGATGCCTGGTCTTGGATAGAAGCTAGTTTCGGAAATACACTTCTGATAACAAGAGCATCCACGAAGGGAAAACAATACAAGAATACGTGACTAATACAAGATGTCCCACAACCCGGGACTGATAGGTATGAATAACTCGACTAGAGATGATAGAGGAGATCCCACAATCCGGGATTGTAAGTATGAGACAAGATATCTGGATTATAAGAACTCCCTTCTCGGAGATGAACTAGATACAAGAAAGAGCTCGACAAGATCTCTTACTACGAGATTACAAGAGGACAAGATAGGATGCCAAAGGACTAGACTAGAACAAGGAACAAGACAAGAACTAGAACTGGAACTTGAAGAGTACTTGGCAGTCACGACTCCTTGAGCTCCCAAGACTGGTATTGGCAAGACTGATTATGAATGTGTCCAACCCTTCCTTATATAGGTTTTCAAGGGTTGTTCCCAAGACGGTTACGAGTTGATGATGTCAGCAAATCGTTCAGGACCTCAAAATGTCAGAATTTAGCAAATAGACAGTCGATCTTAGGGTTTTGGCAGGTTTCAGACACAATGGAAGCATTGGCTTCTCCTAATCCTGAACCAATCATGAGATATAGGATTCACATGGAATCTAAGGTTCAGGATGGTTTCCTTTGTCCATGACACCACTAGAGTCTACTAGTGGTTGGTATACTCAACACTCAAGTTAAGTCTCACTGGCGTCAAGTTAACTCACATTAACTTGAGTTAGAAGGCTTTAGAGCTCCTTGGGAAAAATGCTCTCCCCATGGTCCCCATGGGGGTTGAACCTAAGATATTCTCCTTCACAACCTTCAGACTTAACCACTAGGAGAAGTGGATCACTTGTTTAAGAGAGCACATGAAATTATACTTAAGTCTAGTCTCGAGATCTTTGGCCATACACATGAGTGACCAAATGGTGTCTGATTCTCTGTCTAAATTAGCCGGATCCTTAGATCATAGACTTACTTTATTACATTCTTTTTTGCTTGGAAAAGGTTTTTATCCTAAAAAATAAAGCTATTTATAGTAATTGTAAGTAACCCCCGAGCCTCATGTTCTAAAACCCGAAAGAACATGTTTCATCTCTGTGGTGGTATTCCTGCCTAAATGATTCAAAGCATCATCTTGCTTTTCAATATGATGAACTTATCAAAGTACAAAGTAGTGAATGAATAATAAGGGTGGATCTAAAAAACATCTGTAGCTACTTCATTGTTTCTTGATATGTGATCTAGACACAAACATGTGAAATGGGTCGATTTCAATTACTAGTCCATTTCTGGGCATGATTGGTGCAAGGATATAGTAATGTAGGTGGGGTTCTTATCCCTTGCAAAGACTTTGAGAAGTCTTGATTCACTTGAATTTGATTTGGAAAACTAAAAGTTTGGTTGGTGCCAATATCAAACTTGGATGTTTGTACTATGGTTTACTTTAAACCAACATTTACTTGATTTTTTCACCCGATTGGATCCTAATGTGTTGGAAAATCATATCTAAACTGCAAGAGAAATTTTGCCATCTACTTTGGTTCAATCTTACTTTAACTTGATCAAATTAAATCCAAAGTAAAAATCATCCAACTTAGGATACTTTTTTCAAAGACTTTATCTTTGAGTTCTTGGGAATTATCAATCCGCTGAGCAACTCCTAACTTCTCCTTTCTAGAGTGGATTGAACCCTAGAAAGTCATTTATGCTATATAACTTGAAGCAAACTCAAATGAATAAGTCAACTTAGACTTATCATCTTTTGAAGATTGAAAGAGTTCTTGTATAGAACATCTATCTCGGATGTTTAATTTAGTTATCTGGTTCTAATCGGCTATCCCTCGACTTTTGCAAAAAGAATCAGATACCATATCTAAGTCAAATCCAAAAGATTTGGAAAGCAGAAAGAAAGAATTAAAACTTTGCACAACCAATTGAAACTTCAAAGATTATTAAACTTGCGATGAGTCAAAATCTAGATGACTCAAGACTTTTACACTACTCAAAAATAGTTTCTGTTCGCCTGTTTAAGCGTCTCGAAGTCTGCTACAGGTCTAGCAGAACTCGTCTGGGTAGTTCCGTTCAACTTTTTGAGATACAATCGATTTACTGCATCAACGTATTTTAGTCACCAGCCATGGCTGAAAGCAGTGATGTATTACGTATGTTGGCTGTTGAGGATAAGTTGGATGGTACCAACTACCCATTATGGGCTTATATGATGCGACATGTATTGATTGCAAAAGGACTGTGGAACATTGTGCAGGGTATTGAAAGACGTCCTGTTACACTTGTAACAACAAGTACTACAAATACAGGTGTTGGAGCTGATGAAGATGGTGTCAAAGATGATATTCCGCAGATTCCTGTTCGTGCTGTTGTTTCTGTTGCACCTACTGTAGAGCAAATTCGTTGGGATGGCAGAGATGCTCAAGCACATGCATTGATAGCTTTGTGTATCAAACGTGCTATTATTCCTCACATTCGATCTTGCAGAACAGCAAAGGATGCTTGGGATACACTTACCACTTTGTACCAGGCTAGGAATGAGGCTCGTGTTGCTTACCTCCGAAAACAGTTGGAGAGTAAGCACATGAATGAAGGTGATTCTATGGACAGTTTTCTCACAAAGATCAAAGACCTGAAGGAACAATTGATTTCTGCTGATGAGGTTATACCAGATAGCTCACTTGTGCAGACCGTTCTGAATGCTCGTCCTGATTCATATTAGAGTTTCGCCTCTACTCTTCGGTTGATGATGAAAGGCAATCCAAATGCCTTGTCATTTGAGGAGTTAGTCTCTGTTATGTTGTAGGAAGATCAGTCCAGGCAGAACAGGTCCATTATGCGTGTTGCAGATCAAGCTTTCCTGGCTAGTCAGAAGGGCAAAGGAAAATGGAGCTCTTCTACTAGTAAGCAGAAATTTGCAAATGCTGCACAATCGAAGAACCAGGATAAAGATGAGAAGAAATCAGAAAAGCAGAAATTGTTTTGCAAGTACTGTAAAGGAAATGATCATATCATAAAGAGCTGTCCAAAACTGGCTTCAAAAGAGGCAAAGAAGAAAGAGGCTGGAATGGTTGTTGCAGAAGCCTCTACACCAAAAACAGAGTATGCTAATCTTGTGCAGGAAGAAGAATGGGCGTTTACTACTGTTTGTAGTTTTGACCCATCTTCTCATGAGCAGTGCATGTCTGCAGTAGACTCAGATGTTTGGTACTTTGACAGTGGGGCAACCAAACATATTACCTCGCAGCGCAGTTTCTTCTCTTCACTCGAGCCTGCCCCTACAGGGAATACTGTCACATGCGCCAACAACTCCTCTTATCCTGTTATGGGAGTTGGTAAGATCATTCTGACTACTGCAGATGGTAGTTCTTTCACTTTGTCAGATGCTTTATTTGTGCCAGGGATCAAGAAGAACATGTTATCAGTTTTTGCATTAGCCAAGATTGGCTTGGTTGTGAAATTTGTTGATGACAGGTGTACTGTTCATGATCTGTCAAATGGCGATGTGATTATTCCTTTTGGCATTTTATGTCGTGGGCTGTATAAGCTCATAGACTATGAAAGATCTGTTAATGATTCGGCATGTGCAGTTCATGATTCTCACACTATGTCAGATGCAAAGCTTTGGCATGCACACTTTGGTCATCTGAATTTTGCTAGTTTGCTACGCCTGCAAAAATCTAATATGGTGTCTTCTTTGCCCAAGCTTGAGGCACCTAGAAAACATGTTTGTGAAGGCTGTATTTTGGGCAAAATGCAGCGTTCATCCTTTCCAAAAGATGGTTCAGTTCGGGCTACTCAAAAATTGCAGCTTGTACATAGTGATTTCTGTAGTCCTATGGAGACACCTTCTTTTGGAAATTACCTTTACTTCGTGACTTTCATTGATGATTTTTCCAGGCATGCATGGGTATATCCACTCAAAGCGAAGTCCAAAGTGTTCACGTGCTTTAAACAGTTTTTGGTGTTGGCTGAAAATCTGTCAGCATGTAAAATGGGCACCCTCCGTTCTGATCGAGGGGGGGAATATATGTATTCTGAATTTAATGCATTTCTGGCTAAACGTGGGATAAAACACCAGTGTACAGTGCCGTATACACCTCAACAGAATGGAGTTGCTGAACGAAAGAACAGGTCACTCATGGAGATGGCGAGGTGCATGGTCAAGAGTCAGGCTTTACCACATAGTTTCTGTCTTGAGGCTGTCATGTGTGCAGCATATGTACTGAACAGGTGTCCCACTAAAGCGTTGCAATCTATCACTCTATATGAGGCTTGGCATGACCACAAGCCATCTGTTGCTCATCTGCGTGTTTTTGGTTGTTTGGCATATGCACTAGTGCCTGAATAACATCGTAGAAAATTGGATGATAAGATAGTAAAAAGTATTTTTGTTGGGTACAATTCTAAAAGTAAAGGCTATCGTCTGTATCATCCACAGACTAAACGCATTCTGGTTAGCCGTGATGTTGTATTTGTGGAAGATGCTATTCAACCATTGCTTTCATGTACTAAGGAGACATTTGTTAGCTCCAAAGACATGTATGATACTTTGATGCCGCTTTTTACAGGTGGGCAGTCTAGTGCTGGTCCTAATGAGGTAACTTCTTAGCCTTTGCAGGTTTCATATGATGATGCAGATCATTCCATTTCTGATGGAGATTTACATGATGCACTTGTTGATGAGGGAGCTGATATTGAGCAGGCAAAAACTATGCCAAAATGGCTGGTGCAAACTTTGCGTGATAGCAAATTAGATGCACCTTTGTCATATCGTACTCGTTAAGGCTCTCATAGTGCCTCCTTTGCATCAGATTGCTATGCTATGGCTCCGTCTAGTCTTTGTGATGAGAATGAGCCTATTTCTTTTGATGAAGCACAGAATTCAGAAAATTGGATGGCTGCTATGCAATTTGAATATGATGCTATAATGCAGAATGGTACATGGTCTTTATGTGACTTGCCTCCTGGCAAGAAGGCCATTGGCACTAAGTGGGTATACAAGCTGAAGCGTAAACCTGATGGTATAGTTGACATGTATAAGGCTAGGCTTGTTGCAAAGGGTTATGCATAGGAAAGAGGCATTGATTTTGATGAGACCTTTGCACCTACATGCCGTATGACTACTGTTCGGAGCATTTGTGCATTTGCAGCCCATCATGGTTGGAATGTACATCAGTTGGACATTAAAACATCATTCCTGAATGGTGACTTGCATGAAGAAGTGTATGTTTTTCAGCCCCGTGGCTTTGTGCAGAAAGGGCATGAAAACCAGGTGTGCAGGTTAAAGAAGGCGTTATATGGTTTAAAGCAAGCACCACGTGCTTGGTATGAGAAGATACATGCCTATCTGATTGCACATGGTTTTGAGAACAGTCCAACTGAAAGCACCTTATATGTTAAGCGTGCTAATGATGTGCTTCTGATCATTGTTGTCTATGTTGATGACATGCTGCTCACTGGTCCTATTGAGACGCATATTGCTGATTTCAAGGCTGATTTGCATGCCTCATTTGAGATGTTTGATTTGGGGCATTTGCATCACTATTTGGGCATTCAGTTTATGCAAGTTAATGGTGGAATGGCTTTGTGTCAAACGAAATATATTGACACATTATTGCAGCATTTTGGCCTTGAAGACTGTAAGCCTATTGATACTCCTATGGAGACAGGTTTACGATTGAGTCTTCATGATGCTGGAGATGCATTTGATGCTGTTCTCTATCAGCAGGCTATTGAATGCTTGATATACTTATGCATTACTCGGCTAGATATTCAGTTTACTGTCTCACAGATGAGCAGGTTTATGCATTGCCCAGGAGTCATGCATTGGAAGGCGGTTAAGCGCATCTTTTGCTACTTGAGTGGTACTCGGCTACTTGGGTTGTTTTGTCCCAAGGGGGGATCACTACCACCAGATTTTCATGCTTTTTCTGACTCAGATTGGGCTGGTTGCTATGACACTCGTGTGTCCACCAGTGGTTTTTGCTTCATGCTTGGTAGCTCATGTATATCTTGGTTGAGCAAGAAGCAGCCTACTATGGCCACTTCCAGTTGTGAGGCTGAGTATAGGGCAGCTTTCACAGCGACTGTTGAGTGTGTGTGGCTCAGATGCCTTATGGCTGATTTGGGTGTTGGCCAGTCTTCTGCCACCACCATCTTCACTGACAGTCAGAGCGCATTGGCAGTTGCGAGGAACCCTGTTATCCATGCTCGCACTAAGCTCATTGAGGTGCATTATCACTATGTTAGGGAGAGGTTCTCTGCTGGGGAGATCAGCTTGGCCTATGTGCCCACGCAGGAGAACATTGTAGACCTTTTCACGAAGGCTCTGCCTAGGGAGAAGTTTGAAGCTTTCCGCAAAGCTTTGGACTTACTTCCTTTTGTGGAGTGATTTCCACATAGCTTGGCACTTCCTTATACATGAGTGCCAGCTCCTTGTTCACCGCATCACTCCCAGTGGGGATTTGTTGATATATTTTGGTAGTGATGTGTGTGAACACACTAGGATCGCCGGGGCACTTTTTTCCCTCTTTAGGAGGTTTTTTTTCCCCGACTTGTATATATGCCTATTGCCCTAATGGGCTACTTATCTTTGTACATTCTCTAGTAATACATTCAGTATTGTGTGTTGTGCTCCAAGCTTCTTCTTCTTCCTTGTGTTGTTTGCGTGCTTCTGTAGACGTCTAACTCCAACATGATCCTCCTCATCTGTGAGACAACAAACTGAATATCCAGCTGAGTAATACGTAAGTAAATCAAGAATCCAACAATCTACTGATAGAGAACAACACCAAATGCATCTCCAACATCATGAAGAATCAATCATAAACCTATCTCCATAGGAGTGGCAATAGGTTTACAGTCTTCAAGGCCAAAATGTTGCAATAATGTGTCAATATATTTCATTTGACACAAAGCCATTCCACCATCAACATGCATAAAATGAATGCCCAAATAATGATGCAAATGCCCCACATCAGACATCTCAAATCAGTCTTAAAATCAGCAATATGCTTCTCATGAGGACCAGTGAGCAACATCTCATCAACATACACCACAATGATCAAAAGTACATTATTAGCACACTTAACATATAAGGTGCTTTCAGTTGGATTGTTCTCAAAACCATGTGCAATCAGATAGACATGTATCTTTTCATACCAAACACGTGGTGCTTGTTTCAAACCATTTAGAGCCTTTCTTAACCTGCACACCTGGTTTTCATGCCCTTTCTGCACAAAGCCATGGGGTTGATAAACAGACACTTCTTCATGCAAGTCACCATTCAAAAATGTAGTTTTAATGTCCAACTGATGTACATTCCAACCATGATGAGTTGCAAGTGGACAGATGCTACGAAAAGTAGTCATTCAGTAAGTAGATGCAAAGGTCTCATCAAAATCAATGCCTCTTTCCTATCCATAACCCTTTGCAACAAGCCTAGCCTTATACCTCTCAACTATTCCATCAGGCTTACACTTGAGCTTGTATACCCACTTAGTGCTAATGGCCTTCTTGCGAGGATCCAAGTCACATAAAGACCAAGTTCCATTCTTCATTATAGCATCATATTCAGATTGCATAGCAACCATCCAATTTTTTGAATTTTGTGCTTCATCAAACAAAACAGGCTCATTCTCATCACATAGACTAGATGCAGCCATAGCATAGCAATGTGATGCAAAAGAGGCACTATGATAGCCTGGTCGACTATGATATGATAGAGGTGCATCTCATTTGCTGTCATGCAAAGTTTGCACCAGCCATTTTGGCATAGCTTTTGCCTCCTCAATATCAGCTCTCTCATCAACAAGTGCATCATGTAAATCTTCATAAAAAATGGGATGATCTGCATCATCACATGAAACCTGCAAAGGCTGAGAAGTTGCCTCATTAGGACTAGCACTAGACTTTCCACCTATAAAAAGAGGTAGCAAAGTATCATACATGTCTTTGGAGCTAACAGATGTCTCCTTAGTACATGAAAGCAATGGCTGAATAGCATCTTCCACAAAAACAACATTGCAGCTAACCAAAATGTGTTTAGTCTATGGATGATACAGACGATAGTCTTTACTTTCGAAACTATACCCAACAAAAATACATTTTACTACTTTATCATCTAATTATCTATGATGTTGTTCAGGCACTAATGCATATGCCAAACAACCAAAAACATATAGATGGGCAACAAATGGCTTGCGACCATGCCAGGCCTCACATGGAGTGATGAACTGCAGTGCTTTAGTGGGACACCTGTTAAGTACATATCCTGCACAGATAACAACCTCAAGCCAGAAACTATTTGGTAAAGCCTGACTCTTGACCATACACCTCGCCATCTCCATGAGCGACATGTTCTTTTGTTCAGCAACTCCATTCTCTTGAGGTGTATATGGCATTGCACACTGATGTTTTATCCCATGTTCAACCAAAAATGCATTAAATTCAGAAGACATATATTCCCCCCTCGATCAAAATGGAGGGTGCCCATTTTACATGCTGACAAATTTTTAGCCAAAACCAAAAACTGTTTGAAGCACATAAACACTTAGGACTTTGCTTTCAATGGATATACCCATGCATGCCTAGAAAAATCATCGATGGAAGTCATGAAGTAAAGATAATTTCCAAAAGAGGGAGTCTGCATAGGACCATACACATCACTATGAACAAGATGCAATTTCTGTGTAGCTCGAATTGAACCATTTTTTGGAAATGAGGAACATTGGATTTTGCCCAAAATATAGCCTTCACATACATGTTTACGGGATGCCTCAAGTTTTGGCAAAGAGGACACCATTTCAGATTTCTGTAGGCATAGCAAACTAGTAAAATTCAGATGATCAAAGCATGCATGCCAAAGCTTTGCATCTGATATAGCCTGAGAATCATGTACTGTACATGTTAAATCATTTATAGATTTTTCATAGTCTATGAGCTTATATAGCCCACGCGATAAAATGCCAGAAGCAATAATCGCATTGCCGTTTGATAGATAATGAACTATACATCTGTCATCAACAAATTTCATAACCAAGCCAATCTTGGCTAAAGCTGAAATTGATAACAGATTCTTCTTGATCCCTGGCACAAATAAGGCATCTAACAAAGTGAAAGAACTACCATCAATAGTAGTCAAAATGATCTTACCAACTCCCATGATAGTATAAGAGGATTTGTTGGCGCATGCGATATTATTCCCTATAGGGGAAGACTCAAGTGAAGAGAAGAAAGTACGCTATGAGGTAATATGTTTGGTTGCCCCACTATCAAAGTACCAAACATCTGAGTCTACTACAAACATGCACTGCCTCATGAGAAGATGGGTCAAAATTGTAAACAGTATTAAACAACCATTCTTCATCCTACACAAGATTAGTAGACTCTCTTTTCGGTGTAGAGGCCTCTACAACAACCATTCCGACCTCTTTCTTCTTTGCCTCTTTAGCAGCTAGTTTTGGGTAGTTCTTAATGACATGATCATTTGCTTTACAGTTCAAAACAATTTCTACTTTTTTGATTTCTTCTCATCTTTGTCTTCAGTTCTTAATGACATGATCATTTGCTTTATAGTATTTGCAAAACAATTTCTGCTTTTCTGATTTCTTCTCATCTTTGTCTTCCTTCTTTGATTGTGTCGAATTAGCAGATTTCTACTTACTAGTTGAATAGCTCCATTTTCCTTTTCCCTTCTGACTAGCCAGGAAAGCTTGATCTGCAACACACATAATATACCTATTCTGCCTAGATTGATCTTCCTGCAATAGAACAAAAGATAACTCTTCAAATTTAAGGCATTTGGATTGGCTTTCATCATCAAACGAAGAGTAGAAGCAAAACTCTGATATGAGTTAGGAAGACCCCTCAGAACAGTCTACACAAGTGAACTGTCAGGAAGGACTTCATCAACAGAAATCAATTGTTTCTTCAAATCCTTGATCTTTGTCAAAAGACTTTCCATCGAATCACCTTCATTCATATGCTCACTCTCCAACTGTTTTTGAATTTAAGCAACATGAGCCTCATTCTTTCCTAGCCTGGTACAATGTGATAAGTGTATCCCAAGTATCCTTAGTTATTCGGCAAGAGCGAATGTGAGGAAAAATGGCACGTTTGATTGACAAAGCTATCAATGCATGTGCATGGGCATCTCTACCATCCCAACGAATTTGCTTTGTAGTAGGTGCAACAGAAACTGCAGCACAAACAAGAATCTTCAAAATATCACCATCTTCGACACCGTTTGCATCAGCTTTAGTACCTGCAATTTTAACAGTTACAGGTGTGATAGGACATTTTTCAACACCCTGCACAATGTTCCATAGTCCTTTTGCAACCAATACATGTCGCATCATATAAGCCCATAATGGGTAGTTGGTACCATCCAACTTATCCTCAACAGCCAACATTCGGAATACATCACTGCTTTCAGCCATGGTCGGTGACTAAAATACCTTGATGTAAAAAATTGACTGTATCTCAAAAAGTTGAACAGAAGTACTGAGATGAATTTTGCTAAACCTGGTGTAGACTTCGAGACGCTTATACTGGCAAATCAAAACTGGTATATATCTTTGGCATAAAAAGATGAAATAGCTTGTAGAAGCACTGTGATAGTGTGTTCGGAGGCCGAAACAAGCGATTATGAGACTTGAGTATATGCTCACAAAAATTCATGCAATTGTAAGACTCAGATACCACTTGTTGGAGTTAGATGTCTACGAAAGCACATGAACAACACAAGGAAGAAGAAGCTTGGAGCACAACACACAATATTGAATGTTTTATCATTAGAATGTACGAAGATAAGTAACCCATTAGAACTATAGGCGTATATACAAGCCGGGGAAAAAAATCCTCCTAAAGAGGGAAAAAGGTGCCCTGGTGGTCCTATTGTGTTCACACAGATCACTACCTAAATATATCAACAAGAACTACAAAATTTTCAATTAGGTAAAGTTTTAGATGTTTTTCTACTAAGAGCATGCTAGATTTCTCTCATACAATACTTTTTTTAATTTCTTCATCTTCATGCTCATATTTGATACAAAAATTTCATGCAACAACTTTCTAGAGATAAAATGTAAAAGGTTATTACTAAAGCACTTTGCAGACATGATCAAAATATCCTAAACATGAAATTTAATTATTACATACACCTCTTTTTTTTTGGGAAATCAATATGGTATCTTACACAGAGATGAGGACAAGAGAGATCTAGAGTTCCATCACATTCTCAACAAAAATAGTGCATTATTGAGCCTTGGATAACATGACACTTTAAGCTTAAGAGGATATGCCATCCATTGGCAGAAAGAAAGAAAGCAATCTTCTTATGGCATATCCTTCACTGATGGATTTAAATCAATCCTAGATCGAAGACATCCAGAGTGTAACCAATCTCTTAATATTCAATCACAATCCCACACACAATCAAAAAATTCAGCACAAAAAGATAGAAGAGAATAAAATAGACTATAATAGAGTATGCGGTTAACAAGATGGGGGAGAGATCTTTATTATTTGTCTAGATTTACAAGAAGTTTTGTTTTGTATTACAAGATCTCTCGAATAGCTTTAGTGAGAAGTATATCCGCCCAACTACCCCTGAGTTGACCTCAATCTCAACCGCAATCGCAATCTCAATCACAAAAAATAAAAAAAAATGATCTGATCAATGCAGGACCATAATCTATATCTCTAGCTCTCAATCTTCGTCCCTAAATCTCTTGTTTGGAACTCCACGACTAGTCAACCTTTCTTGATATGCCCTCTTTGAATTCGCATGCTCCAACATAGCATCTTTTTGAATGTCTCATGCAAGACTTTGAGACTGGCCACATATCTACTTCTCATGGCCGCCTCAAGAAACATACGTGGAAAAATAGAGGCAATCCCTGCAACATACTCATACAAATAGCAATCACCTGAAATAACACCTACCAATGTGCATTTTCTAAACTGGTGACCATGAATAAGATGAATCAAGGCTTCTTCTTTTTTAAGTACAATCAGGAATTGGCTTAAGCTTGTGAGACACAAACATGTTTAGCTTTTCGATCTACACAATAGTGTTAGAGACTCCCTAGGTCCAAATGCACTTCGATATATCAGTTTTGAGTCCTACAAAATCAGAAATTCTAGAGAAGATGAGAAAACATTAAAACTCTCTTCATTGACCTACCTTCATGCAACCAAATGAGACACAAAGCACAAGAACTATAAAATTTGCAATCAGGTAAAGCTTTTTCTACTAAGAGCACACTAGCTTTCTCTCATATAACACTTTTTTGAATTCCTTCATCTTCATGCTCAAATTTGATACGCAAATTTCATGAAACAACTTTCTAGAGATAAAATGTAAAAATTTATTGCTAAAGCATTTTATAGACATGATCAAATTATCCTAAACATGAAATTTCATTATTACATACACGTCATTTTTGTTTTTTTTTTTTGGAAATGAATATGGTATCTTACATAGAGAATCAAGAGATATCTAGAGTTCCATCACATTCTCAACAAAAAATAGTGCATTATTGAGCATTGGATAACATGATACTTTAAGTTTACGGAGATATGGCATCCATTGGTGAAAAGAAAGAAAGCGGTCTTCTTATGGCATATCCTTCACCGATGGATTTAAATCAATCCTAGATCAAATACATCCATACTGTAACCAATCTCTTAATATTCAATCACAATTCCATACACGATAACAAAATTCGGCACAAAAAGATATAAGAGAACAAAATAGATTATAATAGAGTATGCGACAACTAAGAAGGGAGAGAGAGCTTTATTATCTGTCTAGACTTACAAGAAGTTTTGATCTCCATTACAAGATCTCTCGAATAGCTTCGATGAGAAGCCTCATCCACCCAATTACCCTTGAGATGACCATAGTCTATATCTCTAGCTCTCAATCTTCGTCCCTAGATCTTTCTTCTAGAGCTACACGACCAATCAACCTTTCTTGACATGCCCTCTTGGAATTTACATGCTCCAAGTTAGCATCTTTTTGAATGTCTCATGCAAGACTCTGAGATTGGCCATGTGTCTACTTCTCATGTCCACCTCAAGAAACATACCTAGAAAAATAGAGGCAATACCTACAACATACTCACACACATAGCGATCGTCTGAAATAATCCACCTACCAATGTGTATTTTCTAAATGGGTGACCATGAATAAGATGAATCAAGGCTTCTTCTTTTTAAGTACAATGAGGAATTAGCTTAAGCTTGTGAGACACAAACATGTTCAGCTCTTCGATTTGCACAATAGTGTTAGAGATGCCCTAGGTCCAAATCCACTTCCAAATATCACTTTTGAGTCCTACGAAATCGAAAATTCTAGATATAGTTGAAAAAACATAAAAAATCTCTTTATTGACCTACCTTGAAGCAACCAAATGAGGAATAAAACACAAGAACTACAAAATTTTCAATGAGGTAAAGTTTTTCTACTAAGAGCATGTTAGCTTTCTCTCACACAACACTTTTTTGAATTCTTTGAACTTCATGCTCAAATTTGATATGCAAATTTCATGCAACAACTTTCTAGAGAGAAAATGTAAAAACTTATTGCTAAAAAGAAAATGTAAAAACTTATTGCTAAAATATTTTGAAGACATGATGAGAATATCTAAACATGAAATTTCATTGTTAAATACACATCATTTTTCTTTTGGAAATCATTATGGTATCTTACACCGAGAATCAAGAGGTATCTAGAGTTCCATCACGTTGTCAACAAAAAATAGTATAGTGCATTATTTAGACTTGGGTAACAGGACACTTGAAGTTTAATTGTCAACAAAAAATAGTATAGTGCATTATTTAGACTTGGGTAACATGACACTTGAAGTTTAAGGAGATATGGCATCCGTTGGTGGAAAGAAAGAAAGCGGTCTTCTTATGGTAGGTCCTTCACCGATGGATTTAAATCAATGCTAGAGCCAAAAAAATCTATGGTTTTCCCTCGGTGGTGCAAAATATGTTTTTGAGGAAGAGAGGATATTAGTCAACACTTTTTCTCTTACCCAAAGAGTGCCATCATATGGAAATAAGTTCGCAGACACCCCTATATTCAAACCGAAACAAGTGCGTCTAGAACAAGTTATTGGCTGCTATATTGCCCTCTGAAATGTCATAGGATGCGTCATGCTTTGGAAAATAAGGAAAGAAATATACGTGGTCAACTTTGGTGAAACTCCCAAAAAGTGGACGGTAGAGAAATCCCAAAAAGATAGCCAACAGGCCAGAGGATGGATAAGGTCATCTCAAGTCTTGTGGAGCAGCACAACTCCAGCAGCTTATCTCTCATTTCTTTGGAGGATTGGACAGGACAACAGAGAACAAATCACATTCCGGGATATCTTTACTACAGTAAGGTTAAGATTTTACAGCGAATATTCAGTACTGTGTGGATTATCAGCCGCCGATGGCAAGTGTACATCTGGAGGTCGGAGCTTGCGTCGTACTGCTATGGCGACGTTCTCCATTAGAGGTTCTTCCACTTATGGGCTGACTACTCTCATCCGTTCCTTCTGATAAGAGATTGTTTATGAGAAGGTGCATGCCAATATCCCTTAACTTCTCACCCAATTTTCTTTGCTCATCATTTGAGACGCTGGGTTCAGAAGGGGCGATGTTCAATTTGCCAGGAGTCTCTGAATCAAGAGATTTGCCCATGTGTTTATGAAGGTCACCCCTTTTCATGCTCGAATATGCCGCCCTAAAGCTGTTCCCTGGACGACTCTTCAAAAACGAGAAATGAAATGGAGATAATAGAGAGAAAATTTCAGTTATGGAGGGCTTACGCTTGATAAGATGATAGACATAAGCTAACCAAGTGGCTAAACACAGAAGGCCTCCTACAACAGCAGTGCTTCGCATGATCACTTCATACTCACCGATATGCGCCTGACGAAGAGCTGCAAAGCCTGCCGCACCGAAAGCGAGCATCACAGCTGCCAGGGATAGAGCGAGCAGAAACGCATCAAGCAAAATGGCCACGCGCAGGTGGTTCACCATGGCGCCAACATACTGACCCGGTGTGGGAATAAGGCCTATTTTCGTTACACACATTGTCGCGACTGCAGTGAAGAAGGAGATGCTGTTTGCTGCCCAATATACCCTCATGGCTGATGAGCTGAACTCTGACCCATATGGCACTTGTAACCATCCAGCGAATGTCACGCTCGCTATCAATGCTGCACCCACAAGTATGGCATTAAGCGCCTGAACGTACACTTCCCTATCTCTATTCAGCCTTTCTTCATGCTCCTTAAAAGAAGATTTTCTATTCAGAAGCAGCGTGATCATTTGGCCTATCTCATCCTCTTTCTCAAATGCAAGTTGCTGCGCTGTTTTCCCGTCCCTATCCTCAATTCCAGGCCATGGTTCTACCTTCCTATTTTTCATGATCTTTTGTACAATGTCAGTCCTTCCATCGTCGATCGCCCAATGTAAGCATGTCCTACAGTATTTATCATCCTGTTGGTTCAGGGTCAGTCCGTTAAACAGCAGAAAATCAAACACAAAATCCTTGTTCGCATATAGGGCCAGATATGTTGGCAAGGTACGCCCAAGCAGCTCTAATCTATCCGTAATTTTAGGCTTCTCCTTGAGCTCAAGAATAAGCGCTTTGATGATGCTGCTTAGGGTGATTTTTGCGAGGCCTCTGCGCACAAGCTCATCAAAGAATTTACGTTGATCATGAAGAAGAGCACACATGGCGGGGCTTTTCAGCAGGTGGTTGTCAAATTCCTCAGGAGGAAAGAAGCGAGGGTTGATGTCGATAGACGCAATGTCGAGAGCTTTGAACAACTCCATGTTTCCATACTTAGCGGCAATATGAAAAACTGAATCGCCATTGGTGTCCTTGACATATAAATTAGAATGTTCTTCAGGTAATAGATTAGCAATCACATCTGAGTTTGCACACTGAGCTGCATAGTGCAAAATTGTCCTGCCATAGCGATCCGTAGCGGATGCGTTTACCTGGATGCTAGAGAATGTACTGGTTGGAAATTTCGAGAAAAAGGCTTGAAACATGCGTTCACTTTTGCAGTCACTGATGGGAAACCTTCCTTCACTGTCCAGAATGAATGGGTTTGCTTTAAGAGATACGAGCAACTGAACAACTTCCCTGCGCTGAAATTTCATGGCGAGGTGTAGTGCAGTGAGACCCCCTTCCTCTCCTAAATCGATGTTAGCGTGCCGTTCCTGAACAAGCCATCGTGAAACATCTTTGTGACCATGGATAACGGCGAGATGTAAGGCAGTCAGCTGTCTCTTCTTCGTCTTTGAGTCTACAGCTTTCGGGTGCTCAGGGTCAGGAGGGATCAAGATTTCCAGGACCTTCTTGTGACCAGCAGCAGCAGCGGCATGGAGTGGGAGCCTATTAGGGTATCCTTCCAGTAAATATCTTCTTCTCGTCTGGTCGTCAAGTTCTGAAAGGATGCCCTTAATTGTAGTCGTCTCTCCATTCCTAGCAGCTGCCAACAGACCCTGTTGAATGTCATCCATCGCTTGTATTTCATTTGCGTCTACATCTGCAGCAGCTCTACCTTCACCTTGTCGCTGGTCGCGCTCCATTCTGCTTCGATGTGAAGAGAATATGCAGAGAAAATAGCTATGACGTTAATACGTACCCGCTGATTAAAAAGCAGAACCGTGCTCCTCATTCCATTGAAAAAGATGTACATATATACACACGTGTGGGCATTAAATCCAGTCAACGCGGATTGGTGTTGATGATAAGGTTTCCTCAAAGGGTGGCCTGAACAACGGGTAATGGTAGTTGTTATACGACAAGGTTACAAACTAACAATTCCATCTTTTACAATTTTGAGTGCTATGTTGGGCATGCCACATTGAGCATTTACAATTGAAGTTACCCTATTACATACTTAGAATATTGTTTGATGACTGTGAAGACTTTTCCGGATAGTTGATCCCGTTGTTGAAATCCTTTGGTATCTTAGAGCAAATGCTTGGTAAGTGTCCAGTCTTGCTTCAAAAGGTGTATTTCCTTTTTCTTAAGCAATCTTTCGCTACGAAATCCTTTGGTATCTTAGAGCAAATGCTTGGTAAGTGTCCAGTCTTGCTTCAAAAGGTGTATTTCCTTTTTCTTAAGCAATCTTTCGCTACATGATTAGTCTGTTCATATATTCTATACATTTTGGTTGTAGCCAGTAGCGTATCCCTAGGACGATTTGGTTTTCCAGTAGCGTATCCCTAGGACGATTTGGTTTTCCGATCCTTTTCTCTTTTTTTGTAAAGAGTTTATTACATCTTCTAGGATTACAATAGGTTCCTTTTCTTTCAAGACACTAACTATATTCACAAAGGAGTTGGGGAGAGCCTTCAAAAGTATTACTCTTTTGTTTTTTTCAGGCACTATATATTGAAGGGAACAAAATTGGGTCATTTTGCTTTTCGTCGTATTTACAAGAGATGCAATATCCTCATTGGGATTATGTGAAAGCCCACACAATTACATTTTGAGTGTCATTTATTGTGCCTTATGTGAGCACACAAGAAGTTCTCCAACATTTGCCAAGCTTCACATGTGTTCTTTGCCTCATCCTCATAGTGTACCTATGTGTTATTTAGTGCAGTGATAATGATACCATATGCTTGCTCTTCGTAAAGTTGATGTTGTGTCTTGGGTGCTGGAGAAAGCTCTTCTAATTCTTGTCGAGTATGTGGAGCATTATTGGCAAAGCTCCATAAATGTATGCGCATTAAGAAGCCTTTCATAATCATTTTCCATGTATGAAAGTTTCTACATGCAAACTTGTTTATACCTTCAAAGGTTATTATGTCAAAAGATCTTACTGACTATTAATCAATAGTGTAAAATCCTTTTATTTTAGGTAAGACATAAGAACCTATTTACAAGGTGACCTAGCTCAAACCTAATTATCTAGGAGTGATTACATATTTATACGAGCTTGGAATTTTCTCACACCTCTTTATGAGGTGTGAAATTTTTTCTCTCTTTTCTTCCAAGAGGTTTCAAGTTTTGTAGAACAATTACTATGAATGTTTGTCAGAAGAGATTCATGAAGCAGAGTAATTGATTACGCCTGGATGTGAAAAACAGATCTTAAGAAGCAAAGGTGTAACAGGAGCCACTACACAATAGAATTGCATCTTCTATAGCTCCAATAGACTTGCATCTTCTACACCCCCATGTACTCCCCACATGAAGGATTTCCACCATCATTTGCCTACCTTAATAATTCCACTAAATTGTACACTCCAACTGATTGCATGGTACTGCTTGCAAGTACTACTTTTTGTGAGAAAAATTCTTTATCATGCCCATTAAGGTTTCCTTCCAACACTTCTTTGATGTTCCCTTCACAAACTTAGAGGAAGAGGCTTAGAAAAGAGCACTAGAGGTAATTCTCTATAGAGAGAGAGAGAAGTGTTGGTGAATTCTCATAGACTTATGCTAATCCCAACAACAACAATGGCGCTCGTAGCAACGACGGAGGTGAGGCATGTGTAGTGTTTGGTGGTGAGAGGGTGCTCGATGTTAACATCAAGAAAAACTTTATGGCTTCATAAACAATGTGGAAGACTAAGATACTCATGAGAAAATACACAAAGGCACTTTCAAATACTTAGGAGACAACTAGAATTCGAAACAAATAGACTTACAAAAAAAAATTTAGAGAACAAATATAATAAGAAAAAGATCATATTAATAATTTTGGATAATACAAAAAGTTCTCTCAATAGGAGATTTTAGAAGTGTTAAGGGTAATTTCCCATAATCCTTATAGCTAGCTGCATATCCATAGTTTGTATTGCCACTCTCTTTGCATGGATAGCACACAGGTTAGAGTCTTTGAACATTGACATTAGATAAGGCTCTGCAACTTCTTGGAGTGCCTCAAGGGGTATCCCTTGAATAGGAAGTCTAGCACAATAGCTTTGGAGCTCTCCTTTCACAAATCTTGCAAATGACCTTCATGGAATAAGAAGCTCCATAGACTTTTGATAATGCCTTATCTCTGTAAAGGCTCTCGTTGGCCTTTTCCATTTTGTGGCCCTCTTGCATTTGGAGGGATGTTCGTTTGTGGTCATTGTGGTCTATGATGTGGTTAATAGTTCTTCATTTTTCTTGGAGCATCCGTAGATGATTCGTGCCTCTTCATTTATATGTTGTGGCCTATTTTCATGATGACTTTGTTCTCTTTCTTCATAAATCAATCTTTGAGCTTGTCTTTTAGGGAGTGTCTTTCCTTCTTGTGTTATTCGATGGTTCGCTGGTATATGAATGCCATTCCATGGTGACTCCTTAACACTTTCTTCATCAAAGGACTTCTCAAAATTTGACTCTAACTCCATTATGATTCATCCCCATCCTTGTTGTTTGGGCTTTGACTTGAATGTTCTTATTGGTGGGACCTCATCATCAGATGTAGGAGGGGAAGATCGCATTTCTTGCGTTACATCTTTGTCATGTTGTGAAGCTTCATTTCCCTACACTAGAATGCTACTACAGTGTGTGCCCTCACCCAATTTGTGTCTAGAAGAGCGGGTTGTGGTTCGACACTTCTTGTGGGGTGTCACAGAGTACTGAAGACAAGAGAAAGTAGAAACCAGCGAAAAGAAGCAAAGAAAGTCAGACCCCCAAATTTTCAAAAAATAGCCCATTTTCTTTTCTTGAAATCCATCATAAAGCATTGAGAAGCCTTGTATATGCGGAGTCCTCTAGATGCATAATCCCTACAGATTGTAACATTACTTTTGTACAATAGTAGGAACTCAAAGATCTTTAGGGAAAGTGTTAGTCTCTTGTATGAAAGGAACAAACTTAGGGCACATGTATATAAGTCACTTGGTGACTCATTTGTAAAGACTTTTTCCATAATCAAGAGCTAACTTTTGAAATTTCAAATTTGCTTCTTTATGCTTGTGTATACTCTTTTTTATGAGCTTTTATGTGTGTATGAGGAATGGAATGAGTTCCTAGAGCTGTTGAATACTCCTTTCCCATATCCTTTTGCAGATAGTGTGTGTGTGAAGTGTGAGGAGTCTTTAAGTGTGAGTAGGTGATTTCTATCACTCTATTTTTGGGCATAACTTGCAACAAAGAAGTCTGATCTAGCATTGGATGTGTCTCCTTGAGAGCTTCAAAGAGAATCCGCTATTAACCATATTTAGGTATAGACGCTGAGAGATATCGTTTGATTTGTTTCTACAATTGAACCAAGTAATGTGATACACACTTTTTTTAAGAGGTGTCATGTTAGGTCATTATTCCCTTTTGGCATGTAGTACTTGTCCCTTTCCTACAATAACCATCATTTAAGGACACGTTTCCATGCACTTGACTAGGTCATACTCTAAGTTTGATAATTTAATGTGTACATCCAACCACCACTATTGCAAGAGAACAAGGATTACGACCACCACATGCTAGAGAGATGACTCTCCTCCCAACCTTATGCCTGTATATATAGCTGCTTGAACTAATGAGGACCACAAATGTAACTAGAGTCCACAAGTGCATGTGCAATCTCCTCCACTCCTTTCATATCCACCACTAGAGTCTATTAGTGGCTGGAGTGATCTCGACCACTACTTTAGTACCTTCCACTAGAGTCCACTAGTGGTTGTTGTACTCACCTCTTGAGTTAAGTCCACTGGACTCAAGTTAATTCACGTTAACTTGAGTTAGAAGGCTCTAGAGCTCTTTGGGCAAAACTCTCTTCCCATGCTCCCCATGGGAGTTGAACCCAAGACCTCCTCCTTCACAACCATGAGACTTAACCACTAGGCTAAGTGGATTACTTGAATATGAGAGCACATGAACTTATGTTTGAGTCTACTCTCGAGACCTTTGGTCCTTCGGACGAGTGACCAAACGGTATCCGATTTCAGATCTGTCTAAAGCCATCGGATCCCTAGATCATAGACTTACTTTATTACATTCTTTCCCCCTTGAGAAAGATTTTCGTCCGCGAAAATAAAGCTATATATATAACTGTAGGCAACTGTGAAGACGGTACTTAAGTCTGTGGAAGGTAAAATATAAGTGTTTGCCTATCCTTAAAGGGATTTTTGGTACAAATCCAGAAAGCATGAGTGGATGCTCAGACTTATGCAGTAGAGAGATTCCTATAAAATTCCTGGCGAGGATAGGTACCTAAAAGCATTAAGCATTAGTAGAAAGGAATCTAAAGACAAGAAGCTAAAAGCTCTTGTCACTACGAAATTGGTCAAGTATAAACCAATTGAACTTGAATTCGAGAAAATTCAAGTACTTGGAATTCTGATTGGTTTTCATTTGAAAACCCTAGCAAAAAAGATTGGAGATATTCTTTCAAAGGTTTTCAAGTTCCCAAGGTTGAGCACAAGATCGTGAAACGATCATGTCAAGGGATTAAAACCTAGAATATTAAGATAGAGATGGTGCCTAAAACTTTGAAGTTCTTATCAAAGAATTAAAGTTAAAAGGTTCTCTATCAAGAGATGTTGTAGACTTTAGGATACATTTCACTCACATGTCAATGTGAGTATAAAATAGGGTGGTATGGGACACCAGATTTTATACTCAAATTGATGTAGGAAAGATGGTATGGGATAAGAATCCCACCTTCATTACTAAGCCCATGCACCAGTTATGCCTAGAAATGGACTAGTAATTTGAATCCACCTAGTTCACATGTTTGTGCCTCGATCGCACATCCAGAAACTGTGAATTAGCCAGGGATGTCATTAGATCCACCCTCATTATTCTTCACTAATTTGTACTTTGTCCCGTTCATCAAAGTACAAAACCAGATAGTGTTTTTGAATCATTTGGGCAAGGATGCCACCACAGAGATGAGACATGTTCTTCCAGTTCTAGAACATGACCATGTTCTTCCAGTTTTAGAACATGAGGCTCGGGGGTTGCCTACAGTATGTCTATAGCTCTATTTTCGAGGACGAAAATCTTTTCCAAGGGGGGAAGAATGTAATAAAGTAAGTCTATGATCTACGGATCCGATGGCTTCAGACAGATCTGAAATCGGATACCGTTTGGTCACTCGTCTGTAGGACCAAAGATCTCAAGAGTAGACTCAAGCATAAGTCATGTGCTCTCATATTCAAGTGATCCACTTAGCCTAGTGGTTAAGTCTCATGGTTGTGAAGGAGGAGGTCTTGGGTTCAACTCCCATGGGGAGCATGGGAAGAGAGTTTTGCCCAAAGAGCTCTAGAGCCTTCTAACTCAAGTTAACGTGAGTTAACTTGAGTCCAGTGGACTTAACTCAAGAGGTGAGTACAACAACCACTAGTGGACTCTAGTGGAAGGTACTAAAGCAGTGGTCGAGATCACTCCAGCCACTAATAGACTCTAGTGGTGGATATGAAAGGAGTGGAGGAGATTGCACATGCACTTGTGGACTCTAGTTACATTTGTGGTCCTCATTAGTTCAAGCAGCTATATATACAGGCATAAGGTTGGGAGGAGAGTCGTCTCTCTAGCATGTGGTGGTCGTAATCCTTGTTCACTTGCATTTAGGAGTGGAGGAGATTGCACATGCACTTGTGGACTCTAGTTACATTTGTGGTCCTCATTAGTTCAAGCAGCTATATATACAGGCATAAGGTTGGGAGGAGAGTCATCTCTCTAGCATGTGGTGGTCGTAATCCTTGTTCTCTTGCAACTATATACACTTGTTGGATGTGTGAATACTTGTTCATCTCACTTGTTACAAGTGCATAAGACCTTGTGATTGACTCCGTGTACATGTTTTTGTAGGCATCGCTACTCCAACGAGGGCCTAAATCAAGATGCCTACGTGATGGTTAGAGTGTTGTTTTGAAAATAGTGATCATGAGGAAGTAAATTTAGTAGCTTGGCAAGTCACAATTCCTTTGCACTTCTTGCTTCATACATTTAGTGTTTGTGACAACTTTTTTAGGAGTAGATCAGGAGTGGAGAAGCTAGGGTAAGGAGTTAGGTAAGAGAACTTGCAAGTAGGTTAGGCCAACCAACATCACAAAAAGCCAAAATTTCAATTTTTTCTTAGAGTTCACTTCTTTTGATCATTGAAAAATTTTAAAAAACACCACATCAAAATTTACTTGTTAGTTGTAGCTATCATGGAAAGCATCTAGAATGATCAGTATCATCAGAGCGTGTATAACATGGAATCTAACTTCTAGTTGGATTCTAGTATTAGAAATTGAGTGAGACACTCTTTGACGTGAGCTCTTCAAATAGGGAGTGTCATTTTCATGCTTGCTTACTGAAACAAGGAGACACAACACCACTCGAGTATTGTGAGGTACGTTTTAGGTGAACATCAAGGTATTTTATAGCCACAAGAACATAGCGGTGACAACGAGAGTGCAAGGAACCCACAAACATGAAAAAATTCTAATTTGTATTTATAAAAGTCCAAGTATCATGATTGTTCAAGTTTGGTATCACGATACCAAATTCCTATGTGTCACCGATACTTGGTAGGTATCGTGTATCACTTATACCTTACTCTTAGTTTGTATTGTGATACTTAGGTATCGTGAATCACTTAGTGGAGTATCATCACATGATCCCAAGTATTGTGTGTTGTTGATAGTAGCTTGGTATCATGTGTCACCAATCTTGGATGTTTATCATGTGTCACTGATCGTGAGGGCAAGTATCGTATTGTGCTAGTGTTGCATATCATTTGATCTGAAGTATCATGTATCACATTTTGTACCCCTAGTATCATGTGTCATGCATCCCCTCCCTGAAGTATCGTGCATCGTGTGGAGTCATGTATCATGACTCAGGTACTCTATCATGGAAGGTCAAGTATCATGTATCATATCTAGACTTGTATCATGTATTGTGTGCTTCCCTATGTATCCAAGTATCCTACTGTTGAGGATCAATATCATGTATCATTGAAACCTTGAGTATTGAGTATCATGAAAATTGATGAGAAAATCCTAATTGATTCAACACCAAAATTTTGGAATTTCATTGCTCACGCTTCAAATAAGACCACTCCTTAGAATCAAGAAAATATTCAAAGTCAAGATAGAGATCATACGGTTACAAAACATGAGAGAGCCCATAGACTTTGAATGAACCTGTGATCTAGACATCTCCTAGGGAGGCAAAGAAGCATGATATCCTCAATAGGGAGTGTAACTCAAAGAATTATTCACTCCACTTACTCAGAAACCTCTAGTGATTCAAAAGGTGAACTAATCATGACCTCCAAAGACATGCACAATTTTGTCTATTAAGTAGAACTTATGTTTTTGATAGAAGGAGAATTCAGAAGTTCATTGCAGTGTATTTCTACAAGCTCACATGGAGTTCCTATATATTTGGATGGGCTTAATAGGGCTGTGGCAAGAGCTAAGAACTCAATTGACTCTAAAGTTTTGCAAAGGCTAGTCATGAAGTTTGAAGGAGGATTTTACATAGACAAACGAAGGCAATTTTATTTAATGATTGAGCAACTTGGTAAAATTAATGAAAGAGGAGAAGTTGAGGAACCCAACAACTCAAATGGCTCTATTAATAAAGAAGCTATGATGAGTCCAAGAGGAAGATTGTAATAGTCAATATTTGGAGAGGGGATATAATCCTTCAAGTTGATGATTTGGTAGACTTCTATCTGATAGCTGGAACCGATAGATTGTTGCAAGCCACTTCACCCATAGTGGGAAGGAGTATCAACCCTACTACTATCTATGAATTACATGTTCCAAAGGGCTCTTACAAAGTCATCTAGATTAAAAGAAATAAGATATATTAGGAAGTTTCTAATTTAGAGAGATCCAAACTATAGTACATATTGAAGGAGATTATGGACACCTTCTAGAGATGAGATGGTGCTACAAATTCCTGCTTCACACTAGCCAAAACTAAGTTAAGGAGTGCAAATCAAACTTATTGAGCTTCTGAGGATGCACAAATAATCACCCAAGTACTTGGAATATGATCCTCAAATCATTGGATCAAAATAGATAAGCTGGAATTTCATTGTGAACCAAAAGACTTGCTATTTTGTTCACTACACTTGCTTAGGAAACTAAAAAATTCTCTTTTTATGTTGACAATTGATTAAAATCATTTTGCAGATATCTAATTAACTAAGGTAGCTAACTTTCACAAGTTATTTCACTTGAAATGATCAACTATACACTGAGAATAAAGCTTAGCAAGTTAGAGATACATCTCGACATTTTTGGAAGTTAACAGTATGCAAACTAGAGGGCAATATTTTGCACATAACTCGTGATTGGCTGAGGCAATTGAAATGAAACTTTGTAGCAAGAAAGTAGACAGTCTAATGAATCTATCTATACCAACTTAAATCACCACAAATGATCATGTATAAGCTGAGAAATGGATCAAAGAAGTTCATTGTTTTGAGTGATACATGATAGAGTAGAAAAGATGGGATATGAGAAAACTATATGTATTAGTGCACATAAACTACATTGACATTGGCAATGAATGATTGCAAAATGTGAGGGAAATGGTAGAGCTATAGTGTGAGATCAATTTCCACTGTGAATCCCTCTAAGTATCTCTCCCAATCGGGCTCTATTAGGATGCTCATTCACGTGACTAGATAGTCCTCTTTTATAGCCTTTTTTGGAGCCAAGATTCAAGTTTGAATTTGAATCTTTACCTAAAAGTGTTCCAAAGTTTTAGGACTTGATTTCCATAAATCCTCACCAAATAATTCATGGAAAGATTCTCCTAAGAACTCATGATTGAAAGTGCTTCCACATATGCACTTTTACAAGGAGTAAAAATCAATCTTTTACAAGGGATTATTCATGTGCTAATACATAGATGACCATATGATCTTTAGGGTAAGTGATCAAGCATTTAGGCTTGGAGTAATTGCACCAACACGCCCCCTCAATCCTAACATGCTTGGGCTTCAACTCTCTTTAATCTCCTGCAATCCAATCATCATCTTGAACTTGTTCAATTTAGCTCCATCCAAAGATTTAGTTAGAATATCGACACATTGCAATTTTGTTGATACTATAGAGCTCTAACTACTTGTTGACATCTAACAGCTTATCATCAAATATTGAGCTCTTGTAATACTTGTTAACGTGGTGAGTGAGCTTAACTAGCTAAAGCTCAACTACGGAATTCACCATGCCAAAAGAACTAAGCTAGAGTGATATTAGAACACCTCTATAATCATTAGTAGCTTAGCAAATTTCTTGAAACTAAAAAATTTACAACTGTGTTTTAAATTCACCGGAATATTACCGGAACTTCACCGGACTGTTACCAGACTGTCACCGTAATCTAACCGTAATTGCACCGGAATCTTACCGGAATCAATTGCAATTTTTTTTGTAGTTGCTTCAAATGTTTTTTGATGAAGTAAGGAAGTAATACCTGAGCTTCCTTTAGTGAATGAACACTATTTGAAGTTTAAGAAAAAACTTCACCAGTTCTGAATGTCTTTACTTTCATACACAGCACTGTGCGTACTTGTCTCGTTTCACAAAAGTCTTTTGATCAACTTATAGTTGAGACTACTGGCTTCAAGATGAGCTATCTCTCATGAAAAACTTTACACTATGTTACGAGATCTAACTTGTAGATGTACCAGAAAACTTTTACTAAGAAAACTGTAACTATTAACTAACTTTCACAGTAACATGAAATCACTCAGATTTCTTCACATATGAAGAATGCACTCAAACTTCCACATGAACATGTGTTTTCTATTAGAGAAGATGTGTACAAAAATAGCTTGGCCTCACTTTGCTCATAGCTATGGAAAACTCTCCTACTCTGAGTAGTTATTCCTTACCATCTCTCTCAGATGAATACCCAACAGTTAGGTTCTATTATTCATCTCTCTCTGGTGTCTACTACAGATGTGCTTCTAAGCTTCCTATCTGAGCTACTACGCTTCTATATCTCTACGCTCTCTTATATATACATTTTTTATCCGAGCTTCGTTGTTCTGGAAGTTTTTGTAAACTATTTATAGTCGTGAATTTGTCCCTTCACTAAGGCTTTGAATTTTCTGAATGCTTTGTTTCTGCTTCTCTTTGTCTTTCTTCGTCTTTATGTCTGTTTGTATGTCCAATTTGTGAGTGATTCTTCAACAGCTCCCCCTCAATCACTCATTTGCATTCTCTTATCTTTCGTATGTTCTTCTTTTCTTTTATACCTGCCATTTGTTTGAATCTGCTTGTCTTTACTCCATCTAAGCTCTTTGTTAGAACATCTGCTATCTGATCTTTTGTAGATGTTGTTGGAGTTAGACGTCTGCAGAAGCAGGCGAACAACACAAGGAAGAAGAAGAAGCTTGGAGCACAACACACGACTGAATGTTACTAGAGAATGTACAAAGATAAGTAGCCCTTTAGGGCATTAGGCGTATATACAAGCTAGGGAAAAAAAACCTCCTAAAGAGGGAAAAAAGTGCCTCGGTGGTCCTAAAGTGTTCACACACATCACTACCTAAATATATCAACAAATCCCCCCTGGGAGTGATGCGGTGAACAAGGATTTGGCACTCATGTATAAGGAAGTGCCAAGCTATGTGGAAATCACTCCACAAAAGGAAGTAAGCCCAAAGCTTTGTGGAAAGCTTCAAACTTCTCCCCAGCAGAGAACCTCTCCTTGACATAGTGATAATGCACCTCAATGTGCTTAGTGCGAGCATGGAACACAGGGTTCCTCGCAACTGCCAATGCGCTCTGACTGTCAGTGAAGATGGTGGTGGCAGAAGAATGGCCAACACCCAAATCAACCATAAGGCGTCTGAGCCACACACACTCAACAGTCGCTGTGAAAGCTTCCCTATACTCATCCTCACAACTGAGAGTGGCCACAGTAGGCTGCTTCTTGCTCAACCAAGATATACATGAGCTACCAAGCATGAAGCAAAAACCACTGGTGGACACATGAGTGTCATAGCAACCAGCCCAATCTGAGTCAGAAAAAGCATGCAAATCTGGCGGTAGTGATCCCCCCTTGGGATAAAACAACCCAAGTAGCCGAGTACCACTCAAGTAGCGAAAGATGCGCTTAACCGCCTTCCAATGCGTGACTCCTGGGCAATGCATAAACCTGCTCATCTGTGAGACAGCAAACTGAATATCTAGCCGAGTAATGCATAAGTAAATCAAGCATCCAACAGCCTGTTGATAGAGAACAGCATCAAATGCATCTCCAACATCATGAAGACTCAATCGTAAACCTGTCTCCATAGGAGTGGCAATAGGCTTACAGTCTTCAAGGCCAAAACGTTGCAATAATGTGTCAATATATTTTGTTTGACACAAAGCCATTGCACCATCAACTTGCATAAACTGAATGCCCAAATAGTGATGCAAATGCCCCAAATCAGACATCTCAAATGAGGCATGCAAATCAGCCTTGAAATCAGCAATATGCTTCTCAATAGGACCAGTGAGCAGCATGTCGTCAACATATACAACAATGATCAGAAGCACATCATTAGCACGCTTAACATATAAGGTACTTTCAGTTGGATTGTTCTCAAAACCATGTGCAACCAAATAGGCATGTATCTTTTCATACCAAGCACGTGGTGCTTGCTTTAAACCATATAATGCCTTCTTTAACCTGCACACATGGTTTCCATGCCCTTTCTGCACAAAGCCACGGGGCTGAAAAACATACACTTCTTCATGCAAGTCACCATTCAGAAATGCTGTTTTAATGTCCAACTGATGTACATTCCAACCAGGATCGGCTGCAAGTGCACAAATGCTCCGAACAGTAGTCATACAACATGTAGGTGCAAAGGTCTCATCAAAATCAATGCCTCTTTCCTGCGCATAACCCTTTGCAACAAGCCTAGCCTTATACCTGTCAACTGTACCATCAGGTTCACGCTTCAGCTTGTATACCCACTTAGTGCCAATGGCCTTCTTGCCAGGAGGCAAGTCACATAAAGACCATGTACCATTCTTCATTATAGCATCATATTGAGATTGCATAGCAGCCATCCAATTTTCTGAATTCTGTGCTTCATCAAAAGAAACAGGCTCATTCTCATCACAGAGACTAGATGCAGCCATAGCATAGCAATCTGATGCAAAGGAGGCACTATGAGAGCCTGAACGAGTACGATATGACAAAGGTGCATCTAATTTGCTGTCACACAAAGTCTGCACCAGCCATTTTCGCATAGTTTTTGCCTCCTCAATATCAGCTCTCTCATCAACAAGTGCATCATGTAAATCTGCATCAAAAATGGAATTATCTGCATCATCATATGAAACCTGCAAAGGTTGAGAAGTTGCCTCATTAGGACGAGCACTAGACTGTCCACCTATAAAAGGAGGCATCAAAGTATCAAACATGTCTTTGGAGCTAACAGATGTCTCCTTAGTACATGAAAGCAATGGCTGAATAGCATCTTCCATAAAGACAACATCACGGCTAACTAGAATGCGTTTAGTATGTGGATGATACAGACGATAGCCTTTACTTTCAGAACTGTACCCAACAAAAATACATTTTACTGCCTTATCATCCAATTTTCTGCGATGTTGGTCAGGCACTAATGCATATGCCAAACAACCAAAAACACGCAGATGAGCAACAGATGGCTTGCGGTCATGCCAAGCCTCATATGGAGTGATAGACTGCAGCGCTTTAGTGGGACACCTGTTCAGTACATATGCTGCACACATGACAGCCTCAAGCCAGAAACTATGTGGTAAAGCCTGACTCTTGACCATGCACCTCGCCATATCCATGAGTGACCTGTTCTTTCGTTCAGCAACTCCATTCTGTTGAGGTGTATACGGCACTGTACACTGGTGTTTTATCCCGCGTTCAGCCAGAAATGCATTAAAATCAGAAGACATATATTCCCCCCCTCGATCAGAACGGAGGGTGCCCATTTTACATGCTGACAGATTTTCAGCCAAAACCAAGAACTGTTTGAAGCACATGAACACTTCGGACTTTTCTTTGAGTGGATATACCCATGCATACCTGGAAAAATCATCAATGAAAGTCACGAAGTAAAGGTAATTTCCAAAAGAGGGTGTCTGCATAGGACCACAGACATCACTATGTACAAGCTGCAATTTCTGTGTAGCCCGAACTGAACCATCTTTTGGAAAGGATGAACACTGCATTTTGCCCAAAATACAGCCCTCACAAACATGTTTTCTAGGTGCCTCAAGTTTGGGCAAAGAGAACACCATTTCTGATTTCTGCAGGCGTAGCAAACTAGCAAAATTCAGATGACCAAAGCGTGCATGCCAAAGCTTTGCATCTGACATAGCCTGAGAATCATGAACTGCACATGCGAAATCATTCTCTGATCTTTCATAGTCTATGAGCTTATACAACCCACGACATAAAATACCAGAAGCAATAATCACATCTCCATTTGAGAGATCATGAACTGTACACCTGTCATCAACAAATTTCACAACCAAGCCAATCTTGGCTAATGCAGAAACTGATAACACGTTCTTTTTGATCTCTGGCACAAATAAAGCATCTGACAAAGTGAAAGAACTACCATCTGCAGTAGTCAGAATGATCTTACCAACTCCCATAACAGGATAAGAGGAGTTGTTGGCGCATGTAACAGGCTCGAGTGAAGAGAAGAAACTGCGCTGCGAGGTAATATGTTTGGTTGCCCCACTGTCAAAGTACCAAACATCTGAGTCTACTGCAGACATGCACTGCCCATGAGAAGATGGGTCAAAACTGCAAACAGTAGTAAACGCCCATTCTTCTTCCTGCACAGGATTAGCAGACTCTGTTTTTGGTGTAGAGGCTCCTGCAACAACCATTCCAGCCTCTTTCTTCTTTGCCTCTTTTGAAGCCAGTTTTGGATAGTTCTTTATGATATGATCATTTCCTTTACCGTACTTGCAAAACAATTTATGCTTTTCTGATTTCTTCTCATATTTATCCTGGTTCTTCGATTGTGCAGCATTTGCAGATTTTTGCTTACTAGTAGAAGAGCTCCATTTTCCTTTCCCGTTCTGACTAGCAGGAAAGCTTGATCTGCAACACGCATAATGGACCTGTTCTGCCTGGACTGATCTTTCCTGCAACAGATGAGAGACTAACTCCTCAAATGACAAGGCATTTGGATTGCCTTTCATCATCAACCGAAGAGTAGAGGCGAAGCTCTGATATGAATCAGGAAGACCATTCAGAACGGTCTGCACAAGTGAGCTATCTGGTATAACCTCATCAGCAGAAATCAATTGTTCCTTGAGGTCTTTGATCTTTGTGAGAAAACTGTCCATAGAATCACCTTCTTTCATGTGCTCACTCTGCAACTGTTTTTGGAGGTAAGCAACACGAGCCTCATTCCTAGCCTGGTACAAAGTGGTAAGTGTATCCCAAGCATCCTTTGCTATTCTACACGAGCGAATGTGAGGAATAATAGCACGTTTGACAGACAAAGCTATCAATGCATATGCTTGTGCATCTCTGCCATTCCAACGAATTTGCTCTACAGTAGGTGCAACAAAAACAACAACACGAGCCTTCGTGAAAAGGTCTGCAATGTTCTCCTGCGTGGGCACATATTCCAAGCTGATCTCCCCAGCAGAGAACCTCTCCTTGACATAGTGATAATGCACCTCAATGTGCTTAGTGCGAGCATGGAACACAGGGTTCCTCGCAACTGCCAATGCGCTCTGACTGTCAGTGAAGATGGTGGTGGCAGAAGAATGGCCAACACCCAAATCAACCATAAGGCGTCTGAGCCACACACACTCAACAGTCGCTGTGAAAGCTTCCCTATACTCATCCTCACAACTGAGAGTGGCCACAGTAGGCTGCTTCTTGCTCAACCAAGATATACATGAGCTACCAAGCATGAAGCAAAAACCACTGGTGGACACATGAGTGTCATAGCAACCAGCCCAATCTGAGTCAGAAAAAGCATGCAAATCTGGCGGTAGTGATCCCCCCTTGGGATAAAACAACCCAAGTAGCCGAGTACCACTCAAGTAGCGAAAGATGCGCTTAACCGCCTTCCAATGCGTGACTCCTGGGCAATGCATAAACCTGCTCATCTGTGAGACAGCAAACTGAATATCTAGCCGAGTAATGCATAAGTAAATCAAGCATCCAACAGCCTGTTGATAGAGAACAGCATCAAATGCATCTCCAACATCATGAAGACTCAATCGTAAACCTGTCTCCATAGGATTGGCAATAGGCTTACAGTCTTCAAGGCCAAAACGTTGCAATAATGTGTCAATATATTTTGTTTGACACAAAGCCATTGCACCATCAACTTGCATAAACTGAATGCCCAAATAGTGATGCAAATGCCCCAAATCAGACATCTCAAATGAGGCATGCAAATCAGCCTTGAAATCAGCAATATGCTTCTCAATAGGACCAGTGAGCAGCATGTCGTCAACATATACAACAATGATCAGAAGCACATCATTAGCACGCTTAACATATAAGGTGCTTTCAGTTGGATTGATCTCAAAACCATGTGCAACCAAATAGGCATGTATCTTTTCATACCAAGCACGTGGTGCTTGCTTTAAACCATATAATGCCTTCTTTAACCTGCACACATGGTTTCCATGCCCTTTCTACACAAAGCCACGGGGCTGAAAAACATACACTTCTTCATGCAAGTCACCATTCAGAAATGCTGTTTTAATGTCCAACTGATGTACATTCCAACCATGATCGGCTGCAAGTGCACAAATGCTCCGAACAGTAGTCATACAGCATGTAGGTGCAAAGGTCTCATCAAAATCAATGCCTCTTTCCTGCGCATAACCCTTTGCAACAAGCCTAGCCTTATACCTGTCAACTGTACCATCAGGTTCACGCTTCAGCTTGTATACCCACTTAGTGCCAATGGCCTTCTTGCCAGGAGGCAAGTCACATAAAGACCATGTACCATTCTTCATTATAGCATCATATTCAGATTGCATACCAGCCATCCAATTTTCTGAATTCTGTGCTTCATCAAAAGAAACAGGCTCATTCTCATCACAGAGACTAGATGCAGCCATAGCATAGCAATCTGATGCAAAGGAGGCACTATGAGAGCCTGAACGAGTACGATATGACCAAGGTGCATCTAATTTGCTGTCACACAAAGTCTGCACCAGCCATTTTCGCATAGTTTTTGCCTCCTCAATATCAGCTCTCTCATCAACAAGTGCATCATGTAAATCTGCATCAAAAATGGAATTATCTGCATCATCATATGAAACCTACAAAGGTTGAGAAGTTGCCTCATTAGGACGAGCACTAGACTGTCCACCTGTAAAAAGAGGCATCAAAGTATCATACATGTCTTTGGAGCTAACAGATGTCTCCTTAGTACATGAAAGCAATGGCTGAATAGCATCTTCCATAAAGACAACATCACGGCTAACTAGAATGCGTTTAGTCTGTGGATGATACAGACGATAGCCTTTACTTTCAGAACTGTACCCAACAAAAATACATTTTACTGCCTTATCATCCAATTTTCTGCGATGTTGGTCAGGCACTAATGCATATGCCAAACAACCAAAAACACGCAGATGAGCAACAGATGGCTTGCGGTCATGCCAAGCCTCATATGGAGTGATAGACTGCAGCGCTTTAGTGGGACACCTGTTCAGTACATATGCTGCACACATGATAGCCTCAAGCCAGAAACTATGTGGTAAAGCCTGACTCTTGACCATGCACCTCGCCATATCCATGAGTGACCTGTTCTTTCGTTCAGCAACTCCATTCTGTTGAGGTGTATACGGCACTGTACACTGGTGTTTTATCCCGCGTTCAGCCAGAAATGCATTAAAATCAGAAGACATATATTCCCCCCCTCGATCAGAACGGAGGGTGCCCATTTTACATGCTGACAGATTTTCAGCCAAAACCAAGAACTGTTTGAAGCACATGAACACTTCGGACTTTTCTTTGAGTGGATATACCCATGCATGCCTGGAAAAATCATCAATGAAAGTCACGAAGTAAAGGTAATTTCCAAAAGAGGGTGTCTGCATAGGACCACAGACATCACTATGTACAAGTTGCAATTTCTGTGTAGCCCGAACTGAACCATCTTTTGGAAAGGATGAACACTGCATTTTTCCCAAAATACAGCCCTCACAAACATGTTTTCCAGGTGCCTCAAGTTTGGGCAAAGAGAACACCATTTCTGATTTCTGCAGGCGTAGCAAACTAGCAAAATTCAGATGACCAAAGCGTGCATGCCAAAGCTTTGCATCTGACATAGCCTGAGAATCATGAACTGCACATGCGGAATCATTCTCTGATCTTTCATAGTCTATGAGCTTATACAACCCACGACATAAAATACCAGAAGCAATAATCACATCTCCATATGAGAGATCATGAACTGTACACCTGTCATCAACAAATTTCACAACCAAGCCAATCTTGGCTAATGCAGAAACTGATAACACGTTCTTTTTGATCTCTGGCACAAATAAAGCATCTGACAAAGTGAAAGAACTACCATCTGCAGTAGTCCGAATGATCTTACCAACTCCCATAACAAGATAAGAGGAGTTGTTGGCGCATGTAACAGGTTCGAGTGAAGAGAAGAAACTGCGCTGCGAGGTAATATGTTTGGTTGCCCCACTGTCAAAGTACCAAACATCTGAGTCTACTGGAGACATGCACTGCCCATGAGAAGATGGGTCAAAACTGCAAACAGTAGTAAACGCCCATTCTTCTTCCTGCACAAGATTAGCAGACTCTGTTTTTGGTGTAGAGGCTTCTGCAACAACCATTCCAGCCTCTTTCTTCTTTGCCTCTTTTGAAGCCAGTTTTGGATAGTTCTTTATGATATGATCATTTCCTTTACCGTACTTGCAAAACAATTTCTGCTTTTCTGATTTCTTCTCATATTTATCCTGGTTCTTCGATTGTGCAGCATTTGCAGATTTTTGCTTACTAGTAGAAGAGCTCCATTTTTCTTTCCCGTTCTGACTAGCAGGAAAGCTTGATCTGCAACACGCATAATGGACCTGTTCTGCCTGGACTGATCTTTCCTGCAACAGATGAGAGACTAACTCCTCAAATGACAAGGCATTTGGATTGCCTTTCATCATCAATCGAAGAGTAGAGGCGAAGCTCTGATATGAATTAGGAAGACCATTCAGAACGGTCTGCACAAGTGAGCTATCTGGTATAACCTCATCAGCAGAAATCAATTGTTCCTTGAGGTCTTTGATCTTTGTGAGAAAACTGTCCATAGAATCACCTTCATTCATGTGCTCACTCTCCAACTGTTTTTGGAGGTAAGCAACACGAGCCTCATTCCTAGCCTGGTACAAAGTGGTAAGTGTATCCCAAGCATCCTTTGCTATTCTGCAAGAGCGAATGTGAGGAATAATAGCACGTTTGACAGACAAAGCTATCAATGCATATGTTGGAAACAATGTCCATTGGACAAATTTTGCTCAGAGGATACAACATTAGTAGCTATCCTTTTAGTAGTCTCTAGAAGACAGCAGCGCGGGCGACGTGAGAGCATGTCTAGCTGTTCACTTAACCCCTTGTACAAGCAAAAGCAATGGGTGCCGTGGCTAAGTCAATCTCCTCTCATACAACCCACCAGGGTTCGAATCCCCGAAGCGACAGCGCGTTCCCAATTGTTTTTAATTTGAAAGCTTTTCTCACTAAAGCTACATGATGCGCGACGCCCGATTTCTGGATGCATTTTTTTTCGCGATTACGGACAGCGATCGTAGTTTGATGCTTTTGGGAGTGCTTTATTGGTATCAAGAACTACTATATAAGAACAAGCTTGGGATCACTTCTATTTATCCTTCACCTAGGATCAACACAAGCTTTCTAGAGCTTGGACCTCAATAGAGGTGGTGTTTCTTCTAGCACATGGGGCAGCCATGGTGCTAACTTGAAGCATGTTGAGGAGCAGCTATGGAGTTCTTCTTGGTGATTCTTCTTGGAGAAGATGAAGGGTGTGCTCACACTCTAGCTCATGGAGAGGAGGTCATCTCTTGTTCATAGCAAGAAGACTTGATTATTAGCAGCTTGATGGTGAGGATCGCCCATCTACATGATGTATTTGAAGATCATCTTCTACAAGAAGATGTTAGGTTGAAGATTATCTTCTACAAGAAGATGTCTGGCTACTTCAAAGACATTGGATGGGACCATCTACATGATTTTGAAGATCATCTTCTACAAGAAGATGTTAGGTTGAAGATTGTCTTCTACAAAAAGATATCTGGCTACTTCAAAGACATTAGATGGAGTTTAACATAAGATTCACATCTTATGTTAAAGTATTCAGGTACATATTCTCTTTATGCACACAGGTACTACTTGAAGTTTATGGAGGTCGTGGCGTTCATATCAGGAGGAGTCCTATTTGGCATAGGTACAAGAGAATCAGTACTTATATGCTTTATGCATATTTTATGAGGTGTTTAAGAAGGTGTGTTCACATGAGTTTGAGGATTTCCGTTCACACTGATCCTTCCTCATTCAGTCACTCATATTCACTCTTCTATAACCTATAAGGTCACACATCTCATGTATATTCAGATTACTGCCCACACATCTGAATATGTTTGTTACATTGTACATTCACTCACTCATCTATTTCTCATCACATAGAATGGTTGAGAATTTTGCTCCCACATTGTACATTGAACATTGGTATATATGATACTATGAGTAAGCGATGGCTTACGTAACACCTTACACATGTTGTCTATTCTTTCTCTATCTTTATCTCATCATTTGTATGATTAAGTTGTGGTATGTTCATGTTTTGTCAATATGGAAGATTGCTGGAATTAATGTTGTACATGAATGGAACTATGGAACCATGGACCTGTGACATGAGCCTAAGGGCCTACCTCACTTCCAACATTTGGTATCAGAGCACTAAGGTTTTGGTTACAGAACTTTAGATCTTTGGCATCAATGCATTAAGGCTCATTCATAATCCCAGGTTCCCAGTCTTCCAGATTTACAACATATGATTTGAAAGCATCTTCTAATATTTGACATTTGACATACACACTTAATCTAGATGAGTAGAGATTTGAGAATTAGACACTTCAGTTACGTGTGTATTCATCAGTGTGGAGTATGAAGTTGATGATCTGTTAGCAGCCGAATATTTTTGGAAGAGTATGCAAATACTTTACAAAAGTATTGTTTGAAGACCCAGACTTGATGAAGAGAAGACTACTTCAAATTCAAGGAAGAACAATGGTTTAGAGAAGATGAAGGAATCAGATCAACATCAAATCACAGGTATCAGTTTCTACTATCAAATTATTATTTGCAGGTCGTATCTTAGAAGAGCAGTTATGAAGAGATTTGAAGGTTTCAAGGAGTGCTTTTATACGCTTTCATCATTTGAAAGTTAAAGCATTAGCTACATCAAAACAGGTATCTAGAGGTTTTTCTAGAGAGTTTTGAGAAGATCTCTTTCATGGCAAGAAAGTTCATCTAAGAAGACAAGCGCAGAGATGAGATGAGTTTTTTCAACCAATTTTCTATTGTAAGTTGGTTGGATATCAAGGTACAAATGTATCTAGAGAAGGTAACTCTAGAAGGGCAATTCATCATTCAGACAACGATTGGTGAATTTAGTCATTTCAGACATTTGAAACAACATTTTGATTCAGAGATATGAGGAGATGGTAAAACATGTTTCTATATTCACTTCCATTTATATACCATGTTTGTTTTATCTCTTACTCTTAGCATTAGAGGAAGAGAAAAGTTCAGTTGAAGAAGTCAAGAGTGCTTGCTACTTCAAGATGAAGAGAACAAAAGGAATGGAAGAGAAGTTTGAAGATGTCGACATCATCAGGTGGAAGAAAGATGCAGAAGAAGAAAGTCCATCATTTCCAAAAGAAAAGTAAGACTTCCTTTTCTCATATATTTTCCATATACTTTTCCTATTTTATCCTCTACATCCAAAGACAAGTCTACGAGAACATCTTGTTTAAAGAAGAAGCAATTTCTTGTTTTGCATTACACTTGGTCATGATTTAGTAGATTTGACAAAGAATTGCATTGAGAGAAAGAAAAGCAGCAGATATATGTTTTAACTCATATATGTATGAGTTATGTTTTAGTTGAAGCTTTTAAGCAGGCAGCTTATATGTTCCCTCAAAGAATTCTTGGACTGTCAATACAGAGCTACTTGGTATATGACAAGTTGCAGAGAAGTATATTTCTTCTTTATCTAACTCTTGAGGTAAAAGAGTTTTCTGTAGCAGATGTTGAAGACTTGGGTTGAGGTTTTATGTTTGGAAAAGGTTACCTCATATTCAGTGTTTTCAGAAAACTTCAGAAAATTCAGAATCTTGTTGATGTACCAGTCAGTTGAAGAATCTACTTTCTATGATTGTCTTGATTTTTTGGATACATGCTTGTATTCAAAAAGGTGTTCCATTAGATCCTATCACTTTATTGAAAAGTGGAGTTAGCCAAAAGAAAATCAAGCAGGTACTATCACATTTCACCCGGGTAAAATATGAAAGTTATGAAGTATCAACTTGCAGCTTTTGGAGTTCTCAAGGTGAGAAGTTTGTCCACTTATGTTTCAAGTAGGAATTGCAGATTCCTTGAAGGATTTGTTTGAAGAAAAGTTTTACAACTTTTTGAGAAGCATGGACACTTGGAGACATTCAGGAAGTAAATCAAACATTCAGTCATGAAGGTTTGATAAGAGCAGATTCTACACAGGAGAGATTATTGATCTTGATTGATCTTGTATGATCTTGAGTATTTATGATTCAGTTGTCTATCCTTTGTTTGTGAAGATTCTTAACATTGGAAGAAATAAGTCAAAGATTCAGATTCTATCAGATTTGTGTTGCAGAGAGATAGAAGATACTTGTTATGTTACAGAAGGTTATGAATCCTATAAAGCTTTCAGCAAGGTTTTGTTATGTTAGGATCAGCTAACCTTATTCTATAATTTGGAAAGCTGAGGAATGACATGGAAAGCTATTGGCATGTGTACAGTGCTAATAAAAAGGATTCCGAGATTTTGTTCCAGATACAGGTATTGTTCACTAAACATCAGATTTATTGAAAGAAGGAAGACGTTCCACATTTCATAAAGTCTGATATATTTGAAGAATTCTGTATAGTAGTGTTAAGTCATCCAGGGGGGTGATTAAGCATAAAGACTTATTTTCAACCATATGTAAAAGAATGCAGAGTCATACCTACAGGTATTCCTATATTTCCTTTGTCAGGTTCTCTTTATGTTCCAGCTTTGAAAGAAGAAGGAAGAAGGAGAATGTTTGGAGAAAGTTCCTATTCAGGAGAAGGTTCCAGAGTTCTATTTAAAGAGAAACTTGATATTTCAGAAAGGTATATTTCAGAAGTGCGCACATATATGTTTATACCAAGTTCTGAAGGAAAGAGGTATGAAGGATTTAAAGGATGAAGACATGATGACATCATAGATTTTTTGACTCATATTGAGTTGAGTACAGTCAGAGATGAACCAGCAATGTTCATAATACACTAAGTTGTGAGTTGACAGTCACAGGTTCCAGGATTCAATTCTTGATTTTTAGTGTATTTACATGACACAGCAGAAGTACGTTGAGAAACCTTTTTGGAAGGTAAATGCAAATATATGGATCCTAGTGTATATTTTCAGGTTTTTGAAGATAGGAGATAGCAGGTTCGGAGAGAGTTCATGCTATATTTGTTGTCAAGCAGTGATTGCTTGATGTGTACACTATTGGATATCTAGTTTGCATATTTTCTCAAGTATTATGGTTCATATTCAGCAAGTTCAGGTTTTTTGAAGGAAAGTCAATTTCAGTTTTGAAGAAGACTTTTTCTGAAGTACGGGAGTACAAGCTTGAAGCTTGTGATAGTTTGCAGCTTTGCAGATTCACTTCAGGTTGTACCAATATGACATTGCAGGGGGGATTGTTGGAAACAATGTCCATTGGACAAATTTTGCTCAGAGGATACAACATTAGTAGCTATCCTTTTAGTAGTCTCTAGAAGACAGCAGTGCGGGCGACGTGAGAGCATGTCTAGCTGTTCACTTAACCCCTTGTACAAGCAAAAGCAATGGGCGCCGTGGCTAAGTCAATCTCCTCTCATACAACCCACCAGGGTTCGAATCCCCGAAGCGGCAGCGCGTTCCCAATTGTTTTTAATTTGAAAGCTTTTCTCACTAAAGCTACATGATGCGCGACGCCCGATTTCTGGATGCGTTTTTTTTCGCGATTACGGACAGCGATCGTAGTTTGATGCTTTTGGGAGTGCTTTATTGGTATCAAGAACTACTATATAAGAACAAGCTTGGGATCACTTCTATTTATCCTTCACCTAGGATCAACACAAGCTTTCTAGAGCTTGGACCTCAATAGAGGTGGTGTTTCTTCTAGCACATGGGGCAGCCATGGTGCTAACTTGAAGCATGTTGAGGAGCAGCTATGGAGTTCTTCTTGGTGATTCTTCTTGGAGAAGATGAAGGGTGTGCTCACACTCTAGCTCATGGAGAGGAGGTCATCTCTTGTTCATAGCAAGAAGACTTGATTATTAGCAGCTTGATGGTGAGGATCGCCCATCTACATGATGTATTTGAAGATCATCTTCTACAAGAAGATGTTAGGTTGAAGATTATCTTCTACAAGAAGATGTCTGGCTACTTCAAAGACATTGGATGGGACCATCTACATGATTTTGAAGATCATCTTCTACAAGAAGATGTTAGGTTGAAGATTGTCTTCTACAAAAAGATATCTGGCTACTTCAAAGACATTAGATGGAGTTTAACATAAGATTCACATCTTATGTTAAAGTATTCAGGTACATATTCTCTTTATGCACACAGGTACTACTTGAAGTTTATGGAGGTCGTGGCGTTCATATCAAGAGGAGTCCTATTTGGCATAGGTACAAGAGAATCAGTACTTATATGCTTTATGCATATTTTATGAGGTGTTTAAGAAGGTGTGTTCACATGAGTTTGAGGATTTCCGTTCACACTGATCCTTCCTCATTCAGTCATTCATATTCACTCTTCTATAACCTATAAGGTCACACATCTCATGTATATTCAGATTACTGCCCACACATCTGAATATGTTTGTTACATTGTACATTCACTCACTCATCTATTTCTCATCACATAGAATGGTTGAGAATTTTGCTCCCACATTGTACATTAAACATTGGTATATATGATACTATGAGTAAGCGATGGCTTACGTAACACCTTACACATGTTGTCTATTCTTTCTCTATCTTTATCTCATCATTTGTATGATTAAGTTGTGGTATGTTCATGTTTTGTCAATATGGAAGATTGCTGGAATTAATGTTGTACATGAATGGAACTATGGAACCATGGACCTGTGACATGAGCCTAAGGGCCTACCTCACTTCCAATAGCATATGCTTGTGCATCTCTGCCATTCCAACGAATTTGCTCTACAGTAGGTGCAACAGAAACAACAACACGAACACGAATCTGCGGAATATCATCTTCGACACCATCTTCATCAGCTCCAGCACCTGTATTTGCAGTACCTGTCGTTACAGGTGTAACAGGATGTCTTTCAACACCCTGCACAGTGTTCCACAGTCCTTTTGCAACCAATACATGTCGCATCATATAGGCCCATAATGGGTAGTTGGTACCATCCAACTTATCCTCAACAGCCAACATACGGAATACATCACTGCTTTCAGCCATGGCCGGTGACTAAAATACCTTGATGCAGAAAATTGATTGTATCTCAAAAAGTTGAACAGAACTGCCCAGACGAGTTCTGCTAGACCTGTAGCAGACTTCGAGACGCTTAAACTGGCGAACAAAAACTGATATATATCTTTGGCACAAAAAGACAAAATAGTCTGCACAAGCGCTGTGATAGTGCGTTCCGAGGCTACAAACAGAGGAGTGTCGACGGCACCCTAGATGAAGCGACGACCTGCTCTGATACCAATTGTTGGAGTTAGACATCTGCGGAAGCACGCGAACAGCACATGGAAGAAGAAGAAGCTTGGAGCACAACACACAAGACTGAATGTATTACTAGAGAATGTACAAAGATAAGTAGCCCTTTAGGGCATTAGGCGTATATACAAGCCGGGGGAAAAAAACCTCCTAAAGAGGGAAAAAAGTGCCCCGGCGGTCCTAAAGTGTTCACACACATCACTACCTAAATATATCAACAGATGTGTATACTATTTCAATCTCCTTTTCAATTACCTTTTCCCTCAGGAAATGATATTGAATCTCTATGTGTTTTGTTCTTGCATGAAATACTGGATTTGCTGCAAGATACAATGAACTCATATTGTCTCCATGTATGATAGGTATACCTTGATCAATACCCATGCTTTTGAACAAGGTCTGCATCCATATCACTTCTTTTGGTGCTTCCAGAAGTCCTTTATATTCTACTTCTATTGACGATAAAGCCACTGTGTGTTGCTTCTTTGAACACCAGCTTACAAGCTTATCTCCTATGTATATCATATACCCATGTGTTGACCTTCTGTCATCTTGACTTCCTGTCCAGTCTGAGTCACTGTATGCTCTCAGCTTTATATCTGACATAAAAGGATAATATAATCCTTCCTTTATAGTTCTTTTAATATATCCAAGAACTCTTTGTCCTGCAACCCAATGTTGATCCTTTGGACAATGCATAAACTGTGATAGAACTCCCACTACATAACTCAGATAAGGTCTTGTTAGTGTAGCATAAATCAAGCTTCCCACTAACAACTGATACTTCCTCATATCTTCAAACTCTGGACCACCATATTTGCTGAGTTTATGATTTACTTCAAGCGGTGTTGAAGCTTCTCTGCAATTCTCCATGTTAAACTTCTTCAGTAAGTTTAGGAGATATCTTTCTTGCAAAACATATACACCATGATCTGTATATGTGACTTCCATTCCAAGAAAGTATGATAACTTTCCTAGGTCACTGATCTTGAACTCTCTTTCAGGGCCAAAACTTAGCCAAAAACTATAAAAAGAGCTAGAGAGCTCATTTTTGAGGTTAGATTGTAATTGAAACGAACTTGTAAGAGCTTTTTGAAAGTAATCTAAGAACTCCATTGCTTCTCACTCTTTGTCTTACCGTGTGTGCGCGTGTGTGTGTATGTGTGTGCATGTTTGTGTGCTTCTCACTCACGCACTTGTGCCTCCACTTGCTCGAGGTCTTCATACCATCCTCACGTCTTCCCGGATTGACATTAAAGGAGGTGCTACTCATCACTGAGCTACACCAAATTTTGGCGCCGTTGCCGGGGATCGAGCTTTGAGGACGAGCGTGTGATGGTAAGACGTAGAGTTGACGCGTTGGAGTAGTAGGTATTTTCTTCACTTTCATCTATTTTCTTGTTGTTTCTTCACCACCTTCATCACCATCATCATCATCACCATCTCCCACCTCCATCTCCATCATCGCGAAAATTTCTGTTTTTGATCATATCACCATCTCCATCTCATTTCCCTCATTTCACTTGTGAGAGAGAGCGAGAGAGCGATATTGCGTGGATGGGTTTTTGCATGTTTCTTGAGCTTTTTGCAGGACCTTGCTGAATCACCATCCCCAGCTTCCTGCGTAGGTACGAAACTTGTCGAAACTGTCTCGCAGTCGCAGGCTTCTGTCGATCGCGACTGACAGGATTTTTTGGTTTTTCATAAAATTGAGTGCACCACTAGAACAAGCACAAGGAGCACATCCTAAAACACTAAAAACAGTAGAAAAATTCCGAGGTTTCTGTCAATCGCGACCGGCAGCCTCTGTCAATCGCGACCGACAGACCCTGACAATCGCGACTGACAGACCCTGTCAATCGCGACCGACAGACCCTGTCAATCGCGATCGACAGACCTCACGACCGACAGACTGCCACGTAGGACCCTGTCAATCGCGATTGATACCATCGATCGCGATCGACAGCCACGACCGACACCTCTGTCAGTCGCGATTGACACCGTCGATCGCGACCGACTGAAATTCAACGACTGATTGACTTTTACGCGTAGCCACGTGTCCATCGCGACTGATAGGCCCCCGATTGACTGAAATCTCGGCGAAAAATCCGGAAAACGTGTCGATCGCGATTGATACCATCGATCGCGATTGACAGCCACGATCGACTCTGTCGATCGCGATTGACACCGTCGATCGCGATTGACAGCCCCGACGGACACCCCTGTCAATCGCGATTGACAGACCTGTCGATCGCGATTGACAAGCTTTTCGGCCAAAAATTAGGGTTTGCTTTTGTTCAAACTTGGGGATAAATTTTGGGGCAAATAGTCAATTCATTAGCATAATTGGAGGTTCCTACACTTGTGTTTTGGGAGAAAATCATAGGATCAGTCAGCCAGATTGAATCCTGTCCTAACCCCTAAACCCTGAACAGTCATAACTTCTTCATACGAAATCAAATTTTTGAGCTCTAGGGCTTGTTGGAAAGCTCGTGACATATACTACACGCCCTCAACTGTTTTTTATAAAGATAATGCGTTGATTTTTAGATAGGGTATTTTGAAGTTGACCATACCCAGGGGGATCAAAGTCACGGGTCTTTAGAATTGTTTTCTTAAAAAATCACTATGCAAGTTTGTGTTTGTGCTACAGGAATGAAAATACTTGGTTCTGTCTTTGGAATTTAAATTTTTAAGCTAACTTTGGAACTTTTACAGATCCTCTGAGAGCATTGCAAGGCGTTCTAAGCAAGTGTAAGTGTAGGCTTGGGAACACACTTCCTGGGCACTCAAGGGCAACCAAGCAGGAAACAAAAGGTTGGAAACTTTTAACCCCCTCTGTCAATTCATAGTTTAGGCTAAGAACGACGAGAGGTAGGGGTAAGTCAGGGCGACGATAGGCAGGTATCAAGTTGAAGACCACCTAAAAACTCAAGTCCAAGCTAAAAACCTAATCTCTGTACTGTCGATAACATAAAGGAAAAGAACCTAACGTGGAACGATCAACCTGAAAGCACGAAGAACATTCAAGTGTTCCTGACGACGTAAAATCAGACAAGACTGTAAACACGAGAAATAAATAAAAAGAATCAAGTGACTAATATAAAGTAACCAGCAACGAGGTTGTACTCTGGGTAAAGAATTGGGCTACTTAGATAGGCATATGAACCTTAGATCAGGACGACATCTTGTAAGGGAGAGACAAAGCCTTAGGTCTTTAGAGGCCAGTGTTAACCACACTGCTAGGTCTTGGGCCCAGCAGTTGAGCCACCACTCGCACTACCCTAGCTCTGAGACCAGTGAGTCAGAGATGTCTCAAGGCATGGACAGACCTACGGGAAGTTCAGGAGTGCCTTACTTGTACAGGGTAGAAGGCCCTTACAAAACACAGTTGGAATACCTGAGGACCAACCGATTAGGTGCTAGCATCTATGAGGACGGCTTAGGAAGATCTGTGGTACAAATTAAGAATCCTGATCAATCCATTGGACTAGAGCACCCAGCAGTCAAATTTGAAAACGGTGCATACCTGGACAAGGAAGGAACCATATACGTAGTCACCAGTCCCCCAGATAGGACAGATGAATTGGAAATGTAATCTCTGAAGCGGACTTAGGTGACTTGGAACAAGGAAACATGGGTGCGGAACCTAGAACCCCTCGAGGCAAATCTGTTCTCACTAGAATTATCACGCCTGAGTGGGTTCCCCAAGACAACAAGAGCATAGAGTTGCTCCTCAATCGAGAAACTGACGAAGCCTTTTGGAGATACAAATCTAATCAGCCAACTGATATAGGAACTATCATGATCTATGAGCTTAAGGATCCGGATAGCCCAAGTAGAGTGACCTACTTAGATCACACTTCGGAAAGGATCTTTGTGGTGACAGAAAATGATAGGCATGCTTACACTTGGAAGGGTGAATTCATTTTCCCCCAACCAAGATCGAATGTATCCTATGGTCACCCTAGAGCTGGAACATCCCAAGCTCATGGAACTCAAAGAGACAGAAGTAGAGATAGACCAGAAGTAAGCTTTGCTAACCCCGTGGGCAGAGAAAGAACGAGGACGGAGACGAATAGAGTAGAACCAGAGATACTTAGGGCTCACCGGAATCAGAGAAATGTGGATGGATTCCCTCTGCCGAGACCTAGAGAGCACACAAGAACTCTGAGACCGACCCAGCTAGTTAAGTCCATGAAGAATTACTTTGATGGCACAGGAGATCCCTATGATCATGTGGCGGAGTTCAAGCAAGTCTTGAGAGCTGAACAAGTGGAGGATCTATTCACGCAGTACAATGCCTTCGGTCTAACCCTTAGGAACACAGCACTTACATGGTTTCAGCCATTGGATGAGCGACAGTTCAGGAGCATAGACCAACTCCTAGAGGCTTTCATCGTAGAGTTCTCTAAGAGTGGCATAAGACACAATACCTCCTCACTAATTCATAGCTTCAAGCAAACCCCTCAAGAGACCGTGAGACTTGTAGGAAGAAGATTTAGGCAATATCTTGAAAGATGCCCTGTTTCGGAGCTACCTACACCAGCTAAACAAGTAGCCTTATTCTTGGATGGATTGCTGAGTACGAAATTGAGATCCTATGTGTATCTGAAGGACCCTAGGACTATAGAAGAGTGTGTACGCATGTGCATTGACATTGAAGATAACCTAGGGGAAGAACTAGAGCTTTCCAAAATCTACAAAGATTCAGATAGTGCATCTAGTCACTCTTCCACGCAATCCACATCAATTGAGGAACTCGCAGAGAAAGTGGCCCAAAAACTAGGCGTCTCTAGCAAACAAATCCCAAGGTTTGCCCCTGTGAAAAGGTGCTATACGTGTGGTGGTGACCACATGGCGAATGTCTGCCCCATTATGACTCAGCCCCAAGTAAATCCTAGTAGCCAGTTTTGCACCATAGAACGGAGATACACCAATCACACCGCACAAGATTGCCCATACAACAAGCAGGCAGTTAGGCAACCCTACCCTCAGCCATACCCGCAGCAAGGAAGATACCAGAACCAGTACCCTCCACAGCCATATGGCAGGCCACAACAAAATTATCAACCACAATACCAAAACCAACAAAGACCTCAGCCAGTGTTAGCTCAACAACCCCCTGCCCCAGCTAATGTGATTCCGGTAAAGTATGCTGTTGCAGAAGAAAACCTGAATAGAGCTATAGTCCCTGTGACACCCTTGATTTCTGAAAGTGACCCGAGTGACCATAGCTTTGATTCTACACATGTTGATAGCCCCCAGGCGTACTACATGCAGTCTCCAGAACATGATGAGTCCTACTATAGTGAAGAGCCGAGTGAACCTAGTTGGGAATCGGATTACGCAAATGTCATGTACGCAAACCCCAACCCTAGGCCTCAACCTAGGCAGGTAAGACCTTCATTCCCAAGAGGACCGTGCTACAGATGCCAAGGAGATCACTTCATTCGTGATTGTCCTTTGCCTCCACCTACACAACCCCAGTCAGTGACGATCCAAGGCTTTTGCCAAGATTGTGGAAAAGAGCATCTCTTACGAGATTGCCCAAAGAACCCCAATAATATGCCAAAAATCACGCCTATCAACGTTATTGGATTAGTGGTAAGCCCCGCAGGAAGTGTCACTTCCACTGCTCCGGTACAGGTAGTCACTAGAGCTCAAGCATTGCAGCAAAACCAAGGGGTAGACCAGGAAAAGAGCCCAACAACTAGTGAAACTGAGAGCATAACCAAGAAAAGGACTAGAGCATGGAAAGATAGTCGAGAAAGAATGAAAAGACAATGGGCTAAAAAGATGAGTGAACTTGAGGAAAGCATAAGAGAAACCAAAGCCAGGATAACTGAACTCACATCTCAAACTCCCTCTCACACTACCCCACCACCACCTTTCCCATCGCCATCCGACCAGCCACCTTCCAACCCGCCTCACCTAAACCCACCACCCCCTAGAGTAGGATCAGTCCTAGCAGATCCCACTCCCGAAGACCTTAATATGATGCTTAAAGCATATCAGGCCAGAATCCAAGAAGGGCCAACCATAACCGATCATGAAAAATGCTACCCTAGAGCCGAGCTAGAGCTTGAATGAACTAAAATTTGTGCCAAAATGGTGGAATTGGCTCAGACCATGTTTGAAGCTAGTCGCCTCTTTAACATCTCTAGCTCAGCTAAGACGCAGTTACATTTTGATGGACTGCTAGAAAGAATAGAGAGGCTAATTGCACAATCAGAAAAGGAACCTGCCCCCCAAAGAAAGGAAAGGGCAAGAGAACGGATAAGCCAGCCTCTTCAGGAAGCCCATGTGCCTCCTCAAGAAGCTTATCTTTCCCCCCAAAAGGCAGATGAGCCTCCCTCGAAAGCTCACGTAGGTTGCCTACATTCCTTCTCAGGGAGCATATGAGCCTGTTCGGAAAAGTAATAGAATAAGTAATCCCCCCCAGGAAGCTGGTGCTCCAAACATCTATGAGAGCGAGGAAAGAGCCAACGATAGAATAAGCCCTCCTTCCCAGGTTGCTTATGTGCCTAATTCTACGGAGCCAGACACTTCTTCTTCTATGAATCGGTTTGCACCAGACTTCCTACGAGAAATTCAAGAAGATAAATGGGATAACGAAAGTGAAATCGCCCCTCCCTTTGAACTTGTGGATGATGCACACGACCAATTCCCACAAGACACCCCATCTATTTACGGGGAACATGAGAGTACTCAGTCTCACGAGAGATTGGACTTTGAATCCAATTCCATACAAGAGCTACCCCATTTCACAGGCCCATGGGAAGCAAAGTCCACGTGTATGAGAGCACCCACAGTCATGGTAAGAAACGAAGATTCAGTCATACCTAGGAACACAGAGGTAGTGAAGAACACTAACGTGCAGTACAATCTCAAGTTAGAAGAGCCACTCAAGGTTAGACCTGAATCGTGGAAACATGTAACCAAACAAGTACCTGAGATAGCAGAACCTCGTTCCCAGGTAGGATCACATAGGACAGTGCCAGAGATACCCTTGGATAAGATAGGAGATATGTGTGAAGGTGAAGAAGGGAACACCTATCTTCCCATTACTTATCAGGAGTACACCACCAAGGCAATTTTGGACTCAGGTGCAGGAGTTGCAATTGCCACCACCTCCCTATGGAAGCGTTGGGGCAAGCCGGCACTCAGGCCAACCAGAATGAAATTGCAGATGGCCGATGGTCACATAGAGAGACCCCTAGGATTGCTAGAAGGAATAACTCTCACCACTTGTGGTGTCGAGTTTGAACATACCTTTGCTATATGTGACTTTAGCAAAAATCATGCCTATGAGATGATTTTGGGACGACCATTCATGCGACAGTTGCAAGTGGTACAAGATTGGGGAACTAATTCCTTGTACCTGCAACACTTAGGTGTTACGACCAAAGTCAATCTCAAGGATTACTCTCATAGAGATGTCCCTCCTATCCAATGGAATCCCATCCATAGAGCCAAAGATGACACGGAATCTGTGCATTCCATAGGATCAGGATCCTCATGGATGCATGAAGACACCCACTTATGGATGTGCAAGGTAGCAGTAGAAGAAGAGAAGAGAGAGAAGGCCAGAGATATAGGTGCAAACGAAACAAATAGACCCATTCAAGACCCAGCCTATGCACCTGTAGTCTTTCCTGATGAGGAATTTGAACCCCATGGCTGGGCAAAAATCCTAGCAACAATGGACGTAGCCATCAATGAGGAACAATGGACGCCTCACTGTGATGAGGATGGCTATGACATTTCAGTCTTCTCCATAGAGCCAATCATGGGGGAGGCAGTTCTAGAAGAATGCGAACCTAGCCCTGATGCATTTGAGGATGCAAGTGACTCCGATCTAGAGTCAATCATTATGGACCCACCTTTTGCATCAGATGAAGAATACTTCCAGGAAGTAGAATTTCAACCCCAGAGGCATGGAGAGCTTACAAATGATGTAAGATTAGCAACACATGTGACCCCGAAGGAAGAAGGAAAGAAACGAAAGAAGAGAGAAGTATCACCAGAAGAGGAAGAATCTTTGTTTGAGGTCCCAGAAAATTTTAAGAAGTATGAGATAGATGACAGGAGAGTCATGATAAGAATGCCTAAACGAGAGGCACAAGTAGGAGAGGCCTATGATAACAAAGAAACCACCAAGAAAATAGTAGTAGCCCTAGAAGAAGGAGAGGAGAGATGCACATACATTGGCCATGACCTAACAGAGGAAGAAGAGCATGCGTTAATTGCCTTGCTAAGAGAATACAGAGATGTGTTCGCTTGGAGTTACAAGGATTTGAAAGGTGTTGACCCTGACATATGCTCACACACCATCCCCATGACCTCAGATGCTAAACCCTCTAAGCAAAAGCCCTACACATATAACGATAATTACGCTGCTAAGATCAAAGAAGAGATAGATAGACTGGTTGAAGCTGGATTTATCTATGAAATTGAGCACACTGAATGGGTATCCCCCATCGTAGTGGTGCCCAAGAAGAATGGCAAGCTTCGTGTGTGCATTAACTTGAAAAAGGTTAATGCAGCCACGATTCGGGATAACTATCCGCTTCCCATCACAGAACATCTCTTGGAAAGGGTAGGAGGCAAGGAAGTGTACAGCTTCCTCGATGGATTTTCGGGCTACAATCAAGTAGCCATAGCTCCAGAAGATCAACATAAGACGGCATTTGCCACAGAATGGGGTATATTTGCCTTCCATGTAATGCCATTTGGGCTTACCAATGCACCTGCGACCTTCCAAAGACTAACGTGCCATGTATTTAAAGAGTTCCTGAGGAAGAATTTAGAAGTCTATGTTGATGATCTTTGTGCTCATTCCAATATTAGACAAACCCATATTCCTGAACTCAGACAAATCTTTGACAAATGTAGAGAATATCAGGTCTGCCTGAACCCAGAAAAATGTGTTTTTATGGTCAGGCAAGGCAAGATCCTAGGGCACATAGTGTCAAAGAATGGCATATCTACTGACGAAGAGAAAGTGAGAGCTATAGCAGAGCTACCTAGGCCAAAAAATGTCAAGGAAGTACAAGCTTTCATGGGACATTGTGGTTATTACCGACGATTTATACACATGTATGCTGTCATTGCAAAGCCCATGTACGGACTTCTGACTAACTTTGAGTGGACGGATGAATGTGAGAATTCCTTCCAGGAGCTTAAACGACGATTATGTTCAGCACCAATCTTGACCACACCAGATTGGAATAAGCCATTCCATGTTCATGTGGATGCATCCAATTACGCCATTGGATGTGTGCTTGCACAACCTACTGGTGAAGGTAATATGGATCTTCCAATTGCCTATGCCAGTAGACAGTTGAATGCAGCTGAACGAAATTACACCACTACGGAGAGAGAAGGCTTAGGCATGGTATATGCAGTTAAGAAATTTAGACACTATTTGCTTGCAAATAAGTTTAAAGTTTTTACTGATCATCAGGCTATGCTGTTTGGGCATACCGAGTTGCCTACAAAACGGTACTCCAAGCCACCCCCTTTCAGATGGTATTCGGCCAAAATGCTGTGCTACCTTTGGACTTCTTAATACCTACGTTGAAAATAGCACAAGAGCACGAATGGACAGGTCATGAGCTCTCCTCTAGGATCTTTGACCTTGAACGATTAGGAGAAACAAGACTGAGAGCAGCTGCAGGAATCTATGCAGCTAAGAAGAGGCAGAAGGCATACTTTGATGCCCATGTGAAGGAAAAGGGCTTGAAAGCAGGAGATCTAGTTTTAGTCTACACATTGAAACAACATGCAAGGAAGCTAGAGAAGCGAGGCTACGGACCCATGATCATTAATAGAATCTCAACAAGTGGAGCAGTGCAACTAGCCACTTTAGAAGGCGATGTTCTCCCAAACTATATTAGCGGATGCAGAGTTAAGTTGTATCAGGAACCCCTCACAGAGGAAATGCTAAGTCGACTCAACACTGCTAAGAAGCGCAAAGAGGAAGAAAAGCGAATTCGAGAAGAAGCTCAAGCAGAAGCCCTAGAGCACATACGGAAAATGAAATTAAGAAGACAAGGTAGAGAGCGACCGATGTCAGATGCATATGCAGATCCAGGATATCCCGTGGCTATGTGTGAAGTTTCAGGTGTTAGCTCACCTAGAATAACAGACCGACGTCCTTTCATAACCTTAGACATAGGACAAGGAAAGAGTGCAAGGACGGTAAGAACCTTGATTGACTCAGGCGCAGCCACTAGTGCTGTTAAACTGTCTTACTGTCAAGAGTTGCAATTAACTGTCAATCCTGTGGAAGCATATCTCATAGGATTGGGAGGCGTGGAAACCCCTTGCATGGGCGAGGTGGAACTTCCCCTCTATATTCATGATGAAGCAATGACAGTTAAAGCGCTAGTATGCCAAGACGAAGATCTCACTGAACCTCTTGTCTTGGGTCAAGATTGGATCTATGACCAAGCAGTCAATTTAAACCTAAGAAGTGGACTTCTTCAGGTATGGGTCAATCATAGTCAAGTTACAGTAGAATTAGGCAATGGAGCACTCAAGGAACTAGGAAAGGCATAGACTCCTGGTCCTTCCAGGGGTACACATGAAGATGACCATGCTGTTCTTGTCCAAAACCATGTGTTGCAGAGGAATGATATTCGCAAAAAAAGAGTCAGGGATGCAACGGAACTCCCCTCTTTTCCAAAGGCCAGAAGGAGGCAGCAACCCAAGGTGGATCAAAGGCAGAAGAAGCAGAGTACGACCTATGTCCGAGATCAAAAGTACCTGCGCAGCAGAATGTCCCAGAAAGTAAACCATGTGTGGGTGCGGAAAGGCGAACAACCGGCTGCACCACCGACAACTACACGGGCTAAGTCTCTTATTAATAACCAACAACACGACATTAATAAGAAGTCTTGCAGAAATTCTCCTGCTAACGTGAAATCTATTTGGGTGCCCAAGAAGTCGATGAAGGCTAGTCCACAATCAAGACAAATTTGGGTGCCTAAGGTTTGCTTGCGGGCGCAAGTAGCTACGCCGAGGCCACAGCCTATACAGCTTAACCCATCGACTTGAACAGCCAGAATTCACTCGTTCTCAACACTCAGGAACACACCAAGGCCCATGAGCATGCATATAATCAATTGTAAATGGGTCCCTAAAAGGCCTCATTTTCAAACCCAGATACCAATAAAGCTCTCTACAGTCTCTACGAAACCAAAAAAAACAAAGCCCATCCATTGCATTTGGCAGCCTAAGACCTGTAATAAACCCCCCGACCCCAATTTGTAAATTCATCCCTACTTACTAACTTCATTAGTCTCCTAGGACTACCCAAGCATTAACTACACACACGTGCACCGAACACTTACTAACCCATTATTCGCTCCCGACCCTCATGTTAATATTGTGATGGGAACAACAACGGTCCTCCCCTGTCCTGTACAATATTAACACATGGTTGTATATTCTCACAGAGACAGGCAGCAAGAGGTAAAATGGCAGATACGGTTGGAACTAGCTCCCAGGCCGGCACCAGCCCCCAAGTGGTGGACATCGAAAGCCTTCCAGTCGAGGAGGAATTAACGGAAAGACCAGTGGCATTACGAGCATTGCATGCCATACCAATCCAAAATCCTCCACAGGGTCACACCATGCTGGTGGGCAAAACCTCACACTAGTTCAGTGACGTTGCTGGACCTCTGGGTGAAGGAACATACATGTGGGAGTCCGAGGTAGAATTCAATGGACGTTGGGGCAGATACCATTTCTTTACGAGGGAGTTTGAAAAGCTGCAGAATAATGAGGGACTGAAGTCGATATGGAAGAAGGCTGGGCTTTATGACTACTTCAAGTTCCAACTACCAAAGCCGGATTTTCCAAGGTGCTCATACTTAATTAGTACCCTCACTTCCAGCAAAGACAAGAAAGGTTACAGTTCCTTTGTGCTCCCATCACTCACAAGGGGCAACGAGCTGAAGCGTTTCCGCTTGACTATCAATTTGGTGAGAGAAGCACTCGACATGAGAGGTATGCACATCCCAACAGAGAAAGAGACTATGGTTCCAGACAATATGAAGAACAGGAATCTGACGAAGTTGAAGGACATGGTTGCGATGACACCTATGATTGCCATCCACTTACGCATGGTCATGCAACATTTCGCCTTTCCCGCGCAGGAGAGGTTCACCATGTGTTGGAAGGTGTATTTTTGGAAAGTATTTTTTGATGTAGAAAATTAGTAAAAAGCCAAAAAAAACTTGTAAAATATTTATGCAATGGTTGTAAAAATAAGGAAGAGTCTTCCTTATGTAGTCAAGGACCTCATGTAATTTTTGTAGAGTTTTTAGAAACTCTTAGATAGCATATTTTTAGAAAATTAGAGAAAAAGACCTAATTTCAAGTGTGAAAAGGGACACTTGAAAATGTATATAAGTCAACTTTCTCTAATTTGGAGAGGTTGGTTAGTCATTTGCTCATGCTATCAATAGAGAAGAGAGAGTTTCTGCAAAAATCGTGTTTTCTCCTGTTGAGTGTATTTTCTTTGATGTGAGAGCTTGTTTCTTGCTTAATCATGGAGATTTGTGAGTTACATTTGTGTATTACTGAGTGAGTTGTATGAAGGAAGAGGTTTACTGATGTAATGAGTTGAAAAGGATTGAAGAAAGTTCCAAAATTGTGAAAATTGTCTGAATGTACAGAATCGCGATTGTCTCGTCTCTGTGATACAGGTGATATTTTTCAATTTTGAGTTCATATTTGTATTCTGCTGATAAAATAGCATGGTTTTGACACAAAGATTATAGAAAATGATGGAGATTTGCCTTAGATATGGTAAACCCTAGATTTTCTCTTCATCTTCAATTTTTCTCAGCAATCCAGCCATTAATCTCTTATTTCCTTGAATCTATTATCTTGAAGGGGCTGTGGTCTTATGGATATTCCTAGGATTGACAAAATAAAGATGATTTGTTGATTCTTTGTTACTTCATGATTGGAGAGGACAACTTGGAGTCCAAAACAAAACACCATGCCTCCCAAAAAGATCTGGTTTAGCCTCTACCTAGCGGATGCTTTTGAGTTGACCATCAATATGCCCCACTGGATTATCGACCAGATTCATATGGCTCATCAAAGATGGTATAAGAAGCAAAAATCGGTGCTGTATGATTGCTGTGCACTTACAAGAATTGTATACAGATGTCTCGCATATGATGTACCGGTGCAGAGGGCTCTGATCTGGTCTAGAGCACAGGAATTTCAACGCAGATTGTTAGCTGTAGGGCCTCCCTCAAAGAAGATGAGAGGCGCCGTCCAGATGCCTTGTGCTCAAGCTCGCGGTGCAACCCTGACGCCTGAGAGAACCCCAAGACTTCCCCGACGAGTGCAACCATTTACTATCAGGTTACCCAGGCACAGCACAGATGGCCCTAATCTTGTGTTTCCACCAGTACCGACTGATCTGGAATTCCCGCATGGATTCACTCTGGAGGATCTAACGGACGAAGAAGTTGCAAGAATCATAGATGCTGTAAATGCGGAAGTTGAAGAAGAGCAAGCCGGTGGACAGCAAACTGCCCCAGACCAAACCCAGCCCAGCCAACCGGACGTAGTCAATGTGGACGATGAAGAAGAAGCTCATGAGGAGGCACAGGGTGGACAATCAGAATCAGAAGAACAAGAGTATGATCAAGAAGCCCTACAAGTACTGGAAGGTGCCCCCGCCTATACTAACGCATTAAAGAAGCTCTACGATACGATGAACCGAGTCCAAGAGCAACACAGGCTATCATTAGCTGCAGGTAAAGCCCTCATGAACCAGATTTTGGAGGAGGAAGGCGTGGACGAGCAATACCGTGCCACCCTGGAAATGATATCAGATGCTTTGGGAGTACCTGAAACGGTGCACACTGCACTAGCGCAATCACGAAGGACAGAGAAAAGATATGGAAGACGCCCCCCACGAACAGGAAAACGAATGAATGTATTAGGTTCTGGATCACAAGGCACCCCCCCAACCACTGGCACAACACACACTGTTCACGACACCGAGGAAGCCCACACATTGAGTGCACCTCCATCACCTCCCTTGCCACCTTCTCCCCCACATCCACCCCATTCACCTTCCTCTACCACGGTAACCTCTACTGTCACTACCTCCGAACCCACTACACACACCGATGCACAAACCATCAGTCAACCCACATACTCTATTTCCACTGAACACATAAGTCTAACCACAGCCACGGTCAATCCCACTACATCCATCACGCTTCCTGGGAGTTCACAATTACACACACCTCTATACACGTTCACAACTATCACCGCCACCACAATCCCCATGTTCACAGTCACTCCCCTCACTGCCTCCACTTTTGAATCCATGGAGGTATCACCCACATCTGCACCTCTCCCACCCCCCATTTACCCACAATCTCCCATCCCCCCACCTCCCCCCTCACCCTTCTCCAGTACTGCATCCACAATTCCCTTTTCCCTTCCCTTCCCCGCTGCATTCAACACCATTTCCCCCACCATTCCCTTTAATAATGTATGTAATAATATGTATCAATGCATGTCCCAACTTCAGCAACACTACCAACACCTTGACAACCGACATACAAGGCTCTTCCGAAGCCACGAAGATCTCCAAGCACGATGTAGGGATCTTGAAGAGCAGAAGCAGCTACTACAACAGCAGTACGTGACACTATAGGAGCAATACGCACAATTAGAAGCCAACCCACCCCAAGCAGATGATGAAGAACGACGACACATGGACGAGCTGCTACATTCTCAAATCACGGAAAACCTGAAACTTCGACGGAACTTGGGCCTCCTCCGCAAGCATATGTCTACAGCGCTAGAGGAGAATAAAAGATTACAGAAACAAAATGAAGAAAATCTAGAGGCGGCCATGGAGGGTTCCCCACAGGAAATTAACCCAGAGCGATTCAAGGCCATTCCCTCTGAGAATATGAAGGTGGTATTAGAAACTCATGCAGATCTAATGGAGGCCCATGCCACTTTAGAAAAAGAGAGAGATGAGTTACGACGACAGTTGGCCATCCGACAGACAGAACCCAGCCAGAGCACAACCGCAGCAGATACACCTGAAGAGGTCACTAAACTCCGGGCCGAACTTGAGGAATTACGCAGCAAGGTCATGCAATACGAGCGTCAGCCCTCCCCTCTGGTAGAGCCCGAGCCTGACGATCTTGTGCCAATTGAAGTAGAAGAAACATTCGAGGACCCCTATGTCCCGATGCCAACACCTGGAGGTAAGCGCACAGAACAGGGCATGGACACAATTGAAATTGAGGCACCTGAATGGATGCAAAAATTAGAGAAAGTAGCCACGACGCATGATGACAGGGTGGCAGTCCAAATCGCATTGATGTCAAAATTGGAAGAGGTTGTAATAAAATCCGATTATTTTCAGAATCTCTCACACCATAGGTGGATCGGCCCATCGGACGACCTGTATGTTCCTTTTTGCGTGCTAATGGCGGATTATAATGCGGAGATCAAACACCACACCTCAAGGGAACCCACCTCTGCCACCCAATTTGCACCTGATGACATCCCCGAAAGCGCCAAGCAGGGACATATTCGCCAACCCACGTGGAGAATTCGGCTGCTGGAAACATACCCGGAAATGGTAAGAACATGGAACAACATGCCATTGTACATCAAATATAACCCATGTTATTGCCCTGTATTTCGAAGGAGATCATGGCCGGAGTACACTCAAACAGTGCTAACAATTAAAGGATGTGAGAAGTGGCTCAATTATGTGTACTTCGCACCCCCGAAGGGCCCACCTACTATTGCATATATGATTTCGACGATTCGACATTGGGGGGTCCGTTTCAAGAATGTACCTGATGTCATGACTTAGATGTGCCTGAAGATTTTCGAACTTATGCTGGTCACCTTCAGAACCTTCAAGAATGTCAAGGAACCGCATCTCTCAGCACTAGGATTTAATGAAGGTAATCAGGACCTTGTATACGACATGAGCACAACCCCATCGATTAATGTTGTGTATGCATGGCACGCTCGCATCAAATATCTACCGGCCTGCTTCAAACAAACGTTTGAAGAGATGTTTGTCACGGGATTCTGGGAATATCACTCCGAGATATTCATTCCCAGACCATCCCATCTCTTGCAGTTGTTTGCAGTGGAACAAGCTCTACATTCCGAAAAGCTACGTATACCACATCCAGAGGTTCCCGGGCCGGTAGACTGGGATGCTCTTCTGACAGATTTGGCCAAAGGGTTGAGAATTGCTGAACATCACTTAGCGCAGGATGTCGTCGAGTACTACATCCAAAAACCCACTCAACAAGGGTCTGTCAGGGACGATAGACGCGAGAGAGGGGGGGGTGTTAGCAGCAGACAAGGGAGTCAACGAAGATCTGGCAAATAGGCCAGTAATTTTCCTCATGAAGAAGCAAGTACGAGCACTCAACGCAGATCTAGCACTAAGGCAACCTTTAAATTTTCAAATCCTTTACACCCATTTAAAGTGATTTTCATCACTAAACACCATTGTAAATACCAATTCATCTTTTTGTAGCTCCATTTTGTGCAAGCCAAGGAGTCCTTGAGCTTGAGGAGCTTTAGAAGTATCTACCTGCCAATTTTCGTAATTTTTAGATATCGTTTGAGCCCTCAAATAAGCCCTGGAACCTAATTTTTAACTAGGCCGGACACTAGGTCTGGACAGGGCCAAAACTTAGCCAAAAACTATAAAAAGAGCTAGAGAGCTCATTTTTGAGGTTAGATTGTAATTGAAACGAACTTGTAAGAGCTTTTTGAAAGTAATCTAAGAACTCCATTGCTTCTCACTCTTTGTCTTACCGTGTGTGCGCGTGTGTGTGTATGTGTGTGCATGTTTGTGTGCTTCTCACTCACGCACTTGTGCCTCCACTTGCTCGAGGTCTTCATACCATCCTCACGTCTTCCCGGATTGACATTAAAGGAGGTGCTACTCATCACTGAGCTACACTCCTGTTTGTAGTGTATGATTTGAAATACCTCCTTCAAGTTCAGACAACAATTCTATATTTCGTGACAAATGATTTGAACAACCAGAGTCAATATAGAACACCTTGAGGTCTTCATTCTCTAGCATACTTATTGAGTTCATCATCAACGTTGTATGGTTGTCATTCTGTGTATCACTTGCATAGTTGTAGTAGGTAGTGTTGTGAGACTGATTCTGTCCCCAACTTCTTTCTCCACCTTTACCATATCCGACTCTTTGGCTTTGTCTTCCTCTTTGATATCTTCCGCTTCTGGCTCTAGTGTTATTGTTTTGATTCTGACTTGATCCTTGAGAATTATGCCAGCAATCATGAGCCAAATGATTGCTTAATCCACAGATCCAACAAGTCTTCTTGTTGTTAGTCTGATTACCTCTTCCTTTACCTCTACTTTTACTTCTTACATTACCTCTTCCTCTTGCAAAATTTGCTTGAGTAGACATCTCTTCTTCATCTTTTTCTTTACCTTTATCACCTCTCTTCTTATTCTTTGCATACATAGCCGAACTATGTCCTTTATCTCTGTCTGTCTTCAAATCTTGCTCAAACGTTAACATTAGTCCAAGCAACTGATTTAAATCTGGTACAAAATGATTTAAAGAAAGTCCAATTGAGAGTACGAAAGGTTTCCACCATTCATCTCCTCTCAAGCCTACAAGCACTTGTGCTATCAACTTGTGATCTTCGATATCTTCATCAATAGATCAAAGACTCTCCACCAAGTCTTTCATCTTAGTGACATAATCACTAATGCTTTGACTTTGCTTTTTCTTGAACATTGTAAAATCTAATCATAAGCTAGCCTTCGTGAATTTTGTCGTATTTTGGAAATGATCTTCCAATGCACTCCATATGTCTTCCGCTTTCTCCAGACGTCTAATTTCCGGTAGTAGATGATCTGTAATGGTATGCTAAATATAAGCTCTTGCCGTTGCATCTTTCTTCTACCACAGCTTCAAGGCTTCTAACTGTTCTTTCTTTGGTTCACTATCGTCTTCGAAAGTTGGCTTCTTTTCTTCTCCAATCACATATATCATTAAGTCCTTACTCATAAGTAAAGCCTCCATGCACATTACCCATGCGGGATAATTATCTCTGTCCAATTTGTCAATAGAGATATGATCTGCCATAATCTTCTTGTTTCTATTACTTCCAGTGAGTGTAATGTTAAAATGTTTTATCGCTTACAAACCTTTACCCTTGAGAATGACTTCAGAACACTCCTCTGATCTCGTTTGCTGTTGATCACCTCAGCTTTCACCTTTCTTGTGAAAGTTCTTCGAATTCTCTTGTATCTTCACTTCCGTTTACTCTTGAGGACCTTCTCTTCTCTTCAGAACCTTTTTTGCTCTGATACCACCTCTAGAGCTCTAACTTTTTGTTGACGTCTAACAGCTTATCATCAACTATTGAGCTCTTGTAATACTTGTTAACACGGCGAGTGAGCTTAACTAGCTAAAGCTCAACTGCGGAATTCACCACGCCACAAGAACTAAGCTAGAGTGATATTAGAACACCTCTAGAATCATTAGTAGCTTAGCAAATTTCCTGAAACTGAAAACTTTACAATTGTGTTTTAAATTCACCAAAATATTACCGGAACCTCATTGGACTGTTATCGGACTGTCACCGTAATATAACCGTTATTGCACCGGAATATTACCGGAATCAACTGCAATTCTATTTGTAGTTACTTCAAATGATTGTTGATGAAGTAAGGAAGTAATACCTGAGCTTGTTTCAGTGAATGAACACTATCTGAAGTTTAAGAAAAAACTTCACTAGTTCTGAAGGTCTTTACTTTCAGACACATTACTGTGCGTACTTGTCTCATTTCACAGAAGTCTTTTGACCAACTTATAGTTGAGACTACTGGCTTGAAGATGAGCTATCTCTCATGAAAAAATTTACACTACGTTACAAGATCTAACTTGTAGATGTATCGGAAAACTTTTACTGAGAAAACTGTGACTATTAACTAACTTTCACAGTAACATGAAATCACTCAGATTTCTTCACATATGAAGAATGTGCTCAAACTTCCACATGAACATGTTTTTTCTATTAGAGAAGATGTGTACAGAAATAGCTTGGCCTCACTTTGCTCATAGCTATGGAAAACTCTCCTACTCTGAGTAGTTATTCCTTACCATCTCTCTCACATGAATACCCAACAGTTTAGGTTCTATTATTCATCTCTACATACGCAATCTCTGGCATCTACTACAGATGTGCTTCTAAGCTTCCTATCAGAGCTACTACACTTCTATATCTCTACTCTCTCTTATATATACATTTTTTATCCGAGCTTCGTTGTTCTGGAAGTTTCTGTAAACTATATTACAGTCGTGAATTTGTCCCTTCACTAAGGCTTTGAATTTTTTGAATGCTTTGTTTCTGCTTCTCTTTGTCTTTCTTTGTCTTTATGTCTGTTTGTATGTCAAATTTGTGAGTGATTCTTCAACGACTCCCCTTCAATCACTAATTTGCATTCTCTGATCTTTCATATATTCTTCTTTTCTTTTATACCTTCCATTTCTTTGAATCTGCTTGTCGTTACTCCATCTAAGCTCTTTGTGAGAATATCTGCTATCTGATCTTTTATAAATGTGTATACTATTTCAATCTCTTTTTCAATTACCTTTTCCCTCAGGAAATGATATTGAATCTCTATGTGTTTTGTTCTTGCATGAAATACTGGATTTGTTGCAAGATACAACGAACACATGTTGTCTCCATGTATGATAGGTATACCTTGATCAATACCCATGCTTTTGAACAAGGTCTACATCCATATCACTTCTTTTGCTGCTTCCACAAGTCCTTTATATTTTGCTTCTGTTGAGGATAAAGCCACTGTGTGTTGCTTCTTTGAACACCAGCTTACAAGCTTATCTCCTAGGTATATCATATACCCATGTGCTTACCTTCTGTCATCTTGACTTCCTGCCTAGTCTGAGTCACTCTAGGCTCTCAGCTGTATATCTGACGTAAAAGGATAATATAATCCTTCCTTTATAGTTCTTTTGATATATCTAAGAACTCTTTGTCCTGCAACCCAATGTTGATCCTTCGGACAATGCATAAAATATGATAGAACTCCCACTGCATAACTGAGATCAGGTCTTGTTAATGTAGCATAAATCAAGCTTCCCACTAACAACTGATACTTCCTCATATCTTTAAACTCTCCACCACCATATTAGTTGAGTTTATGATTTACTTCAAGCGGTGTTGAAGCTTCTCTGCAATTCTCCATGTTAAACTTCTTCAGTAAGTTTAGGAGATATCTTTCTTGCAAAACAAAAACACCATGATCTGTATATGTGACTTCCATTCCAAGAAAGTATGATAACTTTCCTAGGTCACTGATCTTGAACTCTCTTTCAAGTAATCTTTTTACCTCCTTGATTCCTTCATGTGAGGTTCCTGTGATTATTATGTCATCTACATAAATACAAATGTAGATCATACCTTCATCTGTTCTCTTAATGACTAGACTTGCATCAGCCTTTGAGCTTTGGTATCCAAGGTCATTGAGATACTTCATAAGTCTGTAATTCCAAGCTCTTGAATCTTGCTTCAATCCATAGAGAGCTCTTCTTAATCTGCAAACATGATTTGGGTAACTGGAACTTACAAACCCTTCAGGTTGTTCCATGTAAACTTCATCTGATATATATCAATTGAGAAATGCATTCTTGATATCCAATTGACTTAGCTTCCATCCTTTTGATGTTGCTATAGCAATCAATGTCCTTATGGTTGACATCTTTGCCACCGGACTAAATGTCTCATCATAATCTATGCCATGCGTCTGAGCATAGCCTTTGACCACCAGTCTAGCTTTGTATCTGGCTATCCTTCCATCTGCAAGTTTCTTAACTTTGTAAACCCATTTATTTCCAATCACTTTCTTACCATTTGGTTTTGGAACAAGATCCCAAGTCTTGTCCTCCTCAAGCGCTTTAAACTCCTCCTTCATTGCTTCTTCCCATTTTTCCTTACCTTTTGCTTCACTCTAATTCTGAGGTTCTTCATCTTCCTTTACTAAGTAAGCATAGTTTTTCTGAGTTGGTTGTTTCCTTACTCTGTTTGACCTTCTTAGCTCATATTCTTCATGTGTATCTGAATACACTTCTTCATCAAATCTTGGTCCATCTTCATGTCTCACAACTGTCCATCTTCCTTTTTCTTTCCTTCTTATCTCTTCTTCAACTGTTTCATCATTATACTCTATGTCTGTATACCAACTTTTTCCTTCGTCAAATATTACATCTCTGGAAATAATAAACTGTTTGGTTAGAGGACTCCATAACCTGTAACCCATCTGTTTTTCATCATATCCGATGAATACATATTTTTCAGCTTTTGGTTCAAGCTTATGTCTCAACTGTGATGGTACATAAGCATAGGCAACTGATCCAAACACTTTGCAATGATCAAGTGTTGGTTTCTTGCCCCACCAAGCTTCATAAGGGGTCATCCCATTTAGAGTTGTACATGGTAATCTATTTACGAGATATGTAGCTGTATTTACAGCCTTAGCCCAAAGATAATATGGACAATTCTTCTCCTTTAGCATTGCTCTTGCAAACTCAATTAGAGTTCGGTTTCTTCTTTCTGCTACTCCATTTTTTTGTGGTGTATACCTGCAAGTTATTTCTCTTTTGATACCTGCATTCCACAGATAATCATTGAACTCTCGAGAAAAATATTCTCCTCCTCCATCAGACCTTAGTCTTTCGAGTTTCTGTCATGTAAGTCTTTCAGCATATGCATGAAAATGCCTGAAAGCTTCAAATACTTCTGACTTCTCTTTCAAACATAAAGAGTTATCCTTCTTGTTGCATCATCAATAAAAAGAACATATTACCTTGACCCGTTGATAGATCCTTCTTTTTTTGGTCCCCATACATCTGTAAGTATGAGTTCTAACACGTCATCGTGTTTGTACCCTTTATTCTGAAATGGTAACGTGTGGGCTTTTCCCATCTGACAGGCTTTGCACTTGTGAATCATATGTTGATTCTTCATATTTGGTAATCCTCTCACAGATTGTTTTTCCACCATAGTTTTGATTCCCGTTTCATTAAAATGTCCTAACCTCTTATGCCAGAGGTCTAGTTCTGTAAATGCTTTATCACCATGTGTGATCAAGGCTTGACCAACATTGCCTTGTACTTTAAGAGTAAAAAGTCTACCTTCCTTTTTACCATGGACAATTTGATTGCATCCATTCTTTGGATCTTCAACAAATACTCGTTCATTTGTAAACCTGACTTGAAAACCTTTTTCTACTATCTGTCCCATGCTAATCAGATTCTTCCGAATTCTTGGAACATACAAAACATTTGTTAGTAGGTCAGCTCCATTCTTACACTTTACTTTTCCAATTGACCTTACATTATGTTTTGTGTTATCTCCTGTCTGTACTGTATGATTTGAAATACCTCCTTCAAGTTCTGATAACAATTCTATATTTCATGACAAATGATTTCAACAACCAGAGTCAATATAGAATACCTTGAGGTCTTCATTCTCTGACATACTTATTGAGTTCATCATCAACGTTGTATGGCTCTCATTCTGTGTATCACTTGCATAGTTGTAGTAGGTAGTGTTGTGAGACTGATTCTGTCCCAACTTCTTTCTCCACCTCTACCATATCCGCCTCTTTGGCTTTGTCTTCCTCTTTGATATCTTCCCCTTCTGCCTCTACTATTATTGTTCTGATTTTGACTTGATCCTTGAGAACTATGCCATCAATCATGGGCCAAATGATTGCTTACTCCACAGATCCAACAAGTATTCATGTTGTTAATCTGATTACCTCTTCCTTTACCTCTACTTTTACTTCTTATGTTACCTCTTCCTCTTGCAAAATTTTCTTGAGTAGACATCTCTTCTTCAACTTTTTCTTTACCTTTATCACCTTTCTTCTTATTCTTTGCATACATAACCGAACTGTCCTTTGTCTTCGTCTGTCTTCAAATCTTTCTCAAGCGTTAACATTAGTCCAAGCAACTGATTTAAATCTGGTACAAAATGATTTAAAGAAAGTTTAGTTGAGAGTACGAAAGGTTTCCACCGTTCATCTCCTCTCAGTCCTGCAAGCACTTGTGTTATCAACCTGTGATCTTGGATATCTTCATCAATAGATCCAAGACTGCCCACCAAGTCTTTCATCTTGGTGACATAATCACTAATGCTTTGACTTTGCTTTTTTTTGAACCTTGTAAACTCTGACCATAAGCTAGCCTTCCTAGCTTTCGTCGTATTTTAGAAATGATCTTCCAATGCACTCCATATGTCTTCCGCTTTCTCTAGACCTCTAATGTGCGGTAGTAGATGATTTGTAATGGTATTGTAAATATAAGCTCTTGCCGTTGCAACTTTCTTCTGCCACAGCTTCAAAGCTTCTAACCCTTCTTTCTTTGGTGACTATTGTCTTCGAAAGTCGGCTTCTTTTCTTCTCCTGTCACATATATCATTAAGTCCTTACTCATAAGTAAAGCTTCCATGCACATTACCCATGCGAGATAATTATCTTTGTCCAATTTGTCAATAGAGATATGATCTGCCATAATCTTCCTGTTTCTGTTACTTCCGGTGAGTGTAATGTTAAAAATTTTTACCTTTTACAAACCTTTACGCTTGAGAATGACTTTGGAACACTTCTCTGATTCCGTTTGTTGTTGATCACCTCAGCTTTCACCTTTCTTGTGAAAGTTCTTCGAATTCTCTTGTATCTTCACTTCCGTTTACTCTTGAGGACCTTCTCTTCTCTTCAGAACCTTTTGTGCTCTGATACCACCTGTAGAGCTCTAACTACTTGTTGACGTCTAACAGCTTATCATCAATTGTTGAGCTCTTCTAATACTTGTTAACGCGGCGAGTGAGGTTAACTAGCTAAAGCTCAACTGTGGAGTTCACCACGCCACAAGAACTAAGCTAGAGTGATATTAGAATACCTCTATAATCATAAGTAGCTTAGCAAATTTCTTGAAACTGAAAGCTTTACAACTGTGTTTTAAATTCACCGGAATATTACGGGTATTTCATCAGACTGTTACCGGACTGTCACCGTAATCTAACCGTAATTGCACCGAAATCTTACCAGAATCAACTACAATTCTGTTTGTAGTTACTTCAAATGATTGTTGATGAAGTAAGGAAGTAATACCTGAGCTTCCTTCAGTGAATGAACACTATCTGAAGTTTAAGAAAAAACTTCACGAGTTCTCAATGTCTTTACTTTCAGACACAGTACTGTGCGTACTTGTCTCGTTTCACAGAAGTCTTTTGATCAACTTATAGTTGAGACTACTGGCTTCAAGTTGAGCTATCTCTCATGAAAAACTTTACACTATGTTAAGAGATCTAACTTGTAGATGTACCAAAAAACTTTTACTGAGAAAATTGTAACTATTAACTAACTTTCACAGTAACTTGAAATCACTCAGATTTCTTCACATACGAAGAATGCGCTCAAACTTCCACATGAACATGTGTTTTCTATTAGAGAAGATGTGTACAAAAATAGCTTGGCCTCACTTTGCTCATAACTATGGAAAACTCTCCTACTCTGAGTAGTTATGCCTTACCATCTCTCTCAGATGAATACCCAACAGTTTAGGTTCTATTATTCATCTCTACATCCGCAATCTCTGGCGTCTACTACAAATGTGCTTCTAAGCTTCCTATTTGAGCTACTACGCTTCTATATCTCTACTCTCTCTTATATATACATTTTTGATCCGAGCTTCGTTGTTCTGGAAGTTTCTGTAAACTATATTACACTTGTGAATTTGTCCGTTCACTAAGGCTTTGAATTTTCTGAATGCTTTGTTTGTGCTTCTCTTTGTCTTTCTTCGTCTTTATGTCTGTTTGTATGTCAAATTTGTGAGTGATTCTTTAACAGCTCCCCCTCAATCACTAATTTGCATTCTCTGATCTTTCATATATTCTTCTTTTCTTTTATACCTGCCATTTCTTTGAATCTTCTTGTCTTTACTCCATCTAAGCTCTTTGTCAGAATATCTACTATCTGATCTTTTGTAGATGTGTATACTATTTTAATCTCTTTTTCAATTACCTTTTCCCTCACGAAATGATATTGAATCTCTATGTGTTTTGTTCTTGCATGAAATACTGGATTTTTTGCAAGATACAACGAACTCATATTGTCTCTATGTATGATAGGTATACCTTGATCAATACCCATGCTTTTGAACAAGGTCTGCATCCATATCACTTCTTTTGATGCTTCTAGAAGTCCTTTATATTCTGCTTGTGTTGACGATAAAGCCACTGTGTGTTGCTTCTTTGAACACCAACTTACAAGCTTATCTCCTAGGTATATCATATACCCATGTGTTGACCTTCTGTCATCTTGAATTCCTGCCCAGTTGGAGTCACTGTATGCTCTCAGCTTAAAAGGATAATATAATCCTTCCTTTATAGTTCTTTTGATATATCTAAGAACTCTTTGTCCTGCAACCCAATCTTGATCCTTCGGACAATGCATAAACTGTGATAGAACTACCACTGCATAACTGAGATCAGGTTTTGTTAGTGTAGCATAAATCAAGCTTCCCACTAACCATTGATACTTCCTCATATCTTTAGACTTTGCACCACCATATTTTTTGAGTTTATGATTTACTTCAAGCGGTGTTGAAGCTTCTCTGCAATTCTCCATGTTAAACTTCTTTAGTAAGTTTAGGAGATATCTTTCTTGCAAAACATATACACCATGATCTGTATATGTGACTTCCATTCCAAGAAATTATGATAACTTTCCTAGGTCATTGACCTTGAACTCTCTTTCAAATAATCTTTTTACCTCCTTGATTCCTTCATCTTAGGTTCCTGTGATTATTATGTCATCTACATAAATACAAATGTAGATCATACCTTCATCTGTTCTCTTAATGAGTAGACTTGCATCAGCCTTTGAGCTTTGGTATCCAAGGTCATTGAGATACTTCACAAGTCTATAATTCCGAGCTCTTGAAGCTTGCTTCAATCCATAGAGAGCTCTTCTTAATTTGCAAACATGATTTGGGTAACTAGAAATTACAAACCCTTCAGGTTGTTCCATGTAAACTTCATCGGATATATATACATTCAGAAATACATTCTTGATATCCAATTGACTTAGCTTCCATCCTTTTGATGCTACTATAGCAATCAATGTCCTTATGGTTGACATCTTTGCCACCAGACTAAACGTCTCATCATAATCTATGCCACATGTCTGAGCATAGCCTTTGACCACAAGTCTAGCTTTGGATCTGGCTATCCTTCCATCTCCAAGTTTCTTAACTTTGTAAACCCATTTATTTCCAATCACTTTCTTACCATTTGGTTTTGGAACAAGATCCCAAGTCTTGTTCTCCTCAAGCGCTTTAAACTCCTCCTTCATTGCTTCTTCCCATTTTTCCTTACCTTTTGCTTCATTGTAATTATGAGGTTCTTCATCTTCCTTTAATAAGTAAGCATAGTTTTTCTCAGTCAAAAAAGAAGTGTCATAGGAATACCTTGTTCGTTGTTTCCTTACTCTGTTTGACCTTCTTAGCTCATATTCTTCATGTGTATCTGAATACACTTCTTCATCAAATCTTGGTCCATCTTCATTTCTCATACCTGATCCGATCGTGGACGTACTCGCGTGCATATGATCTTCATCTCCATTCACCTGCATATGTGATTTTCCTTTTTCTTTCCTTCTTATCTCTTCTTCAACTCTTTCATCATTATACTCTATGTATGTATACCAACTTTTTCCTTCGTCAAATGTTACATCTCTGGAAACAATAAATTGTTTGGTTAGAGGACTCCATAACCTGTATTTCATCTGTTTTTCATCATATCCGCTGAACACATATTTTTTAGCTTTTTGTTCAAGCTTATGTCTCAACTGTGATGGTACATAAGGATAGGCAACTAATCCAAACACTTTGTAATGATCAAGTGTTGGTTTCTTGCCCCACCAAGCTTCATAAGGGGTCATCCCATTTAAAGGTATACATGGTAATCTATTTACGAGATATGTAGCTGTATTTACAACCTCAACCCAAAGATAATTTGGACAATTCTTCTACTTTAGCATTACTCTTGCAAACTAAAGTAGAGTTCGGTTTCTTCTTTCTGCTACTCCATTTTGTTGCGGTGTATACCTACAAGTTATTTCTCTTTTGATACCTGCATTCCATAGATAATCATTGAACTCTCGAGAAAAATATTCTCCTCCTCCATCAAACCTTAGTCTTTTGAGTTTCTGTCGTGTAAGTCTTTCAGCATATGCATGAAAATGCCTGAAAGCTTCAAATAGTTCTGACTTCTCTTTCAAAACATAAAGAGTTATCCATCTTGTTGCATCATCAATAAAAAGAACGTAATACCTTGATTTGCTGATAGATCCTTCTTTTGTCGGTCCCCATACATCTGTATGTATGTGTTCTAACACATCATCGTGTGTGTACCCTTTCTTCTGAAATGGTAACCTGTGGGCTTTTCCCATCTGAGAGGCTTCGCACTTGTGAATCATATATTGATTCTTTATATTTGCTAATCCTCTTATGGATTGTTTTTCCACCATAGTTTTGATTCCTATTTCATTAAAATGTCCTAACCTCTTATGCCAGAGGTCTAGTTCTGTAAATGCTTTATCACCATGTGTAATCAAGGCTTGACCAACATTCCCTTGTACTTTAAGAGTAAAAAGTCTACCTTCCTTTTTACCATGGACAATGTGATTGTATCCATTCTTTGGATCTTCAACAAATACTCCTTCATTTGTAAACCTGACTTGAAAACCTTTTTCTACTATCTATCCCATGCTAATCAGATCTTCGGAGTTGTTGGAACATACAAAACATTTGTTAGTAGGTAAGCTCCATTCTTACACTTTACTTTTCCAATTGACCTTACATTATGTTTTGTGTTATCTCCTGTCTGTACTGTATGATTTAAAATACCTCCTTCAAGTTCTGATAACAATTCTGTATTTCCTGACAAATGATTTGAACAACTAGAGTCAATATAGAATACCTTGAGGTCTTCATTCTCTGAAATACTTATTGAGTTCATCATCAACGTTGTATGGCTGTCATTCTGTGTATCACTTGCATAGTTGTAGTAGGTAGTGTTGTGAGACTGATTCTGTCCCCAACTTCTTTCTCCACCTCTACCATATCCGCCTCTTTGGTTTTGTCTTCCTCTTTGATACTTCCGCTTATGCCTCTACTGTTATTGTTCTGATTTTGACTTGATCCTTGAGAATTATGCCAGCAATCATGAGCCAAATGATTGCTTAATCCACAGATCCAACAAGTCTTCTTGTTGTTAGTCTGATTACCTCTTCCTTTACCTCTACTTTACTTCTTACGTTACATCTTCCTCTTGCAAAATTTGCTTGGTTAGACATCTCTTCTTCATCTTTTTCTTTACCTTTATCACCTTTCTTCTTATTCTTTGCATACATAGCCGAACTATGTCCTTTATCTCCGTTTGTCTTCAAATCTTGCGCAAACCTTAACATTGGTCCAAGCAACTGATTTAAATCTGGTACAAAATGATTTAAAGAAAGTTCAATTGAGAGTAGGAAAGGTTTCCACCGTTCATCTCCTCTCAGTCCTGCAAGCACTTGTGCTATCAACCTGTGATCTTCGATATCTTCATCAATAGATCCAAGACTGTCCACCAAGTCTTTCATCTTAGTGACATAATCACTAATGCTTTGACTTTGCTTTTTCTTGAACGTTGTAAACTCTGACCATAAGCTAGCCTTCCTAGCTTTCTTCGTATTTTGGAAATGATCTTCTTGTGCACTCCATATGTCTTCCGCTTTCTCCAGACATCTAATGTGCGGTAGTAGATGATCTGTAATGGTATTGTAAATATAAGCTCTTGCCGTTGCATCTTTCTTCTGCCATAGCTTCAAGGCTTGTAACTCTTCTTTCTTTGGTTGATTATCGTCTTCGAAAGTCGGCTTCTTTTCTTCTCCTGTCACATATATCATTAAGTCCTTACTCATAAGTAAAGCTTCCATGCGCATTACCCATGCGGGATAATTATCTTTGTCCAATTTGTCAATAGAGATATGATCTCCCATAATCTTCTTGTTTCTGTTACTTTCGGTGAGTGTTATGTTAAAAAGTTTTACCTTTTACAAACCTTTACCCTTGAGAATGACTTCGGAACACTTCTTTGATTCCATTTGCTGTTGATCACCTCAGCTTTCACATTTCTTCTGAAAGTTCTTCCAATTCTCTTGTATCTTCACTTTCATTTACTTTTGAGGACCTTCTCTTCTCTTCAGAACCTTTTCTACTCTGATACCACTTGTAGAGCTCTATCTACTTGTTGACGTCTAATAGATTATCATCAACTTTTGAGCTCTTGTAATACTTGTTAACGCGGCGAGTGAGCTTAACTAGCTAAAGCTCAACTGCAAAATTCACCATGCCACAAGAACTAAGCTAGAGTGATACTAGAACACCTCTATAATCATCAGTAGCTTAGCAAATTTCCTGAAACTGAAAACTTTACAACTGTGTTTTAAATTCACCGGAATATTACCGAAACTTCACCGGACTATTATCGGACTGTCACCGTAATCTAACCGTAATTGCACCGGAATCAACTGCAATTTTGTTTGTAGTTACTTCAAATGATTGTTGATGAAGTAAGGAAGTAATACCTGAGCTTCGTTCAGTGAATGAACACTATATGAAGTTTAAGAAAAAACTTCACTAGTTCTGAATGTCTTTACTTTCAGACACAGTATTGTGCGTACTTGTCTCATTTCACAGAAGTCTTTTGATCAACTTATAGTTGAGACTACTGGCTTCAAGATGAGCTATCTCTCATGAAAAACTTTACACTATGTTACAAGATCTAACTTGTAAATGTACCATAAAACTTTTACTGAGAAAACTATAACTATTAACTAACTTTCACAGTAACATGAAATCACTCAGATTTTCTGACATATGAAGAATGCGCTCAAACTTCCACATGAACATGTGTTTTTTATTAGAGAAGATGTGTACAAAAATAGTTTGGCCTCACTTTGCTCATAGCTATGGAAAACTCTCCTACTCTGAGTAGTTATTCCTTACCATCTCTCTTAGATGAATACTCAAGAGTTTAGGTTCTATTATTCATCTCTACATATGCAATCTCTGGCGTCTACTACAGATGCGCTTCTAAGCTTCCTATTTATGCTACTATGCGTCTATATTTCTACTCTCTCTTATATATACATTCTTGATCCGAGCTTCGTTGTTCTGGAAGTTTCTGTAAACTATATTACAGTCGTGAATTTGTCCCTTCCCTAAGGCTTTGAATTTTCTGAATGCTTTGTTTCTGCTTCTCTTTGTCTTTCTTCGTCTTTATGTCTGTTTGTATGTCAAATTTGTGAGTGATTCTTCAACAAATACATAGGACAATTGTATGTCCTTCTAAGTAGCTTCTCTCTCATATAATGATAATGCACTTCTATGTGCTTATTCCTTGCATGATATACAAGATTAGCAGCCAAATGTAGTGAACTAGTATTATCTCCAAAGATTATGGGAGTGTATGTATGTAGCCCCAAGTTTGAGTAGAGTAGCGTTAACCACATTGCCTCTTGTGTTGCATTTGCAAGTCCCCTATATTTAGCTTCAGTTGATGACAGTGCCACAATTGGTTATTTTTTAAAGACCATGAAATCAACTTAGATCCCGGAAAAGATAAGTAGCCAAAGGTTCTCCTCCTAATATTTTGAGCTAGCCCAATTCGCATCAGATTATAGCTTGATATCCAAGCAGATGTAAACAGATAAAATAGCCCTTCATTTATGGTACCCTTCAAGTACTAAGATCCTTTTTGCAATTTCCATGTGAGGTTCTCTTGGTGTATGCATGAATTGACTCAATGTACTCACCCCATAGCATATATCCACTCATGTTAGGTTTGCATAATTGAGACTCCCAACAAGACTTTGATAACCTGTAATGCCTCCAATCAGCTCTCCTTCATGAGCACTGAGTTTGTGATTCAATTCCATGGGTGTACCCGCAATTTTTGCGTTTTCCATTTTGAACTTAACTAGCATATCATGGATGTATTTTCTCTGAATAATGAAAACACCAGAATCTATATAAACAATCTCTAAACCAAGAAAATATTTGAGCAACCCAAGATCATTCACCTTGAGCTCCTCCTTCATTTGAACTTTAATCTTCTTGATGCCACTGGCATCATTTCCTGTAATGATAATGTCATCCACATAAACACATAGACAAATAACCTCTAAATTAGTCTTCTTAATGAACAATGAAGAATCTACCTTGCTTACAACAAAACCTTGGTCCTGCAAGTATGTGAGCAGCCTATGGTTCCAAGCTCTAGGAGCTTGCTTTAAACCATACAGTGCCTTCATTAATTTACATACATAATTAGGTTTGTCTTTGTCTTCATATCTTGGTGGTTGAGCCGTGTAGACCTCTTCAGAGATCCACCCTTTAAGGAACGCACTTTTAAAATCTAATTGGTACAAGTTCCAATTCTTTGAAGTAGCAATACTTACTAAAACTTTGATGGTTGGCATTTTGGCTACAGGTGAGAAGGTCTCCTCATAATCCACTCCATGGGTTTGAGCAAACCCCTTTGCTACTAGCCTTGCTTTATACCTATTTAGTGTGCTATCTTAATTCTTTTTTTCTTTGTAAATCCACGTGGATCCTATTACCTTCATGAATGGTTTTATGGGAACCAAAATCACAAGTGCTATTTTCTTGAAGTGCTTCAATTTCTTCCTGCACAACTTCTCTACATTCTTCCCTTTTGTTAGCTTCTTCAAATATAGATGGTTCCTGTGACAAAGACTCCTTAGCCATGTATATAGAATGCTTGGTGACTAGTGATGTGTCATAGCCATACCTTATAGGTTTCTTCGTTTCCCTTTGAGATCCTCTAAGTGCTTGATTGGATGACTCTGGAATGTCTTGCAATTTTTTTAACTTTTCTTTGCCCTTGGACTTCCAAGCTTCAAAATCAATTTGTTCTTTATCTTCTGAGTTGACATCCTTTGATGTATGTGATTCTTCTTTGGTCAAATTTGGAAAATCATTCTCCAAATCATAGGGTAGCTTTATTCTCTTGCAATCATCTTCAAATCAAGAGTTATTTTCATCAAATACCACATCTCTACTAACTATAAATCCTTTGTTAGTGGGATTTTATAATCTATATCCTTTATGGCTTTGATCATAGCCAATAAATATGCATCTTTTAACTTTTGGATCAAGTTTTTCCCTAATCTATGAGTGTATGTGTGCATAAGAAATGCACCCAAAGATCTTACAATGATCTAAAGAAGGTCTCCTGCCATTCCATGCCTCATAAGGTGTCATCCCATCTAGAGACTTGGATGGAAGTCTATTGATTAAGTAAGTGGCTATGGAAACAACCTATGCCCACAGATAGTTAGGAAGTTTTTTCTCATTCAACATTGATCTTGCAGCCTCTACTATTAATCTTTTGCTTCTCTCTGCCACTCCATTTTGTTCAGGAGTGTACCTTGTTGTAATCTCTATCTTTATGCCCCTATCTTGTAAGAAGGAGTCAAAATCATGTGAAAAATACTCACCACTCCATCAAATTTGAGCCTCTTCAAGATTTTACCTGTTTGATTCTTAACCAATGCCAAATACTTCTTGAAGCAAGTAAAGAATTCATCTTTATGCTTCATAAAATAAAGGATTTTCCACTTACTATAGTCATCTATGAATGAAACATAATATCTTGACCCTAAAATTGATGGCTTTCTACCAGGACCCCACACATCTATGTCTACAAGCTCTAGGTAGTCTTCATACATGTACCCTCTTTTGTTGAATGGTTGCCTATGTGACTTGCCAAATTGGAATGCTCCACATTTGTAAATCATGTGTTGCTTGGACACATTTAGGATGCCAAGCACACTCTGATCCCTGCATATTTGCTTCAATGTCCTTTCACCTATATGCCCTAGTCTCTTATGCCATATCTCCAATTCAGATAGGGTTTGATCCTTATAATTTAAGAGAGCAATATTTCTTGTATCTTCAACTTCAAATAATATCCCTAAGTACAAAGTACCACCACATATGAGTGAATCATGTATGTGGTAACACGGGGAAAAAAACCTCTAGCCAGCACCAGAGTAAAAAGTGCCCATGTATAGGGAAAATGTTCACATCAAAGATACTCGAGGAACACACAAGTGTAACAACCCCCCCTAGAGTGAATGATGTGAACACATACAAGGAGTGACAGATCAGCCCCCACAAGGTAGTAAGCCTAAAGCTTTGCAAAAAGCTTCAAACTTTTCCAGTGGAAGAGCTTTGGTGAATATGTCAGCCACATTATCTTGTGTAGGCACATATACCAAATCAATATCTCCTGCATGAAGGAACTCTCTCACATAGTGATAATGCACCTCAATATGTTTGGTCCGTGCACATTCGGTTTTATGCAACAGCCAAAGCACTGTGACTATTAGCGAGAATATGTGTAGCAGCATCAATCTCCATGCAAAGATCCATCAATAGGCATCTCAGCCATATACACTCCACTGTAGCTATGAAAATTGCCCTGTACTCAGCTTCACAACTCGATGTTGCCACTATAGGTTGCTTCTTACTCAACCAAGATATGCATGAGTCTCCAAGGAAAAAGCAATTACCACTAGTGGACATGCAAGTATCATAACAACCAGCCCAATCACTATCTGTAAAAGCATGCAAGCATGGACGAATGTCCCTTTCATAAAAGAGACCTAAGCTCAAAGTGCCTCGGAGATATCTAAACACACATTTCACCCCTTGCCAATGCTTAATGCCAGGGCTATGCATGAATCGATTCAATTGGGAAACTGCATACTATATATCCGACCTTGTGTTGCATGCATATATAAGACATCCCACAACTTGCTGATAAAGAGAAGTGTCAAATACATCACTAGAATCCTCAACTGAGAACCTGAATCCTGTCTCAACTGGTGTGGAAACTGGCTTGCAATCCTCAAATGCAAAATGCTGAAGTAGTTTTTCAATATACTTTGCTTGATGCATAACAATTCCCCCCTCAACGGATACAAACTGGATGCCATGATAGTAGCTCAAAAGACCAAGATAAGTGACATCAAAAGTATGCTGCAAATTAGCCATAAGAATGTCAAGTTTTGCATCACATGACCCAGTCAAGAGTATGTCATTGACATAAAGAACAAGCACTATAAGATCAGCCCCATTTTTGCGTACATAGAGTGTGCTTTCAATCGGACTACATGTGAAGCCAAGAGCAATCAAGTGCTTATGGATTTTGTCATACCATGCACGTGGAGCTTGCTTCAGACCATACAAGGCTTTATGCAAGTGACAAACCATATATTCTTTCCCTTTCAGAGCAAATCCAGGAGGTTGCTTCACATAAACCTCTTCTTGCAAATCACCATTCAAGAAGGCTGTTTTTATGTCCAACTGATGCACTTTCTAACCTCGATGGGCAACCAATGCAACCACGGTACGAATGGTAGTCATGCGTGAAGTAGGTGCAAAATTTTCCTCATAGTCAATGTCATATTGTTGCGCATATCCTTTGGCAACCAATGTAGCTTTGTAGCGATCAATGCTACCATCATATTTTCTCTTAATCTTGTAAACTCACTTTGTACCAATGGCATTCTTTCCTTTTGGCAATTCACATAACTCCCAAGTACCATTCCTATGTATGGAATCCATTTCTGATTGCATATCACTCATCCATTGTGGATCATCACATGCATCTTCAAAAGAAAGTGGCTCTTCATTACATGTTGTAGCAATAAGAGAATAATCCACAAAATTACTTGATGCATGGTGAGAGCTTGATCTTGTTCTACCACGTAAAGGTGCACTCAATTTGATGTCGTGCAAAGTTTGTTTCAGCCACTTTGGCATAGATTGTGCACTCTTGATAGACATGCGTTCATTATGTAATACATCTTCAACATGTACATCATGCATGGGCTGAATTTCATGCTCATTTTCAACCATATTTTGATGCAAATGTTCAGCCATATGTGGCTTTGACATTTTTTGGCTGAATTTTTTCAGCCATGTTTGGCTGGAAATTCTCTACATTTTCAGCCCTATTTGGCTGGAATTTTTCAGCCCTTTGAACCTGAATTGGCTGCTCTACATGACCATAGTCAAGCACACTATTTTGGAACAAAGGCCTGAGTGTATTGAACACATCTTGTGAGCTAATTGTTGGCTATTTTGTGCATTCAAGTAGAGGGAAAACTGAATTTTCAGCAAATGCCACATCTCAACTCACAATAATTGTGTTTGTCAATGGATGGTACAAATGATATCCCTTACTTTCAGCACTATAACCAAAAAATATACATTTCTTTGCCTTGTCATCAAGTTTGTGACGTTGTTGTGATGGCACAAGAGCATATGCCAAACAACCAAACACACGCATATGACTAACGATATGCTTATGACCATTCCAAGCCTCATAAGGAGTGATGAATCTCAATGCTTTTGTAGGGCAGCGATTCAACACATAATTTGCACACATGACCGCTTCCATTCGAAACTTATCAGGAAGATGCTTTCCTTTAACCATACATCGTGCCATTTCAAGTAGAGTTCTATTTTTACGCTCCGCAACACCATTTCCTTGAGGTGTATATGGCACCGTACATTGGTGTGAAATACCTCTTTCATAAAGAAAAGCATTAAACTCACGTGACATGTATTCACCACCACGATCCGTGCATAGAGTCAAAAGCTTTTGTGAAGAAAAATTTTCAGCCATAGCTAAAATTGCTTTGAAGCAAGAAAATACCTCATTCTTTGCTTTCATAGGATACACCCATGTATGGCGAGTAGCATCATCAATGAAGGTAACAAAATATACATGCTTCCCAAAAGATGGAGTCTTGATGGGACCACATACATCACTATGAACAAGCTTCAATTTTCTTGTAGTGTGTGTATGACTATCTTTTGGAAAAGAAGCACGATGCATTTTTCCAAGAATGCAACCTTCACATGCATGCTTTTCAATGGACTCAAGTGTAGGCAAGACAATAACCATGTCTTTCTTTTGCAAGTATAGCAAACTATTGAAGTTCAAGTGACCAAAACGAGCATGTCAAAGCTCTATTTCAGCCATGGAAGAAGTATGAGCAACCAAGGCATTCGAGACAGCCCTTTTGTATGTATCCATGCAATACAAACCATTACATAATGTACCAGACATCACGATAACATCGCCATTGCTGAAATCATGAACCATACACTTATCATCAACAAAGTGTACATGAAGTCCAACTTTGGCAATCAACGGAAATGAAATTAAGTTCTTCTTGATACCGGGCACATACAATGCATTTTTCAAGAGAATCACACCTCCATTTGCAGCCGTAAGCTCAATTTCTCCTACTCCAATGATAGGATAGGAGGCATTGTTTGCACACACCACATGTCCTCCTTTGGGTGCATCTTTCAAAGAGGCAAAAAATATTTTGCATGATGTTATGTGCTTTGAAGCACCACTATCAAAGAACCAATCCGAATCAGCCTCACTCACAACCATACATTTAGAATGCAAAGAAGCATCATAATGACATGTAACAACACATGCCCAAAAATCTTGAGCCATGTTAGCTTCATCATTCTTTACATTTGCTGAATTTTCAGCAATAGACATTACGGGTTCCTTCTTCTTTTCATTGCATTTAACAAGCTTTCTACACTCATCAATAGTATGACCAGCCTTTTGACAATATTTGCATTTCTTCTTCTTTTGCAAATCACCACCGTTAGAGGAATGAGTGGAAGAGGAAGCTTGAGGCTTTGTTTTTGATGAACCCAAAGCTCAAACATACTTGCTTTTCCCTTTTTGTGAGATAGCAAGTGTTTGTGTTCCCTCAATCAAACCACTCCTATTCACTCTAGATTGCTCTTCTTGCAAAAGAAGAGACACAACCTCATCAATTGCATACATATTAGGATTTCCTTTTGCAACCAAACGGAGTGTAGTAGCAAAGCTTTGAAAAGATTCCGGTAATCCTTTCAACAATGTAGAAATGAGTGATGCATCCAGAATAATCTCATCTATGTTTGCCAAGAAGAAGCTCCATCTGTGACAGTAGACTGTGAAGTAGAAGCACTTGTGAGTCTTCGATCTACATCTGCCACTATGTTCCAAAGTTGTTTAGCAACAAGAACATGCTTCATCATGTAAGACCACATCGGATAGTTGGTCCCATCAAGCTTATCTTCAGCTTGAAGCATGACAAACAAATCATTGTTGCCTGCCATTTCATTAAGGAACAAGAAAGTGAAAAAAACTTTACTATGATGAAAGCTGAAATGAGTGCTGAAATTTCAGGTCACAAACCATCACTCTGATGGTGATTCTGATTGCACGAATGGCTTCAAAATGGGGGTAAAACTCTAGCACACCTGATGGAAATGTTTCTTGCCTGCAGAAATTCATAGTTCTATGCTCCAAAGTCGATTTGCACTCTTAAAAGTGTGCAAGCGCTGCGATGCGAAAAATCAAAACTTGAGAAGGAGCTGAACCTACTCTCATACCACTGTTGGCTGTGTGTAGAAGTGCGAGAGACACACGAGAAGCACACACAAGGAGCATAAATGCAGCAAGACACACGGAGAAGATGATGGTTGGAATAGCTCTCTCTATTGATGATGAACTAAACTGACGTAAGAGCTGAATAATATCCCTAAGTACAAAGTACCACCACATATGAGTGAATCATGTATGTGGTAACATGGGGAAAAAAACCTCTAGCCAACACTAGAGTAAAAAGTGCCCATGTATAGGGAAAAGGTTCACATCAAAGCTACTCGAGGAACACATAAATGTAACAGGTTGTAATTGTGATGGCAGTTGTTTCCTACTTATTGAACCTGCCTTGCAGTCTGCTTCAATGTGTCTGCCATTCTCTTAGGATCTAAAATGCTAAGATGAATAAGTACTTCTCTATTCAAAGAATTTCACTTAAGATTTGTTCCGTTCACATTTAAATGTACAAAAAATATTTTAAAAACATTCATAAAACATTCAAAAAAACTTTAAAAACTAACAATAAGAATAAAAAAATTAAGCACGATATAACAAAATGAATTGAAAATTTATTTGATGAGAGAGGAAATTTAAAAACCTTCACAATCAAATTTTGATAAGAAATAATGTATGGTGGGAGTTCGTAATATATTTCCAAGTGGAACCCTCATGGAATCTTTGTACATGCCATTGGGCATAATGTAATGTTCTTGATAATGACATCCACTTCTCTCTTGCAATATTGTGTCTTTCTTGCAACTTTTGCTATTTGTGACTCATGTGCTCCTTTGATTGCATAATTTCTAGAGAATGTCATACCAAAAAACTAGTTGAAAATTTCTTCTAAATAGTTTGACTGTAGTAGACCACCCCCATGATGGGTGTTTTTAAAGTAAACAACTCTAGCCTTGTAATGTGACTTCTCCATTCCTTGTGTACTAAAACTCTCTAGTGATCCATTCAGTTCATAAAATATGCTCCATGTGCAAAATGAATATGCTATGGTTGGCTCAATAAGATGTACACATAATACTAAAAAACATATTAAGAAATGTAAGCAAAACTTACTATGTAATGTGTAATTTGCTTTGTCCGTGTGATAGTGTGAATGAATGTGTAAACTCCTTCAAAGTCACTTGGAATAATTCTCATTTCAAAGCTTTACCAAAAACCAGACCTATCAAATGTGACAATTGATGTAAGGATGAACAAAATTTCTTTCGCTTATTAATGAGATCAATCTGACTATCATTACTTGTCATAATGGAACATAGGTACCTTTCTAAAGCTCCCATTTTCCATCATCTTGACTATTCACATCACTTTTAAAGAAACTTGCCTTCTTCCCAGTCATGGAAACTTTTAAAATCTCTTGAGACTCACCATACTTCTTAACAACTAAAGATACATAACTACCATGACAACCAATAGAATTAGAAGATCTTCTCATTTTTGAATTCCTACTGTAGACATGTCTAGTGGTTTCATTGCAAATGCATATTGAACATGGAGCTTCAAAAGCTGATCAAAGATCGTCATGAAGGCATGCAAAGTGCAAAAGTGAACGTGGACCAATCCAAATGGAATAATGGAGTTCCAATTATTGATGGTTTTCTCTCAATTTGATTCTTCTAACATTAGACACCACAAAAGACATATCTCCCATTCCATACTATTCCATGAGTCCATGTCATCAATCTCTTGAGGGTCATGAACTCTCATCAATGCCCTTGTGGGCTTAGACTATGTGTTGGATCCTTTGTAAACTTGTGTACAATATGGGCATGGATAGAAAGGAGATGCACCTTGTTTACAACATAACATGCATTTTTTACTCTTAAGGTCTTGAGCCAAATGCCCTTCTACATCAAAATCACTATATCATCTATAAAAATCATTTACCCATGTATTTTAGAAGAAATTACTTATATAATCCATGGAGTCCTACTAAAAATCCATGAAATAGCAGTATTTGTTTATATCACTTAACCACCAGATATCTCTTTTTGATTAGACAATGTAAGTCAAATGGGAAGTGGATCCTAAAATTTTATTACCTGTTGCGTGGTCCATAACTTCATTCATTAGTGTCACACTCAAACTTTCCACTCATTGACCCTTTATAGTTTGGCACTCATCAAGCTCTAGTATGAGCTTTATTTTAATGTTACAATCAACACAAAAGAGGAAAAACTACCTTAATTTAACACTTGAATGTAAGAAAACTTCAAAACCATATAAAATGGAGTAAGGGTACCTTTGATTGTTGAACTATAAAAGTGAACCATTGGTTGTTGAAGATTTTGAAGATCCACAAATATATTATTGAATTTGGTGTAAGTAAATTCTTATGTAGATAAGATTTTTAATTGCTTCTTAGAAATACTTGGATGATAAACCAAGGTAGTCATAGTCTCTTCTATGAATAAATATTGTCCAACAATATGAGCCACATTCTCATTATATATTTTTTTCTTGATAGACACTTTATATGGGTATGGAAAAATATATTGAGAAATACCTTGTGTTTGTAAGCCTTGCTTCAGAAGGTTGTACATTGCAGTATACCCATTTCTATTGATGCCTGCTTCATCACATATTGCCTAAACATCTTGCATTTTGATAAGGTCTTTTAACTTCTATGATAACTTAAATTGAACACCAACTCTAATGCACTTTCCTATGCGTGTGTCTATAATAGAGACTATTTCTTTACTATTTATACAACTATTCATCAACTTGAATTTTTCTTCGATTGATGAAGCACTATGTCTTGAATAAATGACCTACACAATTAAAGATTCAATTTCTAACCTTTATTACAACAAATAAAAGAAAAACAAATACTCATTTCTTGCATTAATATGCCATTTGTGTGCTCCACCATCAATTGAAAGAGCTTCAAAGGATGATAATACTCTTTTCCTATACATACTTTGCCAATGACCAACAATATCAAGAACAAAGTGGGAAGCTGGTTGGAAGGGACTCTAAAGCATGTGTTTTGCAGAGAAAATGTGTTTTCTTATATATGGATGGGTCAAAAAGTATTTTTCCATTGTATATTGTTGGAAATGATGAAATTTGAAAAATTTCAATATTTGGGGGAAGCATAGTTACGTATTTGATGATGTGTCACTCGCTTTTAGAAGGAGTTTGAAATTTCTTCTTTTTCTAAAAAAATGTAAAAATGAGTAAAAAAAGTGATTTCTAAGATATATATTAAAAAATGGGCCCTTTCAAGTAAATATACACTAAAAATGAGACTAAAAGGAAACATTTTTTTATTCACATACATGCATGAGTTTGATGATGTGGAAAGTGTTGGAGTTTGAGGTCTGCAGAAGCACGTGAACAACACAAGGGAGAAGAAGAAGCTTGGAGCACAACACACAATAATAGATGTATTACCACTAGAATGTACAAAGATATATTACTTGTTAGGGTTATAGGCGTATATAAATGCTAGGGGAAAAAACCTCCTAAAGAGGAAAAAAAGTGCCGCGGTGGTCCTAGTGTGTTCACACACATACTACCTAAATATATCAACAAATCTCCCCTAGGAGTGATGTAGTGAACAAAGAGCTAGCACTCATGTATAAAGAAGTGCAAGCCATGTGGAATCAATCCACAAAAGGAAGTAAGCCCAAAGCTTTGTGGAAAGCTTCAAACTTCTCCCTAGGCAGAGCCTTTGTGAAAAGGTCTGCAATGTTGTCCTGTTTGGGCACATATGCCAAACTGATCTCTCCAGCAGAGAACCTCTCCCTAACATAATGATAGTGCACCTCAATGTGCTTAGTACAAGCATGCAGCACAAGGTTCCTCGCAACTACCAATACACTCTAACTATTAGTGAAGATGGTGGTGGTAGAAGACTGAGCAACACCCAAATCAACCATAAGGCATTTGAGCCACATACACTCAATATTCATTGTGAAATCTTCCCTATACTCACCCTCACAACTAGAAGTGGCCACATTAGGCTGCTTCTTCCTCAACCAAGATATATGATAGTTACCAAACATGAAGCAAAAGCCATTAGTGGACACACAAGTGTCTTAGAAACTAGCCCAATGAGAGTCAGAAAAAGCATGTAAATCTGGTGGTAGTGATCCTTCCTTGGGATAAAACAATCCAAGTAGCTGGGTACCACTCAAGTAGCAAAAGATGCACTTAATCACCTATCAATGCTTGAACCCTAGGCAATGCATAAACCTACTTATTTGTGAGACAACAAACTGAATATCTGGTTGAGTAATGCATAACTAAATCAAGCATGCAATAGTGGCTGATAGAGAAATAGCATCAAATGCATCTCCAGAATCATGAAGACTCAACTCTAAACCTATCTTCATAGAAGTGGCAATGGGTTTACAGTGTTCAAGGACAAAATGCTGCAATAATATGTCAATATATTTTGTTTGACACAAAGCTATTCCACCATCAACTTGCATAAACTGAATGCCCAAATAATGATGCAAATGCACCAAATCTGACATCTCAAATGAGGCATGCAAATCAGCAGGCTTAAAATCAGCAATATGCTCCTCGTGAGGACCAATGAGCAACATGTCATCATCATACACAACAATGATTAGAAGCACATCATTTGCATGCTTAACACTAGTGTTGTACTTGGAAACTTTAGTGTCATGAAAAAGAGACATTATTTGATGAATTTTTTAGATTACTAGAAGGAACCATTTATAAATGTAACTATGCAACATGTTAGCATAAGAGTTGAATATTTCTAGAAAAATATATTTTTCACTAAAGGATAGAAAACTAAAATTTATTCACTAATTTTATGATGCTAATTTTATTATTGGCATAAAAATTATAGTGATATCAATTAATGGTAATTTTGAATATTATAAATGCAATAAAGGCTCTTATCTTATGTATGTCAATACTTCTCTATCCATATTTAGAGATTATTAATGATTTTTGCTAAGCTTATGACATAAACTAATCCCATATGTCTCATGATAGTCTTATCATCTATGAATTATTTTGGAAATTGATGGCATGAATATGAATCATTTCTTATTATCAAAATACTATTTAATATTTTTAAAGCTAGAGACTTTTTTTTTAGCAACCTTAGGAGTCAAATTTCTATGTGGATTCTTCAAATTAAACAATGCTACTATTTTTCTATGCTAAGAAAAGGTCATTTGGTAAGAAAATATTGCATAGGCTACATGATTAAAGTTAATATGCTAATTTTGTTATATGAAGTAGTTTATAATGTTTATATAGTTATTTTGATTGATATTATATACCTTATATCATTTAGAAAAGCTAATGTTTTAGGGTGAATTTTTATTCTTCATAAAGTGGAATATGGCTATTCAATGCAATATTGAGATTGTTGGTGGTATGTGAGATAGATACAAAAATAATTGGTTCAAATACATGTACCATAATCATATGATACCATATGATGGGTTTTGCAATAAAACACTAGCCATTTTAGTGTTTGTATGCATCAATATCATATAGAAGGCTCCTCTAGTGTATAACTATATGAGCACCCTATATTGTAGTAGTTTTCTTATTATAAAAATGATTTTTCTAATTCCCAAGACTTGTCTTCAATGATTATATGACTTAAAATAGACATTAGAAAAATTATTTCAATATGAAGATTTCAATATGAAGATTTCTTTGGAGCTAATTGATGTCTCTTTAGTACATGAAAGTAATGGCTTGATAGCATCTTCCACAAAAACAACATCACAACTAACCAAAATGTGTTTACTCTATGGATGATACAGAAGATAACCTTTGCTTTCACAACTGTAACCAACAAAAATACATTTCATTGCTTTATCATCCAATTTCTTGCATTGTTGTTCAAACACTAATGCATATGCTATACAAACAAAAACATGCAAGTGAGCAACAGATGACTTGCAACCATGCCAAGCCTCATATGGAGTGATAGACTGCAATGCTTTAGTGGGACACATGTTAAGTACATATATTGCACACATAACAACCTCAAGCCAGAAACTATGTGGTAAAGCCTAACTCTTGACCATACACTTTGCCATCTCCGTTAGTGACATGTTCTTCCATTCAGCAACTCCATTCTGTTGAGGTGTATACGACATTGTATACTGATGTTTTATCCCACATTCATCCAAAAATGCATTAAAATCAGAAGACATATATTCCCCCCCTACCCCCCGATCAAAATAGAGGGTGCCCATTTTACATGCTGATAGATTTTCAACCAAAAGTAAAAACTATTTGAAGCACATTAACACTTTGGACTTTGCTTTCCATGGATATACCCATGCATTCTTGGAAAAATCATCACAAAAAGTCATGAATTAAAGATAGTTTCCAAAAGAGGTTGTTTGCATAGGACCACAGACATCATGGTGAACAAGCTGCATTTTTTGAGTAACTTGAACTGAACCATCTTTTAGGAATTAGGAACACTACATTTTTCCTAAAATACAACCTTCAAAGACATGTTTACCAGGTGGCTCAAGTTTGAGCAAAGAGGACACCATTTTAGATTTTTGTAGGTGTAGCAAACTAACAAAATTGAGATGACCATAGCCTGCATGCCAAAGCTTTGCATTTGACAAAGCTAGAGAATCTGGAACTGCACATGCCAAATCAGTGACAAATTTTTCATAGTCTATGAGCTTATATAGCCCACAACATAAAAGGCCTGAAGCAATAATGACATTGCCATTTGACAAACCATGAACTATACATTTGTCATCAACAAATTCACAATCAAGCTGATCTTGGCTAAAGATGAAATTGATAATAGATTCTTCTTGATACCTGGCACAAATAAAGCATCCCATAATGTAAAAGAACTACTATCAGGAGTGGTCATAATGATCTTACCAACTCCCATGATAGGATAAGAGGATTTGTTGGTGCATGTGATAGTATTCCTTATAGGGGCAGGCTCAAGTGAAGTGAATAAACTATGCTGCAAGGTAATATGTTTAGTTGCCACACTATCAAAGTACCAAACATCTAAGTCTATTGTAGACATACACTATTCATGAGAGCATGGGTCATAACTACAAATAGTGGTAAATGCACATGCTTCATTCTGCACAAGATTAGCAGACTCTGTTTTGGGTGTAGAGGCCTCTGAAACAACCATTCTAGCCTCTTTCTTCCTTGCCTCTTTAGCAACGAGTTTTGGACAACTCTTTATTGCACGATCATTTCCTTTACATAATTTGCAAAACAATTTCTTCTTTTTTGTTTTCTTCTCATCCCTATCACCCTTCTTTGATTGTGCAAAATTAGCAAATTTTTGCTTACTAGTAGAAGAACTCCATTTACCTTTGCCCTTCTAACTAACCAAGAAAGCTTGATCCGCAACATGCATAATAGACTTGTTCTGCCTAGATTGATCTTCTTGGAAAAGAATAGAGACTAACTTCTCAAATGTTAAGGCATTTGGATTGCCTTCATCATCAAATGAAGAGTAGAAGCAAAACTCTAATATGAATCAAGAAGACCATTCAAAACAGTCTGCACAAATGAACTGTCAAGAAAGACTTCATCAGTAGAAATCAATTGTTCCTTCAAATTTTTGATCTTTTTTAGAAAATTGTCTATGGAATCTCTTTCATTCATGTGCTCACTCTCCAACTGTTTCGGAGGTAAGCAATACAAGCCTCATTCCTTGCCTGGTATAAAGTGGTAAGTGTATGCCAAGCATCCTTAAGTGTTCTACAAGAGTGAATGTGAGGAACAATGGAATGTTTGACAAACAAGGCTATCAATGCATGTTTTTGAGCATCTCTACCAACCCAATGAATTTGCTCTACAATCGGTGCAGTAGGAACCATAACACGAACATGAATATGAAGAATATCACCATCTTCAATGCCATCTGCATCACCTTCAACAACTGTGTTTGTAGGTGTAATAGGACGTTCTTCAACATTGTGCACAATATTCCATGGTCCTTTTGCAACTAATACATGATGATCATATAAGCCCATAATGGGTCATTTGTACCATCCCACTTATCCTCAAGAACCAACATATGGAATACATCACCACTTTCAGCCATGGCCACTGACCAAAATACCCTGATGCAAAAAAATGATTGTATCTCAAAAAGTTGAACAAAACTACCCTGTCCACTTTTGCTAGGCTTGTAGCACTCTTTGAGATGCTTATATTAGTGAATTGAAACATGTACATATCTTTGGCACAAAAAGATGAAATTGCCTACACAAGCACTATGCTAGTGCTTTCAAAGGATGCAACGATCTTAGGTCGTGATTTTGGCACAACAAAGTGAAGTGGTTTTGATCTCCTAATCACCCTAAGTATGCTTACCAATTTTCATGTGATTATTGGACTATGACCTTAGCGGTGTCGATGACGCCTTAGATGAAGCGACGACCTGCTCTGATACCAATTTTTGGAGTTTGAGGTTTGTGAAAGCATGAGAACACCACAAGGAAGAAGAAGAAGCTTGGAGCACAACACACTACTAAATGTATTACCACTAGAATATACAAAACTCTCTTACCTGTTAGGGATATAGGTGTATATAGAACTAGGGGAAAAAACCTCCTAAAGAGGGAAAAAAATGCCTTGACCGTCCTAGTGTGTTCACACACATCACTACCTAAATATATTAATAGAAAGTATATTCTCTTGCTCTCTCTCTAGAAGAAGAAAGAGAGGAGCCTAGTAAAGCCTAAGAAAGAGGTTACTCTAGCCTACTAAAGGTCCCCTTTTAAATGCACTTTGATCCCTTAAATAAGAACAAAATTAGACTTAATCCCAAAAAACTAGGGATCCTTACAGGGCCCATGGAGGGTTCATTTTCTCTCCTAATGAACATTGGGATGATTGACATCATTGCTTCTCTTGCTTGTGCTCCACATACTCGTGTTGATAGAGCACCTTGATTCCCAATCCTAGATGATGATGCACTGCGTCACATTTTCTCCCTTTGGCCGTTGAAGCCTCTACAACCTCGGCAGTTATGGTTTTGCACCATTAAGAGCCTCCTAAGCTCGGATACCATGTAAGAAATAATATCACAGTGCAAATAGATTAGTAGATAGAGTTGAGAAATAATGCACACAATGAGAGATGTGGACTGAGAGACAAAGAACTCAAATTAAATTGCCAAGAGTAATGCAGCTACAAAGAGGGTGTTGTCCACCAGTGCACTCCCAACATGGAGCTTAGATGGAAATCTAGAGAGGCTCTAGATGAAGGTCTTACCAGTGTGCAATGCTACATAATGCTACACATGGCTCATGCTTATATAGATTCTACAAAGGGAGTGGCTATAGATAAACATAGTCAGGAGAAATAAAATATTCTACAAAATATACAATCTGACAATATCTTCATGACCAGAAGTCCTACTATATTCTTGGCCCTACGAGGTAGGGGATAGGCCCCCAGGGTCCCCAAAAGATGGAAAGCATCTCTCTATATTCCTCCCATTAAGGTTCTATGGAGAAATTGCACGCTGCCACAAGGCCTTTATTTTCACCTTGAATGTAAACCCAATGGCCTAAAAATTAATGGCCTACCTAACCTTAATGGCTAGGCTCACAAAGATCATTTTTTACCATCAACAATACTGATAGCACTCTTATTATTGACAGGGTTATCCTCAATGACCGGTATATTCATCTAGAAGACAACATCATCATAGGTCTTTGTCATAGGCCGAGACCCTCACAAGAAACCCTAAAAGCTTGGATCAGAAGCAATTGGGAAATTAGAGGATTGTACGTTAAACACATCTAGTGTTTGTCTCAAAATTTCTTTCTTTTGTTTTTTGATAACACTAATAGTGTGATGCAAGTTATTTCTAAAGGACAATGGATTATTAGGATTCTTTTTTCAAATGGTATCAAGGGTTTAATCTCAGAGGCCTAAAACCGATTAAGGTTCTAGTCTTGATTGAGCTTCCAGATTTGATAGTAGATTTTTACCCCTGGCTTGAGAAGTAAGGTGCTCTTATAATTAGAGTATTGGGGTAGAGACCCCGTAATGGATACAATCCTAAGTGGTATCCTCATATTATGGTTGAAACCAATCCTATCATCAAGGAATCTGATGGCTTCAAACTTCATGAAAACAAAATCATTTATAAAAAATTACCTCATGCTTGTTTTAACTGTTACAAGTAGGGCCATATAATTAAGGATTGCCCGAAGCTTGTCAATAAGCAAGTAGACAAAGCAGATCAGAATCCTAACACCAAAAGGTTTGGAGAAATTTCCAATAAAGAAAATGGTAAAATGTCTAATAATGCTTCGTGAAAACCTCCCCCAAAACCCTTTAAGAAAAAAGTTAATATGGTAAACTCTTATGATGTTCTTCTCGATGAGGTGTTCAATCCTTTTCAAGAAATTCAAGAGGACCCATTTTTTTTGACAAAGAAAAGGAAGGTATTCCTAACAACACTCTAAAGCAGGCTGAAACAAGGCCCACATCTAAGTCTAGTAATAATAAGGATGATGGTTAGACCAAGGTAAAAAGTAGAAAGAATTCTAGATCCAAACCCAGCTTTGGTAATTCTTCTGACTCTTGTCCTTAAGAAGATGATCATAATCACTCTCAAAGTATCAAAGTTACGTTTACCTCCCAGCTAAATAAGCATGATGAAGGATAAATGAATGAATTCAAAATGAATGTTGAAGATTTCGAAGATGTCCCCATGACTTAGTATGTGGAGATTTGCCCTTATCCCATTTCCCCTGCTAATATCAAGAGGAAAGAAATGGTTAGGGTTTTTAGTTCTAAGTTGAACCCAACTAAGAACCTTTGGAAGTAATGTTTTTTTTTTTGTCATGTATTATTGTTTTAATCTTGTCTTTAGTTGGTTCCATATTTTGTCTTCTCTTCTTAGGTATATATTATGGACATCATTAAATGGATTTCCCTCAACTTTAAGGGTCTCATACATCTGGTTAGAAGTAAGGCCACTCATTATTGGATCAAAGATAAGTCTCTTTCCCCTAACATTATCTCCCTGCAAGAAATCAAAGTCTTTGGGTTTAAGCTGCATACTAACCTTGAAATTCTATCTACTAACCATATGTTAAATGTTACATAGTTACGCTGTGTTAATAACTAGCCGAAATCGTTACCGAACAAATATTAAACGTAAAATAATGATTCACCGTAAACTGTATTAAACTTTCTATTACTAAAAGGCGTTATCAGATCAAGTGGGTTCGTGGGAGTGGTAGGGGTCTATTAGACAGAGGCCCTGTACTATTTTCCCAAATCCTTACACACCCGTAAATACTCTATCGTGTCTTAGCTCAGTACTTAGCTTTAACTGACTAGTAACTGTTTCTGCGTACTAGGACGCCGAACTTACAGACTAATCTACTATGGTAACGGAGCAGTAGTCTGGTTCTGACTCGCAAACTAATAGAGTTACTCAACTTTACTAAACTTATGCAACTCAATACACACTTCTTCAGAACAGACAGGTATACCGGACAGTAGTCAGACAGACGGCCATACCAGAGGGTGTACAGGCTTACCGTATGCAGAACTCAATCAACAGGCATACTAATCACAGTTTAACTCATCACCAAGCTTATCAATGCTCCAAGTCGCGGTTCATACTATTACCGATATTAGTTCTTCCCTGTGATCGGAATCAACAGTGAATATAGAACACAACTGTTAACAACAGATTCACACTCGATACTACAAATTCATTACTCTGCACTACAGTAGGAATAGACGAATAGACTGAACAGAACAAAATAGAAATATGACTCAATCTCCCAATGACACCACACAAACTCAAACAGTACTCAAACAACTTCTACGAAACGGGGTCTCGATCACTCTTTTCCCATTGCTTTAAAAAGATGTTTACAGAATGCGCGTACCAACTTTTCGCGCAAATTTTGAAAATTCCGTTACATCCGGCATACATTTTGTCCTACTCCGGCGGCCGTCTAACACTGGCACGCACGGTGGACTCGAACCCGCAAGTGATTTTGATTACAAAACTATTGTTCATCTATGATACCTTCTAAATACATATTCCTGGCTAATCTAAATGTCCGGGCTATTTTTTTCTTAAGGGTTTCTAATAATTGCTTAAGGGTGTCGGGTTCTAAAATCTGCGCATCTACTCTAACGAAACTGAGGGCAATGGCTTCGGTGAGCAAAATTTTGGCCTGTGTTTGCAAAAAGGCCTCTTGTAAATAAAATTCGTTTGATAATGCCGCATCTCTTGCTGTCTTCATGTCTGTTACTTGTTTCTGCATCTCGTTGATTCTGTCTTTCTAGTTGCGTACCTGATTATCTAATCTTCCAAACTGTTGGTTCTGGAACTCTATGGTTTGGTAGTAAGCATCCCGTTCTCTGCGGGCATTTGCTAAATCCTTCTGATATTTAGATTCTCTGTTTAGTTGGTGTTTCAGCATGTTGTTGACATCGTCTAAGGATTCTTTTTTTCTTTGTAACTCGTCTACTGCATGCTTTGCTTCTCTCTGCTGCTCTTGATATTTCTGTATTGTGTCATGCAACTGGACTCTTGTTTCTTCCAGTAGGTTTCCTAGTGCTATTCTTGTATCTTCGGTATCCTTGAGTGTTTGTTTTAACTGTATTATTTCTGCGTCGGCAGCTATCAGCATTTCTTCTTTTGCAGCCATTGCCTTATCTCTCTGGCTTGAGCTCTCTTCTTGTACTTGGAGTGTAGCCTGTAGCTGCTTGATCTGCTCTTGTAGTGCATGATTTTCTGCTCTTGCTACTTGTAATTCTTCCTGAAGAAGGGTGATATCCGCCTCCATTATTTCCAATTTCCTTTGGAATTATTCTCGGGCATTGTCTGTGGCGTGCTTCATGTGTTGCGGCAGTTGTTGGGATAGATTAATTAAAAGGTGACCCATATTTTCTAGTTCCAAAAAAATTGGAATGGGGTAGGATGGCAGGGGAGGACGAGGTTGTGACGAGGTTCCGGCGAGGAGTTGTTGTGAGTTTGGAGGTGAATAGTTAAGGGAGGATGTAGAGGCTTCAGAAGTTCCGGTGTGGTGACTGGGCTTGATGGGGCTGCGGTGTGGTTCCGGTTGGGAGATGGGGTTAGCACGCGGGGTTTTGGGGAGGGCAGAGTCAGTAGTTGTTACCTTGTTTATTTGTTCTGTTTCTGCATTGTGTGCTTCTGTGGATTCCACTGCCTTCAGTAGCTTGTCTAGTGCATCTTGATTAGATTGCTGCTCATTTTCCTGTTGCTCTGATTCTTTTTCGGTCGAAATTATTTCCATCTCTGCTTGATCTTGTTGTTCTTGTTGTTCTGCCGATGATTCATTGTGCATTGAAGTTGCTGTATCATGGAAGGTTTCTTCTTCGTTCTTCTCTTCGTCTTTATCGTTATCTTTCTCCTTTCCGGCTGAGCCTTGTGCTTCACTTTCTGAGGAGCTAATTTTGATGTGTTTCCGGCGGAACAATTGGTTGAGTTCTTCTTCATCTTCTTCTTCCTCATCTTCTAGTAGTTGAACTGACTCTTCGTGCCTTAAGACTGGTCCTCGTGGTGGTGGTTGAGCGGCGAGTATGGTTGGGAAGAGGAAAGAAAGGATGTGGGGAAGTCTGGATCGAGGGGTGGTTCTTTTGTTGACTTGTTTCACTATGGCGACACACTCCTTATGGATTCGGTGAAAGAAAAATGAGGCGAAATTAACAGGTTCTCGTGCGGCAAGGTCGGCGATGGCTGGGATAATTTGTGCGAAGAAGGGATGGGCTTCCACTGAGTGCCAAGGTAGCTAAGCGAATTTAGCCAACCCTCGGATACGCAGGTACTCTCCTACCTCGGTAGGGATACCATCGCAGAAGGCTGTGTAGTTCGCCAACGCTTCCATTGCGAACACGAATACACAGGACACAGCACACGGATACACAGAACACAGAACACACAATTACAATCACAAGAACACAATAGCATTTTTTGGCGCAACCGAAGAGCTTAAGTACAGACATTACAGTGGGGGGGGGTAGGAAGTGATGGTTATCATTGTGCGGTGCTGGAATGATATTGCTTTTAATTTGGCATGCATACTTGAGTAATTGGTAAGGAGGGCGGCTTATGACAAAACACGGCTATTAAAAAAGAAGAGAAAGAACAGAATGAAAAGTAAAATACAAAAGCTAAAAATTGCGGTCCACTGTCGAATGATTTAATGCGGACTAGTAGCACTTTGATACGGCCGCAACTTTGATCCGTTGATTACTTTTGGAAGTGGATTTCCAGTCAACGTAGTCAATCGAAAAGTTGCTGGATCGATTTGCTCTGCGATCTTGTAAGGGCCGAACCACCGTAATTTGAATTTGCCTGCGGATCTATTTGACTTTGCGTTATAGAAAAGTACAAGCTGTCCTACCGAAAACACTGGAGTTTTCAGGTTTCGATCGTGCGTCCTTGCCTGTCTTAGTTGAACTTCGTTCATAGTGAAGAAACTGAGCCATCGATGCTCATCTAACTCTCTGAGAGTGTCCATCCGAAATGACAGTGAGTCTTCCGGTAGTAATTTCTGGGTAATTGCTACTCGTAAACTGGGTATAACTATCTCCATTGGTGCTATTGCTTCTAGGCCATAAGCTAATTTGAAAGGTGTCAATCCTGTTGTTACCTTGTAGGTGTTGGAGCAAGTCTATGACAAGCCTATGTATTGGCTTGAGTCCCACAAAGTCATAGAAAAAGCCTTAAAATGAAGACTATGTAAAGTTCACTTGTGAACTACCTCTTGTAACTTTTGAAGAGTTTACTTAATGTAAAAGTAAGAGAATCTTAAGTGGTTGAGTCCACATGATCAAGAATGGAAAGAGGAGCCACGAATTCGTGATTTGTGGTAGGTAGAGAATCAAATCAATCATTGATTGATTGGAGAGTGATTGAGGGAAGTTAGCCTCCCAAACTCAACTATAAATAGATGGCAGTTTTAGTCGTGGTTAGAGAGACCTATGTGAAGACCTCCAAGAGCTGAGCTTTATGCCATATCAAGGTGTGATTACAAGGCACACATATGTATCAGTAAGTCATTGTATTGTACAAGCAATATACTTTCATTTTCATGATTATTTGAGTTCATCTTTCCATGTTCTTGTGATGTGTACTACTCACTGCCATTACTTCAGTTTTTCTCAGTCAGCTTGCAGAGATTGTTTCTCTGCACTTGGTTCATCATTTTCAGTGTTTTAACTTGGTAAAGTTAGCTCTATAAGGCTACTATATGCTCACAAATTTTCATGTCATTTGGATGTTGGAATCTTCAGTTATGTTCATTTGAAGTCAATAGGGTATGTTCATCTTCACCTCTCTGTTAGGTACCCGACTTTTTTACTCATCTTGTCAGAGGTGTTTCTCAGTGGTTGCTTATCCAAATTCATTGATTTAAAGTTTTTTGGATTCAACTTACTGTCTAGTATAAGCATACAAATTTTCATAATCATTGGATTTCTACTTTTTGAGTTATGGTGATTTTTCTGCTCACTGGTCTATTTCTGTAGCAGCCCGTGAAAATCGGGATGATGTCATCACTTGTTAAAACTCATTCTCAGTGTGTGCTTTGTTATTTTTGATGAGATTACTCTTGAAAGTTAGCTCTTTAAGCTACCTAGATTTCCCCAAGAGGAATTAAGCTAATTGCTGCTGTGCTCAGAGAATTATGTAAAACACTGGGCAGGTGTATGAACCAAGAATAGCAAGTTTTCACCTCTGAGCTAACTCCAACTTATCTGTTTTGATCTATCTTTTTGAGAGTGATCTTCCAAGGTACATAGGGTGTCTAATACATCCATTGGCAAGCTAAAAGGGCCCACCATCTACTCCTGGAGTTCATTTGGCTGGTGTAGATCAAGGATTTTGCAACACCTCTTCATCTTCAAACACATACTTATCCATCTCTTCACAGTGGTATCAGAGCAAGGTTGGACAACATGGCAGATGGATTTCCTTCATCAATTGACAAATTGGACAGAGGTAACTACTCAGCTTGGTCATTAAGGATGGAAGCTTATCTCCAAGGTAGAAGTTTATATGGTTATGTGGCTGGAGATGAAGTTATGCCAAGTTTCAGGAACAAAAGTCAACCAACACAAGAAGAGCAAGAAAGATTGAGCACATGGTGCTCCAAGGATGCACTTGCAAGGTCTTATCTCCTCAACTCTATCTCAGATTTTTTGTTGCCTCACATTAGAAGTTGTAAGACATCTCAGGAAGTGTGGGATGCACTTGAAGCTTTCTTTTCTTCAAGTACCAAAGCTAGGAAGCATCAACTATGGCTGGAGTTCACAACTCTCAAGAAGGCTCCCAAACAAAATGTGACTGATTTTGTCACAAAGCTCAAGGACATAGCGGATCAGTTGGGAAGCATTGGAGAGGTAATAGATGAAGAGCAAATTGTAAGGCAGGTCATCAATGGCTTGAAGGCAGATGACAAGTGGGAAGCATTCACCACAGCTATGGATTTGTACATGGACATGCATGTACCTGATTTCAACACACTCATTGGACAACTACTTACTCAAGAGGCAAAGCTTATCAAAAATGGAGAAAGCTCTAAAGGTAATCAATCTTCAGCTTTATACACGGATAAAAGCAAGTCTAAAGATAACAAAGGAAAGGCAAAGAAAGTGGATGATGAAGCAGGTACATATCAAGCTAACTATGCAGGTAGAGGAAGACATGGCAGAGGTAGAGGAAGAGGAGGTAGACAAGGAAGGGGGAGATCCCAAGACTCCAACTCATGTTCTATTTGTGGATTAACTAATCATACAACTGAAAATTGCTTTAGGAATTCCAGGAATCAAAGAGGCAGAGGATACAATAGAGGAAGTTATGGATACTCAAGAGGAAGGTTCAACAACTACCATGGCAACTACAACAACTACAATCATTCAAACTATCAAGGAGGCTACAAAGGAAGGAGAGACTACAATAACTACACAGAAGACTCAAACAAAGAGGATTCATTATTGATCATGAACATGGCTATGCCACAAGGTAAATCTGATGAGCATGTTTTCTACATAGATTCAGGTTGTTCAAATCATGTGGCAGGAAATGTGGCACTCCTATCAGATTTAGAAGATCCAAGGAATAAGCATGAGGTACAAACAGGAGATGATACAAAACATCTTGTGGAGAAAATAGGCAATGTCAAAGCACCTGATGGAAACATCAACCTACTCAGTAAGGTACTCTATGTCCCTACCATTACAAAGAATTTGATAAGTGTTGGGCAGATAGTAGAGAAAGGGTTGCAAGTCAGGTTCACAAAAGCAGGAGCATTTGTTGAAGATCCAAGTCAAGGATTCAGAAAAATTGCAAAAGGTGAAAAGACAGGTAGATTGTTCACATTTGAATTACAGGACACTAGAAACATTGCTCTCTTTAATTATGGTAGTCAGACACTCACAGAATTGGAAGTATGGCACAAAAGGTTAGCACATATTGGTGAAAGGTCATTAAAGCAAATCTGCAGGGACCAAAGTGTACTTGGACTTCCTAATTTGTCAAAACAACATATGATTTATAAGTGCAGTGCATGTCAATTTGGAAAGTCTCACAGGTTACCATTCATGAAGAAAGGTTATATGCATGGAGATCTCTTGGAGTTGGTTCATACAGATGTATGGGGACCTAGCAAGGAAGCTTCAATATCTGGATCAAGGTATTATGTTTCCTTTATTGATGATTGCAGCAGATGGACTATCCTATTCTTTATGAAACACAAAGATGAAGTTTTTTCATGTTTCAAAAGATATTTGGCTCTTGTGGAGAATCAAACAGGTAAATCACTAAAAAGGCTAAGGTCAGATGGAGGGGGAGAATATTTCTCCCATGAGTTTGATTCTTTTCTTCAAGAAAGAGGAATCAAAAGAGAGGTAACTACAAGGTACACTCCTGAGCAAAATGGAGTGGCAGAAAGGAGGAATAGGACAATTGTTGAAGCTGCAAGGTCTATGTTAAATGAAAAGAATTTACCTAATTACTTATGGGCTGAGGCTGTATCTACAGCCACTTACTTGATTAACAGGTTGCCTTCAAAATCCCTTGATGGGATGACTCCATATGAGGCTTGGAATGGAAGAAGACCAAGCTTAGATCATTGTAAAATTTTTGGATGTATTGCTTTTGCTCATGTTCCTTCACAGGTTAGAGGCAAGATGGATCCAAAGGCAGAAAGGTATGTATTTATTGGATATGACAACAATCAAAAGGGCTACAGGTTATACAACCCTACCAACAAAGGATTCTTGGTAAGCAGAGATGTAGTTTTTGATGAGAACAATTCATGGTATGAAGATTCATGCAGGAAGATCAATTTACCATATGATCTTGAAGAAGATTTTCCAAAGCTTGGTAGAGAACAATCAAAGATTGAAGAACAAGAGACCTCAGAGGATGATGAAGAATCTCACATGGAAAAGATCAAAGCATGGAAGTCTAAAGGTAAAGCAAAATTGCAGGAACTTGGACATGAGGCAGAATCATCACATCATGGCCTAAGAAGATCTATGAGGGAAAAGAAAAAACCAGAAAGGTATGGGTTTGACACCTCATTAGTAACTAAACATTCTATCTACATAGCACATGACATAAACCAAGAGGAGCCATCATCATTTGAAGAGGCCAAAGCAAAAACAGAATGGAAGCATGCAATGAAGGAAGAGATTGAAGCACTCGAGGAAAACAACACTTGGGATTTGGTGCCCAAGACTTCATCCATGAAGGTAATAGGCTCAAGATGGGTCTATAAACTCAAGAAGAATTCTGATGGTTCCATTAACAGGTATAAGGCAAGGCTTGTAGCAAAAGGCTTTGCACAAACTCAGGGAATTGATTATGAGGAGACCTTCTCTCCTGTGGCAAAGATGCCTACTATTAGGGTTTTGCTTAGTATTGCCTCTTCCAAGAATTGGAAGATACTTCAACTAGATGTGAAGAATGCATTCTTGAATGGTTGGATAACAGAAGAGGTATATATGGCACAACCACCTGGTTTTGAGAATCAAGTTTATCCTGATTATGTGTGTAAACTTAACAAAGCATTGTATGGTCTCAAGCAAGCTCCAAGAGCTTGGAATTTCAGGCTTGTTTCATTCTTGCAGGACAAAGGCTTTCAACCAAGCAAAGCAGATCCTTCACTCTTTATTAAAAAGAGTAATTCTGAGGTCATCTACCTATGTGTATATGTAGATGATATTATATTGACAGGAAATGATGCAGATGGTATGAAGAAGATCAAAGATCAGATGAGAGAAGAGTTCAAGATAAGTGATTTGGGTTCACTTACCTACTTCCTAGGTTTGGAAGTTGTCTACAAAGATCATGGTTTGTTTCTCACTCAAAGAAAGTACATTAAGGACATGTTGGCAAAATTCAAGATGCAAGATTGTAAGATTGCAGGTACTCCAATGGAGGTCAATCACAAATTGAGCTCACATGAAGGTGAACTCATAGAGGACATCACATCATATCAAAGTCTAGTGGGTAGTCTCAACTATGCCACATTGACAAGAGTAGATATATGTTACAGTGTGAGTGTGCTAAGTCAATTTATGCACACACCAAGGAAACCACATATGGATGCTGCCAAAAGGATTCTCAAGTATCTCAAAGGAACCATAAATGAAGGACTTTATTATCCTTATGTATCTGATTTAGGTTTGAAGCTATTTTCTGATGCAGATTGGGCTGGCTCCAAGGAAGATAGAAGGAGCACTTCAGGTTATCTTACCTTTGCAGGTTCAAAGCTTATTTCATGGTCATCCAAGAAGCAACCCACAGTTGCTCTCTCTTCTACTGAAGCTGAATATAGAGGTCTTGCCATAGCTACACAAGAAGCTATGTGGATGAAGACATTATTCAAAGATCTTGGATTGGAGTTTGGAACTCCAACTATTTTTGGTGACAATATGAGTTCTATTCACTTGGCTGCTAATCCTATTTTTCATGCAAGGACTAAACATATTGAAGTTCATTATCACTATGTACGAGAAAAGGTTCTAAGCAAAGAGATTCAAATATCATATGTGTCCACTCATCAACAATGTGCAGATATTCTAACCAAAGCATTGGATGGTACAAAGCTTTGCAAATTCAAGGCTATGATTGGTTTGCAGGTAATCTTGGAAGATTGAAGACCTCAAGCATACTTGGCTTGAGGGGGAGCTGTTGGAGCAAGTCTATGAAAAGCCTAAGTATTGGCTTGAGTCCCACAAAGTCATAGAAAAAGCCTTAAAATGAAGACTATGTAAAGTTCACTTGTGAACTACCTCTTGTAACTTTTGAAGAGTTTACTTAATGTAAAAGTAAGAGAATCTTAAGTGGTTGAGTCCACATGATCAAGAATGGAAAGAGGAGCCACGAATTCGTGATTTGTGGTAGGTAGAGAATCAAATCAATCATTGATTGATTGGAGAGTGATTGAGGGAAGTTAGCCTCCCAAACTCAACTATAAATAGATGGCAGTTTTAGTCGTGGTTAGAGAGACCTATGTGAAGACCTCCAAGAGCTGAGCTTTATGCCATATCAAGGTGTGATTACAAGGCACACATATGTATCAGTAAGTCATTGTATTGTACAAGCAATATACTTTCATTTTCATGATTATTTGAGTTCATCTTTCCATGTTCTTGTGATGTGTACTACTCACTGCCATTACTTCAGTTTTTCTCAGTCAGCTTGCAGAGATTGTTTCTCTGCACTTGGTTCATCATTTTCAGTGTTTTAACTTGGTAAAGTTAGCTCTATAAGGCTACTATATGCTCACAAATTTTCATGTCATTTGGATGTTGGAATCTTCAGTTATGTTCATTTGAAGTCAACAGGGTATGTTCATCTTCACCTCTCTGTCAGGTACCCAACTTTTTTACTCATCTTGTCAGAGGTTTTTCTCAGTGGTTGCTTATCCAAATTCAGTGATTTAAAATTTGTTGGATTCAACTTACTGTCTAGTATAAGCATACAAATTTTCATAATCATTGGATTTCTACTTTTTGAGTTATGGTGATTTTTCTGCTCACTGGTCTATTTCTGTAGCAGCCCGTGAAAATCGGGATGATGTCATCACTTGTTAAAACTCATTCTCAGTGTGTGCTTTGTTATTTTTGATGAGATTACTCTTGAAAGTTAGCTCTTTAAGCTACCTAGATTTCCCCAAGAGGAATTAAGCTAATTGCTGCTGTGCTCAGAGAATTATGTAAAACACTGGGCAGGTGTATGAACCAAGAATAGCAAGTTTTCACCTCTGAGCTAACTCCAACTTATCTGTTTTGATCTATCTTTTTGAGAGTGATCTTCCAAGGTACATAGGGTGTCTAATACATCCATTGGCAAGCTAAAAGGGCCCACCATCTACTCCTGGAGTTCATTTGGCTGGTGTAGATCAAGGATTTTGCAACACCTCTTCATCTTCAAACACATACTTATCCATCTCTTCACAGTAGGTAGTCGGGTATGCCCATAATACTGCAGGTAGCAGTTGATCCCATCTTTCCGGTGATTCCATGATCAATTTTTGAAGGATATTCAGCAGAGATTTGTTTGTACTTTCGGCCAATCCATTGGCACGAGGATAATAAGGAGAACTAAATTTATGTGTAACCTGGAACGACTGTGTAAGTGCCTTCATTAAATTGTTTACAAAATGAGTGCCTTGATCTGAGACAATTTCTAGTGGTAAGCCAAAACGTGGAAAGACATTGGTTAGCAGACACTTTGCTATCGTAACTGCTGTAACATACCGTAAAGCCCAGGCTTCTGCCCATCTGGTTGCATAGTCTGTACAGGTCAGTATGTAATGGTTGTTACTGAAGACTACTGGCGGTGTAATTGGACCGATAAAATCTAGTCCCCACTTCTGGAAAGGTTCTATTGGTAAGATGGGTTGCAAAGGAAAAAAATGACGTTGCAAAGGCTGACCCGATCTTTGACAAGTATCACATTGTTTGACAAACTGTAATATATCTCTGTACATTGTTGGCCACCAGAGACCACTCTACAGAATTTTCCGGTGAGTTAGATCTGCAGCAAAGTGGCCACCGGAAGGAATCGAGTGAGCCAAAGTGATAACTGAGTTAACTTCATGTGGTGGAATACATCGAAGTAGGATTCCGGTGTGATCTACATAATATAGTTCTCCAACAATTAACCGAAATCGGCGGCTAAAAATTGCAATTTTCCTGCATACTACTCTAGAAGTCTGAGATGGAAGGCAACCATCAGTGAAAAAGGTCAAGATCTGCTCATAATATGAAAATGGGATAGGTGGGTCTGTAGATTCTTCATTAATTGGTTCTGATACATAAATCACGGGTGTCGTGTCATCTATGCCCACCGGAGCTTCACCAAAATCTAAGCGAGATAAAAAATCTGCTAAGGCGTGTGAACTGCCTGGCCGGTGAATGACTTCGTAGTCGAATTCCTCCAAGAGTAAGACCCATCGCGCTAATCAACCACCTAGATGTTGTTGCCGAACTAAATAAACAAGTGTAGCGTGGTCTACATGAAATGTGAATTTACGGTCTAGCAAGTAATGTCTAAATTTCTTGACCGAATATACTAGCCCTAGACATTCTCTTTCTGTTACAGAGTAATTTTTCTCAGCAAGTGCTAATCTTCGAATTGCATAATACACTGGTCTGAACCATTTATCAATTTGTTGCATCAATACACTTCCTATTGCTATATCTGAAGCATCAACAAATACATGAAATGGGTGATCCCAGTCCGGTGGTTGTAAGATAGGAACTTGTGTTAATAAATGCTTTAAACGATCAAATGCTATCTGGCATTCCTGGGTCCATTCAAATTGTCGAGGTGTTCTGCTGATTAGCTTGTTTAGTGGTATAGCCAAATGAGCAAGCCACCGTAAGTGCCTTCCATGCCACCGTACTTGGCCCATAAAGCGCATAACTTCTTTTGGAGAAGTTGGCACCGGAGCTTCTAATACTGCCGAAATTTTATCTAGATCTACTTGGATACCTTGTGCAGATACAATGTGGCCAAGTAATTTGCCACATGAGACGGCAAACACAGATTTGTTTGGGTTAAGACAGAGTCTGTACTCTCTGCACTTTTGAAAACAGCATCGTAGATGAAGAAAATGTGCCATCATCTTACCAAAAATCGAGAAGTCATCGAGATATACTTGCATAAATGAAGTGAGATAAGGAGAGAAAATCTCCTGCATACATCGCTGAAATGTGCTTGGTGCATTTCTCAATCCGAACCACATTATGGTGCAGGCAAAGACACCCCAGTTGGTAATGAATGTAGTTTTTGGTATATCCTCTTCGGCCATTCTAACCTGATTGTAACCGCTTTATCCGTCTAAGAATGAATACATTTCGTGACCTGCTACCTTATCAAGCATGGTATCCAGAAAGGGGATCGGGAAAGGATCCGGTACTGTTGCTGCGTTTAATTTTCGGTAGTCTACACAGATTCGCAGTTGCTTATTTTTCTTTGGCACGATCACAATTGGTGAAATCCATTCAGCATGTTCTACTGGTACAATGAATCGGACTTTTAATAATCTATCAAGTTCGGCTTTTACCTGTGATGCATAATTGGGATTCATCCGGTAGCTGGGTTGTTTGTTCGGTTTAGCTTCAGGCTTCAACATGACTCTATGCTGATAGATGCACGGATCTAATCCTTTCATATCTTTGTAATCCCATGCAAAGACGTCTGAGAATTCGCGAAGTAGTCGAATCAAATCCGCTTTGAACAATTCCGGTAAATTATGCTTTATCTTTATAGAACGCGGATGAGCTTACCACAATTCTAGCATCCTTTACTATCATTACCTGAATCACTTCTTTGGAAATTTCTGCGGCCTCTTTGGCTCCCCCGGCCTCGAAACTTTCCTCTTCCTCCTGTATGATTCTGTTGTTGACTTTGGTCTTGGTTACCATTTCCTCTTCCACTTGTGAAACCTCTACCTCTACCTCTTCCTCTGCGAGAGTAGAATACCTTCTCAGAACTAGATTTTCCTTGGGAGTTTGAATCCTCACCAAGATTCTTTTCTTCAATAATCAGCATAGATACCAGATCAGCAAAATTCGGAATATTTTCCCTGGTCTGTATAGAAGTTCTGAATTGCTTATATGCAGCTCCTAAACCATGGAGACACACTTCCACCTTATCAGCATCATCTACATTCACACCAATAGATGCAAGTGACTCACATATGCTTTTGATTTTCAAGGTGTAGTCACTTACCAACATGCTCTTCTTCTCCAATGTATATAGCTCATTCTTGGGTTGCAGTTTACGTGCCTTTGTATTGGTCTCATACAATGTGACCAAACTCTTCCAAGCCTCTTTTGGAGTTGTTGAAGCTCAAAGTCAAGGACAAAGCATGGAAGCGCATCAAGGAAGTGGACACACAAGAAGAAGGAGCAAGTAGGGAGCTCTAAGAAGCACCTGTCAAATTTTCAGAAGAAATCCCTACAAAAATAGTGATTTTGATCACTAAAAACCATTGTAAATACCATTTCCCATTTTTGTAACTCCATTTTGTTCAAGTCGAGGAGTCCTCGAGCTTGAGGAGTATTAGAACTACCATCCTACCAATTTTCATAATTTTTAGACTCCGTTTGAGCCCCCAAATAAGCCCTGGAACCTATTTTTTAACTAGGCCGGACACTAAGTCTGGACAGGGCCAAAACCACTCAAAAACTATAAAAAGGACTAGAGAGCTCATTTTTGAGGTTGGCTTATTGTAGATTTCAGTTTTGTAAGAGAGCTCTGGTATAATCGAAGCTTTCCATTGTTCCACTCTTTGCTCTTACGTTGTGCGCGTGTGTGTGTATGTGTGTGTATGCTTGTGTGCTTTCACTCACGCACTTGTGCCATCACTTGCTCACGGTCTTCATACCGGTCCTCATGTCTCCATGGATTGACATTATGAGGTGTATCTCCTCACGTTGGTACTCACCATTGTGCTAGAGTGACACCAAATTTGGCGCCGTTGCCGGGGATCGAGCTTTGAGGACGAGCGTGTGATGGTAAGACGTAGAGAGGACGCGTTGGAATGGTAAGTAGTAGGTAAATTTCTGATTTTTCTCCATCTTCATCTTCATCTTCACCTCCATCTCCATCTCCACCTCCACCTCCTTCTCCACTACATATTCCCTCTTCCTTATCATTCCCTCATTTGTTGTGTGCGAGTTTGAGAGAGAGCGAGTGTGTGTGCTTGTTTTTGCGTGTTTTTTGCATGTTTCTTGCAGGTGGCAGCTCCATCATCACCTCCAGCAAGCTCAGCAGGTACAGAAATTGTCTGCACAGTCCCCGAGGCGTTGAGCTCGAGCTATCGCGACACTCCGAAAATTTCACCCAATCACGATTCTGAGTGCACCACGACACTGCGCAGGCCTAGAGCTCCCAGGATCACTAGACAGAACTGAAAAATTCACCATATCCCGAGCTATCGCGACACCTCGAGGTATCGCGACACTCACGACCTATCGCGACACCTCACGAGCTATCGTGACACCTCACGACCTATTGCGACACCTCACGAGCTATCGCGACACCTCACGAGCTATCGCGACACCTCACGAGCTATCGCGACACCTCACAGGATCACTAGACAGAACTGAAAAATTCACCATATCCCGAGCTATCGCGACACCTCGAGGTATCGCGACACTCGACCTATCGCGACACCTCACGAGCTATCGCGACACCTCACGAGCTATCGCGACACCTCACGACCTATCGCGACACCTCACGAGCTATCGCGACACCTCACGACCTATCGCGACACCTCACGACCTATCGCGACACTTCGACCTATCGCGACACCTCACGACCTATCGCGACACCTCACGACCTATCGCGACACTTCGACCTATCGCGACACTTCGACCTATCGCGACACCTCACGACCTATCGCGACACTTCGACCTATCGCGACACCTCACGAGCTATCGCGACACCTCACGAGCTATCGCGACACCTCACGACCTATCGCGACACTTCGACCTATCGCGACACCTCGACCCGACCTATCGCGACACATGGGCTTAACGCATTAAAATTTAGAGTAATTTAATTGACTGAATTAAGGTATCCTTGGGCTTAATCTTGGACACATTGGAAGGATATAAGAGCCTTGGAAGTGGGCAAAAGACCCAGAAACCAGGGAGGAATTTCCTGAACCCTGAGAGCCTGTTTGGACCCCTAAGTGCCTGAATGGTCATAACTTCACCATACGAACTCCGATTAATGAGATTTTGGTCTCGTTGGAAAGCTTTTTGAAAATCCTACGTTGAAAAGCTTGTTGAAAATCATACGTGGAGTTTTAGAACATGTATTTTCAAGTTGGCCTTTAGGTGAGACTAGGTGGTCCTAAGATTGAGGGGGTACAGTGAGTTACTCCAGGGGGGGGCTGAAAATATTGATGTGTGTCTTTCAAAATATTTGTGGTAATAGAGCTATACTGACTGGTGAGCTTTTGCAGGAACATTGTGTGCACTCAAGGCAATCCAAAGCAAGCTAGCAAGGGTGAGTACCAAGCTTGGGAGAAGGTTTCCTGGGCTTGTGTAGCAGTCTGGTCAACCAGCTAATTGAGGTTGGAAGATCTCTCAACCCTCCTTTGTCAATTCCTAGCCTAGGCTAAGTACGACTTAGGTGTGGTAATTAATCAGGGCAACGTTAGGCACGAATCAAGTCCAAGAGTATTAATCAATACGACTTAGGTGTGGTAATTAATCAGGGCAACGTTAGGCACGAATCAAGTCCAAGAGTATTAATCAACCAAGTGCAAAAATTAAGTAGGTCTTAAGTGCGAAAACTCTAAGGGACAAAAGGTAAACTGGAGTCGATCACTCATCAAGTGCGGAAATTCACTTAAGTACTCCTGACGACGCGATTTCAAACAAGACCATAAACATAATATTCAACTCAAAAGAACAAAGTGATTGGTGCAAATTAACCTGCAACGAGAGTGTGCCTAGGTCCAAGGGGGTAGATAAATCAGGCATATGAACCTTAGATCAGGCAGACACTTGGGCCAAGACAGACAAAGCCTCAGATCTTCTGAAGCTAGTGTCAATCACACTACCAAGTCTTGGGCTCAACAGCTTAGTGGTTATCCCTACACACGAAGCTCAGAAACCAGTGACTCGGAAATGTCCTTTAGCATGGAAAGACCCACACGTAGCTCAGGCACTGTCTGTTTACAGACACCAGAAGGTCCCTATAAGACCCAATTGGAGTATATCAGGACCAACCAATTAGGTGCTCGCATCTATGAGGATGGTCTAAGACGATCAGTGGTTCAACTCAAGAATCCTGACCAACCCTTTGGACTTGAACACCCAGTGGTCAAGTTTGAAGAGGGTGCTTACATTGGTAAGGAAGGAACAATGTATGTGGTTACCAACTTACCAGATCGGACAGATGAGTTTGGAAATATCATTCCTGAGAATGAGATAGGAGACCTAGAGAAAGGGAACCTAGGAGGAGAACCCAAGACCCCTAGAGGTAAGTCAGTCTTGACTAGAGTGATCACTCCAGAATGGATTCCTCAAGATAACAAAAGCATAGAACTATTCGTGAATAGAGAAACGGAGGAAGCCTTTTGGAGATTTAGGCCAGATCAACCCAACCCAGTAGTCACCATCTATGAATTCAAGGACCCCGAGACACCAGGGAAAGCTGTCTATCTAGATCACACATCTCAGAAGTTATTCTTGGTATCAGGTCATGACAGACATGCTTACACTTGGCAAGCTGAATCAATTTTCCCTCCACCAAGATCTAATGTTTCCCAGGGCCTCCAGGGAGCCGGATCATCCAAGGCTCATGAAACCCAGAGGGAAAGAACTAGAGAGAGACCGGAAGTAAGCTTTGCAGACACAATGGGCAGAGACAGATCAGGATATGGAACGGAAAGACTTGAAAGGGAGAGACATAGAGTTCATAGGCATCAAAGAAATGATCATGATTTCCCATTGCCTAGACCACGAGAGCACTCAAGAACCCTTAGACCCTCTCAAGTGGTTAAGACAATGAAGAACTACTTTGATGGATTTGGAGATCCTTATGATCATGTGGCGGAGTTCAAACAAGTGCTAAGAGCCGAACACGTTGAAGACTTATTCACCCAGTTCGAGGCATTTGGTTTGACTCTTAAGGGTACTGCCTTAGCTTGGTTTCAACCTCTAAACAGTCGCAACTATAGAGAGATAGGTCAGCTGCTAGAAGAATTCATTGTGGAATTTTCCAAAAGCGGTATCAGGCATAACACATCATCCTTGATCCACAGCTTCAAGCAGACACCCCAAGAAACAGTACGACTTGCAGGAAGAAGGTTTAGACAGTACCTGGAAAGATGCCCTGTACCAGAAGTACCCACATCAGCCAAACAGGTGGCACTATTTTTAGATGGCCTATTGAGCACAAAATTAAGGTCATACGTATACTTGAAAGAGCCTAGATCCATAGAAGAGTGTGTACGGATATGCATTGACATAGAAGACAACTTGGGTGAGGAGTTAGGACTATCCAAACTCTATAAGGACTCTGATAGTTCTACAAGTAATACCTCTAGAACCTCCACTGAGATAGATGAGATAGCTGAGCAAGTGGTCAAAAAGCTAGGAGTTCAAAATAGACAAATGCCAAGGGTCACTTCAGTGAAGCGATGTTATACATGTGGAGGAGATCACATGGCTAATGTTTGCCCGTTAACGACTCAACCCCAAGGAAACCCTAATGCTCTATACTGCACCATTGAGAGGAAATATACAAATCATACGACCCAAGATTGTCCCTATAACAGGCAGGCTGTTAGACAAAATTATCAGCAACCTTACCAGCAGGGTAGGTATCAGAATCAGTACCAACAACCATATTATAGGCCACAACAATATCAACCTCAATACCAGCAGCAATATCAGGCACCCTATAGGCCACAACCTGTCCTAGGAAACCAATCGCCAGCTCCTGCCAATGTGATCCCAGTTAAATATACGATGGCGGAGGAGAACCCTAATAGAGCATTGGTCCACTAACCCCATTGGTCTCACAAAATGATTCTCACGCTCATGGTTCAGACTACTTCCATGAAGATAGTCCACATGCTTATTATATACAGTCACCTGAGCAAAGTGAGACTTCTCAGTATCAATATGAGGCACCACCTATGGAACAAAATTGGGAGCCAGAATACTCCAGTGTCATGTATACGAATCCAAATCCTAGGCCCCAATTGAGACAAGTAAGACCACAAGCCCCTAGAGGACCATGCTTTAGATGTCAGGGCGACCATTTCATTTGTGAATGCCCCCACCAACCAGCTCTGGGACAAGGGCAAAACATTACGATACAAGGCTTTTGTCCTGAGTGTGGCCAGGAACATCTTCCTAGAGAGTGTCCGAGAAACCCCTCTAGTGCACCCAAGGTTACACCCATCAACGTGGTTGGCTTAGTGGCAGATTCAAGTTCAAGTAGCAGTAATGTGGCTCCTGTACAGGCAGTTACTAGGGCACAGGCTACACAACAAGAAAAACCATCCGAGCAATCGGAGTCAAGTGAGCCAGGAGAACCTAGTAAGAGGAAACCAAGAACATGGAAGGATACCAGAGAGAAGGCTAATCGCAAGTGGAACAAAAAGATATCTGAAATAGAAGAAAGTCTAAAAGATGCCAAAACAAAAATAGAAGACATTGCATCTCAAAGCCCCTCACATACCGAAGCTCCAGCCACTCCACCTCATCTCACCCCACCACCCATTGTAAATAACCCACAACCAGGGTCGGTTCTTGCAGATCCAACCCCAGAAGGCTTGGACATGATGTTCAAGGCCTACCAGGCTCGTCTTCAAGAAGGGCCAACAGTTGCAAACCTAGACAAGAGTTACCCTAGAGCAGACTTAGAGATTGAACGGATGAAAATGTGCATGAAAATGGTAGAACAAGCTCAAGCTATACTTGAGACTAGTCAAAAGTTCAATCAGACAACCTCTGTCAAACCAGATTTGCATTTCCAAGGCTTACTAGAAAGATTAGAGCAGTTGGTAAACAAACCACAAGTTTCTTTACCTCCACAGGCTCAACCAGTTATTGAAAGAGGAAGCCCTCCACCAATGGGAGCTTATGTTCCTAATTCCACGGATGCTGGAACACCTCCTTCAATTCAACAGTACTCTCAGGAGTTCTTGCGGGAAATACAGGAAGAGAAATGGGCCAAGGAGAAGGGTAGTTCCCCTCCTATTCCTGAGATTGATGATCTTCATGATCAATTTCCCCAAGACATTCCGTCTATCTATGGAGACCAAGCAGAGCAACAAGAAGATGAAAGAGTAGATTTTGAATCTAATTCTTTACAAGAGTTGCCTCGTTTCACAGGCCCATGGGAATCTGAATCTCTCCAGATCAGAGCTCCCACAGTATTGGTAAGAAATGAAGACTCAGTGATTCCAAGAAACACTGATGTTGTGAAGAACACTAAGGTTCAATGTCATCTCACTGTAGAGGAGCTGCTCAAGGCAAAACCGGAGCTCTGGAATCATGTGAAGGATCAGGTTCTAGAACTTGAATCCAATATGCCAAAAGTAGGACCTAAGCAGAAAGTACCAGAGATACCTCTCGACAAGATAGGAGACATGAGCGAAGGTGAAGAAGGTAACACTTATCTTCCGATCACCTATCAAGGTCACACAACCAAAGCAATTGTAGATTCGGGTGCTGGTGTTGCTATTGCGACCACCTCCTTGTGGAAGCGATGGGGCAAACCCACATTAAGACCAACAAGAATGAAGCTTCAAATGGCAGATGGTCATTTTGAAAGACCTCTAGGATTGCTCGAAGGGATAACTCTAACCACTTGTGGTGTAGAGTTTGAACATACATTTGCTATATGTGACTTTGAAAAAAATAATGTCTACGAGATGATCCTAGGAAGACCCTTCCTACGACAATTGCAAATAGTGCAGGATTGGGGGACCAACTCCTTGTACTTACAGCACTTAGGGGTCACCACCAAGGTCAATTTGAAGGATTACACCTTCCGAGATGTACCACCCCTAGAGTGGAATCCTATCCACAAAGCAAAAGAAGATTCTATCTCTGTGCATTCTGGGAGTTCACCTGATCCATCCTGGCTGCATGAAGATACTCACTTGTGGATGTGCAAGGTCGCAGAGGAAGAGGAAAAGCGTCTAAAAGCAAGAGAAGATGGAACTTCCCCAGGAGATAGACCAATAAAAGACCCAGCCTATACACCGATGATATTTCCAGATGAGGAATTTGAGCCTCATGGTTGGGCAGAAATCTTAGCTACCATGGACATTGCAGTCAATGAAGAACAATGGACACCTCATTGTGATGACGAGGGTTACGATATTTCAGTGTTCATGTGTCAGCCCCTGTTGGAAGAGTGTGATCCTAGTGAGTCCATAGAAGAAGAAGAGAATGACGATGATCTAGAATCCATTGTGATGGATACTTACTTTGACTCAGAGGAACACTATTTAGAAGACATAGGAGTGTTAACCCAAAAAGAAGAAGAAGCCCTCACGAGTATTAAAACGATAAATTCAAAGGAAGGAAGTGAAGGAGGTCAAAAGAAAAAGAAAAGAAAAGCGGTGAAACAAGAAGAGGAAGAATCATTGTTTGAAGTACCAGAAAATTTCAAGAAATATGAAGTGGAAGACCGAAAAATTTTGGTACGGATGCCTAAGAGAGAGGCCATTATAGGAGAAACATATGACAATAAAGAAAGGACCAAAAAAATTGTAGTGACCATTGAAGGGAACGAAGAACGATGTACATACATAGGAGATGACCTAAATGCAAAAGAAGAAGCAGAGCTTGTAGCTCTATTAAGGGAATATAGGGATGTGTTCGCATGGCACTATAGAGACTTGAAAGGAGTAGACCCAAAGATTTGCTCTCATACGATTCCGATGACCGCTGATGCCAAGCCCACCAAACAAAAGCCCTACACATATAATGACAATTATGCAGCCAAGATAAAGGAGGAAATTGACAGGCTGATTGAGGCTGGATTCATCTATGAGATTGAGCACACTGAATGGGTGTCCCCCATTGTGGTGGTGCCAAAGAAGAATGGGAAATCGCGAGTGTGCATTAACCTTAAAAAAGTTAATGCCGCTACAATCAGAGATAGTTATCCACTTCCAATCACCGAACATCTATTGGAGCGTGTTGCAGGCAAGGAAGTTTATAGCTTCCTTGATGGATTTTCAGGTTACAACCAAGTAGCCATTGCCCCCGAAGATCAACACAAAACGGCATTTGCCACAGAATGGGGAATCTTTGCATTTCGTGTGATGCCATTTGGGCTCACCAATGCACCTGCAACATTCCAAAGGCTCATGTGTCATATCTTCAAAGAGTTCTTGCGGAAGAGCTTAGAAGTATATGTGGATGATTTATGCGCTCATTCCCAAGAAAGAAATTACCACATCCCTGAGCTCAGACAAATCTTCAACAAGTGTAGAGATTATCGAGTTTGTCTGAACCCAGAGAAGTGTGTGTTCATGGTACGACAAGGTAAAATCTTAGGTCACATTGTCTCTAAGAATGGAATTTCAACAGATGAGGACAAAGTAAGAGCAATAGCAGAGCTGCCCAGGCCAAGGAATGTTAAAGAGGTACAAGCCTTTATGGGCCATTGTGGATATTACCGTAGGTTTATCCACATGTATGCCATCATAGCTAAACCTCTTTATGGCCTGTTAACAAATTTTGAGTGGAACGAGGAATGCGAGAAGTCCTTCAACGAGCTGAAAAGACGTTTGTGCACTGCACCAATATTGACTACTCCGGATTGGAGCAAACCCTTTCATGTCCATGTAGATGCTTCCAATCATGCAATAGGATGTGTGCTAGCACAACCCACAGGTGAAGGAAACCTAGATTTGCCGATAGCATATGCTAGTAGGCAATTAAATGCAGCTGAACGAAATTATACCACAACGGAGAGAGAAGGCTTAGGCATGGTATATGCTGTGAAGAAGTTTAGACACTATTTATTGGCCAATAAGTTCAAATTTTTCACTGATCATCAAGCTTTACTATATTTGGTCAATAAACCTTGCAATACAGGCCGCTTAGTGAGATGGTTCCTCTTACTAATGGAATACGACTTTGAAGTTGTTGTCAGGAAAGGTAGAACCCATCTTAGGGCAGACCATCTTTCTCGTATCACTTCAGGAGAGCCACCGCAAGGAGTGTCTGATGAACTGCCCGATGCTTATCTGTTCAATTTAGAAGTTGTTCCTAAATGGGCAAATAAGTTGGTACCAGTCCTAACCTTTGGGCCTGCAAATAAAAATGTGAAAACAAGCAAAGAAGAAATTGTAAAATCACAAAAGTATCAAATATTGGCCGGAAGTATGTACAAGCAAGATACCGAGGGCGTATTAGCTTGTTGTGTCGAGGAGGATGAACATACTAGTTGGTTGCAACAAGCCCATGAGGGACTGCTAGGAAATCACTACCCTAAACAACGAACATTGCAGAATCTAAAACGTTTAGGAGTGTATTGGTCTAGCATGGACAAAGAAATACAGGAGTGGATCCAGAATTGTCCAGTGTGTCAGAAGAGACCCCCAGTGGAGCATGCCACTCTTTATCATGTGTCATTAATTCCAGATTGGGGTGCTCCATTGGCTGAGTTCATGAGATCGGGAACATTACCCAATCAGGCTAGTCTTGCAAGAAAACGAAGCATGGAGCAAGAGACTCAAGACTATGCCTTAGTAGGAGACAACCTATATCGAAGAGGCAAGGATGGTTACCTTAGACTGTGCGTTCATGAATCAGACTATTTGAAAGTCTTAGAAACTGCACACAGTGGTGCTGCAGGTGGACACTTTGGGCCTGACAGAGTAATTAAGACCATTCTATTCTCAGGACTTTGGTGGCCCACTCTTCATATGGATGCGCATACTTATGTGAAGAAATGCGACACATGCCAACGTGCCCAATATCCGATACGAAAAGATGAGATGCCTTTAAGGCCAATGATGGGAGGGCGCGCATTCTCGAAGTGGGGCATAGACTTTGTTGGTCCTATTAACCCCCCAGCTAGAAACTCCCATGCAGAATACATTATTGTAGCCACAGATTACCTTACAAAGTGGGTGGAAGTAAAAGCCACGACAAAGAATGATGCTCAAACGACGGCTAAGTTCTTATTCGAAAATGTGGTCACTAGATATGGGTTACCAATAGAGTTGGTTAGTGATAGAGGTACGCACTTCTTGAATGAGGTCATTGAACATCTCCTTCAAGAATTCATGGTGATACACAAGAAGTCTGCCCCTTATCACCCACAAGCCAACGGACAGGCCGAGAGCACGAATAAGGTCCTATGTAACGTATTAACAAAACTGGTGAATAATAAACGCTCTGATTGGGACAAACAGCTTCATCATGCTGTTTGGGCATACCGAGTTGCCTACAAAACGGTACTCAATGCTACCCCATTTCAGATGGTCTTTGGACAGAATGCCGTGCTACCATTGGACTTCTTAATCCCAGCCTTGAAAGTAGCACAAGAGCATGAGTGGAATGGACACGAGTTGTCCTCCAGGATCTTTGATCTAGAACGCTTAGGTGAGACGAGGCTACGGGCAGCAGCAGGCATTTATGCTGCAAAGAAAAGGCAAAAGGCATACTTTGATGCCCATGTAAAGGATAAAGGATTGAAGGAAGGAGATCTAGTGCTGGTTTATACGCTAAAGCAACATGCCCGCAAATTGGAGAAACGAGGATATGGACCCATGATCATTAATAGACTCTCCACTAGCGGCGCAGTTCAATTGGCTACTTTAGAAGGTGATATCCTACCAAACTATATTAGTGGATGCCGAGTCAAGTTATATCAAGAACCTCTTACAGAGGAAATGCTCATGAGACTCAACACTGCTAAGAAGCGAAAAGAAGAGGAGTTAAGGGTTAGAGAAGAAGCACAAGCAGAGGCGAGAGAGCGCATCAGAAGAAATAAGCTACGGCGGCTAGGCTTAGATGTCAACACAAAAGCTCCAAAATATCACATGGACATGTGCCAAAAATCGGGCATAACTACTTCTCAAATAATTGATCGACGGCCCTTTGTGACTATAGAGGTAGGACAAGGAAAGAGTGTAAGGACTGTGAGAGCATTGGTTGACTCAGGAGCAGCAACTAGTGCAGTTAGACTTTCATACTGCCAAGACATGCAATTGAACATCGAGCCCATAGAAGCCTATCTCATAGGTTTAGGAGGCGTGGAAACCCCTTGTTTGGGAGAGGTGGAACTTCCCATCTACCTTCAAGATGTTCCAATAAAAGTCAAAATGCTAGTGTGTCATGATGAGGACCTCACAGAACCACTTGTCTTGGGTCAAGATTGGATTTACGACCATGCTGTCAACTTGAACCTAAGAAGTCAACTTCTTCAAGTTTGGGTATATCATCAATGCATTACCTTAGAATTGGAGAATCGCATGCCCACTGACACTGACACCACACACTCTCCTTGTTTCTCTAAGGCTAATCTTCTCGAACAAGATGTTGTAGATGTCAAAGGCTCTATGATCCAGACGGACGCAATCACGGAAGGACAGTCGCAAAGGCAAGATGAACCTTCTTCTTTTTTTTCAAAGAGTAAAGCATCTACAGTAGTTCAACCTCAGAAGCAAGCAAAACAGTGCAAGACGGCGAGTCTATCAAATAGACAAAGAGCCTTTAAGAGGAAAGAAGTATTGGGCATGACACAGATCTGGGTGAAGAAAGGAGTACAACCATCGATGTTGCCTCAAAGACTCCCACCCAACCAGATCGACCATGACAACAGAAGGACCAAGCACCCACGACAGGCTCAAGCACGAAGACTCCAACAAATTTGGGTACCGAAGCTAGCAATGAAGGCCGACCACAATCAGGTACAAATTTGGGTGCCTAAAAAATTAGCTACTGCTCAACACGGGCGATTACAGATGTGGGTACCCAAGAAGCTCTTACATACACAACGGCCTATGCTCCCCACCATGCAAAAGGTCTTAACAAAGAAGCCAAGGAAAGCAAAGGGTAAGACCAAAACACAAAGAACAAACGAAGATACACTCAACCCTTCTGCAAAAGTAAGTAGGCAATCATCAAGGATAGGGGTTTGGAAGCCAAAAGCACCAACAACAACCACAGAATCAAAAGGCCAACCACACGGGATACCGAAGTTCGGAAAGCATCCAAAGATGAAGTGGCCTGCGGTGATCTCTACAGTACCAAACCCTATTCCAAAATGGGTTCCAATCCGGAGGATTACATCATTTCGAGATCCAATAGACACCTCCAATCAAAGAATTCATCAAGTATACAAGTAATATCAAAAGCCTCGACCAGCAGCAACCATGTGCCTTTGGCATAACCCAGTCGTTTGCACCATTCAGGTCATGCATTTCCAAAGTATGCATCAATATAGGGCCACCTTACATGGCCGTGCATAGACACAATTGAGAAATCCCAGGCACATGAGACACAATTTTCACATGCAAAATATGTTATTGATACTAACATCTTTCTTCTTGTTTGATGCCATCGTGTTCCAAAAAAAAAAAAAAAAAAAGGGGCAAAGAAGAGGACTGTGCTTGAAAATGCTCACCAGCGAACTTTCAGCAAGGACATCCATCAACAAAAAGGACAAGACAAGGGTCAAACACCATGCTGGAACCACAACACGAAGAGATGAAGATCAACGGACCCTTCACCATGGTAAACTGTGTATGCTTCAACAACACTATAACCATGATCGATTAAGAAACCTCTTCGTCAGCATACCCTTGAGCACTTAGCTCAAGACCCAATCTCTTGCACCATACTTCTTGCCATGCATTTTCCAAGTACGCATACGTAGGGCCACATTACAAGGCCATGCACAAGGCACATAATTTGTTCAACCCATGCACTAATGCACTTAACCATCATACATTATGGGTTACAAGTACGTGGCATGAAAACTATGAAAGCCATCATTGGAAGAATCAGAGGACATCACGGTGACCACTACAAGAGCAAGGAAGCCATCCACGATAGAGAGTTGCTCATAATCAACATTGATCACCTCCTTTGAGCAACTAGTCGTTTTGGATAGCTCGCAAATGCACCATCAAGATAGAATACAAGGAAGAGGTAAATACAAAGGAACTACAAACTGCAAGATCTAGCAGTGGCAAAGTAAGGAAGTGGACAAACGACCAGGCTACATTGGGAAAATGGATCACCCATGGTGGACGCAAAGGACGCTACCTCTCAACGTACTACATGGAACGACCAATACAACAAGGGTCTGTCAGGGACGACAGACTCAAGAGGGGGGGGAGTGTTGAAGCTCAAAGTCAAGGACAAAGCATGGAAGCGCATCAAGGAAGTGGACACACAAGAAGAAGGAGCAAGTAGGGAGCTCTAAGAAGCACCTGTCAAATTTTCAGAAGAAATCCCTACAAAAATAGTGATTTTGATCACTAAAAACCATTGTAAATACCATTTCCCATTTTTGTAACTCCATTTTGTTCAAGTCGAGGAGTCCTCGAGCTTGAGGAGTATTAGAACTACCATCCTACCAATTTTCATAATTTTTAGACTCCGTTTGAGCCCCCAAATAAGCCCTGGAACCTATTTTTTAACTAGGCCGGACACTAAGTCTGGACAGGGCCAAAACCACTCAAAAACTATAAAAAGGACTAGAGAGCTCATTTTTGAGGTTGGCTTATTGTAGATTTCAGTTTTGTAAGAGAGCTCTGGTATAATCGAAGCTTTCCATTGTTCCACTCTTTGCTCTTACGTTGTGCGCGTGTGTGTGTATGTGTGTGTATGCTTGTGTGCTTTCACTCACGCACTTGTGCCATCACTTGCTCACGGTCTTCATACCGGTCCTCACGTCTCCATGGATTGACATTATGAGGTGTATCTCCTCACGTTGGTACTCACCATTGTGCTAGAGTGACAGGAGTCTTGGCATCTTGTATGTGTCCAATCATGCTATTCGATATGCTAACAGATAGCCAGTACATTACCTTTTGTGCTCCTTGATTCCATTCCTCAGATGCTCTTAATTGATCTATAGTCCGATTCCTTTCTCGTAACTGTAGAGCATTTTCATTCTCTCCTTCGGTGTACTTCCAGTAGCCTTTTTCGTCATTCTGAATCTCCAAGCATGGAAATTGTTCTTGTCTAGCTTATCGCTCATAAGCTGACTCATTCCATCTACATTTGCCATTTCTGCAGCAATTCTCAACACTGCAAAACACTACAAGCAGCACTTCTACTTGAACACTGTTGCACTATGATGTGACAATTTGATCTTAGAAAAACACAGTTTTCATGTATCACCAATACATGAAATCGTTTGAAATTCTAGATCTGGAATATATCAGTATTGCCAAACACAACGCAAGTTACAATTTTTGAAACTGACATGGTTTCTCTATGGGCCCCACCTTGATGGCTCGAAACGGAGCTCGAGATGGCTCCAAAACTTTGATTTTCGTAGAAAATGGAGTTCGTTTGTGAATCGCATTTTCTCCATGCCTTGCCGCATACTCTTCACCATCACCTTATCCATGAGCTCTCTACAGCCATGCTCGCTGTGATACCATGTCATGAGGAAGGAGATAAGGAAGAGCTCTCACACACACACTCTCTCTCTCAAGGAGAAGGACACACACATATTGAGGCAAGGAAGAATGATCTTCTTCTTCTTCTTCTTCTATTACATAAAAAGGAATGTACAAGAATGACCTAAAAACAAGAGTACAACAAGTGCAATATATAAAGATCAGTACATAAGGAAAAATTTAATGTTCGCGAATGAGTGAGCTTGCAAGTAACAAATGTGCCATCTGTTATAACTTATGAAATATGTTGAACAATGCATTGTTGGAGTGTAACATGGAATATGTTGAGCAATGCATTGTTGGATTGTAACATGTTATATGTTGAACAATGCATTGTTGGAGTGTTAAATTATTATTGAACAATGCATTGTTAGAGTGTTAAATTATTGATGTATTAATGTGTTTTTGATGTTTTTGATATAGCGGCTGAAGGTTCGTGAGGAGCGTGCAAAGCGTGAAAGGGTGGATATCAGTAATCCGAATAATTATTATTTAGCTTGTAAATAAAACCTCGTAGAAGGTTCTTGTAGCTCAGTGATGAGTAGCACCTCCTTTAATGTCAATCCGGGAAGACATGAGGATGGTATGAAGACCTCGAGCAAGTGAAGGCACAAGTGTGTGAGTGAGAAGCACACAAACATGCACACACATACACACACACGCCCACACCCACACACGACAAGACAAAGAGAGAGAAGCAATGGAGTTCTTTAGATTACTTCAAAAGTGCTCATACAAGTTCAAATCTATTAGAAGTTAACCTCAAAAATGAGCTCTCTGGCTCTATTTATCATTTTTGACTAGGTTTTGGTCGTGTCCAGACCTAGTGTCCAACCTAGTTAAAAATTAGGTTCTAGGGTCTATTTGAAGGCTCAAACGGAGTCTAAAAAATATGAAAACTGGTAGATAGCTACTTCTAATGCTCCTCAAGCTCAAGGACTCCTTGGCTTGCACAAAATGGAGCTACAAAAATATGAAATGGTATTTACAATGATTGTTCGTGATGAGAATCACTGTTATAAAGATGTTGATTTGGAAAAATTTGAAGGGCCTATCTGCCAGATCTGCGTCGACTGCTTTGTCTACTTAATCCTTCGCTTTGCTCTTATTCTCTCCGCTGGCTTCCTTGCCTCGTCAGTCCTTGGGTGCCTTGACTGCTCTCAACACCCCCCCCTCTCTCGCGTCTGTCGTCCCTGACAGACCCTTGTTGTTGGGAGTGCTGGATGTAATATTCCACAACATGAGTGGCAAGCTGATGTTCTTGTATGTGTAGTCCTTTGGCCAAGTCTGCCATCATGCGATCCCAATCAATTGGTCCTGGAATGTCCGGATGTGGCAGACGTAATTGATCTGCATGGATGGCTTGTTCTACTGCGACTAGATATAGCAAATGTGTTGGCCTGGGAATGAAAATTTTTGAGTGATATTCCCAGAACCCTGTAGAGAACATTTCTTTAAAGGGGGGGAAAGTTTGGAATGCAAAGGAGGTGGGAATGGGAAGGGAGGTCGTGAATGTTGGGTCTGCCAATGATGTGGTGAGTGGGGAGGTGGGGGGTAGGGGAGGGGGAGAGGGTGGAATTGTGGGGAGAGGTGCTGTGTTTGGTGAAATGTCCATTGGGTCAGACAAAGTGGTGTGTACAGGGGCTACCATGTAAGTTGGGATGGTAGGTGAAGTGAGTGTGGTGTTTGTGTAGATTGATGTCGTTGCGAACATCTGGGGAATGTGTCTCTGAAACATTGGAGTGTGGATGGACTGCTCCATGAAGGATGGGTATTGGGGTGGTGTGGATAGGTTGAATGAGGTGTAGGGGGCAGATGGGAAGTGGGGGTCATGGAATGGGGGTACCCGTATTGGGGGATAGGCTGGGAAACATAGGATGCCTTCTGTGGGTGCAGGGTTTCCAACCACACTCAGAATTATGGGATGGCCAATTATGGGTTTGGAGGACAGAAGGGTTGAAGTGTACAAGGGATTGGTGATGGAAGAGAAGAGTGTATCCTGTGATGTTGGCTCTCCAAATGAGAAGGATGTGGATGTGGTTGGGTTGCAGATGAAGGTAGATGTGATGACTGTAGTTTCTTCCATGGTAGGAGGTGGTGGTGGGGGTGGAGAAGGTGGTGATGGGGGGTGCTGGGGTGAGATGGATGATGTCTGAACAAACGTTTCAGCAGAGAGGTCATGGGTGGTAGTGGGGGTAGCTGTGGTTTCAATGGTTACTTCTGGTTCTATGATGGGTATCTTGATAGTCTTACCTGCTCGTGGTAATGTGTCGACTCTGCATTTTTCATACCTCACGGACTGGTGGACTGCTGTGTGGACAACCTCCAGAACTCCTAAAGATTCTAACACTAACTTGAGGGTGTCAATAAAATGTTGATCCACCCCATCATCTGCTAGCATTTCTTGCATTAAGGCTTGGCCTGATGCAAGGGAGAGTTGATGCCTTTCTTGCACTGCTTTCATCGTGTCGTATAACCTTTGTAGTTGAGTTGTGTATGCAGGTGCACCTACTAGTTCTGGCTCTTCCTTTTTCCCATCTTGATGCCCTTGGTCATAATCCTCCTCATCTTCCTCATATTCTTCCTCTTCATCGTCCTCTTCATCCACTTCAACTGTGGTAACAGGTATTTGGGAGGTTGTTGCCTGCGGTTAAACATTCTCCACTTGTTGTGCCTCTTCTGCCTCTAGCTCTACGTCTTGTAACAATTGTTCAAAGTCTTCATTCGTGAGTTCTTCCAAGGGTGCGCCACCGGGAAATTCAAGATCGGTTGGGACGGGAGGAAATATCAAGTTAGGACCATCGGTGCTGCGTCTTGGAAGTCGTAGTGTGAATGGTTGAACTCTTCGGGGTGGAGGGGTAACTCCGATGTTAGGGTGGCTCCACGTGGTTGAGCACAAGGGACTTGGACAGTTCCTCTCATCTTCTTAGAAGGGGGTCCAGTGGACGTCCTGCCTCTAAACTGCTCTACTCGATTCCACATCAGAGCCCGTTGAATAGGGATGTCATAAGCCAAACACCTATAAATGATTCTAGTCAGAGCACAACATCCATATAAAACATGCTTCCGCGGCCATCATTTGTGGGCTAGGTGTATCAGATCAATTATCCAGTGGGGTAAGTTGATGGTGAGGCTCTGTGTCTCTACCAGATACAAACTAAACCATATCTTTTTGGGTGGCATGGTGAAACTATCTTGGGCAGGAAAAGCAAACTGCTGCATGCACATGCAAAGGTGTATTGCAATATTAGGCGTCATTGCCACCATGTCCTTGAGCTTGGTGAGGCTTCGATTCTTCATGTAATCAGGCACGAGGGTCTCCTTTTTTGTTGGAATATGCATTCCGCGCATATCTAGGGCCTCTCTCACTAAGTTGTTTGAGAGCCTAAACCGTTTGAGCTCATTTCCTTTTGTCAGAGATGGGAGCACAAATGAGCTTGCTCCTTTTGGGTTCTTGCTTGGAGTCAGGGTATTGATGAGATAGAAGCATCGCATGAAGTCAGGCTTTGGGAGGGCACTGAAGTATGCATCCAATCCTGCCTTCTCCCATACCGAACGTAAATTATGACTATACATAATGTCATGATTCCTTAGGAAATTTCTCAATAAAGTAAGAATAAACATGGATGTATCCTATTAAAGCAAATAATGAGATACTTTCTTGCTTCGAGAAACTTTTAGCTAAGGTGGATTTTTTTTTTGGAAACGAGCTTTGGAATCTACACACAGGTCATGGGGCTGAACACATGTCACATGAGTCTAATGTTGTTCTTCCAGTCTAGCAAAATAGAGCTAAAATGTAGATAATTGTTGGAAACAATATCAAAAAAGGTCCATAATTCTCAACAAGTAACATTCTAGTTCATGTCTTTAGGATATCCAAGCATAATTAGTACTCTCCATGAGTTTCGAAATGCCTCACGCACAACAGCATAAGTAAATAGCTTTTCTCATATTTTATTCATGATTATCCAATCTAGAGTTTTATGGTTCTTTCATGATCAAATCTTTATTCTCTTTTTGAAGATGCTTGTCAAGGAACACTCAAACCTATTAAAAGATAGTCAAGCACATAGTTTAATCTCAAGTCTACTCAATCAACTCAAGGAGAAGAGCTTGGAGGAGATCAAGGAGGAGGAGTTGCTACACTCTTGGAGGAGGTGTGCTCTACATATGGAGAGATCTTGGAGGAGTTTGTATTAGCTAACATACTATGAGTAACAAGTCTACATCTGTCCCCACTTGTTCATTCACTAGATTTTGATTTAAACAATCAGAATTCAGGTTTGTTCTAAAATAGTTCTAACCTGTTCATATTCTCTATATTCTGTCTCTCTCTCTCACACACACACACTCTTAATATCTCTTAGACAGACAATCTCTTGTATCTAGTTTCTATTTCCGCCTAGATTTAGATGTTGTCAGTTTGTATCATAATCACACGTTGTGATTTGACATTGGAATATAGATAGTGTAGATGAGCATCCTAGCTTACCATACACTTTGAAAATCTTGTCTATCCTCTCTCTATCTCTCACTCATCATCTTTTTGAGTATTAAGGTGTGTATGCTAAGGTTCATGTGTTGGAAGATCTTGTAAACTTGTGATTATTGTTAATGTGGCCCACCCCACTTCCAACATTTGGTATGAGAGCATAGTGAACATACACCCTTAACAAGATGAGTGACTATAGACTTGAGAATGAAGACAAGCTTGAGGGAATGTATAACTATCCAATGTGGAGTTTTATGATGATGAATATGTTAGTATCAAAAGACTTATGGAATATTGCCAGTGGCACTTATACAAGGCCAAGACAAGTCAGAGAAGAAGCTACTTCATCTTCTAGAAGAACCCCTATTCCTATTTCTGCTCAATAGGAGTTTAGTGAAGAAGAAGGAACTACTTCATCATTAGGAGTTCATACTACTACCAGATTATTTCCTACACAGGAGTAATCCAAATGGGATTCAAGGGATGCAATCACATTTTCATATATTTCTATGGGAGTGAAGAGGCATATTATACCCCAAATTAGCTTATGTAAAAGCTCTCTTCAAGCTTGGTTGGAGTTAGAGAATCTCTATCATAGCAGAAACCCTACTAGGAAAGCCATCTAAGGAGACAACTATCCAACATAAGGATGAAAGTTGGTGAATCATTTCAGTCACATATTCTAAAGCACAAAGATTTACAAGATCAGTTACTCAATGTTGGAGTCAACATTTCAAATGAAGAGATGGTAACCACTCTTCTAAACTCACTTGTATCTACATATCGTGCTTTTGTTACTTGTTTATCTCTCTCAAAAATTTCATTTGAAGAGCTATAGTTCTTGTTACTTCAAGATGAAGATCAACAAAAGGGTATGGAAGAGAATGATGAAGCCATATTATCATCATCAAATGGTAAGAAGAAGAAGGGGAAGAAGAGTCAACATAATATGAATGAAAGTAAGTCTTCTAATCCTAAGTTTTATAGTCCTCCTAATGCCTCCTTTACACCCAAAGAAAAGTCTTTGACTATATTTGATTCAAAGAAAGCAGTATGCCATTATTGTAAGAAACTAGGTCATTTCATAACAGAATGCAAAACAGGTATTTTTAATGAGAAGAAGAAAGCATCAAGTAATAGTTTTGAGGATGATCCAAAACTTAAATCTTCAAAGGTAGATTCATATGCATGTGTTACTATTGAAGAAGTAGCTTTTGATCAGGCAACATTAAATGCAATCGCAAATCCTTGGATTTTTTATTATGGAGCTACTAAGCATATGATAGGTTGCACAAAGGTATTTTCTTCCCTTTCTAACTCTTCAGGTGTGTAGACGGTCATGATTTGGATGTTGTAGGTGTTGGAGAAGTGAACCTTAGGTCAAGAGCAAGTGGAAATTTCACAATTTCCAATGTTCTTTATGTTCCAGACATGAAGAAGAATTTGCTCTCTATCTCTACTTTCTTGCTAGATGGTTATAAAGTTATTTTTGAGAAAGATTCGTGTCAGATTCTCTCATGTGATGAGGAGCATTGTCTACTTCAAGGTGAAAATAGAAGTGGCATGTTTGTGTTATCCAAAATCAATCATGCTAATGTTGCTAAGTCTACTACACGTACAGAGAACATGAAGTTGTGGCATGCTAAATTTGGCCATATCAATTATACAACTCTCAAGCATATCAAAGATCAAGTTATGGTGAAGAGTTTCCCTACTTTTGTTTTACCAGATGATGTAGAGTCATGTGAAGGATGTCTTGAAGGAAAGCTTCACAAACTACCTTTCAAGAAGCATGGATATATCACAACCACAAGGAAGTTGCAGATCATACATTCATATGTGAATGGTCTAATGAGAACAGATTCTATTCAAGTTTACATGTACTTTGTTAATTTTATTTATGATTTCTCAATATATTCGTGGATTTAAGATCTTAAAGTGAAGTCAAAAGTTTTTCCTACTTTTGAGTTCTTAGCTATGGTTGAAAATGAAAGTCAATCAAAGATCCAAATTTTGAGAATTGATAGAGGAGATTACATGTCTAAAGACTTTAAGTCTTTTCTCGAAGACAAAAGGTATCCCTCATCAACTCACTATTGCTTATATGCCAGAATAGAATGGTGTTGTAGAGAGAAAGAATAGGATACTTGTTGAGATGATGTGTAGTATGATGTCATCCAAAAATCTTTCTCCCAAGTTTTGGTTTGATGCAATACATACAGCTAATCACATTCTAGATAGATCTTCCACAAAAGCTCCAAAGGTCATCACACCTTATGAAGCTTATTATGGGAAGAAATCCAATGTGCATTGTTTCAAAGTTTTTGGTTCCCCAACTTATATTCACATTGAGAAGAAAGATCGTTGTAAGCTTGATTAAAATCCATTAAAGCCATCTTTATTGGTTATGGAGCTGAAAGCAAAGGATACAGATTCTATGTTTTAGATATAGGTGATATCCTACTCTCACACAAAGCATATATTGTAGAGAGTCAGATTCATGATAAGAAGGAAGAGATTCCAAATTTCATAAAAGCAGATGACTGCATTTTTCAGAAGGAATTTGGATGCTTGCATTCAGCCATACAAGCGGAATGATGAACCTACTCAAAACCTAAGAGATGCATGTGAAAAGAGAATTTCATTACCTACATCAGTATCTGGTCCATCATCACTACCTCGTGAAGTTCGGACTTATCAAGTTGGAGAAGGTTTTAGCATTCCAGAAGAAGAGAGACACTAAAGAACTAGAAAGGATTCCACCACTTTTTAGGAATACACCAAAGTTATTATATCAAACCTGGAAGGATATTGTATAAAAGAATACAATGGAAGAACTAGAAGTCAAACAAGGAGACAACAAGGAGACCAAATAAATTATGCTGAACATTTTGAGATTCATAATATTCAAGCTCTTACTTCAGATGAGAATGAACCAGCTAGTGTTCAAGATGCACTACAAAGTGATATGATTATCATAGGTCCCAAAGATTTAGACCTTTCGCTATTTAAAGGACAACTCAAGCATACATTTGATGTAAATTACTTAAGTATCTTGCATTATTATCTTGGGATTGAATTCATATACAGAGATGAAAGTATCTACATGACACAACAAAAATATGTTGAGAAATTATTGGAAAGGTTTGAGATGGTAGATTCCAAGCCTATGCAGACACCTTTGGATGTCAATGTGTCAGTATAGTCAAAAGTAGATTCAAAACCATTTGATGCTACATTATATATTCAAGCAGTTGGTTGCTTGATATATCTATGTAATACATGTCCAAACATTCAATTTGCAATTTCCCAAGTATCCAAGTTCATGCACAATCAGTTCAAGATTCAGTGGAAATCAGCTAAGAGATATTTGCAAACATTAGAAGTTTTGCAGGTTATTGAACCTTGTATCATTATGACATTGAAGGGGGGATTGTTGGAAAAAAATGTCAAAAAGGTCCATAATTCTCAACAAGTAACAATTCTAGCTCATGTCTTTAGGATATTCAAGCATAGTTAGTACAATTTGCAAGTTCTTTTCTACAAAAAAGCCATGTGGGCAAAGTGGCTAGATCAAAGAGCTCCCATACAAGAGACAAGAGTTCGAAACCCCTCATGTGCAGTGGTGGAAGAGTGTAGATTTTCTACTGTTTTATTCGTAATTATTTGATCTAGCTTTTTATGACATTCACATGATCAAAGCTTTGTTCTCTTTTCAAAGATGCTTTTCAAGGAACACTGAAACCTATAAATAGATAGCCAAGTAGTTTAATCTCAAGACTACTTGTTGATATATTTAGGTAATGATGTGTGTGAACATGCTAGGATTTTTGGGTTACTTTTTTCTCTCTTTAGAAGGTTTTTTCCCTCGGCTTGTATATTTGCCTATTACCCTAATGGGCTACTTATCTTTGTACATTCTCTTGGTAATACATTTAGTATTATGTGTTGTGCTTCAAGATTCTTCTTCTTCCTTATGTTGTTCAGGTGCTTCCACAAACCTTGAACTCCAACAATTGGTATTAAAGCACGTCGCCCCCTTCATCTAGGGATTCATCGACACCTCTCTGGTCATAGTCGCACAATTGCATGAAAATTGGTGAGCATACTCAAGGTGATTAGGAGATTAAAAACACTTAGAATTATGGTGTTGAAATTGCGATCTAAGCTCGTTTCAGCCTCCGAATGCATTATCACAGTGTTTGTGCAGGCAATTTTGTATTTTTATGCCAAAGATATATATAGGCTTTGGTTCACTAGCATAAGCATCTTGAAGTCTATTACATGTTTAGCAAAACTTGATAGGGTAGTTCTGTTCAACTTTTTGAGATACAATAGTTTTTCTACATTAGGATATTTTAATCATTGGCCATGGTTGAAAGCAGTCATGTATTCCATAGGCTAGGCTTTTTGCAAAGGGTTATGCTCAAGAAAGAGGCATTGATTTTAATGAGACTTTTGCTCCTACATGTCGAATGACTACTATTGATAGCATCTGTGCACTTGCAGCTCATCATGGTTGGAATATACATTAGTTGGAAATTAAACCTCCATTTCTAAATGGTGACTTGCATGAAGAAGTGTATGTTTTTCAGCCCCATGGGTTTGTGTAGAAGGGGCATGAAACCAAGTGTGCAAGTTGAAAAAGGCATTATATGGATGGAAGCAAGGACCACGTGCTTGTTATACATGCCTACCTAGTTGCACATGGTTTTGAGAACAGTCCAACTAAGAGCACCTTATATGTTAAGTGTGAAAATGATGTGCTTCTGATCATTGTTGTGTATGTTGATGACATGTTGCTCACTGGTCCTCATGACAAGCATAATGCTGATTTTTAGGCTGATCTGCATGCCTCATTTGAGATGTTCGATTTGGTGCATTTGCGTCATTATTTGGGCATTCAGTTTATGCAACTTGATGGCAGAATAGCTTTGTGTCAAACAAAATATATTGAAACAGTATTACAAAATTTTGGACTTAAAGACTATAAACCCATTTGCACTCCTATGGAGACAGGTTTACAGTTGAGTCTCCATGATGCTATAGATGCATTTGATGTTGTTCTCTATCAACAAGCTATTGGATGCTTGATTTACTTATGCATTACTGGGCCATATATTCAGCTTGTTGTCTCATAGATAAGCGCATTTATGCATTGCCCAAGTGTCAAGCATTGTCATGCACTTAAGCACATCTTTTGCTACGTGAGTGGTCCTCGGCTACTTGGATTGTTTTATCCCAAGGGAGGATCACTATTGCAAGATTTACATGCTTTTTCTGACTCTGGCTAGAGTAGTTGCTATGACACTCGTGTGTCCACCAGTGGCTTTTTCTTCATGCTTGGTAGCTCCTGTATATCTTGGTTGAGCAAGAAGTCGCCTAGTGTGGTGACTTCTAGTTGTGAGGCTATGTATATGGTAGCTCTCAGAGTGACTATTGAGTCTATGTGGCTCATGTGCCCTATGGATGATTTGGGTATTGGTCAGTCTTCTCCCATCATCATCTTCATTGATAGTCAGAGTACATTGGTAGTTGCGAGGAGCCCTTCATTCCATGCTTGTACTAAGCACATTGAGGTGCACTATCCTTATGTCAAGGAGAGGTTTTCTGTTAGAGAGTCTAGTTTGGCATATGTGCCCACGTAAGAGAACATTGCAAACCTTTTCACAAAGGCTCTACTTGGAGAGAAGTTTGAAGCTTTCTGCTAAGCTTTGGGCTTACTTCCTTTTGTGGATTGATTCCACATAGATTGGCACTTCCTTATACATGAGTGCAAGCTCCTTGTTCACTTGCATCACTCCCAAGCGGGATTTGTTGATTTATTTAGGTAGTGATATGTGTGAGCACACTAGGATCATCATACACTTTTTTCCCTCTTTAGGAGGTTTTTCTCCCGGCTTTTCTATTTGCCTATTACCCTAATGAACTACTTATCTTTGTACGTTCTCTTGGTAATACATTCAGGATTGTGTGTTGCGCTTCAAGCTTCTTCTTCGCCCTTGCATTGTTCATGTGCTTCTGCTGGCCTCCAACTCGAACACTAAATCAACTCAAGGAGGAGAACTTGGAGGAGATCAAGGAGGAAGAGTTGCTATACTCTTGGAGGAGGTGTGCTCTATATCTAGAGAGGTCTTCGAGGAGTTCGTATCAGCTAACTATTGATGTTTTATCATCACAACGCATATTTGTCAAACCAAGGAACATCTCACAAAACCCAAATGTCACATAAAAGCATTCAACAAACACAACGGTGCTTTGTTAGCACAAGAATAAGAACAAAACTATGCGTGAAATAAGAGGAAATTATTGTTAATGACAAACACACAAGCTTAAGCACACACATAATCATGTCATTAATCAACAAACTAATGTATCACAAGCATGAGGCTAGAAAGGAACAAAGCACACAAGCACATCATGAAGAGAACAAGAGCTCTCCAAGCACTCCACAAACTAACATAATCTCATTATCTCCAAGAATGCTCTCCCCAAATGAGAGATAATGACCTCTTTATATACAAAATGGGCAAAATCCATGCTATGTCGGATTCATCAACTAAAAGGAGAATGAATCTCACTTATTCACTAGTGTGGAAGTCACACACACCTATACAAGAGCTCTTATTAAAATGAATAAAAACTAGAAAAAGATACAAATAATGATGATTAAGAGTGGATTTAAGAAGTATCTTGTGTCTTTAACACTTCCCCCTCCTCGACTTTGTCATCCTCCACAAAACCTTTGCAAGTGTGGCGCTTCTTTGAGAAGTGTGCTTTGAAGTCCCTTTGAGTCATTGATCCTTTATTTGGAGTGCTTCATTCTTGTTCTTTGCTTCAAGTTTTCTTTTGTCCTTGTGTTGGAGTTGGTCGCCCTTTCTTGGCTCTTTTTGCCTCTTTTATGAAGATGTGTAAATGCTAGTTTTTTTTAATATAAGAGTAATAGAGGTACATAATGAAGATGTGATGATGGAATATAGATGATAGATACAAATAGATGAATTTAATTCATCTCTTCTTAGTCCATGTGCATGAATGTGGACTAAGGGTGCTTGGGTGGAAAAGAAAGAAGTGCCTATGCATGATCTTATGATGAGATTCTATATTATGCATACTCTATATTATGCATACTCTAAAAGATGCATACAAAATGCAATGGTGCAAATTTGGAATGGATCTTGAGCCAAGTGCTCAAGGATGGAAATGATGAGGTTTTCTCCAATTTTCCAACTCCAAGAATCTTTGCTTTTTCATCAACCATTGCCATGGAAGATACCTTTCTCCACTAACCTCAAGAAAAGAAAAATAAAAATAAAATTTTTGCAATGTATGTACATGTGCCCTCTTTGTGCCTGGTTTAAACTGAAGATGCCTAATGCTTGGCCTTTTGATGAGGCCCTATCCATGTGCATACTTGATGTGCATCTTGAACATATGATGTGCATTGGGCAAGGTTGGGTTTGACACCCATGGATGCCACACGAAGAGGTTTTAGGCCACAAATATGTCTTTGCTTTGCTAGTCTTTTCCTTGAAGTTCCTCTTAAGATCGTTTTTGAGTTTTGGCTTGATTGCTTTAGATCTTTTGGTTGGAAGTGGTCTTTCTTGAAGATAATGCATGATGGGTCTAGACCATGGATTATGAATTTTAGAGTGAAAGGGTTGATTTTGTACAAGGGATTTCTTTGGTACCCATATCATGGTGCGATTTGGTTGAGCTCTAAGTAATTGCTTGGACACCCAAATTTGCTTCACATTCCAAGGGAAATGTGATTTCTTATTCTTCTTCTTGATACAAAGGCCTTTTGGCCCTTCTATGTGAGTCTTTAGGGAAAACGCATCTTTACATGGAGAATTCAACAAAGGTTGATCTTCTATACGTACAACATGTTCATTAAAACAGATCAGTGGGTTGTGCAGTTTGAGATTGATCTAGAGATTCACTGATACATTTATCCTTATTGCACGTAGAATCTCTAGATATACAAATGGGTGATGGATCTTCATGTTTGACCATAGATATCACTTTATCTTCCATAGACTTGATACAAAGTATTTTTTTATCTCCTTCTTGATGATCCAAGTGTAAATCATCCTTGCTCATGGATTCATGAGGGGATTCCAAAATAAGAGAAAGGGGGGCCCTTCTACATCCTCTTAGTGTGTGGAATCCTCCAATTCTCCATTCTTCAAAGTTTTCTGTAACTTACTCAAAGAAGGATTAGATAAAAAAAGCATGAGTGGAAAGACAATTTTGTGGACTAAATGCACTATCTTTGAATAGATGATTATGTCCACAATCCTTACAATGAGGATAATAATTAAGATGTTGAATAGACACACGTATAGGGGTGGACATAATAGATGGACAAGACATGTCAAACTCTTGATGATTTTGTTTAACAAAGCTTTGAGTGCCTATGATCAAGCCTTCATCTATACCTTCCATGATAAGAAATGTTTCCACAAATTGCATATCACTCACCACAATAGGTAACACAACTTGGCTCATGCAATCATAATTTTTACCATTCATGAGGATAGAGGTATGAGTGGTTGGTTGAATGTTCTCCAAAATAATAGTCACTAAATCAATATGAATTAAATTCCACTCACAATTAGGGTTGATAAAAACACTCATACTTCTATCATCATATCCTATTCTTACATACACAAAAGCATTGTTATATTCTCTTGTTGTAGCTATGGAACCCACCCCCTCACATATTTCACCAATTTCACCCTTATTATGTGTGATTTTTTCATGCATCTCATTTTTTTATTTCTTTTCAATCTTCTCCCCCTTCCTTCTCTCTTTTTCTTTTATCTTTCCAATGCCTTTTTGAAATAATTTTTGATTTTTTTGAGTGTTTTTAATATTTGTTTGGTATTCTTGGAGGTGTTTTAGAATTTGTTTTGGGTTTTGTGTGTTTTTTAAATGTTTTTGAAATGTGTAAATAAGTTCCTAATAGGGTTCTCCTAACAAAAATAACAAAAAGATTTTGTACATGATATATATATGGTATTCTACCAGAGAAACATCTTTTCCACAAAGAAACCTTACAAGATCAATTCATGATCGGTAGGCAAGAAAGATCATATTATCATGCATCAAGAGTGACACCTATTTATGTCGCTTTATTTTTCAATAAGGCCCATGCATCAAAAAGTCTATGATTTTAAGGGAGCCCTCAATCACTTAAGTACCACTATAAGGAGTATATTCCATGCTCAATCTTAGACTCATGGAACCCATAAACATAACTTATTCACCACTTGTTGGAGCTATGTCATTACACTTCTTTAATCTTGAATTCCCCTTGTATCAAACCTCATTCTTTCCAAGCTCTATCATTAATAGGCCCTAGCAAAGGTTACTATTTACCATTTCACGTTTTAAAGAATATAATATCTTTCTTCTTTCGGTTTTTATAAAACATCATGGTATATCACACGTGTGTCACTTCTTCCTTCTTTGAATCCTTAATCCTAAGAAGTTATCCTTTCATTAAAGTATTTCATTTTTTCTTTCATGAGTGCCAATTCGCCTCTAATGCTGCAACTGAAGATGAGGATTTGTCAGGTCATAGCCAATTTCAGCAAGAATTCAGTTCCCACAGAGTATTGCTATTGAGAAATTGTCAAGTGAGAGATCCATCTATGTGAATCAACATCTATCACCAAGGGAGTTTTCTCTACTATAGGTGTCAAAACCTATAGCGCTAAGTTGTGAGATGTAGCTAGTTGCATCCATGATTTATCCACTAAAAGAAATTCTCCCTCACTATTGTTGCCACTATAGCAGATGGTTGCTTTAAGCTGGTCCATACAATTATCACTCTGCAACCCTTAACTACCACAAGCTTCTTGGTATTCCTGTAATGCATTCACTTATCATGGTTTTGTAACTACTTAGAAACACATGGACTAACTTGGAGTCTGCAGATATTTGATTCACATGAAACTTCTTCAATTGAAGTGCAACAAAACTTATGGCATACATTTTTGCTAGTAGAGGAAGGAGATGGTGCTGATGGCTAGGATAGTCAAGCAATAAAACCTCAAGTGTATTTTAACTCAATGAAGAAAGCCCATTTTGTTGGAGCATATTATATCGCAGTTGGAAGTCAACCTTAGCATGATATACAGTATCCCGAGGGATTTGTACATTGACAAACAAGATTCCCTCCATTTTCTACACCATTGAGCCCTTTCCTATGATTGCAATCTACTATTTGGACGCATGGTTCCCGGAAAAACCTGACCTTCCTCATCCCTTATTTGAACAACGAAAACATGCACCCCCTCCTCCCAATCAATTAGCTTCAAATAAAAACCAAATATTGGTGGGCCATTTCATCCTACTGTTAAAACATTTTATTCAAAAGAAGTTGCTCCAACACATGTCTCTATCAAGCCATATTCTAGGGTCCCCATGCAATTGTTGATAAATCTTTGTGTTTTTACCTTAGAGTGGAGCACCACTAGAACGCGTTCCATGGATATGTCTATCTAGTATGCATTTTCCCACAAAAAGCTTCTCAAACAAACTTCCTTCCATGGTTGGTGGTCTCCTACTAAGCCTTACTTGATTTTATTTGATGTGTCTACCGATACTAGGGGACTACCATACACTATATCAATTCTAGAAGCAAACATAGTATGCTTAGTAGTAGGTTCTAGTACATGAGCAAGAGGTAAATAATTAAACGTCCTCTTAACCTAGGTCTGGGATAATTTTTGAGACACCTATATTCGTAGCTACATATTTTCTTCTGTCATCAATACTCCCTTACGAAGACCACAACAGCTCATCTATAGCTTGATAACCCTTATGAACCTCTTCTTTGTTCAAATCAGGAGACTAGCTACCATCAAAGCTCTTTTTGAAGAGTTGTGAGATAGGCTTCAAGGTATTGTTGATGCCATACCTCATGTCATCCTTATCAAGCTTCTAGCTATCTGATGCTATGACATCCATGCCTTCAACACAACCTCTAGCTCTCACCACTCTATCTGCATTATAGTGGTTTGTACATTTTGTTGTTGACTTCTCCATCAATCTGCTACCATCCGCTCACCTAGTAATTCTTCCTTAATATTGATCCTAGACTCTGTAATCCCATCCATTTCATCTGCCAACTTTGCTTTCATGTTAGTTTCCTTCACAGAGACATTTGGACTCTCCTTGCAATTATTTACTGATTGGGAATGTTTGATATGTGTTATGCTTCTTGTTGGGCTCTTTCTCTAGAGTGTTTTGTTGGAGTTACATGTCTATGGAAGCACATGAATAGCACAAAGAAGAAGACGAATCTTGGAGCACAACACACAATACTGAATGTATTACCACTAGAATGTACAAAGATAAGTAACCCGTTTGGGCTATATGGGTATATACAAGCTGGGGAAAAAACCTCCTAAAGAGGGAAAACAGTCCCACCATGGTCCTAGTGTGTTCATACACATTACTGCCTAAATATATCAACAAATTCGCCCTGGGAGTGATGCAGTGAACAAGGAGTTGCCACTCATGTAGAAGGAAGTGCCAAGCTATGTGGAATCAATCCACAAAAGGAAGTAAGCCCAAAGCTTTGCGAAAAGCTTCAAACTTCTCCCTAGGTAGAGCCTTCATGAAAAGGTTTGCAATGTTCTCCTGTGTGGGCACATATGCCAAGTTCATCTCTCCAGCAAAGAACCTCTCCTTAAAATAATGATAACGCACCTCAGTGTGCTTAGTGCGAGCATGAAACATAGGGTTCCTCACAATTGGAAATGCACTCGGAATGTTAGTGAAGATGGTGGTAGCAGAAGACTGACCAACACCCAAATCAGCCATAAAGTGTCTGAGCCACACACACTCAATAGTCACTGTGAAAGTTGCCTTATACTCAGCCTCACAACTGGAAGTGATCACAATAGGCTGCTTCTTGCTCAGCCAAGATATGCATGAGCTACCAAACATGAAGCAAAAATCTATAGTGGACACACGAGTGTCATAGCAACTAGCACAGTCAAAATAAAAAAAAGGATGCAAATCTGGCGGTAGTGATCCCCACTTTGGATACAAAAACCCAAGTATCCAAGTACCACTCAAGTAGCAAAAGATGCATTTAACCGCCTGCAAATGCTTGAAACTTGGGCAATGGATAAACCTGCTCATCTATGAGACAAAAAATTGAATATGTGGCCAAGTAATGCATAAGTAAATCAAGCATCCGCAAGCAGGAGCAAAGGTCTCATAAAAAATAAATGCCTCTTTCTTAAGCATAACCCTTTGCAACAAGCCTAGCCTTATACATGTAAATTTTTCCATCATGCTTATGCTTAAGCTTGTATACCCACTTAGTGCTAATGGCCTTCTTTCTAGGAGGCAATTCACATACAGACAAGGTACCATTTTTCATGATAGCATCATATTCAGATTGCATTGCAACCATCCAATGTTCAAAGTTTTGTGCTTCATCAAGAAAAATAGGCTCAGTCTCATCACAGAGACTAAAGGCATCCATAGCATAGCAATCTGATGCAAACGAGGCACTATGAGAGCCTAAATGAGTACAATATGACAAAGGTGCATCTAATTTGTTATCACGCAAAGTGTGCACTACCAATTTTGGCATATTTTTTTGCCTCCTCAATATCAGCTCTCTCATGAACAAGTGCATCATGCAAATATGCATTAGAAATAGAATGATCTGCATCAGCACATGAAACCTATAAAGGCTAGAATGATCTGCATCATCACTAGCACTACACTATCCACCTGTAAAAAGAGGCAGCAAAGTATCATACATGTCTTTGGAGCTAATAGATGTCTCTTTCGTACATGAAAGTAAAGGCTGAATAGCATCTTCCCCAAAAACAACATCACGGCTAACCAAAATGCATTTATTTTGTGGATTATACAGACAATAGGCTTTGCTTTCAGAATTGTGCCCAACGATAATACATTTCACTGCTTTATCATCCAATTTCTTGTGATGTTGTTCAGGCACTAACCAAAAACACGCAGATGAGAAACAAATGGCTTGCGAGCATGCCAAGCCTCATATGGAGTGATAGACTGCAGTGCTTTAGTGGGACACTTGTTGAGCACACATGCTAGACACATGACAACCTAAAGCCAAAAACTATGCAGTAAAGCCTGACTCTTGACCATACACCGGTCATCTCCATGAGTGACATGTTCTTCTGTTCAGCAACTCCGTTTTGTTGAGGTGTATGTTGGAAGCAGTCAGAGGCACAGACGACGTGGAAGCATGTAAAGACTGAGCAGGGAGCCATTCGGATCATTTTTTCAAACAAATATGTTTTTATTACCTCTTCAAACATCCAACAGTGATTTTCATCACTCTTGTAACATATGTAATATAGACAAAATCCCATTTTCTAATTCATAGCTCCATTTTGTGCAAGCCGAGGAGTCCTCGAGCTTGAGGAGCTTAGGTAGAATGCGCATACCAATTTTCGTTATTTTTAGACATCATTTACCCTTCCAAATAGCCTCTAGGACCTATTTTTTAACTATGCCGGTCACTAGATGTGAAACCGGTCAAAACTAGTCTAGAAACTATAAAAAGAGCTAGAGAGCTCATTTTTGAGGTGGGTTGATGTTGGCTAGTGTGAGCTTAGAGCTAGTTTGAGCTTGTAATAGTGTTCTTGAGTAATAGAGCTAATTTCCCACCTTCCATTGTGTCTTGCTTGTCTCTTCGTAGTGTGTGTGCATGTGTGTGTGCATTTCTATGCTTCTCACCTTCACTTTCACTTCATCTCACATTCACGATCTTCATATCACTCCTATCTCTTCCGCGGATTGACATTAAGGAGGTGAAGCTTCTTAACGTGGTTCTCACCATTGTGCTAGAGCAACACCAAATTTGGCGCTGTTGCCGGGGATCGAGTCTAGGACGAATGTGTGATGGTAAGAGTATAGCAAGAAGTGGCGTTGGAAGGTAAAAATTTCAGTTTTTGTTGTTGTTTATACTTAGTTTTTAGTGTTTTTCACCTCCCCCACACTCCATCTTCATCATCGCATCATCATCTTCATCTCCAAAAAAATCAGAAAATTCACCATATCCACCCATTCACCTCATTTCCCCTCATTTGTGCATGCGAGAGAGCGAGAGAGAACTTTTGTGCTTGTGTGTGCTTGTGTTTTCTTGAGTTTTCTTGCAGGAACAGAGCTCCAGAGCATCAGGAAAGCTTGGAAAAGGTAAAATTTTACTCTCTGTCAAAGATCTGCCGAGTGTGGCGGACCATTGCGATGGTCTGCAACCTTCGGAATTCGAGGTAGGCGACCACACCACGAGGTAGGCGACCCTTGCGCATCTACGAATCCACAGGCGCATCTCAAAAATTCACACTTTGGTGGACCATCGGGATTGGCTCGGACCATCACGATTGTGTCGCACCATCGCGATAGGCTCACGCCATCGCGACGGCTCGGCCGGACCATCGCGACGGTCTCGGACCATCGCGACGGTCTCGGACCATCGCGATGGTTCACTTGAGCCATCGCGACGGTCCACTTCGGACCATCGCGATTGTTCAGCTGACCTCGGGCCATCGCGTTTGGCTCATGCCATCGCCACGACGGTGCCACGTGTCAAGATAGACCATCGCGATGGTTCATTTTTTCGGACCATCGCGACAGCCCAAAATCGGACCATCGCGACGGTTCACTTCGGACCATCGCGATTGTCCGCCTGATTAGACCATCGCGACGGTTCATTTTTTCGGACCATCGCGACAGCCCAAAAATCGGACCATCGCGACGGTTCACTTCGGACCATCACGATTGTCCACCTTTGACCGTTGACCCACGCCATCGCGATTGTCCGCCTGATCACGCCATCGTGACGGTTTGACCTCACGCCATCGCGATCGTTCATTTCGGGCCATCGCGACGGTTCACCTTTTCGCACCATCGCGACTGTCCAAACTCCACGCCATCGCGACAGTTCGCTTGGACCATCGCGACGGTCTCAGACCATCGCGATTGTGCACCCCCATCGCAAATTTAGGGTTCCATTTTTTGACCAATTTTGGGGGTATTTTTGAGAAATTTTTGGACCATTAGACTCATAGGAGACCCCTTAGCTCATATTGGAAGGAAAACCTGACTGTCAGTTTTTACCCCCCCAGGGCCTGAACGCTCATAACTTTTTCATCCGAAGTCCGTTTTTTGAGCTTAATAGCTCATTAGAAAGCTCTTGACGAGTACTACGTGATCTCAACTATTTTTTTCTTAAAAAGTACGTCTATTTTCAGATAAACTATTTTGAGGTTCACCTAGTTTGGAACTAGGAAGCCAGGGGGCAAGTATTGAAAATTTGGGCAAAAGAAAAGGGACTTAAAAGGTGTATATACTCAAGTGCTTGATCATCCAACTGTGAATTGGTTTAATATTGGATTTTTCCAGGTCTAGCAAGGGCAATCAAAGGCAACCAAGGCAAGGCAGTGAAGGGCATAAAGCTTGGGAAGCACGGCTTCTTGGGCATCAGAGCAACCAGAAAAGCGGACTCGAGGCTGGAAGATTACTCAACCCCCTTAGTCAATTCTTAGCTTAGGATAAACGTTAGCATTGTGGATTAAGATGATAGAAACGCCTCAAGTTCAAGATATTTAATTCTTCCAAGTTCAAGACTAAAGTAAAGGTGTGACGCGAAAACCTAAAGGAAAGAACATAAGCCTGACGGAACGAGAACTCAAAGTAACACGGAAAGTCGAATTCCTGACGCATACATTAAAACAAGAATCTAAAGAAATTTAAAAAGAATCAAGACAGTAATAACAAAGAATCGGTGACGATCTGAGCGTGTACTGAGTGTGCAAGGAAGAAAATTAATGAACCTTAGATCGGGCAAACATATAGGTAAGTCAGACCGACGAAGCCTTAGATCATCAGAGGCAAGTGTAAGAACTACTGCACGATCGTGGGCTCAACAATTGAAAACTAGTTATCCCTACGAGAGCTTAGATACTAGTGATTCAGAAATGGCATTTAGCACAGAAAGACCAGAAGGAGGGTCGAATGTAGCCTATTTAGAAAAACCTGAAGGACCCTATAGAACACAACTAGAGTTTCTCCGAACCAACCGATTAGGTGCTCGCATCTATGAGGATGGTTTGCGAAGGCAAGTGGTGCAAATGCACAACCCCGATCAACCCATTGGATTGGAACGTCCAGTGGTGAAATTCGAGAGAGACGCGTACATAGACAAGGAAGGAACGATGTACATCTTAAGTACGCAGCCAAACAATACCAACGAGTTTGGCGTGATTCAACCAGAGACGGAAGCAAAATCTCAAGGAAAGGAACCATTAGACGAGCCTAGAACACCTAGAGGGAAATCTGTACTGACACGAGTACTAATCCCAGAATGGATCCCTCAGGACAACAGAAGCATAGAGTTGTTTGTAAATAAAGAAACGGATGAAGCCTTTTGGAGATACAAGACAGAACTACTCAGTGAGGTAGGTATCATCACTATATACGAGTTCAAGGACCCGGATACACCTGGAAAGGTTGTATACCTGGATGAGACTTCAGAAAGAGTCTTTGTGGTACCCGACCACGCTAAAAACACATACACATGGAGAGGAGAATTGGTATTCCCTCCATCTAGAACGAACATGAATACAAGTCAACAAGGGGCAGGAACATCATCAGCGCATAGAAATCAAAGAGAGGAAAATAAAGAGAGACCGGAAGTAAGCTTCACTCATCCCATAGGGAGAGATAGAACAACCACGAACACTAATAGAGCGGATAGACAAAGAGATCATGGAATACCAGGTGGTAGAGATGATTTTCCTCTACCTAGACCACGTGAACACACAAGAGTATTGAGACCCACTCAATTAGTAAAATCAATGAAAAATTATTTTGATGGGACAGGAGATCCTTATGACCATGTTGCAGAATTCAAGCAAGTACTAAGAGCAGAACAAGTTGAAGACATGTTCACGCAATACAACGCATTTGGGCTAACGTTAAAGAATACCGCTTTAACTTGGTTCCAACCTTTGCAACAAAGGCAATTTAGAGACATCCATCACTTTTTAGAGTCATTCATCACCGAATTCTCTAAAAGTGGGATTAGACATGACACGTCTTCGCTGATTCATAGCTTTAAACAGACCCCTCAAGAAACAGTTCGACTCGCAGGATGTAGATTTAGACAATGTGTTGAACGATGTCCAATGCAAGAGCTACCCTCACAAGCTAAACAAGTGTCATTGTTTTTAGATGGCTTGTTGAGCTCTAAACTACGCTCCTACGTGTACCTAAAAGAACCCAGAACGCTAGAGGAGTGTGTAAGAATATGTATAGACATCGAGGACAACCTAGGAGATGAATTAGAACTCTCAAAGGTCTATAAGGACTCAGATTGTTGTTCTCTAGCATCCACGAAATTGTCTAGCTCGATAGAGGACCTAGCAGAAAAAGTGGCCCAGAAACTAGGAGTTTCTAGTAAACCGAGGGTGCTTACAAACAAGCGTTGTTACACCTGTGGCGGTGATCATATGGCAAACGTGTGCCCCAATGCACCACAACCTCAAGCCAACCCTAGTGGCCAATATTGTACAATTGAGAGAAGATACACGAATCATACGGCTCAGGACTGCCCATACAACAAACAAATCGTGAGACAGAACTATCCGCAAGCATACCAGCAGCCAGGTAGGTATCAAGGCCAATACAATGCTCAGCCTTATTACTATAGGCCTCCTCAGAACTACCCATACCAGGCTCAACAGAGACCTCAACCCGTCTTAGCTCAGCAGCCACCCCCACCAGCGAATGTCATCTCAGTCAAATATGCTGCTGCAGAAGAGAACCTAAGTAGGGCCTTAGTGCCTTCTTCACCTTTGATCACAGAAAGTGACCCAAACTCAAACAGTTTTGACTCCACTCATGTAGATAGTCCACCCGCTTATTACACGGAGTCACCAGAACAAGTGGAGACATATCATTATGATAGTCCACCAATGGAACCTAGTTGGGAGCCAGACTATGCTAATGTGATGTACGCAAACCCAAACCCACGGCCCCAATTGAGACAACAGAGACCACAGGGCCCTAGAGGACCATGCTTTAGGTGCCAAGGAGATCACTTCATAAAGGATTGTCCACATCCCCCAATAGCAAGGCAATCACAGTACTATAACATACAAGGCTTTTGTGCCGATTGTGGCAAAGAGCACATAATCAAAGATTGTCCTAAGAACCCTGTTAATGCTTCGAATGTGACACCGATTAACGTGATAGGTATTGTAAATAACGCAGATGGATCCAACCCTACATACGTGCCTATCCAAGCTATAACAAGAGCCCAGGCGCTCTTACAGAGCCAAAAGCTTAATCAAGAGAAAGTAGCCGGAACCAATGAAGTTGCAGAATCTAGCAGTAAAAAGACAAAATCTTGGAAAGATTCTAGAGAAAGGATTAAGAGAAAATGGAGTAAAAAGATAACGGAGTTGGAAGGAAGTTTAAAGGAATCTAGAGCCAAAATCCAAGAATTGACTTCACAGGACTTAAATCAAGAGAATTCAGCTCAAAAATCAGGATCAGTTTTAGCGGAACCCATACCAGAAGGTCTAGACATGATGTTTCGTGCGTATCAGGCTAGATTAAAAGAGGGACCTCAGGTAGCTGAAATGAGCAAAAACTACCCTCGAGCTGATCTGGAAATTGAAAGAACTAAACTTTGCATGAAGATGGTAGAACTAGCACAAGCTTTGTTCGAAGCCTCTAGATATCTTAATTGGAATAACATGGCAAAACCTGAATTACACTTTCAAGGACTAATGGAGAGGCTAGAATACTTGATAGAAAGCAAAGAGAAAAAGGATCAGCCTAGGAACCCTATTGTCCCAGAGACACAGGAAAGGAATGCACCATCCCTGTCTCAAGTACCCAATACAGAAAGTCAAGACAATTTGTCTTCCATACATAGGCACTCACATGAATTTTTGAGAGAAATACAAGAAGAGAAGTGGAGAAAGGAACAAGGAACTCATCCTCCTATTCAAGAAATAGACGACTTGCAGGAACAATTTCCCCAAGACATCCCCTCTATATATGAAGATGTAGAGGTGGAACAACTGAGTGAACCCACAGGATTTAAATCTAATTCTTTACAAGAATTACCTCAGTTCACAGGACCTTGGGAAGCAAAGTCTATTAGTATGAGAGCACCCACGATAATAGTGAGGAATGAAGAATTAGTGATCCCTAGGAACACGGAAGTGATCAAGAACACTAAAGTACAGTGTAATCTCACTCTAGAGGAATTGTTAAAGGTAAAACCAGAATTGTGGAAGCACGTAGCAAATCAATTCCCTGAGCTGGCTACCACACCCTCTCAGATAGAATCACATAAGAAGGTACCAGAGATACCCGTGGAAAAGATTGGAGACGTAAGCGAAGGAGAGGAAGGTAACACATATCTTCCAATAACCCATCAGGGCTACACCACGAAAGCCATCTTAGATTCAGGAGCCGGAGTAGCCATCGCTACCACCGCTTTGTGGAAACGTTGGGGTAAGCCAGCATTAAGACCCACCAGGATGAAGCTACAAATGGCCGATGGACACATAGAAAAACCATTAGGCTTACTAGAAGGTATATCTCTCACCACTTGTGGTGTAGAATTTGAGCATACCTTTGCCATTTGTGACTAAAAAGGTTAACGCCGCAACGATTAGAGATAGTTATCCTCTTCCTATCACAGAACACCTATTGGAAAGAGTTGCGGGCAAGGAAGTTTATAGCTTTCTTGATGGATTTTCAGGCTATAATCAAGTAGCCATTGCTCCAGAAGATCAGCACAAGATGGCTTTTGCCACAGAATGGGGCATATTTGCATTTCGTGTGATGCCATTTGGCTTAACAAATGCACCCGCCACTTTCCAGCGACTCATGTGTCATGTTTTTAAGGAATTTTTACGCAAGAGCTTGGAAGTTTATGTCGATGACATATGTGCTCATTCAAGTGTAAGACAGACGCATATCCCAGAGTTAAGGCAAATATTTGACAAATGTCGAGAATATCAGGTTTGTTTGAACCCAGAAAAATGCGTTTTCATGGTCAGACAAGGAAAAATTCTAGGACACATTGTGTCAAAAAATGGAATCTCTACGGATGAAGAAAAGGTGAAGGTAATTGCAGATTTACCTAGACCAACTAACGTGAAAGAGGTACAGGCATTTATGGGCCATTGCGGTTATTATAGGAGATTCATACACATGTATGCAATCATAGCCAAGCCATTGTACTCTCTTTTAACCAATTTTGAATGGACAGATGAATGTGAAAATTCATTCAATGAACTTAAACGACGCTTGTGCTCAGCACCGATTTTGACTACCCCAGATTGGAGTAAGCCATTCCATGTACATGTGGATGCATCCAATTATGCCATAGGATGTGTGTTAGCACAACCCACGAGTGAAGGTAACATAGATCTCCCCATAGCTTACGCGAGCAGACAATTGAACGCAGCAGAAAGGAATTACACCACGACGGAACGAGAAGGATTAGGGATGATCTACGCAGTAAAGAAGTTCAGGCACTACTTGTTGGCCAACAAATTCAAGTTCTTTACAGATCATCAAGCCCTATTGTACCTAGTCAACAAACCATGTAACACGGGACGACTAATACGTTGGTTTCTATTACTCATGGAGTATGATTTTGAAGTGGTAGTCAGGAAAGGAAAGATGCATCTTAGAGCTGACCACCTTTCAAGATTAACCTCAGGAGAAGCTCCTCAAGGAGTAGCGGATGAATTACCAGATGCATACTTGTTTAACCTTGAGATAGCACCAGAATGGGCTAAGCCTATAGTCCCTATTCTCACATATGGACCCAAGAATCCTAGGTTAAAGATCAAAGAGGGAGAGATTACCAAGTCTCAAAGATACCAAATAATGGCAGGAAGCATATATAAACAGGATAATCAAAAGATTCTTGCTTGTTGTGTAGATGAATCAGAACATGCGAATTGGTTGCAATTAGCACACATAGGTGCATTAAAGCAACATCATTCAAAACATCCAACGTTACAGACTCTGCATAGATTAGGAGTATATTGGCCTTCAATGGAAGCAGATGTCTACAAGCTGTGTGAGGAATGCCATGTTTGTTGTGAAAGACCACCAGTAGAGCATGCTACATTATATCACGTGTCTCTCACACCAGACTGGAGTGAACCATTAGTGACATACTTGAGGACGAACACATTCCCTCAAGGCATGACCTTAGCACGACAACGTAGTCTAGAGCAGGAAGCTCAAGACTATTCACTTATTGGCGATAATTTATACAAAAGAGGACGAGATGGATATCTAAGACAATGTGTTCATGAGAGCGATTATCTGAGCATACTAGAGGCTGCACACCAAGGTGTTGCAGGAGGTCATTTTGGACCCGATAGGATAGTCAAAGCCATTCTCTTTGCAGGATTATGGTGGCCCACTCTTCACATGGATGCTCATACCTATGTCAAGAGATGCGATGTGTGCCAAAGAACTCAGTTTCCTACTCGCAGAGATGAAATTCCATTGAAACCCATGATGGGCGGACGTGCATTTTCTAAGTGGGGTATAGACTTTGTAGGACCCATTAACCCCCCTGCTAAAGGTACACATGCGGAATACATTATTGTTGCCACAGATTATCTTACGAAATGGGTAGAGGCAAAAGCCACGAAAAAGAATGATGCACACACAACTGCAAAATTCTTATTTGAAAATGTCTTTACAAGATATGGATTGCCTATAGAGTTAGTGAGCGATCGAGGCACTCACTTTCTAAACCAAGTCATTGAATATTTGTTACAGGATTTTATGGTGATTCACAAGAAATCTGCACCATATCATCCTCAGGCCAATGGTCAGGCTGAAAGCACTAATAAGATCCTTTGTAACGTACTGACGAAACTCGTGAACAATAAACGTTCAGATTGGGATAAACAGTTACACCACGCTGTTTGGGCAAATCGAGTGGCCTACAAGACCGTACTCAATGCAACTCCCTTTCAGATGGTTTTTGGTCAGAATGTTGTGCTTCCTTTGGACTTCTTGATACCTACCCTTAAGGTTGCACAAGAACATCAGTGGACCGGCCATGAATTATCAGCGAGAATAATGGACTTGGAACGATTAGGAGAAACCAGGCTAAAGGCAGCAGCAGGAATATATGCAGCGAAGAAGCGACAGAAAGCATATTTTGATGCACATGTGAAAGATAAAGGCTTAAAAGAAGGAGATTTAGTTCTAGTATATATGCTAAAGCAACACGCACGTAAATTAGAAAAGCGAGGTTATGGACCTATGATCATTAACAAACTCTCGACAAGTGGAGCAGTACAGTTAGCCACCTTAGAAGGAAACATAATGCCTAATTATATTAGTGGCTGTAGAGTCAGGTTATATCAGGAACCTCTTACTGAGGATATGCTTAGACGACTCACGTTGGCAAAGAAACGTAAGGAGGAAGAAAATAGAATACGAGCGGAAGCTCAGGCAGAAGCAATAGAACGCATTAAGCGCATGAAGCTAAGAAGACAAGGACTAGGGAGAGAACATTATAACCATCTGGAAACTACACCCAGATATCCCATGGCTATGTGTGAAGTAAAGTCAACCACTCATCCTAGTATAGTGGACAGGAGACCATTCATTACAGTCAGGTTAGAGCACGGTAACCCTTGCCAAGAGCTCAGGGCTTTAATTGATTCAGGTGCTGCGACTAGTGCGATTAGATGGTCCCACTATAAGGATTCAGGAATAGAAATGCGGCCAATTGAGGCATACCTCATAGGGCTAGGAGGCATGGAAACCCCTTGCATGGGTGAGGTGGACCTTCCTATCCTCATTAAGGATGTGACCATGACAGCGAAGCTACTAGTGTGCCATGATGACGACCTGATAGAACCCCTAATCCTTGGCCAAGATTGGCTATACGATCACTCAGTGGACCTAAATCCTAGACAAGGCTCCTTACAGATTGGAACCTTGGTTTGTAACCCTAGACCCTATGAAATACATGCGACGGAAGACCGGAAGATCTTTAATCAGCTCAGTCACGTTACGTCTACACCAACCCACTCGGGCTTGGCTATGGACAGTTGTCAATCAGAAGGACGACAGGAGATCTTCCCTGGGACTTCCTGCAAACTAGAGAGGGCAGCTACCCAACCGCTAGGGCAGATGAACACAATCAGCGGTCAGGTGGGTTGCATCAACGGCCAAATGAGCACGACACCCTGCGATGCTCATCCTTCCAAACTTGTTGCGGACTGGCCTAGATTAAAGTTAAAGAACGAATCACTTCCTAATGGGCAGGTCACGCAAGTGTTGGATCTCCCTTCTTTTCCAAAGCAGAGTGTCCAAAGGACCTCTTAAACCCAACCTTGAAGGAGTCAACCACAACAGAGGAACCCAGACCGACGACACCACCAGACGTGGCAAAAAAAGCAGCAGTATCAATGTCACAGAACAAGTGGCACAAAACAAATATGGGTGCCAAAAGGACAGCAACTACAGGCTATTGGCAACACTGCAGAAGAGAGCAGGACAAAGTTTCAACCGAAGCAGAGTCAGCATTCAAAGTCCCTTCGATCTTCTTCTACAAGTACCAATACTCGACAGATTTGGATCGCCAAGAAACACCTTATCCATAGACCCACACCCATGCAGATCTGGATACCCAAACAATGTATTATAGCCCAACCCTCTAGCCATGTAATATATACCCCTCCGACATCCTTTCATCCTTTAATACCACCAAAATCGATACCACTTTCTGTACCCCAGCAGAACCGCACCACCCACCCAAGGACTCTCAAGAAATGGATACCGAAACGTATCCAGACGTTTTCTTGTACCCCATTATCTAACAATTCTCCCATCCCATTTAAACTCCACCCTTGTAATAATTCACCCTCAACCAAACCTTGTATAAATTCACACACCATAACCCCACATCATGCATAATAAAAGCTCATCAAGAAAAATATGCATAATCTGACCATGTAGGTGTCTAGAGACCTGCATTAGCTCTACAAAAAGATCATTGCATCAATCATTTCACGACACTTGGCTACACGGGTTACGCATCAGTTATGGAAAGGGATTGCGGTCTCACTGTAATGGGATCATAATTAATTTCCATGCTAATGTGTTAATCTTTTGTAGCAGATCTTTCTCATTAGCGCATCAATCATCATGCAAACCGACGAAGGACCATCAGAAGCAGGCCCCAGCGTAGCTGCAGTGCCCCTCAATGTTTTGCGAGCAGAATCCCACCCGACTGCTCCACCGCCAGAATTCCAAGGATTTCCAGGGCCCATGCCGATCGATAACCCACCTATGGGCTACACAGAAAAGATACACCGTAACTCTCATTGGTTTCAGGGACTTGCAGGACCCTTAGCGGACGCGGAGTTTATATTTGAATCTAATTTGACGTTTGATGACCGCACTTGGGGAAAATACCAATTTTTCTCCAGAGAGTTCGAAGGCCTACAGAACACTCAGGACTTAACCCATGTTTGGGCCAGAGCCGGCTTCACGGAGTATTTCAGTGATCCTCTGCCCAAACCTGACTTTTATAGGTGTGATTATTTAATCACTACTTTGCTGGCCTCAGAGAATAAGGATATCCCAGGAACTTTTATTTTGCCTTCTTTAGTGGATGATCCACCCTACAAAAGATTTTATCTTTCAAAGGATTTAATCAGAGCTGCCATCAAGATTCATGGAACCCACACGCCCACAGATCGAGAAAGATTAGTTCCAGACCCTATGAAACGTGGGGATGTCACTAAGTGGGAGGAGATCTCAGCAATTACACCTGAGCTGTCAAAGCCGCTACGGATATGCATGCAACATTTTGCATTCCCCACTCAGGACAGATTCACCATGCCACATAAAAGAATATGGTTTGGATTGTACTTAGCCTGTACTGGACCTCAGACTGTCGATCTGGCGAGCTAGATCATTGATCAAATGTATTTGGCACAACACAGATGGGAACGAAAGAAAGTGCTTAATGGATGTTGTGCGCTGACAAGAATTGTTTATATGTGCTTGGCTTATGACTTGCCAATTGAACGTGCATTAACAGGAGAAGAGCTGAAGGCATTCAAGGGAACGACGAAGAAAGCCAGGAAACCCAGCAGAGCACGGGCAGGTAAGCGCATGAGAGGCACTATTCCTTGCCTTCAAGTGCCAGAGTCACCATCACCACAACCCTCCCCAGAGCAATCACCGACAGAAGCCACTCCCACAGTACAACCTATTCGCATAAGGTTATCTAGACCAGTGGTAACAGAGAGCACTACGAGTACCGTTGCACCTCAGGCAGCTACAACCACAGAACCCACCACCACGACAGCAGAAGCCCACACCACTATTGGTGCAGAAGCCTTTTCTTTCCCAATACCACACATGGAGGCAGAACCAATAAACACAACATTCGATTTCGAAATGCCTGATGCGTTCTCCAATGAGTTTCAGTTTTCAGAGGCACAAATGTTCTCTCAAGAATTTGAAAGGCCGAGTTACCCTACCACACCGCGGGATCAGCCACAGGGACAAGTGGTGTCGAGCTCTGATGACGAAAGAACAACATCTGATAACGATGAAGGTGACGATGAAGCCAACCAGGACACGCATGATTCCCAAGAACAAGAACAGACAGATGGCCAAGGCCAACAAACCGATGCACACGGTGACACCAGCACGCATGAAGAGGAGACTTTCGAAGCAGCAGCTTACACGCTGGCAATCAAGAAATTATATCGTACGATGGAGAAAGTCTGGGCACGGAAGAAATTGACTGAAGAAGAGAGCCAAACCATAATCGAACAAGAACTCATCTCCGGAGGGTTTGAAGAAGTTTACATCAGAGGGTTCAGAGAACTGGTCAAATCCATTGGCCCAGTCGAAGCACTGAGATATTTACAAAGGAAGCCACTCCCCCAATATGACCCGCGCAGAGTTCGCCTGTTATCGAAGCCCGGTGAATATATTCGAGTTCCGGTAGGTCCTCAATCATCCCACCAGGCGCATGATGCACGCTTACGTCTGGAAAGATCCATCACCGAAGAAGCTATCCTAGTCGACTCCCCACCACATACTACCGTTGTACATACTACCACTATCCTTGAAATAACATCCACACCATCTACTCCTCTCTCACCTCATGTTTCACCAACCCATCCTGTATCCCCCGCACACCCACCTGTTCCTCCCACATCCACACCAGTCCAAGGCAACATAGCCACAACCTTTGCCCCGCCCATTCATGCCACCATGCTCGCACCCACCCCACCTCGCCTACCTGTTAACCCCTTCATCCCTTCATCCTTCCCATCCTTTCCCCCACCTTTAAGATACCCTTTCACCTTTCTAACCCCACTAACCTTCTCACCAGTTTCACCTCCCCACCCCACTATAACCCCTATTTCCCCTTTTCACCAAGCTACTCCAGCCATCCCCCCTGTAAATTACTCTACATTTGTAAATCCCGTCTTCACACCGACACAACTACCCACATACACACCACTTTTCACAGTCACCGCACTTGACACGTCCAGTGACATGGACATCTCACCCCCCACCGCACCAGTACCCACTCCACTCGTAGCACCATCATATTTAGGTACGTCACAATTTTCCACGATCACCACTGCATCCACCTTCCCAACCCCATTCCCCATTCCCGCTGCATCTACTTCCACCGCATCCTCACTTAGCACTCCATTACTATTATCGCCAACCATAGACACTGCACTTCAACAAATGTTCACATGCATGACACAAGTACGAGATGAGTTCGCATCTCTTGGCAACAATTATCAACAGCTGCAGAGGACGACAAATGAATTACAGTCGCAGCTTAATTCATTATCAATCGAGAATGCCTTTTTAAATACGTGATACCAAGAACTAAGAGAGGCATATCATAAGCTAGAGCTAGAAAGTGAAGAGAAAACAAATGAAGCCACTGCTGATCTGGACAACCTGCTTCGAGCCCAAACAATTAGGAACGCGACGCTGACTAGGAATATGGGCTTACTCAGGAGGCACCTAGCCGCAGCAAAAGAGGAGAACCAGAGACTCCAAGAGTAGAATAGAGAGAATTTGGAAGCGGCATTGGACCATCCAGAACAACCCTTAAGTCCTAGCAGATTCAAGGCAATCCCATCCAAATCGATGCAGATGTTGCTAGAGGATCACGTGAGATTGCTAGAGGACTATGATCGAATGAACGAAGAGCATCAGAAATTAAAAGAAGATCACAAGCTACTACAGCTCAGTGAACCGGCACCACCACAAGTACAAGTAGCAGCAGAAGTACCAGAACCTGTGGACCCCTCTCCTGACCTCATAGAGGAACTCAACGCATTACGGGCCCAGGTAACCACACTCCAATCACGGATAGATGTATACGAAGCACCACCACGGCCTGACTCCCCACCGGAGATCCCAGCTGACGAAGAGAACATAACCATTCCGGTGGAGGAAACGTTTGAAGAAGCATACGAGCCAATACCCATCCCAGGCGGACAAGTCACGACCGAAGGCCAAATGACCTATGAACTTCCTACCCCCGCGTGGATGAAAACGATTGAGGAAATTGGAACAACGCACTCAGCTAGAGTCGAGGCCCAGCTCCATGCCATGGCCATGATCGAAGAAAGAATTTTGCAATCTCCCTACTTTGCTCAATTGGCCCCACGCAGGTACATATCCGGGCATGAGCTTCAATACAAACCATACTTCATGCTAATGGCCGAATACCAGCTGGCCATAGAGAAGCGAACTGGCAAGAAGCCATCACATGCAACTCAATTTGAGCCTGAAGACTTGCCACTCGATGCGCAACAAGGCACTATTTATCAACCAGATTGGCGTACACGTCTTTTACAGGAGTACCCTGAAATGATGAGCACATGGGTTAAGGCACCTTTACGTTTAAAATACAATCCGTGTTGGGGACCAGTGCCACGACGCCGCTCCTGGACTGCCTTCGCTATCAAAGTACAAAACAATAAGCAGTGCCAAGACTGGCTGAACTACCCATATTTCAGGCCACCTACAGGACCACCGACAATTGGCTACATGATGGCAACGATTCGTCACTGGCTCCCTCGCTTGAGATATATGGACGATATAGCAGCGCATATGACTGTCAAGATATTTGACATGATGCAAATGATATTTAAAGTCTTCCGGCGAGTCAAAGCACCACATGTTAATACCCCGGGCTTTGAGCATGGCAACTTGGATCTCGCATATGACATGAGTACGACGCCATCGCTCCGGGTGTGTTATGCCTGGCATTGCAGAGTCAAGTACTTACCGGCGTGCTACAAGCAGACATTCGAAGAGATGTTCACAACCGGCTTTTGGGAATACCACTCTGAAGTGTTCATCAGCAGGCCGACCCACTTATTGCACTTATTTGCCTGTGAACAGTTGGTGTATTCCACGCATTACAGACTCCCACCATCCGATGAACCACAACCAATTAATTGGGAGAAACTCGAGGCAGACCTAGCCCGAGGCATTCGAGTATCTGAGCACACCCTCGCTAACGACCTCCTACAAAACTACATCCGACAGACCTCACAACAACGTTCTGTCAGGGACGATAGAAGCGAGAGGGAGGGGAGTGTTGGAAGCAGTCAGAGGCACAGACGACGTGGAAGCATGTAAAGACGGAGCAGGGAGCCAGTCGGATCATTTTTTCAAACAAATATGTTTTTATTACCTCTTCAAACATCCAACAGTGATTTTCATCACTCTTGTAACATATGTAATATAGACAAAATCCCATTTTCTAATTCATAGCTCCATTTTGTGCAAGCCGAGGAGTCCTCGAGCTTGAGGAGCTTAGGTAGAATGCGCGTACCAATTTTCGTTATTTTTAGACATCATTTACCCTTCCAAATAGCCTCTAGGACCTATTTTTTAATTATGCCGGTCACTAGATGTGAAACCGGTCAAAACTAGTCTAGAAACTATAAAAAGAGCTAGAGAGCTCATTTTTGAGGTGGGTTGATGTTGGCTAGTGTGAGCTTAGAGCTAGTTTGAGCTTGTAATAGTGTTCTTGAGTAATAGAGCTAATTTCCCACCTTCCATTGTGTCTTGCTTGTCTCTTCGTAGTGTGTGTGCATGTGTGTGTGCATTTCTATGCTTCTCACCTTCACTTTCACTTCATCTCACATTCACGATCTTCATATCACTCCTATCTCTTCCGCGGATTGACATTAAGGAGGTGAAGCTTCTTAACGTGGTTCTCACCATTGTGCTAGAGCAACAGTGTATATGGCACTATACATTGGTGTTTTATCCCACATTCAACCACAAATGCATTGATGCCAGAAGACATATATTCCCCCCATCGATCAGAACAAAGGGTGCCCATTTTACATGCTAACAGATTTACAGCCAAAAACAAAAACTATCTGAAGCACATGAACACTTCTGATTTTACTTTCAATGGATATACCCATGCATGCCTGGAAAAAGCATCAATGAAAGTCACAAAGTAAAGATAGTTTCCAAATGAGGGTGTCTCCATAAGACCAAAGACATCACTATGAACAATCTGCAATTTTTGAGTTGCTCAAACTGAACCATCTTTTGGAAAGGAGGAACGTTGCATTTTGCCAAAAATATAGCCTTCATAGACATGTTTTCTAGGTGCGTGAAGTTTGGGCAAAGAGGACACCATTTCAGATTTCTGTAGGCATAGGAAACAAGAAAAATTCAGAGCATGCATGCCAAAGCTTTACATATGACATAGCCTGAGAATCATGTACTCCACATGTTGAATCATTCATAGATTTTTCATAGTCTATGATCTTATAGCGCCCATGATATAAAATGCGAGAAGCAATAATCATGTCGCCATTTGATAGATCATGAACTGTACATCTGTCATCAACAAATTTCAAAACCAAGCCAATCTTGGCTGATGCAAAAACTGATAACAGATTTTTCTTGATCCCTAGCACAAATAAAGGATGTGACAAAGTGAAAGAACTATCCTTAGCAGTAGTAAGAATGATCTTACCAATTCCCATGACAGGATAAGAGGAGTTGTTAGCACATTTGATAGTATTCCCTGTAGAGGCCGGCTCGAATGATGTGAAGAAACTATGCTACAAGGTAATATTGGTTGCCCCACTATCAAAGTACCAACCATCTAAGTCTACTGTAGACATACACTGTTTAGGAGAAGATGGATCAAAATTGCAAATAGTAGTAAACACCCATTCTTCTACACAAGATTAGCAGACTCTGTATTTGGTGTAGAGGCCTCTGCAACAACCATTCCAGCCTCTTTTTTCTTTGCCTCTTTTGCAACTAGTTTTGGACAGTTCTTTATGATATGATCGTTTCCTTTACAGTACTTACAAAAGAATTTCTGCTTTTTTGATTTCTTCTCATCTTTGTCTTTCTTCCTCAAATGTGCAACATTTGCAAATTTTTGCTTACTAGTAGATGAGATCTATTTAGCTTTGCCCTTCTAACTAGCCTGGAAAGCTTGATCCACAACACACATAATGGACCTATTCTGCTAGACTAATCTTCCTACAATAGAACAAAGACTGACTCCTCAAAGGACAAGGCATTTTGATTGCCTTTCATCATCAAACGAATAGTAGAAGAAAAACTCTTATATAAATCAGCAAGACCATTCAGAATGGTCTGCACAATTGACCTACCTGGTATAACTTCATTAGTAGAATCAACTATTCCTTCAAGTCTTTGATCTTTATTATAAAATTGTCCACAGAATCACCTTTATTCATATGCTCACTGTCCAACTATTTTTGGAGGTAAGCAACACGAACCTCATTCCTAGCCTAGTACAATGTGGTAAGTGTATCCCAAGCCTCCTTAGCTATTCTGCAAGAGCAAATGTGAGGAATAATGGCACGTTTGACAGACAAAGCTATCAATGCATGTGCCTGACCATCTCTGCCATCCCAACAAAATTGCTCTATAGTAGGTGCACCAAAAACCGTAGCACGAATAGAAATTTAAAGAATATCAGCATCTTCAACACCGTCTGCATCAGCTCCATTACCTGTATTTGTAGGTGTAATAGGATGCTTTTCAACACCATGCACAATGTTCCATAGTCCTTTTTCAACTAATATATGTCGCATCATATAATCCCACAATAAGTAATTGGTACCATCCAACGTATCCTCAATAGCCAACATACAGAATACATCAGTGCTTTCAGCCATGCCCAGTATCTAAAATACCTAGATGCAGAAAAATGATTGTATCTGAAAAAGTTGAACATAACTACTCTAACGAGTTCTACTAAACTTGTACCAGACTTTGAGATGCTTATACTGGCGAACCAAAACTTGTATATATCTTTGGCACAAAAAGACAAAATAACCTACACAAGCACTATGATAGTGCGTTTGGAGACCAAAACGGGCTTAGATTGTGATTTTGGCACCACATAGCAGAGCTTTTTTGATCTCCTAATCAGCCTGAGTATGCTCATCAAATTTTTTGCCATTCTCATACTGTGATCAGAGGGGTGTCGACGATGCCCTAGATGAAGCGGCAACCTACTCTGATACCAATTGTTGGAGTTAGACTTCTACGGAAGCACAAAAATAGCAGAAGGAAGAAGAAGAAGCTTGGAGTACAACACACAATACTGAATGTATTACCATTAGAATGTACAAAGATAAGTAACATGTTAGGGGTATATGCGTATATACAAGCTAGGGGGAAAAACCTCCTAAAGAGCAAAAAAAGTGCCTCGACAGTCCTAGTATGTTCGCACACATCACTACCTAAATATATCAACATGTTTCCTCATAGATATGAGACCCTTATCCATATAACTCACCTTTTCCACACTTGTATCCAACAGAAGAGTATTCACAGCTTTGTACGGTATCATAACATTCTGGAATGATATCTATCTCCCACTCAATATATTTTTTGACTTGGCATAAGTATCACATGTAGCCTTGAGAGAAGCCACACCTCCGATATCCTCTTGGTAAAAAGAAGACCTAACCTCAACTTGACAAGTCCCAAACTTTGAGTTTTCATTACCATGAATCATTCTACTCTCAAGTTCCCTACCTGAGTGCTTCATTGTCTTCCTCAATACTAGAGCGGTCTTCCAATATTTCCATCCCTACAATCTGAGTGTGTTATAGATGCTCAAACCTTTTTGCATTGATTTTAGCAACAATACGGGCATCCTCAATCTGCCTCTATGCACTTGTTCCTCAAGGGGCCATCTGTATCATTCCTTTTTCTCTTCACTTTGAAGGTGCCTAGTGATTTGTGAACAAAGTCATACCTTTGCAGCATCTAATTATCACCACAAGTAAAAGCCTTCTCCATTTATTGTTAGTTTGACCGGCCATCTTGTGTTGCTCCAAAGTTTGACTAGCCATTTTGTGCTGCTCCAAGCTTCCTTCTCCATCTAGACCAACATCAAAGTTTTGGTTCAATGAATGCATCAGGCCTGAATCATGGGCAGCACTTCTATATACATGATATGAGCTATGGTAGCTTCCCCCTCTGAAGTACCCATATGCCAACCATACTGTTCTCATGGAATTCCACTAAATTCACTAAGCCATGCCATTGTTGAATGTCCCCCCCTTCCTCGATCCAAGCTACACCTCTCTTGCCCCATATAACTCCCCGACATAACTTCTTCATTAGTTCCAGAAATTTTCATTCCTGCATAAATGCATGCCTTGTAGTGACCATCAATAATAGCCCTTCCCCAAGCCTTGTCAATTCTAACTCCACAGTAGTAAGTTTCCAAGGAATCTATCAATCATTCCAACCAAAAGGCCAATTCACATCCTTTTGCAAGAGGGTAAACTCTTGCCCCATACCAAACCAATGTTCCTCTCTCTCAACTGCTCAGTTCGAGGAGATCTCTACAGCTGCATATAGCCGTTTAGTGAGAATAGGCTCACTTAAGGTGTATAACAATGACGATTGAACAATATATTGTCTCCTTTGTGGAATGAATCCTTTGAAAACCGCTTGGGGATAAAGAATATTTTCACTATCTTCATCGGGAGCTTGACCTATGCTATAGTCAAGTGCCTCCCTCCCATAGAATATTTTGATGTATTATCTCAGACATCCCTTTCTCATGACTCTTCCAAACATAAGGCCAGACGTTTGGTCATTAGAACCTCTCTTCATACTAGTGTAACTCCATCCTTCTGAGGCATGGGTGTCATACATTGCGTATTTTACATCTTTCCTTGATATCACATCAGTGGTAAGGGTTTCTTGATCATTGATCTCTTTTCCCACATTAGGTGTGTCATTAAACAAATCTTGTCACGGAGTCTGACTAGCCTGCACTATTTAGGACCTATTTCTCATGAGCATTTCTGAGCATTATTCATTCATACATGTGTAACTTCAATGTTACCCAATTTCCCATCCTTAGCACTTCCGTTTGTAATTCCACCTATATGAATCCACATCAAGCAATAATCTCACAACCTCAGCTCTAACAAGGATTTTGACTTTTCTAATCGTGAGATAACTATCTCCATTGCTACCTCTCTCAAAGACTCAACATGTCGAACATTAACTGGCTTCTAATAATGCATCTTAGGAAGAAGAGGTATAGCATATGCCTACATTATATTGTATATGTTGATGCATGTGAGTCGAATAACTAGTTCAATTTCCCCCTTCATCTTTACACCAGACATCAACATTATAAGACGATATATTTTCATTAGAAACACTCATAAGATGGTTACCATTGAACACGCCAACTTTACGAATAGTACGTGTATCATAAACATCCAATGTATATTGTTCATTCCATTTGGGAGACCAAGAATCCATCCATGTACAAGTTCACACCCATTTGGGACCATACAATCTTGCATTGCTCTCCTGCAACTCCAAAGTAGCTACATGCTTTTGTAGTAGAACAATGTTCGTACGAACATCCTAAATGACCTAGACTCCCTTCTTTGATAAGCAATAACATTTTAATCTCTCTCTTCCTCATCCATCTCCTCTTCAATGAGCCCCTCATCGTCAACATCATCTATAGTATTATTGGATGATTCACGGTGTCTCATCAGATCACCAGCTTGAGGAAATTCTTCATCATCATCATCATTTTTAGAACTCGTATTGTTAGCTCAGGAAATGGTTGGTTTTTATGCACTTATATGTTTCTAGTTGGCAGGAGAATATGTTTGATTGCAGGTACTTGAAGAGTTGATTAGATGTTTGATGGGAAGTATTTGGGGCTATACGATGACTTCTTGGTCAGAGAGGAATGTCGTCAAGGGAGGCAATACTTGGAGACATGGATTTTTGTTATGGTGGTTTCCACATGTGTGCTCACACAGATGGTCTATCTCAATAAGGCACTCGACATGTTCAACACAACAATTATCTCGCCAATATATTATGTGATGTTTATATCATTGACAATTGTGGCTTGTGGCAACATTGGCAATGTGATCAAAGATCACGAGCTGCATGGAGAGGCTCTTCAAAGGGGTTTTGAATGCGAAATTTCTGTTGGTAGTAGCTTGATTGACATGTATGCCAAGGTTGATAAGCTAGACACTGCCCACCAAGTTTTTGAGAATCTCACAACTCGACATGCCTGGAATATACTTCTTACTGGGCATGTTGAAGCTAGATGGAACGATAAGGCACTGCAAATATATGAACTTATGCATGAGACCCCTTTTATTCCAAATGATGTTACATAGCTTTGCAGTCTGAAGGCCTGTGCAAGTACATGAACCATATCGAAAGGCTAGGAGATACATGATGAAATAATCAAGATAGGCCTAGAAAAAGAGCCCCTAATTGGCAACACTTTGGTGAGCATGTGCATATGCTGAACATGGGTGTGTTGAAGATGCACTATGCTGCATTGAATTGATGTATGAGGAGGAAGTTTCTCCAAATTCAGTGACATTGACCTGCTTATTGAAGTGTTTTAGTAGCACTGGAGCAGCTTTCGAAGGGTTTGAAGTTCATATTGTAGAGTGTGTTTGACAAACTCGAAGTCCGAAGCATTGTTTCTTGGAACACTTTGATTGGAATTACTCTCACGATCAACAACATTGCGAGTCTTTGGTTCCTTGGTTTATTTCTTTCTATCATTGCTATGGGTATATTGGTGATGCGATGGAGTGGTGTCGACATTGAAGAATGGTGGAGGAACGAGCGATTTTGGGTGATTGGAGGTGTTTCAGCCATTTCTTCCTTCTTTTCCCAAAGGCTTGCCATTTTAATTGTCAGAGAATAAAAAACTAAACTGGCCGCTTTCCGTTTTGTGTGCAAAAAGGAGGAAGTTTTTTTTGTTTTTGCTACACGAATTGTGTGGCAGCAAAGGCACTGACCGGGGATACCACTTGGGGGAAGGCAGGAAAGAGCAGGAGAAAAAGGGAGGGAGGGAGGAGCCATTTTCTGCTCTCTGCTTTGTTTTTGTTTTTGTGCAAGGGTACGAACACGAGAAGAAGGGGGACGGAAGGCATCTCTCCAGTGGTGTGCTGGAAGGAAGGAGTTTTGGCCTGCATGCTGGGTATATACATATACACGTCTGCTAAGAGGGGAAGCCGCGCATTCAGGAGATATAGAGAGAGAACGAACAAAAACATCTTTCACTCTTAGTGGCTGGGGAAGCTGTAAAGCTGATTAGGTGGAGCAGAAGGATCTTCTGAAATAGGCCAGGAAGGAGCTTGGGGTTATCAAAACAGAATACGTTCGAGGAGCAAAAGGCAGTCATGAGGATGAGTGTCGTTAAGAGAATGTCTGTTCAGCATGACGATGTCGAATGAGCATAGCAAATCACTTTGATCGTGTGGCAGCTAGTACGAAAGGAAGGATGCAAGCTGTGATGATTTAAGCATATTCACGAAGGCAGAAAGTTTGGCCATCTTTGCTATAGGTACACAATTGAATACTATAGGGAATTGAAGCACGTATCTCACCTGTAGGGGAGGTTTTGTTCGCACAGAGAGATTGGAGGATTTTTTGTTTATAGCACCTTATGAGAGGCTTACGTTGCTGAGCCCAGAACTTTTCCATTGAAGTTGAACTCAGATATGGTTGAAAGGACATAACTGGCTCACCAATATGTTGGTCTGAATTTTATCCTTGTTGATCCATAGAGGTTTATAATTATGTTGAGAGGCTGAATTCAATTTGATAGGAATAAGACCATGCATCTGTGAGTTGGGTTATACGATGTACATATGATCCCCCTGTTATCAGAATGAAGGTGTCAATGCCTATTGGTGGTGAACTGGTATTAAAGGGATAGCTTCCGACACTATAGGTTGCATTAGCATGATGAGTGGTAGGTCCTTGGTTGGGACACCCTTCGATTATCACAATAACCCACGTTCTGGAGGATGGTGACATGTTTTGAGAGTGATGTACTTCCCCGTGTCTCACAAAAGTGTGATAAGAAGTAAGGGATCGAAAGTCATCCTACCCGGGGAAGTGGTGTTTGAAGGCACATACATCTTTCCTGTGATTGCAGTCATGCACATTTGGCCACTTCAGAAAGCGTTTGAGTCATTTTGAGTCCAGTTGTCCATGTTCATTCTGGCTTTCTAGATGCAATGGGCTTAGCAAAACGTGGCCGTTGACAGTTTGCATTGGGGGTGTCATTATCCCCAAAACTTTCATTAAGCACATCCTACGATTCTGTATCCACCTGACTACTCACATTGCCACTTGCTTCAGCGAATGGAACTTACGCAATGAGAAAACCAAAAACAAAATTTTGTGACTTCAGTTATGAAACAATAAAGGCAACCTTAAATTACCATAGCAATTGATTCTCTCCAGCATATAGATGATTTCTTGTGATGCATGAATAGGTAGGGGTACACATGAGGAGCTACATGGGAATCAATAAATTTGCAGTGAGAAACCAACGATAGCTTTTGATTAATGTACGATCGTTTCCACTTGACCTTGAATAGATTTGACCATGTAGGGGATTAATGAAAAGAACCATTTTGGGTAAGTCTGGACCTCATGATAGATAGTTGACAGTTGAGTTCTTTTGTTCGGACTTATCTTGTGCACTTGTGCTGCTACCTCTCATATTTTTATGCATGAGTATAGATCCGCAATAGCAGATGTGTTATCATTTTTTTTCTTCTTCACCTGCTTAAGAGCACTTATGGATATTGGAACCGCGGTCTGCATAGTGTGTGAGATGGAGGGTATGTGTGTGTGCGTATGTGTTGGGGTGTGAGAGCAAGGGAGTGTGTGAGCCTACATGTGTGGAAAGTATGTAAGGAGGAAGGGCGAGCGAAAGTGAATGTCATTGGCTGTGCACAGCCAAAAGAGAGGAGCTAGCATAAGAGAAAAGAAAGAACGGGGAGATAAGTGGAACAAGAGCTCATGAATAAGGAGAGAGTGCGACTCGAAGGGTTAGGTATTGTAGTGGAATTTTGGAGTACATTTGGATTCGGGTCTCCATTCCCTTCTCTTTTTGCTCGTACCTTCGAATACCATTGGGTGATGTAGAGCAAGGCAAGGGGGCCAATCTTGAGTAATTTTGGCAAAACATAGGCATATATAAGCAACTTTCCCCTCGGGTTTAGCTCACAACATTTTGGTGTGTTTGCCGGGGTCTTTCAGACATTTGAAGCAGAGTTTTGATTGAGAGATATGCGAAGATGATAAAACATGTTTCTATATTCACTTCCATTTGTATACCATGTTTGTTTTATCTCTTCCTCTTAGCACTAGAGAAAGAGAAAAAGTTCATTTGAAGAAATTAAGAGTGTTTGCTACTTCAAGATGAAGAGAACAAAAGGTATCGAAGAGAAATTTGAAGATGTGACATCATCAGGTGGAAGAAAGATGCAGAAGAAGAAAGTCCATCATTTCCAAAAGAAAAGTAAGGCTTCCTTTTCTCATATTTTCCATATACTTTTCCTATTTTATCCTCTATACCCAAAGACAAGTCTACGAGAACATCTTGTGTGAAGAAGAAGCAGTTTCTTGTTTTGCATTATACTTGGTCATGATTTAGTAGATTTGACAAAGAATTGCATTGAGAGAAAGAAAAGCAGCAGATTTTAAAAGACAATTCATGTTTTGACTCATATCTATGAGTTATATATAAGTTGAAGCTTTTGAGTGGGCAGCTTATATGTTCCCTCAAAGAATTCTTGGTGTGTCAATATAGAGCTACTTGGTATATGACAAGTTGTAGAGAAGTATATTTCTTCTTTATCTAACTCTTGAGGTAAAAGAGTTTTTTGTATCAGATGTTGAAGACTTGGGTTGAGGTTTTATGTTTGGAAAAGGTTACCTCATATTCAGTATTTTCAAAAACTTCAAAAAATTCAGAATCTTATTGATGTACAAGTCAGTTGAAGAATCTACTTTCTATGATTGTCTTGATTTTTTGGATACATGTTTGTATTCAAAAAGGTGTTCCATTAGATCCTATCACTTGATTGAGAAGTGGAGTTAACCAAAAGAAAGTCAAGCAGGTACTGTCACATTTCACCCGGGTAGAATATGAAAGTTATGAAGTATCAACTTGCAGCTTTTGGATTTCTCAAGGTGAGAAGTTTGTCCACTTATGTTTCAAGTAGGATGTACATATTCTTGGGAAGGATTTGTTTGTAGAAAAGTTATACAACTTTGTAAGAAGCATGGACACTTTGAGACATTCAAGTAGTAAATCAAACATTCAGTCATGAAGGTTTGATGAGAGCATATTCTACACAAGAGAGATCATTGATCTTGTATGATCTTGTATGATCTTGAGTATTTATGAGTCAGTTGTCTATCCTTTGTTTGTGAAGATTCTTAGCATTGGAAGAAGTAAGTAAAAGATTCAGGTTCTATCAAATTTGTGTTACAGAGAGATAGAAATACTTGTTATGTTGCAGAAGGTTATGAATCCTGTAAAACTTTCAGCAAGGTTTTTATTGGATCAGCTAACCTTATTCTAGATTTTGGGAAGCTGAGAAGTAAATAGTGAAAGTTATTAGCAACTGCAGTGCTAATAAAAAAGGGTTCAGAAATTTTGTTTCAGATACAGGTATTGATCACTGAAGATCAGATTTATGAAGAAGGACGTCCAAAATTTCATAAAGTTTGATATAATTTGAAGAATATTGGATACTAGTGTTAAGTCATCCAAGGGGTGATGAAACATAAAGACTTATTTTCAGCCATATATGTAAAAGAATGCAAATTCATACCTACAGGTATTCCTATATTTCCTTTGTCAGGTTCTCTTTATGTTCCAGCGTTGAAAGAAGAAGGAAGAAAAAGAATGTTTGGAGAAAGTTCCTCTTAGGATGTTCCTGTTCAGGAGAAGGTTCCAGAGTTTTATTGAAGAGAAGCTTGATATTTCAGAAAGGTATATTTCAGAAGTGTGCACATATATGTTTATACCAAGTTCTGAAGGAAAGAGGTATGAAGGATTTAAAGGATGAAGACATGATGACATCATAGATATGATCTTTTGATAAAACTCATGGATTGAGTTGAGTTGACTTGAGTACAGTCACAGATGAACCAGCAGTGTTCATAATACACTAAGTTCTGAGTTTTCAGTCACAGGTTCCAGGATTCAGTTCTTGATTAGTGTATTTACATGATGCAGCAGAAGTACGTTGAGAAACCTTTTTGGAAGGTAAATGCAAATATGTGGATCCTACTATTTGTTTTCAGGTTTTTGAAAACAGGAGATAGCAGGTTCGAAGACAGTTCATGCTACATTTGTTGTCAAGTAGTGATTGCTTGATGAGTGTTGAGAGCAGTATGGGCACCCAAGGACCGACTAGACAAGGAAGCCAGCGGAGAGAGTCAGAACAAGGTGAAGGAGTAAGTAGACAAAACAGTCGACGCAAATCTGGCAGATAGGCCCTTCAATTTTTCCCAAATCAACATCTTTTAATAGTGATTCTTATCACTAACAATCATTGTAAATACCATTTCATATTTTTGTAGCTCCATTTTGTGCAAGCCAAGGAGTCCTTGAGCTTGAGGAGCCTTAGAAGTACCTACATATCAATTTTCGTATTTTTTAGACTCCGTTTAAGCCCTCAAATTGGCCCTGGAACCTAATTTTTAACTAGGCCGGACACTAGGTCTGGACAGGGCCAAAACCTAGTCAAAAACTATAAAAAGAGCTAGAGAGCTCATTTTTGGGGGTAGATGGTAATTGAAACGAACTTGTAAGAGCTTTTTGAAAGTAATCTAAGGACTCCATTGATCCTCCCTCTTTGTCTTGCCGTGTGTGCGCGTGTGTGTGTATGTGTGTGCATGTTTGTGTGCTTCTCACTCACGCACTTGTGCCGCCACTTGCTCGAGGTCTTCATACCATCCTCACGTCTTCCCGGATTGACATTAAAGGAGGTGCTACTCATCACTGAGCTACACCAAATTTTGGCGCCGTTGCCGGGGATCGAGCTTTGAGGACGAGCGTGTGATGGTAAGACGTAGATTGTAGACGTTGGTGTTGTAGGTAAATTTTCTACTTATCCTATCTTTCCTCTTTCTTACTTCACCACCATCATCACCATCATCATGTTCACCATCTTCCACCTCCATTTTCATCATCGCGAAAATTTCAGTTTTTTGACTATATCCCCATCTCCACCTCATTTCCCTCATTTCACTTGTGAGAGAGAGCGAGAGAGCGATATTGCGTGTGTGTTTTCTTGCATGTTTCTTGAGCTTTTTGCAGGACCTTGCTGAATCACCATCCCCAGCTTCCTGCGCAGGTACGAAACTCGTCGAAACTGTCTCGCAGTCGCCGCCTTCTGTCCATCGCGATTGACAGAAATTTTCACTTGTTGGTAAATCTGAGTGCACCACAGTGGACTAGAGACCCTGCACACCACCTTTCCACCAAAATTTTTGAAAATCTGGCAAAATTTTAGTCCGTCGCGATTGACAGCTCTGTCCATCGCGACTGACTGAGTGTCCATCGCGATTGACTGAACCTCTGTCCATCGCGATTGATTGAGTGTCCATCGCGATTGACTGAACCCCTGTCCATCGCGACTGACTGAGTGTCCATCGCGATTGACTGAACCTCTGTCCATCGCGATTGATTGAGTGTCCATCGCGATTGACTGAACCTTTGTCCATCGCGATTGATTGAGTGTCCATCGTGATTGACTGAACCTCTGTCCATCGCGATTGACTGAGTGTCCATCGCGATTGACTGAACCCCTGTCCATCGCGATTGACTGTGTGTCCATCGCGATTGACTGAACCTCTGTCCATCGCGATTGACTGAGTGTCCATCGCGATTGACTGAACCCCTGTCCATCGCGATTGACTGTGTGTCCATCGCGATTGACAGCCCTGTCCATCACGATTGACAGCCAATTTTAGCCAAATTTTTTAGGGATTGTTAATTGAAGAGTTGGGCTAATTTTGGGCACAAATATTTTACTCTTGAGCACATGAGGAAGCCTTAGGAAAGCAACTTGGGGAAAACCTGTTGCACAGTGATCCTGTTTGAACCCTGTCGTAACCCTAGAACCCTGAACGGTTACAACTTTTTCATACGAAATCCATTTTTTGAGCTCTAGGGCTTGATTGGAGAGCTTGTGGCATATACTACACGCCCTCAACTGTTTTTTATGAAGATAATGCATTGATTTTCAGATAGGGTATTTTGAAGTTGACCATACCCAGGGGGATCAAAGTCAGGGGTCTTTAGAATTGTTCTCTTAAAAATCACTATGCAAGCTAGTGTGTGTGCTACAGGAATGAAAATCATTGGTTCTGTCTTTGGAGTTTAAATCTTTAAGCTAACCTTGGAACTTTTACAGATCCTTTGAGAGCATCGAAAGGCGTTCTAAGCAAGAGTAAGTGCAGGCTTGGGAACACACTTCCTGGGCAGTCAAGGCAACCAAGAAGGAAACAAAAGGTTGGAAATTCTCAACTCCCTTTATCAATTCCTAGCTTAGGCTAAGAATGACGAGAGGTAGGAGTAAGTCAGAGCGACGATAAGCAGGTATCAAGTTGAAGACCACCTAAAAACTCAAGTTCAAGCTAAAAACCTAATCTCTGTACTGTCGGTAACATAAAGGAAAAGGACCTAACGTGGAATGATCAACCTAAAAGCACGAAGAACATTCAAGTATTCCTGACGACGTAATATCAGACAAGACCTTAAACACGAGAAATAACTAAAAAGAATCAAGTGACTAATATAAAGTAACCAGCAACGAGGTTGTACTCTGGGCAAAGAATTGGGCTAATTAGATAGGCATATGAACCTTAGATCAGGACGACATCTTGTAAGGGAGAGACAAAGCCTTAGATCTTCAGAGGCTAGCGTTAACCACACTGCTAGGTCTTGGGCCCAGCAGTTGAGCCACCACTCGTACTACCCTAGCTCTGAGACCAGTGAGTCAGAGATGTCTCAAGGCATGGACAGACCTACGGGAAGTTCAGGAGTGCCTTACTTGTACAGGGTAGAAGGCCCTTACAAAACACAGCTGGAATACCTTAGGACCAACCGATTAGGTGCTAGCATCTATGAGGACGGCTTAGGAAGATCTGTGGTACAGATTAAGAATCCTGATCAATCCATTGGACTAGAGCACCCAGCAGTCAAATTTGAAAACGGTGCATACCTGGACAAGGAAGGAACCATATACGTAGTCACCAGTCACCCAGATAGGACAGATGAATTTGGAAATGTAATCTCTGAAGCGGACTTAGGTGACTTGGAACAAGGAAACATGGGTGCGGAACCTAGAACCCCTCGAGGCAAATCTGTTCTCACTAGGATTATCACGCCTGAGTGGGTTCCCCAAGACAACAAGAGCATAGAGTTGCTCCTCAATCGAGAAACTGACAAAGCCTTTTGGAGATATAAATCTAATCAGCCAACTGATATGGGAACTATCATGATCTATGAGTTTAAGGATCCGGATAGCCCAGGTAGAGTGACCTACTTAGATCACACTTCGGAAAGGATCTTTGTGGTGACAGAAAATGATAGGCATGCTTACACTTGGAAGGGTGAATTCATTTTTTCCCAACCAAGATCGAATGTATCCTATGGTCACCCTGGAGCTGGAACATCCCAAGCTCATGGAACTCAAAGAGACAGAAGTAGAGATAGACCAGAAGTAAGCTTTGCCAACCCCGTGGGCAGAGAAAGAACGACGACGGAGACGAATAGAGTAGAACCAGAGGTACTTAGGGCTCACCGGAATCAGAGAAATGTGGATGGATTCCCTCTGCCGAGACCTAGAGAGCACACAAGAACACTGAGACCGACCCAGCTAGTTAAGTCCATGAAGAATTACTTTGATGGCACAGGAGATCCCTATGATCATGTGGCGGAGTTCAAGCAAGTCTTGAGAGCTGAACAAGTGGAGGATCTATTCACGCAGCACAATGCCTTCGGTCTAACCCTTAGGAACACAGCACTTACATGGTTTCAGCCATTGGATGAGCGACAGTTCAGGAACATAGACCAACTCCTAGAGGCTTTCATCGTAGAGTTTTCTAAGAGTGGAATCAGGCATAACACCTCCTCACTAATTCATAGCTTCAAACAAACACCTCAAGAGACGGTCAGATTAGCTGGAAGAAGATTTAGGCAGTACCTGGAGAGATGCCCGATGCCGGAGCTACCTACACCAACTAAACAAGTAGCCTTATTCTTGGATGGATTGCTGAGTACGAAATTGAGATCCTATGTGTATCTGAAGGACCCTAGGACTATAGAAGAGTGTGTACGCATGTGCATTGACATTGAAGATAACCTAGGGGAAGAACTAGAGCTTTCCAAAATCTACAAAGATTCAGATAGTGCATCTAGTCACTCTTCCACGCAATCCACATCAATTGAGGAACTCGCAGAGAAAGTGGCCCAAAAACTAGGCGTCTCTAGCAAACCAATCCCAAGGTTTGCCCCTGTGAAAAGGTGCTATACGTGTGGTGGTGACCACATGGCGAATGTCTGCCCCATTATGGCTCAGCCCCAAGTAAATCCTAGCAGCCAGTACTGCACCATAGAACGGAGATACACCAATCACACCGCACAAGATTGCCCATACAACAAGCAGGCAGTTAGGCAACCCTACCCTCAGCCATACCCGCAGCAAGGAAGATTCCAGAACCAGTACCCTCCACAGCCATATGGCAGGCCACAACAAAATTATCAACCACAATACCAAAACCAACAAAGACCTCAGCCAGTGTTAGCTCAACAACCCCCTGCCCCAGCTAATGTGATCCCTGTAAAGTATGCAGCAGCAGAAGAAAACCTAAACCGAGCTATAGTCCCCATAACACCATTGCTTTCAGAAAGTGATTCCAATGACCATAGTTTCGATTCTACGCATGTTGAGAGTCCCCAGGCTTACTTCATGCAGTCTCCTGAACATGGTGAGTCCTACTATAGTGAAGAGCCAAATGAATCTAGTTGGGAATCGGATTACGCAAATGTCATGTACGCAAACCCCAACCCTAGGCCTCAACCTAGGCAGGTAAGACCTTCATTCCCAAGAGGACCGTGCTACAGATGCCAAGGAGATCACTTTATTTGTGATTGTCCTTTACCTCCACCTACACAACCCCAGTCAGTGACGATCCAAGGCTTTTGCCAAGATTGTGGAAAAGAGCATCTCTTACGAGATTGCCCAAAGAACCCCAATAATATGCCAAAAATCACGCCTATCAACGTTATTGGATTAGTGGTAAACCCCGCAGGAAGTGTCACTTCCACTGCTCCGGTACAGGTAGTCACTAGAGCTCAAGCGTTGCAGCAAAACCAAGGGGCAGACCAAGAAAAGAGCCCAACAGCTAGTGAAACTGAGAGCATAACCAAGAAAAGGACTAGAGCGTGGAAAGATAGTCGAGAAAGAATGAAAAGACAATGGGCTAAAAAGATGAGTGAACTTGAGGAAAGCATAAGAGAAACCAAAGCCAGGATAACTGAACTCACATCTCAAACTCCCTCTCACACTACCCCTACACCACCTTTCCCATCGCCATCCGACCAGCCACCTCCCAACCCGCCTCACCTAAACCCACCACCCCCTAGAGTAGGATCAGTCCTAGCAGATCCCACTCCCGAAGACCTTAATATGATGCTTAAAGCATATCAGGCCAGAATTCAAGAAGGGCCAACCATAACCGATCATGAAAAATGCTACCCTAGAGCCGAGCTAGAGCTTGAACGAACTAAAATTTGTGCCAAAATGGTGGAATTGGCTCAGACCATGTTTGAAGCTAGTCGCCTCTTTAACATCTCTAGCTCAGCGAAGACGCAGTTACATTTTGACGGACTGCTAGAAAGAATAGAGAGGCTAATTGCACAATCAGAAAAGGAACCTGCCCCCCAAAGAAAGGAAAGGGCAAGAGAACGGATAAGCCAGCCTCTTCAGGAAGCCCATGTACCTCCTCAAGAAGCTTATCCTTCCCCCCAAAAGGCAGATGAGCCTCCCTCGAAAGCTCACGTACCTCCACAGGTTGCCTACGTTCCTTCTCAGGGAGCATATGAGCCTGTTCGGAAAAGTAATAGAATAAGTAATCCTCCCCAGGAAGCTTGTGCTCCAAACATCTATGAGAGCGAGGAAAGAGCCAACGATAGAATAAGCCCTCCTTCCCAGGTTGCTTATGTGCCTAATTCTACGGAGCCAGACACTTCTTCTTCTATGAATCGGTTTGCACCCGACTTCCTACGAGAAACTCAAGAAGATAAATGGGATAACGAAAGTGAAGTCGCCCCTCCCTTTGAACTTGTGGATGATGCACACGACCAATTCCCACAAGACATCCCATCTATTTACGGGGAACATGAGAATACTCAGTCTCACAAGAGATTGGACTTTGAATCCAATTCCATACAAGAGCTACCCCATTTCACAGGCCCATGGGAAGCAAAATCCACGTGTATGAGAACACCCACAGTCATGGTAAGAAACGAAGATTCGGTCATACCTAGGAACACAGAGGTAGTGAAAAATACTAAAGTGCAGTGCAATTTCAAGTTAGAAGAGCTACTCAAGGTTAGACCTGAATTATGGAAACATGTAACCAAACACGTACCAGAGATAGCAAGACCTCGTTCCCAGGTAGGATCACATAGGACAGTGCCAGAAATACCCTTGGATAAGATAGGAGATATGTGTGAAGGTGAAGAAGGGAACACCTATCTTCCCATTACCTACCAGGAGTATACCACCAAGGCAATTTTGGACTCAGGTGCAGGAGTTGCAATTGCCACTACTTCCCTATGGAAGCGTTGGGGCAAGCCGGCACTCAGGCCAACGAGAATGAAATTGCAGATGGCCGATGGTCACATAGAGAGACCCCTAGGATTGCTAGAAGGAATAACTCTCACCACTTGTGGTGTCGAGTTTGAGCATACATTTGCCATATGCGACTTCAGCAAAAATCATGCCTATGAGATGATTTTGGGAAGACCATTTATGCGACAGTTGCAAGTGGTACAGGATTGGGGAACTAATTCCTTGTACCTGCAACACTTAGGTGTTACAACCAAAGTCAATCTCAAGGATTACTCTCATAGAGATGTCCCTCCTATCCAATGGAATCCCATCCATAGAGCCAAAGATGACACGGAATCTGTGCATTCCATAGGGTCTGGATCCTCATGGATGCATGAAGACACTCATTTATGGATGTGCAAGGTTGCAGTAGAAGAAGAGAAGAGAGAGAAAGCCAGAGAGGTAGGTGCAAAAGAAACACATAGACCAATTCAAGACCCAGCCTATGCACCTGTAGTTTTTCCTGATGAGGAATTTGAACCCCATGGCTGGGCAGAAATCCTAGCAACAATGGACGTAGCCATCAATGAAGAACAATGGACACCTCACTGTGATGAGGATGGCTATGACATTTCAGTCTTCTCCATAGAGCCAATCATGGGAGAGGCAGTTCTAGAAGAATGCGAACCTAGCCCTGACGCATTTGAGGATGCAAGTGACTCCGATCTAGAGTCAATCATTATGGACCCACCATTTGCATCAGATGAAGAATACTTCCATGAAATAGAATTTCAACCCCAGAGGCATGGAGAGGTTACAAATGATGTAAGATTAGCAACACATGTGACCCCGAAAGAAGAAGGAAAGAAACGAAAGAAGAGAGAAGCCTCACCAGAAGAGGAAGAATCATTGTTTGAGGTCCCAGAAAATTTTAAGAGGTATGAGATAGATGACAGGAGAGTCATGATAAGAATGCCTAAACGAGAGGCACAACCCGGAGAGGCCTATGATAACAAAGAAACCACCAAGAAAATAGTAGTGGCTCTAGAAGAAGGAGAGGAGAGATGCACGTACATAGGTCATGACCTAACAGAGGAAGAAGAGCATGCGTTGATAGCCTTGCTAAGAGAATACAGAGATGTATTCGCTTGGAGTTACAAGGATTTGAAAGGTGTTGACCCCGATATATGCTCACACACTATCCCCATGACCTCAGATGCTAAACCCTCTAAGCAAAAACCCTACACATATAACGATAATTATGCTGCTAAGATCAAAGAAGAGATAGATAGACTGGTTGAAGCTGGATTTATCTATGAAATTGAGCACACTGAATGGGTATCCCCCATCGTAGTGGTGCCCAAGAAGAATGGCAAGCTTCGTGTGTGCATTAACTTGAAAAAAGTTAATGCAGCCACGATTCGAGATAACTATCCGCTTCCCATCACAGAACATCTCTTAGAAAGAGTGGCAGGCAAGGAAGTGTACAGCTTCCTTGATGGATTTTCGGGTTACAATCAAGTAGCCATAGCTCCAGAGGATCAGCATAAGACAGCCTTTGCCACAGAATGGGGCATTTTTGCCTTCAGAGTAATGCCATTTGGACTTACCAATGCACCAGCGACCTTCCAAAGACTAATGTGCCATGTATTTAAAGAGTTCCTGAGGAAGAATTTAGAAGTCTATGTTGATGATCTCTGTGCTCATTCCAACATTAGACAAACCCATATCCCCGAACTCAGACAAATCTTTGACAAATGTAGAGAATATCAGGTCTGCCTGAACCCAGAAAAATGCGTTTTTATGGTCAGGCAGGGCAAGATTCTAGGACACATTGTGTCAAAGAATGGCATATCTACTGACGAGGAGAAAGTGAGAGCCATAGCAGAGCTACCTAGGCCAAGGAATGTCAAGGAAGTACAAGCTTTCATGGGGCATTGTGGTTACTACCGCCGGTTCATTCACATGTATGCCGTCATTGCAAAGCCCATGTACGGACTTCTGACTAACTTTGAGTGGACTGATGAATGTGAGAACTCCTTCCAGGAGCTTAAACGAAGATTATGTTCAGCACCAATCTTGACCACACCTGATTGGAATAAGCCATTCCATGTTCACGTGGATGCATCCAATTATGCTATTGGATGTGTACTCGCACAACCTACTGGTGAAGGTAATATGGATCTTCCAATTGCCTATGCTAGTAGACAGTTGAATGCAGCTGAACGAAATTACACCACTATGGAGAGAGAAGGCTTAGGCATGGTATATGCAGTCAAGAAATTTAGACACTATTTGCTTGCAAATAAGTTTAAATTTTTTACTGATCATCAGGCTTTGCTATACCTCGTAAACAAACCATGCAATACAGGAAGATTAGTGAGGTGGTTTCTCTTGCTCATGGAATATGACTTTGAGGTTGTGGTAAGGAAAGGCAGGACTCATTTAAGAGCAGATCATCTCTCTAGGCTCACGTCGGGAGAAGCCCCACAGGGAGTATCAGATGATCTTCCTGACGCTTACTTGTTCAATTTAGAAGTGGTGCCGCAGTGGGCTAAGCCATTGGTACCAGTATTGACATACGGGCCTAACCATCCAGTAGTAAACACACGGAATAAAGAGGTCGTGAAAGCCCAAAAGTACCACATCATGGCAGGAAGCATGTACAAGCACATAGATCAAGGGATCTTGGCTTGTTGCGTAGAAGAGGATGAGTACGCTAAATGGTTGCAATTAGCACACGTAGGTGCACTAGAGCAACACCATCCAAAGCAACGAACTTTACAGACCCTAAAGAGACTCGGAGTACATTGGCCAACTATGGAAGCTGATGTCCAAAAGTTGTGCAAGGAATGCCCAATCTGTTGCACTAAGCCACCTGTGGAACACGCCACTCTTTATCAAGTATCCATGGTGCCAGATTGGAGTGAACCACTAATATCCTTCCTAAGGACGAAAGCATTCCCTCCGGACATGTTTCTGGCCAGGAAAAGGAGTTTAGCACAAGAAGCCCTGGATTACTCACTCATTGGTGATAATCTATACAAGCGTGGTAAAGATGGTTACCTGAGGCTATGTGTCCATGAAAGTGAATATCTTAAGATCTTAGAAACTGCTCACCAAGGTGTAGCAGGAGGACACTTTGGACCGGATCGGGTGATCAAGGCAATACTATTTGCGGGCTTCTGGTGGCCTACCCTTCACATGGATGCACATACCTATGTGAAACGGTGTGATGTCTGTCAGAGGACTCAGTATCCTATACGCAAAGATGAGATGCCACTGAAACCTATGATGGGTGGACGTGCATTCTCTAAGTGGGGAATAGACTTTGTAGGTCCTATTAATCCCCCAGCTAAAGGTTCTCATGCGGAATACATCATTGTTGCGACAGATTATCTAACTAAGTGGGTAGAGCTAAGGGCTACGACAAAGAACGATGCTCAAACAACTGCTAAATTCTTGTTTGAGAGTGTATTCACGAGATATGGGCTACCTATAGAGCTTGTAAGTGATAGAGGCACTCATTTCTTGAACGAAGTGATTGAAAATCTACTCCAAGAATTCTTGGTAATACACAAGAAGTCTGCCCCCTATCACCCTCAAGCTAATGGACAAGCTGAGAGCACTAATAAGATCTTATGCAATGTACTGACAAAATTAGTGAACACTAAACGCTCTGATTGGGACAAACAGCTACACCATGCTGTTTGGGCATACCGAGTTGCCTACACAACGGTACTCCAAGCCACCCCCTTTCAGATGGTATTCGGCCAAAACGCTGTGTTACCCTTGGACTTCTTGATCCCTACATTGAGAGTAGCACAAGAACACGAATGGACAGGTCATGAGCTTTCCTCTAGGATCTTTGACCTTGAACGATTAGGAGAAACAAGACTGAGAGCCGCTGCAGGAATATATGCAGCCAAGAAGAGACAGAAGGCATACTTTGATGCCCACGTGAAGGATAAGGGTTTGAAAGCAGGAGATCTTGTTTTAGTCTATACACTGAAACAACACGCAAGGAAGCTAGAAAAGAGAGGCTACGGACCTATGATCATCAATAGGATCTCCACGAGCGGAGCAGTACAACTAGCCACGTTAGAGGGTGATGTTCTCCCAAACTATATTAGCGGTTGCAGAGTCAAGTTGTATCAGGCACCCCTCACGAAGGAAATGCTCAGCCGACTCAACACTGCTAAGAAACGCAAAGAGGAAGAAAAGCGAATTCGAGAAGAAGCTCAAGCAGAAGCTTTAGAACGCATCAGAAGGATGAAGTTACGAAGGCAAGGCCGAGATCAGACTAGAACAGATGACTATGCAGATCAAGGATATCCTATGGCCATGTGTGAAGTCGCAGGAACAAGCTCGCATAGGATAATTGACCGACGTCCTTTCATAACCCTAGATATAGGACAAGGAACGAGTGCAAGGACCGTAAGAGCCTTGATTGACTCAGGTGCAGCCACTAGTGCGGTTAAATTGTCTTACTGTCAAGAGTTGCAATTCACTGTCAATCCTGTGGAAGCGTATCTCATAGGATTGGGAGGCGTGGAAACCCCTTGCGTGGGCGAGGTGGAACTTCCCCTCTACATTCATGATGAGGCAATGACAGTTAAAGTACTAGTGTGTCAGGATGAGGACCTCACGGAACCCCTCGTCTTGGGTCAAGACTGGATCTATGACCAAGCAGTCAACTTGAACCTAAGAAGTGGACTTCTTCAGGTATGGGTCAATCATAGTCGAATTACAGTAGAGTTGGATAATGGAGCACTCAAAGAACTAGGAAAGGCACGGACTCCTGGTCCTTCCAGGAGTACACATGAAGATGACCATGTTGTTCTTGTCCAAAACTATGTGTTGCAGAGGAATGCTATGCACAAAAAAGGAGTCAGGGATGCAATGGAACTCCCTTCTTTTCCAAAAGTCAGAAGGAGGCAACAACCAAAGGTGGCTCAAAGGCAGAAGAAGCAGAGTACTACCTATGCCGGAAATCAAAAGAACCTGCGCAACAGAATGTCTCAACAAGTGAACCAAGTGTGGGTGCGAAAAGGCGAACACCCGGTTGCACTCACGCCAACCGCACGGGCAAAGCCTCTTATTAGTAACCAACAACACGTTACTAATAAGAGGTCTTTCGGAAATTCTTCTGCTAATGTGAAATCTATTTGGGTGCCCAAAAAGTCGATGAAGGCTAGCCCACAATCAAGACAAATTTGGGTGCCTAAGGCTTGTTTGCGGGCTCAAATAGCTACACCAAGAACACACCCTACACAGCATGATCCATTCACTCGCACAGCCTACATCCACCCATTTTCAACACCAAGGCACAGGAGCACGAACAGAATCAGTTGTAAATGGATACCTAAAAGACCTCATGTTCAAGCTGACACACCTATAAAGCTCTCGAGAATCTCTACGGAACCACGAGCAAAACCCATCCACTGCATTTGGCAGCCCAAGACTTGTAACAAACCCCCGGACCCCGCTTGTAAATTCATGACCACCTACTAACCGCTTCACTCTCACATCACATCATTTCGCTTAGCCCTTAGGTCTACCTAACTCCTAACTACACACACCAGCACCGAGCACTTATTAACCCCTAACCACTCCCGAACTTTAAGTTAATGTTGTAACAAGGGACACCATGTCATTTTTGTGTCCATTGCAATGTTAACGTTTATTCATATATTCTCACAGAATCAGCTGCGACATTTTCAACATGGCAGAGGCAGCTGGAACTAGCTCTCACACAGAAACAAGCCCGCAAGTGGTGGACTTGGACACTTTACCCGTTTTGCCGGAGACAATTGAAAGACCAGAAGATTTGCAGGCCGTCAAAATCATACCTATTGCGGACCCTCCGCGTGGCCACACCATGCCCGTGGGAAAGACTTCCCATTGGTTTACCGAGGTGGCAGGACCCTTGGGTGAAGGAACGTACCTATGGGAATCAGAGTTGGACTTCAATGGGAAGCAAGGCAGATACCATTTCTTTACAAGAGAATTTGAGAAATTACAAAATGCAGAAGGTCTACGTCTGATATGGGAAAAGGAAGGATTGAGTGCCTATTTCAGTGCCCGACTCCCAAAACCTGACTTCATGCGATGCTACTATCTCATCAACACCTTGACTCCAAACCAGAACCCAAAAGGTGCAAGCTCATTTGTGATTCCATCTCTGACAAAGGGGAATGAGCTCAAGAGGTTCAGGCTATCAAACAATTTGGTGAGAGAAGCTCTAGATATGCGCGGAATGCATATCCCTACAGAAAAGGAAACCCTAGTACCGGATTACATGAAGAATCGAAGTCTCACCAAACTCAAGGACATGGTATCCATGACGCCTAATATTGCAATACACCTTCGCATGTGCATGCAACACTTTGCTTTCCCGGCACAGGATAGATTCACCATGCCGCCCAAAAAGATTTGGTTTAGCTTGTATCTGGCAGAGACACAGAGCCTCACCATCAACCTACCCCACTGGATAATTGATCAGATACACCTAGCTCACAAACGATGGCCGCAGAAACAGGTTTTATATGGTTGCTGTGCTCTGACAAGAATCATTTATAGGTGTTTGGCTTATGACATTCCGATCCAACGGGCCCTAATGTGGAATCGGGTAGAGCAGTTTAGAGGCAGGACATCCACTGGACCCCCTTCTAAGAAGATGAGAGGCACTGTCCAAGTCCCATGTGCTCAACCACGTGGAGCCACCCTAACACCCGACGTCACCCCGCCACCCCGAAGAGTCCGACCATTCACACTCCGACTTCCAAGACGCAGCACCGATGGTTCCACCTTGATATTCCCTCCCATTCCAACCGATCTTGAATTTCCTAGTGGTGCACCTTTGGAAGAACTCACTAATGAAGATTTCGAGCAATTATTACAAGATGTAGAGTTGGAGGCAGAAGAGGCACAACAAGCGGAAAACGTGCAAACGCAGACCACAACCTCCCACGCACCTGTCACACCTGTTGAAGTGGATGCCGAGGATGACGGAGATGAAGAACAGGAGGATGATGAGGAGGAGTATGATCAAGAGCACCAAGAGGAGCAACAAGAAGTGCCAGAACTTGTAGGTGCACCAGCATATACAACTCAACTACGAAGGCTATACGACACTATCAAAGCAGTACAAGAAAGGCATCAACTCTCTCTGGTATCAGGTCAAGCTTTGATGCAAGAAATGCTATCAGATGAAGGGGTGGACCAACACTTCATTGATACCCTCAAATTAGTGTCAGACTCTTTAGGAGTTCCGGAGGCTGTCCACACCGCAGTCCGCCAGTCCGTAAGGTATGACAAACGCAGAGTGGACACATTACCACGAGCAGGTAAGACTATCAGGATACCCGTCACAGAACCAGAAGTGCCCATTGGGACCACAGCCACCCCCACAACCACCACTGACCTCTCCGCCGAAACCTTCGTTCAGACATCACCCATCTCACCCCAGCATCCTCCATCACCACCTTCTCCACCCCCACCACCACCTCCCACCTTGGAAGAAACGACAGTCATCACCTCTACCTTCACTTATAACCCATCCTCATTCAAATCATTCTCATTTCGAGAACCCACCTCACAAGACAACCTCTTCTCCTTCGTCACCAATCCCTTGTACACTTCGTCCCGTCTATCCTCTGAACCCATGACTGGCCATCCCATAATTCCAAGTGTAGTTGGAAACCCAGCACCCACAGAAGGCACCCTGTGTTTCCCGACCTATCCCCCAATACGGGTACCTCCATTCCATGACCCCCACTTCCCATCTGGCCCCTACACCTCTTTCAACCTGACGGTGCCACCCCAATACCCGTCCGTTGTGGAGCAGTTCACCCGCTCTCCAATGTTTCCAAGGCACATTTCTCCGATGTTCGCAACGACATCAATTTACACGAACACCACACTCACTTCACCTACCATACCCACCTACATGGTAGCCCCTGTACACACCACCTTGTCTGACCCAATGGACATTTCACCAACCACAGCACCTCTCCCCACAATTCCACCATCTCCCCCCCCCTTGCCCCCCACCTCACCACTCACATCATTGGCACACACAACATTCACTACCCCCCTACCCAATCCCACCTCCCCTGCATTTCAAACGTCTCCCCTTGCATCTCATAATGTAAATAGCACGTTCAACACCTTACTTCAGTGTGCACATCAACTGCAACAAGAGTACCATCAATTGGAAGCACGCACTACGGCACTCCAAGCAGAATCTCAACGTCTACAAGCTAGAGTCACCACTCTTGAAGCTGACTACCAGACGCTCCTAGCCGAGCATACCACCCTACAACAGGCTCACTCCGAACTGGAATCAAAGACATCAACAGTAGATGACCAAGCAGTCAAAGAACTAGAAACAGTGCTTCAAGCGCAAATGATCTCTAACGCTACACTCAGACGCAACATTGGGCTATTAAGGAAGCATATGGCCGCAGCACTAGAAGAGAACAAACGACTTCAACAACAAAACCAGGACAACTTTGAAGCGGCTATGGAAGGAACCGTAGGAGCAACCGTTAGCCCGACCAGATATAGAGCAGTCTCATCAGAAGACATTCGCATCTTACTTGAAGAGCATGCAAATTTCTTGGAGTCATATGAAAAGCTAGAGACTGAATGTGCAGATCTCAAGAAACAGATTGCCAGTGTGCCCACAGCTCAACAGGAGCCGGTAATCTTGCAGCACTGTACAGAAGAAATGGAGACCCTCCGGAAACAGGTGGCAGAACTCCAAGCACGCCTCCTCCCATATGAACGACCACCCTCGCCCATTGAAGAACCAGAACCTGAAACAGTAGTGGAAATCCCCGTCGATGACAGCTATGAAGAGCCATACGAGCCTATGCCGACGCCTGGTGGTCGAACTACGGAAGAAGGACAAGACACGTTAGAAATTCAAGTTCCAGATTGGGTCAAAAGGGTCGAGAAAGTGGGTAAGACACATGATGATCGTGTGGCCGTGCAAATGCAATCTCTCACAAATCTGGAAGAAACTGTCCTTCGGTCTTCCTACTTTCAAAATTTATCCCATCAACGGTTAATCACAACATCAGAATCGCAATACATGCCTTATTTTGTCTTACTACATGATTATAATGCCGAAGTCAAAAGACATACAGGGAAGGAGCCCACATTCGCCACTCAATTTGAGATAGGGGATTTACCGACAGATGCACGTGCTGGCTTGATCTTCCAACCTAATTGGCGTGCACGTCTACTCACCGATTACCCAGAGATGATGAGTACTTGGGCAACCATGCCACTATATATCAAGTATAATCCATGCTATTGTCCAGTAGTACGTCGCAGATCCTGGCAAGCATTTGCAATCAAGGTACGCAACAATAAAGAATGCTCGGCTTGGATTAACTATCCATATTTTGCTCCACCTCGGGGGACCCCAACCGTAGCTTACATGATATCAACAATTCGGCACTGGTCCCCACGCCTAAATAATGTACCCGACATAACAGCGAAAATGTGTATTAAGATATTCGAGCTCATGACTATTGTCTTCAAAACCTTTCGGAATGTCCAAGCTCCATACATCTCGGCCCCTGGATTCTCTCAAGGCAACAAGGATCTAGTCTACGACATGAGCCAAACACCCTCGGTCACTATCATCTTTGCTTGGCATGCACGAATAAAGTACTTGCCCGCATGCTTCAAGCAGACATTTGAGGAAATGTTCTCTACCGGATTCTGGGAATACCATTCCGAAATTTTCATTCCCAGACCCACACATTTGCTACATCTATTCGCAGTAGAACAAGCGATCCATGCAGATCAGTTACGTCTGCCACATCCGGACATTCCAGGACCGATCGATTGGGATCGTATGATGACAGATTTGGCCAGAGGACTACGCATACAAGAACATCAGCTTGCCACTCAGGTTGTGGAATATTACATCCAACACTCCCAGCAACAAGGGTCTGTCAGGGATGACAGACGCGAGAGAGGGGGGGGTGTTGAGAGCAGTATGGGCACCCAAGGACCGACTAGACAAGGAAGCCAGCGGAGAGAGTCAGAACAAGGTGAAGGAGTAAGTAGACAAAACAGTCGACGCAAATCTGGCAGATAGGCCCTTCAATTTTTCCCAAATCAACATCTTTTAACAGTGATTCTTATCACTCACAATCATTGTAAATACCATTTCATATTTTTGTAGCTCCATTTTGTGCAAGCCAAGGAGTCCTTGAGCTTGAGGAGCCTTAGAAGTACCTACATATCAATTTTCGTATTTTTTAGACTCCGTTTAAGCCCTCAAATTGGCCCTGGAACCTAATTTTTAACTAGGCCGGACACTAGGTCTGGACAGGGCCAAAACCTAGTCAAAAACTATAAAAAGAGCTAGAGAGCTCATTTTTGGGGGTAGATGGTAATTGAAACGAACTTGTAAGAGCTTTTTGAAAGTAATCTAAGGACTCCATTGATCCTCCCTCTTTGTCTTGCCGTGTGTGCGCGTGTGTGTGTATGTGTGTGCATGTTTGTGTGCTTCTCACTCACGCACTTGTGCCGCCACTTGCTCGAGGTCTTCATACCATCCTCACGTCTTCCCGGATTGACATTAAAGGAGGTGCTACTCATCACTGAGCTACAATGAGTTCACTATTGAATATCTAGTTTGCATATTTTCTCAAGTATTATGGTTCATATTCAGCAAGTTCATATTTTTTGAAGGAAAGTCAAATTGAGTTTTGAAGAAGACTTTTGAAGAACAAGTTCTGAAGTTCGAGAGTACAAGCTTGAAGTTTTTGGTAGTTTGCAGATTATAAATTTTGCATATTCAGTCCAGTTTGTACCATTTTGACATTGAAGGGGGGATTTTTGGAGTCAATGTCCAAAATACTCCAACTATCACAACATCTCTAAAATGTTTTAGTAGACATTGTAGAAAGAAATGACGCGAACGTCGTGGATAGGTGATTATCCTCTCAAACCCTCGACCAGGGTTCAAATCCCTAATTCGGCAGTGGCGCAGATCGCAGAGATTTTCTATGCTTTTACTTTATTAAAAATCACGCAAACAACGCACAACGCCCAGACAATTTTTCGCATACGATGTTTTTCAAATTTGATTGCTATTCGATTGTGCTTTATCTGATCGTAGCGATCGTGGAGACTTTGCTTTATTATTGCTTTTCAAGATAGAAGCTCTACTATATAAGAGACTATTTGGGATCACTTCAAACATCCTTCACCTAGTATTCAACACAAGCTTGGAGCTTGGACCTCAATAGAGGTGGTGTTTCTTCTAGCACATGGGGCAGCCATGGTGCTAACTGGAAGCATGTTGAGGAGCAGCTATGGAGTTCTTCTTGGTGATTCTTCTTGGAGAAGATGAAGGGTGTGCTCACTCTCTAGCTCATGGAGAGGAGGATATCTCTTGTTCATGGCAAGAAGACTTGGTCATTAGCAGCTTGATGGTGAGGATCGGCCATCTACATGTTGTAGTTGAAGATTGTCTTCTACATGAAGATTTCGGGCTACATCAAAGACATTGGATGGTGGTTAACATAAGATTTATATCTTATGTTAAGTATTCAGGTACATATTCTCTTTATGCACACAGGTACTACTCGAATTTTATGGAGGCATTAGCGTTCATATCAAGAGGAGTCCTATTCGGCATAGGTACAAGAGAATCAATACGTATATGATTTATGAATATTTTGATGAGGTGTTTGAGAAGGTGTGTTCACATGAGTTTGAGGATTTTCGGCAACAAAATTGTTAGCATTCATTGCTACTTTTTAAGTATGTGATCCTTTCACACATGTATCTGACTTAGGGTCTTCCATAGCCTAAGTTCAGATGAGGGTTTGTTGATTATCAGTTTCACACTGCTCCTTCCTCTTTCAATCACTCATATTCACTCTTCTATAACCTATAAGGTCACACATCTCATGTATATTCAGATTTCTACCCATACATCTGAACATGTTTATTACATTTGTACATTCACTCATTCATCTATTTCTCATCACATAGAGTGGTTGAGAGTTTTGCTCCCACATTGTACATTGAACATTGGTATATATGATACTATGAGTAAGCGGTGGCTTACATAACACCTTACACATGTCGTCTATTCTTTCTCTATCTTTGTCTCATCATTTGTATGATTAAGTTGTGGTATGTTCATGTTTTGTCAATATCGAAGATTGCTAGATTCTCTGTTGTATATGCTAGACCTATGGAACCGCGGATCTGTGACATGAGCCAAGAGCCAAGGGCCTATCTCATTTCCAACAAATGATGTGTTTCTAATCAATGATGTGTATGTTGATGACATGCTGCTCAGTCATCCTCATGAGAAGCATATTATTGATTTCAAGGCTGATTTGCATGCCTCATTTGAGATGTCTGATTTGGGGCATTTGCATCATTAGTTGATGCTCAAGTTATGTACGTTGATGGTGGAATGACTTTGTGTCAAACAAAATATATTGACACATTATTGCAGCATTTTGGCCTTGATGATTGTAAACCTATTGCCACTCCTATAAAGATAGGTTTATGATTGAGCCTTCATGATGCTGGAGATGCATTTGATGTTGTTCTCTATGAGTAGGTTGTTGGATGCTTGATTTACTTATACATTACTCTACCAGATATTAAGTTTTTTATCTCAAAGATGAGTAGGTTTATGCACTAACCACGTGTCAAGCGTTGGCAGGCAATTAAGCGCATCTTTCGTTACTTGAGTGGTACCCGACTACTTGGGTTGTTTTAACACAAGGGGGGATCACTACCACCAGATTTGCATGCTTTTTTTAACTCTCATTGGGTTGGTTGCTATGACACTCGTGCATCCACTAGTGGTTTTTGCTTCATGCTTGGTAGCTCATGCATATCTTGGCTAAACAAGAAACAGCCTATCACGCACACTAGGACCGTTGGGGCATGTTTTTCCCTCTTTAAGAGGTTTTTTCCCTCAGTTTGTATATATGCCTATAGCCCTAATGGGTTACTTATCTTTGTACATTCTAGTGGTCATACATTCAGTATTGTGTGTTGTGCTCCAAGCTTCTTCTTCTTCCTTGTGTTGTTTATGTGCTTCCACAGACATCTAACTCCAACACAATCATATCGGTTCTGATAGTTCAACTCCACTAAAAATCTTACTCAAACTAAGCTAGGATGCACAACAATCCATGCTTCACTAAAACTCCTTAAAGCTAACTCTCTTGAAATCTTTTGTTCCCAGCAAATCCATACTACACACAGATTATCTAGCATCATATTCTGTGATTCATAAATTGGTCGCCACAACACAAGTAGATGAGGAGCAAATGCATCTGACATTTGCCATAAATGGTTGGTGTGATCTTGTAATGTGAGGCTACATATAATGCCATCCGTCTCTGTAGAAAAATTTAAACTAGAAATATGACTAATAGCTCTCTACCCCTTTAGAGTAGTGCCTCCCTTGGCTTCTGTCCACACAACTACACCTTCCAATTTTCAGAAAAAAAATAGAAGAAAAGGGGCATACCTTGCATTTAAATCTCCTTTTTGCAAGTTTTTCAAAAAAATTTTGTGCTCCTTTTCTCACACTCAAGGTTGTTGATACAAATGATGAGCTAAACTCCATTCATTTTTGTAGAAGAACCCCAAAAGAAAGCTTATTCACACATGAGTAGAGAAAAATCAATAGAGTTGTTAGAAAAAATCAACATAATAAACTAAAAGATTTCTACAACTACTCCTATTCTATTCGTAATCTTGAAAAATCACCATGTATGGTAGATTAATCACCCAACAAGGGGATTTCCATCACACAAAAAATGGCTCATCTCATACCATGCACTTGGAGCTTGCTTGAAACCATACAAGGCTTTATGCAAGCCACAAAACATATGCTCCTACCCTTTCATGGAAAATCTAAGAGGTTACTTCACATAAACCTCTTCTTGCAAATCACCATTCAAGAAAACTGTTTTTATGTCCAAGAAATACACTTTCCAACCTCTTTGGGCAACCAATTCAACTACAATATGAATGATAGTCATGTGTGAAGTAAGTGCAAAAGTTTCCTCATATTCAATGCCATATTGTTGCGCATATCCTTTGGCAACCAATCTAGCTTTGTAGTGATCAATGCTACCATTCAACACATAGTTTGCACACATGATTCCATCCAAAACTTGTCAGGCAGGTGCTTTCCTTTAACCACACATCATCCCATTTCAAGGAGTATTCTATTTTTACACTTTGCAACACGATTTTTCTAATGTGTATATGGAAACATATATTAATATGAAATTCATCTTTCATGAAGAAAAGCATTAAACTCATGTGACATGTATTCACCACCATGATCTATGCCTACAATCAAAACCTTAATTCCAAAAAAAAACTACCATAGTTAAGATGCTTTGAAGCAAGGAGATACCTCATTCTTTGCTTTTGTATGCTGAGTAGCATCATCAATTAAGGTAAAAAAATATACATGTATCCCAAAATATGGAGTCTTGATGGGACCACATCGATCACGATGAACAAGCTGCAATTTTCTTGTAATGTGTGTATGATTATCTTTTGGAAAAGAAGCACAATTCATTTTTCCAAGAATGCAACCTTCACATGCATGCTTTTCAATGGACTCATGTGTTGGCAGAACAATAACCATGTCTTTCTTTTGCAAGTAAAGAAAACTATTGAAGTTCAAGTGACCAAAATGAGCATTTTGAGGCTGCATTTCAGCCATGGAAGAAGTATGAGAAACCGTGACATTTAAGGCAGCCCTCTTGTATGTATCTAAGCAATACAAGCCATTTCATTTATGTACCGGACATCACGATAATATCACCATTGCTCAAATCATGAACCATACACTTATCGTCAACAAAATTTACATGAAGTTCAACTTTGGAAATCAACTAGACTAAAATTGAGTTCTTCTTGATATCGGGTACATACAATGCATTTTTTAAGAGAATCATACCTCCATTTGCAGTTGTCGGCTCAATTTCTCCTTCTCTAATGATAGGATAAGAGTGTGTTTGCACACACCACATGTGCTCCTTTGGGTGCATCTTTCAAAGATACAAAAAATCTTTTGCATGAGGTTATGTGCTTTGAAGCACCATTATCAAAGAACCAATACAAATCTGCCTCATTTCCAACCATACATTCAGAATGAAATGATGCATCATAATGACATGTAACAACACACCCAAAAATCTTGAGCCATATTGGCTCAATCATTCTTTTCATTTGAAGAATTTTGAGCAATAGACATGCCGGATTCCTTCTTCTTTTCATTATGCTTAGCAAGCTTTCTACACTCATCAATAGTATGATTAGACTTCCAGTAATATTTGCATCTCTTCTTCTTTTGCAAATCAACATCATTAGAGGAATGAGTGGAAGAGGAAGGTTGAGGCTTTGGTTTTGATGAACCCAAAGCTAAACCATACTTGTTTTGCCCTTTTTGTGAGATAACAAGTGCTTGTGTTTCCTCAATCAAACCACCCCTATTCACTCTAGATTTCTCTTCTTGCAAAAGAAGAGATACAAACTCATTAAATTCATACATATTTGAATTTCCTTTTGCAACCAAATGGATTATACTGAAAAAGCTTTGAAAATATTGTGGTAATCCTTTCAACAATGTAGAGATGAGTGATGCATCTAGAATAATCTCATGTATGTTTGCAAATTGCTCTTTCAAGTCCTTGATGCATGTCACATACACATCCATAGACTCATTTTGATCCATACATACATACTAAGTTTCTTCCTCAAGTATGCATGTGCTTCATTATGCACAACATACAAAGAAGCAAGAGTGTCCCATGCTTGCCTTGATGTAGAACATGAACAAATGTGTGGATTATATGAAACTTCACAGAAAGTGCAATCAATACATGAGCTTGAGCATCTTTTCCATCCCATCTAAGTTGCTTGCTTGTAGTTGGAGAACGATGCTTTTGATGAAAAACAAGGCGCAAAGCCTTGAAAACCTACATGAATGGCCAAAAAACACAATTCATGGTAGGGTGCTTGTTTTTGGTTGAAAAGCAACTTGAAAAACATGTATGAAAAGTAAAATTCGGTTTTCAATTTGAGGGTCAATATGGAACCAAATAGCATAGTATTATATATCATTGGAAAGCTCTTCAAGAGTACTTGCCAATGCTACAATAATAGTTCTGTGCATTTTTTAGTGAATTTTGACTAAGTCCTAAAATAAGGTTTGCTAGAACAATGGAGCTTTGGGACATTTTCACATTGTTTTATAGCAATAGACACCATATGATAGGATAGATTTCCTCTCATTCCTAGGACAATCTCTAGCAAGGATTTGCCATGGATCGCTACATGTGCCTCACAAACACTTATTTATTTCTTATTGGAAGCTCCAATTTCAAAAATCATGGAGACCATAACTCTAGTATAGACCCTATCGCATATCTAGTATAAAATGCAAAATTTGGAGTTTGTCTTCATAGTTGAAAGTGATTCTAAAAGTGTAGTTGCATTTTTGTAGGATCACCTAAGCGTAGGTGTACTAGAGATAGAATGATGAATTTCAATTAGTATTTTATTGAATTTCAAGTTGAAATTTTGTGAAAATAGATTAGAAGCATTAATCTAGGTTTGCATACAAGGAAATCGAAATTTAGAATTTATTCGATCAATCTAAGGGCTTCAAGAAGATGTCCCTATATATTTTTGGGGTTGGTCATCATGTGTTCAAACCTTGCACTGGAATGGCAATACATTTCTGAGAAATTATCTAATTCAAGTGATTTTTAGCCTAATGAAAGCTTAGGATTAGCTTTATGATGTTACAAATGTTTAAAAAGTTTGTATCACCAATAGTTAGTCTAAGGTTAGATTTGATCTATTACTTTTGAATTTTTTTTATGTAGTGAAAGGAAAAGATTTTCCACATGTTATTTATGACATTATTTGATATGGTGTGATTACCATGGCCTAGCCATGCCCTATATATGTGTTTACCAATTCTTGGTTTGTGGTGACCATTCCCAATCGGAGAGAGGAGACTCAGCTGGAATGTTCAAATATATAATAGTGATAGGTGAGCATGCAATAGGAGAACTTTAATGCTTGTTCTTATTTCATATGTTATGGATTGATAGAAGTTGTATCAATTACAATTTTATGTGAATTAATATTCGACGTAAGCCATATCCTTCACAACTCCAGTTGAGTTGATTTATCACACCATTTCTTATTTCTCAACTCTTATTCATTTTCGTGACTACTCAATTTTTTTGTCTAATCATATTGAGAGAAGTGTTTGTCTTTAATATAATACATACATCTATGTGGGGTATAATTTTTTGTTGAAATACTACTCAATTTTTTTGTCTTATCATATTGAGAGAAGTGTTTGTCTTTAATATAATACATACATCTATGTGGGGTATAAACTTTTGTTGAAAATCGAGCTCCAAAATTAGGAGCATATGGACCTTCTCCATTGATGATACTTGGAGCATTATGAAGCAAGGAGCCAAGCATGATTATTCATGTATTCAAATTTAAATTTTAATCCCCTTATAACTCCCAAATCAATCACCTATCACACTTAGGTGTGAAAAACAGTATTCTAGGAAAAGAGCTTCCTATAGTTTAGGGAATCTATTCAAAGTTATAGAAACACATCTTGTAATTTGAATTAGTAAGCCTTTGCATGTGTTGTCTCTCTTATATTTTGAATAAGCTAGTAGACCCCTTGCTAATCAAGGCCCCTACTTGTTTGAGGATTTTCTTCATACTTTGAGCAACCATAGCTCATACTCTATTTTTTCTATCATGGGTTAGCCTTGAGTATTGAGCAGTGTACCCTCTTCTATGGTATCCGTTTCTTGAAATATTTGTTTGTTTAGATAGCTAATATATTTATCTAAATTTGGCTCAAAACTAGAGTTGAAAATCTGTAAATTTAGAAAGAACTCAAGTCTGAAATGAAGATAGGTCTATGTGTGTCTATCTAGTGAAGGTAGTGAGTAGCTTGTCTTAGAACCTTTGTTTCTCATAGTAGAATCAACTATTTTGAGTGAGCTAAATTGCATTGGTAAGTTCGCATTGTCTCTTTTGAGTGACCAAAAGCTCTTGGGTCCATTCCACTGGAACTCAACGAACCATAAGTTTGAGTGAATATAGGTATCTAGAAGCATACCTTTGAGACCATTCATGCTTAAGGTTGCATAGGAAAATTTCACATTGTTCCATTAGTGGTATAAGAGAGAATTTGAACATAAAAGATACTCAAAGAGGACAATAAGGAGCTACGAAAGGGCTTGGAAGAAGAGGAGCTGCTGATTCGCGTTGAAAAGCATACACACAACTCAAGAGAAGTCTCCTAATGAAGAAGGAAGGCATCTACCCCATTTGTTTTGGTACTTTTTAATTACAAAGATAAAGACCTTCATATTCATTAATCTTCTTGCATCAACTATTCTTAGAAGAGTAAATTAGAGTACATTATATCAGAATATAGCACCCATATTGGAACGCTATGTAGAAACTACTATTAGCCATGGAAGTGTACAATGTCTAGCTAGGCAAGGATTTACGAAGGGCTTCTTAGTGGAATATATGTCAGGCCTAGATTGGGGGATAACCCAACTCCTAATCATTTGAGGATCTTCAAATAATTGAATGAGAGAGATAAATAAGTAATTTTCATCCTATCTCAACATATTATCAAAGCAATCATAGACCATATTCAAGAGCTATAAAATTCAACAAAAGTATGGGAAACCCTAGAGAGGCTATACTCTACTTCAACCAAAGCTAGAAAGATTCAATTCAAGAATGAACTCAATAACTTGAAGAAAACACCTAGTGCCAACATCAATGATTACATTCTGAAGATCAAGGAAGTAAGTGATGCATTAGGATCCATAGGTCCTCACATAGATGATGATGACCTAGTTGCATATGCACTGAATAGAGTGGAAGGCTTTCACCACTTTGCTATATATTACAAGTAATATTCTAGAATTTGAGAAACTAATGGCCTTGATGGTCAATGAGGAAATGAGCATTGAAGGCTCAATGACAAAGGGCAACGAATCCCAAGCATTTTATGTAGGTAAAGGAAGACATAGAGGAAGATAACAAGGTGGAGGCAGAAGAATGCAAGACAGAGGATCAAATGGAGACTTTGATCAAGACCAAGGGAGCAAGTTCTCTTCATCAAGAGGAAGAGGCAAGTACAGATGAAGAGGAGGAAGCTACAATCAAACTTGATACAACAAAAAGACAGATGGATGTTACATATTGGGAAAGTATGGCCACTACACAAGGGATTGCTATGAGATGGAAAAGAGAAAATCATCATACAAGGAAAAGGTAATCATACATCTACTTCAAATGAGAATGAAAGAATGTTAGTTATGATGTATATGAGTGATTAGAAAACACAATGGTAAAGCCTATGGTACATTGATAAGTAATACAACAATCACATGAGCAACAATAAGGACTTCTACTCAAATATGTAGGTACTATCAACCAAAGGGCATGTGGAGACAAGTGATGATACCCCCCATTCCATTACACATAGAGGTGATATTAGGTTAGATGTCTCACATAAGGCTAAATTCTTTAAGGATGTTCTTCACATTCCCGCAATCACAAAGAATCTTTTTTTTGTGGGTCAAATGGTTGACGAAGCATTGCAGATCAAATTCAATGCAGCCAAAGGAATGAAGGAAGGAAGGCTATTCACATTGGATGTGAAGCTAAACTTCAACCTTACTACCTACTTCACATATTGAAACAAAAAGGAAGGAGAAATTGATATTTGGCATAAGATTTATGGACATATCAATATTCAGAGGTTGAAGGAGATGGAGAAGAAGAGCATAGTGTTTGGATTACCAAGTCATCATAATAGAAATCTCAAAAACTTATGTGAAGCTTGCAAAGTGGGTAAGCATACTAGTTACCTTTCAAGAAGAATAATTATGTGAGTTATCATCCACTTGACCTAGTTCATACAGATGTTTGGGGGCCAACAAAGGAGAGCTCAAATGGTGGTAATTGATATTTTGTAACCTTCATTGATGATTAAACAAGGATGACTTGCTATATTTCATGAAGCATAAATCAAATGTCTTTTATTACCTCAAAACATTCAAAGTTATTCTAGAAAAGGAATGTGATAAGTGCATAAAATGCCTAAGGTCAAATGCAGGGCGAGAATATTTCTCACGTGAGTTCTCTAATTTCTAGAGTCAAATGGAATTAAGAGACAAATCACATGTAGTATACACCACAACAAAGTTGTATAGTAGAACGAAGGAATAGGTACATTGTAGAATGTGCTAGAGCTATGATGAAGAAGATGGGAATGCCAAATTGTTATTGGACTGACATAACAAACTCTAGCGTATACATCATGAAGAGAGCATGCTCATCATGCATACATGCCAAAACACCCTATGAATCTTATTATAATAGAAAACTAGATGTATTAGTGTTTGGTTGTACTTTCTATGTGTTAATACCAAGTGAACTAAGGCGCAAACTCAATGATAGATGAGAAAGATGTTTATTAATAGTGTATGCAAGAGAAAAAAGGGTATAAATGCTACAACACCACAACCAAGGAGCTAAAGGTATCAAGGGATTTTAGATCTGATGAACTTTCACCTTGGTATTCTTCAAATGTATATATGCAACCAAATGAAGATGATGAGGGAAGGACCTCAAGAGGAAAAGAAGAAGGAAGCATGGTTCTTAGTGGACCAAAGGAATCAAGTAAAAAATCATCATTGAGTGGAGATAGCTCTACGTCAAGTCAACTAACTAATGCAAGGGACAAAATCAAGGCCAAGATCACAAAGATTGAAGAAGATGAAGAATTATGGACAGAGCGAAATGTAGACCATCATACAAAGATGGGGGACAGATCAAAGGTAAAAAAAAACTATCCAAATATTGGTAAAATAAGAAGTTTTGATAGGGTAAGGTATCCATTTGAGAGGATTACCTATGACTCATTCATTGCTAGGCACTATGAATATATGAGCAAAGTTGTTGAGGAACACATATGCTTTTAAGAAGCGAATATATACAGGGAATGGAAAGAGGCTATGTAGGAGAAAATTAAAAATGTTGGAGGAACATCACACTTGGACATCAGTGCGAAGGAAGAAATACATGAAGTTATTGGAAACAAGTGGCTATATAAGGCACAAACACACTCAGATGGTAGCCCTGCTAGCAACACCGAAGCAAGGCTTGTAGATAAAGGATTTGCTCAAACATGTGAAGTGGAATATGAAGAGACCTTTACCATTTTGGCCAAGATAACTACCATCAAAACAATCATTGCAATTGGAGCTAGCAAGGATTTGAAGATGTATGGACAAGATGTGAAGAATGTTTTCCTAAATGGAGAGCTAGAAGAGGTGATATACATGGACCAACCATTAGGGTATGAATATAAAATAAGAGGTTACTATAACTTTCAAGTTAAAGAAGGCACTCTACGGTCTCAAGAAAGCCCAAAGAACATGCAATCAAATTCTTGTAAACTACTTTATTAGTTGTGGATATAAACAAAGAAAGGATGAACCACCATTATTCTACAAATGGGAAGGTTAAGCATCTGTCTACTTATGTGTGTATGCAAATGGCTCGATTATTATAGGTGATCATGAAAAAGTCATCAATGACATCAAGGAAAGGCTTGGGAAGGAGTTCAAGATCTCATACCTTCGAGATCTAAGATAATTTTTAGGTATTGAAATCATATATAAAGATAATGGTATCTAGGTCATGCAAAGCAAATACATCTTGGATGTGTTGAAGAAGTATGGACTTGTAGGTTGCAAACCATTGAGCAACCCAATGGAAGTCAATATGAAATTGAATTCAATGGAAGGTAATGAGATTCAAGATGCACTTTTATAGAGGTCAATCATGGGCTCTTTGAATTATGTCAGCATCACAAGGACTAACGTAGCATATATAGTTGATGTGCTTTCTCAATTTATGCACACACCTTGGATTCCTCATTTACTTGTAGCTAAAAAAAGTACTAAGGTATCTCAAGGGTACTTCCTCTATCTTCTACAGAAGCTAAATACAAAGCATTAGCACAAGTTATATGTGAGCTAATGTGGCTCAACAAGAATATGGTTGAACTAAATTATTCGCAAGTCAATCAATTTCCAATCATGTGTGACAACATAAGTAGTGTGTACCTATCTTTCAACCCTATGTTCCAGGCTAGGAGCAAACATATAGAGGTGCATTACCACTACATTAGAGAGAAACAAAGTAAAATTCTAACACATAAGTACCAAGGATCAGTGTGCTGACATATTCACCAAAGCATTGGACTCATCCAAGCTAAAAATTTTCAAAAAGGGCATTAAAATGATGGAGTTAGGATGGAGACTTGAAGGTTCAAGCTTGAGGGGAAGTGTTGAAAATCAAGCTCCAACCTTACGAGCATATGAACCTTCAATTGATGATACTTGGAACATTGTGAAGTAAGAATCCAAACATGAGTATTTGTTTAATCAAATTTTGAATTGAATCCCCCTCATAAATCTCAAATAAAACACCTATACACATAGTTGAGATAAAACCTATATTCTAGGAGAAGAGTTACCTATCGTTTATGGAATCTTTTTAAAGTTATAAAAGCACTTCCTGTAATTTGAATTGATAATCCTCCATGTGTGTTATCTCTCATAGATTTTGAGCAAGCTATTAAACCCCTTGCTAAGCACGCCCCTGCTTGCTTGATTATTTCCTTCATGCTTTGAGTAGCCATAGTTCACACACTGTTTTGCCTATCAAGGAGCTATTTAGCTTTGAGTGCTGAGCAATATTCCCTCTTTGTATGTGTTAACACCTTATGGGAATTATTGGGTTCTTGGGATGGTGAGGGGTCTATATTACAGAGGCCATATAATTATTTTCCCAGAGGAAACATTCACTGCGTAGAGTTATTCATTCACTTTACTCTGACTATCCACTAGCAACTTGTAATTAAGAATTTCACCACTGAACTTTCTAACAACATATAGGATATGTCACCGCAATAAAGTTATAATATTTAATTATCTAGAGTAACACAGATTCTTCACCGGCGATTCACGCACAACCACACTTAAACTTATATATGTCACCACGATAAAGTTATAATGTTTAATTATGCAGAGTAACATAGATTCTTCACCGGAGATTGACGTGCAACCACAATTAAACTTATATCCTCACCAACAAAGTATTACGCAGACAAGATCATTGAAATGACTTAATACTCAGAACAATAAAAGATCAATATGCCAGTGTAAGTAAAAACTTGCGCAAAAATGACCTAGAAGTGCATTGCACAGACCCACAGTCCGATGTCTCGCTTCTCCTACACATCTGCTTCCCGCACTTTTCATTATCAAAAAGTTACAAGTGTTACACTACATCCTTTCAATGTGTGTCCTTTCCAATTAAATTTTCCAGTAATTTCAATTACATTCCGGTAGCCTAACACTGGCATGCACAGTGGAGTTGAACCTAGAAGTGGTTAATTACAAAAAAAAAAGCTAAGAATCATCGACGATGCCTTCAATATACATAATCCGAGCTAATTTAAAAGTGCGCAAAATTTTCTGCTTTAGTGATTCTAACATCTCTTGGAGAACGTGCAATTCTACCAGATGAGCATCTGTGCATATCGAATTGGAAGCAATGGCTTTAGAGAGCAACACTTCACTTTGGCTTTGTAAGAAGGCTTCTTGTAAATAAAAGTCATTAGTGATGGCTATGTCTTTACGTAATTTGGCATCATCAATTTCTGCATCTATTCGAGAAAGTGGATCTTGTTGAATGCCTAATTGCTTTTCGTGACGATCTAACTCCTATTGCTGAAATTGCATTGTCTGAAAAAAATCTTGCTGCTCCTTCTGAATGGCTTCGATCTCCTTCTTTAACTTAATGGTACTACCAATTTCTACATCCAGCACTTGAACTTTTTGGAACAATTCCTCTCTAACCTGCCCAAGCTCTATTTCACTTTGTTGAGCCTTGTTAGACAATACCTTATAGGCTTGTTCAAATTCTGCTAATCTGGTGTGAGTATTGGCTAACTCATAATCGAGAGCTATCATGGCATCATCTTTATCTATCAGTGTCTACTTGAGAAGAGCAATCTCCATGTCTTTAGCTTCAATAACCTCATCCTTAGCTTGAGCCTTTTCTTGTAATAAACATTCCGTTGCTTGAGCCGCCAAAATCTCTTCCTACAATGGAGCGATATCTATCTCTAAGACATCAACCTTAGATTGATATTCAGTGTGCAAGGACTGTTGAGCATCATGCAATTGAGCAAGGAGTTGCTTGGATAACTAAAGAAGGAAGTCACCAATTTGGGCTAATTGTAAAAATGCATCCGGTACTAAAAAAGTGGATAACAATTGAGAAGGTTTTACAGAAACCGTAGCAGAAGAGGAAGGGGGGGGGGATAATTGGGTGAAGAGGGTATAGGGCAAGAGTGGGAGACTGCCATCGAGTGATGAGGAGATGAAGGGCATACCGGGGGACAGGGGGTAAGGGTGCTCGAGAAGGTGAAGGAGGAGGGGTTACTGGATTCGCTTTAGTGGTAATGTTAGGCATGGACTTCGGGGGAGATGGAGGTGCATTGGAATCAACTTTGTCTGACTGGGCTTCCTGATGAATGAGGGATTTAGCTATCACCTCCTGTGTAGTTTGATGGGTGGTGTCATCAACCGTATCCTTTCGTGTTGTATCAATAACGACCTCCTGTTGCTTGTTTGTTGTCTCGGTGTGTTGAACATCTTCCATAACAATGTCTTTAACAGTTTTTTCCTTAGGCGAGGATGGGGCTGAAGATGCAAGCAGGTATGATGCGGTGTCCTAAAGGATTACCTTACTGGAAGATACATGAACTTCTCGTGTTTCTCTCGAAAAATTTGAAAAAGGTCTTCATTGTCATCATCACACCCCATTAGCTGCTTAGACTCCTCGTGTAACAATGTTATGAGGGGAGCCCCTATAGAAGAGATGGTGTGAACAATCTCTTGGGCTCCATTAGGAGGGCACACACATGAGTTCCATGTGGCACTCATGTGAGATGCCACATTGGTTACTCCAATTAAGGAGTATGATATCGAGGGAGGTACGAGGCTGGGCGCCAAAATTATGCGAGAATCTCCGTGTGACAGGAAACTGAAGGAAACTGAAGGTTCGTATGCGTATTGAGAAGTGTGCAGGGCTTGAAGGTACACCAAAATGAGGGTTTCATCGGGAATCTAACATTGGTATCAGAGCATGATTTGCATCAATTGAAGGGCACCCCACCTGAGTATCGTGTGCTAGAGGGAAGTCTCTCCCTCGACCCGCGTGCTTACAAGTGGTGGATGAGTCTTAAGGAGGCGAACTCTATCCCTACTGACTGGACTCAGTTTGAGACTCTTTTTCTAAAAGAGTTTCTCTGAAAATGAGGAGGAGAGGAATTGGGATGAGTGGGATAGGATTACTCAGAGAGGTAGGCCTCTTTCAGTTTATCTATCCCACTATAGAGAGATCATTTTGAAACTTAAGGGCTTAGATGATTTTCAGAAGATGAGAGGGTTTGTTAGGGGCTTAGACAAAGCCATAAAGAGGGAAGTCAGAAGGAATGCGCCTAAGACGTTTGAGGAGGCGATCAAATATGCACAAATTTATGAGGACCATAACCGTCCTCAGTATACTCCTATGGAGACGGATCAGCCCCTCAAGCCTCTTAGTACGATTAAATTCAAGAAGAAGTTGCCTTTTGGGAAAAACAAAGTTTTTATTAAAAAACAAAGATCACAAGGGCGTAGGTTATCCACAGACCAGTTTGAGAAGGCCAAAAGGGAGAACCTATGTTTTAGGTGCCTATCCCCTAGCCATTCACAGTGGAATTGTCCACTCAAGAAGGGGGAAGAAAAGAAGAAGGGACCAGAGTCTAGTACGGCCCCTGAAAAGGGCAAAAAGGCAGTCCACCTAGTGCAAACCCTTCCTATTCATGGCAGCTTTAGCTGCAAGGGAGTGGAGGTGATGCACGAGGATATAGAGCACACCTGTTGTTTGACTCAGTCATAGTGGTCACCGCAGTTTGGACCACATGACCTAGTCAAATTGCATGGTAGTGTATACGGGACCAGGGTGCGGGTCATGATAGATGACTCTGCCACTCATAATTTTTATAAACTATGCTTTGGTCAAGAAATTAAAAATTGCCCAGTAGCCTAGTGCACATAAATACATTGTATCTATGATGCAAGGGCAAGGTAAAAGAGTATGGGATACTATGGTATCCAATTTGGAAGTCAAGATGCAGGACTATACAGATGACTTCCAAATTATGAACATGGAGAGGACAGATCTAGTCTTAGGAAGAGAGTGGCTATGGGGGTAGGGAGATACACTTAAACGCAGCTATCAAAACAACACACTCGAATTTGAAAAGAATGGAAGTTAAGTTTGTATTCAGGGAGAGAGAGATGTACCTAGTGCACCTCTCATTTCATCACTAGAGTTGTATAGTCTCTGTTATTCTCAGCATGTACAAGACATGTTTTTATTGTATATCATGATATGGAGCATTGTATAAGAGATGTTTTTCCCACTGACTTACCTAGAGGGCTACCACCTGAGACAGGGGACATTGACCATGCCATAGAGGTTGTTACGATGACGAAATAGCTTAAAGGGAAAGGGAAAGCCTTTCATTAGGGAGACGAACAGAAGCAAAGTATGGAAAAGTTGAAAGTAGCAATTGCTACAACTCCACTTTTACACATAGCAGATCCCAACAAACCTTTTGTGATTGAGACGGACGTGAGTGATTTTGCTATAGGAGCGGTTTTAGTACAGGATGGTCGACCGGTAGCTTTTGAGAGCAAGAAAGTAGAACCGGCTCAGAAGAATTACCCCGTCTATGAGAAGGAGTTGTATGCAATAGTCCATGCTTTGAAGAAGTGGCATCATTATTTATATGGTGCCAAAGTTACGATAGTGTTTGATCAAGAGAGCATTAAGTGGCTCTCTAATCAAAGAGACCTTAAAGGTTGTAAGGCCCGATGGGCAGAGACCCTTCAAGAGTTGGATTATGAGCTTAGGTATAGGAAGGGAAAATTTAATGTCGTGGCGGATTCACTTAGCCGCGTGCCTATGCTCAATGGACTGAGTTTTACTCACATCACTAGTGAGCTACTTGAGTCGATTAGAGGAAAATGTAGGCTTGATCCTGCATATTCCGAGATTTGGGAAGCCATAGAAAATGGGGATCGTAGTATACGAGTTTCCAGTGAGGATGGAGTATCGACGGGTACTCAAGAAGGATTCAAGTCGAAGAACTACAGTGTCCATGATGGATATCTGTTATACAAAGGTAAGGTGTGTGTCCCTAGAGATATTGAGATGAGACGGCATATTTTATATGAGTGTCATGACACACCTAGTGCGGGACACCCAGGAGCTAACAAGACTTATGATATTGTTAAGAGGCAGGTTTATTGGCCTGGACTTCATAAGGACGTCCTAGAGTATGTGCTTAAGTGCAATAAATGTAAGGTCAACAAAGCTGAGAGGTTGAGGATTGGAGGACTACTTCACCCATTGGATATTCCTAATGGGAAGTGGGAGAGTATCTCCATGGACTTTATAGTCGGATTACCTAAGACACAGAGAGGGCACGACTCGGTCTAGGTAATTGTGGATAGGTTAACCAAAATGGCTAGGTTTATTCCGTCACGTACTACAGTGAAGACACCAGAGTTGGCTAGACTTTTTGTGGAGAACCTATACCGGTTATATGGTCTTCCCTTAGACATAGTTTCTGATCGGGATAGGAAGTTTACTAGCCACTTTTGGAGAGCGGTCTTCAAAAGGTTGGATACAAAACTTAGCATGAGTACGGCCGAGCATCCACAGTCGGATGGGCAAACAGAGAGGGTTAACCAAATCCTAGAAGATATGCTTCGAGCATATGTGAATGAAAGGCAAACTAATTGGGAAGAGTAATTACCTATAGTAGAGTTTTTTGGAGTAAATCACAAGCCTACACATTTGGCTTGAAAGATATCATGAAGAATCTACATACATGAAGAACCATACGAACATATGCTAGTGGTTTATTACGACTTTACCTCATTGTAAAAGTCTAATTACTTAAAATCTTTTGTAATCACCTACCTAAGTGATTCATGGAAAAAGTAACTCATTTGATTGAGAGAATATCTCCAAGTCTTTAGGGGCTTGATTATAAGGAACCAAGAATTTGAATTTGAAATCAAATTCTTATTCATTACATATAAAAGTGAAGATGAAAAGTCGCGGGTAAGAGAGATCACTCCCGAGCTTCATTCTACTGTAATTGAGTGTGTGTGAGGACTACACCATAGCCTACACCTCTCTACACCATTAGGCAATGCTAGTCATGCCAATGGGATTGTACACAAGTGTTAATTAATAGATACATTTACATAATTCATCTCTGTGTTCTCTGCTAGTCTACTCAAAAGTCTATCATCTTGTCAAGGGCATATCTCAGTCAATACTCCACTACATTCAGTGATTCAAAGCTTGTTGGATTCCGCTCAAAGTCCTCTACATGCTGACAAAGTTTGAAGTGATTTGATGCAGCCAATTCAGAGAAATCTGCGTCGAGGTGCTCACTGGTCTATTTCTACTACAGTCCTGAAAAGTCGGGGGTATAGCTAATCTTGCTAAATTGATTTCTCTTAGCATAGTTTATCTTTTTACATCATTCCACTTGCAAATGGTAGCTTACTAAGAAAAACTGAATACCCTAGAAAGAATTTTATCAATTGCTATTGTGGTGGTCACACTCAGCAAAACATTCAGCACGTGTCAAGACCAAAATAGAAGGTTTTCTTGAGTTTGTAACTTTCAAAGTTATCTGTTTTGATTCAATCATTGCACACATCATTTCCAAAGGACATATGCCATTTCTTGGTGCCATTGGAAAGCTAAGGAAGTCTACTAATCAAGTCTGAAGCAAAAGAGGGCAGGTACAAAGCAGGTTTAGCAGTACCTACTCAGTCTCTTGGATCATCCATCCATCTTTCCCAACAGTGGTATCAGAGCAAATAAGGTAAAATGGGAGATGGTTTTCCTTCATTCATTGATAAATTGGACAGGAACAACTATCAAGCTTGGTCTCTAAGGATGACGACATACTTACAAGAAAGGAGTCTCTATGGATACATCTCAAGAGATGAGGAATTACCCTCATTCAAAGCAAGAGGATTACCAACCAAGGAAGAACAAGAGAAGCTCAATACATGGTGTGCAAAGGATGCATTGGCAAGGTCTTATTTACTCAACTCTATATCTGACTTTCTTTTACCACATATCAGAAATTGTAAGACTTCCCAAGAGACTTGGGAAACCTTGTCATCATATTTTTCCTCCAATACAAGGGCTAGGAAAAATCAGTTGTGGATTGAGTTCACAACACTAAGGAAGCAACCTAAGCAAGCTGTTTCAGAATTTGTGACCAAGATCAAGATGTTGCAGATCAGTTAGCAAGCATATGAGAAGAAATTGAAGAAGAACAGATTGTGAGGCAGATAATCAATGGAATCAAGGCTGATGATAAGTGGGAAAGCTTCACCACTACAATGGATCTATACATGGACATGCACACTCCAGATCTTACAACTCTCATGGGTCAACTATTTACACATGAAGCAAAGCTCACCAAGAGTACATCCAAAGGTAACAACTCTTCTGCCCTATACACTAATAAGAAATCTAAGGATAAAGGCAAGAGTAAGAAGGTGGAAGATGAAGGCTCTACCTCCCAAGCCAACTATGCAAGGAGAGGTAGATCTTCAAGAGGTAGGGGCAGAGGAGGTAAACAAGGTAGGGGGAGACCCTATAATTCATCACCTTGTAACATTTGTGGTTTGTCAAATCACACCACAGATGAGTGTTTCAGGAATTACAAAAATCAGAGAGGAAGAGGCTACCAAAGAGGTGGTTACTCACAGTCAAAAGGAAGGTTCAACCATCACCAAGGCCACAACAACAATTACAACAACAACTACAATAACAATTACAATGGCAACTACCAAGGAGGATTCAAAACTAGAAGGGACTACAACAACTACACAGAAGAGCAGGATGATTCTCTTCTGATCATGAACATGACTTCAAAGACAGGTACAAATGATGATCACTTATTTCACATTGATTCAGGGTGTTCAAATCATGTGGTTGGTAATGTGGCACTACTCTCTGATCTTGAAGAACCCAAAGGTAAACACCAAGTCCAAACAGGTGATGATACAAAGCATTCTGTAGTTACAATTGGAAATGTGAAGACTTGTGATGGTAATCAGAATTTGTTGAGTAGGGTACTGTAGCTCAGTGATGAGTAGCACCTCCTTTAATGTCAATCCGGGAAGATGTGAGGATGGTATGAAGACCCCGAGCAAGTGAAGGCACAAGTGCATGAGTGAGAAGCACACTAACATGCACACACATACACACACACGCGCACACACAGTAAGACAAGGAGTGAGAAGCAATGGAGTTCTTAGATTACTTTCAAAAAGCTCTTACAAGTTCAATTCATTTACAAGATAACCTTAAAAATGAGCTCTCTAGCTCTATTTATAGTTTTTGACTAGGTTTTGGCCCTGTCCAGACCTAGTGTTCAGCCTAGTTAAAAACTAGGTTCCAGGGCCTATTTGAAGGCTTAAACGGAGTCTAAAAAATATGAAAATTGATATGTAGGTACTTCTAAAGCTCCTCAAGCTCAAGGACTCCTTGGCTTGCACAAAATGGAGCTACAAAAATATGAAATGGTATTTACAATGATTGTTAGTGATAAGAATCACTATTATAAGGATGTTGATTTGGAAAATTTTGAAGGGCCTATCTGCTAGATCTGCGTCGACTGCTTTGTCTACTTAATCCTTTGCTTTGCTCAGACTCTCTCCGTTGGCTTCCTTGTCTAGTCAGTCCTTGACTACTTTCAACACCCCCCCTCTCTCGCGTCTGTCGTCCCTGACAGACCTTTGTTGCTGGGAGTGCTGGATGTAATAGTCCACCACATGAGTGGCAAGGTGATGTTCTTGTATGCGTAGTCCTCTGGCCAAATCTGTCATCATGGGATCCCAATCAATTGGTCCTGGAATGTCCGGATGTGGCAGACGTAACTGATCTGCATGGATGGCTTGTTCTACTGCGAATAGATGTAGCAAATGTGTTGGTCTGGGAATGAAAATTTCCGAATGATATTCCAAGAATCCAGTAGAGAACATTTCCTCAAATGTCTGCTTGAAGCATGCGGGTAAGTACTTTATTCGTGCATGCCAGGCAAAGATTATATTGACCGAGGGAGTCTGGCTCATGTCGTAGATTAAATCCTTGTTACCTTGAGAGAATCCAGGGGCAGAGATGTATGGAGCTTGTACCTTCTGAAAGGTTTTGAAGACAATGGTCATGAGCTCGAATATTTTCATACACATTTTTGCTGCTATGTCGGGTACATTATTTAGACGTGTAGACCAGTGTCAAATTGTTGATATCATGTAGGCTACGGTTGGGGTCCCTCGAGGTGGAGCAAAATATGGATAGTTAACCCAAGCCGAGCATTCTTTATTGTTGCGTACCTTGATTGCAAATGCTTGCCAGGATCTGTGACGTACCATTGGGCAATAGCATGGATTATACTTGATATATAGTGGCATGGTTGCCCATGTGCTCATCATCTCAGGGTAATCGGTTAGTAGACGTGCACGCCAATTAGGTTGGAAGATCGAGCCAGCACGGGCATCTGTCGGTAAGTCCTCTAGCTCAAATTGAGTGGTGAATGTGGGCTCCTTCCCTGTATTCCTTTTAACTTCTGCATTATAATCATGTAGCAAGACAAAGTAAGGCATGTATTGCGTCTCTGATGTTGTGATCAAACGTTGGTGGGATAGGTTCTGAAAGTAAGAAGATCGAAGGACAGTTTCTTCCAGATTTGTGAGAGATTGAATTTGCACGGCAACACGATCATCATGTGTCTTTCCTACTTTCTCGATCCTTTTAATCCAATCTGGAACTCCAATTTCTAAAGTGTCCTGTCCTTCCTCTGTTACTCGACCTCCGGGTGTGGGCATCGGCTCGTACGGCTCTTCATAGCTGTCATCGACGAGGATTTCCACAACTGTTTCAGGTTTTGGTTCTTCAGTTGGCGAGGGTGGCCTTTCATATAGTAAGAGGCGTGCTTGGAGTTCTGCCACCTGTTTTCGGAGGTTCTCTACTTCTTCTGTAGAGTGTTGTAAGATTATCGACTCCTGTTGAGCTGTGGGGGCACTGGCGATCTGCTTCTTTAGATCCGCACATTCAACCTGTAACTTTTCATATGACTCCAAGAAATTTGCATGCTCTTCGAGTAAGATGCGAATGTCTTCAGATGGGACTGCTCTATACTTGGTAGGGCTAATGGTTGCTCCTGTAGTTCCTTCCATAGCCGCTTCAAAGTTGTCTTGGTTTTGTTGCTGAAGCCTCTTGTTCTCTTCTAGTGTTGTTGCCATATGCTTCCTTAATAGCCCAAGATTGCCTCTAAGTGTAGCATTAGATATCATTTGGGACTCGAGCATACTTTCCAGGTCCTTCACTGCTTGATCATCCACCGTCGATATCTTTGAGTCCAATTCTGTGTGCGCCTGTTGTAAGGTGGTATGTTCTGCTAAAAGCGTTTGGTAATCAGCTTCGAGAGTGTTGACTCTAGCCTGTAGACGCTGAGATTCTGCCTGGAGGGCAGCAGTGCGTTCTTCCAATTGATGGTATTCTTGTTGTAGTTGATGTGCACATTGAAGTAATGTATTGAACGTGCTATTTATATTAGGAGATGCAAGGGGAAAAGTTTGGAATGCAGCAAACGTGGGAAATGGGAAGGGAGGTAGTGAATGCTGTGTCTACCAATGATGTGGTGAGTGGTGAGGTGGTGGGTAGGGGAGGGGGAGAGGGTGGAATTGTGGGGAGAGGTGCTGTGGTTGGTGAAATGTCCATGGGGTCAGTCATAGTGGTGTGTACAGGGGCTACCATGTAGGTTGGTATGGTAGGTGAAGTGAGTGTGGTGTGTGTGTAAATTGATGTCGTGGCGAACAACTGGGGAATGTGCCTTTGAGACATTGGAGTGCGGATGGACTGCTCCATGAAGGATGGGTATTGGGGTGGTGCGGTTAGGTTGAATGAGGTGTAGGGAATAGATGGGAAGTGGGGGTCATGGAATGGGGGCACTCGTAATGGGGGATAGGCTGGAAAACACAGGATGCCTTCCGTGGGTGCAGGGTTTCCGACCACACTTGGAATTATGGGATGGCCAACTATGGGATCGGAGGACAGAAGGGTTGAAGTGTACAAGGGATTGGTGATGGAAGAGAAGAGGGTGTCTTGTGAGGTTGGTTCTCAGAATGAGAAGGATGTGGATGAGGTTGGGTTGTAAGTGAAGGTAGAGGTGATGACTGCGGTTTCTTCCATGGTGGGAGGTGGTGGTGGGGGTGGAGAAGGTGGTGATGGAGGGTGCTGTGGTGAGATGGGTGATGTTTAAACAAAAGTTTCAGCAGAGAGCTCAATGGTGGTGGTGGGGGTAGCTGTGGTTTCAATGGCTGCTTCGAACTCTGTGACAGGTATTCTGATATTCTTACCTGCTCGTGGTAATGTGTCGACTCTCCGTTTGTCATACCTTACGGACTGGCGGACTGCTGTGTGGACAGCCTCCGGAACTCCTAAAGATTCTGACACTAATTTGAGGGTGTCAATAAAATGTTGATCCACCCCATCATGTGATAGCATTTCTTGCATCAAAGCTTGGCCTGACACAAGAGAGAGTTGATACCTTTCTTGTACTGCTTTGACTATATCATATAGCCTTTGTAGCTGACCTGTGTGCACCTACAAGTTCTGGCACTTGTTGTTGCTCATCTTGATGCTCCTGATCATAATCCTCCTCATCTTCCTCATGTTCTTCATCTTCATCATCCTCTTCATCCACTTCAACTGTGGTGACAGGTACTTGGGAGGTTGTCACCTGCGGTTGAACATTCTCCACTTGTTGTGTCTCTTCTGCCTCCAGCTCTACATCTTGTAACAATTGTTCGAAGTCTTCATTCGTGAGTTCTTCCAAGGGTGCGCCACCAGGAAACTCAAGATCGGTTGGGACTGGAGGAAATATCAAGTTAAGGCCGTCGGTGCTGCATCTTGGAAGTCGTAGTGTGAATGGCCGAATTCTCCGGGGTGGAGGGGTAACGTCTGGTGTTAGGGTGGCTCCATGTGGTTGAGCACAAGGAACTTGGACAGTACCTCTCATCTTCTTAGAAGGGGGTCCAGTGGATGTCCTGCCTCTAAACTGCTCTACACAATTCCACATCAGGGCCCGTTGAATAGGGATGTCATAAACCAAACACCTATAAATGATTCTCGTCATAGCACAACATCCATATAAAACCTGTTTCCGCGGCCATCGTTTGTGGGCTAGGTGTATCTGATCAATTATCCAGTGGGGTAAGTTGATGGTGAGGCTCTGTGTCTCTGCCAGATACAAACTAAACCAAATCTTTTTGGGCGGCATGGTGAATCTATCTTGGGCAGGAAAAGCAAAGTGTTGCATGCACATGCGAAGGTGTATTGCAATATTAGGCGTCATGGACACCATGTCCTTGAGTTTGGTGAGGCTTCGATTCTTCATGTAATCAGGCACTAGGGTCTCCTTCTCTGTAGGAATATGCATTCCGCGCATATCTAGGGCCTCTCTCACCAAGTTGTTGGATAACCTAAACCTCTTGAGCTCATTTCCTTTTGTTAGAGATGGGATCACAAATGAGCTTGCACCTTTTGGGTTCTTGTTTGGAGTCAAGGTGTTGATGAGATAGTAGCATCGCATGAAGTCAAGCTTTGGGAGCCGTGCACTGAAATATGCATCCAATCCTGCCTTCTCCCATACCGAACGTAGACCTTCTGCATTTTGTAACTTCTCGAATTCTCTTGTAAAGAAATGGTATTTACCTTGCTTCCCATTGAAGTCCAACTCTGATTCCCATAGGTATGTTCCCTCTCCCAAAGGTCCTGCCACTTCACTAAACCAGTGGGAAGCTTTTCCTACGGGCATGGTATGGCCACTGGGAGGGTCCGCAATAGGTATGATTTTGATGGCCTGCAATTCTTCTGGTCTTTCGTTTGTCTCAGGCAAAACGGGTAAACTGTCTAAGTCCACCACTTGCTGGCTCGTTCCTGTTTGAGAGCTTGTTCCCGCAGCGTCAGCCATGTTGCAAAATTCGCTGCCAGTTCTGTGAGAATATATGAACAAACGTTAATGTAGAGCCCTAACCGGTTGAAACTAAAGGTGCAAAGTATTTCTTCTCGTAAGGTTCAAAGGATGAATTTGAAATCTTAAGGTGCAAAAGTAAAGAATTAAAAGGAAAGATGAAGGTGGAAGGCAGCATACGCAAAGGTGGAAATAGGCCGTCCAATCAAAAGTTTTATTTTAAAAGTCACTCTTGTTCTAAAGTCACTACAGGACAAAGTAGCGAATCGTTGAGGACCAGTTCAAAAAGACAATCTTGGGACATTGAAAGGACACCAAGATTGGATTGCAGTTAGAATGCGCGAACCGGCGGACTCTCAAGAAAAGAAGGACAAAGGCTATTCTTGAGAGAGCTAGGAGCAAGGGAGAGCTTCAGAAGAAGCAAGAGAGGAAGCAAGAAGAGCCTCCAGTGTGCGACGACATTCAAGAGTGCAAGAGGTGTCAAGAGGAAAGTGTGCAGAGAAGGCGGGTTGGATTCCAAGAGTTCCAAGGTCTATTGCGTGTGTGCGCCGTGATACCAATTCCTTAGCTTGGCGGAAGCTTAGTGCAAGGTGTGCACAAGGGAAGCGGGAAGCAAGTGAAGGATTGGTACACGAGAGGCCGCTGCTAGAGAACTTGAGATAATTGGTCTTCAGTAATTGATATTCTCTGAAGTGGTATTTAGTCATTGATTCGACTGTGCGCAGTCATTGTAATTGTTGAAGGATAATCAATATTCAAGGTTTCCAAGAGTATTCCTTTGCAGAAGTTCTCACTGTTATTCCATTCTCATCATCTCCTTTTTCTCCTACAAACCCTCAAACTCCTTCTTGTCCCCGAATCCCCAACAAATTTGGCACGCATGTTGGGACCTCCAAGGAGCTTTGAGCATAGGAGACTATATATTGCCATTGGAGGACAATATTCCAGAGTCGACAACATTACTCCAGTGGGCCAAAAGGTACATACTTTTATCAAGTGTCTCATTTTAAGTGGACTATGAATAGCTCATGACCGCGACCCGGTCACAAACCTTGAGAATCAAGTGCAAGCAGACAAGAAGAAAGACGAACAGAAGATCATCGAGTCCACTTTCATCGACTTCATCGGTAGGAAGCATGGCAGGACAGGTGGACCTAGAAATCTTGCTCTCCAGATTAAACATAAAATTTCCCTCCTTCAGGGGTTTAGCCCAAGAGGACCCAGATGAGCACATTCGACGATTTCTTGCATTATGTAAGACTAGGGGGTTAATGGGTAGGGAAGATGCTTTCTTGATACTCTTCCTCGCCACATTGGCAGGTCTGGCAGACAAGTGGTTTAGCCAGTTTGCTGAAAATCACTTTACCTCTTGGGATTTGATGAAAGAGGCCTTTAAGAATCAATTTCAGCATGGCAACACGGCTGAGATCATTATAGAAGAATTGGAAAACTTAAAGTTGGGTCCAGGAGAGAAGTTCCCCGAATTCGTGACCAGGGCCAAAGCATTAATGGCTAAACTACCGGATCCACCACACGACTTCTTTGTCAAGAAGTGGTTAGCCAAACCTTTACCTGTGGTCACCCAATGCAAAATAAAAGAGTTAGTGCTACCTACTGCCTCTGTTGAGGAATTCATCAATACGGCCACCCGCTTGGAACAGATAAGGCACCAGTATGGTGCAACTTCTTCCCAATCATCATATGGTACAGAACTGGAGGACCCAGTGAGCCAGTTAAGAAGGGAACTGGAAGGCTTGAAAAGGAATAAGCCCTATACAGAGGAGGAGACTACTGTAGCTCAGCTGAGAAGAGAGATTGAAGCCCTCAAGCTCCAAAAGGAAGAGGAAGCCCAAGCAGAGGAACTAGCTCAGCTGAGGCAGGAGTTGCAAGAACTAAAAGGAGGCGGCATTAAGAATGGACTCTGGTGCTCCATGTGCAACAAGCAAGGACACATAGTAAGTGAATGTCCTTTGCTAAATGTGACTTGTCAATTATGCAGGAAGATTAGGCATGAGGCCCATGAATGCCAATCAAGGGGAATGTCGACAACGACATACTGGACACAAGGCGGGCTCTTGCCACCAGCAAATGTAATGGCAGCAGCAACAAACCAAGGTAATAACTATAATCCTAGACCGAGAACTAACCTTGCAAATGGGCCTAGAAGGCCGATTATTTGCTTCAGATGTGGAGAATGTGGGCACTACCAATCTAGGTGCACCCTTCCGGAAAATGCACCTCCTTGCAAGAATTGTCCAGAGGCCAGAGATCACTATACAAACTGTTGTCCTAAGAATCAAGCCTCTACTTCCGGACCCCATCTCCAAATGATCTCTGTATTCAAGGAGGAGATATTACCTCAGGTGAATGAACCCTCACCATCCACTAGAGTGGTACAATTAGAAGAACTCGAATCTTTTGCAGTACAGACAAGAAGCAAGGGAACGGCAAAAGTGGTAGAAAATCAAGAATTGATAATTAAGGATTTGAACAAAGACAGAGTTGCAATTGAAGACAAAGATACTACAAGTACAGACACAAACCACAATGAATGTCTCACAGGCACCAGCGATGCCATTGGGCATGCCTTCAAGAGGGCTCAAGAAGAGTTTGGCAAAGCAAATGAAGCTCACTTTCTTAAAGAGTCAGAGGCTTCAAAACTACTCAAGTCAATTAAGAAGGAGGTTAGTATTTTTTATTTAATAAAGATGGACGGGAAATTCAGGTCAGAATTATTGCAATTAATTGATGAGGCTTCTACGACAAGCTTAGTGGCTAAGACTGCTATCTTACATCAAGGGATAATTAGGGGGGAAGCACCCCTTACAGATTATAAAAGCCCTCGGCTTACAATATCAATCAAGGGCCATGAATTTCAAGGTGTTATTGTAGATGGTGGTTCTGGCATTAATTTGATGCCTGAATATACCATGAAAAGGATTGGACTCCACCCTTCAAGACCTGCAAATTTCACGGTTACTTTGGCAGATCAGAGCAAAGTAAGGCCCTTAGGGGTAATCCCAAAAGTTCCACTTGAAGTACAAGGTAATCTATTTATCTTGGATTTTGTGGTTTTAAGATTGCCCCAGGTTGAAGGAGGATTTCCTCTCTTAATTGGAAGACCTTGGCTGAGGCATGCCAGTGTCATTCATGATTGGGGTAAGGACACCATGTGGGTACAAAAGAAAGGGCAGGAGCTGACACAAATTCATTTAGAAGAAGGCCCAGATAATCAAGGAAACACTAGTATGATGCAAACAGTGAGCATTTGCATGGAAACAGAAGCGGAGGATCAACCCCAAATAGATTTTGAGGAAGAAGAGGATATTTTAAGTTGGCTTCATGCCGACAACTCTTCTTCTTGTTTTGGAATTTTTCTTGATAATCCTGGTACAATTGGAGGCTATGATGAAGACAAAGGAAAGGTCCAGGTTGATGGATTGGGAGAGCCCATCACTGACCACAGAAGGGGCAGGAAGATACCCCTCAAATACAAATTGGAGGAGGATGTGTCAACATCAGATAACGAAGTTTCCAAAGCTAAAAACAAGGTAAAAAATTCTGAGGTTGAATGTTCTTTCCCAATTCAAGAAATCCCTGCAGGATGGATGCAGGACAAGGAGGAAAACATCGAAGTCCAAAATACACCTGCTTATGAAGCAATGCACGAAAAGCTAGTAGAAGAAGACAAGGAAGCAGATGCACAAGAAGATAATATGGTAACAAGAAATCCGGTCCAAGAAGTATATTTATGCACCCAAAACAATAATCAACCAGTTCTAGTGGCCACTTGGTTGTGGAGCCACCCACAGCTCCTGGAAAAGGTAAAATCATTCTTGACCCAGTATGCAGATGTTTTTGCCTGGCATTATAAAGACTTAGAAGGAGTGCCTGCATCTTATGGAGAGCACAGAATTCCTCTGGTTGAGGGAGCCAGACCCATCAGAGGAAGGAGTTATAGACTTAATCCAAAGTATGCCGAAGCTGTCTATGTGGAAATCCAAAAGATGGAAGATGCAGGAATCATCATTCCTGTGGAACACTCAGAGTGGCTCTCGCCTATGGTTATAGTACCAAAGAAGAATAGTAATAAAATCAAAATTTGTGTGGACTTTAGAGCTCTCAACAAGGTGACCATTCCAGACGGGTTCCCTATGCCTTTTGCAGAACAGGTCATTGAAGAAGTGGCTGGGCATGCACTATATAGTTTTATGGATGGCTTCAGCGGCTATAATCAAATATCAATACACCCAGAGGATCGTGAAAAGACTGCTTTTATCACACCGTGGGGAACGTATGTGTATGTAAAAATGCCATTTGGGCTCAGAAATGCTCCAGCCACATTTAACAGAACGGTCAATCTCATTTTTGGCCCCTTACTGCTGGAATCACTTAGAATCTTCATGGATGACTTCTCTTCATTTTCAGGATCTCACAAGGAAACGCATCTAGATTGTTTGGACTAGCACCTGAGGCAGCTGCAGAATATTTTCCAAAGATGCAGAGAAACTAAGTTAAAGCTCAATCCAAATAAATGTCATTTCCTTGTGACAGAAGGAACCCTTTTAGGACATGTGGTATCCGCTAAAGGTATGGCCCCAGATCCTGACAAAATTCTCTCTATATTAAAATTACCTAAACCTAAAACTCCTAAAGAGATCCAGAGTTTTTTGGGGCATACCGGTTATCATAGAAGGTTTATAAAAATGTATGCAGAGATAGCTAGACCTCTGACTAGACTCACAGGTAAAGAAGTACCTTTCAAATGGGAAGAAGAGGAGGAAAAAGCATATCAGACATTAAGGTCACGGTTAGTGTGTGCTCCTATCTTGGTCACCCCGGAGTGGTCAAAAATCTTTCATATACATGTCGATGCCAGTGCATATGCAGTGGGAGCAGTTCTGACTCAACCCAGTGAAGAATTTAAAATGGACATGCCAATTCAATATGCCAGTAGAATCTTGATCAAGGCTGAAAGGAATTACAGTACTACTGAAAGGGAAGCACTAGCAATGGTCTTTGCCGTTCAAAAATTCCGCCATTACTTATTGGGGGTAAAATTTATTATTATATCAGATCACCAACCTCTCAAGTACTTACTCAACAAACCACATGCTACTGGTAGAATATGGAGGTGGTTACTGTTATTCCAAGAGTTCGATTTCTCGGTAATCCATAAGCCAGGAAGAGAGAATGTGATGGCGGATCACTTGTCCAGAATAAATAGGAGGGATCAAATCAGTGGTATCAATGATGATTTCCCTGAGGCACACTTGTTTGCTATACAACCTAAAGGATGGTATGATGATATCAAACACTTCATTAATACTGGATTGTATCCAGAAAGTGCTAATGCTGTACTAAGAAAGAGACTGCTTATCAAGAGTAGACCATATACTTTCATTGAGGGTAAACTCTACAGACAGGGCAAGGATGACAGGATTAGGAAATGTTTAGAGGAAGATGAAGTGAGGGAAATACTGCAATTTGCACATGAAGGAACAGGTGGTGGGCACCTTCCAGGGCATATCATGAGCCAGAGAATACTAGATGCTAGTCTATGGTGGCCTACACTCTTTAGGGATGCAGATGATTGGAGAAAAACATGTGATGTGTGCCAGAGGTGTGGACCTAAACCCACCAAGCAAAGACATTACCCTTTGGTAGTTTCCACTTCTTGGCAGCCCTTTGAGAAGTGGGGATTAGACTTTGTTGGGCCTATATACCCTGCGGCACTTCCAAAAAGGGAAAAGTACTTACTGATAGCCACGGACTACGCAACAAAATGGGCTGAAGCTATTGCATCAACGGACTGCTCTGCACAAACAGTGGCTGACTTTTTGTATTGTAATATCATTTGCAGATTTGGATGCCCGCTTGAAATCTGTACCGATCAGGGTACTCACTTTGTTAACAAAGTACTGCAGGAAATTTCCAACAGGTATCGCATTTTACACAGGACTTCTTGTGCATACTACCCACGAGCTAATGGACAAGCCGAGTCAACGAACAAAGTATTAATTTCAATGTTACGAAAAGAATGCATGTTACAGCCGACCTCTTGGGGACAGGCCTATCTGGGTACATTATGGGCATACAGACTGGCCTATAAAGAGACTGGGTATTCTCCCTTTCAATTAGTTTATGGCTTGGCTCCTATTGAACCATTTGAATTCATCAGAGGCTCTATAAGAACGGAAAGACTAGAGAAAAATGGGATGGAAGTTCCAGCACGACTGACTGCTTTGCATAAACTGGAAGAATCGAGAATTTTAGCCTCCAAACAGTTAGAGGATATTCAAATAAAGAGGAAGGAGAACCATGACAAAAATCTATGGCAAAACAATTTGAAGCCTGGAGATTTAGCCCTGCTACACAGACCACAAATTTCTACTCAAACAAAAGGAAAATGGATCCCTCACTGGGAAGGCCCTTTTCGCATCACGAAGATGCTACAATGGGGTGCTGTGCAATTGGAAACACTGGATGGAGACACCCTACCCTTGGTAAACATCTCCCGACTCAAGGGGTACCACCTAAAGTCATAAACATTGCATTCTCATTTATTTTGTTTCATTAGTGTTTTGGATTGCTTTAATAAATACAATTAATAAGCAAAATGCTCGCGCAAGTTTTTTTTGGAACGCCATTTTTGTTATGTTGCTCACTTCATCAATAAAAATCAAGTTTATTTCAATGTTAAATAAATTAGGCGCCATTTTTTGGTTGGCCCTTACTTCTGCAAATGACTTTCAATACCACCCTTTCTTTTGTTTATCTTTTGGATGGATGAGATTAGAACTTGCATCTCCTCTCTTTTGAGCACACTTTTGGGTTAAACCATCCATTCCTCTGAGGTAATCTTTCATTCCTCCTTGCTATATAAGGTGCCTTCTCCTTCATTATTGCTCCCCTCAGCATCCGCAATTTTGTATCCTCATCAACGCTCTGGCCAGGTTCAGCTGTCCATGATAGTACACTTTGATCTGTCGTGCATCCGCCGTGGAAGAGAGAAGCTGTGGAAGAGAGAAGACTCACTCCTCCCCCCCTTCACCTCCCTCCAACTTTTCCCAAAACCTCCACTACCACCTCTCAATCCCCCGCTCCTTCACTCCCTCTCCCTCTTCCACCATCCTCCCCCTCATCCTACACATCAACCCCCCCTCAATTGGCGGCACCCAGCACCCCCCCGCCGACCCCGCTCTACACCCAGCAGCAACCCCCCTCTCCGACACCCAGCCCCCCCCCTCCGACTCCGCTCTACACCCAGCAACCCCCCTCTCCGACACCCAGCCTCACCCCCTCTCCGACTCCGCCCTACACCCAGCACCCCCTCTCCAGCCCCGCTCGGCACCCAGCACCCCCCCTCTCCGACCCCGCCCGACACCCCGCATCCCCAATCAACCCCCCCCTCGCACCCCTCGCACGACCCCAATCAACCCCCCTCGCACCCCCCGCCCCCTCCGCCTACACCCTCTCCGACCCCGCGCGACACCCAACCACCCTCCCTCTCCGACACCAAGCCCCCCCCCTCTTCAACCCCGCTCTACAACCTGCCCCCTCCCCCCTCTCCGACCCCGCCCGGCACCCCGCATCCCCAATCAACCCCCCCTCGCACCCCTCGCATGACCCCAATCAACCCCCCCTCGCACCCCTCGCATGACCCCAATCAACCCCCCCTCGCACCCCTCGCCCCCTCCGCCTACACCCTCTTCGACCCCGCGCGACACCCAACCACCCCCCCTCTCCGACACCAAGCCCCCCCCTCTTCAACCCCGCTCTACAACCTGCCCCCTCCCCCCCCTCCGACCCCGCCCGGCACCCCGCATCTCCTCGCTCGCCCTCGCATCCCCAGCCTAACCCCCTCGCACCCCTCGCCCCCTCCGACCCCGCCCAGTACAGCCCGCCTTCCCCTACCCAACCCACCCCCGCATGCCCCCACCCAACCCCCCTCGCACCCCTCGCACCCCTCGCCCCTCCGCTTCCACCCTCTCCAACCAACCCCGTCTAGCCCCCTAAGCCCCGCCCTGTCAAGCCCCTAAGCCACGATCGCCCCCCTGCACGACCCCAATCAACCCCCCCTCGCACCCCTCGCCCCCTCCGCCTACACCCTCTCCGACCCCGCGCGACACCCAACATCCCCCCTCTCTAACAACCAGCCCCCCTCTCCAGCCCCGCTCGGCACCCAGCACCCCCCCTCCGACCCCGCTCTACACCCAGCAGCAACCCCCCTCTCCGACACCCACCCCCCCCCTTCCGACTCCGCTCTACACCCCACAACCCCCCTCTCCGACCCCGCCCGGCACCCCGCATCCCCAATCAACCCCCCCCTCGCACCCCTCGCACGACCCCAATCAACCCCCCTCGCACCCCCGGCCCCCTCCGCCTACACCCTCTCCGACCCCGCGCGACACCCAACATCCCCCCTCTCCGACAACCAGCCCCCCTCTCCAGCCCCGCTCGCCACCCAGCACCCCCCCTCTCCGACCCCGCCCGGCACCCCGCATCCCCAATCAACCCCCCCCTCGCACCCCTCGCACGACCCCAATCAACCCCCCTCGCACCCCCCGCCCCCTCCGCCTACACCCTCTCCGACCCCGCGCGACACCCAACCACCCTCCCTCTCCGACACCAAGCCCCCCCCTCTTCAACCCCGCTCTACAACCTGCCCCCTCCCCCCTCTCCGACCCCGCCCGGCACCCCGCATCCCCAATCAACCCCCCCTCGCACCCCTCGCACGACCCCAATCAACCCCCCCTCGCACCCCTCGCCCCCTCCGCCTACACCCTCTCCGACCCCGCACGACACCCAACCACCCCCCCTCTCCGACACCAAGCCCCCCCCTCTTCAACCCCGCTCTACAACCTGCCCCCTCCCCCCCCTCCGACCCCGCCCGGCACCCCGCATCTCCTCGCTCCCCCTCGCATCCCCAGCCTAACCCCCTCGCACCCCTCGCCCCCTCCGACCCCGCCCAGTACAGCCCCGCCTTCCCCTACCCAACCCACCCCCGCATGCCCCCACCCAACCCCCCTCGCACCCCTCGCACCCCTCGCCCCTCCGCTTCCACCCTCTCCAACCAGCCCCGTCCAGCCCCCTAAGCCCCGCCCTGTCAAGCCCCTAAGCCACGATCGCCCCCCTGCACGACCCCAATCAACCCCCCCTCGCACCCCTCGCCCCCTCCGCCTACACCCTCTCCGACCCCGCGCGACACCCAACATCCCCCCTCTCCGACAACTAGCCCCCCTCTCCAACCCCGCTCGGCACCCAGCACCCCCCCTCGGACCCCGCTCTACACCCAGCAGCAACCCCCCTCTCCGACACCCAGCCCCCCCCCTCCGACTCCGCTCTACACCCCACAACCCCCCTCTCCGACCCCGCCCGGCACCCCGCATCCCCAATCAACCCCCCCCTCGCACCCCTCGCACGACCCCAATCAACCCCCCTCGCACCCTCGCCCCCTCCGCCTACACCCTCTCTGACCCCGCGCGACACCCAACATCCCCCCTCTCCGACAACCAGCCCCCCTCTCCAGCCCCGCTCGGCACCCAGCACCCCCCCTCCGACCCCGCTCTACACTCAGCAGCAACCCCCCTCTCCGACACCCAGCCCCCCCCTCCGACTCCGCTCTACACCCAGCAACCCCCCTCTCCGACACCCAGCCTCACCCCCTCTCCGACTCCACCCAACACCTAGCACCCCCTCTCCAGCCCCGCTCGGCACCCAGCACCCCTCCTCTCCGACCGCGCCCGGCACCCCGCATCCCCAATCAACCCCCCCCTCGCACCCCTCGCACGACCCCAATCAACCCCCCTCGCACCCCCCGCCCCCTCCGCCTACACCCTCTCCGACCCCGCGCGACACCCAACCACCCTCCCTCTCCGACACCAAGCCCCCCCCTCTTCAACCCCGCTCTACAACCTGCCCCCTCCCCCCTCTCCGACCCCGCCCGGCACCCCACATCCCCAATCAACCCCCCCTCACACCCCTCGCACGACCCCAATCAACCCCCCCTCGCACCCCTCGCCCCCTCCGCCTACACCCTCTCCGACCCCGCGCGACACCCAACCACCCCCCCTCTCCGACACCAAGCCCCCCCCTCTTCAACCCCGCTCTACAACCTGCCCCCTCCCCCCCCTCCGACCCCGCCAGGCACCCAGCATCTCCTCGCTCCCCCTCGCATCCCCAGCCTAACCCCCTCGCACCCCTCGCCCCCTCCGACCCCGCCCAGTACAGCCCCGCCTTCCCCTACCCAACCCACCCCCGCATGCCCCCACCCAACCCCCCTCGCACCCCTCGCACCCCTCGCCCCTCCGCTTCCACCCTCTCCAACCAGCCCCGTCCAGCCCCCTAAGCCCCGCCCTGTCAAGCCCCTAAGCCACGATCGCCCCCCTGCACGACCCCAATCAACCCCCCCTCGCACCCCTCGCCCCCTCCGCCTACACCCTCTCCGACCCCCCGCGACACCCACATCCCCCCCCTCCGGCCTCGCCCGGCACCCAGCCCCCCCTCTTCAACCCCGCTCTACATCCAACCCCCCCTCCCAACTCTCCGCCTCCAACCCCACCGCACCCCCTCCTTCCTCCCCCCGCGCGCCCCCCTCTTCCTCCCACCACCCTCCACCCCTCAACCCCTCTGCCCCTCTCCCACCACCTCAACCCATCGATTCCCCTCCCCCTGCATAGGCTTTCTTTGGTTCCACTTCTTCTCCCCATTTCAATCAATGGCGGACCCCGCTCCGGGTGCTCATTCCGATCCTACCTCCGCAATTCCCTCTGACCATCCCAATCCACCTCCTCCCTCATCGGCAGAACAATCTGTTCAAGCTACTCCAACACCTCCTACGGCCCTTGATCTTCCCATTTATTCCATACACTCTGATTCCACCGACCTTTATTCCCCACCTCCCCTCCCGCACCCTCCTTCCCCTTCCCAATCTATGTCTCATTCATCCCACCCATCTTCACCAACCGGGGATTATATGCGCCTGTTTCTCCCACCTGACTTAAACCTGCAAATCCGAATGCATCTATCCCTACCTACCATTGCCCTTCGTCAAATGTTTTCCATTGAGGATCTTCAGCAGGCGGGCTTGTGGGGCTTGGCTAATGTTTTCTTCAATAACCCCGCCAATTTTACCCAGGTGTATGAATCTATCCGCCTCTTCCCTCATTTTAGAACCGGCACTCTCTTCATCCCAGACATTGCCGCTAGTATTGGGTCTCCCCTAATAAATTTTCGTGCTCCCCCTTTCCTATACTCTGGACTGTCCGCCTCGGCCACTATTGCCTTTTGTACCACACACTTTCAAAGTAATGCTAGGTTTTTGCTCCGCATGACCACCCTTCTCAATGCGTTCATCTTTTTCTTCTTACTACGCAGTCAAACCTCTTCGCTTCCCTGGTCCAATATTCGTATCGCCGATCCGCTTTTCTGCTTTCTCCATAGCTGTCCTTACCCTTACGCAACCCTCATTTATAGTTCCTTGACTTTGCGCTCCCGTCGACTCCGCGGGGCTATCTCTAGAGGCTCTCATGCATTTTCCATCTATTCTGCACCCTTCTTAGCTTGGCTCTATCACATTCCCGCACAATCTGCACACAATGTTGCTTATCTCCCTTCCCAACCTGGACCGTCCATTGCTCCATCTCCCTCCCCCCCTTTGATCTCAATTGACTCAGCTTCCGCATCGACACCCGCATCCGCACCCCCTGATGTAACCTCCTTCCCTCCCCAATCTTCTTCACCTATCCCTCCTGCATCCACCACCTCTCCATTCATGACTAATCCCCCTGATGTAACCTCCTTCCCTGCCCAATCTTCTTCACCTATCCCTCCTGCATCCACCACCTCTCCATTCATGACTAATCCCCCTGATGTAACCTCCTTCCCTGCCCAATCTTCTTCACCTATCCCTCCTGCATCTACCATCTCTCCATTCATGACTACCCCCCCACACGTCCCCTCCTTCACTACCTAATCTTCTTCCCCTTTCCCTCCTGAATCTACCACTTCTCCTTCCATGCCTACCCCTCCCATTATCCCTAGACCTCCCCTCTCTTCAGCTTTCACGCCACTCATTCAAACACAACTCAACCCTCAAAACCCCACCTGTATGCCCCCAATTCACCCGGATTAAACCTCTCCCTCTATCACTAACATCCCTGTCAGTCGACCGCTCCCTTCCCCCAATCCTTCACTTCCCACTCCCTCTGCCACTCCAACCCTTCATCCTCCTCCGCAGTATATTCCCCCTTCCCCTCCCCCTCCTGCTCCAACGGCCAATCCCACTCCGCCTTTTGACCTACCATCAACCCCTTCATTTTTGCAATTACTACAGGACGCGAGTGTAGTCGCTCTCGGCAATGCTCAGGCCTCCCAGATTTCTTTGGATTCGGTTTCCGCAGCGGCTTCGGTTCATCAACAGTATATCTCAACAATAGAAAACATCAATCGCATGGCCACCTCTCAATGGCACTCCCTCAACGAAACGGCGCGATTGCTCAAAGAAGAGAGAGATCATTATCGCGATATGGCAGACTCTGCGTTGAAAGCCTTAGAAGATCTTCATAATCGCTCCAACTTAGGGCTTTGTGCTAATGCTGCATGCAGACGTATCCGCAGGGAAAGGGATCATCTTAGGCAATGCCTTAGTTCGCTACAGCTTACGCTCGAACAAGCTTCTGCTCCTTTGCCCCCTTCTCCATCTACCTCGGCTGACAATCTCAACCCTCCTCCTCAATAAATTGCCATCTTTATCCATACACTACTCATCACTTTGATTTCTAAATAATTGCCTTATCTTTTTTTCTTAACTAAATAATATACACACACTTTACCTCTTTTCTTATCTCGGTTTCGTTGTTTTCATGTCTGGATCTTTGCAATTTCTCAGTTTTTGTATTGCTGTTGTCTCTCCGGGACGGAGAGATCTTTAGGTGGTGGGCATCTGTAGAGCCCTAACCGGTTGAAACTAAAGGTGCAAAGTATTTCTTCTCGTAAGGTTCAAAGGATGAATTTAAAATCTTAAGGTGCAAAAGTAAAGAATTAAAAGGAAAGATGAAGGTGGAAGGCCGCGTACGCAAAGGTGGAAATAGGCCGTCCAATCAAAAGTTTTATTTTAAAAGTCACTCTTGTTCTAAAGTCACTACAGGACAAAGTAGCGAATCGTTGAGGACCAGTTCAAAAAGACAATCTTGGGACATTGAAAGGACACCAAGATTGGATTGCAGTTAGAATGCGCGAACCGGCGGACTCTCAAGAAAAGAAGGACAAAGGCTATTCTTGAGAGAGCTAGGAGCAAGGGAGAGCTTCAGAAGAAGCAAGAGAGGAAGCAAGAAGAGCCTCCAGTGTGCGACGACATTCAAGAGTGCAAGAGGTGTCAAGAGGAAAGTGTGCAGAGAAGGCGGGTTGGATTCCAAGAGTTCCAAGGTCTATTGCGTGTGTGCGCCGTGATACCAATTCCTTAGCTTGGCGGAAGCTTAGTGCAAGGTGTGCACAAGGGAAGCGGGAAGCAAGTGAAGGATTGGTACACGAGAGGCCGCTGCTAGAGAACTTGAGATAATTGGTCTTCAGTAATTGATATTCTCTGAAGTGGTATTTAGTCATTGATTCGACTGTGCGCAGTCATTGTAATTGTTGAAGGATAATCAATATTCAAGGTTTCCAAGAGTATTCCTTTGCAGAAGTTCTCACTGTTATTCCATTCTCATCATCTCCTTTTTCTCCTACAAACCCTCAAACTCCTTCTTGTTCCCGAATCCCCAACAGTTAACATTGCAATGGACACAAAATGACGCTGAGTCCCCATTACAACATTAACTTGATGAATTGTGATGTAGTTGGTTAGTTAGTGCTCGCGTGGATGTGAGTGTGAAGTGTGGTTAGCTGATGCTGAATACCTATGAGCTAATGGGGGGTCGGGTGCAGTGTGAGGGTGATGCCGTTAGTCAGTGGTAATGAATTTACAAATGGGGTCGGGGCTTTGTTACATGCTTTGGGCTACCAAACAAACTGATTGGTTGTTGGCCTTGATTTTGTGGAGACTCTGGAGGGCTTTATAAGAGTGTCTGCTTGGAAATGAGGCTTTTTAGGGATCCATTTACAAGTGATTCTGCTCGTGCTCATGTGCCAATGTGTGTTCGCACGTGATGAATACAAGTGGGTATCGGTTGTGCGAGTGAGTGAACCATGTTGTACAGGGTGTGGTCTCGGTGTAGCTATTTGAGCACGCAAGCAAGCCTTAGGCACCCAGATTTGTCGTGATTGTGGGCTGGACTTCATCGACTTCTTGGGTATCCAAATAGACTTTACTTTCGCAGAAGAATTTATGAAAGACTTCTTATTAGTGTCGGGTTGTTGACTATTAATAAGAGGTTTTGGCCGTGGGATTGGCCTGGTCGCAACAGGGTGTTCGCCTTTCCGCATCCATACTTGTTTCAACAGCTGAAACAATCTGCTTTGCTCCTTTTTTTGGCCTCTAGTATAGGTAGTGCTCTGCTTCCTCTGTGTTTGAGCTGCCGTTGGTTGCTGCATCCTTCTGGCCTTTGGAAAAGAAGGGAGTGCCGTCTTATCCTTGACTTCGTTGTTGAAACAATCCTCTTTCTGCATCATACAGTTTTGGACAAGAATAGCATTGTCAGCTTCATGTGTGCCCCTGGAAGGACCAGGAGTTCGTGCCTTACCGAATTCCTTGAGTGCCTCATTCTCCAATTCAACTATAATTCGACTATGATTTACCCATACCTGAAGAAGTCCACTCCTTAGGTTTAGGTTGACTGCATGATCATAGATCCAGTCCTGACCCAAGACAAGAGGCTCAGTGAGGTCCTCATCTTGACACACTAGTACTTTGACTGTCATTACTTCGTCTTGGATGTAGAGGGGAAGTTCCTCCTCGCCCATGCAAGGGGTTTCCACACCTCCCATCCTATGAGATATGCTTCTATAGGATTGACAATTAATTTCAATTTTTGATAGTAGGAAAATTTAACAGCACTAGTGGCTGCACCTGAGTCAATCAAGGCTCTTACAGTCCTTGCACCCTTTCCTTGTCCTATATCTAAGGTTATAAAAGGACGTCGATCAATTATCCTATGAGAGCTGATATCTGAAACTTCACACATAGCCACATGATATCCTTGATCTGCATATGCATCTGTCCTAGGTTGCTCTCTACCTTGTCTTCTCATCTTCATTCTCCGGATGCGTTCCAATGCTTCTGCTTGAGCTTCTTCGTGAATTCGTTTTTCTTCTTCTTTGCGTTTCTTAGCAGTGTTGAGTCGACTTAGCATCTCTTCCGTCAGAGGTTCCTGATATAACTTGACTCTGCATCCGCTAATGTAGCTCGGGAGAACATCACCCTCTAAAGTGGCTAGTTCTACTGCTCCACTTGTGGAGATCCTATTTATGATCATAGGTCCGTAGCCTCTCTTTTCTAGCTTCCTTGCGTGTTGTTTCAATGTGTAGACTAAAGCTAGATCTCTTGCTTTCAAGCCCTTATCCTTCACATGGGCATCAAAGTATGCCTTCTGTCTCTTCTTAGCTGCATATATCCCTGCCGCCGCTCTCAGTCTTGTTTCTCCTAATCATTCAAGGTCAAAGTCTAGAGGAGAGTTCATGACCCGTCCATTCATGCTCTTGTGCTACTTTCAATGTAGGTATTAAGAAGTCCAACGATAGCACTGCATTTTGGCCAAATACCATCTGAAAGGGGGTGGCTTGGAGTACCGTTTTGTAGGCAACTCGGTATGCCCAAACAGCATGGTGTAGCTGTTTGTCCCAATCAGAGCGTTTACTATTCACTAATTTGGTCAACACATTGCACAGAATCTTGTTTGTGCTTTCGGCTTGCCCATTAGCTTGTGGGTGGTAGGGGGCAGACTTCTTATGAACTACCAAGAATTGTTGGAGCAGATTTTCAATCACTTCATTCAACTAGTGAGTGCCCCTATCACTTACTAGCTCTATAGGTAGCTTGTATCTTGTGAATACATTCTCAAACAAGAATTTAGCAGTTGGCTGAGCATCGTTCTTTGTCGTAGCTTTTACCTCTACCCATTTTGTTAGATAATCCGTGACCACAATGATATACTCGGCATGTGAACCCTTAGCTGGGGGATTAATAGGACCAACAAAGTCTATTCCCCACTTAGAGAATGCACGTCCACCCATCATAGGTTTCGTAGGCATCTCATCTTTGCGTATAGGATACTGAGTTCATTGGGAAACATCACACCTCTTCACATAGGTATGTGCATCCATGTGAAGGGTTGGCCACCAAAATCCTGCAAATAGGATTGCTTTAACCACTTGGTCTGGTCCAAAGTGTCCTCCTGCTACACCTTGGTGAGCAGTTTCCAAGATTTTGAGATATTCACTCTCATGGACACATAGTCTGAGGTAACCATCTTTACCACGTTTGTATAGATTATCACCAATGAGTGAGTAATCTAGGGCTTCTTGCTCTAAACTCCTTTTCCTAGCCAGAGTCATGTCTGGAGGGAATGTTTTCGTCCTCACGAAGGATACTAGTGGTTCACTCCAATCTGGCACTATGGACACTTGATAAAGAGTGGCATGTTCCACAGGTGGTTTAGTGCAGCAGATTGGGCATTCCTTGCACAACTTTTGGACATCAGCCTCCATAGTAGGCCAATGCACTCCGAGTCTCCTTAGAGTCTGTAGGGTTTGTTGCTTTGAGTAGTGTTGCTCTAATGCACCTACATGTGCCAATTGCAACCATTTAGCGTACTCATCCTCTTCCACACAACAAGCCAAGATCCCTTGATCTGTGTGCTTGTACATACTTCCTGCCATGATGTGATACTTTTGGGCTTTTACTACCTCTCTATCCCGTGTGTTTATTACTGGGTGGTTAGGCTCGTACGTCAATACTGGCACTAATGGCTTAGCCCACTGCGGTACCACTTCCAAATTAAACAAGTAAGCATCAGGAAGGTCATCTGATACTCCTTGTGGGGCCTCTCCGGATGTGAGCCTAGAGAGATGGTCTGCTCTCAAGTGAGTCCTACCTTTCCTTACCACAACCTCGAAGTCGTATTCCATTAGTAAGAGAAACCATCTTACTAATTGCATGGCTTGTTCACAAGATATAGCAGTGCCTGATGGTCAGTAAAAAATTTAAACTTATTTGCAAGCAAGTAATGTCTAAACTTTTTAACCGCATAGACCATGCCTAGTCCTTCTCTCTCAGTAGTGGTATAATTTCGTTCAGCTGCATTCGATTGTCTAATAGCATAGGCAATTGGAAGATCCATATTACCTTCACCGGTAGGTTGCGCGAGTACACACCCAATAGCATAATTGGATGCATCCACATGAACATGGAAAGGCTTATTCCAATCTGGCGTGGTTAAGATTGGTGCTGAACATAATCGCCGTTTAAGCTCATTGAAGGAATTCTCACATTCGTCAGTCCACTCAAAGTTAGTCAAAAGTCCATACAGAGGCTTTACTATGATGGCATACATGTGTATAAACCGTCGGTAATAACCACAATGCCCCATGAAAGCTTGTACTTCTTTGACATTCTTTGGACTAGGTAACTCGGCTATAGCTCTCACTTTCTCTTCATCAGCGGATATGCCATTCTTTGACACTATGTGTCCTAGAATCTTGCGTTGCCTGACCATAAAAACGCACTTTTTTGGGTTCAGGCAGACTTGATATTCTCTACATTTGTCAAAGATTTGTCTGAGTTCAAGAATATGGGTTTGTCTAATGTTGGAATGAGCACAAAGATCATCAACATAGACTTCTAAGTTCTTCCTCAGGAACTCTTTAAATACATGGCACATCAGCCTCTGGAAGGTAGCTGGTGCGTTGGTAAGCCCAAATGGCATTACTCTAAAGGCAAAAATGCCCCATTCAGTGGCAAATGCCGTCTTATGCTGATCTTCTGGAGCTATGGCTACTTGATTGTAGCCCAAAAATCCATCAAGGAAGCTGTACACTTCCTTGCGTGCTACTCTTTCTAAGAGATGCTCTGTGATAGGAAGTGGATAATTATCTCGAATTGTGGCTGCATTGACCTTCTTTAAGTTAATGCATACACGCAGCTTTCCATTTTTCTTGGGCACCACTACGATGCGGGATACCCACTCAGTGTGCTCAATTTCATAGATAAATCCAGCTTCAACCAGTCTATCTATCTCCTCTTTGATCTTGGCAGCATAATTATCGTTATATGTATATGGCTTTTGCTTAGAGGGTTTGGCATCTGAGGTCATGGGGATAGTGTGTGAGCATATGTCAGGGTCAACACCCTTCAAGTCCTTGTAACTCCAAGCGAACACATCTCTATATTCTCTTAGCAAGGCTATCAATTCGTGCTCTTCGTCTTCCGTCAGGTCATGGCCTATGTACGTACATCTCACTTCTCCTTCTTCCATGGCTACCACTTTTTTCTTGGTGGTTTCTTTGTTATCATAGGCCTCCCCTGATTGCACCTCTCGTTTAGGCATTCTGATCATGACTCTCCTATCATCTATCTCATACTTCTTAAAATTTTCCGGGACCTTAAACAAAGATTCTTCCTCTTCTGGTGTGACTGCTCTCTTCTTTCTTTTCTTTCCTTCTTCCTTCGGGATCACATGTGTGGCTAGCCTTACATTATTTGTAAGCTCTCCATGCCTCTGGGGTTGAAATTCTACTTCATAGAAGTATTCTTCATCTGATGCAAAAGGTGGGTCCATAATGATTGACTCTAGATCAGAGTCGCATGCATCCTCAAATGCATCAGGGCTAGGTTCGCACTCTTCTAACACTGCTTCTCCCATGATCGGCTCTATGGAGAAGACTGAAATGTCATAGCCATCTTCATCCCAGTGAGGTGTCCATTGTTCCTCATTGATGGCTACATCCATGGTTGCTAGGATTTTTGCCCAGCCGTGGGGTTCAAATTCTTCATCAAGAAATACTACAGGTGCATAGGCAGGGTCTTGAATGGATCTATGTATTTCTTTTTTACCTATCTCTCTGGCTTTTTCTCTCTTCTCTTCTTCCACTGCCACTTTACACATCCATAAATGAGTGTCTTCATGCATCCATGAGGATCCTGATCCTATGGAATGCACCGATTCCGTATCATCTTTGGCTCTATGGATGGGGTTCCATTGGATAGGAGGGACATCTCTATGAGAGTAATCTTTGAGATTCACTTTGGTCGTAACACCCAAGTGTTGCAAGTACAAGAAATTGGTTCCCCAGTCCTGTACTACCTACAACTGTCGCATAAACAGTCTTCCCAAAATCATCTCATAGGCATGATTTTTGCTAAAGTCACATATGGCAAATGTATGCTCAAACTCTACACCACATGTGGTGAGAGTTATTCCTTCTAGAAGCCCTAAGGGTCTCTCTATGTGACCATCGGCCATTTGCAATTTCATCCTCGTGGGCCTGAGTGTTGTCTTGCCCCAACGCTTCCATAGGGAAGTGGTAGCAATTGCCACTCCTGCACCTCAGTCTACAATGGCCTTGGTGGTGTATCCTTGATGGGTGATAGGAAGATACGTGTTTCCTTCTTCACCTTCGCTCATGTCCCCTATCTTGTCCAATGGTATTTCTGGCACTGTTCTCTGTGATCCTACCTGGGAACGAGGTTTTGCTATCTCTGGTACTTGTTTGGCTACATGTTTCCATAGCTCTGGCCTTACTTTGAGTAGCTCTTCTAAGGTGAGGTTGCACTGTACTTTAGTGTTTTTCACTACCTCTGTGTTCCTAGGTATGATCGAGTCTTTGTTTCTTACCATGACTGTGGGTGCTCTCATACAGGTCGACTTGGCTTCCCATGGGCCTGTGAAGTGGGGTAATTCTTGCAGAGAAATAGACTCAAAGTCTAATCTTTCCTGAGATTGGGTGCCCTCATGCTCCTCATAAATGGATGGGATGTCTTGTGGGAATTGGTCGTGTGCATCATCCACAAGTTCATTGGGAGGAGGGACTTCACTTTCTTTAGCCCATTTGTCTTCTTGAATCTCTCGTAGGAATTCTGGTGTGAACCGATTCATAGAAGAAGATGTGTCTGGCTCCGTAGAGTTAGGCACATAGGCTTCCTGGGCAGGAAGGCCTGCCCTTTCACTTGCCTTGTCCTTGTGTTGAGAGGCGGGTTCCTTTTCTGATTGTGCAATTAGCTTCTCTATTCTTTCTAAAAGTCCATCAAAGTGCAACTGTGTCTTCGTTGAACTAGAGATGTTAAATAGGCGACTGGCTTCAAACATGGTCTGAGCCAATTCCACCATCTTAGCACAAATTTTGGTTTGTTCTAACTCTAGTTCTGCTCTAGGGTAACACTTTTCATGATCAGTTACGTTTGGCTCTTCTTGGATTCTGGCCTGATATGCTTTAAGCATCATATTAAGGTCATCGGGAGTGGGATCTGCTAGGACTGATCCTACTCGTGGGGGTGGTGGAATTGTGTGAGGTGGGTTGGAAGATGGCGGGTCGGATGGAGATGGGAATGGTGGTGGTGGGGTAGTGTGAGAGGGAGTTTGAGATGTGAGTTCACTTATCCTAACCTTTGTTTCTCTGAGGCTTTCCTCGAGTTCACTCATCTTTTTTGCCCATTTCCTTTTCATTCTTTCACGACTATCTCTCCAAGCTCTAGTTCTTTTCTTTGTCATGCTCTCTGTTTCACTAACATCTGGGCTCTTTTCCTGGCTTACCCCTTGGTTTTGCTGCAATGCTTGAGCTCTAGTGACCACTTGTATCGGTGCAGTGGAAGTGACACTTCCTGTGGAATCTACCACTAACCCAATAACGTTAATGGGAGTGATTTTTGGCATATTGCTGGGATTCTTTGGACAATCTCATAAGAGATGCTCCTTTCCACATTCCTGGCAATAGCCCTAGATCGTCACTAACTGGGGTTGTGTAGGTGGAGGCAAGGGACAATCACGAATGAGATGATCTCCCTGATATCTGTATCATGGTCCTCTAGGAAATGGAGGTCTTACTTGCCTAGGTTGAGGTCTAGGGTTGGGGTTTGCATACATGACGTTTGTGTAATCTGACTCCCAACTAGGTTCATTTGGCTCTTCACTATAGTAGGACTCACCATGTTCAGAAGACTGCATGTAGTAGGCCTGGGGGCTATCAACATGTGTAGAATCGAAACTATGGTCACTGGGGTCACTTTCTGATAGCAGTGGGGTTACTGGCACTATGGCCCTATTCAGGTTTTCTTCTGTAGCTACATACTTTACAGGGATCACATTGGATGGAGCTGGAGGTTGTTGGGCTAACACAGGCTGAGGCCTTTGCTGGGCCTAATATTGTGGTTGGTAGGTTTGTTGGGGCCTAGCATACTGCTGTGGTGGGTATTGACTCTGATATCTGCCTTGTTGATATGGCTGAGGGTAGGTTTGCCTAACCGCTTGCTTATTGTATGGACAGTCTTGTGCTGTGTGATTTTTGTATCTCGGTTCTATGGTACAGTATTGGCTACTCGGATTTACTTGGGGTTGAGCCGTAATGGGACACACGTTCGCCATATGGTCACCACCGCAAGTATAGCACCTCTTTACTAGGGCAAACCTTGGGATTTTTTTGCTAGAGACACCTAATTTTTGTGCCACTTTCTCAGCGAGTTCCTCAATTGATGTGGATTGCATGGAAGAGAGGCTAGAGGCACTATCTGAGTCTTTGTATATTTTGGAAAGCTCTAACTCCTCCCCTAGGTTATCCTCGATGTCAATGCACATGCGTACACACTCTTCTATAGTCCTAGGGTCCTTCAGATACACATATGACCTCAATTTGGTACTTAGCAATCCATCCAAGAATAAAGCCACTTGCTTAGCTGCTGTGGGTAGCTCCAAAACAGGGCATCTTTCAAGATATTGCCTAAATCTTCTTCCTACAAGTCTCACCGTCTCTTGAGGGGTTTGCTTGAAGCTGTGAATCAATGAGGAGGTATTATGTCTTATGCCACTCTTAGAGAATTCAACAATGAAAGCCTCTAGGAGTTGTTCTATACTCCTGAATTGTCTCTCATTCAATGGTTGAAACCACGTAAGGGCTGTGTTCCTAAGGGTTAGACCAAAGGCATTGTACTGCGTGAATAGATCCTCCACTTGTTCAGCTCTCAAGACCTGCCTAAACTCGGCCACATGATCGTATGGATCTCCAGTGCCATCGAAGTAGTTCTTCATGGACTTAACTAGCTGAGTCAGTCTCAAAATCCTTGTGTGCTCTCTAGGTCTTGGTAGAGGGAACTCATCCGCATTTCTTTGATTCCTTGGAGCTCTAAGCACATCAGGTTCCACTCTGTTTATTTCCGTTCTCGTTCTTTCTCTACCCAAAGAGTTGGCAAAGATTATCTCAGGTCTATCTCTATGTCTGTCTCTTTGAGCTTCATGAGCTTGGGATGTTCCAGCACCAAGGTGACCATAGGACACATTCGATCTTGGTTGGGGAAAAACGAATTCACCCTTCCAAGTGTAAGCATGTCTGTCATGTTCTGTAACCATAAAGATCCTCTCTGAAGAGTGGTCTAAGTAGGTCACTCTGCCTGGGCTATCTGGACCTTTAAACTCATAGATCATGATTGTTCCTATATCAATTGGCCGATCAGATTTATACCTCCAAAAGGCTTCATCAGTCTCTCGGTTTAGAAGCAGATCTATGCTCTTGTTGTTTTGGGGAATCCACTCAGGATTGAGGATTCTAGTAAGAACAGATTTCCCTCGAGGGGTCCTGGGTTCTGCACCCATGTTTCCTTGCTCTAGGTCACCTATCTCCGTCTCAGGGATCACATTCCCGAATTCATCTGTCCTATCTGGGTGACTGGTGACTACATATATGGTTCCTTCTTTATCCAGGTATGCTCCATTGTCAAACTTTACAGCTGGGTGTTCTAATCCAATGGATTGGTCAAGATTTTTAATCTCGAACACTGATCTTCCTAGGCCGTCCTCATAGATGCTAGCACCTAATCGGTTGGTCCTAAGGTATTCCAGTTGCGTCTTGTAAGGGCCTTCCACCCTATACAAATATGGCACTCCTGAACTTCCTATAGGTCTGTCCATGCCTTGAGACATCTCTGATTCGCTTGTCTCAGAGCTAGGGTAATGTGAGTGGTGGCTCAACTACTGGGCCCAAGACCTAGCAGTATGATTAACGCTAGCCTCTGAAGACCTAAGACTTTGTCTATCCCTTACTAGATGTCGTCCTAATCTCAGGTTCATATGCCTATTTAAGTAGCCCAATTTTTGCCCAAAGTACAACCTCGTTGCTGAGTTCTTCTGTATCAGTTACTTGATTCTTTTTAGTGGTTACCGTGTTTATGCTCTTGTAGAAATCACGTCGTCAGGAAAATTTGAGTTAATTTCGCACTGTAAGTTGATCGTTCCACGTTAGATTCTTTCCTTTAAGGTTATCGCATCACGAAGAGATTATGTTTAATCTTGAACTTGAGTGCATAGGTAGTCTTCAACTTGATTGATGCCTATCGTTGCCCTGACTTACTCCTAGCACTTCCCGCACTTAGCCTAAGCTACGAATTGATAGACGGTGTTGAGGATTTTCCAACCTTGAGTTTCTTTCCTTGTGTTGTTGCCCTGGTGTGCCCAGGACGCGTGTTCCCAAGCTTGCACTTACTCTTGCTTAGAATGCCCTCAAGTGCTCTTACTGGACCTGTAAAAGTCCCACGATTAGCTCAAGACTTAGATTCAAATGACACAATAGACCACTTTCATGCATGTAACCCACAGACCAAATTATCCTTTGCCTTTATGGAAAACAATCCCAAGGATCCCTCAGTTTTCCTACCTCGGGGTATGGTCAACTTCAAAACACCCTATCTAATAATCCTGACATTAATTTTGGTTGTACTCCCCACGAGCTTTCCAACAAAACAAAAATCACAGCAAACGGATTTCGTATGAGAAAGTTATGTCAATTCAGGCTTTAGGGATTAAAACAGGGTTCAAACAGGCCAACAGGGCAACAGGTTTTCCTCGGATTATTTGCCTATAGCCTCCTTATGTGCTCTAGAGTCCATTATCCATGTCCAAAATTAGCCAAAATCTTCAATTAAAAAAAAAAAGACAGTGTCAATCGCGATTGATGGGTGTCAATCGTGATGGACAGGGCTGTCGGTCGCGATTGATGGGTGTCAATCGCGATGGACTGGTGTCAATCGCGATGGACTGGTGTCAGTCGCGATGGACAGTGTCAGTTGCGATGGACTAAAATTTCGGGTTTTTTCCGTGTTTGTGTGTTGATCGGGGCTCTATACGTCGCGATGGTCAAGATTCTCGTCGAAATGGGGTGTCAATTGTGATTTTTCTGTCGGTCGCGATGGACAGGGGTGTCCGTCGTGATGGACACGTGTTCGTTGGGGTCTGTCAGTCGCGATTGACTGGCTGTCCGTCGCGATGGACAGTGTCAATCGTGATTGATGCTATCAATCGCGATGGACTGAAAAAATACAATTTTTTCAATACTTTTTGTGGATCTCAGCTTTGCAAGGTCTCTAGTCTACTGTGGTGCACTTAGTTTTACCAAAAACTAAAATTTTCTGTCGATCGCGAACGACAGAGGTCTGCGACACAGAGACAGTTCTGAGTTCGTCCGTACCTACGCAGCGTGCTGGTGGTGATGAAACAGTCAAATCCTGTAGGAAACTCAAGAAACAGGCAAAAACAGCACACAATAGTTCGCTCTCTCGCTCTCTCTCACAAATAGAATGAGGGAATTGGAATGGGGAAGGTGATGTGATCAAAAACTGAAATTTTTCGCGATGATGATGGAGGTGGGAGATGGTGAGGATGATGATGGTGATGGTGATGAAGTAAAAAAGAGAAAAATAAGGAAGAGTAAAGAAATTACCTATAACGCCAACGTCTCAAATCTACGTCTTACCATCACACGCTCGTCCTCAAAGCTCGATCCCCGGCAACGGCGCCAAAATTTGGTGTAGCTCAGTGATGAGTAGCACCTCCTTTAAGGTCAATCCGGGAAGACGTGAGGATGGTATGAAGACCCCGAGCAAGTGAAGGCACAAGTGCGTGAGTGAGAAGCACACTAACATGCACACACATACACACACGCGCGCACACACAGTAAGACAAGGAGTGAGAAGCAATGGAGTTCTTAGATTACTTTCAAAAAGCTCTTACAAGTTCAATTCATTTACAAGCTAACCTTAAAAATGAGCTCTCTAGCTCTATTTATAGTTTTTGACTAGGTTTTGGCCCTGTCCAGACCTAGTGTCGGGCCTAGTTAAAAATTAGGTTCCAGGGCCTATTTGAAGGCTTAAACGGAGTCTAAAAAATACGAAAATTGATATGTAGGTACTTCTAAAGCTCCTCAAGCTCAAGGACTCCTTGGCTTGCAAAAAATGGAGTTACAAAAATATGAAATGGTATTTACAATGATTGTTAGTGATAAGAATCACTGTTATAAGGATGTTGATTTGGAAAATTTTGAAGGGCCTATCTGCCAGATCTGCGTTGACTGCTTTGTCTACTTAATCCTTCGCTTTGCTTAGACTCTCTCCGCTGGCTTCCTTGTCTAGTCAGTCCTTGACTACTTTCAACAGGTACTCTATGTACCAAAAATTACAAAGAACTTAATGATTGTTGGCCAGATTGTGGAGAAAGGTTTGCAGGTCAGATTCAATCAATATGGAGCATTTGTGGAGGACCCAAGACATGGATCCAAAAGGATAGCTAAAGGAGAAAAATCAGGTAGACTTTTCACTTTTGAGTTAGAAGACACAAAGAATATTGCACTATACAATTATAAGGATCAAACACTTTCAGAGCTTGAAATTTGGCACAAAAGGTTAGGACATATAGGAGAAAGGACCTTGAAGCAAATGTGCAGGGACCAATGTGTGCTTGGGATACCTAATGTATCCAAGCAACATATGATTTACAAGTGTGGTGCTTGTCAATTTGGTAAGTCTCACAGGTTACGCTTCTCAAGGAAAGGATATATGCATGAAGACTACCTAGAGTTGGTACACACAGATGTTTGGGGACCTAGCAAAGACCCCTCAGTCTCAGGTTCAAGGTACTATGTGTCTTTTATTGATGATTATAGCAGATGGACTGTATTATACTTTATGAAGCACAAGGATGAGGTGTTTAATTGCTTTAAAAAATATCTTGCATTAGTTGAAAATCAAACAAGAAGAAACTTGAAGAGGCTAAGGTCAGATGGAGGAGGTGAATACTTCTCCAATGAATTTGAGGATTTCTTCCAGGACAGAGGCATCGAAAGGGAAATAACCACAAGGTATTCTCCTGAACAGAATGGGGTAGCAGAAAGGACAAATAGGTTAATTGTTGAGACAGCTAGATCTATGCTTAATGAGAAGAAGTTACCTAACTATCTATGGGTAGAGAGTGTCTCTACTGCCACTTACCTCATAAACAGGTTACCATCTAAATCACTTGATGGTATGACACCCTATGAAGCATGGCATGGTAAGAGACCATCATTAGACCATTGCAAAATATTTGGATGTGTAGCATATGTACACATTCCTTCTCAGGTAAGAGGTAAGCTAGATCCAAAGGCTGAAAAATGCACTTTCATTGGATATGATTTAAATAAAAAAGGTTACAGGTTTTATAACCCTACAAATAAGGGATTTATGGTAAGCAGAGATGCGATCTTTGATGAGAATGATTCTTGGTATGAGAATGAATACAAGAAGGTCAAACAACCCTATGATTTGGAAGAAGAATTTCCAAAACTTACAAAGGAGGAACCTACTCAGGATGAAGACTCAAACTCAGATGATGAAGATACTATCAACCTTGAAGAGTTCAAGGCATGGAAGTCCAAGGGCAAAATGAAGATGAAGAAGCTTGAAGATATACCTGAATCTTCAACTCAATCAATCAGGAGATCTCAGAGAGAAAGCAAAAAACCTATCAGATATGGGTATGATACATCTCTTGTTACTAAACATTCTGTTTATCTTGCCAAGGATTTGTCAAATGAAGAACCAGGTTCATATGAAGAAGCAATTTCCAAATCAGTATGGAAAGAAGCTATGGATGAGGAGATTGAAGCACTCAAGGAGAGTGATACATGGGAGTTAGTACCTAAGAAAGACTCCATGAAGGTAATAGGATCCAGATGGATTTATAAACTTAAAAGAAATTCTGATGGCACAATTAACAGGTACAAGGCCAGATTAGTAGCTAAGGGTTTTGCACAAACCCAAGGCATTGACTATGAAGAGACATTTTCTCCTGTGGCCAAGATGCCAACAATCAGAGTGTTGGTGAGTGTAGCTGCATCAAAGAATTGGAATATGTACCAATTGGATGTCAAGAATGCTTTCTTGAATGGATGGATCTTAGAAGAGGTTTATATGTCATAACCTCCTGGCTATGAAGATCCTAAGAAGGTAACTTATGTTTGCAAATTGAAGAAGGCTTTATATGGATTGAAGCAGGCACCTAGGGCATGGAATTACAGGCTAACTACATACCTCCAAGACCAAGGATTTGTTATGAGCAAGGCAGATACTTCTCTATTCATTAAGAGAAGTAATTCAGAGTTAATATATCTCTGTGTTTATGTTGATGACATCATCATTACAAGTAATGATGTCAGTGGAATCAGACATATCAAAAGCCAGATGATGAAGGAGTTCAAGATCAATGATCTTGGACTATTGAAGTATTTTCTAGGGCTTGAATTGGTTTACACTAATTCAGGGATATACATTACTCAGAAGAAGTATGTACAAGATATGTTGAAGAAGTTTCATTTGCACGATGCTAAAGCAGCAAGCACTCCAATGGAGGTGAACCTAAAGCTAAGTGCCCATGAAGGTGATGAAGTCTAAGACATTACAGGTTATCAAAGTATGGTGGGTAGCTTGAACTATGCTACCTTAACTAGAATTGATATTGCATATGGAGTTAGTGTGCTAAGTCAATTTATGCACAAACCAAGGATACCTCACTTAGAGGCTGCCAAGAGAATCTTGAAGTATCTTAAGGGTACACAGAACCATGGTTTGTATTTTCCTTACACTTTAGATATTGATATAAAAGTCTATTCAGATGCAGATTGGGCAGGATGCAAGGATGATAGGAGAAGCACTTCTGGATACATTTCTTTTGTAGGTGACAAACCAATTTCATGGTCTGCTAAGAAGCAACCAATTGTGGCATTGTCTTCCACAGAGGCAGAGTATAGAGGGCTAGCTAATGCCACTCAAGAAGCAATTTGGATTAAGCTTTTGTATACAGAATTGGGCTTATATACTAGGCCTCCAATTATCTTTGGAGATAACACAAGTTCTCTTCACCTTGGAGCTAATCCTATCTATCATGCTAGGACAAAGCACATAGAAGTTCATTATCATTATGTGAGAGAGAAGCTACTAAGCAAGGATATTCAGCTGACCTATGTGTCAACCAACATGCAATGTGTAGATTTGCTGACTAAAGCTTTGGATGAACCAAACTTTGCAGGTTCAAATCTATGATTGGATTACAGGATATACTTGAAGAATGAAGATTAAGACTTAAGCCAAAATGTTTGGCTTGAGGGGGAGCTGTTGGAGTAAATCACAAGCCTACACATTTGGCTTGAAAGATATCATGAAGAATCTACATACATGAAGAACCATAGGAACATATGCTAGTGGTTTATTACCACTTTACCTCATTGTAAAAGTCTAATTGACTTAGAATCTTTTGTAATCACCTACCTAAGTGATTCGTGGAAAAAGTAACTCATTTGATTGAGAGAATATCTCCAAGTCTTTAGGGGCTCGATTATAGGGAACCAAGAATTTGAATTTGAATTCAAATTCTTACTCATTACATATAAAAGTGAAGATGAAAAGTCGCGGGTAAGAGAGATCACTCCCGAGCTTCATTCTAGTGTAATTGAGTGTGTGTGAGGACTACACCATAGCCTACACCTCTCTACACCATTAGGCAATGCTAGTCATGCCAATGGGATTGTACACAAGTGTTAATTAATAGATACATTTACATCATTCATCTCTGTGTTCTCTGCTAGTCTACTCAAAAGTCTATCAACTTGTCAAGGGCATATCTCAGTCAATACTCCACCACATTTAGTGATTCAAAGCTTGTTGGATTTCGCTCAAAGTCATCTACATGCTGACAAAGTTTGAAGTGATTTGATTCAGCCAATTCAGAGAAATCTGCATCGAGGTGCTCACTGGTCTATTTCTGCTACAGTCCTGAAAAGTCGGGGGTATATCTAATCTTGCTAAATTGATTTCTCTTAGCATAGTTTATCTTTTTACATCATTCCACTTGCAAATGGTAGCTTACTAAGCAAATTGAATACCCCTAAAAGGAATTTTATCAATTGCTACTGTGCTAGTCACACTGAGCAAAACATTCAGCACGTGTCAAGACCAAAATAGAAGGTTTTCTTGAGTTTGTGACTTTCAAAGTTATCTGTTTTGATTCAATCATTGCACACATCATTTCCAAAAGACATATGCCATTTCTTGGTGCCATTGGAAAGCTAAGGAAGTCTACTAATCAAGTCTGAAGCAAAAGAGGGCTGGTACAAAGTGTCACGAGGAAGGAGATAAGGAAGAGAGCTCACACACACACTCTCACTCTCAAGGAGAAGCACACACACAGATTGAGGCAAGGAAGAATGATCTTCTTCTTCTTCTTCTATTACATAAAAGGAATGAACAAGAATGACCTAAAAAACAAGAATACAATAAGTGCAATATATAAAGACCAGTACATAAGAAAAAACCTAATGTCCGCGAATGAGTGAGCTGGCAAGAAACAAATGTGCCATCACTCTCGGTAGATAAATCTAATAAAGCTCAATGAAGTATCCCTGACATATACCGGCGTGACCACTATACATGTCAGAGAAAAAAAAACTGGTACGTGGCATCTTGGATTATCACATGTTGAGCTTGATATCTCAACACTCCCCCTCAAGCTCAACGCCATATCCTGTAATCCAAGCATCTTCCGAAACGTCTTTAACTTCTCAGCTCCAAGTGCTTTGGTGAAAATATCAGCAACCTGCTCATCTGTTTTCACATAAACAAGATCAATATCACCTGCTAATACCTTCTCTCTGATGAAGTGATAATGTACCTCGATATGCTTTGTTCTAGCATGGAAGGGTTCCATGCTAACTGTATGCTGCTAAGATTATCACAATAGATAGTGATAGGCTTTTGCACTTCCACACCTAAATCTGCAAGTAACATCTCCAGCCATGATGCCTCACATGCTGCCATTGCAGCACCTCTATACTGAGCCTCTGTACTCCACAAAGCAACAGTGGGTTGCTTCTTGTTGCTCCATGTAATAGCTGCACCTCCAAGTGAAAAAAGAAAGCCACTAGTAGATCTTCTATCTGGAGTACTACCAGCCCAATCTGCATCGGTGTATCCATGAACCTGCAACTCCACACCAGCTTCATAAAACAATGCATAATCCAAAGTAGCACTCACATAACGTAGAGTGCACCTCAGAGCATCCAAATGTGGCTTCCTGGGAACCTACATAAACTGACTTTCAAGTCCAACAGTATAACTTAGATCAGGCCTTGTAATTGTGAGATATATAAGACTTCCCACAATTTTCCTGTACATAGTAGCATTTTCCAATGCTTCACCTGATGTAGTATCCATCTTCAAATTCTGATCTAATGGCATAGAAATTGGCTTACAATCAGCCATACCATACTTTTGTAGCATATTCAAGGCATATTGCCTTTGCGACATCCATATACCTGTTTCTGTATGTATAAACTCGATGCCCAAGAAATAGCGCAGCACACCAAAATCTTTCATGTCAAATTCTTGCATAAGAAGTTGCTTTACCTCTTTGATGCTTTCTTCATTATTGCCACCTACAATAAAGTCATCAACATAAATGGCCACAATCGTGATGCCATCATCAGTCTTGCTTGCATATAATGAATGATCTGCATCACACATAAAAAACCCAATGCTGGTTAAGTAATCAGCAGTCCTTGCATGCCATGCACGAGAGGCTTGCTTGAGCCCATACAAAGCCTTTTGCAACCTGCAAACATATTCTGGATGCTTTGAATCTTCATATCCTTGTGGCTGGTCCATATATACTTCTTCCTGTAACTCACCATTTAGGAAAACATTCTTCACATCCATCTGATGCAAAGTCCATCCTTTTGCTGTAGCTAATACAATAAGTGTTCTGACAGTAGACATTTCAGTTACAGGGCTGAATGTTTCCTCATAATCAATGCCATATGTCTCTGCATAACCTTTAGCTACCAATCGTGCTTTATACCTGCTTATGTTACCATCAGCATTATGCTTTACCTTGTAAACCCATTTGCAGCCTATGGATTTCTTTCCTTGTGGCAATGGAACCAGCTTCCATGTATCATTTCCATAAAGTGCAACCATCTCCTCATCCATAGCTTTTTCCCAATCTGCATTACCGATTGCATCTTCAAAACAAGAAGGTTCAGCATCTTGTATTACCTTTTTCATGTAGGCACAATGGCGAGCCATGTAACTATCATATGTCAATCGTTGCACTAAATTACGCATCCTCCCAGATCTTCTTGGTCCTGGGTCACTTCTTCTTGTATCATCTGCATGTGCCCTTCTTACTCATGGAGTCTTCATAGAGGGCAATCCAAGTTCCTCATCAATACTCTTTTCTACCACTTGAATCTCCATCAACATCTGCAAAACGTGCACCTGTTTTACTACCAGCAGAAAGCTTTTATTTACCTTTCTTGGATGTATTTGATGAATTTGCTGGATTGAAATTTCCACACAATCTTCCACTCCATGGATTTGAGTTGGAACTATTGTTTGGTGATGCATCCGGTCCACTCAAAACTTGAGATTCTACACTAGATTTTTTAGCATTTTCTTTGTCATTTGGTTCAAGATTCAGTCCTTCTTTGGCATCTGCAAAGAAGCTTGACATTTCATCAAATACCACATCTCTGCTCACCTTCACCTGTCGTGTGAGTGGGTTATAACATTTGTACCCCTTTTGCTCAAGGGAATATCCAATGAAGACACATTTTTCTGCTTTCGGATCAAGCTTCGTCCTCAACTCATCTGGAACATGTACATATGCAATACAGCCAAAAACTTTCAGATGTGATAAGTTTGGATTTTTACCTGTAAACTTCTCTTCAGGTGTAACTTGATGTACAGCAGCAGTCGGAGTTTTGTTCATGATGTATACAGCAGTATGCACAGCTTCTACCCAATAACAATGAGGCATATTCTTCTCAGCCATCAAGGCTCTTGCTATTTCTGCAATATGTCTATTTTTGCGTTCAGCAACACCATTCTGTTGTGGTGTGTACCTGCATGAAAATTGACGCCGAATTCCATGATTTTTTAGAAAACTGCTGAACTCATTTGACATGTATTCACCTCATCCATCGGATCTTAATGTTTGAATGTACTTCCCTGTCTGCTTTTCCACCATAGCTTTAAAATTCTGGAAGTGAGTGAACACCTCGCTCTTCTCTTTCATGAAATATACCCATACTTTGCGTGTATGGTCATCAATGAAAGTAACATAAAACCTGCAACCGCCCATAGATGTGGTATTTGCTGGACCCCAAACATCTGTATGTACTACTTCTAGTACATTCTCACTAACATGCTTGTCATGTGGAAATGATGCTCTTGACTGTTTACCAAATTGACATGTTGCATATACCTTTTGCATTTCTGCAACTTTGAAATTTGGTAGTCCATGGACAATCTCCTTTGACTGCATCAGTTTCAGCCTTTGCAAGTTTGCATGTCCAATCCGTTTGTGCCACATTTCTATATCTGCAATAACTCCTACACCTTTTGCAAACATGGTTGCATTCATTTCAGGAATCTCCACATTTAAGGTGAACATCCTACCCACTTTGTTTCCTTTGGCAACCAATCGTCCATCCTGCTTGTACTCTTCTACATATAATCCATCAGCATTGAACCTGACTTGTAATCCCTGGTCAACCATTTGTCAAACAGAAACCAGATTCTTTGTTATATTTGGAACATGCAACACATCAGCAAGATGTTTTACCTTCCCGTCCTCCACAGACAATGCTATGTTTCCTGTATGCTCAATAGGATGTGATGTATCATCACCTGTTTCAACATATCCAGGAACTGGCATTTTTTGCAAACTACTAAACCATTCTGCATGACTGGTCATGTGATTTGAAGCACCTGAATCAATATACCAGACATTATCATTCGATTTTGAAACACCAGCAGACATCGTATTCATCATGTGATGTTGAACCATAAACAGCTTCTCAAAATCATCTGCACTTGTGGATGCATAGTTGTTTTCTTGCCTTCTGTTATTTTGATTCTTTAACCTACAATCACATTCAAAGTGTCCACGTTTACCACAATTCCAACATCCTTTACTATCATTACCTGAATCATTTCTTTGGAAATTTCTGCGACCTCTTTGGCTCCCCCTGCCTCGAAACTATCCTCTTCCTCCTGCATGATCCTGTTGTTGACCTTGGTCTTAGTTACTGTTTCCTCTTCCACTTCCAAAACCTCTACCTCTGCCTCTCCCTCTGCCAGAGTAGAATACCTGATCAGAACTGGGCTTTCCTTGGGAGTTTGAGTCCTCACCAAGATTCTTTTCTTCAATAATCAGCATAGATACCAGATCAGCAAAATTCAGAATATTTTCCCTGGTCTGTATGGAAGTTCTGAATTGCTTATACGCAGCTCCTAAACCACGAAGGCACACTTCCACCTTATCATCATCATCTACATTCACGCCAATAGATGCAGGTGACTCACATATGCCTTTGATTTTAAGAGTGTAGTCACTTACCGACATGCTCTTCTTTTCCAATGTATGCAGCTCGTTCTTGAGTTGCAATTTCCGTGCCTTTGTATTAGTCTCATACAAAGTGACCGAGTTGTTCCAAGCCTCTTTTGGAGTCTTGGCATCCTGTATGTGTCCAATCATGCTATCATGTATGCTAACAGATAGCCAATACATTACCTTTCGTGCTCCTTGATTCCATTCCTCATATGCTCTTAACTGTTCTGCGGTCCAATTCCTTTCTGGTAACTGCGGAGCATTTTCATTCTCTCCTTCGATGTACTTCCAGTAGCCTTTTCCCATCAGGAAATTCGTCATTCTAAATCTCCAAGCATGGAAGTTGTTCTTGTCCAGCTTATCCCTCATAAGCTGACTCATTCCATCTGCGTTTGCCATTTCTGCAACAATTCACAACACCGCAACACACTACAAGCAGCACTTCTGCTTGAACACTGTCGCACTATGACGTGACAGTTCGATCTCAGAGAAACATAGTTTTCGTGTATCAACAGTACACGGAATCGCTTGAAATTCTGGATCTGGAATATATGAGACTGAACACAATGCAAGTTATAGTTTCTGAAACTGACCTGGTTTTTCTGTGGGCCCCACCTTGCGGGCTCGAAACGGAGTTCGAGATGGCTCCGAAACTTCTACCTTCACGCCAATTTTCATAGCAAATGGAGGTCGTTTGTGAAATCGCGTTTTCTCCACGCCTTGCCGCGGTCTTCACCGTCGCCTTCTCCACGAGCTCTCTACAGCCACGCTGGCTCTGATACCATGTCACGAGGAAGGAGATAAGGAAGAGAGCTCACACACACACTCTCACTCTCAAGGAGAAGCACACACATAGATTGAGGCAAGGAAGAATGATCTTCTTCTTCTTCTTCTTCTATTACATAAAAGGAATGTACAAGAATGACCTAAAAAACAAGAATACAACAAGTGCAATATATAAAGACCAGTACATAAGGAAAAACCTAATGTCCGCGAATGAGTGAGCTGGCAAGAAACAAATGTGCCATCACTCTCGGTAGATAAATCTAATAAAGCTCAATGAAGTATCCCTGACATATACCGGCGTGACCACTATACATGTCAGAGAAACAAAAAACTGGTACGTGTCATCCTGGATTATCACATGTTGAGCTTCATATCTCAACACAAAGCAGGTTTAGCAGTAGCTACTCAGTCTCTTGGATCATCCATCCATCTTTCCCAACAGAGTTTGCATATAATAGTGCCAAGCACTCTTCCATTGGGCAAAGTCCATTTATGCTTATGTATGGGTTTCAGCCAAGAGCTCCTTATGCAGTAGGCTTGCAGAATGAAAAAGTTCAAGCTGCAAAGGAATTCTTGGAAGAGATGAATGATATGCTTAGGTTTGCTAAGGATAGCATTAGGAGAGCTCAGGATAGAGCTAGAGCCTATGCTGACCCTCAAAGGAGAGATATCAACTTTGAGGTAGGAGAGCAGGTCTATCTTAGAGTTCCATCTAGATCTGAGACCATGAAGACGGGACCTTGTCCAAAATTATCTCCTAGGTATTGTGGACCATTCCAAATACTTAAGAGAATAGGAAAAATGGCTTACCAGCTCCAACTTCCAGAGAATAGTCAAATCCATCCAGTTTTTCATGTTGGTCGGCTTAAGAAAAGGCTGGGTGAATCTGACAACCTCATTCCAGATAGTGAGGTAGTAGAGCCTATTTCTGTTCAATCTATTCCACATGAGCTTGAGAGCATACTACGCACTCGAGAGAAATGGATGAGGAGTCACTTGTATAAAGAGTGTCTAGTAAAGTGGAAAGATACTTCAGAAGATAGTGCCACATGGGAGCGGGTTAGCACCCTTCAGAGACGGTTTCCAGTTTTAGTTTACCTTCCCAAGAGTTTTTTAAGGGGAAGGATATGGGGAAACAACACACAGACTGGACCATGTATTTTTATACATGGGGATATAGTGGGAGTACCACCCTCTTGATTTCATGACCTTCCAATACCATTTTGAGGACAAAAATGGAGTTAAGGGGAAGGAAATGTTATGAGGGGAGCCCCTAGAGAAGAGATGGTGTGAACCATCTCTTGGGCTCCATTAGGAGGGCACACACATGAGTGGCATGTGGCACTCATGTGAGATGCCACATTGGTTACTCCAATTAAGGAGTATGATATCGAGGGAGGTACGAGGCTGGGCGATGAAATTATGTGAGAATCTCTGTGTGACAGGAAACTGAAGGTTCGTACGCGTATTGAGAAGTGTGCAGGGCTTGAAGGTACACCAAAATGAGGGTTTCATCGGGAATCTAACAAACAACAAATTATCCGTCGGAAGGTTCAAAACAGGGTTCACGACTAGGAGGAGGAATGAAAGAAGGTGAGGCAGAGGGGTGCGTGGACATTCACCTTTGGCTAACTGACACATAATTGTTTGGAACTCATGATGGATATGAGGAAAAAAGAATAATGCCGAATTGACAGGTTCACGAGTAGTACCATCAATTAGAGAATAGAAGGGTCGAGATATACCGTAAGTTTGTTTTTGGAGGTTAAGGGCGGTCACCAAAAATTGTAATGCGGAACATTCTGGCTCCGGTCAGCACAAGATGGTGAATTCATTGGAAGACTGTCATGGAAATAACTACTTGAGTGTTGCCAATGGTAGAAGAGGAATGCCAATACGACCTTCGGGTGACAGATGAAACATTTCGGCCACAGCGTTGAGGGTAACCACCATGCATGGGATAAGGCAAGTAAGGGGCCTACAAGATTCTGTCAGGGCGAGATCTGCAATCAGTGGGGCGAAGTAGGGATGACATTCTATCGAATGCCAAGGCAACTCAGTTTATGCTAGCAAACTGCAAGGATGAAGAAATTCTACCAGGTCAAGGAAAAGGCCAACACGGAAGATGGCAATGTTTGCAAGAGCTTCCATGGCATAGAAACCATCTGATTTATTCCAACTTACAACATAATCGTAAATATATTTTTATTTTTGATTATTTCTTTTAAAGACAAAATAGGCATAGAGTGATCGAATTTAAAATCATAGGTGCTATTACTAGCATGTCTACGACAAAATGAATAAAGCTCTGGTTGAATTGCTTGGTTGACATTGTAATAAGATGAAATCCATAAGTAGAATGCACATGACACAAAGCACACAATGAACGGAGCGCAAGTAACATAATAAAGAAAAAGAATACGAAGACATTGGTTAAGTAGAAAATCCAGGGTGAAATTGTGAGTGTTGAACATAATCATCACAAGTGGAGGGAATTTATGCGTGGATCATTACTATGAAAGCACATTAAGGAATTTCAATTCATGGAGGATGACAACAGAACATGGGTAATTAATAAAAAATGGGAGGATTACAATAGTATGGTCAATCGAAAAGCACATAGCGTAGACAGTGGGTCAAAGATACCAAAACAAACATGATCCTAATGAAGGTAAATAAAACATACACAAAGTTAGGGAGAAGTGCATGGCATACAATACGGACGGAGTTTAAATCCATTAATGGTTTTAGGGAGGAGAGTGCAAATCAATGTAGATAACCAAAAAGTAGCTGGACCAATCTGTTCTGCAATGCGGTAGGGACCGAACCAACGAAGCTTGAACTTGCCCGATGATCGATTAGACTTGATGTTGTAAAAAAGAACCAATTGCGCTACTGTAAAGGTACGAGTTCTGAGGAACTAATCATGAGTTTTAGCTTTCCGCAATTGAACTTCCTGAAGCGAAAAAGCTTTCTTGATGTTGTTCATCCAAAGACCGTAAAACATCCAATCAGAAAGGGAAAGAATCTTTGGGTAATAACTTGTGCTCCAATGCCACTCATGAAATTTTGTGGTTTTTATACCATACCGTGATTAAAGGAACAACATGATCCACCGTAGAATTAGTTTCCAAGCTGATGGTTGTTGTAGCAGGTGTGCACGAAGATCCTAGACTAATTTATTGCTGAAATTGCTGTCGAATACAAGGGACCAATGATAAAAGTTGCCCCAATGGTATCATAATAGATGTTTTTGATAAAATATTCCACATAGAATCGAAATTCAGCATACCCAGTATCAAGTCCAGTGTGTCCTCTGCCAGTAATTAGGCCAGGTCCATCTCTTCGGTGGGGTACTCATTGCTGTCTCCTGGATCACCGTTACCGGATTGGGAAAGACAGTTGGTTGTTGACTTGCCCACGTGCTTGCTTTAGCAAACATCCACTCTTGTTGTCAAATTCCTAGTTCAAAAATCTCAGCAGCTGGGTGCAACTTCTTATCGAACCGTGTTTGAACTAATGCCACTTGTGTATCTACCATTGAGATGTATACCATATTTGCCATTGGATACTATTGTTCTTTTCTTCACTTATCATATTCCGATGCTTATTTACAATATCTGCGGATATGTCCAATTTCTCCACAAAAATGGCATCTTGGTGGTGGGAGAGATGCACTTTCACCGGATTGACCTGAATTCCAACGAGGCTGTCCAAAATTGTTTGGTCCTCGTCCTCTATAATTTTTGTAAGTTTGATAAGATGTATTTCTCAAATGCGGTGGTACATAGTGGGCGGACGCTTGTCTCTGCTCCTGTATTATGGCATTTACAGTCGGTATGGTCTGTACTTTTGCATTATATGGGTAAGTTTCGGTAGAATGACTTGTCCTATTACAAATAGCACAGTACATTTGATTTAATGCACAAGTCGAAGTAGTATGCCTCGGGTTCTTACATTTGGTGCAATATACTTGTTTCAATGGATCATTGTTCGTACTCATGGAGGCTTTTAACCAATCTTGATCTTTGGTAAAACCACCAACCTTATGTTCCAACTATAATGCCATAGCAATGACTGCATCCAAGGTCATACTGCCCACACATCAAATTATAATAACTTGTTTGAGTTGGGGGTCTAGTCCAATAACAAACCATTGAGTAATCACATCATCCAGTAGATTAGCATTAGCTCGAGGCAGCTGCCATAGATGAGTGTGGAATAAAGTTGCATACTCTTGCACACTCTGATGTGGTTTCTATATATTTTTTTATAAGCAATCAAAGATTTTAGCTGCATTTTTCTTTAATCGAAAACTTTTTAAGAAGGCATTCTTAACATCATCATATTGACCAAAATGATTAATATCATATTCGGTTAACCAACGAGTAGCTTCATTAACAAGGGTGGATTGAAACACTATAGCCTTATATGCCAGATCTGCTAGATAGTTTAGTACAACATAATTAATTTCAAAAGTACGAACATGAGCATTAGGATCATCACCTAGAAATTCATCAAATTTAGTATATGTGACTCCAATAGGTATCGGTTGTGGAGGTATGACCTGCTACTGCTACTGCTATTATTGTTGCTATTGCTATTGTTGTTATTGTTGTTGTTGTTGTTGTTGTGTACTACTCATGTCATCTAAATCAAGAGGAACTATCACTTTGACATTACTTGAACAAGTTGATTCTAATTGTTGTTGTGTCATGTAGTCACTTTGCTAAATATCCGATCATATGGTATCGTTGAGTCAATCACACACGTCTGAATTAAACTACCATTCATCGTATTTTGTGTCTGAGATGAACTTTTCACCAGAACTTTCACCCACAAATGTACCAGTACCACCGGAATCAAAACAAAACATTGGGTTGACATCGGAATTCACCAAGCTATCACCAAAATCATCGCCTACTCGACTGACCACACTTTTCAACAGATTGAACAGATTGAAATTCTAGTATACTCTGTAATCCTTGAACAAGAAAATACTGTGGTGCCACTCCACTAATCCGAGTGTCATGCTTTCCTTCAGATGATTGTCCTTCACCACTGCCACCGGAGGGTGTTTCCACCGTGCTAGTAACTTTCCACCGATGCTGATCACTTTGGGTCTTCAGATACGATTCACTAGAACACATTACATGCATATATCATATAATTCTTTCTTTCATCCAACCTTAATCTATCCTCAGGCTGGCTATTCCATGCCCCATGGCCGACACCAGTGTTAACAGCTTACGCGAGTAATCGACTACTAGGTTCTTGGGATGGTCAGGGGTCTGTATTATAGAGGCCCTATAATTATTTTCCCAGAGGAAACATTCACTACAGAGAGTTATTCATCAATTTACTCTGACTATCCACCAACAACTTGTAATTAACACTGACTATAGAGAGTTATTCATCAATTTACTCTTACTATCCACCAGCAACTTGTAATTAACAATTTCATAACCAAACTTTCTAACAGCATACGGGATACATCACTGCGATAAAGTTATAATATTTAATTATGCACAATAACACGGATGCTTCACTTGCGCTTGATGCGTAGTGATGTTGATTACTATCGTAGAGTAAGTTATTTTGTTTAATTTAGAGTTATATCATTCAAAAAGTTGCAACTGGATATTTTTGGGAGACAAGGGCAAGCAAACGATGTCTTGACAGGTGACAACTTGTCACAATTTAGTGGTCAAGGTCTAGGAATAGGGAGTCCGAGAATATTCTAAGTACTTATGTTGTGCACATATAGGGGTTCCTAGAGTATGCCCAAGGCAAGGAATACAATTTCTTGGTGGAAATGTTTGATGCAAAGTAGAGGGACTAGTTTTCTTCTTCTTGAGCATCTAGTATTTCATACACCTAGCACACACTATTCTTTTTATTTGGAATCATAACTTTTGATTAGCAAGCTTATAATTCGATATTGTTGAGGAAAATGATATTTAGAAGGGGAAGAGTTTTATATTCTAGATGCACATGCCTAGAGGAGTGAGAAGATCTCAAATTGAGGGATTTTCAAGGCCAAAAGTTGGAGATTTTAGATCAGGTACCCGCTTATGATGGCCAGATGAGTAGAGGAACCTTAGAGAGGACGCTGGATGGTGACTACGTTAGGGTAATAAATAGACCAGGAGGTGAGTTCCAAATATGCCATTCCCCACTTCTCACTTTGAATGCCTAATGATGCAAGTCATTTCCCTTCTTAGAAGATTTCTATGACATGGTAATGCTCACCAAAATAATATCCCCAAGGTTGCTTGGGAAATTAGTTTTCTTCCTAAGCATAAAGGTGAACTTGGAATTATTTGTCGAGGAAGACGGCTAAGATATTAGCAGCTAAATGGATTTACATATCTTATTTTTCTGATGATTTTTTGGCATCTTTGATTAGGAGGAATCTTCATAAATTTGGATTAAAGGATTATGAAGCTTGGGCTAATCATAGAATTTGGGACATCATTTCTGCCCCTCAAGTTCATTCAGCACAAAGATATGGTTGGTAGGGTGGTTTTTATGGTATAAATGTAATTTATCCATCAAAGAGCATAAGTTCATAAAGCTAGGTTTTGAAAGGTGGAATGACCTCCTCGAGAATGGTGAGTTATGGGATGATGATTACATACTTGAATTGACTCCTTGTTCCTAGCTTGTAAACAGGTCTTGCTGAATATGAAGTATATCCCCCAAGCTGTGAAGAATGAATGTAGGACCAATAAACACATTCTACCGAAAGACATTATAGTAGAGATGCTCTCCCACTTCAAGAAACAAGAAGGGTCTATAACCAGATGCAAGCAAAAACTCAATTGTAGATGGAAAGTACACTGGAAGTGATCTCAATCAAAATATAAATTTGTTTTCCCTTGTGAACATCAAGCACCTAATGCTTCAATGGCTCATTCTACATAATGGCTTAGGGATAGAAACAAGGCTAATAAATATAATAATGATGAGGGATAATGTGCATTTTGTGATAGGATAGAGGACTTTGCCCACTTATTTTTTAGTTGTAACAATGCCAAAAGATTTTGGAATTTGCTTATTCCTTACTGTAAAATTGCTAACATTAGGAGCCTTGGTTATCCTGAGAGTTTGATTGGTGTCTATAACAATATGGATTTGATCTTATGTTAGTTATGGAGAGCCAATATTCTGATCTATAGTATTTGGCTCAATAGGAACAACAAGATTTTTAATGAAGGCAAACAAGATTCCTCGTTTTCTTGTGTGAATGCTTTGAGAAGAAGTGATGTGAAGAGAATTTTTTTGAGTCAAACATGTGCCTCCTGAAGGTGCTTAATATACTTCTCTGCTCATAGATAAACAACCTAATAAGTGGATGAACCTTGTTCTCTTGTTTTATTCAAGGGAAGGATTCAACATGGTCCTTAGACTTGGATGGGAATGATATACTTTGGGGATTATTCTGTGGACGATCCGATGGTTGTAATGTCTGTTTGGCTATGTAGTATTTTAACTCGTTATGAGGACTATTTTAGACACTTTGTATCTATGTGTGCTGGTCATTGATTTGTGCCTTTTGCTGGTTGTAGGCTTTGGTTATTGGTTTGTGCCGGTTGCTGCTTGTTAGCTTTTGGGACCCCTGTACATCATATAAGATATCCCCATCAATGTAATTTTTATTTCTTGTGATCTTCAAAGAAAAAGATGTCATAACAAAAGTTATATTTCCTATCAAATTTAGTCCTTATACCTAATATGAAGAGATCCTGGATGTCAATAAGTGTTAGTCGAGAGCAGCTTTCATTGGACATGATCCTCAATTGTGAACCTGACGCACAAGGTTCAATAGATCTTTAGATATAGTGAAACTCATGAATCCAGCTCTCAGCTTCCGACCACTTTGCTGGATTGAGGAGTCGGGTTTGAACTTGACCAAAAAAAAAAAAAAAAATAAAAAAAAATTTGGCCAATGACGTGTTGACTTGACCGAGATGCACCCCTCTACACAATACGACGAGATCTCTCACACTTTTTGTAAAGGGAGTTCTGCCTCCACCTCTCAGAATTTATGAGATCCGAGCGTTATTGTTAAGTGATGACAGCCAAAGAAGAAGGGAGAGCAACTGGCGATGACAAACTCAGGATAGAGTTGCTGATGGAGACACGTTAAGAAATGGATGATAGTCAAAACAGAATGAAGAGCAACGTCAGAGCCCGTATAGCCGAGTGGCTGACGCCTTGAAGCTGTACGAGGAAGTTCTGAGTTCAAATCTTGGCTGGACATGCCCATGAGTCTCTCATGATGGGTGCCTCTACCTTACGAAGTTGGGTGTGTGAGTGTGTATTTCCAATTCATTGTACTCTCAAGAAAAACAAAAGAAAAAGAATGGAGAGCGACAAACGACGAGCTAAGGATAGAGCTGCTGCTGTATGGAGAGCAACCAATGAGGCACTCAAGATAGAGGTGCTGCAGATGAGGTGGAGGCACATCAAGAAATGGATAACAGTCATATGTAACCTCCTCCTCTGTCAGCTCTTGTTTTTGTGAGATAACAATGTAACGTGCCAATGCCCTTCTTTGAGACGAATGACGTGTTGATTTGACCGAGATGCATCCTTCTACACAATACGAAGAGATCTCTCACACTTTTTGTAAAGGGAGTTCGGCCTCCACCTCTCAGAATTTATGAGATCCGAGCGTTATTGTTAAGTGATGGTAGCCAAAGAAGAAGGAAGAGCAGCCAGCAACAAGCTTAGGATAGAGTGATATAGACAGGAACTTTGTCCATGTGGGGAACTTGAACTTCCAAATAATTTCTCTAAAGGTACAATGCTCAAGGTGAGCATCAATAACACAGTTGATACATTGAAGACCAGACTTCTTCATATCAAGAATACAAGAATGGAAACAGTTTTTTTGAGAAGACTTGAACACTTTATTGTTTCTACTAGTCCATATGCCCCAAAGTATGTGGGATCTCCAAATATGCCACAGAATGGGGTCCATTCCATGGTTAGTACCAAGTAATATCTCCTTATATCCAAGTTTGAAATTGCCCAGAATCTTGCAATAGTTGTCCAAAGACTCCAAAATCTCTGAGCATGCAAGCAGTTAATAAACACATGTGCAAGATCTTCCTCCATGCAGCCACAAAAGCAACATAGACCCTCACTAATAAGTATAGAGTGTTTGGCAAAAGGGGGAAAAGCCCAAATCAATTTGAAGATGTAGCTCCATTGAGAAGGCGACCAATATATATCCCACTTCTTATTACACTTATCCACAAGAGGTTTCAAGGGTAGGTTCCTCCTTTTGAATTTCTAGTAGATATCCTTAGCCACAGTATAGATGTCTATCTCCTTGTAGTGATTATAGATCTCAAGTCTGTCAACCATCATATCTCCCTATTCCACAAGGAGTTGTTTACAACCCCCCAGTTAAATTTGGAAGCTCTAAAATCTCATCAGTACTCAACAGAGAATGACTCCTAGACATGCTATTGCAAGAAACAAAACCAAGTTTTCTGCACCTGTTCATTCTGACTCAAACATATTTGTTATTCTAGTGCATCAGCTAACCAATCCAGAGAGATTCCTAGAAAAAAAAACAAGTCTTAATGGAGAAAATGGGAAAGTTGCTTCTTACTAGGCAACCAACAAGAGAGAAAGTATGTAAGGTGGGAAGAAGGTAGTGATTAAGGACAAAAGCCTGTTGAGGGAGACTAGACTGGAGAGCCATCCAACTAACCACCTTAGTTCTGAATCTATTAAGAGCCCAGTTCCATCTTTGCTCATAAGTAATTTTAAATCCGATAGGAATCCCAAGCAGGCCAAAAATACTACCATTCTGAATGATATCATAGCCAAGGTCAACAATGCGTCTAGGAATAAGGCTAGAAGACAATCTAAAGGAGGTTTTCCTATGATTCACAATCAACCCACTAGATAAACAGAAAGCATCCAAATAGTTCAAGAAGGTCTCAACACAATTATCATCAGCCGTGGTGATCATATTGGTATCATTAGCAAAGATATTAATACCTTTAATGGTACTTTGGATTATACAATCTTTAACTATCTAGTCGAGATCATCACTTACTATGGAAAATAAGAGGCGAGCAAGGGGGCAGCCCTATTTGATAGATCTATAAAGTTTGAAAGAGTTAAAAGATGAACATTCATGAAGATCCTAGAATGAGCATTACCAAAAAGAACATTAACATATTTGATAAAGTTCCTACCACCTCTTATGTCATGTAAGGATGGAAGAATAAACTCCCAATTCGTTCTATCATAAGCTTTATCAAAATCCACCTTGAAGAAGTAGCAATCCTAATTAGACTCTTTAGCATAATCAATACCCTCCCAAAGAGAAATGATGCATCGAGGATGTATCTACCTTTAATAAAACCCATTTTCTCTAGGAGGATAATTCTATTCATTATGGGGCTAAGTCTTCTGGCCAAGGAAGAGGCAAAAATTTTGTAAAGAGAAGTCAGATAGGGAATAGGTCTCTAGTTGTTGAGATCATCCTTGGGTCCCTTTTTATGCACAAGTTTAATAACTCAAGTGCTAATGAAGGTAGTAAGAGTACCCTTACTCACAATTTCTTGCCAGATCAAGAGAATGAAGGGAATCAAGAAATCTTTTAGCGCCAGAAAAAGCTCATTGAGAATACAATGAAGACCAGCAAATTTATAGAGTTTCAATTTACTAATGGTTTCCATAACCTCACTGGTAGTGAGGGGTAGGTCTAGAATAGAGGTGTTGAGATATCAAGCTCAACATGTCATGATCGAGGATGACACATATCGGTTTTTGGTTCTCTAACATGTATAGTGGTCACATCGGTATATGTGAGGGATACTTCATTGAGCTTTATTAGATTTATCTACCGAGAGTGATGGTGTTGTCAGGATCTTGCTCACGCGTATACAGAGATTACAAATGTAGAAAACACACAGAAGAATAGACGCAACAAGAGACGAGACAGAACACAGTATTGGGTGCAATCTCCCCCCATGCACTCTGTTTCGACAGTCCACAGAGTGCATGTATTTATAGGAACTTTTGATTACATCGAAAAGAGTGGTTACATGAGAGCGGCTTCGAAAAGCAGGCGTGAAACTAAAAGTCGGTAACTTTTACAGAAAGTCATTACTTTCAATAACAGAAACTGTGGTCTACAACGACCCTTATCCTAACCATTACTTTTCTAACTGCCCTAACAATAGAACCTTCTACGAGGGTTTATTTACAAGCTAAATAATAATTATTTGGATTATTGATATCCGCCCTTTCACGCTTTGCACGCTCCTCACAAACCTTCACCTACTATATCAAAAACATCAAAAACACATTAATACATCAATAATTTACACTCTATCAATGCATTGTTCAATAATAATTTAACACTCCAACAATGCATTGTTCAACATATAACATGTTACAATCCAACAATGCATTGTTCAACATATTCCATGTTACACTCCAACAATGCATTGTTCAACATATTCCATAAGTTATAACATGCCCCTTAGTTGAAAAAGCAACTAACCTCAGTTGATAAAATAATAAACATGGATGGCCAGTCACATGTTTCATCACTCAATAAAAAATAGGCATGTGCCATGTAAAAACACTTGCATGGAAATGTTCATGGAGCTGCTACATTAATGTGTTTGTGTATGATATGCAGAAATTAAGTGGTCATAATGAGGTGTTAATTGTGTTTTAGGTATCCATTGACATTCTTCAATAGAGTGATTCTTGTACTTAACCAAATATCGATGATATTGAGTTCCTGTGCGTGTAGTAGTGACATCATGATCAATGATTTTGTCAGGAACTAAGATTTCAGATTGTTCTTCAATTAAAGGGGGATCATCAAGCAGTGGAGTGAGTGGTAAAGTTCCTTTAAATGGTTTAAGTAAACTAATATGAAAAGAGTTATGAATAGTCCAATGAGATGGAATATCTAATCTAAATGAATTATCATTAATTTTTTCTATAATGCGAAACGGTCCATAATAGCGTGGTGCAAGTTTAATTTTAGGATGCTGCAAAATATTTTTGAGACGTCGTTTAATGATACGCAACCATACAAAATCATTTTCCTTGAATTCTTTGGCTAATCTTTTAGTATTGATATTACGTGTACATTGCTCTTGACTTTTCCTAATGTGCTTGGGAACATCATGAAGTATAGAAGCGTGATCATGAGCAATAGAATCAGCCATCAGAATGTCAGTTTGGGTGAGGGACATGGGAGTGGGAAGCTTTTTACCAAAAACAATTTCAAAAGGTGCACGACCAGTAGTGGTGTATGTAGTGTTATTGTAAGCAAATTGAAGCAATGGCAACTTGTCATCCCAGTTATTAGGATTATCTAATGAATAACAACGCAATAAATCAAGAATAGTACTATTTCTAGCTTCACTTTGTCCATTACTTTCAGGATGAAATGCAGAGCTAAAATCTATTTTTAGAACCAAAATGTTGAATTAAGGCAACCCAAAAATGATTACAAAATCTAACATCACGATCAGATAACATTACTTTAGGAAATCCATGATGTGGGAAAATGCATTTAATGAATAATTTTGCAACTTGAGGTGCAGTCAAAGTTTTTCTACACGGAATGAAATATGCATATTTACTAGACCTATCAACTATTGTACAAATCATATCATTATGTGATGAAGTGATAGGAAGACCTGTGATAAAATCCATAGAGATTTGTTCCCATGGTTCATTTGGAATACGAAGTGGCATTAAAAATCCAAATGGTTTACCATGATGACGTTTGACATGCTGACATACAATGCATTGAGAAACATAATGTGCAATATCTTTTTCCATGTGTGGCCAAAAGAAGAAATCTTTGCAAGCAAAAATGGTGCTCTGTATGCCTCTATGACCCATGTAAGATGGTTCATGCATTTCTTTAATGACAAAATCTTTAAAAGCTTGGGTTATACACAATCTATGTTGAAAATAAAGAAAACCATTATGAAATGTATAATGTTCATCAGATAAAGATGCACCATTGTTGAAGTCATGCCATGCATGTGAAAAATACAAATCAGATGCATAAGTGGAAACCATGTCTTGAAAAGAATGAATTTGGATGGTAGAAATATTATTCAAAACAATAGAATGCGAAGGAAAACGGCTAAGAGCATCAGCTACAACATTAGCTTTACCAGGCTGATATTGTATCATGGGTTGGAAATTTTGAATGAATGATGCCCATTTAAGATGCCTATCAGAGATTAAGGGCTGATTTAATAAATTCTTAATAGCCTGTTAATCGGTTTTGATTAAGACCTCAAAGCCCATAAGATAGTGTTTCCAAATTCGCAAAGCATGCACAACTGCTAACAATTCTTTATCATACGTACTATAATTTTGTTCTGAGGGCTTAAGCTTCCTACTCTCAAATGCAATGGGATTGTCATTTTGCATTAAAACAACACCTACTCCTGAACCACTAGCATCAGTAACGACATGAAAGGGTTGTGAAAAATCAGGTAATTGTAAAACAGGTGCATGTGAAAGTGCATGTTTCAGTTTTTCCAAGGACTGTTGTTGGGTAAGTCCCCATGTAAATTTTATTTTCTTTTTCAACAACAAGGTAAGAGGCAATGCTAAATAAGAAAAATTTCAAACAAACTTCCTATAGAAACTAGCCAACCCAAGAAAAGAACGAACATCATTGACTGATTGTGGTGTAGGCCATTCTACGATAACTCTAATCTTTTTTAGATCCACATGCACACCTTCACTTGAAATAATATGTCCTAAATATTCTAGCTTACGTTGAAAGAAATAACTCTTTTCAGGATTAGCATAAAGTGTGTTCTCTCATAACAAATGAAAAATTGTTTCAAGATGCTTTTCATGTTCACTATCGTTCTTACTGTAAACAAGTATATCATCAAAGAATACAAGAACAAAAGCTTGATAATCAAGAAAAATATTTTTCATCATTCGTGCAAATGTAGCAGGGGCATTAGTAAGTCCAAAGGGCATTACCATAAATTCATAATGGCCAGTTTGAGTTCTAAATGCAATCTTAAAAATATCACTTTGTGTCATACGAATCTGATGGTAACCCGATTTTAGATCAATTTTACTAAAGACACGAGCTCCTCATAACTTATCTAAGAGATCATCTATTCGTGGAATAGGGTATCTATTCTTTATTGTGATCTTGTTAAGGGCTCTATAATCAATGCACATGCAATAAGCTTTATTCTTCTTCTCTACTAAGAGAACTGGTGCTCCAAATGGGGAAGAACTAGGCCTTATAAGTCCTTTCTGTAGTAGGTATTTTACTTGGTTTTCTATTTCCTTTTGGTGTAGTGGGCCATGTCTATAAGGTGCTTTATGAGGAGGAGAACTATTAGGGACTAATTCTATGCTATGGTCAAAGGATCCTCGAGATGGTGGTAATTCAAAAGTATACTCAGACATAAAACAATCTTTATAAGTACTCATGAAAGGTTTATATGCATCAGGAAGTGTATGAATATAATCATTGATGACATTGACAAAAACAATGCATGAGTTGAATCCTTTCCTAAATGCACGTTTTACTGACTGGAAATCATGTCGTGCAGACAAAGTAATGATTTGACCTTTGAATTCAAAGTTAAAGGTATGTGTATGGTAGTCAATATGTGGGTTATAATGGTGAAGAAAAGGCATACCTAGTATAACATCGTAAGATTGCAAAGGTGCAATTAAAAATGTTTTTGAATCACCATATGGGCCTATGCTAATCGTAACATCTTGCACTTCTCTTGTTACATTATAATGACTACCTTGAAATGCAGCTTTCACTTTATACAAGGAAGGAAACGTTTGTAATTTAAGTTCTTGTACTAATAAATGTGAAATGAAGTCATGTGAACTACCATCGTCATGTAGAATTTTAACTAGTTTGTTATTTATTGTACCCTACATGCAAAGTAGAGAGTGAAGAGAGATATCGTTACCCAAAGTACTTAAGTCTTTCTCCAATGATTCCTCTGTCCAAACAGGAGGAATTTCTTCATTATGGACCTCCATGTTATGCAATTGAGTTGTAGCCGGTTTCATGTGAAGAGGTCACAATCTGCACCTTATTTTTGTATGTCCAGATTTACCACAATTCTAGCAAGTGATTCGTGGATGCTTCTGTTGGGCATCCACCGCTGAAGTTTGAAGGGTAGGTGGTTTGGTTGGTTGGAGAGATGAAGCAACATGTCGAGTTGAGTAATTGGATTGTGGAGGACAAGGAAAACTAGGGTAAGATGGGGCATTAAAAGTACGCTTCATAGGAAATGTAGGTTTAACAGAAAATGGTCGTTGACGTGGTTGTTGTAGTTTGAGTGACTTGGTTATGGATTGGAATTCTTTTTCTGCATCATAAGCAAAAGATATAGCCTCGTTGAGGGTTGTAGGCCATAGGGTGTGAAGCTTAGCTTGGATTCCCACTTCCAAACCATCTTCATATTTCTGCTACAAGATATCCTCTGATACATCTTCAAGCATTCGAACAAATAGTAAATTTTGCCTGAACCGCTCAGTGTAAGTAGTAACTGTATCACCCTCCTTCCATGTAAGTGTGGTCCATGCACGTCGAACATGTAAATGGTATTGAGGAGGAAGAAAAGAATCCTTCACTTTTTCTTGGAAAGCCTTCCACGTTGTTGGACGCTCAATACTGTGCCGCAGGACATTCCACCAGAGTTGAGCTTTACCTACTAAATAGTTAGTGGCAAATTTAACTTTTTCACTTTCAGCATACATCTCGTCAGCATAAAAATCATCAAACTGCGACAACCAAGAAAGGACTAAAGGCCCATCCTTTCGGCCATCAAATCGTAGAAACTGGTAGTTTCTAGTACCAATCTTCGAATGAGTAACATCAGATTGGGCAAAAACAATAGCTTTTACTACTCTCGTAAGATTGTCTTCCTCGTTTTGTATCGTTTGGAGGACTTCATCACGTTGCTCGATTTTATTCAGAGCTCCTGAAAGCTCATGCCGCAAGAGCTCTAGTTGTTGTTCAAGTGTTGCCTCAGGTAGAGGTGAATTACTGTAATCCTCCATGGTGCTCTTGGACCCTTAAGCTAGTGCTTTCCTCTCGGGATGTGCCCTCAAGGAATGTACCCTGGGAGAAAAGTACCCTGTTTGGATGTACCCTGGTGTACCCTCAGAAGTGTACCCTGATAAGTGTACCTTGGTGTACCCTGAGACGCGCCGCGTCGCGTCGCACCCTGCCGCCTTGAAAAGTAAGAAAAACTAAAAGTTATGCTAAATTTATGAGGAAAGAACTTGAGTATCAACACCAAAAGATGGAGGAGTGGTTAAAGTACTTCCCTTGAAAGTAGGAGGTTGTGGGTTCAAATCCTCCTACCTTAGGGACTCTAAACCACTCTATTGCCACTCAAAATTAAAATTGCCTCGTGCGTAGCCAACGGTCGCCAAGGGAGCCTTGGGTGCCAATGTTGCCAATGTTGTGCCTAAGTTCTTTGCCTTAGTTGACGCCTTAGTTGACGCCTTGGAGTAAGCCGAAGGAGTAAACATAGGTGAAAACGTAAGTTCTGGTTCTGGAACTGGAACAGAAATAGGAACCGGAACCGAAGACGAAGACGAAGACGGAGACGGAGATGGAATCGGAATCGGAATCGTGAACAGAGAACAAAACCCTCTGTATTGACGCGGGCAGAGCTTTGATACCACTGTTGTCAGGATCTTTCTCACGTGCATACAGAGATTACAAATGTAGAAAACACACAGAAGAATAGATGCGACAAGAGACGAGATAGAATGCAATATTGGGTGCAATCTCCCCCCATGCACTCTGTTTCAACAGTCCATAGAGTGCATGTATTTATAGGAACTTTTGATTACGTCGAAAAGAGTGGTTACATGAGAGCGGCTTCAAAAAGCACGCGTGAAACTAAAAGTTGGTAACTTTTACAGAAAGCCATTACTTTCAATAACAGAAACTACGGTCTACAACGACCCTTATTCTAACCATTACTTTTCTAACTGTCTCTAACAATAGAACTGTTGAGAGCAGTCAAGGCACCCAAGGACTGATGAGGCAAGGAAGCCAGCGGAGATAATTAGAGCAAAGCAAAGGATTAAGTAGACAAAGAAGTCGATGCAGATCTGGCAGATAGGCCCTTCAAATTTTTCCAAATCAACATCTTTATAACAATGATTCTCATCACTAACAATCATTGTAAATACCATTTCATATTTTTGTAGCTCCATTTTGTGCAAGCCAAGGAGTCCTTGAGCTTGAGGTGCATTAGAAGTAGCTATCTACCAGTTTTCATATTTTTTAGACTCCGTTTGAGCCTTCAAATAGACCCTAGAACCTAATTTTTAACTAGGCCGGACACTAGGTCTGGACACGGCCAAAACCTAGTCAAAAACTATAAATAGAGCTAGAGAGCTCATTTTTGAGGTTAGCTTGTAATAGATTTGAACTTGTATGAGCACTTTTGAAGTAATCTAAAGAACTCCATTGCTTCTCTCTCTTTGTCTTGTCGTGTGTGCGCGTGTGTGTGTATGTGTGTGCATGTTTGTGTGCTTCTCACTCACACACTTGTGCCTTCACTTGCTCGAGGTCTTCATACCATCCTCATGTCTTCTCGGATTGACATTAAAGGAGGTGCTACTCATCACTGAGCTACACCAAATTTTGGCGCCGTTGCCGGGGATCGAGCTTTGAGGACGAGCATGTGATGGTAAGACATAGAGTGTAGAGTTCAGGCGTTGGAGTCATAGGTATTTTCTCCACTTTATCTATTTTCTTGTGTTTTCTTCACCATCATCATCCTCACCATCTCCCACCTCCATCTCCATCATCGCAAAAAATTTCAGTTTTTTGACTATATCTCCTTCCTCCTTTCATTTCCCTCATTTCACTTGTGGGAGAGAGCGAGAGAGCGAACTGTTGTGTGCTATTTTTGCATGTTTCTTGAGTTTGCTTGCAGGTATTGGCTGTTCCATCATCTCTAGCACGCCGTGCAGGTACGGAAAAGCTCGGTCTTGTCTCTGTGTCGCAGACCTCTGTCGATCATGATTGACAGAAAATTTCATCTTTTAGTAAAACTAAGTGCATCACAGTAGACTAGAGACCTTGCATATCAGAGATCCACCAAAATTTTTGAAAAATTTGCATTTTTTCAGTCCATCGCGATTGATAGCATCAATCGCGATTGACACTGTCCATCGCGATGGACAGCCAGTCAATCGCAACTGACAGACCCCGATGGACACGTGTCCATCCCGACAGACACCCGTGTCCATCGCGATCGACAGAAAAATTGTGATTGACACCCCATTTCGACGAGATTCTTGACCATCACGACGTATAGAGTCCCGATTGACACAAAGCCATGGAAAACCCCGAAAATCTCAGTCCATCGCGATTGACACCAGTCCATCGCGATTGACACCAGTCCATCGCGATTGACACCAGTCCATCGCGATTGACACCAGTCCATCGCGATTAACAAGAGTCCATCGCGATTGACACCAGTTCATCGCGATTGACAGGCCACGATGGACAGCCCTGTCCATCGCGATTGACAGCCTAGGCGATCGCGATTGAAAACCTTTTTCGGCCTATTTTTTAGGGTTTGGTAATTTTGGGCATAAATGTTGGGCTATAGGGCACATAGGAAGGCCATAAGAAAATAATTTGAGAAGTCCGATTAGCCTGTTTGAACCCTGTTTTAGCCCTAGAACCCTGAACTGGCATAACTTTCTCATACGAAATTCGTTTGCTGTGATTCTTGTTTTGTTGGAAAGCTCGTGGGGAGTACAACAAAAACTTCCACTAGTTACAGTAAAATTAATATCAGGATTATTAGATATAGTTTTTAAGTGGACCATATCCAGGGGGAAGAAAACTAAGGGATCCCTAGAATTGTTTCCAATAAAGACATGGTGCAAATTGATATGTGGATTATATGAATGAAAGTGAATTGTTCTGTCAGTTGACTTGATTTCTTGAGCTAACTTTGGGAGTGTTACAGGTATATTGAGAGCATCGAAGGGCCTTCTAAGCAAGAGTGCAAGCTTGGGAACGCGCTTCCTAGGCACACAAGGGCAACCAAGGAAAGGGACTTAAGGTCGGAAATTCTCAGTTCCCTTTGTCAATTCCTAGCTTAGGCTGTGCGAACAGTGCTAGAAGAAAGTTAGGATGACGCTAGGCAATTGTCAAGTGGAAGACTAATAAACACTCAAGTTCAAGTTGAAAACTAGTCTTTTGGTGATCGATAACTTAATAGAAAAGAACTTAACGAGGAACGAACAACTTAAAATGCGGAAAGTCACTCAAGCATTCCTGACGACGTGATATAGACAAGAGCTTAAAACACGATAATCATCTAAGAAAGAACCAAGTAACTAATACAAAAGAACTCAGCAACGAGGTTGTACGTTGGGTAAAAATTGGGACTCTTCAATTAGGCATATGAACCTTAGATCAGGCAGATATCTAGGGAGAGATAGACAAAGTCTTAGGTCTTCAGAGGCTAGTGTTAATCATACTGCTAGGTCTTGGGCCCAGCAGTTGAGCCATTTTTCACATTATCCTAGCTCTGAGACTAGTGAATCAGAGATGTCTCAAGGTATGGAGAGACCTACCGGGAGTTTAGGTGTGCCATACTTACAGAGGGTTGAAGGCTCTTACAAGACTCAGTTGGAATTCCTTAGGACCAACTGATTAGGTGCTAGCATCTATGAGGACGGCCTAGGAAGACCTGTGGTCTAGATTAAAAACCCTGACCAACCCATTGGGGTAGAACGTCCAGCTGTCAAATTTGAAAACGGAGCATACCTGGACAAAGAGGGAACCATATATGTAGTCATCAGTCACCCAGATAGGACAGACGAGTTCGGAAATGTGATCCCTGAAACGGACTTAGGTGACCTAGAGCAAGGAAACATGGGTGTAGAACCTAGAACCCCTCGAGGCAAATCTGTTCTCACTAGGATTATCACACCAGAGTGGATTCCCCAAGACAATAAGAGCATAGACCTACTCCTGAACCGCGAGACGGATGAAGCCTTTTGGAGGTATAAGCCTGATTAGCCTAACGAAATAGGTATGATCACAGTCTATGAGTTCAAGGACCCGGATAGCCCAGACAAAGTAACTTACCTAAACAATGCATCAGAGTGGATATTCGTGGTCACAGAGCATGGTAGGCATGCCTACACTTGGAAGGGTGAGTTTATTTTTCCCCAACCAAGATCTAATGTTTCTTATGGCCAACCAGGGGCTGGAACATTGCAAGCTCATGGAGCTCAAAGAGACAGGAATAGAGATAGACCTGAGGTGAGCTTTGCCAACCCAATAGGAAGAGAACAAACGAGAATGTAAATGGCTAGAGAAGAAACCGAGAGAACTAGAGCCCCAAGGAACCTAAGAAATGCTGATGATTTTCTGTTGCCAAGACCTAGGGAACACACTAGAACTTTGAGACCTACCCAGTTAGTCAAGTCCATGAAGAACTACTTCGATTGCACAGGAGACCCATATGATCATGTGGCCGAGTTTAGGCAAGTCTTGAGAGCCGAGCAAGTTGAGGACCTATTCACGCAGTACAATGCCTTTGGTCTAACCCTTAGGAATATTGCCCTTACGTGGTTTCAACCATTCAATGAGAGACACTTCAAGAACATAGACCAACTTCTAGAGGCTTTCATTATTGAATTCTCTAAGAGTGGCATAAGGCATAATACGTCCTCACTGATTCATAGCTTCAAGTAGACCCCACAAGAGATGGTTAGACTTGCCGGAAGAAGATTTAGGCAATACCTAGAGAGATGTCCTGTTCCTGAGTTACCCACACCAGCTAAGCAAGTGGCTCTATTCCTGGATGGATTGCTAAGTACCAAATTGAGATCATATGTGTACTTGAAGGACCCTAGGACCATAGAAGAATGTGTACGCATGTGCATTGACATTGAAGATAACCTAGGATAGGAATTAGAGCTTGCAAAAATCTACAAAGATTCAGATAGTTGTTCTAGCCTCTCTTCCACACAATCCACATCTATTGAGCAATTAGCTGAGAAGGTAGCTCAGAAACTAGGTGTCTTTAGCAAACAAATCCCAAGATTTGGCCCTGTGAAAAGATGTTACACTTGCGGAGATGACCATATGGCGAATGTGTGTCCCATCATGGCTCAACCCCAAGTGAATCCCACTAGCCAATACTGCACCATCGAATGGAGATACACGAATCACACTGCTCAAGATTGCCCATACAATAAGCAAGCTGTTAGGCAACCTTATCCACAGCCATATCCCCAGCAGGGAAGATACCAGAGCCAGTACCTACCAGAACAATATGGCAGGCCACAACAACCTTATCAACAACCCTACCAAAACCAACAAAGGCCTCAGCCTGTGTTAGCACAACCCCTTGCCCCAGCTAATGTAATTCCGGTAAAGTATGCAGCTGCAGAAGAGAATTTGAATAGAGCTATAGTGCCAGTAACACCATTGCTTTCAGAAAGTGACCCCAGTGACCATAGCTTTGATTCTACCCATATTGATAGCCCCCAGGCTTACTCCATGCAGTCTCCTGAACATGGTGAGTCCTACTATAGTGAAGAGCCAAGTGAACCTAGTTGGGAGCCAGAGTATGCAAATGTAATGTACACAAACCCTAACTCTAGACCGCAATCTAGGCATATACGACCCCCATTCCCTAGAGGACCATGCTACAGATGTCAGGGAGATCACCTCATTCGTGATTGCCCCTTACCTCCACCTACACAACCCCAGTCAGTGACAATCCAAGGCTTTTGCCAAGATTGTGGAAAGGAGCATCTCTTATGAGATTGCCCAAAGAATCCCAATAATATGCCAAAAATCACTCCAATTAACGTTATTGGGTTAGTTGTAGATGCCATAAGGAGTGTGACCTCCACTGCACCAGTGCAAGTGGTCAATAGGGCTCAAGCCTTGCAGCAGAACCAAAGTTTAGGCCGGGAAAAAAGTGCTGAGGTTAGTGAAACTGAGAGCATAACCAAGAAGAGGACTAGAGCCTGGAGAGATAGCCGAGAAAGGATGAAAAGACAATGGGCAAAGAAGATGAGTGAACTCGAGGAAAGCCTAAGAGAAACAAAAGCCAGGATAATTGAACTTACATCTCAAACTCCCTCTCACACTACCCCACCCCCATCATTCCCATCTCCATCCGATCCACCACCTTCCAACCCGCCTCATACGATTCCACCACCCCCTAGAGTAGGATCAGTACTAGCAGATCCCACTCTCGAGGACCTAAATATGTTGCTCAAAGCATATCAGGCTAGAATCCAAGAAGGGCCAAACATTACGGATCATGAAAGATGTTACCCCAGAGCCGAACTAGAGCTTGAACGAACTAAAATTTGTGCTAAGATGGTGGAATTGGCTCAAACCATGTTTGAAGCCAGTCGCCTCTTTAACATCTCTAGTTAAGCTAAGACGCAGTTGCACTTTGATGGACTGCTAGAGAGATTGGAGAGGCTAATTGCACAATTAGAAAAGGAACCCACCCTGCCAAATAAGGGCAAGGCAAGTGAAAGAGAAAGACCACCTACCCAGAAAGCCTATGTGCCTAACTCTACGGAGCCAGACACATCTTCTTCTATGAATCGGTTCACACCAGAATTCCTACGAGAGATTCAAGAAGACAAATGGGCTAAGGAAAGTGAAGTCCCTCCTCCCAATGAACTTGTGGATGATGAACATGACCAATTCCCACAAGACATCCCATCCATTTATGAAGAGCAGGAGAGCACTCAATCTCAGGAGAGATTAGACTTCGAGTCTAATTCTTTACACGAATTACCCCACTTCACGGGCCCATGGGAAGCAAAGTCTACATGTATGAGAGCACCCACTGTCATGGTACGAAATGAAGACTCAGTCATACCTAGGAATACGGAGGTAGTAAAGAACACTAAAGTGCAGTGCAATCTCACTTTAGAAGAGCTACTCAAGGTTAGGCCAGAGCTATGGAAACATGTAGCGAAACAAGTACCAGAGATAGCAAAACCTCGTTCCCAGGTAGGATCTCATCGCACAATGCCAGAGATACCTTTGGACAAGATAGGAGACATGAGCGAAGGAGAAGAAGGAAACACCTATCTTCCCATCACCCACCAAGGATATACAACCAAGGCCATTCTAGACTCAGGTGCAGGAGTGGCAATTGCTACCACTTCCCTATGGAAGTGTTGGGGCAAGCCAGCACTCAGGCCAACGAGAATGAAATTGCAGATGGCTGATGGTCACATTGAGAGACCTTTAAGACTGCTAGAGGGAATAACTCTCACTACCTGTGGTGTTGAGTTCGAACATACGTTTGCTATATGTGACTTTAGCAAAAATCATGCCTATGAGATGATTCTAGGAAGACCATTTATGCGGCAGTTGCAAGTGGTACAGGATTGGGGAACCAATTCCTTGTACCTGCAACACTTAGGTGTTACGACTAAAGTGAATCTCAAAGATTACTCTCATAGAGATGTCCCTCCTATCCAATGGAATCCCATCCATAGAGCAAAGGATGATGCGGAATCGGTGCATTCCATAGGATCAGGATCCTCATGGATGCAAGAAGATATCCACTTATGGATGTGCAAAGTAGGAGTAGAAGAAGAGAAGAGAGAAAAAGCCAGAGAGGTAGGTGCGAAGGAAACACATAGATCAATTCAAGACCCAGCCTATGCACCTGTAGTATTTCCTGACGAAGAATTTGAACCTCACGGCTAGGCAGAAATTCTAGCAACAATGGATGTAGCCATCAATGAAGAACAATGGACACCCCACTGTGATGAGGATGGCTATGACATTTCAGTCTTCTCCATAGAGCCAATCATGGGAGATGCGGTTTTAGAGGAGTGCGAACCGAGCCCTGATGCATTTGAGGATGCAAGTGACTCCGATTTAGAGTCAATCATTATGGACCCACCCTTTGCATCAGAAGAAGAATACTTCTATGCAATAGAATTTCATCCTCAGAGACATGAAGAGATGACAAACAATGTACGATTAACCACACAAGTAACTACTAAGAATGATAGCAAGAAACGGAAGAAGAAAGAAGTCACACCGGAGGAAGAAGAATCTTTGTTTGAGGTCCCTGAAAATTTTAAAAAGTATGAGATAGAAGACAGGAGAGTCATGATAAGAATGCCTAAACGCGAGGCACAATCAGGAGAGGCCTATGATAACAAAGAAACCACCAAGAAAATAGTGGTAGCCCTAGAAGAAGGAGAGGAGAGATGCACTTACATAGGGCATGACCTGAAGAAAGAAGAAGAGCACGAATTGATAGCCTTGCTAAGAGAATATAGAGATGTATTTGCTTGGAGTTACAAGGATTTGAAAGGTGTGGACCCTGACATATGCTCGCACACGATTCCCTTGACCTCAGATGCGAAACCCTCTAAGCAGAAGCCATACACATATAATGATAATTATGCTACCAAGATAAAAGAGGAGATAGATAGACTGGTGGAAGCTAGATTCATCTATGAGATTGAGCACACTGAGTGGGTATCCCCCATTGTAGTGGTGCCCAAGAAGAATGGGAAGTTACGTGTGTGCATTAATTTGAAGAAGGTTAATGCAGCCACAATTCGAGATAACTATCCACTTCCAATTACCAAGCATCTATTAGAAAGAGTAGCAGGCAAGGAAGTGTATAGCTTCCTTGATGGATTTTCGGGCTACAATCAGGTAGCCATTGCTCCAGAAGATCAACATAAGACGGCTTTTGCCACAGAGTGGGGCATATTCACCTTTAGAGTAATGCCATTCGGGCTCACCAATGCTCTTGCAACTTTCCAAAGATTGATGTGCCATGTATTTAAAGAATTCCTGAGGAAGAACCTAGAGGTCTATGTTGATGATCTTTGTGCTCATTCCAACATTAGACAAACCCATATTCCTGAACTGAGACAAATCTTTGACAAATGTAGAGAATATCAAGTCTGCCTGAACCCAGAAAAGTGTGTTTTCATGGTCAAGCAAGGCAAGATTCTAGGATACAATGTCAAAGAATGGCATATCCACTGATGAAGAGAAAGTAAGAGCCATAGCAGAGTTACCTAGGCCAAAGAATGTCAAGGAAGTACAAGCTTTCATGGGGCATTGTGGTTATTACCGATGCTTCATACACATTTACACCATCATTGCAAAGCCTCTGTATGGACTTTTGACTAACTTTGAATGGGCTGATGAGTGTGAAAACTCTTTCAACGAGCTCAAAAGAAGATTATGTTCAGCACCAATCTTGACCACACCAGATTGGAGTAAGCCCTTTCATGTTCATGTGGATGCATCCAATTATGCTATTGGATGTGTACTCGCGCAACCTACTGGTGAAGGTAATATGGACCTTCCAATTGCCTATGCTAGTAGACAATTGAATGTAGCTGAACGAAATTATAGCACCACTGAACGGGAAGGATTAGGCATGGTATATGCGGTTAAAAAGTTTAGACATTACTTGCTGGCAAATAAGTTTAAATTTTTTATTGATCATCAGGCATTGTTGTATCTGGTAAACAAACCATGCAATACAGGCAGATTAGTAAGATGGTTTCTCTTACTAATGGAATATGACTTTGAGGTCGTGGTGAGGAAAGGCAGGACTCACTTGAGAGCAGACCACCTCTCAAGACTCACATCAGGGGAGGCCCCACAAGGAGTATCAGATGATCTTCCTGATGCTTACTTGTTTAACTTAGAAGTTGTCCCTCAGTGGGCTAAGCCATTAGTGCCAGTATTGACATACGGACCTAATCACCCAGTCAAAAACACTAAAGATAGAGAGATAGTAAAGGCCCAAAAGTACCACATCATGGAATGAAGTATGTACAAGCATACAGATCAAGGGATACTAGCCTGTTGTGTGGAAGAGGATGAGTACGCTAAATGGTTGCAAATAGCACATGTAGGTGCATTAGAGCAAAACTACTCAAAGCAACGAACCCTATAGACACTAAGGAGACTCGGAGTGCATTGGCCGAGCATGGAACTTGATGTCCAAAAGTTGTGCAAGGAATGCCCAATCTGTTGCACTAAACCACCTGTGGAACATGCCACTCTTTATCAAGTGTCCATAGTGCCAGATTGGAGTGAACCGCTAGTAGCCTTCTTGAGGACGAGAACATTTCCTCAAGATATGACATTGGCCAGACAAAGAAGTCTAGAACAAGAAGCCCTAGACTACTCACTCATTTGTGATAGTCTATACAAGCGAGGTAAAGATGGTTACCTAAGATTGTGTGTCCATGAGAGTGAATACCTCAAGATCTTGGAAACTGCTCACCAAGGTGTAGCAGGAGGACATTTTGGACCAGATTGGGTGATCAAGGCCATACTATTTGCAGGTCTTTGGTGGCCGACTCTTCACATGGATGCACATACCTATGTGAAACGGTGTGACGTTTGTCAGAGAACTCAGTACCCTATACGCAAGGATGAGATGCCACTAAAACCTATGATGGGTGGACGTGCACTCTCTAAGTGGGGAATAGACTTTGTAGGTCCTATTAATCCCCCAGCTAAGGGTTCACATGCTGAATACATCATCATTGCCACAGACTATCTAACGAAGTGGGTAGAAGTAAAAGCTACGACAAAGAACGATGCTCAAACGATAGCAAAGTTTTTATTTGAGAATGTGTTCACTAGATACGGGCTACCCATAGATCTAGTAAGTGATAGAGGGACTCACTTCTTGAATGAAGTTATTGAAAATCTGCTCCAAGAATTCTTGGTTGTACACAAGAAGTCTGCCCCCTATCACCCACAAGCTAATGGGCAAGCGGAAAGCACAAACAAGATTCTATGCAATGTGCTCACCAAATTAGTGAATAATAAACGCTCTGATTGGGACAAACAGCTACACCATGCTGTTTGGGCATACCGAGTTGCCTATACAATGGTACTCCAAGCCACACCCTTTCAGATGGTATTCGGTCAAAATGCAGTGCTACCATTGGACTTCTTGATACCTACATTGAAGGTAGCACAGGAGCATGAGTGGATGGGTCATGAACTCTCTTCGAGGATTTTTGATCTGGAACGACTAGGTGAAACAAGACTAAGAGCTTCCGCAGGCATATATGCAGCTAAGAAACGATAGAAGGCATACTTTGATGCCCATGTGAAGGATAAGGGCTTGAAAGTAGGAGATCTAGTATTAGTCTACACATTGAAACAACATGCGAGGAAACTAGAAAAGCGTGGTTATGGACCCATGATCATCAATAGAATCTCAACGAGTGGAGCAGTGCAACTAGCCACATTAGAAGGCGATATGCTCCCGAGATACATAAGCGGATGCAGAGTCAAGTTGTATCAGGAACCTCTCATAGAGGAGATGTTTAATCGACTCAACACTGCGAAGAAACGTAAGGAAGAAGAAAAACGAATCCGAGAAGAAGCACAGGCAGAAGCATTGGAATGCATACGAAGAATGAAATTGAGAAGACACGGTACAAATCAGCCTAGGATAGTTGACTATGAAGACATTGGATATCATATGGACATGTGCAAAGTCTCAGGTGTGAGTTCTCATAGAATAATTGACCGACGTCCTTTTGTGACCTTAGAAATAGGACAAGGAAAGAGTGCAAGGACTGTAAGGGCCTTCACTGACTCAGGTGCAGCCACTAGTGCTGTTAAATTTTCTTACTGTCAAAAGTTGAAATTAACTGTCAATTCTATAGAAGCATATCTCATAGGATTGGGAGGTGTGGAAACCCCTTGCATGGGCGAGGTGGAACTTCCCCTCAACATTCAAGATGTTTTAATGACAGTTAAAGTGCTAGTGTGTCAAGATGAGGAACTCATTTAGCCTCTTGTCTTGGGTCAAGACTGGATCTATGATCATGCAGTCAACCTAAACCTAAGAAGTGGACTTCTTCAGGTATGGGTAAATCAGAATCAAATTACAGTTGAGTTAGACAATAGAGCACTCAAGGAACTAGGAAAAGTGCACACTCCTGGTCCTTCCAGGAGTACACATGAAGATGACTATGCTATTCCTGTCCAAAACTATGTGATGCAGAGGGATGATTATCTTAGTAAAGAAGTCAAGGATACAATGGAACTCCCTTCTTTTCCAAAGGCCATCGGGATGCAGCAACCAAAGGTAGATAAAATGCAGAAGAAGCAGACTACCTATGCTCGAAGCCAAAAGAAAGTACGAAGCAAGGTGTTCCAGCCATCGAAACAAATGTGGGTGCGGAAAGGCGAGCATCCTATTGCGGTCAAGCCACAGCAACGGGCTCAACTTCCCATTAGTGATCGATGACATGACACTAATAAGAAGTCTTCTAAAAATTCTTCTACGAAAGTGAAGTGTATCTGGGTACCCAAGAAGTCAATGAAGGCTGGCCCACAATCAAGACAAATTTGGGTGCCTAAGACTTGCTTGTGGGCTCAAATAGCTACATAGAAACCACACCCCTCACTCACTCAAACAGCTGATACCCACTCTTATACATTATGCATGAACACATCTTCACCCAGGAGCACAAGTAGAATCACTGGTAAATGGGTCCCTAAAAAACCTCATTTCCAAGTTGACATTTTGATCAAGCCCTTTAGAGTCTCCAGAAGATCAAAACAGAAGGTCATCCACTATGTTTGGCAACCCAAACCTTGTAACCAACCACCTGACCCACGTGAAAAGCCACTTCCACTTACTAACTGCATCCACACTACACCTGACTCCCCAATTAGCTCATAGGTATTCAGCATCAGCTAACCACACTTCACACTCACATCCACGCGAGCACTAACTAACCAACTAACTACATCACAATTCATCAAGTTAATGTTGTAACGAGGACACAGTGTCATTTTGTGTCCATTGCAATGTTAACATTTATTCATATATTCTCACAGAACCGGTAGCGAATTCTTCAACATGGCTGAGGCTGCAGGAACAAGCTCTCAAGCAGGAACAAGCCAGCAAGTGGTGGATTTAGATAGTTTACCCATTTTGCCTGAGACCAATGAAAGAGCAGAAGAGTTGCAGGCCATCAAAATCATACCTATAGCGGACCCCCCCAGTGGCCATACCATGCCCGTAGGAAAAGCTTCCCACTGGTTTAGTGAAGTTGCAGGACCCTTGGGAGAGGGATCATACCTATGGGAATCAGAGTTGGACTTCAATGGGAAGCAAGGTAAATACCATTTCTTTACAAGGGAATTCAAGAAGTTACAAAATGCAGAAGACACATATCCTCATTTATTGTCAATAAAGTATATTCATCTCTTAGAGTTTTATGTATGTCATGAAATTTCATCATCTCATTTTTATATCTACATCTTGTTCCCATAAAACTTGGATATAGATAGTAAGACTAGGAATTGATGTCAAATAACTTTCAAAATTTGCAAATAGAGCCAAGATTGAAATACTCCAATCGCACTTTGAAGGTCTCACTACCCTCAAATCAAAGCTTATTCTAATTTCTACTTCAATTTCTAGATGCATGATCTTCAATACTGTGCATTTTTTCATGCATTCTTAGTAAATAATTCCTCTTGGATGCATGCTATTATAGAGTAAGGGTGGGAATCACATCTTATCTTATTTAGGAGTGTGAGGCGATGTGTCACTCATGCGCCAGAACACTTGAGTGGGTTCATGCAGAGAGGGATCTTTATTTGGTGCACACAAGGGGGGGGTGCATCCATCAATCATCCCTCATTTGTGAAGTTGTATGTATAGGGAGTCGAGCCTGATGTGTGAAAAAAACAAGATTGAAGGACTCATTGAGAGGGGCTTCCTATCATTGGTATTAGCACAAAAAACAAATGGAGGCACAAGAATAGCCACACAAATCCACATATATGAACAAAGGTGCATGAACCAAGAGGATTCAGCTGCCCACGTGAGAGGAGCAACCCAAGGATGCACCACCCTTCTCCTCTCTCCTTCATCCTTGTGATGAAAGAGTGAAGCGGAAGGTTCTCTATTTTAAGAGATTCTCTACGCAAAAAAACTTCCCATGTGGGACATATAGACAGCCACACATGAGTTCTTTGCGTTGGGAGAGGCAAGAAGCAGGCCATTAAAGCTTGCACAAAGGAGGTATAGGTGATTTGTTTTCAAATCTCCAAGATGATTTTGAAGAAATTTAGTTCTACAAAAGGCCAAGAAGATTATGTATACATTCTCTTTCGAGTATGAATTTCAAACTTTCATCCTCAAAAGTATTTCTATCCATCATTTTGTGATCTTTTGAAAGCTCCAAAGTGACCCCCTTGGTAATATTGGTCTCTACATCTTCCGCTCTGAACTACATCTACACCCCCAACTTTGACAAGGTTTTACTCCCCGTTCAAGTATTAATTTTTTGTGATTTTTATTGGATCTTGAAGCCTATCTTACAAGTTTCTTGAGGACACCAAGAATACTAGATTTGGTAAATCTTTTAGAGGTCAAAGAGTCTCTACAATTTCTTTGTGGATTCTAGGTACACATTTTGAAGTCTTTTTTTTAGAATAAAAGCAACTGATGTGCCCAAGCTGGCTTTTATGACTAGGTTTGGGCATTATGAGTTCTTAGTGATGCCATTTGGTCTCACTAATGCTCCAACCACATTCATGAAACTCATGAACATCATCTTAAGTACCTATTTAAGAAATTTTGTAGTAGACTTTCTTGATGATATTCTCATTCATAGAAATTCAAAAGAAGAACATTTGGATCATTTATAGATAGGCTTCCAAGTGTTAAGAGAAAATTCACTCTTTGCCAAAGAAAGAAGTGTTAATTTTTTAAACCCTAAGTTTAGATATCTTGGACATATAATCTCCAAACATGAAATTCTAATGGATCCTAAAAATGGTGCGAGTTATTATGGAATGTATGCATCCCTGGCATAACCACCTAGTTTTGAGAATCAAATGCATCCTAATTATGTGTGTAAACTTAATAAAGCTCTAAATGGACTCAAACAAGTCCCAAGGGCTTGGAATCAGAGGCTTGTTTCATTCTTGCAGGATAAAGGATTTCAACCTAGCAAGACAGATCCATCACTCTTCATAAAAAACAGTAATTTTGAAGTCATCTATTTGAGTGTGTGTATGTGGAAGATATTATACTTACAGGAAATGATGCAGATGGGATAAAGGAGATCAAGGAGAAGATTAAAGAAGAGTTCAAGATAAGTGACTTAGGGTCACTTAAATACTTCCTAGGATTGGAAGTAGTATACAGAGATCATGGTCTATTTCTTACTCAAAGGAAATACATTAAAGACTTGTTGACAAAGTTCAAGATGCAAGATTGCAGGTACTCCAATGGAGGTGAATCATAAATTGAGCTCACATGAAGGTGAAATCATAGAAGATATCACAGGTTATCAAAGCCCTCTGGGTAGTTTGAACTATGCCACATTGTCAAGAGTAGATATATGCTATAGTATGAGTATGCACACTCCCAGGGAACCTCACATGGATGCTGCCAAGAGGATACTCAGATATCTCAAGGGGACCATGAATGAAGGGTTATACTACCCTTATGTATTTGACTTAAGTCTAAAGTTGTTCTCTGTTGTAGATTGGGCTGGTTCCAAGGATATCTTACCTTTATAGGGTTAAAACTTGTCTCATGGTCATCTAAGAAGCAGCCATTTTTTCCTTACTTTCGCATCACCATCATCATCATCATCATCCCCACCATCTCCCACCTCCATCTCCATCTCCACAAAAATTTCAGTTTTTTGGTCATATTACACTCCCCACCTCATTTCCCTCATTTCATTGTGAGAGAGAGCGAGAGAGAGCTTGCATGCTATCTATTTTTGGCATGTTTTTGAGCTTTTGTTGCAGGAATTAGCTGTACCACCTTCTCCAGCAGCGTGCGCAGGTACGACAGACTCTGCACAGGTCCCGAGACGACGACCTCTGTCTGTCGCGATAGACAGAAAAACTTAATATTTTGTGAATGCGTGTTTGGCACGGTAACCTACACCATTAGGGCACTCTAAATCACTAGAAGTTTCTCAAAAATTTGCGTTTTTTCAGTCTATCGCGACAGACACCGTCTATCGCGATAGACACCGTCTATCGCGACAGACACCGTCTATCGCGACAGATACCGTCTATCGCGACAGACACCGTCTATCGCGACAGACCAAACCACGACAGACGACAGACACCGTCTATCGCGACAGACCCCGTCTATCGCGACAGACACCATCTATCGCGACAGAAAGAGCCCCACGACAGACCCCGTCTATCGCGACAGACACCATCTATCGCGACAGACAGAGCCCCACGACAGACCCCGTCTATCATGACAGACACCGTCTATCGCGACAGACCAAACCACGATAGACGACAGACAGCGTCTATCGCGACAGACACCGTCTATCGCGACAGACCAAACCACGACAGACGACAGACAGCGTCTATCGCGACAGACACCGTCTATCGCGACAGACACCGTCTATCGCGACAGACCAAACCACGACGGACGACAGACACCGTCTATCGCGACAGACCAAACCACGACAGACGACAGACAGCGTCTATCGCGACAGACACCGTCTATCGCGACAGACCAAACCACGACAGACGACAGACACCGTCTATCGCGACAGACACCGTCTATCGCGACAGACACCGTCTATCGCGACAGACACCGTCTATCGCGACAAACACCCTCTATCGCGATAGACAGATATTTTCGGCAAAAATTTAGGGGTAAATTTTTTGGAAATTTAGGCTAATGATGGGCTTATTTGCACTCTCAAATACTCACACACTCGCAAAGGCCTTAGAAAAAATGCATTAAAACTCCTGAAAGATTTGAGACCAACTCAGCTAGTTAAGTCCATGAAAAATTACTTTGATGGCACAAGAGACCCATACGATCATGTGGCAGAGTTTAGGCAAGTATTGAGAGCAGAACAAGTGGAGGACCTATTCACACAATATAATGCCTTTGGTCTAACCCTTAGGAACACAGCCCTTACGTGGTTCCAACCATTGAATGAGAGACAATTTAGGAGCATAGACCAACTCCTGGAGGCTTTCGTTATTAAATTCTCTAAGAGTGGCATAAGACATAATACCTCCTCATTGATTCACAGCTTCAAGCAAACCCCTCAAGAGACCGTGAGACTTGCAGGACGAAGATTTAGGCAATATCTTGAAAGATGCCCTATTACGGAGCTCCCCACACCAGCTAAGCAAGTGGCTTTATTCTTGGATGGATTGCTGAGTACAAAGTAAAGATCCTATGTGTACTTGAAGGACCCTAGGACCATAGAAGAGTGTGTACGCATGTGCATTGACATCGAGGATAACCTAGGGGAGGAGTTAGAGCTTTCCAAGATATACAAAGAGTCAGATAGTGCCTCTAGCCTCTCTTCCACGCAATCCACATCAATTGAGGAACTTGCAGAGAAAGTAGCTCAGAAATTAGGTGTCACTGGTAAACAGATCCCAAGGTTTGCCCCTGTGAAGAGATGCTACACTTGTGGTGGCGACCACATGGCGAATGTATGTCCCATTATGGCTCAACCCCAAGTAAATCCTAGTAGCCAGTACTGCACCATAGAACGAAGATACACAAATCACACAGCACAAGACTGCCCATACAATAAGCAAGCTGTTAGGCAAACCTACCCTCAGCCATACCCTCAACCAGGCAGATACCAGAACCAATACCCACCACAATAGTATGTGAGGCCTCAGCAAACCTACCAACCACAATACCAAGCCCAGCAAAGGCCTCAGCCTGTGTTAGCCCAACAACCTCCAGCTCCATCCAACGTGATCCCTGTAAAGTATACAGCTGCAGAAGAAAACTTGAATAGAGCTATAGTCCCCGTAACACCATTGCTTTCAGAAAGTGATCCCAGTGACCATAGCTTCGATTCTACACATGTTGATAGTCCCCAGGCATACTACATGCAGTCTCCTGAACATGGTGAGTCTTACTATAGCGAAGAGCCAAATGAACCTAGTTGGGAATCAGATTACACAAATGTCATGTATGCAAACCCCAACCCCAGACCCCAACCTAGGTAGATAAGAACCCCATTCCCTAGAGGACCATGCTACTGATGTCAGGGCGATCATCTCATTCGTGATTGTCCCTTGCCCCCACCTACACAATCCCAGTCAGTAACGATCCAAGGATATTGCCAAGAGTGTGGGAAAGAGCATCTCTTACGAGATTGCCCTAAAAATCCTAATAATATGCCAAAAATCACTCCTATTAACGTCATTGGGTTAGTAGTAGACTCCTCAGGGAGTGTGACCTCCACTGCACCAGTGCAGGTAGTAACTAGAGCTCAGGCATTGCAGCAAAACCAAGGGGTAGGCCAGGAAAAGAGCCCAGAAGTTAGTGAAACCGAGAGCATGACAAAAAAAAGAACTAGAGCTTGGAGAGATAGTCGTGAAAGAATGAAAAGGCAATGGGCAAAGAAGATGAGTGAACTAGAGGAAAGTCTACGAGAAACCAAGGCCAAAGTCATAGAGATCACATCTCAACCGCACTCTCACACACTCCCACCGCTACCATCCCCATCATCCTCCATCCCCCCACCCTCTAATACACCCAACGTAACCCACCCACCACCCCGAGCAGGATCAGTATTAGTTGATCCCACTCCTGAAGACATAGACATGATGCTTAAAGCATATCAGGCCAGAATCCAAGAAGGGCCAAATGTAACGGATCATGACAAGTGCTACCCTAGAGCTGACCTAGAGATAGAAAGAACCAAGCTTTGCGCGAAAATGGTCGCATTGGCTCACACTATGTTTGAAGCCAGTCGCCTTTTCAATTACTCGGGCTCAGCCAAGACACAATTACACTTGGATGGACTTCTAGAGAAGTTAGAGGGCATAATTGCAAGATCTCCCAAGGAAGAAAAAAATCAAGAAAGAGATAAAGCAAGCAAAAACATGACCCATCCCCCAGCGGAAGTTTATGTGCCCAATTCCACTGAACCAGACAACCCCCTTTCACTGGAAAGAATGGAGAATCTAATGGCACATTCACGAGAGGAACTCGCCCCTCAACACCATGACAAGGTCAGTGTAAGAGCAGGTCTTCCTACCCAGAAAGCCTATGTGCCTGAAGCTTATGTGCCTAACTCTACGGAGCCAGACACATCATCTTCTATGAATCGATTCACACCAGAATTCCTACGAGAGATTCAAGAGGACAAATGGGCTAAAGAAAGTGAAGTGCCTCCTCCCATTGAACTTGTGGATGATGCACATGACCCAATTCCCACAAGACATCCCATCCATTTACGAGGAGCAGGAGAGCACCTACTCTCAAGAACGACTAGACTTCGAGTCTAATTCTTTACAGGAATTACCCCACTTCACGGGCCCATGGGAAGCCAAGTCTACTTGTATGAGAACCCCCACAGTCATGGTAAGAAACGAAGATTCAGTCATACCTAGGAACACAGAGGTAGTGAAAAATACTAAAGTGGAGTGCAATCTCAAGTTAGAAGAGCTACTCAAGGTTAAACCTGAATTATGGAAACATGTAGCCAAACAAGTACCAGAGATAGCAAAACCTCGTTCAATACTCCACCCTCATGTGACCACAAATGATCCATGGTGCTCTAAGTTGTAAGGCCCCCATTATGAGGAGAAGCCATTATGAGAGCCCGGACATTTGTGGAACCCTAACTTCCAAGTTAGATGAGGTCTATGTGTGACCGTTGATGGTTATAGATGATCTTTGTGAGCCTAGCCGTCAGGTTAGGTAGGGCATAAACTTCCAAGCCATTGGGTTATCATTTAAGGTGAAAATAAAGGCCCTATGGCGTCGCGCGGTTTCCCCATAGAACCTTAATGGGGGGAGTGCAGAGGGGGGCTTGCCCCCTTCTACGGGGTCCGGGGGGCCTATCCCCCCGGCCCGTAGGGCCGAGACGGTAGGACTTCTGGTCGTGGAGATATTGTCGGATCATATATTTTACCGACTAATTTGTATCTCCCGACTACGTTTATCTATACCGAACCGCCTTGTAAAAGCTATATAAGCACAGCCCAGGTTGAGCTTTATATAGCATTGCGCACTAGTAAGCCCTTCATCTAGAGTCTGTCTAGATCGCCATCTAAGCTCCACAGTGGGAGCGCACGGGTGGACAGCACCATCATTGTAACTGCATTATGCTTTGCAATCTGAGAATTTGAGTTCTCTACCTCTCAGTCTGCGTCTATCTTTGTCTGCGTTTTTCTCTCAACTCTGTCTACAGGTCTATTCCGCTGTGCTGTTATTTTCTTACATGGTATCAGAGCTCAGGAGGCTCTGAGTGGTGCAGAAGCAGAAACGCAGAGGTTGCAGAGTTCTGAACAACAAAAGAGAGAAGATGTCAAGTGGTGCGTCATCATCTACGACTGGGGGCCAAGGTGGTTCATCAATAGGAGTAGGTGGCGCACAAGCAGGAGCATCAATGATGCCGATCATCCCAACATTGCGGATACGGCCACCAGCCTTCACAGAAGGTAAACTTGATGGTACGAACTACACCCTGTGGAAGTTCAAAATCACTTCTATTCTTGATTCATATGAGCTTTTGGAGACTGTTCTTGGGACTGATCATGAGCCCCAAGAAAGACCTGATCCAAATACTCCTGGTCGAATGATTCCTCCTGATGCTGATCTTCTACGTGCTTGGAAACATAGAAATGCAGATGCACTCTGTGCTCTTGTTACAAGTACTTCTGATAGTGTTCTGACTCTCATTCAGCATACTACGAAGGCATGTGAAGCATGGAACATATTGAGAAATCAATATGAAACTCGTAATCAGACACGGATTCAGAACTTGGAGAATCGGCTTGCAGCAGAACGGTTTGCTGATGGGGAGACTGCAGAGGTGTTTATCACTCGCATAAAGAATCTACGAGATCAAATGGCGGGAGTAGGTGTTCAAAAGTCAAGTGAAGAGCTAGCTCGACGTTGTCTTCGAATTTGTCCACCTAAGTTTGATGGTCTGGTAACTGCTCTTAACACTCAAATCAGACCTCAACCACTAACTTTTGAAGAATTCAGTGCCTTACTCATGGAGGAGGAGTTGCGGCTCAAGGCAAGGAGTGGTGGTAGCAAAGGAGATGCTGCATTCACAGCAAATGCCAAAGGAGGCAAAACAGACTCTTCAAAAGATGGAGACAAAAAGAAGAACGACAAAAAGAAGTTCAAGGGAGAGTGTTTCCACTGCAAGAAGAAGGGACACAGAATCCAAGACTGTCGCATCAAGAAGGCAGAAGAGAAGAGTGGCTCTTCAAAAGGTGGCAAGGGCAAGGAGTCTGCCAACACAGCAGAAACAGAGCTTGAGTTATTTGTTACGATAGAGGAGGTGTGCTCCTCGGCTGAAGATTCAGGAACAGATGACTCATGGGTGTTGGACAGCGGTGCATCTCATCACATGACGAGTAGAAAATACCTTTACAGTTCCTTACAGCCTCTAAAGGAACCCATCACAGTAAAGGTAGGAAACAATGCAAGATGTCCTGTAGAGGGCGAAGGTACGGTTTCTTTCATTAACTCTAATGGCGATATCAGAAAGCTTTCAAATGTGCTATATGTTCCACAAATAAAACGAAATCTACTTTCAGTAGCTTCTATAACTGATCAAGGTCATCAGGTATCTTTCAGTAAGACAGGAGCTAAGATTATGGACGGTAACAACAACATTGTTGGGACTGGCATAAGGAGGAACAACCTATATGAGTTGTGTGCTCTTACAGCCACTACAAATGTGGGCACAAGTAAGCTATGGCATGAGAGATTCGGCCACATTGGATACCCTGTACTGAAGGAGATGCATCGTAGAGGTATGGTTGCACACCTACCATCGATTGCAGAAATGAAGGAACCATGTGAAGCTTGCATGATGGGCAAGCAACAGAGGAAGGCATTTCCACAAGAAATCAAGAACAGGGCAAGCTATCCTCTAGAGTTGGTGCATGCTGACTTGTGCGGAAAAATGCCTACACAGGCCTTGGGCGGATCTTCCTACTTCATGTTACTTGTCGACGACTATAGCAGGAAGATGTGGGTGTACTTCCTTCGAGATAAGGCTCAAGCTTTTGGTAAGTTTAAAGAATGGCTTCAGCTTGTTGAAATTGAAACAGGGAAGAAGATGAAGAAATTCAGGACAGACGGTGGTGGTGAGTTCACATCAATAGAGTTTGAAGATTTCTGCAAGAGTAAGGGAATCAAGCATCAACTCACAGTGGCACATAGTCCTCAACAGAACGGTGTTGCAGAACGCCGGAACCGAACCATCATGGAGATGGCAAGGTGCATGTTGAAAGGAAAGGGTTTGCCTAATCAGTTTTGGGCAGAGGCTGTCAACACTGCTGTCTACATCTTGAATCGAAGCTACACCAAGGCACTTGATGGAAAGACTCCACAAGAAGCCTACACGGGTAAAAATCCTTCTGTTTCCCATTTCAAAGTATTTGGAAGTGAATGTTATGTACATGTTCCAGATAGGGAGAGAAACAAGCTTCAACCAAAAAGCATCAAATGTATCTTCCTGGGGTACAGTGAAGATAAGAAGGCTTATAAGCTTTATGACCCTGAGGCTAAGAAGATCATGGCGAGTCGTGATGTGGTGTTCAAGGAGGAGCAGCCACATGCAGTGGAGGAGGATAAGAGAGCTTCCACTTTATCATCAGGCGAAGGGGCAATCCACTATGAACCTGGCCCAAGAGCTATCCCTTCTACACAAGAGAAGGAAGCATCATCTTCAGATGATGAGTCTAAAAGTCACCAACCTGCCGACACCCAAGTGGAAAAGCCATTGCCACGTTGGGTGAGGCAGCTCTATGATTCTGCAAACCCCATCCCACAGTCACTAGAACAGGTTGCAGATGGACCGAGGCGATCACAGAGAATAGAGGAACAGAGACGGGCAAGCACCCATATTGTAAACACAGCCTTGATGGTTGATCTCATTCAAGAAGAAGCGAAGGAACCAAGCAATGTGGAAGAGGCACTCCATGATCCGAATTGGAGGGCTGCCATGCAAACAGAATACAACAATATCATGAAGAATGGAACTTGGGAGCTAGTGGATCGACCCCCTAAGCGTAAAGTCATTGGCACCAAGTGGGTTTGGAAGCTAAAGTACAAGGCTGATGGTACTCTAGAAAAATATAAAGCAAGACTTGTTGCACAGGGCTACTCACAAGTTGAAGGCATTGACTTTTGTGAATCATTTGCCCCAACTGCAAGAATGACTACTATCCGAGTAGTACCAGCTGTGGCTGCACATAAGCGTTGGCCAGTCTATCACATGGATGTTAAATCAGCGTTCCTGAATGGAGACCTCAAGGAGGAGGTATATGTGTCTCAGCCACCAGGGTTTGAGGCTCCCCATTCACAGAACAAGGTATGTAAGCTGAAGAAGGCATTATATGGGCTAAAACAAGCCCCTAGAGCATGGTACCAACGGATAGATAAGTATCTCTTGAATCTAGGGTTCAAAAGATGTGCTTCTGATGCTAACTTGTATGTTCTAAAGAAAGGAGGGAAGACAATTGTGCTTGTACTCTATGTAGATGACCTTGTGATTACAGGAAATGATGATGCTCTTCTTCAACAAACAAAAGATGCCCTGAGTTCAGAATTTGAAATGACAGACTTGGGCTTAATGCATTATTGCTTAGGTCTTGAAGTTTGGCAGGAACCAGGGAAGATTTTCATCTCTCAACAAAAGTATGCAAGGCAGATATTGAAGGCATTCGACATGGAGGATTGCAAGGAAATTTCTACACCCATGGAGGTCAACACAAAATTATCTATTGAAGATACTTCACCTCCAGTGGATATTGGAAGATACAGGAAATTAGTTGGAAGTCTCATCTACTTGTGCAATAGCAGACCAGACATCTCTTATGTTGTTGGAGTAGTAAGCAGGTTCTCTAATAAACCTTGCCAAACTCATTGGAAGGCAAGCATGCGGATACTCAGGTATGTGAAAGGAACCACTGATTATGGTATTCTTTATGAAGAAGGATCATCTCTTGCCGGATACTGTGACTCAGATTGGGCAGGAGATATTGATACCAGAAAATCAGTTTCTAGATATTGCTCCCCCCACGATCCCACCTCCTCCCATTCCCCCTCCACCAATTTCACCCACACACACGACTTCAATAGACACATCATTCACTCTTCCCCTTCCCCAATTCCCTTCCCATGCATCTTCCACTGTAAACACCACCCACTCATCTATAGGAAATGCATTGGACACCATGCTAGCTTGTATATCAAACTTAAGGACAGATTACAATCAGCTCCAGCAACAGAATGAACGCCTGCACGAGCACTCAGAGACACTACAGCACCGCCTTGCTGCACTAGAGGAGGAAAATGCTCGCCTCCACACACAATTCCAAACTCTCCAAGAGGCTCATGGCATATTGGAGGTACAGTTACAGAACACAGATCAGGAAGCGATACAGGTAGTAGAAGGTCACCTACGGACACAGCTGGAACGGAATTCAAAGCTTCAGCGAAATATGGCCCTACTCAAGCGACATCTTGCGGCCGCTCAGGAAGAGAATCGACGTCTGCAAGTACAAAATCAAGAGAACCTAGAAGCAGCTATTGAAAGCACACCTGAGGCACCCATCAGCCCATCAAAGTTTCAAGCAGTGACCCCCGATAATATCAAGATCATATTGGAAGACTATGCCATGCTGCTGGAAGCACATGACCAGCTATCAGAGGAACTGGGACAACTGAAGCAGAAACACCAAAAAGAAACAATAGCAGCCTCTCCAACCACCCCCTCCGCGGCTTCACTTCTCACAGACTCAGAAGCCTTAAAAGATCTCCAGAAACAGGTCACCGAGCTGCAAGCACGTCTACTACAATATGAGAGACCACCTTCCCCTCCAGAGGCTCCCACTGACGAAGAAGTAGTACAAATTCCAGTGGAACAGACATTTGAAGAAGATTACGATCCACAACCCTTCCCAGGAAGCCAACAAACGGAAGAAGCTCAGGACACATTCGAGGCACCACGGCCTCCATGGCTACGTCAAGTGGAGGAAATCGGGAGTTCTCACGAAGATCGCACAATAATGCAAAATCAGGCCATGAGGGTCATAGAGGAAACTGTGCTACAATCTGCTTATTTCAAAAACCTCTCATCGAGACGCCTTATCCTCTCATCCGAACTCCAATACAGGCCTTATTATATTATCTTGGCTGATTATAATGCAGAAATACAGAGAGTCACGGGTCAGATTCCTACCTTTGCTACCCAATTTCAACCCGAAGACCTTCCTCCAGAGGCGCAAAAAGGCAAAATTCGTCAACCCACCTGGCGTCAGAAACTTCTAGAGACATATCCAGCAATGCTACGCACATGGAACAATGCGCCTTTACATCTCCTATATAATCCATGCTACGGTCCAGTTCCATGCCGCAGGTCTTGGAAGGCATTCAATATCAAAGTGCAGAACAACGCGCAATGCAAGGAATGGCTGAACTACCCATACATTGCGCCACCACAGGGACCACCGTCGGTAGCATACATGATGGGAACAATTCGCCATTGGATGCCGCGATTGAAGCCCATGCCAGATGTAGCAGCTCAAATGATGCTTAAAATTTTAGATATGATGCAGGTCGTCCTGAAAACTTTTAGAAATGCAGCCGCACCACAGATACGCCTCCCGGGGTTTAGCAATGGAAATTATGATTTGGTGTATGACATGAGTACCACCCCCAGTATTCGTGTGGCTTACGCCTGGCATGCACGCATCAAATATCTCCCTGCATGTTACAAACAGACCTTCGAAGAAATGTTCAGATCAGGGTTCTGGGAGTATCACTCGGAGATCTTTGCACCGATGCCAACACACCTGCTCCATCTCTTTGCTTGTGAACAAGCAATGTACTCTGAGTACTACACCACCCCGCAACCAGAGGCCCCTGGCGCAATAAATTGGGACGCATTGGAAGCTGATCTGGCAAGAGGCTTAAGGATAGGAGAACAGGAACTTGCCACCAATGTCATCCAATACTATATCGACCACCCGATAGAACAGAGGTCTGTCAGGGGCGACAGACGCTAGGAAGGGGGGAGTGTTGGCATACAAGTCAGATGAAGAGCATACTAGCGCAACGGAGGAGTCATGTACAATACGGCAACAAGGCCCAATCATTTTTTCCCATGGACCATTCACAACTCAAGTGATTTTAATCACTACACAAACATTGTAAATTCCGTTTTTGGTAGAATAGACTCCATCTTGTGCAAGCCGAGGAGTCCTCGAGCTTGAGGAGTATTAGAACTAGCTACATATCAATTTTCATAATTTTTAGACTCTGTTTGAGCCCTCAAATAGGCTCTAGAACCTAATTTTTAACTAGGCCGGACACTAGGTCTGGACAAGACCAAAGCTAGTTAGAAAACTATAAAAAGAGCTAGAGAGCCCATTTTTGGGGTTAGATTGTTTGTGAATTGAGCTTATGTAAGAGACTTTTTGACTAATGCAAAGAACTCCATTGTTCCTCTCCTTGTTCTTGCCTTGTGTGCGCGTGTGTGTGTATGTGTGTGCATGCTTGTGTGCTTTTCACTCACACACTTGTGCCTTCACTTGCTCATAGTCTTCATACTAGTCCTCACGTCTCCACGGATTGACAATTATGAGGTGGATCTTCTCACGTTGGTACTCACCATTGTGCTAGAGTGACACAAGCTAAAAGGGCCCATCACATATCCCTAGAGTTCATTTGGCTGGTGTAATGCAAAGCTTTTGCAGCACCACTTCATCTTCATCAAGTACAAATCCATCTTCACATTTGGTTGTGTAACCTTGATAGGTGATTGTAAGATAACTATTACCTTCTTCACCTTTTCTCATGTCTCCTATTTTGTCTAGAGATATCTCTGGGACTTTGTGCTTAGATCCTCGTTTTGATGTATCGGAACCAAGTTCTGGAACTTGATTTGGCACATGTTTCCATAACTCAGGTTTTACTTTGAGCAGCCCTTCTAAAGTGAGATGACACCGTATCATAGTGTTCTTCACAACTTCAGTGTTTCTAGGAACCACAAAGTCTTCATTTCTTATCAGTATCGTGGAAGCTCTGATATGAAGAGATTTAGATTCCCATGGGCCTATGAATTGTGGCAACTCTTGTAAAGAATTATATTCAAAATCTAATCTTTCCACTTCTTCTTGCTCTACTTGGTCTCCGTAAATAGATGGAATGTCTTGGGGAATTTGATCATGAAGATCATCAATTTCAGGAATAGGAGGGGGATTACCCTTCTCCTTGGCCCATTTCTCTTCTTGTATTTCCCGCATGAACTCTTGAGAGAACTGTTCAATTGAAAGAGGTGTTTCACCATCCATGGAATCACAAGCATAAACTTTCATTGGTGGTGAGATTTCTCTTTAAAAAATGCGTTGAGCCTATGGAGGTAAAGAAACATGTGGTTTTTTTACCAACTGCTCTAATCAAATAAGCCTTGGAAATGCAAACCTAGTTTGATAAAATTTGTCTGATTGAACAATTGATTAGCCTCGAGCATCGCTTGAGTTATCTCTACCATTTTCATACAAATTTTTGCCCGTTCAATCTCTCAATCTCCTCTAGGGTAACTCTTGTCTAGGTTTGCAATTTTTGGCCCTTCTTGAAGTCAAGCTTGGTAGGCTTTGAACATCATGTCTAAGCCTTCTAGGGTTGGATCTTCAAGAAGAGAACCTGGCTGTGGGCTATTCACAATGAGTAGTGGGGTGTGAGGAAGTGGAGTGGATGGAGTTTCAGCATGCGAGGGGTTTTGAGATGCAATGTCTTCTATTTTGGTTTTTGCATCTTTTAGGCCTTCTTCTAATTCAGATAACTTTCTAGCCTACTTATGATTGGCTTTCTCCCTGGTATCCTTCTATGTTCTTGTTTTCCTCTTACTAGGATCTCCTGATTCACTTGACTCTAATTTTTCAGCTAGTTTGGCCTATCTTAAGGCTTGTGCCCTAGTGACTACCTCTATAGGGGCCACATTTATGCTACTTGAGCTTGAATCAACTACTAAGCCTACCACATTAATGGGTGTAACCTTGGGCACACTAGAGGGGTTCCTTGGAAAATCTCTCAAGAGTTTTTTGTCACACTCAAGACAAAAGCCTTGTATTGTTTGGTACTTGTCAGAATCCTTATACAGTTTGAACAATTCCAATGCCTTACTCAAGTTGTCCTCTATGTCAATACACATTCTCAAGCATTGATCTAGTGTGATTGGCTCCTTGAGATATACATATGATCTACGTTTTCTACTTAGAAGTCCATCTAAAAACAAGGAAACTTGATTTGCTTGTGTAGGTAATTCACGTGTGGGACATATCTCCACCTATTGATTAAATCTCCTTCCAGCTAGCTAAACTATTTATTGGGGTGTCTGCTTGAAGTTGTGGATCAAGGATGACGTGTTATGCATGATACCACTATTGGAAAACTCTACTGTGAAAGATTCTCACAATTGACCTATATTTCAATAATTAGGACGATTTAGGGGTTGAAACCAAGCTAAGGCAATACCCTTCAGGGTCAAACCAAATGCCTCAAACTGGCTGAATAAGTCCTCAACATGTTCAATTCTTAACACTTGTTTGAATTTGACCACATGATCATAAGGATCTCATGACCCATCAAAGTAGTTTTTCATTGTCTTGACCACTTGAGAGGGTCTAAGGGTTCTTGGGTACTCTTGTGGTCTAGGCAATGGAAAATCATGTTCATCCCTTTGATGCCTATGTGTTCTATGTCTCTCTCTTTCAGGTCTTTCACTTTCAATTCCCGACCTATCTCTTCCCATAGTATGTGCAAAACTTACCTCATGTCTCTTTCTCTTGTTTTTCCTCGTTGTGCTTCATGAGCTTGGGATGATCGTGCTCCTTGGAGGCCGTGGGAAACATTTGATCTTGGTGGAGGGAAAATCAATTCACCTTGCCAAGTGTATGCATGTGTGCCATGCTCTATTACCATGAATATGCTCTCCGATGTGTTGTATAAATAGACCACTTTTCCAAGGGTATCATAATCTTTAAATTCATATATCATCACATTTTCTACTCAGTTAGGTTGATCAGTCTTAAACCTACAAAAATCTTCATATGTCTCCCTATTCCAGAACAATTATACGCTTTTGTTATCCTAGGGAATACATTCTGGTGTGAGTATTCTGGTTAAGATGGATTTTCCTCGAGGAGTCTTCGGTTCTTATCCTAGGCCTCCTTGCTGTAGGTCTCCTATCTCATTCTTGGCAATGACATTTCCAAACTCGACAAATTGTTTGGTAAGCTGGTAACCACATAGATGGTTCCTTGCCTATCAATATAAGAACCATCTTCAAACTTAACCACTAGGTATTCAAGTCCGAATGGTTGATCTGGATTTTTTAGTTGGACAAATGATCACCTCAGACCATCCTCATAGATGTGTGCACCTAGTCAGTTTATCCTAATATACTCCAATTGTGTCTTATAGGGACCTTCTGATGTCTGTAAATAGGTAGTGCTTGAGCTACGTGCAGGTCTCACCATGCTAAAAGGAGTTTTTGAATCACTTGTTTCCGAACCTAGCACTTAGGGACAACCACTAAGTTGTTGAGCCCACAACCTAGTTGTATGATTGACACTAGCTTCAGACGATCTGATGCTTTGTCTATCCCCATCTAGGTGTCTACCTGACCTAAGGTTCATAAGCCTTGTCTACTAGTATCAATTTTTCCAAGTACAACTATGTTGCAATGTTCTTTTGAATGAGTTACTTGTTCTTTTATAGGTTTCTCTCATATAATCTTAGCTTGAACCTGAGAAATTAGGGTTTTATTTGACTTATGTCGTGCTTATCATCACCCTAATTAATCAAGACCACTATTCATATTTATCCTAATCTAAGAATTGACTCAAGGGGTTAAAAATGATTCCAACCTCAAGTTGCTTCTCCCTTGATCGCACTTGAATGCTCCGGATTCGTGTTCCCAAACTTTCAATGCGCCTACCACCTTGCTTTGAATCCCTTGACTGGCTCTCAATGGACCTATAAAAGTTCGAAGTTTAGATCAAGCTTAAAGTTCAATTTGTTTGATAGATAGTTTGATTCAAGTACTTTTAGAGGCTCTTTTTCCACCTTTGTATTCCTCAAAATCCTTTGGAGCTCCCTTCGCTTCCCAATCCCACCTGAAGGTCAACGTCAAGTCGCTCTATTTGAAATCAACACTTTCCAATGCACTCTAGAGCTCAAAATTTGGATTTTGGATGAAAATGTTATGTCAAATCAAGCTCTTAATTTCTCAAACTTAGAAATCCAAAGAATCATGAATTTCTCAAACTTAAAGAGCCAAAGAATCATGATTTTTGCAAACTTTGATAGCCAAAGAATCATGATTTTCTCAAATGTTCCCTTGCAAAAAGTTACGATTTTTTGAGTGATTTTAGGTGGGAACTAGAGAATTGTGAAATTCAAAAAAATTTGAAATTTCCAAAAAGTGGGAATTTCAAAATCAAACACCAAGGCCTACTCTTCATGTAGAAGGTCGTGGAAAGCTCAGAAACTCACAAACAAAAACACTTTACCTCTCTATCTCTCTCTCGCATAGCCACAAATGAAAAATAAGGTGAAAATAGTGCCTATATGATAAAAAAACGAAACATTTTTTGAAGATGAAGGTGGGAGAAGATGGTGATGATGATGATGAAGATGAAGATGGAAAATCAGAAACTTAGCAGAAAATGACTACCTTTTACCTTCCAACATCACAAATCTATGATCTTACCATCACAACACTTATCCTCAAGCAACACTCCTCGACAATGGCACCAAAATTTGGTGTAGCTCAAGTGTGAGTACCACCTCCTTTACTTGTCAATCCACAGAGATGTGAGGAGGATATGAAGATCGTGAGCTATAGTGGTGGGAAAATGTGAGTGACAAGCTCACACATGCACATAAGGCCAGATCAAAGAGAGGAACAATGGACAGCTTCAATTCCACAAGAACTCTCTTACAAAAGCTTCAATCTCGACTAAGCCAACTCTCTAACAAGCTACTAAGAAGATAACCTAAAAAATGAGCTCTTTAGCTCTTTTTATAGTTTCTTGACTAGTTTTGGCCCTGTCTAAACCTAGTGTTCGACCTACTTAAAAATTAGGTTCCAGAGCTTATTTGGGGACTCAAACGATATCTAAAAATTATGAAAATTGGTGGGTAGATGCTTCTAATACTCATGAAGCTCGAGGACTCCTCGACTTGAATAAGATGGAGTTGAAGAAATGTGAAAATTAATGGTATCTACAAAAATTTTTAGTGATCAAAATCACTATTTTCATAGGAATTTCTTCTGAAAATTTGACATATACTTCTTGGAGCTCCCTACATGCTCCCTCTTCTTGTGTGTCCACGTCTATGAAGCGTTCCTTTGCCTTGTGCTTGACCTTGAGTGTCAACAAATCTGAGCATAAGACACTATTATTTTAAAGAGGAACTACTAGATTATAGCTATGCTCCAAAGGTTTTCATAGAGGTGTTCAACACATTTGTAAACAATACGTAGAGACGAAGTTCAGGTAAGAAATTATGTTTATTCTAGAGTATATGAAGGTTGAAAGTTTAGAATGATGTTTTTTAATGCATATGGTAGATTATAATTAGTTGGAGGAGAAGATGGAGTTAACATTGACATATCGGAATAGTGGCATTCTGCTAACATATCAGAATTCACTTTTCATCTAAAGTCAAATGTTTGTCAGTTTCTCCATACAATTCTATTAGCCAATGTGATTTGAAATTACTTTTGCCAAGAGGGAAAATACTTCTAATTTTTTTTTTGCACCTTTTAGTTTTAGAGGAACATAAAGACATTTAAATTTGTATCATAATCAAACATCTACGTCGAAGGGGAAGTTCTCTTGCAATTTTATATGGTAATGGTGTCCCTCTAAGGACACTTCTTGCAAACATACATCTATCTACATTAAAGATAGTGTAGTCCTACTATGTTGAATGGTAGTAGTGTTCCTCTAGAACCACGTCTCATGGTGTTCTTATGACTTTAAAAGTTCCTTGTCCAAGGATACCTACATCATGACGTTTCCACACTCCAATAGTGATGGCATTCAATGTGCAAGGTTAATTTCTTAACTTGTATATTTTCCTACTTTAAATATGTATGCATGCATGCATAAAGATTTGCATCAATGAATAACGCTTCTAATTCATTAGTGAGAGCACAAAAAAAAAAACTTAAGGGGAAGGAAATATTATAACGTAAGCTGGATAAAGCACCGGTTATGGTGCACTATGCAGGTGAGACACATCTAATCATAAAAGGGGTCAAGGGCCATAAGTATGGTTATGTGGTTGGGACGAAGAACTCATTTTTTTTATCTTAGTGGTAATGAGGTTTGAGGCATAGAAGACATGATATTATGTATGTATGTGTATATGCACATATATAGATATGTGTGTATGCATACATGTATGTGTGCATATGTATGTATGTATGCATGTATGTATGTATGTGTATGTATGCATGTATGTATGTAAGTATGTATGTATATATGTATGTATATATGTATGTATGTATGTATATATGTATGTATGTATGTATGTATGCATGTATGTATGTATGTATGTCCATATGTATGTATGTACATATGTATGTATGTATGTATGTATGCATGTATGTATGTATGTATGTCCATATGTATGTATGTACATATGTATTGTTGAGGTTATTGTACTCTATAATCATCAGTAGCTTAGTAACCTTCTGAAACTGAAAATTCACTTTACAAAAAACTTCATGTTTCTTCAAGCTTTAATTCTGAACTGAATTACTTCAAACTTTACAATACTGTGTTTGCTTACAGTTAAATAATCTTTTCGTCACTTAACTGTGCCAAAACTGTGTTTTCAACTCACCAAAAATTTCATCGAAACTTCACCGGATTGTTACCAAAATCTCACCATAATCTTACCGGAATCTTACCGGAATCAACTACAACTCTGTTTGTAATTACTTCAAATGTTTGTAATTGAAGTAAGGAAGTAATACCTGAGCTTCCTTCACTGAATGAACTCTTTCTGAAGTTTGAGAAAAAACTTCACCAGTTCTGGATGTCTTTTACGATCAGACTTTGTACTGCATACATGTCCCGTTTCATAGAAATCTTTTGATCAACTTATAGTTGAGATTACTGGCTTCAAGATGAGCTATCTCTCATGAAAAACTTTACACTATGTTACGAGATCTAACTTGTAGCTCTACCGGAAAATGTTTATGGAGAAATCTGTAACTATTAATTAACTTTCACAGTAACATGAAATTACTCAGATTTCTTCACATATGAAGAATGCACTCAAACTTCCACATGAACATGTGTTTTCTATTAGAGAAGATGTGTACAAAATAGCTTGGCCTCACTTTGCTCATAGCTATGGAAAACTCTCCTACTCTGAGTAGTTATTCCTTACCATCTCTCTCAGATGAATACCCGACAGTTCAGGTTCTATTATTCATCTCTATATATGCAATCTCTGGCGTCTTCTATATCACTATTCTATTCTGGTTCTACTCTCACCGGTTCTACTTTCATCAATTCTATGTGCAGTACTACGGCAGCTCTTCTGCTCTCTTTATATACATTTTGTTTCGAGATTCAAAACTCGTAATTCTGGAAGTTTCTACACTGTATATTACAGTCGTGAATTTGTCCCTTCACTAAGGCTTGATTTTCTTAATGCTTTATTTCTGCTTCTCTTTGTCTTTCTTCATCTTTATGTCTGTATTTCAAATTTGTGAGTGATTCTTCAACAGCTCCCCCTCAATCACTAATTTGCATTCTCTGATCTTTCATATATTCTTCTTTTCTTTTATAGCTGCCATTTTTTTGAACCTGCTTATCTTTACTCCATCCAAGCTCTTTGTCAGAATATCTGCTATCTGATCTTTAGTAGGAGTGAATACTATTTCAATCTCCTTCTCCATTACCTTTTCCGTCAAGAAATGATATTGAATTTCTATATTTTTTGTTCTTGCATGAAATACTGGATTTGCTGCAAGATACAACGAGCTCATATTATCTCCATGTATGACAGGTATACCTTGATCAATACCCATGCTTTTGAACAAGGTCTGCATCCATATCACTTCTTTAGCTGCTTCCACAAGTCCTTTATATTCTGCTTCTATTGACGATAAAGCCACTGTGTGTTTCTTCTTTGAACACTAGCTTACAAGCTTATCTCCTAGGTATATCATATACCCATGTGTTGACCTTCTGTCATCTTGACTTCCTGCCCAGTCTGAGTCACTGTATGCTCTCAGCTTTATATCTGACGTAAAAGGATAATATAATCCTTCCTTTATAGTTCTTTTGATATATCTAAGAACTCTTTGTCCTGCAACCCAATGTTGATCCTTTGGACAATGCATGAATTGTGAGAGAACTCCCACTGCATAACTAAGATCTGGTCTTGTTAGCATAGCATAAATCAAGCTTCCCACTAACGACTGATACTTCCTCATATCTTTAAACTCTGCACCACCATATTTGCTGAGTTTATGATTTACTTCAAGCGGTGTTGAAGCTTCTCTGCAATTCTCCATGTTGAACTTCTTCAGTAAGTTTAGGAGATACCTTTCTTGTGAAACATATACACCATGATCTGTATATGTAACTTCCATTCCAAGAAAGTATGATAACTTTCCTAGATCACTGATCTTGAATTCTCTTTCAAGTAATATCTTTACCTCATTGATTCCTTCATCTGAGGTTCCTGTGATTATTATGTCATCTACATAAATACAAATGTAGATCATACCTTCATCTGTTCTCTTAATGAGTAGACTTGCATCAGCCTTTGAGCTTTGGTATCCAAGTTCATTGAGATACTTCACAAGCCTGTAATTCCAAGCTCTTGAAGCTTGCTTCAATCCATAGAGAGCTCTTCTTAATCTGCAAACATGGTTTGGGTAACTAGAACTTACAAACCCTTTAGGTTGTTCCATGTAAACTTCATCTGATATATATCCATTCAGAAATGCATTCTTTATATCCAGCTGATTTAGTTTCCATCATTTTGATGCTCCTATAGCAATCAATGTTCTTATGGTTGACATCTTTGCCACCGGACTAAACGTCTCATCATAATCTATGCCATGTGTCTGAGCATAGCCTTTGACCACCAGTCTAGCTTTGTATCTGGCTATCCTTCCATCTGCAAGTTTCTTAACTTTGTAAACCCATTTATTTCCAATCACTTTCTTACCATTTGGTTTTGGAACAAGATCCCAAGTCTTGTTTTCTTCCAACGCATTGAATTCCTCCTTCATTGCTTCTTCCCATTGTTTCTTACCTTTTGCTTCACTGTAATTCTGAGGTTCTTCATCTTCCTTTACTAAGTAAGCATAATTTTTTCTGAGTCAAATAAGAAGTGTCATAGGAATACCTTGTTGGTTGTTTCCTTACTCTGTTTGACCTTCTTAGCTCATATTCTTCATGTGTATCTGAATACACATCTTCATCAAATCTTGGTCCATCTTCGTTTCTCATACCTGATCCGATCCTGGACGTACTTGCCTGTATATGATCTTCATCTCCATTCACCTGCATATGTGATTTACCTTTTTCATTTCTTCTTATCTCTTCTTCAAGTGTTTCAACACTATGCTCTTTATCTGTATACCAGCTTTTTCCTTCATCAAATGTCACATCTCTGGAAACAATAAACTATTTGGTTAGAGAACTCCATAACCTATAACCCATCTGCTTTTCATCACATCCAATGAACACGTATTTTTCAGCTTTTCGTTCAAGCTTATGTCTGAGTTGTGATGGTACATAAGCATAGGCGACTGATCCAAACACTTTACAATGATCAAGTGTTGGTTTCTTGCCCCACCAAGCTTCATAAGGGGTCATCCCATTTAAAGTTGTACATGGTAATCTATTTACCAGATATGTGGCTGTATTTACAGCCTCGGCCCAAAGATAGTTTGGACAATTTTTCTCCTTTAGCATTGCTCTTGCAAACTCAACTAAAGTTCGGTTTCTTCTTTCTACTACTCCATTTTGTTGCGGTGTATACCTGCAAGTTATTTCGCTTTTGATACCTGCATTCCACAGATAATCATTGAACTCTCGAGAAAAATATTCTCCTCCTCCATCAGACCTTAGTCTTTTAAGTTTCTGTCCTATAAGTCTTTTAGCATATGCATGAAAATGCCTGAAAGCTTCAAATACTTCTGACTTCTCTTTCAAAACATAAAGAGTTATCCATCTTGTTGCATCATCAATAAAAAGAACGTAATACCTCGATCTGCTGATAGATCCTTCTTTTGTCGGTCCCCATATATCTGTATGTATGAGCTCTAGCACAGCATCGTGTTTGTAACCATTTTTCTGAAATGGTAACCTGTGGGCTTTTCCCATCTGACAGGCTTCACACTTGTGAATCATATGTTGATTCTTCATATTTGGTAATCCTCTCACGGATTGTTTCTCCACCATAGTTTTGATTCCTGTTTCATTAAAATGCCCTAACCTCTTATGCCAGAGGTCTAACTCTGTAAATACCTCATCACCATGTGTGATCAAGGCTTCACCAACATTCCCTTGTACTTTAAGAGTAAAAAGTCTACCTTCCTTTTTACCATGGATAATTTGATTGTATCCATTCTCTGGATCTTCAACAAATACTTCTTCATTTGTAAACCTGACTTCAAAACCTTTTTCTACTATTTGTCCCACGCTGATCAGATTCTTTGGGATTGTTGGAACAAACAAAACATTTGTTAGTAGGTAAGCTCCATTCTTACACTTTACTTTTCCAATTGACCTTACATTATGTTTTGTGTTATCACCTGTTTGTACTGTATGATTTGAAATACCTCCTTGAAGTTCTGATAACAATTCTATATTTCCTGAAAAATGATTTGAACAACCAGAGTCACTATAGAATACCTTGAGGTCTTCATTCTCTGACATACTTATTGAGTTCATCATCAATGTTGTATGACTGTCATTCTGTGTATCATTCACATAGTTGTAGTAGGTAATGTTGTGAGACTGATTCTGTCCCCAACTTCTTGCTCCACCTCTACCATATCTGCCTCTTTGGCTTTGTCTTCCTCTTTGATATCTTCCACTTCTGCCTCTACTGTTATTGTTCTGATTCTGACTTGATCCTTGAGAATTATGCCAGACTTCTTCCTCTTGCAAAATTTGCTTGAGTAGACATCTCTTCTTCATCTTTTTCTTTACCTTTATCACCTTTCTTCTTATTCTTTGCATACATAGCCGAACTATGTCCTTTATCACCCAGGTAGGATCTCATAGAACAGTGCCTGAAATACCATTAGATAAGATAGGAGACATGAGTGAAGGAGAAGAAGGAAACACCTATCTCCCCATCACTCATCAGGGCTACACAACCAAGGCCATTTTGGACTCAAGTGCAGGAGTTGCAATTGCTACCACTTCCCTATGGAAGCATTGGGGCAAACTAGCACTCAGGCCAACGAGAATGAAACTGCATATGGCTGACGGTCACATAGAAAGACCCTTAGGATTGCTAGAGGGGATAACTCTCACTACTTGTGGTGTAGAGTTTGAGCACACATTTTCTATCTGTGACTTTAGCAAAAATCAAGCCTATGAGATGATTTTGGGGAGACCATTTATGCGGTAGTTGCAAGTGGTACAGGATTGGGGAACCAATTCCTTGTATTTGCAACACTTGGGTGTTACAACCAAAGTAAATCTCAAAGATTTCTCTCATAGAGATGTACCCCCGATTCAATGGAATCCCATTCATAGAGCCACAGATGATACAGAGTCAGTGCATTCCATAGGATCAGGAACCTCATGGATGCATGAAGACACTCACCTATGGATGTGCAAAGTGGCAGTAGAAGAAGAGAAGAGAGAAAACGCAAGAGAGGTAGGTGCGAAGGAAACTCATCGATCACTTCAAGACCCAACCTATGCACCTATCGTATTTCCTGACGAGGAGTTTGAACCTCATGGCTGGGTAGAAATCTTAGCAACTATGGATGTAGCCATCAATGAAGAGCAATGGACACCCCACTGTGATGAAGATGGCTATGACATTTCAGTCTTTTCAGTAGAACCGATCATGGGAGATGCAGTGTTAGAAGAATGCGAACCCAGCCCTGATGCATTTGAGGATGCAAGTGACTCCGACTTAGAGTCAATCATTATGGACCCACCCTTTGCATCAGATGAAGAGTACTTCTATGAAGTAGAAGTTCACCCTCAGAGACATGAAGAGATCACAAATGATGTGAGATTGACCACCCATGTGACCACCAAGAGTGAAGGAAAGAAAAGGAAGAAAAAAGAAGTCACACCAGAAGAAGAAGAATCCTTGTTTGAGGTCCTTGAAAATTTCAAGAAGTATCAAATAGACGATAGGAGAGTCATGGTACGAATGCCAAAACGTGATGCACAAGCAGGAGAGGCCTACAACAACAAAGAAACCACCAAGAAAGTAGTGGTAGCCTTAGAAGACGGAGAAGAGAGATGCACTTACATAGGACATGACCTCACCGAGGAAGAGGAGCATGAGTTGATAACTTTGTTACGAGAATATAGGGATGTGTTTGCATGGAGTTACAAGGACCTGAAAGGCGTAGACCCAGACATATGCTCACACACTATCCCCATGACCTCAGATGCCAGACCTTCTAAACAAAAGCCATACACATACAATGACAACTATGCTGCCAAGATCAAAGAAGAGATAGACCGCTTGGTTGAAGCTGGATTTATCTATGAAATCGAGCACACTGAATGGATGTCCCCCATTGTAGTGGTACCCAAAAAGAATGGTAAATTACGCGTATGCATTAACTTGAAGAAGGTTAACGCAGCCACTATCAGAGATAGTTATTCGCTTCCTATCACTGAGCATCTATTAGAAAGGGTAGCAGGCAAGGAAGTGTACAGCTTCCTAGATGGGTTTTCGGGCTACAATCAAGTAGCCATTGCTCCAGAGGATCAGCATAAGACGGCTTTTACCACGGAGTGGGGCATATTCGCTTTTAGGGTAATGCCATTTGGTCTTACCAACGCTCCTGCAACCTTCCAAAGATTAATGTGCCATGTGTTTAAAGAGTTCTTGAGAAAGAATTTGGAAGTCTATGTTGATGATCTCTGTGCACCATTCCAACATTAGGCAGAAACATATACCTGAACTCAGACAAATCTTTGACAAATGTAGAGAATATCAAGTCTGTCTGAACCCAGAAAAGTGTGTTTTCATGGTCAGGCAAGGCAAGATTCTAGGACACATAGTGTCAAAGAACGGCATCTCTACTGACGAAGAGAAGGTGAGGGCTATTGCAGAACTACCTAGGCCAAAGAATGTCAAGGAAGTACAAGCTTTCATGGGGCATTGTGGTTATTATCGACGTTTCATTCACATGTATGCCATCATTGCAAAGCCCCTGTATGGACTCTTGACTAATTTTGAGTGGACTGATGAGTGCGAGAATTCCTTCCAGGGGCTTAAACGAAGATTATGTTCAGCACCAATCTTGACCACCCCAGATTGGAATAAGCCTTTCCATGTTCATGTTGATGCATCCAATTATGCTATTGGGTGTGTACTAGCGCAACCTACTGGTGAAGGTAATATGGATCTTCCAATTGCCTATGCTAGCAGACAATTGAATGCAGCGGAACGCAATTATACCACTACGGAGAGAGAAGGACTAGGCATGGTCTATGCGATTAAAAAGTTTAGACACTATTTGCTTGCAAATAAGTTTAAATTTTTTACGGATCATCAAGCATTGTTGTACTTGGTAAACAAGCCGTGCAATACAGGAAGATTAGTAAGATGGTTTCTCTTGCTAATGGAATACGATTTTGAGGTTGTGGTAAGGAAAGGGAAGACTCACTTGAGAGCAGATCATCTCTCTAGGCTCACATCTGGAGAGGCCCCACAAGGAGTATCGGATGATCTTCTTGATGCTTACTTGTTTAATTTGGAAGTAATACCTCAGTGGGCTAAGCCATTAGTGCCAGTATTGATATACGGACCCAATCACCCAGTCATAAACACTCAAGATAGAGAGGTAGTAAAAGCCCAAAAGTACCATATAATGGCAGGAAGCATGTACAAACATACCGATCAAGGGACATTAGCCTGTTGTGTGGAAGAGGATGAGTATGCAAAGTGGTTGCAATTAGCACATGTGGGTGCATTAGAGCAACACTACTCGAGACAAAGAACCTTATAGACATTGAGGAGACTTGGAATACAATGGCCAACTATGGAAGCTAATGTTCATAGGATGTGCAAAGAATGCCCAATCTGCCGCACTAAACCACCAGTGGAACACGCCACGCTTTATCGATTGTCTTTAGTGCCAGATTGGAGTGAACCGTTAGTAGCATTCCTAAGAACAAAAACATTCCCTCAAGAGATGGCATTGGCTAGACAAAGGAGCCTAGAACAAGAAGCTATAGACTATGCTCTCATTGGAGATAATCTATACAAACGAGGAAAAGATGGGTATCTTAGAATATGTGGCCACGAGAGCGAGTACCTTAAGATATTGGAGACTGCTCACCAAGGTGTAGCAGGAGGACACTTCGGTCCAGATAGGGTGATCAAGGCAATACTATTTGCAGGCTTCTGGTGGCCGACCCTTCACATGGATGCACATACCTATGTGAAACGGTGTGATGTTTGTCAGAGAACGCAGTATCCTGTACGCAAGGATGAGATGCCATTGAAGCCTATGATGGGTGGACGTGCATTCTCTAAGTGGGGAATAGACTTTGTTGGTCCTATTAATCCCCCAGCTAAGGGGTCACATGCTGAATACATCATTGTTGCCACAGACTATCTAACGAAATGGGTAGAAGTAAAAGCTACGACGAAGAATGATGCGCAAACCACTGCTAAGTTCTTATTTGAGAATGTATTCACTAGATACGGGCTACCCATAGAGCTAGTAAGTGATAGAGGGACTCACTTCTTAAATGAAGTCATTGAAAATGTTCTTCAAGAGTTCTTGGTGATACACAAGAAGTCTGCCCCCTATCACCCACAAGCTAATGGACAAGCCGAAAGCACAAATAAGATTCTATGTAATGTGCTAACCAAATTAGTGAATAACAAAGGCTCTGACTAGGACAAGCAGCTACACCATGTTGTTTGGGCATACAGAGTTGCCTATAAAACGGTACTCTAAGCCACGCCTTTTCAGATGGTGTTCGGCCAAAATGCAGATGCCTGACACTCAAGAATTTGTAGGCTATCCTATGGCCATGTGCGAGGCTTCAGGTGGACGTTGCCATAGAATAATCGATCGACGGCCTTTTGTAACCCTAGAAGTAGGACAAGGAGAGAGTGTAAGGACAGTGAGAGCTTTAATTGACTCAGGGGCTGCCACTAGTGCAGTTCGACTTTCTTACTGCCAAGAGCTTCAATTAGAAATCAATCCTATAGAGGCATATCTCATAGGATTGGGAGGTGTGGAAACCCCTTGCATTGGCGAGGTGGAACTTCCCCTCTACATTCAAGAGGTGCTAACGGCAGTCAAAGTGCTAGTGTGTGAAGACGAGGATCTTACTGAACCTATTGTCTTGGGCCAAGACTCGATCTATGATCATGCAGTCAGCCTCAACCTAAGAAGTGGACTTCTTCAGGCATGGGTAGGCCAAAACCACATAACGATTGAATTAGAAAATCAAGCACATAGGCCACTAGAAGAGGCACCGAATCCTGGTCCTTCTAGGAGTCCATCTGAAATGAACTATGCTACTCTTGACCAAAGTCCTATGGTGCAAAAGATTTCCACTCATGACGAAGGTACATAAGTCAATGAGGAGTTCCCTTCTTTTCCAAAGAGAATTCAAGGAAAGCAAGCTGAAGAATACACGATACGGAGGAGCCCGAGGACCAAGAAGAAGGAACACCAACCAGCACAATACAGAATACCCCATGGCATGAAGCAGATCTGGATACGCAAAGGTGAACAACCCTCAGCTTTGGAGGCAGGATTCCAAAGAGACATCAAGCAAGCTACAGTGTCGAGGACTACAGCGAAGGAGTACCCTAGACATCAATCTAGACAAACCATTTCTATTTGGGTTCCAAAGTAGTCACTGAAGGCGATCCCAAAAGCTAGACAAATATGGGTGCCCAAGAACTGCTTACTAGCTCAAATAACTCCACCTCCAATCACAAGATCAAACCAACACTCACGAGTCAAAGGGAACCATTTACACTCCACACCACCACATTCTTGGTCATGCCTCGGAATGTCTGGAGACCTAAACCCCATGTCAAACCCCCTGACCCACCTCTGTAAATCCTTCCCCTTTGATGTAGGTGCATTCTGAGAACATTGCACAACCAAAGTATGCATCTAGAGTGAACCCTAACCTACTAACCCACTTGTACACACGTCACAAACACTTCACCTACTAACCTCTAACCACTCGGAATGTCATGTTGGTATTGTGGAGGGAACACCATAACATCTTGTTTCCAATGCAATGCTAATGTGCCTCTCTCTTCTTCTAGCAGATAAGCATCAGCAACTACAAGCACTCTCATGGCAGAAGCGACAGGTCCGAGCTCACAGGAAGGAATAATTACTGCAGGAATTGATGTGGATAGTCTACCTGTTGATGTGCCACCAACTGAACAACCTGTGGAGCTGCAACACCTTCAGCAGATCCCGGTACCGGATCCACCCAGAGGGATCACAGAAAGAGTCCATGCCAATTCCCATTGGTTCAATGGCATGCCAGGCCCATTAGGAGAGGCCAAGTATATATGGGAGTCTAAGTGCGAGTATGACAGATCTTGGGTCAGATTCCAATTCTTCTCCAAGGAGTTTGAGACTCTACAGAACACACAAGATCTTCAGACCATATGGCAACGTGCAGGGCTAGCTGAGTACTTCGAGGCACCATTACCCAAACCAGACCTCCTCGGATGCTACTATCTAGTCTCAACATTACAGGCTAATGTAGAAAAGGACAAACCAGGATCGTTTGTTCTTCCTTCCTTGCTGGGCAACAACGAGTTAAAGAGGTTTGAACTTACCTTGGAGTTGGTGAGCTCTGCTTTGAATATGCACGGCACACATGTACCTTCTGAGAAGGATGCTCTCGTTCCTACTAACATGAAGGATAGGAAACTACTGAAGCTTAAAGATATGGCAGCACTCACACCAAACGTGTCCATCCCTCTCCGTATGTGCATGTAACATTTTGCTTTCCCCGGTCAAGACCGCTTCACACAACCGCACAAAAGAATTTGGTTTGCTCTTTACTTAGCGGAGATAGGTGCGTTACCAATTAAGCTTCATGTATGGATTATAGAGCAGTTGCATGAAGCAAATAAAAGGTCTTCTAGGAAATTAGTGGTGAGCGGTTGCTATGCAATAACACGCATTATCTACCGGTGCTTAGCCTACGATGTACCCATCGAGCGTGCCTTAACTTGGGCACAATTACAAATGTTTAAGAGGCTCAAGACGTCCACACATCAATCCAAGCGCATGAGGGGTTCAATCCCTTGTGTTCAGACACGTGAAGTTCTAACTACTCCTGAAGTATCGCCATGAGGGGAGGCCACTGTACCTCCTTTTACCATTAGAATACCCAGGCCTGGATCTGAAACTACAACACAAGCTGCCCCTTCGGCTCCTCCTGCTACATCTGAATTTGAATTTGCTACAATTGGAGATGCTGAAGGGATGGATCCCCATGACTTCGAAGCATTCTTACAAAGTACACAGCTCTCTGATGTAGAGTTTTATTCAGATATAGAAGAACAAGGCACATCTTCTCAAAGAAGGAGAAAACCCACAGAAGGTCGCCATGTACATTGGGGTGACGATCAGCAAGGTCAACAACAAGGACACCTAGATGAAGAAGGAGGAGACGAAGAGGAGACCACTGAAGCCCCAGCTTATATAGCAGAACTCTGAAGGCTGTATCAAATCATGGAACGAGTGCGATCACAACAACTGCTCACCGAACAGAGTAGTAGGGTACTCATGACTCAGCTGTTGGAAGAAGCAGGAGTTGACTCAGAATATAGTGACGGTCTCTTATTAATGGCAGAGACATATGGGGTAGTAGAAGCAGTTCGGACCGCCATTAGGAGGTCTCCAGTTCAATATGATCCACGAAGATTCCAAACACGACCACCGTCAGGTAAAAACATCCAGATCCCCATTACAACGGTAGAAGGACCAATTATTACATCCGAACCCATTGGGACAACCTCCCAAGCAGCAGAAACGGCTAGCCAAGAGCACCCAATCACCCATGAGGAATCAACCGAGCCACTACCACCCACACCCCCACCATCGCCTCCTAGAACAGAAGCCGTGGAGATCACCTCGACCACTCAACCCACCGAGCAAACCTTCATCTTCCGTACTCCCATCTCTAGTTCAACCCTATTCTCCACCTCTGATAACCCAATCTATGAAGCAACCACCATCACTACACAATCCACCGAATCGCTCATAGAGCCTGCCCTAGGACAACCATCCCCCATGCCCTCAGCCATAGGTCATCCTGACTCCAGATCCATATTCATGGGTTTCCCTACTACCACACCACCTTTCATGCCCTCCCCGACTCTACGACCTCAACCCCAAACCTCCATCTCTCCACTTCTCCAATCCCTCCATGCTTTCCTTGCTAGAACTCTTGAACCCAGGTCTCAACCATTCCCTTTATTTTCAGCTCCCACCCCACTTCTCATCTATTCACCACTTTCACACACACACCACCTATGCATTGGACACCATGCTAGCATGTATTTCACAGTTAAGGACAGAGTACAATCAGCTCCAGCAACATAACGCACGACTGCAAGAGCACTCGGAGGTGCTACAAAATCGTCTCGCTGCAGTAGAAGAGGAGAATGCTCGCCTCTATACACAATTCCAAACTTTACAAGAGGCTCATAGTGTATTGGAAGTACAATTACAGAATACAGACCAAGAAGCAATACAAGTGGTAGAAGGCCATCTAAAAACACAACTAGAACGCAATTCAAGACTTCAACAAAATATGGCACTTCTTAGAAGACACCTTGCAGCTGCTCACGAGGAGAATCGACGCCTACAGCAACAGAACCAAGAGAACTTAGAAGCAGCCATCGAAAGCACACCAGGGGCACCCATCAGCCCATCAAAGTTTCAAGCAGTGACCCCCGACAATATCAAGATCATATTGGAAGACTATGCCATGCTACTTGAAGCACATGACCAGCTCTCAGAGGAACTGAGTCAACTGAAGCAGAAACAACAAAAAGACACAACGACGGCCCCCCAAACCACCTCATCAGCGGCTTCACTTCTCACAGACTCAGAGGCCCTACAAGATCTCCAGACACAGGTCACAAAGTTGAAAGCACGCCTACTACAATATGAAAGGCCACCTTCCCCTCCAGAAGCTCCCACCGAAGAAGACATAGTACAAATTCCTGTGGAACAAACATTTGAAGAAGAATACGACCCACAACCCTTCCCAAGAGGTCAACAAACGGAAGAAGCTCAGGACACATTCGAAGCACCACGGCCCCCATGGCTACGACAAGTGGAAGAAATCGGGAGTTCTCATGAAGAGCGCACAGTAGTGCAAAATCAGGCCATGAGGGTCATAGAGGAAACTGTGCTGCAATCTGATTACTTCAAGAACCTGTCATCGAGACGCCTTATCCTCTCATCTGAACTCCAATACAGGCCTTACTATATTATTCTGGCTGATTATAATGCAGAAATACAGAGAGTCACAGGGAAAATACCTTCCTTCGCAACCCAATTTCAACCCGAAGATCTTCCTCCCGAGGTGCAAAAAGGCAAGATACATCAACCAACATGGCGGCAGAAACTTCTTGAAACCTATCCTAAAATGCTCCGCACCTGGAACAATGCACCATTACATCTCCTCTATCATCCATGCTATGGCCCTGTTCCACGACGTCGCTCATGGAAAGCATTCAACATAAAGGTCCAGAATAACGCACAATGCAAGGAATGGCTCAATTATCCATACATTGCGCCACCACAAGGACCGCCGTCAGTAGCGTACATGATGGGAACAATTCGACATTGGATGCCTCAATTGAAGCCCATGCCGGATGTTGCGGCCCAGATGATGCTTAAGATTTTGGATATGATGCAGGTAGTTCTCAAAACCTTTTGAAATGCAGCAGCACCACAGATACGGCTACCGAGGTTTACTAATGGAAACTATGATTTGGTGTACGACATGAGCACCACCCCCAGCATTCGAGTAGCTTATGCCTGGCATGCACGGATAAAGTATCTTCCCGCATGCTACAAACAGACATTCGAAGAAATGTTCAGATCAGGGTTCTGGGAGTACCACTCAGAGGTCTTCGCACCGAAGCCAACACACCTGCTCCATCTCTTTGCTTGTGAACAAGCCATGTACTCTGAGTACTACACAACACCGCAACCAGATGCCCCTCGTGCAATAAATTGGGATGCATTGGAAGCTGATCTAGCACGAGGCTTAAGAATAGGAGAACATGAATTAGCCACCAATGTCATACAATACTATATCGACCACCCTATAGAGCAGAGGTCTGTCAGGGGCGACAGATGCTAGGAAGGGGGGAGTGTTGGCATACGCGTCATATGAAGAGCATACTAGCACAACGGAGCAGTCATGCACAATACGGCAACAAGGCACAATCATTTTTTCCATGGATCATTTACAACTCAAGTGATTTTAATCACTATACAAACATTGTAAATTCCGTTTTTGGTAGAATAGACTCCATTTTGTTCAAGCCGAGGAGTCCTCGAGCTTGAGGAGTATTAGAATTAGCTACATATCAATTTTCATAATTTTTAGACTCCGTTTGAGCCTCAAATAGGCTCTATAACCTAATTTTTAACTAGGCCAGACACTAGGTCTGGACAAGACCAAAGCTAGTTAGAAAACTATAAAAAGAGCTAGAGAGCTCATTTTTGAGGTTAGATTGTTTGTGAATTGAGCTTATGTAAGAGACTTTTTGACTAATGCAAAGAACTCCATTGTTCCTCTCCTTGTTCTTGCCTTATGTGCGCGTGTGTGTGTATGTGTGTGCATGCTTGTGTGCTTCTCACTCACACACTTGTGCCTTCACTTGCTCATGGTCTTCATACTATTCCTCACGTCTCCACGGATTGACAATTATGAGGTGAATCTTCTCACGTTGGGACTCACCATTGTGCTAGAGTGACATGTTATTTTCCTCAAAAGCTTCAATTTCCTCTTTCATTGCATGCCTCCGTTCAATTCATGCGATTCTGAGCCTGCAACCGGAGGAGTGTCGATGGCACCCTAGATCAAGCAACAACCTGCTCTGATACCAATTGTTGGAGTTAGATGTCTGCGGAAGCACACAAACAGCACAAGGAAGAAGAAGAAGAAGCTTGGAGCACAATCAACCTGCACATTCAAGTTATGAAATATTTTTTTTAACCACATAATTTCAGTAGTATCCAATGCTAAACCTCTAGACTTAGCCTCTGTAAAAGATAATGCAATTGTAGGTTGTTTCTTTAAGCTCCATGTTAATGGCTTTGTTGGGGTTCTTTGACACATCACTACTTGCTCACACAGTAAATCAAGGCTTACTCAAAATGATCAGAAATACATCAAACATGATTACATGATTATCAAAGAATAGAGAGCTTGAGCATTGACCAACTCCCAATATTATAGGAATACAGACCTATAATCACTTTCGATAGGAAAATTCCAAGATTTCCCCTTAGTTTAACCTCTCCTCATATACAAATTGTCCCTCAACTTTGAACTCACAAACCCTTGATCAATCACAACCACACTCAATTCCCTATTCTAGTTCTCCATTTGTGCCATTTCTGAGATCGCCATACTTTCTGCAACTCTCTTAGCTTCTACTTCAATATCCATTTGCAGCATAGTTACCCTTTGAACTACCTCTTCCCAAAGGAAGTCTTACTAAATCTGATCCTACATTTCTTCCTCCATATCCTCTTGTAACAATTTCCCCTTCAGCTCTTCTATTTTTTGCGGTAATTCCTCTTTGTCTTTTTTATTCTACTCAATAATCTCCAACAATCAACTTTCATATTGAGAAACAAAAACAACTTGTAAAACTTCATAAGGATACCGAATTAAACCTTCCAGTCTTTCTTTAATAACATTCCACAATTCTTGCATCCTCTTTTGCATTTGTTGCTTCATTAAACCCATATCTATTTTAGACATTAATATAGCATCCATCTCTGCTTATTCCATCTCCAACATCTGTTTTTCCAACACTTGCAAAGGTTTAATTCTTAAATTTAGTACCACATTCTCCAACTATAATGCCACATTTTCCTCTGCCAATCTTTTAATCTCCTTGCTCACCATTTCTTGCATCTTTACTATCCAATCTTCAAATACGTGTAAATATTGTTTTACCTATACTATTTACAACTTGTTATTTTCTCAAATCCACCATACCTACCTCATATTGTTCCAAATCTAAATGTAACTCCATCTACAAACCTTGAACCAGCTTTTGTTGCTTTTGATATTCCTTTGAATTTAGTATTTCGTTCAACAACTTTTGTTCTTTTAATAATTCTTGTTGTTTCACAATAAACTAATGCACTGCCTCCAATTTTTGATATGCATCTTGAACATCCGTTATGATCACAAAAGAGATCTGATCCATCTCCTCCAAAGGTAGTCATACAATTGGTGTCTTTAATGTCAAATCCATTCTTCTTTTCTTCGACAACCTAAAACTCTTCCCCATAACTGTAGGAATTTCTAATTCTTCCATTGCCTTAATTAGCTCATCATGTAAACTAGTAATTTTGGGAGTCTCTGCTTTAATCTTCTTCACAACTGATAACACCTCATCCGCTTCATAACCTGCCTTCAGTAATGTTTGATACCTATCCCGCTGCTACTCCTCCAATGTAACACACTCGACTTCCTTTTGCTTTTGCACACATGATAACTGTTGTTGCAAACCTACACTTGGCCATACAACATCAACTTTCTCCACTTTCTAAACAAATTGAAACAATGCCGCCAAATTTGCAGACAACCTACTATTTTAATGTGTATTTCTTTTGTCGAACAAGAAAACTCTCCGTACATATGGCCGTACATCCAATGAAGCCAACTAATTTTCTCTCCTTGTTCCCCACAACATAGAGGTGCATAGTTATCTTTCAACATATAATCATACTTCAAAATGAAGCATAGCCTTTATAAATACCACTTCAACTACTCCCTTTGTGCATAAAAAATATTCTTGAGCATATAATATTGTCTACCACCTTCCCTAGGCCCAAATTCCTTTCTTAATGCATCCTCTAGACATTTTGGTACTAATGGTTTCTTCAAAATCGGTAAATGAAAAACTTCCAAAATTAATTTAGGGGACAACCTTACCTACAGTGATATCTAAACTTTAGTTTTGCATATAATATCAACTTGACTTTTAGCATAATAGTTGGATTTCCAATTCTCCCAAGGTAACGTTCAAAGAACACAAAGCTATTTATTGTAACCATGCTACATTCACTGGTGTATTGGTATCTAGCTCCAACTTAAATTTGTGTAAGGATCCATTAATGACTGAGTCAATTTACTTGCTGATAATAGTCTCTGCTCCTCTTCTTCTTCTTGCACATAACTATCACGCTCCTCAGTCGACATATCTTCCTTCTGCACTGCACTCTCTTTCTTCCTCAATCGAACCCTCATCTCTGTAACAGAGTCGAACTGAAGAACTGATGTTGAGATTGTCGACTTATTTTTAGGCATACTGACCCACACGCAAAGTACAAGAGTAGAATGAAAACACACTCGTGAAACCCAATTTTTTTGTATGACGAGAATATCTACATTCATAATCCAACATAGCCATAATTTAAATAGTCATAAGTGAAATCCAAATAATAATTCAAGTTTTGCCCACCCTTCGAGGTCATCATTGAAAACACTATTTCCCTGGTATTTTTTGACTAACCAAGATCCGACCCACTACAATCCAATCAAGCAAAATTCTAGCAACCAAACTCTAATGAACTCTACTAGGTTGATCTGAAATTTGATTGAAAGAACCAAAAACCACAAATCTTTATCTGAAACCCACTTAAGTAAGGAGAAACCAATTTGCGTAAAATCCGACCAACAAAGTTCAAGAGAACATAATGCAAGTAAGAAAAATCCAAATAAGCAATCCTTATTACACCTGTATTTGTTATTGATGTTGCATTGATTATCCGGATCAAACTCTATCTATGCCAAACTTGTTGTTAACTAGTCCATGTGTGGACGGTTACCCTAAAATTTCTTTAGTTGAAACCCATTGATAGGTTTGTCCATATTAGTACCAACATGCCTGCTACAAGAAAAGTTCCTTTCCTCGAATCCTGGACAACCTGATATGGACCTTTGTACCTCAATGTTAGCTTTCTTGGGTGTGGTCCTAATTTAGAATTGGAAACCATAACCTAGTCTCTGACGTGAAATACTTTAAATTTAACATTCATATTTATCCAAGCTTGTCTCATCCTTTGAATGATTTATGTGATATAAGAACTCACTAAAAAATCTTCCGCTAATTGTAAGAGGTATCTGCTTCTATGCTTAACTAATCATTCCAAAGACATCTTTTCTATAGTAACTCATAAACTTGGAACCACAAATTCCATTGGAACAACAAATTCTAAACCATATACTAATATGAATGGTGTCATTCCCATTATTACCTTAGAAGCTATTTTGAATGACCATAATGTTGAATCTAACATCAAATCCCAATTCTTATGATTATCAAGTACTAGTTTTTTAAGAATCCTTGATAAAGTCTTATTGGTACTCTCTACATGACCATTCACCTGTGGGTGATAAGCTATAGATTTCTTGTGCATCATCAAATGTATGTTTGTTAATTTTGACATTACCTCATTAAGAAAATGAGCTCCTCTATCACTCACCAATTCCATTGGACATCCAAATCTGGTCATGAAATTATGATAGAGAAACTTAGCTAGACTTACCGCCTTATTATCTTTAAGTGCAACTGCCTCAACCCACTTTGTATGATAATCTATTGCTACCAAAATATACCTATTGCCATGCTGAATAATTGGCTTAATTGAGCCAAAAAAATCCATCCCCCATTTTTGAAATGGGTCTAATGGTAAAACTAGGAGATCAATCATTCTATCCGCATTATTTAGTTGACCTGTTTTTTGGCAAATAATGCATCTTTTTGCAAACACATGAGCATCCTTGAATACTGTAGGCCACCACAACCAAGCCTGCAATATCTTCTTGCATGTAATGTCTCTTGACTGCTCCTGAATGTGCTTCCTACAACATGGTTGCTTGCTCAAAATCTGGCACATATCTCCTAATTACCTGGTCAACCCCCTTTTTATATAATGCTCTGGTTATCACCAAATATTGCCTACTTTTTAAAGCAAAATTCTGTCTCTGATATGGAGTGTATGTTTGAGGCAACACTCCATCCATTAGGAATGCCAAAAAATGGTCATACCACGAATCTGAATCAGCAATCTCAACATTACATAATTCTACATCTAGTAACTCATCATTCACTTCCGTTGGTGCTTCCCCTGATTCCAATCTACTGAAATAATCAACCATAGCATGCTCTTTACCTAGAGTATGGGAAATCACAAAATCAAATTCTTGGAGTAAGAGCATCCATCTTGCTAATCTCCCCATCAAAAGAGGCTTCTTAATAAGATATATCAGAGCTTTGTGATCCACATGAAAAACTACTTTATTTCCCAACAAATAATGCCTAAATTTATTCAAAGCATACACCATCACCAATGCCTCTCGTTCACTTACCACATAATTCCTCTCTGTTGAACACAAAACTCTAGTAGCATAGTAAAATGGTCTATACCATCCCTTTTCTTTTCGCTGCATCAGAATTGTCCCTACTGCTACATCAAAAGCATCTACAATATATGGAAAGATAAAGACCAATTTGGAGGCTCTAAAATAGGATCTACTGACACCATCTTCTTTAGCAACTGAAAAGCTTTCTCTTGAGGCTCAGCCCATACAAAAGGAAGATCCTTCTCAGTTAAGTGTGTCAAAGGTAATGAAATATTGGCTAAGTACCTCAAATATCTGGCATACCATTTAATATGGCCCATGAATTTCATTACCTCCTTTACATTAGATGGAGCTTTTGGTGTCCTGATGGCCTCAATTTTCTTGATGTCAATAGCCATTCGTGAACTTGAAATAACATAATCTGACAAAATGCCACTCCTTACTACAATAACACTCTTAAATGGATTCAGCACCATTCTAAATTTTCTACATCTATCAAAACAATACTTAAGATGCAATAAGTGTTGCATCTTCCTTCCAAACACTGAAAAATCATCTACAAATATTTGCATAAAATCCTAAAAATAGGGCTCAAAAACTTTATGGGCAACATAATTAAATGAATGTGGCCTATTCTTGATTCTTAAACTCATAACTATATACACATATGCCCAAAATTCTATAATAAATGTTGTTTTATGATGACCCTCTTCAGCAGCACAGATCTGATTATAACCAGAAAATCCATCTAAGAAGTTATACATCACATGCCCTGCTACTGCATCCAACATTGCATCACAGAATGGCATTGGAAAAGGATCTGTAATCGTGGTTGTGTTCAATTTTTTGTAGTCAACACAAATATTCAATTTCCCATTCTTTTTTGGAACAACAATAATGGGTGATAACCACATTACCTGATTTACAAGTTTGATGAATCAAACTGCCAAGAGATTGTCAATTTCCTCTTCGATGTGTTTTGCAAATTTGGGTTCATCCTGTACCTTTGCTACACCATCGAAACAACATCTGTCTTCAAATTAATCTGATGTTGATGTAGATTTGCATCTATCCCTTTTACTTGAGAGTAATCCCAAGCAAATACATCAATATACTCCTTCAATAAGCAAATCAAATCATCGAAAAACTGAGCTTCAAATTCTTTGCTTACCCACACCATTTTGGTTCAGCATCTGTACCTAAATTGACTTCCTAAAGTTCATCTTCCTTCACCCTACCAGACATAGCATACTTTTGTTCATATATTTTTCTACTAGATTTATCACCTCCTTCTCTTCCTAATCTAGTTTTTGCTGAGTTGGAATTTCCAAATTCTACTCAAATAACTGTCTCAGCTTTATTCCTTCTATTTTTTCACTTGTTGCTAGCTCAAATTCAAGCTATTCGAACCTTATGACTCTAATACCATGTACGACAATAGTTACGCAATATAACATAGGAGCAGTAGCAGAGAAGATAACAAATATAGGAGAATCTCAACAATTTTCTACTAACAGCAAGTACAAAGATGATGGCATTGTCCACTCGTGCACTCTTAAGGTAGATCTTAAATGGTGATCTAGACAACTCTAGATAGGGAGATATAAGGTAGAGGTATGCTAGCTCCATTCGATATTTGAGGTAGTGCAGAAGTCATGTATATATAGGATAGTGGGTAGCCTTCCACGGATGGCTATACATGGGTGGTAGAGCGTGGACGACCACCACCCGCATAGTTGCCATACCCAGCTTAGGTTGGTTAAACCGACCTAACAAATATAAATGATTTCTAACTTCAAGAGGTAATATTCCATGGAATATTCCCTTTATCATCGCACTGGGCGTGTTGCCCCCGGACCCCCATGTTGGCAGTAGTCAGAGGCATAGAAGATGTGGAAGCATGTGAAGATAGAACACAACAAAGTAGTAAGGAGTCAGTCGAATCATTTTTTCAAAGACTTATGTTTTATAAATACTTTTCAAAACCTCCAACGGTGATTTTTGTCACTTTTGTACCATATGTAACATAGAAAAACCCGTTTCGTAAAATATAGCTCCATTTTGTGCAAGCCGAGGAGTCCTCAAGCTTGAGCAGCCTAGGTAGAACGAGCGTACCAATTTTGTTTATTTTTAGATTCCGTTTACCCCTTCAAATAGTGCCTAGAACGTATTTTTTAACTATGCCGGTCACTAGATGTGAAACCGGTCAAAACTAGTCTATAATCTATAAAAAGAGCTAGAGAGCTCATTTTTTAGGTTGGTTAGTGTGAGCTTAGAGCTAATTTGAGCTTGTAATTGAGTTCTTGAGTAATAGAGTTTATTTCCCTACCTTCCATTGTGTCTTGCTTGTCTCTTCATTGTGTGTGTGTGTATGTGTGTGTGCATCTCTATGCTTCTCACCTTCACTCTCACTACATCTCACGTTCACGATCTTCATATCACTCCTATCTCTTTCGCGGATTGACATTAAGGAGGTGGAGCTTCTTAACGTGGTTCTCACCATTGTGCTAGAGCAACACCAAATTTGGCGATGTTGCCGGGGATCGAGTCTAGGACGAATGTGTGATGGTAAGTGTAATAAAGTAAGTCTATGATCCAAGGATCTGGCCGGTTCAGACAGATCTGAAATCGGACACCGTTTGGTCATCCGTGTGTATGACCAAAGATCTCGAGTTTTAGACTTACTAGGAGGTCTTGTGCTCTTGTGAACAAGTGATCCACTTAGCTTAGTGGTTAAGTCTCAAGGATGTGAAGGAGGAGGTCTTGGGTTCAACCCCCATGGGGTACATGGGGAGAGTGTTTTGCCCAAAGAGCTCTAGAGCCTTCTAGAAGCATCCACTTGAGTTAACTCGAGTTAACTGGGACACTTGGCGCACATGTAGTTACATGGCTGACACTTGGATGGTTAGTATCCACCTGCCCAAGAAGGCAGTCCCCTGGAGAGAGCTATATATAGAGGCATTTGGTTGGGAGGAGAGTCATCTCTCTAGCTAGTGGTGGTCGTAATCTTCATTCTTTTGCATTGGTATCAGAGCAAATCGTGAAGACGGTACTTAAGTCTGTGGAAGGTAAAACATAAGTGTTTGCCTATCCTTAAAGGGATTTTGGTACAAATCCAGAAAGCATGAGCGGATGCTTAGACTTAAGCAGTAGAGAGATTCCTATAAAATTCCTGGCCAGGATAGGTACCTAAAAGCATTAGTAGAAAGGAATCTAAAGACAAGAAGCTAAAAGCTCTTGTCACTACGAAATTGGTCAAGGATAAACCAATTGAACTTGAATTCGAGAAAATTCAAGTACTTGGAATTCTAATTGGTTTTCATTTGAAAACCCTAGCAAAAAAGATTGGAGATATTCTATTAAAGGTTTTCAAGTTCCCAAGGTTAAGCACAAGATCGTGAAACGATCGTGTCAAGGGATTAAAACCTAGAATATCAAGATAGAGATAGTGCCTGAAATTGCAAAATTCTTGTTAAGAATTAAAGCTAGAAGGTTCTCTATCTAGAGATGTTGTAGACTTTAGGATAAAATTCACTCACATGTCAATGTGAGTATAAAATAGGGTGGTATGGGACACCAGATTTTATACTCAAATTGATGTAGGAAAGATGGTATGGGACATCGGACCGTGAGATGATGATTATCTTTGAGTCTTCGTTTGGATCTTGAAGTTAGGTTTGATCTTCAAGGGAATTAAAACTTCAAAGAAGGGAGTTTAAATTCAAGAAGAATCTCAAGATACTTCAAGATGACTACAAGATCAAGGAAACTGAAGATATGAAGTAAGTAACTTCCAAGATCTTCTTAGAACACTTCAAGCTTAAGTGTTATTGATCAGAAATATTTGAAAAATTTTTGAAAGAAGTTGGACTTTGACTTTGAGTTGCTCTTTTCAACCAAGGATTTGATTGACTAAGTCAAGCACCAAGTTTCTAGTATAACTTGGTACATTCACTCTTTCGACTCAAAGAAACGCCCACGAATTGCATTTCCAATAAGGAGTCAAAAGATTGAATGTGACCTCAACTTAGTCTCAAGTGAAGCATTATTTGAATATAAAACTCATCAACATAACCTCAGTGGGTCGACACACTGATGTTGGTTACCACACTAGTATCTTGTGGTTGGATGATGTTTTTGGTTTTCTTTGTATCTTTTTGAGAATCCAGCTTATTTCTCTTAAAGATAAATATCTTGTTGAAATAGATCTTTGAAAAAGTAAAAAGTCCTGAGTCATCTAGTCTTTGACTCATAGCAAGTTTATGTATATTCGAAGTTTGAATTGGTTGTACAGAGTCTTAGTTATTTCTTTCCGCTTTCCAAATCTTTTAAATTTGACTCAGATATAGTATCTGATTCCTTTTGCAAAAGACTAGGGTTAGCCGGTTAGAATCAAATAACTAACTTGAACATCCTAGATAGATGTTATGTACAAGAACCTTTTCAATCTTCAAAAGGTAATAAGTCTAAGTCGACTTATTCATTTGAGTTTGCTTCACGTTATAGCATAAATGATTTCCTGGAGTCCAGTATACTCTAGAATAGGGAAGTTAGGAATTGCTCATCAGATTGACAATTCCCAAGAACTTTCAGTTAAAAGTCTTTGAGAAAAGTGTCCTAAGTTGGACAATTTTCATTTTGAATTTGAATTGGTGAAGTTAGTATGGTTGATTCCACCGAAATGGTAAACTTTCTCCTACAGTTTACATAGGATTTTTTCAACTCATTGGGACACAGTAGTCCTCTAGTCGGGTGAAAAAATCAAGTAACTGTTAGATAAAAGTACACCATTGTACAAACATCTAAAGTTAGATGTATGGGACAACCAAACTTCAAGTTCTCCAAAACAAATTCAAGTGAATCAAGAATTCTCAAAGTCTTGCGAGGGATAAAAATCCCACCTTCATTACTAAGCCCATGCACCAGTTATGCCTAGAAATGGACTAGTAATTTGAATCCACCTAGTTCACATGTTTGTGCCTAGATCGCACATCCAGAAACTGTGAATTAGCCAGGGATGTCATTAGATCCACCCTCATTATTCTTCACTAGTTTGTACTTTGTCCCGTTCATCAAAATACAAAACCAGATAGTGTTTTGAATCATTTGGGCAAGGATGCCACCACAGAGATGAGACATGTTCTTCCAGTTCTAGAACATGACCATGTTCTTCCAGTTTTAGAACATGAGGCTCGGGGGTTGCCTACAGTATGTATATAGCTCTATTTTCGAGGACGAAAATATTTTCCAAGGGGGGAAGAATGTAATAAAGTAAGTCTATGATCCAAGGATCTGGCCGGTTCAGACAGATCTGAAATCGGACACCGTTTGGTCATCCGTGTGTATGACCAAAGATCTCGAGTTTTAGACTTACTAGGAGGTCTTGTGCTCTTGTGAACAAGTGATCCACTTAGCTTAGTGGTTAAGTCTCAAGGATGTGAAGGAGGAGGTCTTGGGTTCAACCCCCATGGGGTACATGGGGAGAGTGTTTTGCCCAAAGAGCTCTAGAGCCTTCTAGAAGCATCCACTTGAGTTAACTCGAGTTAACTGGGACACTTGGCGCACATGTAGTTACATGGCTGACACTTGGATGGTTAGTATCCACCTGCCCAAGAAGGCAGTCCCCTGGAGAGAGCTATATATAGAGGCATTTGGTTGGGAGGAGAGTCATCTCTCTAGCTAGTGGTGGTCGTAATCTTCATTCTCTTGCAGTAAGAGTATAGCAAGAAGTGGTGTTGGAAGGTAAAAATTTCAGTTTTTGTTGTTGTTTTTAGTTAGTTTTTAGTGTTTTTCACCTCCCCCACACCCCATCTTCATCATCGCATCATCTTCTTCCACTTCGAAAAAATCAAAAAATTCACCATATCCATCCATTCTCCTCATTTCCCCTCATTTGTGCATGCGAGAGAGAGAAAGAGAGATTTTGTGCTTGTATGTGCTTTTGTTTTTTTGAGTTTTCTTGCAGGTACAGTGCTCTAGAGCATCAGGAAAGCTACAAAAAGGTAAGAAAATCACTTTCTATCAGAAAATGCCGACTCTGTCAGATCATCGTGATGGTCTGCCAAGTTCGGAATTTGAGGTAAGCGAGTTCACCACGCTGTAGAGCATCCTTGCGCATATAGGAATCCACGCTTGCATTTGAAAAATTTGCATTTTGGTGGACCATCGCAATTGGCTCACGCCATCACAATTGTGTCACACCATCGCGACGGCTCGGCCGGACCATCGCGACGGTCTCAGGCCATCGCGACAGTTCACTTGAGCCATCGGGATGGTCCTTGACCATCGCGACAATCCCCTCGACCCCACGCCATCGCGACGATATTGCCACGTGTCAAGCCAGACCATCGCGAGGGTACCAGGTACGCCATCGCAATGACTCAAAATCAAACCATGGCGATTGGCTCACGCCATCGCGCCTGTCACCATCGCGACAATTCACTCGGACCATCGTGATTGTTCACGTTGACCGTTGACTAACACCATCGCGATTTTTCATCGATCGGGCCATCACGATAGTTCCATTTTGGACCCTCGCGATCATTCATTTCAGACCATCACGACGGTTTGTGCCTTCGGACCATCATGATTGTGCCACACCATCACAACGGTTCACTTGAGCCATCACAACAGTTTCCAAACCATCGCGATTGTCTCAGATCATCGTGATTGTCCACCCCAAATGCAATTTTTTGGGTTTGATTTTTTGACCAATTTTGGGGCTATTTTTGGCAAATTTTTGGTTGATTAGACTCATAGGAGACCCCTTAGCTCATAGGCCCTAAGGGCATGAACGCTCATATCTTTTTCATCCGAAGTCCGTTTTTTGAGGTTGACATTGTTGGGACTAGACAAGCCAGGGGGCAGCATTAAAAATTTGGGTAAAAGGGAAGGGAACTTTAAAGGTGCATATATTCAAGTGCTTGATCATCCATTTGAGAATTGGTCTAATAGTGGAATTTTATAGGTCTAGCAAGGCAAGCAAGGAAAAACAAGGCAAGGTAGTGAAGAACGCAAGGCTTGGGAAGCGCGGCTTCTTGGGCAACAAGGCAACCAACAAAGCTGACTCGAGGTTGGAAGATTACTCAACCCCCTCAGTCAATTATTAGCTTAGACTAAATGGTAGCATTGTGGATTAGATTAACGACGATAGGAACGCATCAAGTTCAAGAGATTTATTTATTTTTTAAGTCTAAGGCTAAACTAAAGGTGTGTGACACGAAAACCTAAAGGAAAGAACTTAAGTCTGATGGAACGAGAACTCAAAAATATAACGGAAAGTCGATTCTTGATGTATACATTGAGACAAGACAAGAACTTAAAGACATCTAAAAAGAAACAAGCAATTACGAACAAGGATCATTGACAATCAAAAGTACTAGGAAGTAAATTCATGAACCTTAGATTGGGCAAACACATAAGTAAGTTAGACCGACGAAGCCTGAGATCATCAAAAGCAAGTGTAGGAACTACTGCGCGTTCGTGGGCACAACAATTGAATAGTAATTATCCCTACGAGTTGAGCTCAGATACGAGTGAATCAAAAATGTCTTTTAGCACAGAAAGACCAGAAGGAGGGTCAAACGTAGCATATTTAGAAACCCGAAGGACCCTATAGGACTCAATTAGAATTTCTTCGAACCAACCACTTAGGTGCTCGCATCTATGAGGATGGTTTGTGAAGACAAATGGTGCAAATGCACAACCCTGATCAACCCATTGGATTGGAACGTCCAGTGGTGAAATTCAAGAGAGATGCGTACATAGACAAGGAAGGAACAATGTACATCTTAAGTACTCAGCCAAATAATACCAATGAGTTCGGCATAATTCAGTTAGAGACGGAAGCGAGAGCCCAAGGAAAAGAACCATTAGAAGAACCTAGGACACCTAGAGGGAAATCTGTACTGACAAGAGTACTAATCCCAGAGTGGATCCCTCAGGACAACAAAAGCATAGAGTTGTTTGTGAATAAAGAGACAGATGAAGCATTTTGGAGGTACAGGATGGAACAACCTAGTGAGGTAGGCTCCATCACAATTTATGAGTTCAAGGACCCGGATACACCTGGAAAGGTTGTATACCTGGATGAAACTTCAGAAAGAGTATTTGTGGTACCAGACCACACAAGAAATACCTGCATATGGAGAGGCGAGTTGGTATTCCCTCCATCACGAGCAAATGTAAACACAAGCCATCAGGGTGTTGGAACATCCTCAGCCCATGGTAATCAAAGAGAGAAAAACAAAGAGAGACCTGAAGTAAGTTTCAATCATCCCATAGGGAGAGATAGAACCACCATAGACACAGACAGAGTGGATAGACAAAGAGAACCTAGAATACCAGGTGGTAGAGATGATTTTCCTCTACCTAGACCACATGAACACGCATGAATATTAAGACTCACTCAGTTAGTAAAATCCATGAAGAATTACTTTGATGGGACAGGAGATCCCTATGATCATGTTGCAGAATTTAAGCAAGTGCTACGAGCAGAAAAAGTAGAAGGCATGTTTACGCAATACAACGCATTCGGACTAACGTTAAAGAACACAGCTTTAACTTGGTTCCAACCATTGCAACAAAGGCAATTTAGAGATATCCATCACTTTTTAGAGTCGTTCATCACAGAATTCTCTAAAAGTGGAATTAGACATGATACATCTTCATTGATTCATAGTTTCAAACAAACCCCTCAAGAAACAGTTAGATTGGCAGGACGTAGGTTTAGACAATATGTCCAGAGTACAAGAACAAGAAGCGGGAATGAGTAAAATCGGACTAGATCTAGATCTGTTTGAAGTTCCTGAATGCTTTGAAAGATATGAAGTAGAAGAGAGAAAGGTAGCCACTCAAATGCCTAAACCAGAGGCTCGAGATGGAGAAGCGTACGACAACAAAGAACAAACAAAAAAAATCATAGTGACAGTGGAAGATGCAGAAGAAAGATGCACATACATAGGCAAAGATGTATGAGTTGAAGAGGAAGAAGAACTCATACAACTGATCCGAGAATATCGAGACATATTTGCATGGACATATAAGGACCTCAAGGGTGTGGAACCCTCGATTTGTTCTCATAGGATACCAATGACGGCAGATGCAAGACCATCAAAACAACACCCTTACACATACAACGAGGGCTATGCGGCTAAAATTAAGGAAGAAATAGACAAACTATTAGCGGTAGGATTCATATATGAAATAGAACACACCGAGTGGGTGTCGCCTTTAGTAGTTGTGCCTAAGAAGAACGAAAAACTGAGGGTGTGCATTAACTTGAAAAAAGTGAATGCGGCCACCATACGTTACAGCTACCCATTGCCCATTATGAACCATCTATTGGAAAGGGGAGCAGGAAAAGAAGTCTATAGCTTCTTAGATGGATTCTTCGGATACAATCAAGTAGCTATTGCTATTGAGGATCAACATAAGATCGCATTCGTGACTGAATGGGGAGTCTATGCTTTCCGAGTGATGCCGTTTGGACTCACTAATGTGCCTGCTACTTTCCAATGATTGATGTGTCATGTTTTCAAGGAATTCGTGAAAAAGATCATGGAAGTGTACGTAGATGACCTATGTACATATTCAAATCAAAGGCTAGACCATATTCGTGAATTGTGAAAGATATTTAATAAATGTCGATAATATAGAGTCTGCCTAAACCCAAAAAAATGTGTCTTCATGGTCAGACAAGGGAAGATCTTAGGACACATAGTCTCTAGAAATGGAATATCCACGGATGAAGACAAGATTAAGGTCATCTTAGAGCTTCCTAGACCTAAGAATGCGAAGGAGGTGCAAGCATTCATGGGACATTGTGGATATTACCGTCGATTTATCCACATGTATGCCATAATCACCAAACCCCTATATGGTCTCTTAACTTAATTCACTTGGACAGAGGAATGTGATAAGGCATTCAATGAGTTAAAGAAACAGCTTAGCACCGCTCCAATTCTGAAATCACCAAATTGGAACCAGCCCTTTCATATTCATGTTGATGCGTCTAATTATGCAATAGGATGTATATTAGCCCAACCAGCTGATGAAGGAAAATTAGATCATCCAATTGCCTATGCGAGCAGACAACTGAATCAAGCTGAAAGGAACTATACCACTACCGAGCGAGAAGGATTAGGAATGGTCTATGCAGTAAATAAATTTAGACACTACCTCTTAGCTAACAAATTCAAGTTCTTCATAGACCATCAGGCCTTATTGTACTTAGTCGATAAGCCTTGTAACACGGGAAGATTGGTAAGGTGGTTCCTATTACTGATGGAGTTCGACTTTGAAGTAATAGTGAAAAAGGGAAACACGCATGTGAGAGCAGATCACCTTTCTAGGTTAACACACGGAGAACCACCAAGTGGAGTACCCGATGATCTCCTAGACACTCATTTTGTTTAATCTGGAAGTGTGTCCAAAGTGGGCAGAAAAACTAATTCCGATACTCACTCACGGCCTACAACACCCAATCAATAAGGAGAGTAAAAAGGAAATTCTCCAATCAAGGAATTTGTACATTATTGCTGGAAGCATGTACTATAAGAAACCCAATGGAGTATTGCTAAGATGTGTTGAGGAGGATGAACAATTGGAGTTGATTGAACAAGCACATGTGAATAAATGGAGAACACACCAAGGGACTCATGGAACTATTAGGGAATTAAAACGATTAGGAGTATATTGGCCCGACATGCCTAAGGATGTCCATGACTACGTAAATAATTGTGCAGAATGTCAGGAGACAATCTCCGAGGATCATACATCCATACCTTTCTCAATGATAGCACCCAATTGGAGCAAAACATTGGTAAAATTCCTAAGGACAAGAGAACATGAGGAAGGAGTTAGCTTGGCAAGAAAACGATCCCTAGAGGAGATGAGCAAGGATTATGTACTCATTGGGAGAAAATTGTTTAGAAGAGGAAAAGACAATCAATTACGATTATGTGTGCATGAAGGAGAATATTTTCCCATATTAGAGATGGCACACACAGGTGCAGCAGGAGGTCATTTTTCAGCTGAGAGAACTGTAAAAATGATCCTCTTCGCGGGCTTGTGGTGGCCAACTTTACATATGGATGCGGAAACATATGTACGAAGCTGCGAGACTTGCCAAAGGGCTAAATACCCAATTCAGAGAGATGACATGCCCTTAAGACCTATGGTTTGTGCAAGAGCATTCTATAAATGGGGTATTGACTTCATAGGACCCATTTACCCACCGGCCAAAGGATCACATGCTGAACACATCATAGTGGCCACTGATTACTTGACAAAGTGGGTAGAGGCAAAGGCTACGAGAAAGAATGATGCTCAAACCACGGCTAAGTTTCTTTTTGAGCATATCTTCACTCGTTTCGGGTTACCAATTGAGATTGTGCGTGACCGAGGAACGCACTTCATTAATGAAGTGATAGAATCTCTAATGAACGAGTTTTTAGTGATCCATAAAAAATCAGCCCCATACCATCCCCAAGGCAATGGTCAAGCAGAAAGTTCCAATAAGGTATTATGCACGGTATTGACAAAGATTGTCAATAATGGGAGCTCTGATTGGGACAAACAATTGCACCATGAAATTTGGCGCTTCTAAGTCACATACAAGACTGCCATTGGAGCTACCCCATTCAATTTAGTGTATGGGAAAAATGCAATTTCGCCAATTGATTTTTTAATCCCCACTTTGAGAGTAGCCCAATAGTATGAATGGACCGGACATGAATTATCCCAACAACTAGACCGAATCGAGAAGTTGCATGAAACCAGGTTACAAGCGGTAGCACGAATATATGCAGACAAGAGAAGACAAAAAGCATATTATGATGCACATATAAAAGACAAAGGAATTAAAGAAGGAGACCTAGTCCTGGTTTACACCTTAAAGAAACATGCCAAGAAGTTACAAAAACGTGGATATGGACCTCTGATCATAAATAGGATCTCTACTAGTGGAGCAGTTAATCTAGCCACCTTAGATGGAGACATTCTTCCTAACTACATAAGCGGATGTAGAGTGAAACGGTTCATGAAGCCATTGACGGATCAAATGTTAGCACGTCTAGTAGGTGCTCAAAATAGGAGGAAAGAGGAAGAACGGATTAGAGAGGAGGCACGGCAAGAAGCCCTAGAATGCATCAAGAAGCGGAAAGAATGGATTAGGCAAAGAGACGAACGGTATCTCCAAGGAGAAGAGCCTGTCCTTATGGCTAATTACCAAGTCCATAAATCTGACACGACGAATGTCTCCATGTCACAGCCTTATTTAAACCTAGGGATTGGCAAGAAAGAGTACAAATTGATAGATACCTTGATAGATTCAAGAGCAGGACTTAGTTGCATACGTAATACGGTCATAAAAGATCTTCAAATGATTATGACTCCCACGAAGGCCCAAATGATAGGAATTGGAGGTCAAATCATAGAATGCATGGGAGAAACTAACGTATCCCTCCACCTAGGAAATTCTTCTCTGGAACAACAAGTCTTGGTGTGCAGAGATGAAGATTTAATAGAAGATTTAATCCTAGGATAGGATTGGATCATTGAGAATGAAGTAAGCATCAATCTAGCTCAAGGCTATATTGCAGCCAAGATAGGGCATAAGGAAATTTTTAGCATATTAAGGGAGAAGCCTTCCCAACAACCTAAAGCCATCGAGAGTGCCAAAGAATGCAAAGAAGAGCTAGTGGAACATGATTCCAGCACCAAGATCTCAGAAACGAATCTAGAAGAGGCAGGAAGCTCAAACCCTAATATGTACGAGGAAGAGGGGAATTCATCCTATTCAGTTGGTGAACGGCCAGACACTAAGGGAACCAACTCTAATGGAGTTTCTCACACGATAGAAGGACCACCAATATGGAAAACAACACTCAGATACTCACATCAAGGAACGATCAAATTCAAATGGGTACGCAAGGATCAAGTGCAGAAATCAGAGACGTCAACACCAACTCATGAGGAGAAAAAGGAGAACAATAAGTCAGCTTCACCGAAATCCAAACCAAAAAGACTCTTGCAAGTATGGCTCCCGAAGCCTTTGATTGAAGCTCAGATTTCACGACAACAGATATGGATTCCCGAAAAGATCAGACAAGCAACCAAGCAAGAGGTAAACAAACAGGAGGATGAATTATATCGAGACATTCAAACAATGCAGCCACAACAAAATCATCATAGAAACATGAAGAGCAAAACCTCAATCACTAGGACATCAAAAGAAATACATGAAGTTCGAAGAACTAGAGAGAAGACATGGACTATCAACAGGACAACAAAGTGGATTTGGAAGCCAAAGCAACCGCAAAGAATGCACCACCACAACAACAAGGATTCCAATTGCACTCATGAAGTATCAAATGCACCTAAAGTATGCATAGTAGGGCCACAGTACAAGGCCAAGCATTCGGCACTTGATGTGCATAAAAAATTTAATGGTGCACATTCTCCTATGGGAATTAGGTCATAGCTTCAACTTCCTTAGGAATGGACATACTATGTAAATAAATAAAGGCTTCGGCTATACTAATGCTTGTTTTCTTTCAAAAAAAGAAATAAAAAGATGTGGTAAGAGATCTCACTTATAGAACCCAGGGAATCGGAGTGACAAAATGACAATGTATCACTACAATGCACTGCACAATTGCTATGCTTTCCATTGAAGCTAATGCACTTTTCCTTACAAGTGCAGATGGCTTCTGAAGATTCGAAAGCAATGATTCAAGAAGAAGTATTGGAATTCCCTCTCCAGAGTATCACCAAGGCAAAGGGACATTGGTTTAGAGAAGATCAACCGACTGGGGAGTATCTCTTCCTGGCTGCTATCAAAATCATGGATGCAGATCATCAATTTCCGCTCATGTCCCAAGATTTCAGAGTAGTGCATGAACTCCCGTCTACGATAGACATCATGAAGAAAGTAGGCATACACAAATATTTTGAACTGCCAATCTACAAGCCTGACTTTCAAAGGTGCACACAAGTCATGAATACATTACAGCCAACACTACATGATCCATTGGTGCCAGAGGCTAGAGTTATGGATGGCGTAGGTGAATGGGTAGTTATTCAATTCACACATGACTTGATTATGGAAGCTTTTGGATGGGAAAAGGATGGCAACACAGTAGTGAAAGAAGAAAGCCGTGGAGCAAAGACAAGGACATTCACGAACATCAATAGAGTTGACATAGAAGAGGAAGTTAGACTCATTCATCAACACTTCTGCTTCCCAAATATGCATCGGTATACGGCCCCTCAGAAGATTATTGTCTAGCTACTCTCACATGCCATCAAGCAAATTGGCAATCAAATTAATCTGACTCCATACATATAGGAAAGACTATTTGAGGCAAAGAAGCAGTGGAACAGCAAGAAGTTCCTCAATGGCAGTGTAGCTCTGACAATATTGATTTACCATGCTTTAGGCATTAGAGAGCATATGCAAGAAATGCCACCATCGACTGCCGTCGCTAAGTATGCCAAGGTTGCCATAGTTCCTAAGAAGAAAAGAGGAGTCAAGATTGTTCAAGAGGCAAAAACTAGATCTCAAACCAGAATGAGAGGCACAAAGAGATTAAGGGAAGTAAAGCAAGTGGAAGAGGAAGTTCCAGCCACGAAAAGCGTGCACGTACTTCCAAAGACAAGGATTGAAGAACAACGGCCTATTACAGAGGAAGATTTAACTAAGGCCTTGGAAGACACACATCAATATACAGAAGGGCAAGTCAATTTACCAGTGCAAGGGCATCATTACCAGCAGGCCCACCAAGAGATGGAAGTAAAAAAGAAGCTCACCGAAGTACACCGCTATCGCGAATTAGGGTTGGATAATTCAAGCTCATCTTCGGATGCACAAGAAGAACCCGAGACATCCTTATTAAATGTGGATATTCAAAGTGAATCAAAGGATGATGGTCAATGGGAAGAATTGAATGCAGTCAACTACAATGAAGAACAAGAGGGCACGAAAATGGATGACACAACTGACCAACCAGATCAGGACACCGTAAGCAAGGAAGCAAACCAAGGAGGGACACATGTCCTCAAAATCAATGAGACTTACACTATTCAAATCATAGAGACAACACTTACGGGGGAAGTGCCAGTCAAGATGCCAAAGAAAGAGCCTCAAGAAGCGACAATCGAAGAAACAGAACCCTTCACACCAATAAGGGTTATGGCAGAACCATCTCCCATGGATGTTACCTTTCAAGGGAGTGCCACTAAAGTTATTGATCTGGATGAAGAACAAAAAGAACCAAAAATACAACTACAAATTAAACAACCCTACAACGAAACCATCCATGTAGAGCAAGGAAAAGATGTGCAAACCGGAGAATCTCCAAGCATACCTCGAACATGGTTGAATGTCGACATCGCTCAGCTCAAGCCAGTAGTGCAAGACATGATTAGAACTGCAATGGATACACAACAATTAATGCTTGAGGCTGATGAAGACTATGATCAAGCGATGCAGGACAAGCATGAACTTCAAGAAATTGGTAAGAATCTTTCTACTGAGTTAAAAATAGCGAAGGAGCAGATCTTACAGAAAGAAAATGAAGTTCAAGAGGTCAAAAAGCAGTACCAAACTCTAGAGACGGAAAATGAAATATTGAAAGAACAACTCCAGGGATTAACGAAGAAATACGAAGCTAGCAAGGCTGAGAAGACACGAATGCACACCCGGAGTAAAATACTGGAGTCACAAATAAAGGTATATATGGAGGAGGCAGAAAACCTAAGGAACCAAAATAAGGAGCTCATGACAGCTCTTCTAAGTCATCAGTCCATAGATCTACAGGAAAGGCCGGACAAAGACATCAAGGCACTAGAGGAGAAGATGGCTAAGTACGAAGATCAGCTCAAGTAGGAGCAGGCAGTCATTGTTGATTGGGAAAAGAGGTACATGGAGGACACAACCGCTCTTAGGACTAAATGGAAAAATGCAGAAAATCGCTATCTCATGCAATGTAAGGAAGACATGGATCATCTGGATATTGTTTCTCAAGAACTTCTCAAACACAAGGACACTATTGCTAAAGCTAATGAAGAAATCAAGCAATAAGAGGAGGTGATCAAGCAATTACAAGAACAGTTAGAGCAGAAGACAATTGAGGGGACACCAGTAGTTCCAAAATCCGCAAAGGCTACTGAGGAGACTGAGGTACGTCCTCTATCTCCCCCCTTATATCATTCGCCACTAAGGGAGGAACAGGAGATCCAAATTGAACATAATAATCGAGCCATTACAGAACTGAGCCGACCAAAAAGGGCACTACTGGTGTCCTAGCTTACTGCTGAATTTGAAGATCAAATAATCCAAGTCATGAAGGAAGCTAAAATCGAGAGCAAAAACTTGGATCAGATTTTGAAGCCTTTTAATGTTCCATATGGACTACTTAAAGAACAAACGCGATAATATATAAAGACTACAACACAAAAAGATCCGGACAACAACCTTCAATTCAGCCAAGATACATTCAAATATACTCAAGAAGAGTTCGAGAAGGCCGATCCCATATGGAGACGCAAGGTTTTGGAAAAGCATCCCACACTACGGGTACAATGGGAAGCATCACCATATGCGCTTCAGGTCAATCCAGCATTTTGTCCCGTACCCTGCAGACGCTCCTGGTCGCAATTTGGGGAAGGACAGTGCCAGGGAAGCATCAATATTCAATGGCTGAATTATCCATTATTACCTAGTCCACCACATAGCTACCTACCGACGAAAGATTACATAGTAAAAACAATGGAATTTTGGATTGCAAGATATGCGAGAGTACCTGACTTAGCAGTAAAGATGACGAATAAGATTTTCAGCATGCTACTAACAATGATTAAAGTCTTCCAGCATGCAAAATACACTTTTTTGAACTTCATCGGCATTACACAAGGCTCTGAAGCACTCGTTTTTTATCTCTCTACTATTCCGAGCCGCTTAACCCTGATGGTGTATTATTCAAGACTTATGTTTTTGCCATCAACATACATGCAGACTTTTGAAGAAGCATTTTTCACTGGCTTCTTCGAAATAGATTCAGAAATTTTTGTCAAGATGACATCGAACCTGAATGCATGCCTTGTAGCTTATGAAACCAATTTTTTTGCGGACCGCCGGCAAGCACCAGAGGATGGAGTGAAGTCCAACCAGTGGAAGGAATTTATGATATGTCATGCTAATTTGTTGAATCAAAGAGAGCAAGCGGCCATATAAACGTATTCACGTCGCCACAAAAAGCCTGTCGAGGACGACAGAGTTCAGGAGGAGGGACGTGTGGAAGGGGAATCAAGCAAGAAGAGAAGAAGAAGAAGATCAAAGTCAAAAACTGCTCAATAAAGAATGACGATCATAAAGCGGAAGAGCCACCCTGTGCACAAAGCCCCGCAAGGGCACGCATCAGGCAACAATGTGAAACATCCAGGTCCTGAGGAATGGAATTAAAGAACAATCAGAACTAGGACATTTCATGGGAAGGACGGACCAGGGCCAGGAACTATCCATGAAGAAGTGCAAGACAATACTTGGCAAGTAATAATCCTCCCGCTGATAGCGTGCATTGGCAACAAAGTAAACAGGCTCAAAGTAATACAACAAGGTCAAACATGTGAAGACAAAGACAAATCAGAAGACCAAAAGCTAGAAAGGGGAAAGGCTGAAAAGTTGAAGATGGTGACTAAGAACAACACATTCTTAGTCACTGGTGGCATGCGTGGTAGCCCGGCTGAATGCAACAACCCAGATGTGTGATATAAGCAATACCAAGGGGCAACCAAAAGCAAAGGACATATTTTAGAAAAAATAACAAATTCTCTGACTATCCTTATCGCTTCTTCGACCACCGGGTGGGTGTATTCAGAAGACTTAGGCAAGCAGCCGACAAGAAGCTAAAGCCTGTCAAGGGACGACAGAGACAAAGAGGGGGAGAGTGTTGCAAAACAGAGAAGCACGAAAGAAGAGCCCCAAAATTTTCAAATTAATGGGCATAATTTTTCTTCTTCAAAGTCTTAGGAAATTCCCTCAAGCCATGTTGTAGCTCAGTGATGAGTAGCACCTCCTTTAATGTCAATCCGGGAAGACGTGAGGATGGTATGAAGACCTCGAGCAAGTGGAGGCACAAGTGCGTGAGTGAGAAGCACACAAGCATGCACACACATACACACACACGCGCACACACGGCAAGACAAAGAGTGAGAAGCAATGGAGTTCTTAGATTACTTTCAAAAAGCTCTTACAAGTTCGTTTCAATTACAGTCTAACCTCAAAAATGAGCTCTCTAGCTCCTTTTATAGTTTTTGACTAGCTTTGGCCCTGTCCAGACCTAGTGTCCGGCCTAGTTAAAAAATAGGTTCCAGGGCTTATTTGAGGGCTCAAACGAGATCTAAAAAATACGAAAATTGGTAAGCAACTACTTCTAAGGCTCCTCAAGCTCGAGGACTCCTCGGCTTGCACAAAATGGAGCTACAAAAAGGTGAACATGGTATTTACAGGGGTTGTTAGTGATGAGAATCACTGTTAATTTGTGTAAGGATTTTGAAAAATAAAAAGGTTGCCTTAGTGCTAGATCTGCATGAATGCTCGTACTTGCTTCTTCATGAAGAAAATTATTGGCCTACTTGCCAGATCGTCGTTGACTCCCTTGTCTGCTGCTAACACATGTAAATGCACTAGAGGAGTCCTCTAGATGCATATCCCCGACTCATTGTAACATATTCCTTGTAAATTAGTAGGAAATTCACCTTTTAGTAATAAAGTGCCAGGTCTCTTGTGTGAAAGGACGAAATTTAGGGCACATGTATATAAGTCACTTGGTGACTCTTTGTAAAGAACTTTTTGCCATCGTGAAGAGGGAGCTCTCTTGATTTTCAATTTTGCTTCTTTCTTGCAAATTTCCATCCTCTCTTTGATCTTCTATGTGTGTGTAATGCTTGGAATGTGTGTATGGCTGTTTTCTACCCCTCCCCACTGTTTTTAGCTACTGTAGTGTGTGTGTGAGCTTGTAGGAGTTGTGATGTGAGTGTGGGTGCTTCCTGCCATTCACTATTTTGGTCATAACTTGAAGCACAGTTGTCAGAATCAAGTGAAACCACCTCCAATGAATGTGTCTCGTCAAGAGCTTCGAAATGAGTGCCCTATTCACTATATTCAGAGTTCGAAGCTGGGAGAAATCCTCGATTTACTGAAAATTGTTGTAAATGTATCGCGGTAGACACTTTCAATATTTCAATGAGTTTGAGAGGTGCATTAGTCTTTTCTCATGCATATAAGCTGAACCACTTCATTTTCCATCATGTATGCACATGTCCGCATACACTTGGTTAGGTCATTTGATCGGATTGACAAGTAAGCGTGTGTCAATTTCCCACTATATGCACTTGTGTTGCAAATGAGGTTTAGTCTCTTTGGCACAAGTCCTTAAGTCTTCTTGGCTAAGGTACACACCTCGCCATAAGAGATGTATGATAATTGCTCATAGGTGCTCGATAAGCCTAGTTGGCTTCTATTGGGTAACTGATTATATGCAATGGAGTCGGTGATTCACTATGCAGGTAAACATGTCAATACTTGGAGATTTATGATATTTTGACATTGGTCATATATTCATTTTGTAGAGGATATTCTAGCAAAATTGTTCGTGATTTTTAGCTTTGTCAACTATATAGTGGTCGATTTACTCCTTGATACACTTATTCATTGGTGTTTGGACTCTTCTAGCTCCATTATCATTCTATTCAGCTCTCTACCATCATGGCATCAGAGGTCTCATGCACATCTAGTGGATTACGTTCTAGTGCGAGTTGTTGCGGATGTGTGGTATACTTCCTTTACTCTGATACCACTTCTTGACGATGCGACGAAGGCTGAACCTTTAAGCCTGCGAAAACCGCCACGCCCAAGAAGAGCTAAGCTAGAGTGATTCAGAACACCTCTGTAATCAATCAATAGCTTAGCAAAGTCTAGCGCTCAACATATAAGACTGCACTCTAAATTCACTGGAAAAATTTCACCGAAACTTCACTAGACTGTCACTGGACTGACACCGTAATCGTACCGGAATTGTACCGGAATGAACTTCAATTCTGTTTATAATTACTTCTAGTGAACATACATGAAGTAAGGAAGTAATGCAAAAGCTTTCTTAACTTATTGAACTCTTTCTGAAGTTTAAAGAAAAAAAAAAAAACTCCACTAGTTCAGACAACCTTTTTCCGGTCAGACTTTGTACTGTGTATAGATATCTTTTCCACCGGAAAACTTAATCAACTAAAAGTAGAGATGTCTAGCTACAGAATGAGCTATCTCTCATACAAAACTTCGCATTACTCTGCGAAATCTACTTCGTTCTTCTATCGGAAAACACGTTTACAGTAAGAACTGCAACTGACCGAAAATGCGTTTACTGAGAAAATGTTAACTGTTAACTAATCTTTAATTGTAACGTAAACATACTCTGTTTCTTCCGTATACAAACAGTACGCATAAACATCCACATGAACATGTGTTTTCTATTAGAGAAGATGTGTACAAGTGAGCTTGGCCTCTTCTTGCTCAAGCTATAGAAACTCTCCTACACTGAGTGGTTTCTTATTACCATCTCTCTCAGATGAATACCTGATGTTTCAGGTTTCTGTTATTCATCTTTACATACGCGATCTATGGCATCTTCTATACTACATACGCGATCTCTGGCGTCTTCTTCATAACTAAAGCTCTCCGTCTCTCATTCTCTATATCTCTTCTATTTCTTCTTCTATATGTGCTCTTATTTATACTGCGTGCTCTTCTTATGCACGTTCTTGTTCGCACTTCCCTTCTATTATTCCTTTGCACGTTCTTTCTTTGTACAGTTTGATTTGGCGTAACGAACTCTGATCCTGGGAGATTCTATACTGTACACAACGGTTGTGGATTTGTCCCTCCACTAAGGCTTTTGATTTTCTCTGATTTTGCTTCTCCCTTTTTTTTTGTCAAATTCGTGAGTGTTTCTTCAACAGCTCCCCCTCAATCACTAATTTGACATCTTCGGTCTTTCATATATCTTTCTTTCTTTTATACCTGCCATCACTTTGAATCTGTTTGTCTTCATTCCATCCAAACTCTTTGTCAGCATATCTGCAATCTGATCCTTTGTCGGAGTGTATACAATTTCTAACTCTTTCTCCATTACCTTTTCCCTCAGGAAATGATATTGAATCTCTATGTGTTTTGATCTTGCATGAAATACTGGGTTTGCTGCAAGATATAGAGAGCTCATATTATCTCCATGCATAATTGGTATACCTTGTTCAATGCCCAAGCTTTTGAGCAAGGTCTGCATCCATATCACTTCTTTAGCAGCTTCTACAAGTCCTTTATATTCTGCTTCTGTTGACGATAAAGCCACTGTATATTGCTTCTTCGAACACCAGCTTACCAGCTTATCTCCTAGGTATATCATATACCCGTGTGTTGATCGTCTGTCATCTTGACTTCCAGCCCAGTCTGAGTCACTATATGCTCTTAGCTTTATATCTGACGTAAAAGGATAATATAATCCTTCTTTTATAGTTCTTTTAATATATCTAAGAACTCTCTGTCCTGCAACCCAATGTTGATCTGTCGGACAAGTGAGAGAACTCCCACTGCATAACTAAGATCCGGTCTCGTTACCGTAGCATAAATTAAACTTCCTACTAATGACTGATATTTCTTCATATCTTTAAACTCTGCTCCACTGTATCTACTGAGTTTATGATTTACTTCAAGCGGTGTTGAAGCTTCTCTGCAATTCTCCATATTAAACTTCTTTAGTAAGTTTAGGAGATACCTTTCTTATGACACATATACACCATGATCTGTGTATGTGATTTCCATTCCTAGAAAGTATGACAACTTTCCTAGGTCACTGATCTGAAACTCCTTTTCGAGTAATCTTTTTACTTCTGTAATTCCTCCATCTGAGGTTCCTGTGATTATTATGTCGTCTACATAAATGCAAATGTAGATCATACCTTCTTCTGTTCTCTTTATGAGTAAACTTACATCTGCCTTCGAACTTTGGTATCCAAGTTCGTTCAGATACTTCACAAGTCTGTAATTCCAAGCTCTTGGAGCTTGCTTCAGTCCATAAACTGCTTTTCTTAACCTGCACACAAATTTTGGGTATCTGGAGCTTACAAACCCTTCAGGCTGCTCCATGTAAACCTCATCTGATATATATCCATTCAGAAATGCATTCTTTATATCTAGTTGACTTAATTTCCATCCTTTCGATGCTGCTATAGCAATCACTGTTCTTATGGTTGACATCTTTGCCACCGGACTAAACGTCTCGTCGTAATCTATGCCATATGTCTGAGCATAACCTTTGACTACCAGTCTAGCCTTATATCTGGCTATTTTTCCATCTGCAAGCTTCTTCAATTTGAAAACCCATTTATTTCCGATTACTTTCTTACCATTTGGTTTAGGAACAAGCTCCCATGTCTTGTTCTCTTCTAGTGCAGTGAACTCTTCTTCCATTGCTTCTTTCCATTGCTTCTTTCCATTGCTTCTTGCCTTTAGCTTCATCATAGTTCTGTGGTTCTTCATCATCTTTGACCATATATGCATAGTCTTTCTGAGTTATGTATGAAGTATCATACGAGTACCTTTCTGGTTGTCTTCTATTCCTGTTCGACCTTCTTGGTTCAAACTCTTCATGTGTATCTGAATGCACTTCTTCATCAAATTTCGAATCATCTTCATTTCTCATACCTGATCCGTTCTTGGACGTACTTGCCTGCATATGATTTTCATCTCTGTTTACCTGAACAATTGATTTCCCTTTCTCTCTTCTTTTTATTTCTCTTCGAATTCTTCAGTCGTATGACTTTGATCTATATACCAGCTTTTGTGTTCATCAAATGTAACATCTCTCGACACAGTAAATTGTTTGGTTAGAGGATTCCATAACCTGTAACCCATCTGCTTTTCATCATATCCGACGAACACATATTTCTCTCCTTTCAGTTCAAGCTTATGTCTGAGTTGTGATGGTACATAAGCATACGCTACTGATCCAAACACTTTGCAATGATCAAGTGTTGGCTTCTTTCCCCACCAAGCTTCATAAGGGGTCATTCCTTCCAATGTTGTACATGGTAGTCTGTTTACCAAGTATGTAGCTGTGTTTACAGCTTCAGCCCAAAGATAATTTGGACAATCCTTTTCGTTTAGCATGGCTCGTGCAAATTCAACTAGAACTCGGTTCCTTCTTTCTGCTACTCCATTTTGTTGTGGTGTATATCTGCAGGTTATTTCTCTCTTAATACTTGCATTCCAAAGATAGTCATTGAATTCTTGGGAGAAGTATTCTCCCCCTCCATCAGACCTCAGTCTTTTAAGTTTTCGTCCGGTAAGTCTTTCAGCATATGCATGAAAACGCCTGAAAGCTCCAAATACTTCTGATTTCTCTTTCAAAACATAAAGGGTTATCCACCTTGTTGCATCATCAATGAATAGGACATAGTACGTTGATCCGCTGATTGATCCTTCTTTCGTTGGCCCCCATACATCTGTATGTATGAGCTCAAGTACTTCATCATGTTTGAATCCTTTCTTCTGGAAAGGTAACCTGTGGGCTTTTCCCAACTGACATGCTTCGCACTTATGAATCATATGTTGATTCTGTATGTTCGGTAATCCCAGTACAGACTGATTTGCGATCATAGTTTTAATTCCTTTTTCATTAAAATGACCTAATCTCTTATGCCAGAGATCAAGTTCTGTAATTACCTTTTCTCCATGTGTGAGCAACGCTTGGCCAATGTTCCCTTGTACTCTTAAAGTAAAGAGTCTGCCTTCTTTCTTACCAGAGACAATCTGATTGTATCCGTTCTCGGGATCTTCTACAAATACGCCTTTATTTGTAAATCTGACCTGAAAACCTTTCTCAACTATCTGTCCTACGCTAATCAAATTTTTCGGTATTGTTGGAACATACAAAACATTGGTTAGAAGATCCGCTCCACTCTTGCATTTCACTTTTCCAATTGAATGTACGCTATGTCTCGTATTGTCACCTGTTTGAACGGTGTGACTAGAACTACCTTTTTCTAGTTCTGACATTAGTTCTATATTTCTTGATAAATGATTAGAGCATCCAGAATCAATGTAGAATACCTTTAGGTCTTCATTTTCAGATGTGCTGATAGAGTTCATCTTCAATGATGTATGACTTTCATTCTGTGTGTCATTTGCGTAGTTGTTGTAGGTGGTGTTGTAGGATTGATTCTGTCCCCAACTTCTCGCTCCACCTCTACCATAGCCTCCTCTTTGGTTTTGTCTACCTCTTTGATATCTTCCGCTTTTGCCTCTGCTATTGCTATTCTGATTTTGATTTGATCCTTGTTGATTGTGCCAGCAATCATGAGCCAAATGATTACTGAGTCCACAGATCCAGCAAGCCTTCTTGTTGGTATTCTGGCTACTTCTTCCTCTTCCAAACCCTCTTGCTCTTCCTCTGCTAGTGCCTTTACCTCTTGCGTAATAGGCCTGAGAGCTCGACTCTTCTTCGTCTTTTGGCTTACCTTTGTCTTTCTTTTTGTTCTTCATGTACATTGCAGAGCTTTGTCCTTTATCTGCATCTCCTTTTAGGTCTTGCTCATATGTGAGCATCAAACCAAGCAACTGATTTAAATCTGGCACAAAATGATTTAAAGAAAGTTCAATTGAGAGTACGAAAGGTTTCCACCTTTCATCTTCTCTCAAACCTGTCAGTAGTTGCGCTATCAATCTGTGATCTTCGACTTCTTCATTTATGGATCCAAGACTATCTGATAGTTTTAGTGACGTAGTCACTAATGCTTTGACTCGTCTTCTTTTTGAATGTCGTAAACTCGGACCACAAGCTAGCTTTCCTAGCTTTCGTAGTATTTTGGAAATGATCTTCCAACGCACTCCATATGTCCTCTGCTTTCTCCAGTCCTCTAATGTGTGGTAGTAGATGGTTTGTAATGGTATTATAGATGTAGGCTCTTGCCGTTGCATCTTTCTTCTGCCACAGCTTCAAGGCTTCTAACTCTTCTTTTTCCGGTTGACTATCATCTTCGAAAGTCGGCTTCTTCTCTTCTCCAATCACGTACATCATTAAGTCCTTACTCATAAGTAAGGCTTCCATGCGCATTACCCATGCGGGATAATTATCTCTGTCCAACTTATCAATAGTAACGTGGTCTGCCATAATCTCCTTGTTTCTGTTACTTCCGGTGAACTTTTGAGAATCTTTCTATTCTTCAGAATCCTTCTCGTTCTGGCTCTATCGGCTTTGTTTCCAATGATGGTGAATACTCTGGGCTCTGATTAGATATGCCTAGCTCTGATACCACTGTTGCGGATGTGTGGTATACTTCCTTTACTCTGATACCACTTCTTGATGACGCGACGAAGGCTGAACCTTTAAGCCTGCGGAAACCGCCACGCCCAAGAAGAGCTAAGCTAGAGTGATTCAGAACACCTCTGTAATCAATCAATAGCTTAGCAAAGTCTAGCGCTCAACATATAAGACTGCACTCTAAATTCACTAGAAAAATTTCACCGAAACTTCACCAGACTGTCACTGGACTAACACCATAATCGTACCGGAATTGTACCGGAATTGTATCGGAATGAACTTCAATTCTGTTTATAATTACTTCAAGTGAACATACATGAAGTAAGGAAGTAACGCAAAAGCTTTCTTAACTTACTGAACTCTTTCTGAAGTTTAAAGAAAAAAAAAAACTCCACTAGTTCAGACAACCTTTTTTCGGTCAGACTTTGTACTGTGTATAGATCTCTTTTCCACCGGAAAACTTACTCAACTAAAAGTAGAGATGTCTAGCTACAGAATGAGCTATCTCTCATACAAAAATTTGCATTACTCTGCGAAATCTACTTCGTTCTTCTACCGAAAAACACGTTTACAGTAAGAACTGCAACTGACCGAAAATGCGTTTACTGAGAAAATGTTAACTGTTAACTAATCTTTAATTGTAATGTAAACATACTCTGTTTCTTCCGTATACAAACAGTACGCATAAACATCCACATGAACATGTGTTTTCTATTAGATAAGATGTGTACAAGTGAGCTTGGCCTCTTCTTGCTCAAGCTACAGAAACTCTCCTACACTGAGTGGTTTCTTATTACCATCTCTCTCAGATGAATACCTGACGTTTCAGGTTTCTGTTATTCATCTGTACATACGCGATCTATGGCATCTTCTATACTACATACGCGATCTCTGGCGTCTTCTTCATAACTAAAGCTCTTTGTCTCTCATTCTCTATATCTCTTCTATTTCTTCTTCTATATGTGCTCTTATTTATATTGCGCGCTCTTCTTATGCATGTTCTTGTTCGCACTTCCCTTCTATTATTCCTTTGCACGTTCTTTCTTTGTACAGTTTGATTTGGCGTAACGAACTCTGATCCTGGGAGATTCTGTACTGTACACAACGGTTGTGGATTTGTCCCTCCACTAAGGCTTTTGATTTTCTCTGATTCTGCTTCTCCTTTTTTTTTTGTTTGTCAAATTCGTGAGTGTTTCTTCAACACGAGTGTCCATGGAGGAGCTATAACTTGCAAGGCAAAGACCATTTTGAGATCCAAAAATTTGATGGCATAAACTTTGCTCTATGGAAGAAACAGATTAAAGATGTGCTCATTCAAAGGAGGCAATGTAAGCTAGTAAATGGAATTTCAAAGAAGCTTGCTCACATGGATGAAGATAATTGAGATGAGCTAGATGAAATGGCTAGGTCCACCATTCACTTGCACTTGGAAGATAATGTCTACTTTATAGTATTTGATTGTGAAAGTGCAGAGGAGCTTTGGAAGAATTTATGCAATAAATATGAAGAGAGATAGAATTAAATAAAGTATATCTGATGAGAAAATTATATACCTTTGCATGAAAGACACAGATAGTGTTGCTACTCATCTAAATGCATTTGATGCTATATTCTCCTAGTTAGAGGCTCAGAAAATGGATATGGATAATGAAATGAAAGCAGTATAGTTGTTATGCACCTTGCCATCATCATGGGATACATTTTGCACAGCTATTAGCAATAGTGCACCTCGTGGTAAACTCATCTATGATGACATATGTGGAGCACTCTTGAGTGAGGAGATTCATAGAAAATCTATGGTCACAATGACTATTGAGTGTGTGTGGCTTAGATGCCTTTTGGCTGATTTGGGTGTGTGTCAGACTTCTGCCACCACCATCTTCATTGATAGTCAGACTGCACTGTGACTTGCAAGGAACGGTGTATTCCATGCTTGCACAAAGCACACTTTTGCATCATTCATATTAGTTTCTTTTTGAATGTCATCCAAAATATTATGGATTTTTTCCTCTATGATTTGCTTAGATTTCTTTCTTTTCTTCCTCTTCCAAGTTTTTCTTCAATTGCATCTGCTTCCACCACTCTAATCATGCACTTTGTATTTTCTTTCTACTCATCTTCTTCTTTATCTTTTTCTTGTACTAATGTCAATCCTTATGAAGCTTTACTCCGCATATTAACATTTATATTTTCTTCTTCTTCTTTTTTATTCCACCACTTTGATCATCCTTCTATATCATTGATCAATACTCCCATTTGTTTACTAGGAGTATTAGGTTCTAATAGATTTAAGTTCCTTAATAAAAACCCCTCCACATCATTATATATCTATGTGTCAGAGCTTTCTTTCGTCTGGACTATTGCCAATTGTTTTGTTAATTCCTGATCTTCAATATCTACTCCCAATATGTGGATCAAGGTAGATCCTCTTGCTATATCTTCTACAATTTTTTCTTCTCTAGCTTCCAAATTCTCCTTGATCCCTCTTATTTTCCTTTAAAGTTTTGATTCTTTCTTTTTCTTCTTCACTACTACCACCACAATAGTTCTCTTCTCTGGAGTTCTTTGAAGCACCTGAAATAATTCTAATAATGCAGCTTCCTTTTAATGAATACCACTTCATTTTTGGAAATCATCCTCTACTTATGAAGGCTTTCATAATGCTCCATCTCCACTTGAGTCCATTCAAAGGCCTTATCAAAATAATCCTCCAACATTTTTTTGTATTGAGCTTCATAAGCAACTCTCTTATCATTTTCATGCATCAAATATGAATATAGCTGCTCTTTGTTGGTTTGAGGTGGGTGAGGCTCCTTATCAGCTTGTACTTTCTTCTACTCCAATTTTACCTCATCCTTACTAGCTTCTTCAGCTTCGAGCTCTAACTTCCTTGGGCCCATCTTTCTTTTCTTGATTAGTTGCTCAACTTCAAGAACTATCTCTTTCCTCTTTTTTCCCACTTCCTTCACTCTGATTCGACTGTAGAGCTTATTGCAGTGTACCATGTTGGATTGGAGGAGCATTCAACCTGCAGGCAAAAGATATTGCAATGGAAATAGCTCGGCAAACCAATGGTAATGACATAAATGCACAAGAAATCAGTATTAGAATAGGGCAAGAGGTCTTCCGGTTGTCATCTTTGTTAATCGCAGAGAGGTTTAGCATCACTAATAATGGGATTACCGCTAGCACTGAGCCAATTGAAGTAGTAGAAATATGTGGCTTACTCGATAAGCCATGTTTCGATGAATACCGATTTGCACAGCTCCCTGATGACAACCCTCTGAAGTTAGGCTTACTACTAACAACAATGATTATCAATCTGCAAGCAAAACACTACGGAGTATCACAATAGCCCTTTGCATTGGTAAAAAAATATGCTAAAACATAGGTAAATTGGGTTGAAAACATTTTCCAAAAATTGAAGAAAGAAGTACGATGACCCTTCAGAGGTACTGGCTAAGTAGTGAACACGGTGTTAGATTCTAAAGTGGGCATCATTTTCACTCTACTTTTTACAAAGACTCTGGCATACTTATCTCGAGAATACACAGTATGCTCAGGGAAAGTTTTTCTGCAAATCCTTAAGAAGAGAGTGGCCGAGCAGAAACCAATGGATGATACTTCTCATGAGCAGATGGAAATGGAGAGAGATGAGGATGAGGAGTCCCGACGGTGAAAGATGGAGGAAAATCAATGGCGGGAAGCCAAGACGAAGGCCAAGGAAGAAGTTGAGAGGAAGGTCAAGGAAGAAGCTGAGAGGAAGGCAATAGAGGAAGAGGCAGCACGAGAAAATTTGGAAGAAGAAAGGTGGCAGCAGAAGGAGGAAGAAGAAGCCAAGAGAAGTGAAGAGGAATAAAGGAAAATAAAGGGATGTCGAAGAAGAAATACACAAAAAAAAACAACAAGAACAAGGAGATCATTCGGGAGGATCATCCCGCAAAATTCTGGTCTTATACACATTTTTATTTTGCAGGCTTACAGACTGGTGGTGAATGAAGAAGGCAAGGTAAAGCTGCCCGCATTCTGATGCAATGACTACATATATCCCTGGATGTACAATAATGAAACAGTTAGACTAGAACTACTTGACGATTTGGCTAGAGGCTTAGCATGGAATGTTGTGAAGTTAGAAGAGTTCCAAAACAAGTACAATACTATGATTATGGAAAAAGATAAGTGGTTAACAGAGAGAGCTAATTTGATTGAAGAGCTCAATCAACTTCAAACTGAGGTAGAAGTTGTCGAAATAGAAAATGTTGTTAGAGACAGTGTAGTCCATGAAGAGATAATGGATGGCTTAAATGAAGCCATTATAGAGAATAACACTTTGAGAGTAACCATTGAAGAAAATTCAAAAATTATAGCAAGACTTCAAGAGGAAGTAGGGCAGATGCAGAAGGCACAGCACAAATTAAAGAAAAAAAATAGGAATTGGCAGCCAAGTTACAGAAAACAAAGCAAGAGATGTAGAAATTAAAGGAAAAAGTAAAAGAGCAGAGTGGAGAGATAAAACATCAAAGCATTTCAACTACGAAAGGGGAAGAGAGACTCGCAGTACTGAACTCAGAGTTCACGGCACTTGAAGAAAAGCTCCATACTATTCAGGAAAAATTAGATACAGTATCTGCACAGGTTTCAGGGATCTCAAAGCTAGAGAAGAAAATAAATCAGTGGAAGCAACATTGTAATGATGCAAATGCAGTTTTGGCAGATAAAGAAGCAGAGGTGGAGCAGCTTCGGAAAGATGCAACAGTTTTGGACTTAACTTATAAAGTAAAGTTAGAGCAAGCGATGAAGAAAGTGGCGGAGTATATAACCTAGCTATCTGATGTTACTATAGCCTTTGATAAGTTACTAGATGGATTCCAATAGCGCATACTGGAATTAGAAGACTCTGTAATTAGTTATTGAACTTCTAGTCAGCAACTCCTAGATCTGAAAGAGTCTTTTGAAGCGGAGATACAACTAGTAGAAGAAAATCTTAGAGAGATATTCAATGAGTTGTGTTATGATATAGAGAGAATTATGTTTCCTGAAATGCAAAATTAGGATGATGACTTGTAAAAATTGTTCCTTTGTAATCAGTGGGTTTGGATCCACCATGTGTGCCAATGTTAGTAGCCGATGTGAACAATCACTTCTATTGTAAACATGTATTTCTGATGTAATAGGAAGAAGGGGGATTTATGGAGATTCTAAGAGTTTCTCAATTCTGTAATTTCGGCAATCATTGTATTTCGGAAGTTCAGAACAGTATGCGGAGATTAAGAAGAGGTTTGATGATAATCATTATGGTACGCATTCCTAAAGTGACGAGTACAAAGAACGAAGATATGAAGAGTCTCTAAGTTGGTGAAGTTTGTAAGATGCTATTCAGAGAATTATTTGTATGAAGATGATGTAATCTAGTTCTATGTATTCGGAGTAGTCAAATACACTATTTTATATTACCATAATATTGTATTGTTCATACTATGCTGGTGTGATGAAATACTATCATCTGTAGAACTAGCTTCTATTTTTGGTGTACAAAGTCAAAATAATTGATTCTATTTGACTTGGAATGATTTTTCTAAGTGAATTTGAGTATGTGTTCTATGTTTCAAGGAATGTGTATAATTTTTTCTTTCTTATAGTGTATTTTTTTATTTTGATAAGAACCACATTTGATTAAGATTTTCATCTTGTTCACTACTATGGCATCTAAGGACCTAACACGTGTTTGGCTTCACTATCTGCCTCCTCATGAAGTGCCTACTGTCATTTTAGAAGCTCATGTTGTCCCTACTAGTTGTCATTTGTGGGTGGAACTTATAGTTTGGAAGATTATTTCAAGTTTTTTGTGGTGGCCCACTTTGCAATGGGATGTCCACAATTATGTGTGTTCAAAGTGGGATTTAGATTCCCTCGATCCTATTCCCCTAGCTACCAATTGATAATACTTTGATCTTGAGATGTACATATTACCATACTCATTGGGCCGAGGCTTTGGCCTTATGACATGTTATTGTGGGTAGCATAGCAACTACTCTCATTCAACATTTATTATGTCTCTTTGGCCTCCCTTTGGAATTATTTTCAGATCAAGGCACTAGTTTTTTAAATCAACTTATTTGTGTCATTATTGAGAGCTATTGCATTGAACATGAATTCACTACTCCTTATTTTCCTTGGGCTGCTAGATTGTGTGAGAGTAGTAATAAAGTTCCCTTAACCCTACTTTAAAAAATGATTTTAGAACAGCTAGATAAATGGGAGCAGCATCTCCCTATCGTCTTGTGGGCTTATCATACTTCTTATAAAGTTTCTATAGGATTTAGTCCTTTTAAGTTGGTATGTGGTTTAGAAGTTAATGATCCCATGGAATTTGTAGTTCCTAGTTTATTATTGTGGTGTAGGAATGCTTCCTACCGAAGTAATCCTTCATTTATCACCTCTAGGATCTCCGGTCTTTGGAAGAGCATCGTTATCAAAGTTTCTTACTTATGCAAAAATTTCAAAACCGTCAAAGTTGGTGGCATGATCATTCATTTGAAAACTCCTATTTTTCATTGTGGTGATCTCCTGTTGTTCCTCCATTCCAAAATGAAGCACCAAGCAGGTAAATTTAAATTGTGATGGGTAGTTCCTTTCTGTATTCATTCCAAAATAGGTCTCGTCACATTCGAATTAAGTACCTTGAGTGGTGAACTACTGTTGATATATTTAGATAGTGATGTGTGTGAACACTCTAGGACCACCGGGGCACTTTTTTCCCTCTTTAGGAGGTTTTTTTCCATCAGCTTGTATATATGCCTATTGCCCTAATGGGCTACTTATCTTTTGTACATTCTCTAGTAATACATTCAGTATTGTGTGTTGTGCTCCAAGCTTCTTCTTCTTCCTTGTGTTGTTCGCATGCTTCCGCAAACGTCTAACTCCAACAATTGGTATCAGAGCAGGTCGTCGCTTCATCTAGCGCACTGTCGACACTCCTCTGATCGTAGTCTCAGAATCGCACAAATTTTGGTGAGCATACTTAGCGATCTGAGCTCGTCTCGGCCTTTGAATGCACTATCGTAGCGCTTGTGCATACTATTTTGTCTTTTTGCTCCAAAGGTATATACTAGTTTCTGTTCGCCAGTATAAGCGTCTCAAAGTTTGCTACAGGTCTAGAGGAATTCGTCTGGGCAGTTCTGTTCAACTTTTTTAGATACACTCAATTTTTTGCATCAAGGTATTTTAGTCACCGGCCATGATTGAAAGCAGTGATGTATTCCATATGTTGGCTGTTGAGGATAAGTTGGATGGTACCAACTACCCGTTATGGGCTTATATGATGCAACATGTGTTGGTTGCAAAAGGACTGTGGAACATTGTCCAGGGTATCGAAAAACGTCCTATCACACCTACTGTTACAACTACAGGTACTGAAGCTGATGCAGAAGGTGTCGAAGATGATGATATTCTGCATATTCCTATTCGTGTTGTGTTTTCTGTTGCACCTACTATAGAGCAGATTCGTTGGGATGGCAGAGATGCCCAGGCACATGCATTGATAGCTTTATCTGTCAAACGTGCCATTATTCCTCACATTCGCTCTTGCAAAACAGCTAAGGATGCTTGGGATACACTTAGCACATTGTACCAAGCTATGAATGAGGCTCGTATTTCTTACCTCCGAAAACAGTTGGAGAGTGAGCACATGAATGAAGGTGATTCTATGGACAGTATCCTAACAAAGATCAAAGACTTGATGGAACAATTGATTTTTTCTTATGAGGTTATACTAGATAGCTCACTTGTGAAGACCGTTTTGAATGGTCTTCCTGATTCATATCAGAGTTCTCCTTCTACCCTTCGGTTGATGATGAAAGGCAATCCGAATGCCTTATCATTTGAGGAGTTAGTCTATGTTATATTGCAGGAAGATCAGTCCAGGTAGAACAGGTCTATTATGCAAGTTGCAGATCAAGCTTTCCTCGCTAGTTAGAAGGGCAAAGGAAAATGGAGCTCTTCAACTAGTAAGCAAAAATCTGCAAATTCTGCACATTCGAAGAACCAAGACAAAGATGAGAAAAAATCAGAAAAGCAGAAATTGTTTTGTAAGTATTGTAAAGGGAATGATCATATCATAAAGAACTGTCCAAAACTAACTGCAAAAGAGGCAAAGAAGAAAGAGGCTAGAATGGTTGGTGCAGAAGCCTCTACACCAAAAACAGAGTCTGCTAATCTTGTGCAAGAAGAAGAATGGGTGTTTACTACTGTCTGCACTTTTGACCCATCTTCTCAGAGCAGTGCATGTCTGCAGTAGACTCGATGTTTGGTATTTTGACAGTTGGGCGACCAAACATATTACCTCACAGCGCAGTTTCTTCTCTTCACTCGAGCATGTCCCTATAGGGAATACTGTTACACGCGCCAACAACTCCTCTTATCCTGTTATGGGAGTTGGTAAGATCATTTTGAATATTGCTGATGGTAGTTCTTTCACTTTGTTTGATGCTTTATTTGTGCCAGGGATCAAGAAGAACTTGTTATCAGTTTCTGCATTAGCAAAGATTGGCTTGGTTGTGAAATTTGTTGATGACAGGTCTACAATTCATGATCTATCAAATGGTAATGTGATTCTTGCTTCTAGCATTTTATGTCGTGGGCTGTATAGGCTCATAGACTTCAGTAAATGATTTGGCATGTACAATAAATGATTCTTAGGCTATGTCAGAGGCAAAGCTTTGGCATGCATGCTTTGGTCATCTGAATTTTGCTAGTTTGCTACACTTGTAGAAATCTGAAATGGTGTCCTCTTTGGCCAAACTTGAGGCACCTGGAAAACATGTTTGTGAAGGCTGTGTTTTGGGCAAAATGCAGCGTTCTTCCTTTCCAAAAGATGGTTCAATTCGGGCTACTTAGAAATTGCAGCTTGTACATAGTGATGTCTGTGGTCCTATGCAGACATCTTCTTTCAAGAATTATCTTTACTTCGTGACTTTCATCGATGATTTTTCCAGGCATGCATGGGTATATCCATTGAAGCCAAAGTCCGAAGTGTTCATGTGCTTCCAACAGTTTTTGGTTTTGGCTGAAAATCTGTCAGCATGCAAAAGGGGCACCCTCCGTTCTGATCGAGGGGGGAATATATGTCTTCTGATTTTAATGCATTTTTGGCTGAACATGGGATAAAACACCAGTGTAGAGTGCCGTATACACCTCAATAGAATGGATTTGCTGAACGAAAGAATAGGTCACTCATGGAGATGGCGAGGTGTATGGTCAAGAGTCAGACTTTACCACATAGTTTCTGGCTTGAGGCTGTCATGTGTGCAGCATATGTACTCAACAGGTGTCCCACTAAAGAGCTGCAGTCTATCACTCCATATGAGGCTTGGCATGATCGCAAGCCATCTGTTGCTCATCTGCATGTTTTTGGTTGTTTGGCATATGCATTAGTGCCTGAACAACATCGTAGAAAATTGGATGATAAAGCAGTAAAATGTATTTTTGTTGGGTACTGTTCTGAAAGTAAAGGCTATCATCTGTATCATCCACAAACTAAACACATTCTGGTTAGCCGTGATGTTGTTTTTGTGGAAGATGTTATTCAGCCATTGCTTTCATGTACTAAGGAGACATCTATTAGCTCCAAAGACATGTATGATACTTTGCTGCCTCTTTTCACAGGTGGATAGTCTAGTGCTGGTCCTAATGAGGCAACTTCTCAAACTTTGCAAGTTGCATGTGATGGTGCAGATCATTCCATTTCTGATGCAGATTTACATGATGCACTTATTGATGAGAGACCTGATATTGAGCAGGCAAGAACTATGCCAAAATGGCCGGTGCAAACCTTGCGTGATAGCAAATTAGATGCACCTCTGTCATATCATACTCAATCAGGCTCTCATAGTGCCTCTTTTGCATCAGATTGCTATGATATGTCTGCATCTAGTCTATGTGATGAGACTGAGCCTGTTTCGTTTGATGAAGCACAAAATTCAGAAAATTGGATGGTTGCTATGCAATCTGAATATGATGCAATAATGAAAAATGGTATTTGGTCTTTATGTGACTTGCCTCCTAGCAATAAGGCCATTGGCACTAAGTGGGTATACAAGCTTAAGCGTAAACCTGATGGTACAGTTGACAGGTATAAGGCTAGGCTTGTTGCAAAGGGTTATGCACAGGAAAGAGGCATTGATTTTGATGAGACCTTTGCACCTACATGCGTATGACTACTGTTCGGAGCATCTGTGCACTTGCCGCCCATCATGGTTGGAATGTACATCTGTTGGACATTAAAATTTCATTTTTGAATGGTGACTTGCATGAAGAAGTGTATGTTTTTCAGCCCCGTGGCTTTGTGCAAAAAGGGCATGAAAACCAGGTGTGCAGGTTAAAGAAGGCATTATATGGTTTAAAGCAAGCACCACGTGCTTGGTATGAGAAGATACATGCCTATCTGATTGCACATGGTTTTGAGAATAGTCCAACTGAAATCACCTTATATGTTAAGCGTGCTAATGATGTACTTCTGATCTTTGTTGTCTATGTTGACGACATGCTAGTCACTGGTCCTATTGAGAAGCATATTGCTGATTTTAAGGCTGATTTGCATGCCTCATTTGAGATGCCTGATTTGGGGCATTTGCATCATTATTTGGGCATTCAGTTTATGCACGTTGATGGTGGAATGGCTTTGTGTCAAACAAAATATATTGACACATTATTGTAGTGTTTTGGCCTTGAAGACTGTAAGCCTATTGTCATTCCTATGGAGACAGGTTTATGATTGATTCTTCATGATGCTAGAGATGTATTTGATGCTATTCTCTATCAGCAGGCTGTTGGATGCTTGATATACTTATGCATTACTCGGCCAGATATTCAGTTTGTTGTCTCATAGATGAGCAGGTTTATGCATTGCCAAGGAGTCAAGCATTGGTAGGTGGTTAAGCATATCTTTCGCTACTTGAGTGGTACTCGGCTACTTGGGTTCGTTTATCCCAAGGGGGTATCACTACCGCTAAATTTGCATGCTTTTTCTGACTCTGATTGGGTTGGTTGCTATGACACTCGTGTGTCGACTAGTGGCTTTTGCTTCATGCTTGGTAGCTCATGTATATCTTGGTTGAGAAAGAAGCAGCCTACTGTGGCCACTTCTAGTTGTGAGGCTGAGTATAGGGAAGCTTTCACAACGACTATTGAGTGTGTGTGGCTCAGACGCCTTATGGCTGATTTGGGTGTTGGTCAGTCTTCTGCCACCACCATCTTCACTGACAGTCAGAGCGCATTGACAGTTGCGAGGAACCATGTGTTCCATGCGTGCACTAAGCACATTGAGGTGCATTATCATTATGTCAGGGAGAGGTTCTCTGCTGGGGAGATTAGCTTGGCATATGTGCCCACGCAGGAGAACATTGCAGACCTTTTCATGAAGGCTCTTCCTAGGGAGAAGTTTGAAGCTTTCCACAAAGCTTTGGGCTTACTTCCTTTTGTGGAGTGATTTCCACATAGCTTGGCACTTCCTTATACATGAGTGCCAGCTACTTGTTCACCGCATCACTCACAGGGGATATTTGTTGATATATTTAGGTAGTGATGTGTGTGAACACTCTAGGACCGCCGGGGCACTTTTTCCCCTCTTTAAGAGGTTTTCTACCCTGGCTTGTATATACGCCAATTGCCCTAATGGGCTACTTATCTTTTGTACATTCTCTAGTAATACATTCAGTATTGTGTGTTGTTCTCCAAGCTTCTTCTTCTTCCTTGTGTTGTTTGCGTGCTTCCGCAGACGTCTAACTCCAACAACTAGTACGGACTCTAGTCAACAGGTCAAGACTTCATCCATACCACAACTCATGATTGCCAGACTTTGATGTCCTTTGTGTATATATCATTTAGTAAAATAATAAAATAAACTAAAAATAAAAAAAAGAGAAAATTATATAACTTAATAAATGGATAGGATGCATGGAAGTGCGCTCAATTAATTCAATTAAGATCATGCAGTATGGTTGACGGCTCTAGAGTTTGATTGGCCTATTATTCACTATGTATATGTCTAGATTTTTATTTTATTTGTTGTATAGAAGAATTATACTATAATCTATAGGAAATGGGAATAAAAATGCACTAAGTGTACTTGGTAATCTCGATTCCCTAACCCTTGTTTCTAGAAAAGTAAGTGCAATACACATCTTTGTAACCCTTCTTTGTGAATGATTGTGTGTGATATTTTCCAATTTGACATGCATTGGGTTTGTATATCATACATTGCTTTGAGATGTTAGGTAGTACAAGTACACTTTGACCTCTACTCATTTTTTATGTGCCCTTTCTCTAATGTGCGTGGATATTTTATGCCAAAGCTCTATCTTTGATAGGGTTTGAGTGCCATAGTTGAACAATGCTATGTTCCTAATGTCTTGGAGTTCATAAGTGAACAATCTACCTATCTTTTCACCTTTGGCTATCTTCTTGAATCCTTGGTATGGTTCTTCTACATAAGTTCCACATTTTGTGAACCTCATTTGCAACCTCTTTTTCCACAATCACTTATCAAATTCTTAGTAATACTAGGTACACAATGACTCTACTCAACAAATTCATGTTACCATTTGATGTCTTCACATTTACAATCTTCTCCACATGGTGCCTTGTGTCATCTCTTATTTGTACATCATGATTTTTCTTTGGGTCTTCCAAATATAAAACTAGTGCTACATTCCTTTCTACATGGTTTGAACATCCAAAATAAATATAGACCGCATGCTCATTTGATTTACCTCCTTTCATTATCATGTTCATGAGCAGACTTGAATCCTCTTGAGATTGATCATCAATGTAGTTCTTGTAGCCGCTCCTTCCTTTGCAGCCACCTTGATATTTATTATTATAGTTTTCATTTTTGTGTATCCATAATTTTTGTTATATACACTTCTAAGAGCTCCGTATTCTCCTAGGTTATATCTTCTTGCTCTTTGGTTCCTTGGGTTCTTGATGTAATTCTCAATGGTATGGTTGGTTAATCTACATATGGCATAGGGTGAGGATCTTTGAGATCTCCCCCTCCCTTATCTACCACCTCTTCCTCTTGAACTTCTATCTCTACCTATAAAGTTAGCTTGGGAGGTACTTGACTCTTCATCAGATTTCTTACCTTCACGATATTTCAAGAAGTGTGCTATTCTTGTAATCCACAACACCATTTTTTTCACATGTACATGGCACTATACACTCAAGTATAATATATTTTTCACAAAGAATATCTTTGAATTCATGCGATATGTATTCACCATTGCGGTCCATGCAAAGAGTTCAAAGCATATTGCCACAAATATTTTCAGCCATATCTAAAAATTTCTTAAATAAGAGAATACCTCATTCTTTGCTTTCATAGAATACATCCACATATGGTGTGTTGCATCATCAATGAGAGTAATAAAGTATACATCCTTTCCAAAAGATGGATCCTTGATCACACCACATACATAGCTATGAACAATTTGTAGTTTTAGTGTAGCATGTGTAGCACCATCTTTAGTAAAAGGAGCACAATGCACTTTTTTAGGTACACAAACTTGACATGCATGCTTTTCAATGGACTCAAGTGTTTGCAAACAATTAACCGTATCCTTCTTTTGCAATTAAAGGAAATTATTGAAGTTCAAATGACCAAAACAAGCATGTCATAACTCCATTTCAACCATAGAAGAAGTATGTGTAAGAAAGGCATTTGAGGTGACTCACTTTATGTATCCAAGAAATACAAATCATTTCATAATGTCCCCGACATCACAATAAAATTTCCATTGCTAAAATTATTAACCATACATTTGTTATCAACAAAAAGTACAAAAAATCCAACACAAGCAATAGTAGGAACCAAAATCAAACTTCTCCTGGTACCTAGTACATACAATACATTCTTGATAGTAACAATACCTTCATTTGCAGTCATAAGATAAATTTATCCAACTCCAATAATAGGATAAGAAGCATTGTTTGCACATACAACATGTCCTCCCTTGGGCGCATCTTTCAAATATGCAAAAACAAATTTGCATGAAGTGAAGCACCACTATCAAAAAACCAAACAAAATCAACATGATTCATAATCATACATGTATAATGTAATATTGAATCATGATGACATGCAGCACCATATGCCCAAAAATCTTGAGCAGCATTAACTTCATCATCCTTTGCATTACATGTATTATCAACAATAGACATGCCAATTTTTTTCTTCTTTTCATTACTCTTGGCAAGATTTCTAGATTCATCAATGGTATGCCAAACAATTCAACAATACTTGCATATAATCATATTTTGCATAACATCATCGAGAAAGGAAGAAGTGGAAGAGGAAGAGTGAATCTTTGGTTTTGCTGAATCCAAACTTGGTGAAGGATACTTGCTTTTTCCCTTTTGTGTGATAGGAAGTTCTTATTTTACCTCAAGCAAACCACTTCTATTCACTCTTGATTTCTCTTCATGAAAAAGGAGATACATAACCTCATCAAAAGTATACATATTTGGATTTACTTTTGCAACCAAACAAAGTGCAGTGGCAAAGCTTTGAAAAGATTTCAACAATCCTTTGCGTAGTGTGGATATGACTGATGCATTCCGAACGACCTCATCAATGTTTGCCAATTACTCTTTCAAATCCTTGATGCATGTAACATATACATCCACTAACTCATTTTTATTCATACATACATCTTCAATTTGATTTCTCAAGTAATAAATACATGTGTTACATGGCAGCATGGCTTCCATGCATAGGGAAGAGAGAAGGAGAAGAATGGACGTCGCCAATTCTATAGGTGAATCAAGAACAGAAAAGAAAAAGAAGATAATGATTTGTAAACAAAATAACAAAGGGAACTAATCAAACGTCACGAGCCATGAGTGGCGATGCAAAAAGATAGAGGATTTGTTCATTATCATGAAGCCATATTTATACAATTAAATGGCCAATTAAATGGCCAAACTACTTGGCTTGGTAGCAAAGAGATAGATAGCCTTATTGTTCGGAAGATTGGTCTTCTCCCACTTTACAACGACGTGCTAGTGTAGTAATTCTTTCGTTTTTGTACGTAATACTCTCAACCTTTCTTTGGTGATTAGAGATGTCCATTATGAACCTTTCCTTGTCTTCAATCTCCAAATCTTTCAGCAGTCGTTCTAGAGTCTTTACATCAGGGATGCTACATTCAGATGCAGTGTGAGTGACGGAGTTCAGCCTCGGAGAAAGGTATATTGGGACAAGATCTTCGTCCATGCGTTTCGAAAGCTCTTCCTTTTCCATGTTCTGATACCCCAACCTAGAGCTGTCCCCTAAACGAGTGCGCATCTTCTCCACCCATCTTGGGCACCAGCAACGGCCCAAAAATGAGAAGCGAAATGAAGGTAGCAGAGAGTAAAGTAAGTAAGTTCTAGAGGGCGTACAGTTGGTAAGCTGATAGACATAAGCTAACCAAGTGATTAGACAGATAACACCTCCCACAGCAGCAGTGCTTCGCATGATCACTTGATATTCGTAGATATGAGCGTGACGAAGAGCTGCAAATCCTGCTGCGGCAAAGGCGAGCATCACGGCAGCCAAGGATAGAGCAAGCAGAAACGCATCAAGCAATATGGTCACCCGCAGTTGGGCCACTATGACTCCCACATACTGACTCGGTGTTGGAATGAGGCCTATTGTCGTTACGCACATCGTAGCAACTGCAGTGAAAAAGGATACGCTATTTGTCGCCCAATAGATCCTCATGGCTGTCGAGCTGAATTCTGACTCATAGGGCACTTGTAACCATCCAGCAAACGTGACGCTCGCTATCAATGCTGCACCCACAAGTATAGCATTAAGCGCCTGGACGTACACTTCTCTATCTTTATTCAGCTTCTCTTCATGCTCCTTGAAGGAAGCTTTTCCACTCAGAAGCTCCATGACCATGTGGTTCTTCTGTTCAAACGCAAGTTGCTGCACTGTTTTTCCGTCCCGATCCTGAATTCCAGGCCATTGTTGCCATAGCTTCTTATTTGTGCTGATCTTCTGTACAATGTCAGCCCTTCTGTCCACAATCGCCCAATGTAAGCATGTCCTATAGTATTTACCATCCCATTGGCTCAGGCTTAGTAGGGTACAGAGCAGAAACTCAAACACAAAATGCTTGTTGGCGTACAGGGCCAGGTATGTCGGCAAGGTGCTTCCAAACAGAGCTAATCTCTCCTGAATTTCAGGCTTGTCTATCAACTCAAATATAAGCGCTTTGACAATGCTGCTCAGGGTGATCTTTACATCATGTCTGGCAGCAAGCTCGTTGAAAAACTCACGTTGATCATACAGAAGAGCGTACATACCCGGGCTGTTCAGCAGGTCGCGCCCATTTCTGTGAGGAAGCAAGGGTGCCATGTCAATACGAGCTTTGTCAAGTGCCTCAAAGACATTCATGTTCCCATACTTAGCAGCAACATGGAAAAATGAATCGCCATCCTTATCCTCAGCATACACTAATTCAGGATCTGCCTCAGATATTAGCTTGGAAATCATCTTCGAGTCATTTGCATACTGAGCTGCATAGTGCAAAATTGTTCTTTTATTGGCATCCACAAGCTGAATTGATTCTCTTCTCCTAAAGCTAGAATGAAGGGATAGGGAAGTAGAGAATAAGGCCTCAAACATGGATCCATCTTTGCAATAACTAACGGGAAACATACAGTGCTCATCCAAAATAAGAAGCTTTGCCCCAAGAGAAACAAGGGAACGAACCACATCCTTCTGGCCATAGATCACGGCAAAGTGAAGTGCTGTGTAATTTCCATAATCTTGTAAATTGATGGCAGCACCCCGAACCTCAAGGAGCCAACGTGCAATTGTGGTGTGACCATGAATAGCGGCTAGATGTAAAGCAGACAACTGCTCCCTCCTTGTTCGTGCATTCACAAGATCTGGGCAAACATCGGGCATCAGGCGTTTCAAGGCATCCAGATGGCCACGAGCAGCAGCACGATGGAGTGGAAGCTCATCCTCATTTCCTTGAAGACACGCGAAACATCTCTCTCGCACATGGTCATCAAACTTTGAGAGGACGTCGTCGATTTCGTTCACATCTCCATCTGCAGCAGCAGTGAGGAGTCTGCGGTACAGATCCTGTCGTTGGTTGCCCTCGGCTTCCATTCCGCAACAATGGCTTCGTATCAGGCTTGGCAATGATGACAAAAAGAGTTCAAGTGGCAAGAAAATGAGTCCAACTAATCAAGCTCGGATCTCGGAAGACGCCATTGATTGTTCTTCGAGCAGGAACGATCGTACTTTATAAAGCCAGGGACACTTAATCTCAAGGTAGATCGGTCCACGGTCGAGACTTAATTTCCACGAAAACAAGCGAAAAGATCCTCTAGGAAGTATTTGAATGGAACTTTGCAACTTTCCTCTCAATGTAACTTCAATGATCATGAATTCAATATGTGTGTGGAACACAGAGAGAGTACACACGCATGCTGATTGATGACGTGCCAAGTCCTTCCACAAGTACGTGTGTGTGTTTTCTAAGTATCGTTGTTCTACTGGTAGAGTCTTTGGTATCTTGAGGTGGAGAATCCTCGAGCTACACATGCAATAGCTTTGGCCAATCTAAATCTATTGAAACCAGTTGTAATTTTGTCTAACCATTGTTTTGTGAGATACGAAGAATTTCATGGGTACTATGCGGATTCACTTATGCACTTATTTTTTCAAAGTTAAAGCTCGAAAGAGTAATATTCTTTCAAAGTTAAAGCTCGGGAGAGTATAGACGTTTGTCAAACCTCCATTTTTCTTTTAATCGTATGATCGACTTGTGTGCCATAGTTATGCACATGCAATCATGCAAGTTGCTTCATCTCTGTGTCTTTGTCATCTCTCTTCTAGGAGAGATGCAAAAAGGTTACTTCCTAGTAGTCCGTCACATGAAAAAAACAAAACATCATTTTGAAGGCTGCTCCCACCATGAATTTGCATTGTTCAAATGTTGTAAGTTGACCATGAAATCTCCCATTCAAGGGATACTGTCTCAAATTGATTGGCTGTTGAATCTTTAAGATGTATTTCAAAGTACTTCAAACTCTAAACGTAATTGCAAGTGTGTAGAATAAGTGGAAGAGGTTTTTTGAAGCTTTCTTTGAAGTCAGATGAACGGAAAGGCACCAATACTTTTCGTTGTATTACTCTCACAAAAAGTAACGAGATTTTGTTGACGTAGTATGAAAGGCTTGAAACTATCACCTTATGCCCCACCGTGTTCTACTCCATTGATTTGGGATCTCTTTGAGACTATTCCCTCCGTTACATATGTAGCCATTTCTATCGATGGGAAATTAGAACATGGAAAGGCACCACTTTCATTTGATCAATTTCTTGCACCAGCCGATAAATTTCAGCCCATATTGTCGATTCCCTCCCTATATTGATTTTAAGGAGTCATAAAGTAACATAAATTATGGATTGCTTCCATTAGGAATGCCATGGCTTTCCACATGCCCAGAATGGCTTCTAGTATGAACTTATACATCACATATAACTCTCGTTTCACTCGTTCTCATACTAGTGATCATCTATCGACAAAAAGCTCTTCCACCCATCGCATGTCCCTATACTTTGATCTCCTTTTTCAATTTTGTGTGTACTTCTATTAATGCTTCCTCACTCACTCACAAACCCAAAAATGGTAATAAAGCAAGTTTAGATTCTTCTCAACCAATTTTTTCTTCATGTTGTCATTGTGCACACTTTTAATAGTGCACATTGATTGCTGAGCACAGAACTACCATGTTCATCAATTCGAGATCACTTTCACCAAGTGCACTAGGGTTCTATCCCTCTTTCGAAGACATTCATGCAGTCCGATTTACACTTAAGCTTGCAATTCAGCTTTAATGAAGGCCATGTCTTGCTGCTTTTTGTTGATATATTTAGGTAGTGATGTGTGTGAGCACTCTAGGACTGCCGGGGCACTTTTTTCCCTCTTTAGGAGGTTTTTTTCCCCCGGCTTGTATATACGCCTATTGCCCTAATGGGCTACTTATCTTTGTACATTCTCTAGTAATATATTCAGTCTTGTGTGTTGTGCTCCAAGCTTCTTCTTCTTCCTTGTGCTTTTCGCGTGCTTCCGCAGATGTCTAACTCCAACAATTGGTATCAGAGCAGGTCGTCGCTTCTTCTAGGGCGCCGTCGACACTCCTCCGTTTGCAGTCTCAGATTCGCACGAAATTTGGTGAGCATACTCAGGGTGTTTCCGAGATCAAAAGAGCTTTGCTGTGTGGTGCCAAAATCGCGATCTGAGCTCGTTTCGGCCTCCGAACGCACTATCGCAGTGCTTGTGCAGGCTATTTCGTCCTTTTGTGCCAAAGGTATATACCAGTTTCTGTTCGCTAGTTTAAGCATCTCGAAGTCTGCTACAGGTCTAGCAGAACTCGTTTGGGCAGTTCCGTTCAACTTTTTTAGATACAGTCAATTTTCTGCATCAAGGTATTTTAGTCACCGGCCATGGCTGAAAGCAGTGATGTATTCCGTATGTTGGCTGTTGAGGATAAGTTGGATGGTACCAACTACCCATTATGGGCTTATATGATGCGACATGTACTGGTTGCAAAAGGATTGTGGAACATTGTGCAGGGTGTTGAAAGACGTCCTGTTACACCTGTAACGACAGGTACTGCAAATACAGGTGTTGGAGCTGATGAAGATGGTGTCGAAGATGATATTCCGCAGATTCCTGTTCGTGCTGCTGTTTCTGTTGCACCTATTGCAGAGCAGATTCGTTGGGATGGCAGAGAGGCCCAGGCACATGCATTGATAGCTTTGTCTGTCAAACGTGCCATTATTCCTCACATTCGCTCTTGCAGAACAGCAAAGGATGCTTGGGATACACTTACCACTTTGTACCAGGCTAGGAATGAGGCTCGTCTTGCTTACCTCTGAAAACAGTTGGAGAGTGAGCACATGAATGAAGGTGATTCTATGGACAGTTTTCTTACAAAGATCAAAGACCTGAAGGAACAATTGATTTCTGCTGATGAGGTTATACCAGATAGCTCACTTGTGCAGACCGTTCTGAATGGTCTTCCTGATTGATATCAGAGTTTTGCCTCTACTCTTCGGTTGATGATGAAAGGCAATCCAAATGCCTTGTCATTTGAGGAATTAGTCTCTGTTCTGTTGCAGGAAGATCAGTCCAGGCAGAACAGGTCCATTATGCGTGTTGCAGATCAAGCTTTCCTGGCTAGTTAGAAGGGCAAAGGAAAATGGAGCTCTTCTACTAGTAAGCAGAAATCTGCAAATGCTGCACATTCAAAGAACCAAGACAAAGATGAGAAAAAATCAGAAAAGCAGAAATTGTTTTGTAAGTACTGTAAAGGCAATGATCATATCATAAAGAACTTTCCAAAACTGGCTGCTAAAGAGGCAAAGAAGAAAGAGGCTGGAATGGTTGTTGCAGAGGCCTCTACACCAAAAACAGAGTCTGCAAATCTTGTGCAGGAAGAAGAATGGGCGTTTACTACTGTCTGCAGTTTTGACCCATCTTCTCATGATCAGTGCATGTCTGCAGTAGACTCAGATGTTTGGTACTTTGACAGTGGGGCGACCAAACATATTACCTCGCAGCGCAGTTTCTTCTCTTCACTTGAGCCTGCTCCTACAGGGAATACTGTCACATGCGCCAATAACTCCTCTTATCCTGTTATCGGAGTTGGTAAGATCATTCTGACTACTGCTGATGGTAGTTCTTTCACTTTGTCAGATGCTTTATTTGTGCCAGGGATAAAAAAGAATCTGTTATCAGTTTCTGCATTAGCCAAGATTGGCTTGGTTGTGAAATTTGTTGATGACAGGTGTACAGTCCATGATCTCTCAAATGGCGATGTAATTATTGCTTCTGGCATTTTATGTCGTGGGCTGTATAAGCTCATAGACTATGAAAGATCTGTGAATGATTCGGCATGTGCAGTTCATGATTCTCAGGCTATGTCAGATGCAAAGCTTTGGCATGCACGCTTTGGTCATCTGAATTTTGCTAGTTTGTTACGCCTGCAGAAATCTGAAATGGTGTCCTCTTTGCCCAAACTTGAGGCACCTGGAAAACATGTTTGTGAAGGCTGTATTTTGGGCAAAATGCAGCGTTCTTCCTTTCCAAAAGATGGTTCAGTTCGGGCTACGCAGAAATTACAGCTTGTACATAGTGATGTCTGTGGTCCTATGCAGACACCCTCTTTTGGAAATTACCTTTACTTCGTGACTTTCATTGATGATTTTTCCAGGCATGCATGGGTATATCCACTCAAAGCAAAGTCCGAAGTGTTCATGTGCTTCAAACAGTTTTTGGTTTTGGCTGAAAATCTGTCAGCATGTAAAATGGGCACCCTCCGTTCTGATCGAGGGGGGGAATATATGTCTTCAGATTTTAATGCATTTCTGGCTGAACGTGGGATAAAACACCAATGTACAGTGCCATATACACCTCAATAGAATGGAGTTGCTGAACGAAAGAACAGGTCACTCATGGAGATGGCGAGGTGCATGGTCAAAAGTCAGGCTTTACCACATAGTTTCTGGCTTGAGGCTGTCATGTGTGCAGCATATGTACTGAACAGGTGTCCCACTAAAGCATTGCAGTCTATCACTCCATATGAGGCTTGGCATGACCGCAAGCCATCTGTTGCTCATCTGCGTGTTTTTGGTTGTTTGGCATATGCATTAGTGCCTGAACAACATCGCAGAAAATTGGATGATAAGGCAGTAAAATGTATTTTTGTTGGGTACAGTTCTGAAAGTAAAGGCTATCGTCTGTATCATCCACAGACTAAACGCATTCTGGTTAGCCGTGATGTTGTCTTTGTGGAAGATTCTATTCAGCCATTGCTTTCATGTACTAAGGAGACATCTGTTAGCTCCAAAGACATGTATGATACTTTGATGCCTCTTTTTACAGGTGGACAGGCTAGTGCTGGTCCTAATGAGGCAACTTCTCAGCCTTTGCAGGTTTCATATGATGATGCAGATCATTCCATTTCTGATGCAGATTTACATGATGCACTTGTTGATGAGAGAGCTGATATTGAGCAGGCAAAAACTATGCCAAAATGGCTGGTGCAGACTTTGCGTGACAGTAAATTAGATGCACCTTTGTCATATCGTACTCGTTCAGGCTCTCATAGTGCCTCCTTTGCATCAGATTGCTATGCTATGGCTGCCTCTAGTCTCTGTGATGAGAATGAGCCTGTTTCTTTTGATGAAGCACAAAATTCAGAAAATTGGATGGCTGCTATGCAATCTGAATATGATGCTATAATGAAGAATGGTACATGGTCTTTATGTGACTTGCCTCCTGGCAAGAAGGCCATTGGCACTAAGTGGGTATACAAGCTGAAGCGTAAACCTGATGGTACAGTTGACAGGTATAAGGCTAGGCTTGTTGCAAAGGGTTATGCGCAGGAAAGAGGCATTGATTTTGATGAGACCTTTGCACCTACATGCCGTATGACTACTGTTCGGAGCATTTGTGCACTTGCAGCCCATCATGGTTGGAATGTACATCAGTTGGACATTAAAACAGCATTTCTGAATGGTGACTTGCATGAAGAAGTGTATGTTTTTCAGCCCCGTGGCTTTGTGCAAAAAGGGCATGAAAACCAGGTGTGCAGGTTAAAGAAGGCGTTATATGGTTTAAAGCAAGCACCACGTGCTTGGTATGAGAAGATACATGCCTATCTCATTGCACATGGTTTTGAGAACAGTCCAACTGAAAGCACCTTATATGTTAAGCGTGCTAATGATGTGCTTCTGATCATTGTTGTCTATGTTGATGACATGCTGCTCACTGGTCCTATTGAGACACATATTGCTGATTTTAAGGCTGATTTGCATGCCTCATTTGAGATGTCTGATTTGGGGCATTTGCATCACTATTTGGGCATTCAGTTTATGCATGTTGATGGTGGAATGGCTTTGTGTCAAACGAAATATATTGACACATTATTGCAGCGTTTTGGCCTTGAAGACTGTAAGCCTATTGCCACTCCTATGGAGACAGGTTTACGATTGAGTCTTCATGATGCTGGAGATGCATTTGATACTGTTCTCTATCAGCAGGCTGTTGGATGCTTGATTTACTTATGCATTACTCGGCCAGATATTCAGTTTGTTGTCTCACAGATGAGCAGGTTCATGCATTGCCCAGGAGTCACGCATTGGAAAGCAGTTAAGCGCATCTTTCGCTACTTGAGTGGTACTCGGCTACTTGGGTTGTTTTATCCCAAGGGGGGATCACTACCGCCAGATTTGCATGCTTTTTCTGACTCAGATTGGGCTGGTTGCTATGACACTCGTGTGTCCACCAGTGGTTTTTGCTTCATGCTTGGTAGCTCATGTATATCTTGGTTGAGCAAGAAGCAGCCTACTGTGGCCACTTCGAGTTGTGAGGCTGAGTATAGGGCAGCTTTCACAGCGACTGTTGAGTGTGTGTGGCTCAGACGCCTTATGGCTCATTTGGGTGTTGGCCAGTCTTCTGCCACCACCATCTTCACTGACAGTCAGAGCGCATTGGCAGTTGCGAGGAACCCTGTGTTCCATGCTCGCACTAAGCACATTGAGGTGCATTATCACTATGTCAGGGAGAGGTTCTCTGCTGGGGAGATCAGCTTGGCATATGTGCCCACGCAGGAGAACATTGCAGACCTTTTCACGAAGGCTCTGCCTAGGGAGAAGTTTGAAGCTTTCCGCAAAGCTTTGGGCTTACTTCCTTTTGTGGAGTGATTTCCACATAGCTTGGCACTTCCTTATACATGAGTGCCAGCTCCTTGTTCACCGCATCACTCCCAGGGGGGATTTGTTGATATATTTAGGTAGTGATGTGTGTGAGCACTCTAGGACTGCCGGGGCACTTTTTTCCCTCTTTAGGAGGTTTTTTTCCCCCGGCTTGTATATACGCCTATTGCCCTAATGGGCTACTTATCTTTGTACATTCTCTAGTAATATATTCAGTCTTGTGTGTTGTGCTCCAAGCTTCTTCTTCTTCCTTGTGTTGTTCGCGTGCTTCCGCAGACGTCTAACTCCAACACTTTTGAGTTCTTTGGTGCAATGACAAGCAACAATGACTTGTGATTAGCTTGACACGAAGAACTATCCATTGTGATCTTACATGATGAAGCATGTTCTTGTTGCAAAGCAAAGATGGAAAACGGTGGTAGATTTTGATAAGCAACCCAATGGATCTTCAACTATGGAACCTACTGTGATAGATTTAGGACCTTCTTCAAGTACATGCACTATCCCTTCAAGGCAAGCAATACTTCAAGGCAAGTTTGGAATAAACTTGCTTCTTTGTGTCACATGAAAAACGAAGCATGTATTTCTTACTTGGGAAAGCAAATTGAAGATCTATGTATGACTGAAAATGAGTTAGTGTAAGTATATGTTACATGCATCAAGGATTTGAAAGAGTAATTGGAAAACATTGATGAGATTGTTCTAGATGCATTAGTCATTTCTACACTACGCAAAGGATTGTCGAAATCTTTTCAAAGCTTTCCACTACACTTTGTTTGGTTGCAAAAGCAAATCCAAATATGTATACTTTTAATGAGGTTATGTATCTCCTTTTTCATGAAGAACAATCAAGAGTGATCCAAATATTCATATTTTTTATGAGGTTTGTTGAGATATCAAGCTCAACATGTGATGATCCAGGATGACACGTATCAGTTTTTCGTTTCTCTGACATGTATAGTGGTCATACCGATATATGTCAGGGATACTTCATTGATCTTTATTAGATTTATCTACCGAGAGTGATGGCACATTTGTTTCTTGCCAGCTCACTCATTCGCGGATATTAGCTTTTTCCTTATGTTCTGATCTTTATATATCGCACTTGTTGTATTCTTGTTTTTGAGGTCATTCTTGTACATTCTTTTTATGTAATAGAAGAAGAAAAAGAAGAAGATCATTCTTCCTTGCCTCAATCTGTGTGTGTGCTTCTCCTTGAGAATGAGAGTGTGTGTGTGAGCTCTCTTCCTTATCTCCTTCCTCGTGACATGGTATCAGAGCCAGCGTGGCTGTAGAGAGCTCGTGGAGAAGGCGACGGTGAAGACTATGCAGCAAGGCATGGAGAAAACGCGATTTCACAAACGGCCTCCGTTTGCTACGAAAATCACCGTGAAGATAGAAGACCTCAAAATATTTTCGGGAGTTATTCCTTTAGGGTCACTTGTTTTTGTCAAATCGAAGTTTCGGAGCCATCTCGACCTCCGTTTCAAGCCCGCAAGGTGGGGCCCACAAAAAAACCAGGTCAATTTCAAAAACTGTAACTTGCATTGTGTTCGGCGACACTCATATATTCTAGATCCAGAATTTCAAGGGATTTTGTGTACTGTTGATACACGAAAACTGTGTTTTTCTGAGATCGAACTGTCACGTCATAGTGCGACAGTGTTCAAGCAGAAGTGCTTCTTGTAGTGTTTTGCACTGTTGTGAATTGTTGCAAAAATGGCAAACGTAGATGGAATGAGTCAGCTTATGAGCAATAAGCTGGACAAGAACAACTTCCATGCTTGGAGATTCAGAATGACAAATTTCTTGATGGGAAAAGGCTACTGGAAGTACATCGAAGAAGAGAATGAAAATGCTCTACGGTTACCAGAAAGGAATCGGACTGTAGATTAGTTAAGAGCATATGAGGAATGGAATCAAGGAGCACAAAAGGTAATGCATTGGCTATCTGTTAGCATACATGATAGCATGATTGGACACATACAGGATGCCAAGACTCCAAAAGAGGCTTGGAATAGCTTGGTCACTTTGTATGAGACTAATACAAAGGCATGGAAATTGCAACTCAAGAACGAGCTGCATACATTGGAAAAGAAGAGCATGTCGGTAAGTGACTACACTCTTAAAAGCAAAGGCGTATGTGATTCACTTGCATCTATTGGCGTGAATGTAGATGATGATGATAAGGTGGAAGTGTGCCTTCGTGGTTTAGGAGCTGCATATAAGCAGTTCAGAACTTCCATACAAACCAGGGAAAATATTCCGAATTGCTGATCTGGTATCTATGCTGATTATTGAAGAAAAGAATCTTGGTGAGGACTCAAACTCCCAAGGAAAGCCCAGTTCTGAGCAGGTATTCTACTCTGGTAGAGGAAGAGGCAGAGGTAGAAGTTTTGGAAGTGGAAGAGGAAACAGTAATCAAGACCAAGGTCAACAACAGAATCATGCAGGAGGAAGAGGACAGTTTCGAGGCAAGGGAAGCCAAAGAGGTCGCAGAAATTTCCAAAGAAATGATTCAGGTAATGATAGTAAAGGATGTTGGAATTGTGGTAAACCTGGACACTTTGAACGTGATTGCAGGTTAAAGAATCAAAATAACAGAAGGCAGCAAAACAACTATGCATCCACAAGTGCAGATGATTCTGAGAAGCTGTTTATGGTTCAACATCACATGATGAATACGATGTCTGCTGGTGTTTCAAAATCGAATGATAATGTCTGGTATGTTGATTAAGGTGCTTCAAATCACATGACCAGTCATGCAGAATGGTTTAGTAGTTTGCAAAAAATGCCAGTTCCTGGATATGTTGAAACAGGTGATGATTCGCATCCTATTGAGCATACAAGAAACATAGCATTGTCTATGGAGGACGGGAAGGTAAAACATCTTGCTGATGTGTTGCATGTTCCAAATGTAACAAAGAATCTGGTTTTTGTTGGACAAATGGTTGACCATAGATTACAAGTCAGGTTCAATGCTGATGGATTATATGTAGAAGAGTACAAGTAGGATGGACGATTGGTTGCCAAAGGAAACAAAGTGGGTAGGATGTTCACCTTAAATGTGAAGATTCCTGAAATGAATGCATCCATGTTTGCAAAAGGTGCAGGAGTTATTGCAAACATAGAGATATGGCACAAACCGATTGGACATGCAAACTTGCAAAGGCTGAAAATGATGCAGTCAAAGGAGATTTTCCATGGACTACCAAATTTCAAAGTTGCATAAATGCAAAAGGTATGCGCAGCATGTCAATTTGGTAAACAGTCAAGAGCATCATTTCCACATGACAAGCATGTTAGTGAGAATGTACTAGAAGTAGCACATACACATGTTTGGGGTCCAGCAAAGACCACATCTATGGGTGGTTGCAAGTTTTATGTTACCTTCATTGATGATCATACACGCAAAGTATGGGTATATTTCATGAAAGAGAAGAGCGAGGTGTTCACTCACTTCCAGAATTTTAAAGCTATGGTGGAAAAGCAGACAAGGAAGTACATTCAAACATTAAGATCTGATGGAGGAGGTGAATACATGTCAATTGAGTTCAGCAGTTTTCTAAAAAATCATGGAATTCGGCGTCAGTTTTCATGCATGTGCACACCACAACAGAATGGTGTTTCTGAATGCAAAAATAGACATATTGCAGAAATAGCAAGAGCCTTGATGGCTGAGAAGAATATGCCTCATTGTTATTGGGCAAAAGTTGTGCATATTGTTGTATACATCATGAACAGAACTCCGACTGCTGTTGTACATCAAGTTACACTTGAAGAGAAGTTTACAGGTAAAAAGCCAAACTTATCACATTTGAAAGTTTTTTGTTGTATTGCATATGTACATGTTCTAGATGAGTTGAGGATGAAGCTTGATCCAAAAGCAGAAAAATGTGTCTTCACTGGATATTCCCTTGAGCAAAAGGGGTACAAATGTTACAACCCACTCACACGACAGGTGAAGGTGAGCAGAGATATGGTATTTGATGAAATTTCAAGCTTCTATGCAGATGCCAAAGAAGGGCTGAATCTTGAACCAAATGACAAAAAAAATGCTGAAAAATCTAGTGCATAATCTCAAGTTTTGAGTGGACCAGATGCATCACCAAGCAATAGTTCCAACTCAAATCCATGGAGTGGAAGATTGCGTGGAAATTACAGTCCAGCAAATTCATCAAATACATCCAAGAAAGGTAAAGAAAAGCTTTCTGCTGGTAGTAAAATAGGTGCAGGTTTTGACGATGTTGATGGAGATTCAAGTGGTTCAAAAAAGAGTATTGATGAGGAACTTGGATTGCCCTCTATGAAGACTCCAGGAGTAAGAAGGGCACATGCAGATGATACAAGAATAAGTGACCCAGGACCAAGAAGATCTGGGAGGATGCATAATTCAGTGCAACGATTGACATATGATAGTTACATGGCTCGCCATTGTGACTACATGACAAAGGTAATACAAGATGCTGAACCTTCTTGTTTTGAAGATGCAATTGGTAATGCAGATTGGGAAAAAGCTATGGATGAGGAGATGGTTGCACTTTATGGAAATGATACATGGAAGCTGGTTCCGTTGCTACAAGGAAAGAATACCATAGGCTGCAAATGGGTTTACAAGGTAAAGCATAATGCTGATGGTAGCATAAGCAGGTATAAAGCATGATTGGTAGCTAAAGGTTATGCACAGGCATATGACATTGATTATGAGGAAACATTCAGCCTTGTAGCTAAAATGTCTACTGTCAGAACACTTGTTGCATTAGCTATAGCAAAAGGATGGACTTTGCATCAGATGGATGTGAAGAATGCTTTCCTACATGGTGAGTTACAGGAAGAAGTATATATGGACGAGCCACAAGGATATGAAGATTCAAAGCATCCAGAATATGTTTGCAGGTTGCAAAAGGCTTTGTATGGGCTGAAGCAAGCCCCTCATGCATGGCATGCAAGGATTGCTGATTACTTAACCAGCATTGGGTTCTCTATGTGTGATGCAGATCACTCACTATATGCAAGGAAGGCTGATGATGGCATCACTATTGTGGCTATTTATGTTGATGACCTGATTGTAGGTGGTGATAATGAAGAAAGCATCAAAGAGGTAAAGAAACTTCTTATGCAGGAATTCGACATGAAAGATCTTGGTGTGCTGCGCGCTATTTCTTGGGCATTGAGTTTATACATACAGAAACAGGTATATGGATGTCACAAAGGCAATATGCCTTGAATATGCTGCAAAAGTATGGTATGGCTGATTGTAAGACAATTTCTATGCCATTAGATCAGAAATTGGATACTACATCTGGTGAAGCATTGGAAAACGCTACTATGTAAAGGAAAATTGTGGGAAGTCTTATATATCTCACAATTACAAGGCCTGATCTAAGTTATACTATTGGACTTGAAAGTCAATTTATGCAGGTTCCCAGGAAGCCACATTTGGATGCTCTGAGGCGCACTCTACGTTATGTGAGTGCTACTTTGGATTATGCATTGTTTTATGAAGCTGGTGTGGAGTTGCAGGTTCATGGATACACCGATGCAAATTGGGCTGGTAGAACTCCAGATAGAAAATCTACTAGTGGCTTTCTTTTCTCACTTGGAGGTGCAGCTATTACATGGAGCAGCAAGAAGCAACCCATTGTTGCTTTGTCGAGTACAGAGGCTGAGTATAGAGGTGCTGCAATGGCAGCATGTGAGGCATCATGGCTGGAGATGTTACTTGCAGATTTAGGTGTGGAAGTGCAAAAGCCTATCACTATCTATTGTGATAATCTTAGCAGCATACAGTTAGCAAAGAACCCTGTTTTCCATGCTAGAACAAAGCATATCAAGGTGCATTATCACTTCATTAGAGAGAAGGTATTAGCAGGTGATATTGATCTTGTTTATGTGAGAACAGATGAGTAGGTTGCTAATATTTTCACCAAAGCACTTGGAGTTGAGAAGTTAAAGAAGTTTCGAGAGATGCTTGGATTACACGATATGGCATTGAGCTTGAGGGGGAGTGTTGAGATATCAAGCTCAACATGTGATGATCCAGGATGACACATATCAACTTTTCATTTCTCTGACATGTATAGTGGTCATACCGATATATGTCAGGGATACTTCATTGAGCTTTATTAGATTTATCTACCAAGAGTGATAGCACATTTGTTTCTTGCCAACTCACTCATTCACGGATATTAGGTTTTTCCTTATGTACTGATCTTTATATATCGCACTTGTTGTATTCTTGTTTTTTAGGTCATTTTTATACATTCCTTTTATAAAATAGAAGAAGAAGAAGATCATTCTTCCTTGCCTCAATCTGTGTGTGTGCTTCTCCTTGAGAGTGAGAGTGTGTGTGTGAGCTCTCTTCCTTATCTCCTTCCTCGTGACAAGGTTATGTATCTCTTTTTTCATGAAGAACAATCAAGAGTGAATAGAAGTGGCTTTCTTGAGTGAAAACAAGAACTTGCTATTACACAAAAGGGAAAAAGCAAGTATCGCTTAGGAAGTTTAGGTTCACCAAAACCAAAGAGTCACTCTTCCTCTTCCACTTCTTAATTTCTTGATGGTGATATGCAAAAGATGATGATATGCAAGTATTGTTGAATTGTTTGGCATACCATTGATGAATCTAGAAATCTTGCCAATAGTAATGAAGAGAACAAAAAATTTGGCATGTCTATTGGTGATAATACATCTAATGCAAAGAATGATGAAGTTAATGCCTTGGTTGCATTTATTCAATCAAATAATTAAAAAATACCAAATATGTTCATTTTATTTGTGGTTTTTTAATAAACACCTAAAAAAACAAACATGCATAAACTTTCAATTGAAAGGCTTTCGATCGAAATCATTTTCAAACAAACATTTTTTTATCGAAAAACTTTTTGATCAAAAGTTTTTTCGATCGAAAACAAGTTTCTAATCAAAATCAATATTTTTACATTCGATCAAAAAAATGTCAGTCCACACATGCTTGTTTGAGATTCTATAAAGCTCTAATCCTACCATAGAGACTTTTCTTCACAGCTACGCTTAGTGTTTTTGTTTTGCAGATTCGAAAGTATGTGTATGCATATGTGTGTATGTATGTGCATGTGTGACTCTTTGGAGGTAAAGTTAGTGTTTCTATTTTATAGATTTGAAAGTACATGTATGCATATGTGTGTATGTGTTGCAATTGGGGCCCTAGGATCGTTCCAAACTAAAACCTTTTGAGCATACACACTTAATTAATTAAGATGATAAATGAGAGATAGAAAGAAAGAGATCTTGAGACAAGGATAGGGAACATAAGTTGGATGCTTACTCACTAAAAGATAATAGATGTCCAAATTACAACATGGGAGTACTATTCAACCATATAATGTGGTGCACTCACTAATGGAAGAATACCAAGAAGATGATGATAATCTAAGTGTGTGAAGTGAATGAGCAATGAAGCTAACCTTATTCTCACAAAATAGTGTAACGAAATTGTAAATCAACCAACCCTAATTTTGAGATTAGGGTAGAGAAACCCTAAAAACAAAATATAAAGTTAACTCACAAAATATGGTTACCACTACCTTGTAGAAGACTTCTTGCTCCAAGAGAGTAGCCTCTCCTTCACCAAAACTTCACCTCCTCCAAGAGTCTGAGACTCTTCCTCCTTGATCTCCTTGAGATTGCTTGAGTGAGTTAGTACATAATGAACCAAGGTTGTCTTTATATAGTAGTTGTGTATCTCCCAAAAGCACTTCTAAAAGGGCCTAGGCCAAACCTCCATTTAAAAAAAAAAAAAGCACTTCTAAAAGCTACGATTGTTGGAGTTAGACGTCTGCGGAAGCACGCGAACAGCACAAGGAAGAAGAAGAAGCTTGGAGCACAACACACAAGACTGAATATATTACTAGAGAATGTACAAAGATTAGTAGCCCATTAGGGCAATCGGCGTATATACAAGCCGGGGGAAAAAAAACCTCCTAAAGAGGGAAAAAAGTGCCCCGGCGGTCCTAGAGTGTTCACACACATCACTACCTAAATATATCAACAAATCCCCCCTGGGAGTGATGCGGTGAACAAGGAGCTGGCACTCATGTATAAGGAAGTGCCAAGCTATGTGGAAATCACTCCACAAAAGGAAGTAAGCCCAAAGCTTTGCGGAAAGCTTCAAACTTCTCCCTAGGCAGAGCCTTCGTGAAAAGGTCTGCAATGTTCTCGTGCGTGGGCACATATGCCAAGCTGATCTCCCCAGCAGAGAACCTCTCCCTGACATAGTGATAATGCACCTCAATGTGCTTAGTGCGAGCATGGAACACAGGGTTCCTCGCAACTGCCAATGCGCTCTGACTGTCAGTGAAGATGGTGGTGGCAGAAGACTGGCCAACACCCAAATCAGCCATAAGGCGTCTGAGCCACACACACTCAACAGTCGCTGTGAAAGCTGCCCTATACTCAGCCTCACAACTCGAAGTGGCCACAGTAGGCTGCTTCTTGCTCAACCAAGATATACATGAGCTACCAAGCATGAAGCAAAAACCACTGGTGGACACACGAGTGTCATAGCAACCAGCCCAATCTGAGTCAGAAAAAGCATGCAAATCTGGCGGTAGTGATCCCCCCTTGGGATAAAACAACCCAAGTAGCCGAGTACCACTCAAGTAGCGAAAGATGCGCTTAACCGCTTTCCAATGCGTGACTCCTGGGCAATGCATAAACCTGCTCATCTGTGAGATAGCAAACTGAATATCTGGCCGAGTAATGCATAAGTAAATCAAGCATCCAACGGCCTGCTGATAGAGAACAGCATCAAATGCATCTCCAGCATCATGAAGACTCAATCGTAAACCTGTCTCCATAGGAGTGGCAATAGGCTTACAGTCTTCAAGGCCAAAACGCTGCAATAATGTGTCAATATATTTCTTTTGACACAAAGCCATTCCACCATCAACTTGCATAAACTGAATGCCCAAATAGTGATGCAAATGCCCCAAATCAGACATCTCAAATGAGGCATGCAAATCAGCCTTGAAATCAGCAATATGCTTCTCAAGAGGACCAGTGAGCAGCATGTCGTCTACATAGACAACAATGATCAGAAGCACATCATTAGCACGCTTAACATATAAGGTGCTTTCAGTTGGACTGTTCTCAAAACCATGTGCAATCAGATAGGCATGTATTTTCTCATACCAAGCACGTGGTGCTTGCTTTAAACCATATAACGCCTTCTTTAACCTGCACACCTGGTTTTCATGCCCTTTCTGCACAAAGCCACGGGGCTGAAAAACATACACTTCTTCATGCAAGTCACCATTCAGAAATGCTGTTTTAATGTCCAACTGATGTACATTCCAACCATGATGGGCTGCAAGTGCACAAATGCTCCGAACAGTAGTCATACGGCATGTAGGTGCAAAGGTCTCATCAAAATCAATGCCTCTTTCCTGCGCATAACCCTTTGCAACAAGCCTAGCCTTATACCTGTCAACTGTACCATCAGGTTTACGCTTCAGCTTGTATACCCACTTAGTGCCAATGGCCTTCTTGCCAGGAGGCAAGTCACATAAAGACCATGTACCATTCTTCATTATAGCATCATATTCAGATTGCATAGCAGCCATCCAATTTTCTGAATTTTGTGCTTCATCAAAAGAAACAGGCTCATTCTCATCACAGAGACTAGATGCAGCCATAGCATAGCAATCTGATGCAAAGGAGGTACTATGAGAGCCTGAACGAGTACGATATGACAAAGGTGCATCTAATTTGCTGTCACGCAAAGTCTGCACCAGCCATTTTGGCATAGTTTTTGCCTGTTCAATATCAGCTCTCTCATCAACAAGTGCATCATGTAAATCTGCATCAGAAATGGAATGATCTGCATCATCATATGAAACCTGCAAAGGCTGAGAAGTTGCCTCATTAGGACCAGCGCTAGCCTGTCCACCTGTAAAAAGAGGCATCAAAGTATCATACATGTCTTTGGAGCTAACAGATGTCTCCTTAGTACATGAAAGCAATGGCTGAATAGCATCTTCCACAAAGACAACATCACGGCTAACCAGAATGCGTTTAGTCTGTGGATGATACAGACAATAGCCTTTACTTTCAGAACTGTACCCAACAAAAATACATTTTACTGCCTTATCATCCAATTTTCTACGATGTTGTTCAGGCACTAATGCATATGCCAAACAACCAAAAACACGCAGATGAGCAACAGATGGCTTGCGGTCATGCCAAGCCTCATATGGAGTGATGGACTGCAACGCTTTGGTGGGACACCTGTTCAGTACATATGCTGCACACATGACAGCCTCAAGCCAAAAACTATGTGGTAAAGCCTGACTTTTGACCATGCACCTCGCCATCTCCATGAGTGACCTGTTCTTTCGTTCAGCAACTCCATTCTATTGAGGTGTATACGGCACTGTACACTGGTGTTTTATCCCACGTTCAGCCAGAAATGCATTAAAATCTGAAGACATATATTCCCCCCCTCGATCAGAACGGAGGGTGCCCATTTTACATGCTGACAGATTTTCAGCCAAAACCAAAAACTGTTTGAAGCACATGAACACTTCGGACTTTGCTTTGAGTGGATATACCCATGCATGCCTGGAAAAATCATCAATGAAAGTCACGAAGTAAAGGTAATTTCCAAAAGAGGGTGTCTGCATAGGACCACAAACATCACTATGTACAAGCTGCAATTTCTGCATAGCCCGAACTGAACCATCTTTTGGAAAGGAAGAACGCTGCATTTTGCCCAAAATACAGCCTTCACAAACATGTTTTCCAGGTGCCTCAAGTTTGGGCAAAGAGGACACCATTTCAGATTTCTGCAGGCGTAACAAACTAGCAAAATTCAGATGACCAAAGCGTGCATGCCAAAGCTTTGCATCTGACATAGCCTGAGAATCATGAACTGCACATGCCGAATCATTCACAGATCTTTCATAGTCTATGAGCTTATATAGCCCACGACATAAAATGCCAGAAGCAATAATCACATCGCCATTTGAGAGATCATGGACTCTACACCTGTCATCAACGAATTTCACAACCAAGCCAATCTTGGCTAATGCAGAAACTGATAACAGGTTCTTTTTGATCCCTGGCACAAATAAAGCATCTGACAAAGTGAAATAACTACCATCAGCAGTAGTCAGAATGATCTTACCAACTCCCATAACAGGATAAGAGGAGTTATTGGCGCATGTGACAGTATTCCCTGTAGGGGCAGGCTCGAGTGAAGAGAAGAAACTGCGCTGCGAGGTAATATGTTTGGTCGCCCCACTATCAAAGTACCAAACATCTGAGTCTACTGCAGACATGCACTGATCATGAGAAGATGGGTCAAAATTGCAGACAGTAGTAAACGCCCATTCTTCTTCCTGCACAAGATTTGCAGACTCTGTTTTTGGTGTAGAGGCCTCTGCAACAACCATTCCAGCCTCTTTCTTCTTTGCCTCTTTAGGTGCCAGTTTTGGACAGTTCTTTATAATATGATCATTTCCTTTACAGTACTTGCAGAACAATTTCTGCTTTTCTGATTTCTTCTCATCTTTATCCTGGTTCTTCGATTGTGCAGCATTTGCAGATTTCTGCTTACTAGTAGAAGAGCTCCATTTTCCTTTGCCCTTCTGACTAGCCAGGAAAGCTTGATCTGCAACACGCATAATGGACCTGTTCTGCCTGGACTGATCTTCCTGCAACAGAACAGAGACTAATTCCTCAAATGACAAGGCATTCGGATTGCCTTTCATCATCAATCGAAGAGTAGAGGCAAAACTCTGATATGAATCAGGAAGGCCATTCAGAACGGTCTGCACAAGTGAGCTATCTGGTATAACCTCATCAGCAGAAATCAATTGTTCCTTCAGGTCTTTGATCTTTGTAAGAAAACTGTCCATCGAATCACCTTCATTCATGTACTCACTCTCCAACTATTTTCGGAGGTAAGCAACACGAGCCTCATTCCTAGCCTGGTACAAAGTGGTAAGTGTATCCCAAGCATCCTTTGCTATTCTGCAAGAGCGAATATGAGGAATAATGGCACGTTTGACAGACAAAGCTATCAATGCATATGCCTGGGCATCTCTGCCATCCCAACGAATCTGCTCTGCAGTAGGTGCAACAGAAACAGCAGCACGAACAGGAATCTGCGGAATATCATCTTCGACACCATCTTCATCAGCTCCAACACCTGTATTTGCAGTACCTGTCGTTACAGGTGTAACAGGACGTCTTTCAACACCCTGCACAATGTTCCACAATCCTTTTGCAACCAGTACATGTCGCATCATATAAGCCCATAATGGGTAGTTGGTACCATCCAACTTATCCTCAACAGCCAACATACGGAATACATCACTGCTTTCAGCCATGGCCGGTGACTAAAATACCTTGATGCAGAAAATTGACTGTATCTCAAAAAGTTGAACAGAATTGCCCAGACGAGTTCTGCTAGACCTGTAGCAGACTTCGAGACGCTTAAACTGGCGAACAGAAACTGGTATATACCTTTGGCACAAAAGGACGAAATAGCCTGCACAAGCACTGCGATAGTGCGTTCGGAGGCCGAAACGAGCTCAGATCGCGATTTCGGCACCACAAAGCGAAGCAGTTTTGATCTCGGAAACAGCCTGAGTTTGCTCACCAAATTTTGTGCGAATCTGAGACTGCAAACGGAGGAGTGTCGACGGCGCCCTAGAAGAAGCAACGACTTGCTCTGATACCAATTGTTGGAGTTAGACGTCTACGGAAGCACGCGAACAGCACAAGGAAGAAGAAGAAGCTTGGAGCACAACACACAAGACTGAATATATTACTAGAGAATGTACAAAGATTAGTAGCCCATTAGGACAATCGGCGTATATACAAGCCGGGGGAAAAAAACCTCCTAAAGAGGGGAAAAAGTGCCCCGGCGGTCCTAGAGTGTTCACACACATCACTACCTAAATATATCAACAACGATCACCATAAAAATGAACCATCGCGAATTTGTCCGTCCGTGAGTTCTAATAAAGTAGGATCAAAAGCTTATCTTCCACGCACTGCGCCCAATGGGTATTGAACCCATGTCACCTTGTTGAAAAGTCAATGCTTTATCCAACGTGCCAACACGTTTTCCTTGAAGAGATTATATGAAGAATCTATACAGTAGTTACTTTTAGCTTCAATTTTTCTTTTGACCATAGGTCATTGATTCCAACAATCCCTCCTTCAATGTCATATTGGTACAAGCTTCAGTAACCTGCAAATCTTATCGTGACTATCTCTAGTCAATGCTTTGGTAAAAATATCTGCAACATTCTCGCTAGAAGGAAATTAAACTAGTTCAATGTGCTTCTTAGCTATCTGCTCTCGAATATAGTGGTAGTGTACCTCTATATGCTTTGTCCTTGCATGATGCACTGGATTCTTTGCTATAGCTATAGCACTCTTGCTATCTGAAAATATCTGAATGGGTTCATGTACTCTCATATCAAGATAACTGAAAATCTTTTGCAACAAAGCTGACTCTAGAGTAGCTCTAAATGTTGCATGAGATTCAGCTTCACATGATGAAGTGGCAATAGTGGGTTATCTCTTCGAAAGCCATGAGATAAGATAATCTCCAAGATAAAAACAAAAACCACTAGTACTTATTCTTGTGTCTCTATCACCTGCCCAATCAGAATCTGAAAATCCTTTTAGTAACAAATGTGTAGATCTCGAAAATACCATAGCAAAATTTGAAGTTCCCTTCAAATATCAAAAGATTTGCTTTACTGCTTTCCAATGTAACATTGTCGGATTCTGCATGAACTTTGATATTTAAGAAACTGCAAACTGTATATCAGGACGTGTATTACAAAGATATATCAAGCAACCAACTACTTGATTATATAGAGTAGCATCAAATGACTCTGCATCTGCTACCATCTGTAATGATGTGTTATGATCCATAGGTTTTTGCATAAGTTTAGAATCAACCATCTGAAACCTCTCCAAAAGTTTCTCAATGTACTTATGTTGTGTCATATAAATACACTCATCTCGAAACAGAAACTGAATCCCAAGATAATAATGCAAAATGCCTAAATCATTCACATCAAATGTTTGCTTCAATTGTTCTTTGAACATCTGCAAATCTGCATCTCTGGGACTTGTGACTATAATATCATCCACATAAATGATTGCTATAATCATCATACCTATTTCAACTTTGACATAAAGAGTTGGAGCTGCATCTGAGTTATGGAAATCAATGGATAAAAGATATGTATGTATCTTTTCATACCATGCTCTAGGTGTCTGCTTCAAACCATACAAAGCTTTTATAAGCTTGCACACTAAGTGTTCTTTACCTATCTCTTCAAAACCTTTTGACTGCTGAATATACACATCCTCATGTAAATCACCATTAAGAAAAGCAGTCTTAATGTCAAGTTGATATATATGCCAACCAAAATGTGCTGCTAAAGCAAGTATTGACCTAATAATAGTCTCCCTAGATGTTGTTGATATATTTAGGTAGTGATGTGTGTGAACACTCTAGGACCGCCAGGGTACCTTTTTCCCTCTTTAGGAGATTTTTTTCCCCCGGCTTGTATATATGTCGATTGCCCTAATGGGCTACTAATCTTTGTACATTCTCTAGTAATACATTCAGTCTTGTGTGTTGTGCTCCAAGCTTCTTCTTCTTCCTTGTGCTGTTCGCGTGCTTCCGCAGACGTCTATCTCCAACAATTGGTATCAGAGCAGGTCGTCGCTTCTTCTAGGGCGCCGTCGACACTCCTCCGTTTGCAGTCTCAGATTCGCACGAAATTTGGTGAGCATACTCAGGGTGTTTCCGAGATCAAAACAGCTTCGCTGTGTGGTGCCAAAATCGCGATCTGAGCTCATTTCGGCCTCCGAACGCACTATCACAGCGCTTGTGCAAGCTATTTCGTCCTTTTGTGCCAAAGGTATATACCAGTTTCTGTTCGCCAGTTTAAGCGTCTCGAAGTCTGCTACAGGTCTAGCAGAACTCGTCTGGGCAGTTCTGTTCAACTTTTTGAGATACAGTCAATTTTCTGCATCAAGGTATTTCAGTCACCGGCCATGGCTGAAAGCAGTGATGTATTCCGTATGTTGGCTGTTGAGGATAAGTTGGATGGTACCAACTACCCATTATGGGCTTATATGATGCGACATGTACTGGTTGCAAAAGGATTGTGGAACATTGTACAGGGTGTTGAAAGACGTCCTGTTACACCTGTAATGACAGGTACTGCAAATACAGGTGTTGGAGCTGATGAAGATGGTGTCGAAGATGATATTCCGCAGATTCCTGTTCGTGCTGCTGTTTCTGTTGCACCTACTGTAGAGCAGATTCGTTGGGATGGCAGAGATGCCCAGGCACATACATTGATAGCCTTGTCTATCAAACGTGCCATTATTCCTCACATTCGCTCTTGCAGAACAGCAAAGGATGCTTGGGATACACTTACCACTTTGTACTAGGCTAGGAATGAGGCTCGTGTTGCTTACCTCCGAAAACAGTTGGAGAGTGAGCACATGAATGAAGGTGATTCTATGGACAATTTTCTTACAAAGATCAAAGACCTGAAGGAACAATTGATTTCTGCTGATGAGGTTATACCAGATAGCTCACTTGTGCAGACCGTTCTAAATGGTCTTCCTGATTCATATCAGAGTTTTGCCTCTACTCTTCGGTTGATGATGAAAGGCAATCCGAATGCCTTGTCATTTGAGGAATTAGTCTTTGTTCTGTTGCAGGAAGATCAGTCCAGGCAGAACAGGTCCATTATGCGTGTTGCAGATCAAGCTTTCCTGGCTAGTCAGAAGGGCAAAGGAAAATGGAGCTCTTCTACTAGTAAGCAGAAATCTGTAAATGCTGCACAATCGAAGAACCAAGATAAAGATGAGAAGAAATCAGAAAAGCAGAAATTGTTCTGCAAGTACTGTAAAGGAAATGATCATATTATAAAGAACTGTCCAAAACTGGCTGCTAAAGAGACAAAGAAGAAAGAGGCTGGAATGGTTGTTGCAGAGGCCTCTACACCAAAAACAGAGTCTGCAAATCTTGTGCAGGAAGAAGAATGGGCGTTTACTACTGTCTGCAGTTTTGACCCATCTTCTCATGATCAGTGCATGTCTGCAGTAGACTCAGATGTTTGGTACTTTGACAGTGGGGCGACCAAACATATTACCTCGCAGCGCAGTTTCTTCTCTTCACTCGAGCCTGCCCCTACAGGGAATACTGTCACATGCGCCAATAACTCCTCTTACCCTGTTATGGGAGTTGGTAAGATCATTCTGACTACTGCTGATGGTAGTTCTTTCACTTTGTCAGATGCTTTATTTGTGCCAGGGATCAAAAAGAATCTGTTATCAGTTTCTGCATTAGCCAAGATTGGCTTGGTTGTGAAATTTGTTGATGATAGGTGTACAGTCCATGATCTCTCAAATGGCGATGTGATTATTGCTTCTGGCATTTTATGTCATGGGCTGTATAAGCTCATAGACTATGAAAGATCTGTGAATGATTCGGCATGTGCAGTTCATGATTCTCAGGCTATGTCAGATGCAAAGCTTTGGCATGCACGATTTGGTCATCTGAATTTTGCTAGTTTGTTACGCCTGCAGAAATCTGAAATGGTGTCCTCTTTGCCCAAACTTGAGGCACCTGGAAAACATGTTTGTGAAGGCTGTACTTTGGGCAAAATGCAGCGTTCTTCCTTTCCAAAAGATGGTTCAGTTCGGGCTACGCAGAAATTGCAGCTTGTACATAGTGATGTCTGTGGTCCTATGCAGACACCCTCTTTTGGAAATTACCTTTACTTCGTGACTTTCATTGATGATTTTTCCAGGCATGCATGGGTATATCCACTCAAAGCAAAGTCCGAAGTGTTCATGTGCTTCAAACAGTTTTTGGTTTTGGCTGAAAATCTGTCAGCATGTAAAATGGGCACCCTCCGTTCTGATCGAGGGGGGGAATATATGTCTTCAGATTATAATGCATTTCTGGCTGAACGTGGGATAAAACACCAGTGTACAGTGCCGTATACACCTCAACAGAATGGAGTTGCTGAACGAAAGAACAGGTCACTCATGGAGATGGCGAGGTGCATGGTCAAAAGTCAGGCTTTACCACATAGTTTCTGGCTTGAGGCTATCATGTGTGCAGCATATGTACTGAACAGGTGTCCCACTAAAGCGTTGCAGTCTATCACTCCATATGAGGCTTGGCATGACCGCAAGCCATCTGTTGCTCATCTGCGTGTTTTTGGTTGTTTGGCATATGCATTAGTGCCTGAACAACATCGCAGAAAATTGGATGATAAGGCAGTAAAATGTATTTTTGTTGGGTACAGTTCTGAAAGTAAAGGCTATCGTCTGTATCATCCATAGACTAAACACATTCTGGTTAGCCGTGATGTTGTCTTTGTGGAAGATGCTATTCAGCCATTGCTTTCATGTACTAAGGAGACATCTGTTAGCTCCAAAGACATGTATGAAACTTTGATGCCTCTTTTTACAGGTGGACAGGCTAGTGCTGGTCCTAATGAGGCAACTTCTCAACCTTTGCAAGTTTCATATGATGATGCAGATCATTCCATTTCTGATGCAGATTTACATGATGCACTTGTTGATGAGAGAGCTGATATTGAGCAGGCAAAAACTATGCCAAAATGGCTGGTGCAGACTTTGCGTGACAGCAAATTAGATGCACCTTTGTCATATCGTACTCGTTCAGGCTCTCATAATGCCTCCTTTGCATCAGATTGCTATGCTATGGCTGCATCTAGTCTCTGTGATGAGAATGAGCCTGTTTCTTTTGATGAAGCACAAAATTCAGAAAATTGGATGGCTGCTATGCAATATGAATATGATGCTATAATGAAGAATGGTACATGGTCTTTATGTGACTTGCCTCCTGGCAAGAAGGCCATTGGCACTAAGTGGGTATACAAGCTGAAGCGTAAACCTGATGGTACAGTTGACAGGTATAAGGCTAGGCTTGTTGCAAAGGGTTATGCATAGGAAAGAGGCATTTATTTTGATGAGACCTTTGCACCTACATGCCGTATGACTACTGTTCGCAGCATTTGTGCACTTGCAGCCCATCATGGTTGGAATGTACATCAGTTGGACATTAAAACAGCATTTCTGAATGGTGACTTGCATGAAGAGGTGTATGTTTTTCAGCCCCGTGTCTTTGTGCAGAAAGGGCATGAAAACCAGGTTTGCAGGTTCAAGAAGGCATTATATGGTTTAAAGCAAGCACCACGTGCTTGGTATGAGAAGATACATGCCTATCTGATTGCACATGGTTTTGAGAATAGTCCAACTGAAAGCACCTTATATGTTAAGCGTGCTAATGATGTGCTTCTGATCATTGTTGTCTATGTTGATGACATGCTGCTCACTGGTCCTATTGAGACACATATTGCTGAATTTAAGGCTGATTTGCATGCCTCATTTGAGATGTCTGATTTGGGGCATTTGCATCACTATTTGGGCATTCAGTTTATGCATGTTGATGGTGGAATGGCTTTGTGTCAAACGAAATATATTGACACATTATTGCAGCGTTTTGGCCTTGAAGACTGTAAGCCTATTGCCACTCCTATGGAGACAGGTTTACGATTGAGTCTTCATGATGCTGGAGATGCATTTGATGCTGTTCTCTATCAGCAGGTTGTTGGATGCTTGATTTACTTATGCATTACTCGGCCAGATATTCAGTTTGTTGTCTCACAGATGAGCAGGTTTATGCATTGCCCAGGAGTCACGCATTGGAAAGCGGTTAAGCGCATCTTTCGCTACTTGAGTGCTACTCGGCTACTTGGGTTGTTTTATCCCAAGGGGGGATCACTACCGCCAGATTTGCATGCTTTTTCTGACTCAGATTGGGCTGGTTGCTATGACACTCGTGTGTCCACCAGTGGTTTTTGCTTCATGCTTGGTAGCTCATGTATATCTTGGTTGAGCAAGAAGCAGCCTACTGTGGCCACTTCCAGTTGTGAGGCTGAGTATAGGGCAGCTTTCACAGCGACTGTTGAGTGTGTGTGGCTCAGACGCCTTATGGCTGATTTTGCTGTTAGCCAGTCTTCTGCCACCACCATCTTCACTGACAGTTAGAGCGCATTGGCTATTGCGAGGAACCCTGTGTTCCATGCTCGCACTAAGCACATTGAGGTGCATTATCACTATGTCAGGGAGAGGTTCTCTGCTGGGGAGATCAGCTTGGCATATGTGCCCACGCAGGAGAACATTGCAGACCTTTTCACGAATGCTCTGCCTAGGGAGAAGTTTGAAGCTTTCCGCAAAGCTTTGGGCTTACTTCCTTTTGTGGAGTGATTTCCACATAGCTTGGCACTTCCTTATACATGAGTGCCAGCTCCTTGTTCACCGCATCACTCCCAGGGGGGATTTGTTGATATATTTAGGTAGTGATGTGTGTGAACACTCTAGGACCGCCGGGGCACTTTTTTCCCTCTTTAGGAGGTTTTTTTCCCCCGGCTTGTATATATGCCGATTGCCCTAATGGGCTACTAATCTTTGTACATTCTCTAGTAATACATTCAGTCTTGTGTGTTGTGCTCCAAGCTTCTTCTTCTTCATTGTGCTGTTCGCGTGCTTCCGCAGACGTCTATCTCCAACAGATGTAGGAGGAAATGTTTCATCATAATCAATACCTTTTTGTTGTGCATATCCTTTGACAACCAACCTAGCCTTGTATCTGTCAATAGTACCATTTGCTTTACTTTTGATTTTGAAAATCCATTTTACACCTATAGCCTTCTTTCCTCTGGTAACTCACATGGCTGCCAAGTTTGATTCTTATGAATAGAATCAATCTCTTCTTGCATAGCTTTTCTCCAAATAGGAATGTTAAGTGCATCTTTAACACATGCAGGTTCATCTTCAATAGTTTTAAGTGTCAAAATATCATGAATCTCAAAGTCTTCAGCAAAACTTACATAATCTCTTTGTTGTTGTTGTCTAGTCTGACTTCTTGTCTTACATGATCTTGTTGTTGTTGTCTAGTCTGACTCCTTGTTCTTCCAGTAAAAGTCTTTATACCACTATCTTTCCAAGTCTGATGTAACCATGTAGGTGTATCCTTAAATAGTGGTGAAACTCTTTCTCACCCTTCAGCTTCCACAGGTTCTGGAACTTGTCCTTCCGAGGTAACAGGACTTTCTCGAACTCTAACTTCTTCCATTTCTGGAACCAAAGTCTCTTGTGGAACTGACTCCATAGAAGGTTGTGAAATTCCTCTTTCTTAAACTTTTTCTTGAATCCTAGGAATGTTAACTCCCTCCTGATATGGTTGAACATGTACATCCAGAATCTTTCTAAAAAATCCATAGTCATTTTCACTAATGAACTCTAGAATTTTTGCTTCTTTATCATAAACTTTATTTTCAGCAATATAAGCAACACTCAAGTATATACAACAAGGGTTATTTAAATGGTCTAGAGAGGGAAACATGCACAATTGAGGATGTGTGCATACCCTCCAACCCAACACTCTCCCCCCCTCTAGTTTTTGTCGTCCTCGACAAAGCTAAAGAAGAAGAGCATACACAACTAAAATTTTCTGGAAATCTTCAGACCATCAAAATCTGTAATTCTTCAGTCTGCAAAGCTTCAGGCTGCAATTTTGCAGTCTTCAATGATCTTTAAATTTATAGCACTTCAATATTCCAATTTGCAAGCCATCAGTTCTTCCTTCAATCTGGAAATCTTCGGTTTTCAGAGCTAGGCGACACAATCCCCTTCGGGGCACTCAGCCTAGCATACATTCCACTGTGCAGTCCCTTGTAAAGTTGGTAATGCCTTATCAGGCAGCTCCGCAAACCTGAAATTAAACATACACAACAAGTAGACTGTTTCTAAAAATACAAAATATAACATGTAGTTCAATTGGTAGTTTCCACTTTAGGGGACATCAAGTCCTATAGGACTGCTCTTCTAGAGAGAAGCCCTCATAAAAGTCTCCTGGTGTCAACTAGGTTAGGTGTGACCTTCTTAGAATGAGAAATAAAAAGTTGGACATAGACAGGCAACGAATAGCATGAGTTTGGAACAAACCTGCATGAAGCATGTATTAAACATTTCAAGAGTCATGCATATGTCAACATTCAACTCCTCACCATCAAGTAATTTCTTGTCATATACTAGGGTCAATATCAGAACTCATTCTTTACATTTTAGTATCTATACGTGTGCATCCTGATTGACCTATCCACAGTTCATGGATGCCATGAGAAGCAAATGAGTAGACATGATTTCTTTCAAGCGTGAGTAATCCCGTGTAATGTGTGAGTGCACTACACAGGAAAGCATACATGTAACTGTGATAAAAGCTAAAGACACATGATCATCAAAAAAAGAAGTAATTCCATCCTAGTGCTTCCAATAGTATAGATTTAAAAGTGAACGCAAAGAGTGTATACAAGAAAAAAGCAAGCAAATCCTCAACTCCGTGTTACATTGACATCAACAGAATACCCTAAAGATTAGACGTTACCATCATTCTACCTTTGAACCTGCCACAATATTATCCAATGTCATCATAGCTCTCAAATCATCTAAAGGATTCAGGAAGGATCAATGCTAAGTTTTGTGTGTGTTGGCCTGCAATACATTATGAATAAGCCTTAAATAAGCATTGTGAAACCAGGGAGTTACTGCCCTAGCAAAAAACAATCACTCAATTCTTGGAACAAGATGACCTTCAAATATTCTGCAGATTCTTTTCCATGCTAAAATCCTAATTGTGTTAGCCCATAAACAACAAAAACATGAGATAAACATTTCTCTTGTAGTGCTTCTGATGATTGTGCATTCATTCATAATGTCATAGCATAAAGTAAATCTTTTGATCATTGCCCAATCATACAAATCAGAATTAGATTGTGGCCAAGTTTATGTAGAGTTCCTCATTAGTGGGTTTAATCACACAGACAACTCCCTTGCGGCTTTGATCGTGAGGATCTTCAAACCTAACCTGAGAGTGATTAGTACAGAACATGCAACAATTTCCTTCCATAAAAAATATGCAAGAAGAACAACATAGCTGCAAGAATTTTTGGTCAAGATCTTTTTCTGTAATATAATGCAGATACTTGCAAATGACAGTACTAATGTTAAGTGTGTTACATCCACACTTCTCCTTCATTTCCAAAAGAGCAGCCCTTGTATGAACCAAGTGCCCTGTATGAGATAAAGTTCAAACCTGCAATTTACACAAGGCAAAAAATCTTTAAGCCTAAGAACAAGCAAATCTATTTCATCTTGCAATCGCCATGGTAGGAGCTTGCTACAGATACATGGGAGCCAAATCGGAAATCATTTATGAGGTCATTTAAGCATGTACCAACATCCACAAAGGCTCTTTTTGTGGTCATGAATACCAAATGAAGATCAATCAGACCCATTTTGGTGGGGAGTTTGGGCACCATCCCCAAGGAGGGTAGTCACACTCCAAATCATGGCAATCATCAAAAAAACAAAGAGAGAGTACTTGCACGTGTTCAAAAAGCACAGATACTCAACACTCAGTTTTTTGAGAGTCAAGAGTAGTAAAAACCAAGAGACTAATCCGCCATTTCAGGCCTACAATGCAAGTAAATAACAACATAGGATATGGCTCATCATGTATGCCAAAACAAGAGTGAAAAGTATCAGAATTCCTAGCAAAATCAATAGTCGTAATTATGAACTCAAGCAATAGGGTTATCATTCTTTCATGTGGCGTCAAGATGTGTGGACACACAAGAGCAATTGTAAACCTTTAAGAATTAGATCAATGCATAGTTTTAATATCGAGCCTCAAATTATGATTCTTAAATCATCCCAACTTATCACAACAATGTAAGTGTATTATTGAGTGTGGCTTGTTGGAACATCAAGAGAGAGAAACTTAAGACTTCTAAGTACTGATGTAATGAACCTGTCAAAGAGCATATTAAGCCATGGTCTGAAATCTGTGAAGCTGTGTTTCACTATGCTTCATAACACCTCTCTCAGTGACTCACATGTTGTTAAGTTATTCTTGAATTCATAAAGTTCTCACTAAACGACATGGATATCTCGTGCAAAATGTTACAGTTGACATGGTCATCATATCACAAACAAATAGATGAAATGATTCCATATTTCAAATTCAATAATACAATGAGCGTATCACAACTACCACAGCTTCATTCTGGAATCTCGCATATCATGGGACTTCAACTTATGGCAAAAAAAAACTATGTTTGAACATTTAGGTACTTAAAACATGCACGATCCGAAGGATAAGTCCAAATTTTACACCGACAAGGCTCATTACTTTAAATCACTCCGTTATAGTAGGAGGAACCTGAAGCTTGATAATATGATCTTGCAGGAATCAAATTTGTAGAGCTGTATAATTATAAGTTGGGGTTCAAAGCTGAAATCCATAGTCATTCATTACACAAAACATATTACGCACTGTTAACAAATCAGTCCGACATTCTTCGAATAGCACATCCACAGTGCTTTTATAATTTTCGCAGTGCCTTCTGACATTTATACTTATCAGATCAAGATGGATTGGTGATCTCTCTAATGTTGATCACAGACATACACAGTACCAATAAAACTAGCCAGTCCAGATTCATCATCCTAGCCATAGCGTCCATCACACCTTGGGAGTTATAGTGACAAAGAGGTTATGTAGCCATTATCCGTTAGTCTAAACTCACAGACTGGGATGCTATGAGGTGTAAACACGAATTTGTCTTGTAAATCATACGTAATGCCAACAATTTCCTGGAAATAACAACCAAATGATCTAGTAGATATTATAGAGTTGTGCAACACACATTAAACATGTATGTAAATAGAGAATCGAATGCATTCCCCAGTTGAGTATTGAGAATATCATTACCGAGATCAGAGCAAGGGAAGTCCAACCATCTTCGACTCATCATGAGGTGGGAATTTGCATAGAGCTCAACCCCGCTTTGAAGTGAAATGCTCATGATAGAAGCAAATAGCCAAGGGGTCAAGGTCACCGTAAGACCACCAACACAGAGTGCAGCAACCTTGGAGCATAACTTAATGCACGGGCAGATCAGGAGAGAGAGATAACTATTCGCCCCTACAGAGAGTTCTTCAATCAACATCGAATGTGAGCATCGCGAATGGAAGGTATTATCATTGTATCTGATCACTCAATCAAAAGAACGAAGAAGAACTAGTTCATGCACATGCCTCAGATAATGCTCCACAATGATGTTTCACCATGAAGCCCAACATCAATAGAGAAATGACGGGATAATGGGAGCAAGAAGCTCAGCGCAAGTGAATCCCTTTCTCAGAGCATCCGGAAGCTTGAGAAACTCATACGGCCATGATCTGATTGAGTGAAGAAGTGAAGGAGATAGAGGCCCGTGGCATTGCTAGAGGCCCGTGGCATTGCATTACTACCACCACTATTGAGGCATCATCACGAGGATCATAAGGAAGCCAATGCTCAGGACATAAATCCCAATAGGAAGCTCGAGCCCAAGCCGTAAAGACGTGTAGGGAGAACCTGCATGTGCTCAGCCTGGGAAGAAATGATGCAGAGTGATTGGGAGGGGAGTATACAATAGAAGGAAGTTATAGAGGGTGCAAAGAGGTAGAAGATGGAAAGAAACAAGAAGCAAAACTTCCTTGAATCTCCAGAGCAGCGAGAAAAGATGCTGCAGGCAACACTCATCCGATTGAGAGCGAAGATGGGAAGCCGATGGACCCAAAGCTGATTACGATGCACTGTAGAGGAAAGAACCTCACTCCTCAATCACACAGAGAGCGATGACAACACAACACAAGAGAAAGCATTAGAGGGGGAGCTCTGTGGAGCTCCACCCCGCCATAGCCTTGAGCTTGTCCCTCGTGGGTGAAGAGAGGGGAAAAGGGAGGGAAAGAGTAATCCTCCCCCGACTTACCTCGCATGCAAGAATCAAGGAGTTAATACTCCACCAAACTTTTAGCGTCTACATTGATCATATAAGGACAAAACAATAAGAAGACCGAAATAGCCTCCACCCAACTCACATGCGTGAGTTCCACTTGAATTTGGGAAAAAGAGGGCAGTGGTCACTTTCCCCCCTTTGCACTAAGTGATTTGAATTCCAAGATTTCTTATGAGTAACCCATGGATAATTCGTGGGAGATGGACATATTCAAGGGAAGAGAGGGAAGAGGCAAAGGAAGAATGTACCTTATCCCTCCATTCCAGGCTATCACAGAGAAAGAGGTGGTAGATTGCCAAAGTGAATGTGTGGGAGTGTGTATATGTGTAGAAGTGAAAGAGAGAAGGGGGTAAGGGGTTTTTTTTGTGTGACAATCAAAATAAATTGAAACTACACTACTTAAAACAAGAAAATGGGAGCAAATGGCCCAAGGGAAGGGTGAAAGCGCCATGCAAAAACTCCAATCCTATGCAATTGAGCAAAAAAATTGCAACACAATACTTTACCACATGTTTTTGAGCTCTCCAAGTGATGAAGGCCCACCATTACAAACCACTCTCACACACTCACCAAGACACAAATACATAAATGTAACAAGTCTTAGAGTAAATGAGAGCCTTCTTCCATTGATAAAAGATATAACATGAGAAATGTTGACCAAAAGCTCCCTTCTTTACAAAAATGAGCTTCTATATATAGGCTAAGCTCTATTCCCCATGTGCTTCTTTGAAAAGTCAAAAAGTGGATCTCTCTCTAACTAACATATCTTCTAGGATATTCCCAAAATCAAGTCTTGCAACCAACAAATCCCAAGAAGATGCATGTGTGGGATTTTCTACATGGGAACTCCTTAGAAGGGCAAAAAAGGTGAAATATCAAGAGTCTTCTATACTAAGGCATAAATAAATATTAAAAAGTGTTCTAGGAGAGTGTTCACATGTGACACTCAATTATATAAAACAAGGTTTATTTTAATGGTCTAGAGAGGGTTCCCATGCACAATTAAGGATGTGTGCATACCCTCCAACCCAACACCTGTTCAAAATGTGGTTAGCTATATGTACTGCATCAAACCAGAATTTTAGTGAAAGCTTCTTTGGATGCCATCATGCTCTGCATCCTTTCAACAAGTACTCTATTCTTTCTTTCTGCAACACCATTCTGTTGAGGACTGTAAGCAATAGTAAGGTGTTGAGTAATACCTTTCTCATCAAGAAATGTCTGGAACTCATTTGACAAGTATTCTCCACCTCTATCACTTCTGAGAATCTAGATAGTTTCCTGACTTTCATTTTCAACCATAGTTACAAATTTCTTGAACATAGGAAAGACTTCTGACTTCAACTTAAGACCTCATAAAATCATCAACGAATAGAACAAAATACCTAAAGCCCTAAATAGATTCTACTCTCATAGGTCCATTCACATCTGAATGAATAATCTGCAATTTCCTGGTAGCTCTAATATGACCATGTTTATTGAAAGGTAGTTTATGCATCTTACCTTCACGACAACCTTCACATATATTTGAATCATCTCGTAGCTTGAATGACGGTAAACTCTCAACCATACCTCTGTCTTTGATATTCTTGAGAGCTCCAAAACTAATATGTCCAAATATTTCATGCCATAGCTTCATATCTTCCACTAGTGATGAAGATTTGACTGCATATGCCTGACTGATTTTTGACAAAACAAAGATCACACTGGTAAGGATCACCAAGTCTCACGATACCAAGAGACTTTGTTACGTAATTAGAGAATCATTCTCTGTGTGGTGTCGCATGAAAAGAAGCACCACAATCTAGCAACCATGTGTGGGAAGGAGAATGAGCCATAAGAGCCTCAATTGGCATAGTATTATCAAGTGTCAAGACATCAACATCATCAAAAATAGCATTAATTTCTTCAATCTTCATAGTCGAAGTACATGGTGCAGGTATCTGTTTAACATGCCCATCAACATTCTATCCTTTACCTTTAGCATTATTTAATGCATAACAATCTTTCTTCATGTGTCCTTTCTTATGAAAATAATGGCATTCGATATCCCTCTTCCTTGATTTACTTCTACTCTTATTCCTTTGACCATTCTTTTCCTTGTTCTTGCTCCTTCCACGTTGTTGATTCTTCCCTTGGTAAGAATCACAAACATTATATGCATCTCCACCCTAAGTGCCAACCATAGATTTTCTACGAATCTCCTCACTCAAGAGTGCTCCACATATGCCATCATAGATGAGTTTACCACCAGGTGCACTATTGCTAATAGCTGTGCAAAACGTATCCCATGATGATGGCAAGGTGCATAACAGCAATATTGCTTTCATTTCATTATCCATATCCATTTTTTGAGCCTGCAACTAAGAGAATATATCATCAAACTCATTTAAATGAGCAGCCACACTATCTGTGTCCTTCATACAAAGATCATATAATTTTCTCATCAGATACACTTTATTTGATGCCATCTCTTTTTCATATGTATTGCATAACTTCTTCCAAAGCTCCTCTGCACTTCCATAGTTTAATAATGTAAAGTAAACATTATCTGACATGTGCAAGCAAATGGTAGACCTGGACATTTCATCTAACTCATCCCAATCATCTTCATCCATATCAACAGGCTTCTTTCAAACTCCATTTACTAGCTTTCATTGCCTCCTTTGAATCAGCACATCTTTAATTTGATTCTTCCATAGAGCAAAGTTTGTGCCATCAAATTTTTGGACCTCAAAATGGTCTTTGCCCTGTATGTTATAGCTCCTCCTCGGAACATTGGCATTAGACCCTGATCCACCAGATGTGCCTAAGACATCTGATCCCATGATGGTGGAGAACTAAATGGAATGATAATGGAGCTAGAAGAGTCGAAACACCAACGAATACGTGTATCAAGGAGTAAATCAACCACTGTGTAGTTGACTAAATCAAAAATCTAGAAAAATTTTGCTAGAGTATCCTCTGCAAAATGAGCATATGACCAGTGTCAAAATATCATGAAAGTGCAAGTATTGACATGTTTACCTACATAGTGAATCACTGACCCCACTGCATATAATCAGTTACCCAATAGAAGACTACTAGGCTTATCGAGCACCTACGAACAACTATCATAGATCTCCTATGGAAAGGCTAGGTAAGTCGCCCATCTATGTCACTCAAGAGATCCCGACATCTGGGTGTCTCCAAATTAAGAAAACCTCACCACGAACTTCTTTATCAGATGTAAAAGGCTTTATGCAAAAAATGTAACCGTATATCAATGACCACATGGATGTACATAAGCAGTATCCACAAAAGCATACGTGGTGTGTATGTGCTCAATATATGCAGTAAAATGCCACTAAAAAGCTGAATGCACAGCCCAAAATCTAGCCAACAACCTTGCAAGTGTTTGTTAACTCTGATGTTTTATGATAAAAAACTTGCATAAATTTGCAGCAGCTACTCCCACCAAAATTGAAAACCTTTTGAGAAACCTGTAGTTTTACGAGTGTGGCTAAGAACACAGTCCCAAAGGTTGATATTTATTGTTGGAGAAGTACAAAGAACACTCTTCTTGAAGTTCTTGGACCTGTGTGAAGAGAACTATATGCGAAAGTACTCCAAAATGGCTCCAAAAGACACCCCAAAAATGCTTCGAAAATAGGCTTTGAGAGCAAAGAATGAAGCTTTGAGGGACCAAAACATGTTCAATGTAATGTCAACCTTAGTCTTTCCCCTTCTTTGGACACCACAAGAGTGTAGCTTAGTGGCAAGAGATTGCCATGGTTAAGCGAGCTTTAGGGGGAATAGTACTTAGATGGGTGACCTCTCAAGAAGTACTGGGAACCTCTATGTTCCTTAATTGTTGAGTTCCTCCCTCATGTGTAGCCAATGGCGCCAATGATGACTTCGGTGACTTGGATGACAAGGTATGCCAAGGTCTATGCCTTTGTCACCACCTTAGTCGTAAGCCTTGGAGAAAGACTTGGGTGGGTGGGCAGATGCTCGCTTTGCTCACACAAAAGGAACAAATTTCTTTGCATCGAAATGCTCTGATACTCGTGAAGTATTTTGATGGTGATGTACCGCAGTGTGCTCTCCTTCTCGAGAGCTCCACAACGATATCCTTTGAGTAGAAAACTGAGCTCCTAGGACCGCACATAGTACTCCGCACAGAGGCTGCACAATACGCAAATAAACACAGTACACAGGGAGCACAAAGACAGACTTCTTAGGTCTTACAAATGCGGTCCAACTTACAGTCAATGATTGACCAAGCCACTATATGTTTTATTAAAGAACATATACAAAGAAGTGTCTGATGGCCATTTGGCCTTTCACATGGACACTAACGGTAACAACACTTGGAGCAGACAATCTGAAGAAGGTTCAGAAGATGCTTGGATTAGTGGACATGGTGTTGAGCTTGAGGGGGAGTGTTGAGATATCAAGCTCAACATGTGATGATCCAGGATGACATGTATCGCTTTTTCATTTCTATACCATGTATAGTAGTCACATTGATATATGTCAGGGATACTTCATTGAGTTGCACTAGATTTGTCTCCTGAGGCTGATGGCACATTTGTTTCTTGCCAGCTCGCTCATGCACAGACATTAGGTTTATGTACTATTCTTTATATATTGCACTAGTTGTATTCTTGTTTTTTGGTCATTCTTGTACATTCCTTTATGTAATAGAAGAAGAAGAAGAAGATTATTCTTCCTTGCCTCAATCTATGTGTGTGCTTCTCTTTGATTGTGAGAGTGTGTGAGCTCTCTTCCTTATCTCCTTTCTCATGACACAAGTATCTATATGTGTATGTGTGTATGCATATGTGTGCATTTGTAAATGTATCTGTATGCATTCATGTATGTGTATATATGTGTGTACGTATGTGTGTGTATATCTGTGTATGTGTGTGTATGCATATGTGTGTATGTATGTGCATGTGTGTGTGCATGTATCTATGTATGTATGCATATGCATGTGTATGCATGTGTGTATGTATGCATGTGTGTGCATGTATATGTGCAAGTATCTATATGTGTATATGTCTATGTGTGTGTACGATTTTGTGCATATATGTGTATATGTATGTGTGTGTATATGTGTATGTATATGTGCAATTATCTATATGTTTATTGTGTGTATGTGTATGTGTATGTGTATGTGTATGTGTATGTGTATGTGTATGTGTATGTGTATGTGTATGTGTATGTGTATGTGTATGTGTATGTGTATGTGTATGTGTATGTGTATGTGTATGTGTATGTGTATGTGTATGTGTATGTGTATGTGTATGTGTATGTGTATGTGTATGTGTATGTGTATGTGTATGTGTATGTGTATGTGTATGTGTATGTGTATGTGTATGTGTATGTGTATGTGTATGTGTATGTGTGTGTGTGTGTGTATGTGTATGTGTATGTGTATGTGTATGTGTATGTGTATGTGTATGTGTATGTGTATGTGTATGTGTATGTGTATGTGTATGTGTATGTGTATGTGTATGTGTATGTGTATGTGTGTGTGTGTGTGTATGGGTATGTGTATGTGTATGTGTATGTGTATGTGTATGTGTATGTGTATGTGTATGTGTATGTGTATGTGTATGTGTGTGTGTGTGTGTATGGGTATGTGTCTGTGTATGTGTATGTGTATGTGTATGTGTATGTGTATGTGTATGTGTATGTGTATGTGTATGTGTATGCGTATGGGTATGGGTATGCGTATGGGTATGGGTATGCGTATGCGTATGCGTATGCGTATGCGTATGCGTATGCGTATGCGTATGCGTATGCGTATGCGTATGCGTATGCGTATGCGTATGCGTATGCGTATGCGTATGCGTATGCGTATGCGTATGCGTATGCGTATGCGTATGCGTATGCGTATGCGTATGCGTATGCGTATGCGTATGCGTATGCGTATGCGTATGCGTATGCGTATGCGTATGCGTATGCGTATGCGTATGCGTATGCGTATGCGTATGCGTATGCGTATGCGTATGCGTATGCGTATGCGTATGCGTATGCGTATGCGTATGCGTATGCGTATGCGTATGCGTATGCGTATGCGTATGCGTATGCGTATGCGTATGCGTATGCGTATGCGTATGCGTATGCGTATGCGTATGCGTATGCGTATGCGTATGCGTATGCGTATGCGTATGCGTATGCGTATGCGTATGCGTATGCGTATGCGTATGCGTATGCGTATGCGTATGCGTATGCGTATGCGTATGCGTATGCGTATGCGTATGCGTATGCGTATGCGTATGCGTATGCGTATGCGTATGCGTATGCGTATGCGTATGCGTATGCGTATGCGTATGCGTATGCGTATGCGTATGCGTATGCGTATGCGTATGCGTATGCGTATGCGTATGCGTATGCGTATGCGTATGCGTATGCGTATGCGTATGCGTATGCGTATGCGTATGCGTATGCGTATGCGTATGCGTATGCGTATGCGTATGCGTATGCGTATGCGTATGCGTATGCGTATGCGTATGCGTATGCGTATGCGTATGCGTATGCGTATGCGTATGCTGTATGCGTATGCGTATGCTGTATGTGTATGTGTATGTGTATGTGTATGTGTATGTGTCATGTGTATGTGTATGTGTATGTGTATGTTGTATGTGTATGTGTATGTGTATGTGTATGTGTATGTGTATGTGTATGTGTATGTGTATGTGTATGTGTATGTGTATGTGTATGTGTATGTGTATGTGTATGTGTATGTGTATGTGTATGTGTATGTGTATGTGTATGTGTATGTGTATGTGTATGTGTATGTGTATGTGTATGTGTATGTGTATGTGTATGTGTATGTGTATGTGTATGGGTATGTGTATTTGTATGTGTATGTGTATGTGTATGTGTATGTGTATGTGTATGTGTATGTGTATGTGTATGTGTATGTGTATGTGTATGTGTATGTGTATGTGTATGTGTATGTGTATGTGTATGTGTATGTGTATGTGTATGTGTATGTGTATGTGTATGTGTATGTGTATGTGTATGTGTATGTGTATGTGTATGTGTATGTGTATGTGTATGTGTATGTGTATGTGTATGTGTATGCGTCTATGTGTGTGTATGATTTTGTGTGTGTATGATTTTTTGTGCATATATGTATATGTATGTGTGCATATATGTGCAAGTATCTATATGTGTATGTATGTGTGTGTATGTATATGTGCAAGTATCTACTTATATGTGAATGTGTATGTGTATTTGTCTATGTGTGTATGATTTTGTATGTATATATGTATATGATTATGTGTGCATGAAAGTATGTGTATGCATGTGTGTATGTATGTGCACATGAAAATACGTGTATGCATGTGTGTATGTATGTGCATGTGTGTAGGCATGAAAGTATGTGTATGCATATGTATGTATGTATGTGCATATGTGACTAATGCACATTCATACTGTTGGAATCCACAGGGTTGCATAGCATCCAATTTAACTACATATTTTCGGTGATTGTCTTTGAAAATTAACTCTTGAGCTAACCAATCCTGTACGACTTTGCCTTGCTTTAGCCATGGCCGACCGAAGAATAAGTTGTAGTCGAGGCTGGACTCCGGTAATTCGAGGACTACAAAAGTCATTTTAAATGTGGTTCCCTGCAAGGTAATAGGAATATTATGTACTAGTCCCACCGGATGGACTCGGGATTGGTCTGCCATTCACACAAAAAATTGTACGGGTTCAATTTGGATCCAACCCAATTTCTTGCAGAGCGCAGCTATCGCAATATTCACACTAGACCCACCATCAGTTAAAACTTGAGTAATCTTTTGGTTTTTATACCAGATGGTGATCAATGGGACTGAATGATCCACTGTAGAATCCATTTCCGGTTGTATGGTCACAGTCGTCGGAGGACATGAAAGGCCGGGACTAACCTGCTATTGAAATTGCTATCTTACTCCTAGCACTAAGGCAAGCAACTGTCACAAAGGGAGCGTGATTGAAGCCTTAGATAGGATGTCTCATACCTGATCTATTTGGGTCATGGTTATCACCGACTCTGGTTGGGATGCTGATGTTGTCGGGGCGGAATTCTGTACACTCAATCTTTTCTGTGGCAAAGGGGCTTGTGTGACTAGAATTGGATTAGGAAAGATAGTCGGCTTTTTAGCTGTCCATTGACTAGCCTTTACGAACATCTGCTGCTGCTCACAAATTCTAGGCTCGAACACTTTAGTTGCTGGTTGCAACTACTTACCTGATCTGGTCTGGACTACGGCTGCTTGGGACTCAACTGGGGAAATATAAACCATGTTGGTCATTGGATTTTGCCGTTCCTTGTTCCTTTTGTTGTACGTTGCTGCTTCCTTGCAAAATCGATGGATATGGCCAACCTCGCCACAAAAATGGCACCGAGGAGGTGGGAGGGAAGTACCTTTTGCCGATGGACCTGCCTGCCATCAATTATGATTAAAGTTGTTACCTCGCGATCCTCGATAGTTCCGGTATCCCTGCTGCTGGTTGGGTCGCAATTGTGGTGGCACATAATGGGTGGCTGGCTGACCTGGCTCCTGTATGACGGCGTTTACAGCCGCTCTACCCTACACCTTCGCGTTGTATGCACAAGTTTCCATTGAGTGTCCTGTTGTATTACATATGGCACAATATATCTGGTTGAGGGCACATGTAGAACTGGTGTGACCTAGATTCCTGCACTTGGTACAATACAATACACTTGTTTGGACACATCCTCTACCCCATTCTTACTTGCTTTCAGCCATTCCAGATCTTCTGTAAAGCCTCCAACTTTATGCTCCAACTGCAAGGCCATCGCAATTACTGCGTCCAATGTCATTCCGCCCACACAGCAAATGATCATTATTTGTTTTAACTATGGATTTAGGCCGTTAATGAACCATTGTGTGATGACATCATCTGGCAGGTTAGCATGTGTAGGAGGCAACTGTCGCAAATGGGTTCTGAACAGTGTCGCATACTCCTGGACACTCTAGTGTGGTTTCTGTCGGTTGTTCTGCAAATAGTCAAAGATTTCGGCAGGGTTCTTCTTCAAACGGAACCTCTATAAAAACGCATCTCTCACATCATCATACTTAGCAAAATGATTAATATCATATTCAGTCAACCACCTTGTTGCTTCATTAACCAATGTGGCTTGAAATACAATGGCCTTGTAAGCTAGATCTGGTGGATGATTCAACACTGTATAATTGATCTCGAATGTGTGAACATGTGCATCAGGATCATCTCTCGGAAATCCATCGAATTTGGTATATGTCACCCCATTCGGAACCGGTCGAGGTGGGATGATTGGTTGTGGCTTCTGCTTTTGCTACTGCTTGAACTACGGTTGCAGCTGTGGGGGTGTTTGCTGTTGTGACTGTGAACCACTCATAGTGCGATTGTGGGTAGTATTGTTGTTATCTGTATGTTGAGGGGGTCTCTCTTGGCCTTCAGAATCTATATTATCAACCTGCTCACTTTCCGATTCAAAAATATCGTTGAATCTCTTACTTATCTTAAACATCTAATATCCTGTCCTCAGCTTTGGTATCAAAGGTAGGTAAACTTGTACCGAAAAGGGGTGAACGCAATAAGTATCCACCAGGCAGCACTGCAGTGTCACCAAAAAATTTCAAATTCCCACCAAATGGTACCGAACTTCCATCGAAATTGGTCGAACTTTCACCGAACCAAGTTATCCCTTCACCGGAAATGGTCTCACTTGGTAACACAACTTTATCACCAAAAATGGTTGAATTCTGACCAGATAGTGTCGGACTAACTTTGCATTGTGTCTCTCTACACCCCGAAGTCACTGTACCTTCTTCAGGAAGTATCAGATTCACACCGGAATTCATCGGAATCTCATCATGCGTCACCGAACTAGCACTAGAATCCCTCCTAATTGGCTCCGCTCCTTCTACAACGGGACTTAACTGGCCTATACTTCTACCACCTGAGGGTGTCCCTAATAGATTTGGAACTACCCAGGGATTTTGATCTCTCCTATACTTTGGATAGGACTCGCCGAAACGAGTAACTGGCATATATCACTTCTACACCGCTTGCCTTGCGTACTGCTCTGCCTTTACTGATTATTCTCAATCTATTTCCATCTTCCCACAGACGGCACCAGTGTTAAAAGGACTTCCCTCAAGTTGCTTTTAATCTCTTTTCTGGTTCTTGGGGATGGTAGGGGTGTTACAGTGCAGAGGCCCTTTATCTGATTTTCCCAAATTAAATAACTTCTTACACAGTACTTATCCCTCAAAGACAACAACCTACGTGATGCAATTATTGTCTCCGATTACGGTTATCGTTACACAATAAAATTATCACGTGAGTTAATCACACAAAGTCAAACAAACTTATTACTGTGAATATGCTTTTACTCTGTTAACACCTAATACTACCATTCAACGAACAAATATACTCAAAATATCTGCAAACTCTACACACAGCACCTCCGGCATCGTCGCCCAGACAGATAGTCTGGCGAACCTATCTCTCTACACCGAGAGTCATCGTAATGCCCTTTCATTAATGGATAAAAGGTTACAACTAATCGCTATGCCCTTTCGGTGCGTGGGATATATGAAAAATAAGATTACATTATTCCCATCCGGTGGCCTAACAGTGGTCTGCATTCACTCATTCCAAATCTGAAAAGAACATCCAAGACATACTTCCTTTTCATAAAAAAGATGCCACTTTTTCCATAAACAACTCCAATTCCTAAAAAATATTTTAGCTCTCCAAGATCTGAAATTTTAAACTCCTTACCAAGCTTCCATTTGATATCTTTAATCCTTGTAACATCATTTCCTATTATGATGAGGTCATCGACGTATATGCAAATATATACCTCTCTATTTTCTTCCTTTTTCATGTACAATGAAGGATCTGCACTACTTCAGTTGTATCCACTTTTAGTTAGATATTCCACCAATCTCTGATTCCATGCTCTTGGTGTTGCTTCAAGCCATAAAGTGCCTTTTTCAATTTGCCTTCTAGTAAGTGGCATGTAGTGGGCAATCAAATGAAAGTGGTGAGTTAAGGAGGCACAAACTTCTTCACATGCTCATTGGTTATAAAACTAGAGTGGGAGCATGTTCTAAACAAGTAGAGAAAGAGGCAAGAGCTCCCAATAGTCATATCTGGTCATTGTCTTCCCATAGACTCCTTCCAACCGCACGTCATTTTGTACCAACTCCGTTGTGAAGCTCATATCTCAATGTATATGTAACCATTTCTTGCGTTTAAACACTCACTGGAAAGCTTATCTTTGTACTCTCTCTATCTCAAATATCTCCTTCAAAGATTATATATTCTATGAGATATCAATCAAAGAGTGAACTCCAGTGTTTCAACATACCTATGTAGACAGGTAGTCTATTTTGGTCGGTTAAATTTCCCAACCAAAACGTATCCAAATTGCTTGGTTTTTAGCTTGTTGGCAAGCTCTTTGCATTATACTTGTGTGCGGAGGTGGTCTATTTTGGTCAGTTGAATTTCCTGACCAAAACTCAATCAAATTACTTGATTTTTAGCTTGTTAGGAAGCTATTTGTGTATACTTTCTCTGTCTCAAATATCTTCCTCAAAGGATATATATTCAAGGAGTTATCCATCTGAGAGTGAAGTTCAATTCTTTAGCATACTTGTGTGGACAAGTAGTTCATCTTCATCAGTTACTTTTCCTAATCAAAACTTGTCCAAATTAAGTTATTTATAGCTTCTTAGAAATCTCTCTTTGTCTACTTTGATTGACTAAAGGCACAAGTCTATTTGAGTTTTGTATTGAGAGAAATAAGCTATCTAAGGTGCAGCTGTTTGTCTAAGTGCTGGACATACAGGGGCTCACTACACATTTTCGTTGCGCAAAGGAGAACTCATTCTCCACATACCTCTTCTTGGAGTTCTCCATTAACAAAAGCATTTTTGATGTTGAGTTGATATAATGGCCATCTCCTGGAAGCACTAGTTGCTATTAATGTTCTGATTGTTCCCATCTTTGCAACAGGGTTGAAAACTTCATCATAATCTATGTCTTGTGTTTGTTTAAATCCTTTGGCAACTAATCTAGCTTTATATCTAGCTAGTGAGCCATTTGCATTCCTCTTTACTTTAAACACCCATTTGTTTGGAAAAATCTTCATACCTTCTTTCTTTGGCACTAGCTCCCATGTGTGATTATCTTTGAGAGCTTTGATCTCCTCTTTAATAGTTTCCTTCCATTCCTTTTGTGTGCAAGCTTCTTCATATATCTCAAGCTCTTTGTCTTTGATAACCTACATACATGAAACCATGCTTAGAATATGATTGCTTATGAGCCTTACGTAATTGACATGCCTCACATTTGTATGTCATATGTTGACATGCAACATTAGGCAATCCAAGCACTGAACCATTGTTAACCATATCCTTAATAAGTGAACAAGGCATGACCAACATAAGTGAACAAGGCATGACCAACATTACCTTGAATCTTCAATGTGAAGAGTCTTCCTTCTTTCTTCCCTGAAACAATTTGTTTATACCCATTGCTAGGGTCATTCACAAAAACTCCATTATTAGTGAACCTTACTTCATAACCTTTTTCAACAATTTGCCCTATACTTATCAAATTCAAGGTAATGTTGGTCATGCCTTGTTCACTTATGTCCTCCATAAGTGAACAAGGCATGACCAACATTACCTTGAATCTTCAATGTGAAGAGTCTTCCTTCTTTCATCCCTGGAACAATTTGTTTATATGCATTGTTAGGGTCTTTCACAAAAACTCCATTATTAGTGAACCTTACTTCATTACCTTTTTCAACAATTTTCCCTACCCTTATCAAATTCTTTGGAATTGTAGGAACATACAAGACCTTACTCAGAAGAGTACTTCCATCCTTGGCCTTCACTGATCCAATTGACTTCACATTGTGCTTTGTATTATCACCTGTTTGAACTACATGATTAGTTACCTTATTCTCCAAATCAGTCATCAAAGCTATATTACCACGCAGATGATTGCTACACCCTGAGTCAATCTAGAAGACTCTTTGATCTTCACTTTGTCTTTCACAAGTTGCATTCATAATCAAAGTTGAATCCTCCTTCTTATCTGAAGCATAATTGTAGTAGGTATTGTTATAGGATTGACTTTGGAATCCTCTACCTGCATTTCTTCCAAAGTAACCTCTAGTACCTCTACCTCTGAAATTACCTCTTTGGTTTCTACCACCTCTTCCTCTTGAATTAAAGTTCTGACTATATCCTCCATTATTTTGATTATTATGCCAACAATCATGAGCTAAATGATTTGTCTTACCAGAAATCCAGCAAGCTTTGGCTCCATCTTTATTGCTTCTAGCTCTTCCTCTACCTTTGCCACCTCCTCTTCCTCTTAGGAAGTTGGCTTGGCTAGTTGTACCTTCTTCTTCATTTAATTGTTGCTTGCCTTTGCTATTCTTCTTCTTGTCTTTTGAATACATTGCTTGATTGTACTCTTATCAACATCACCTTTAACATCCTGCTCAAAAGTTAGCATATGTCCTAGCAACTAATTTGAATCAGGAGTGAAATGATCCAGTGACAATTCAGTAGACAAAATGAATGGCTTCCATTTATCATCTCCTCTCAAACCTTTGAGGATTCGCCTTACTAATTTATCCTCCTCAATATTTTCATCAACTGCTCCTAATGCATCTACAATATCCTTCATTCCTGTTACATAATCAGAAATGGATTGAGAAGCTTTCTTTTTGAATGTAGTGAACTCTGCCCATAAGGATGCCTTCCTTGACTTTGTGGTATTTTGGAAATGCTCCTCCAAATAATTCCATATGTCACTTTCACTTTCAAGTCCTCTAATATGAGGTAGCAAGTAGTCATTGAATCCCATGTAGATAATGCTCCTTGCTTGAGCATCCTTCTTCATCCAAGGCTTCAAATCTGAGAGTTCATCCCTAGTTGGAACACTAGGATCTCTGAATTGTGGTTTTTCTTCTTCACATGTGATGTAACCTATCAAGTCTTTGCTCATGAGATTAGCTTCCATCCTCATTGACCAAGCTCGATAGTTTTCTCTATCCAATTTCTCTATATGAAGAGAATCACCCATCCTTTCTTCACATGTGTATTAAATTCTTCAAGCTTTATGAGGAATAAGTGTAACTTTACTTCGAATGAAGTTCCTTCTGATATTCTTGATAGCTTGAGGCCTCCTTCTCAAGCTTTCCCTTTAAGCTTTCACCTTTTGAACCTTCAAATGTTGATTTCTGTATGACTACATCAGTCGAGGTCCTCCTTTCTTCTATTTTGATGATTCTTGCTCTGATACCACTGCTGGAGAGTGTTAATATCCCCAAAAGAACAAGTTATCCTTGATGTTAGAACACATCTATATCAAGAATAACTCAAAACCTTGATCAATTTTGGAAGACCAATACCAAACAAAATTTGCACTAACTATGAAGAGAATCACTACTTAGAAAAGTCTGCTGCACTTAACTCACTCGTTGCCTAACCAAATGTGTAAAGTTTTCAATGAAACTTTGTGTGAAGTGCCGTCTAATGTTTTCACACCTTTTCCAAGTTAGAACATCTCAAAAGACTCAGTAGATCTTGAGAAATGATTCAAACAATCTACCTATGTCTAAAACTATACTTCTCTACAGTCGTGTTCTCTCAAACTACAACCCCTTTATTCAAATGCTTTTAGCCATAGGTATCTTACCTTCCAACTTAAAGAATGAGTGCTTGCTTGCTCAAAACTTTACACTGTGGAAGGAGAATTGACCAAAACATTCGCATCGAATTTCGCACATGTTGCAACTTCACTTCTTTCACATTTACACATGTAAATGTTCCTACTCTCAATTCTCTGAGCCTGATCACAATTAGAATTTGAAAACTTGTATAGAGGTCAATCAACTATAGACTTAGACTTTACAAAAGCATTTCACAAACATTAAACACATAAGGAGTAATCAACAAAAGATCGGGTGCAATTTTTCTTCTTCTCTGAAAATTTTACATCTGAATGATGAGAGAGATCTTCTACACTTCTAAAGTGTCTAATGACTCTTACAACTTCTAATTCTTCATATCTCATGCTCTCTCATACTTGCCCCAAATTTCTTCTTGTATATATAGGCATATATGTACAAGTTCATGACCATAACAAAAGGTATATGTGAGCTAACTACAAGTTTAATGTACATATGTATACATGTCTTCATTTCCTAAATGTGCACTATCTTCAAGCTTCATAGGCTAATATTTTCTTCAATATTTGACTTCAAGTCTTTATTTAAAGAATCAATTGATGGTTTCCATGCACCAACAGCTCCCCTTCAATCATCAAATGAGGTTTTCTCTATCTTCTTTATTCCTGCCATGTCTTTAAAACTTTGTAGCTTTGGTTCATCCAAGCTTTTGGTTAGCATATCTGCAATCTGATCTTTTGTTGAAGTATGTATGAATTCAATCTCCTTATCAATCACCTTCTCTCTTAAGAAGTGATACTGAATCACCTTCTCTCTGCTGAAAGAGTCAACAATGTTTGACATGATACCCTAAACACATGCATATCAATACTAAAGAGCTCTCTTTGCCAACCATCCTTTGTCCATGAATCTATATTATCCAATCAAACTAATTGAATTATCCTTTCTGAAAACCACAAAATGAGTATGTGATACCAACAGTGATAAAATCAGCTATCACATTCTCTATTAGAAGAAAATATCCTCCCTAAATCATGAAAGACAACTCCCAGTCCTAAGGAGATGTCTACTAAGAGCTCTCCTTTGATCCAATGAGACATGCTGTTGATATATTTAGATAGTGATATGTGTGAACACTCTAGGACCGCCGGGGCACTTTTTTCCCTCTTTAGGAGGTTTTTTTCCCCCGGCTTGTATATATGCCTATTGCCCTAATGGGCTACTCATCTTTGTACATTCTCTAGTAATACATTCAGTCTTGTGTGTTGTGCTCCAAGCTTCTTCTTCTTCCTTGTGCTGTTCGCGTGCTTCCGCAGACGTCTAACTCCAACAATTGGTATCAGAGCAGGTCGTTGCTTCTTCTAGGGCGCCGTCGACACTCCTCCGTTTGCAGTCTCAGATTCGCACAAAATTTGGTGAGCATACTCAGGGTGTTTTCGAGATCAAAACAGCTTCGTTTTGTGGTGCCGAAATCGCGATCTGAGCTCGTTTCGGCCTCCGAACGCACTATCACAGTGCTTGTGCAGGCTATTTCGTCCTTTTGTGCCAAAGGTATATACCAGTTTCTGTTCGCCAGTTTAAGCGTCTCGAAGTCTGCTACAGGTCTAGCAGAACTCGTCTGGGCAGTTCTGTTCAACTTTTTGAGATACAGTCAATTTTTTGCATCAAGGTATTTTAGTCACCGGCCATGGCTGAAAGCAGTGATGTATTCCGTATGTTGGTTGTTGAGGATAAGTTGGATGGTACCAACTACCCATTATGGGCTTATATGATGCGACATGTACTGGTTGCAAAAGGATTGTGGAACATTGTGCAGGGTGTTGAAAGACGTCCTGTTACACCTATAACGATAGGTACTGCAAATACAGGTGTTGGAGCTGATGAAGATGGTGTCGAAGATGATATTCCGCAGATTCCTGTTCGTGCTGTTGTTTCTGTTGCACCTACTGCAGAGCAGATTCGTTGGGATGGCAGAGATGCCCAAGCACATGCATTGATAGCTTTGTCTGTTAAACGTGCCATTATTCCTCATATTCGCTCTTGCACAACAGCAAAGGATGCTTGGGATACACTTACCACTTTGTACCAGGCTAGGAATGAGGCTCGTGTTGCTTACCTTTGAAAACAGTTGGAGAGTGAGCACATGAATGAAGGTGATTCGATGGACAGTTTTCTTACAAAGATCAAAGACCTGAAGGAACAATTGATTTCTACTAATGAGGTTATACCAGATAGCTCACTTGTGTAGACCGTTCTGAATGGCCTTCCTGATTCATATCAGAGTTTTGCCTCTACTCTTCGATTGATGATAAAAGGCAATCCGAATGCCTTGTCATTTGCGGAATTAGTCTCTGTTCTGTTGCAGGAAGATCAGTCCAGGCAGAACAGGTCCATTATGCGTGTTGCAGATCAAGCTTTCCTGGCTAGTCAGAAGGGCAAAGGAAAATGGAGCTCTTCTACTAGTAAACAGAAATCTGCAAATGCTGCACAATCAAAGAACCAGGATAAAGATGAGAAGAAATCAGAAAAGCAGAAATTGTTCTGCAAGTACTGTAAAGGAAATGATCATATTATAAAGAACTGTCCAAAACTAGCTGCTAAAGAGGCAAAGAAGAAAGAGGCTGGAATGGTTGTTGCAGAGGACTCTACACCAAAAATAGAGTCTGCAAATCTTGTGCAGGAAGAAGAATGGGCGTTTACTACTGTTTGCAATTTTGACCCATCTTCTCATGATCAGTGCATGTCTGCAGTAGACTCAGATGTTTGGTACTTTGACAGTGGGGCGACCAAACATATTACCTCGCAGCGCAGTTTCTTCTCTTCACTCGAGCCTGCCCCTACAGGGAATACTGTCACATGCGCCAATAACTCCTCTTATCCTGTTATGGGAGTTGGTAAGATCATTTTGACTACTGCTGATGGTAGTTCTTTCACTTTGTCAGATGCTTTATTTGTGCCAGGGATAAAAAAGAACCTGTTATCAGTTTCTGCATTAGCCAAGATTGGCTTGGTTGTGAAATTCGTTGATGACAGGTGTACAGTCCATGATCTCTCAAATGGCGATGTGATTATTGCTTCTGGCATTTTATGTCGTGGGCTGTATAAGCTCATAGACTATGAAAGATCTGTCAATGATTCGGCATGTGCAGTTCATGATTCTCAGGCTATGTCAGATGCAAAGCTTTGGCATGCACGCTTTGGTCATCTGAATTTTGCTAGTTTGTTACGCCTGCAGAAATCTGAAATGGTGTCCTCTTTGCCCAAACTTGAGGCACCTGGAAAACATGTTTGTGAAGGCTGTATTTTGGGCAAAATGCAGCGTTCTTCCTTTCCAAAAGATGGTTCAGTTCGGGCTCTTCAGAAATTGCAGCTTGTACATAGTGATGTCTGTGGTCCTATGCAGACACCCTCTTTTGGAAATTACCTTTACTTCGTGACTTTCATTGATGATTTTTCCAGGCATGCATGGGTATATCCACTCAAAGCAAAGTCCGAAGTGTTCATGTGCTTCAAACAGTTTTTGGTTTTGGCTGAAAATCTGTCAGCATGTAAAATGGGCACCCTCCGTTCTGATCGAGGGGGGGAATATATGTCTTCAGATTTTAATGCATTTCTGGCTGAACGTGGGATAAAACACTAGTGTACAGTGCCGTATACACCTCAACAGAATGGAGTTGCTGAACGAAAGAACAGGTCACTCATGGAGATGGCGAGGCGCATGGTCAAAAGTCAGGCTTTACCACATAGTTTCTGGCTTGAGGCTGTCATGTGTGCAGCATATGTACTGAACAGGTGTCCCACCAAAGCGTTGCAGTCCATCACTCCATATGAGGCTTGGCATGACCGCAAGCCATCTGTTGCTCATCTGCGTGTTTTTGGTTGTTTGGCATATGCATTAGTGCCTGAACAACATCGCAGAAAATTGGATGATAAGGCAGTAAAATGTATTTTTGTTGGGTATAGTTCTGAAAGTAAAGGCTATCGTCTGTATCATCCACAGACTAAACGCATTCTGGTTAGCCGTGATGTTGTCTTTGTGGAAGATGCTATTCAGCCATTGCTTTCATGTACTAAGGAGACATCTGTTAGCTCCAAAGACATGTATGATACTTTGATGCCTCTTTTTACAGGTGGACAGGCTAGCGCTGGTCCTAATGAGGCAACTTCTCAGCCTTTGCAGGTTTCATATGATGATGCAGATCATTCCATTTCTGATGCAGATTTACATGATGCACTTGTTGATGAGAGAGCTGATATTGAACAGGCAAAAACTATGCCAAAATGGCTGGTGCAGACTTTGCGTGACAGCAAATTAGATGCACCTTTGTCATATCGTACTCGTTCAGGCTCTCATAATGCCTCCTTTGCATCAGATTGCTATGCTATGGCTGCATCTAGTCTCTGTGATGAGAATGAGCCTGTTTCTTTTGATGAAGCACAAAATTCAGAAAATTGGATGGCTGCTATGCAATCTGAATATGATGCTATAATGAAGAATGGTACATGGTCTTTATGTGACTTGCCTCCTGGCAGGAAGGCCATTGGCACTAAGTGGGTATACAAGCTGAAGCGTAAACCTGATGGTACAGTTGACAGGTATAAGGCTAGGCTTGTTGCAAAGGGTTATGCGCAGGAAAGAGGCATTGATTTTGATGAGACCTTTGCACCTACATGCCGTATGACTACTGTTTGGAGCATTTGTGCACTTGCAACCCATCATGGTTGGAATGTACATCAGTTGGACATTAAAACAGCATTTCTGAATGGTGACTTGCATGAAGAAGTGTATGTTTTTCAGCCCCGTGGCTTTGTGCAGAAAGGGCATGAAAACCAGGTGTGCAGGTTAAAGAAGGCGTTATATGGTTTAAAGCAAGCACCACGTGCTTGGTATGAGAAAATGCATGCCTATCTGATTGCACATGGTTTTGAGAACAGTCCAACTGAAAGCACCTTATATGTTAAGCGTGCTAATGATGTGCTTCTGATCATTGTTGTCTATGTAGACGACATGCTGCTCACTGGTCCTCTTGAGAAGCATATTGCTGATTTTAAGGCTGATTTGCATGCCTCATTTGAGATGTCTGATCTGGGGCATTTGCATCACTATTTGGGCATTCAGTTTATGCAAGTTGATGGTGGAATGGCTTTGTGTCAAACGAAATATATTGACACATTATTGCAGCGTTTTGGCCTTGAAGACTGTAAGCCTATTGCCACTCCTATGGAGACAGGTTTACGATTGAGTCTTCATGATGTTGGAGATGCATTTGATGTTGTTCTCTATCAGCAGGCCGTTGGATGCTTGATTTACTTATGCATTACTCGGCCAGATATTCAGTTTGCTGTCTCACAGATGAGCAGGTTTATGCATTGCCTAGGAGTCACGCATTGGAAAGCGGTTAAGCGCATCTTTCGCTACTTGAGTAGTACTCGGCTACTTAGGTTGTTTTATCCCAAGGGGGGATCACTACCGCCAGATTTGCATGCTTTTTCTGACTCAGATTGGGCTAGTTGCTATGACACTCGTGTGTCCACCAGTGGTTTTTGCTTCATGCTTGGTAGCTCATGTATATCTTGGTTGAGCAAGAAGCAGCCTACTGTGGCCACTTCCAGTTGTGAGGCTGAGTATAGGGCAGCTTTCACACCGACTGTTGAGTGTGTGTGGCTCAGACGCCTTATGGCTGATTTGGGTGTTGGCCAGTCTTCTGCCACCACCATCTTCACTGACAGTCAGAGCGCATTGGCAGTTGCGAGGAACCCTGTGTTCCATGCTCGCACTAAGCACATTGAGGTGCATTATCACTATGTCAGGGAGAGGTTCTCTGCTGGGGAGATCAGCTTGGCATATGTGCCCACGCAGGAGAACATTGCAGACCTTTTCACGAAGGCTCTGCCTAGGGAGAAGTTTGAAGCTTTCCGCAAAGCTTTGGGCTTACTTCCTTTTGTGGAGTGATTTCCACATAGCTCGGCACTTCCTTATACATGAGTGCCAGCTCCTTGTTCACCGCATCACTTCCAGGGGGGATTTGTTGATATATTTAGGTAGTGATGTGTGTGAACACTCTAGGACCGCCGGGGCACCTTTTTCCCTCTTTAGGAGGTTTTTTTCCCCCGGCTTGTATATACGCCTATTGCCCTAATGGGCTACTCATCTTTGTACATTCTCTAGTAATACATTCAGTCTTGTGTGTTGTGCTCCAAGCTTCTTCTTCTTCCTTGTGCTGTTCGCGTGCTTCCGTAGACGTCTAACTCCAACACATGCCACCATGAATGATGAGTACTTTTCTCCTTGGCCATAGAAGAAGAGTGCTCAAAGGAAGTTGTTTCCACCATCCCATACTAGTGAAACCTTCTTCCAATTCATGGTGTCATATCTACACTAAACCGAATATATATTCCATACATACACACACACACACACACATATATATATATATATATATATATATATACATATATATATATATATATATATATATATATATATATATATATATATACATACATACATACATACATATATAATGGAATATGTAGGTTCTAGTCAACATGTGACTATGGAGATCCCTTTCTATTCCAAACTAACTTGTTCCTAAGTACCAAAACTAAGTCTAAGTACCTCTTTCTAGATCCCAACATACATATATGTATTGGGTATCCCAACTATTCCTGACTAAGGGATCTATGCTCTAAGTCATAGAGCTAGTGCCATGCCTATGGCCTTCCTAACCATCACTCACATCGCATAAGCACCCGTCGATGCTCTCTCATGAAACCCATCTCTATGATCCCATATAATTGGCTTCCTTATTAGTCTAGCAAAAATGCATCGCTACTTACTCAAGTGATGTGTATCAATGAAACTAATCACTCTTTGGCTACTCCTCATAATACCCCATAGTTTCCTAATCATACTGTGAGACTCTTTTGAAGGTAAGTAAACCTTTAGTACATTGGAGATGATCATAAATGTGTTTCCCATGCCTCTATGCAACTTCTTAAAGCCTATAGGATTGCTTGTGCACATTCCTAATGGTGAAGGTAAATGTCCTTCCCCTTCACAATCTTATGGTTTAAATCTATAAGGGTTATGAGTAGGGATACTATTACTATTGAATTTGCCTTATCTATGACACTTTGATGGTGATAAGTCCATCATGTACATGCTTACAAGCATGCTTACACATTAGTGAGGTTTGTAGAGAAGGCATGTTACCATGACTTAACATTCTGATGTAAAGGAAGGTGCATATATAAGGCCATGAGGTGGGAAAAATTTCGACAGCATTTCCCTAAGGAAATGGAGTACGAAAAAATTTTAACCATAGAATCAAGCATAAGGCCTTCCGGGCCAATGGCACACATGCCCTTCACTAAAACATAGGGCTCGGCAAGCCCATGGCATGCAAGCCATATACTCAAATATGAACTCAAGAACCTAAAAGAACAGAAAATGCTAGCAACCATGTCTTGGTTGCATAACCTTATACTTCTTGCAATTATCTTTCTTGCAAACCATCAAAAAGTGTACTTCTAGCAAGTTGATCCATACTTTAGAATTATTACAATGACCAACTTTGATGTATGCATTTGAATCATATATCCATGCATGTATATACAAAACATGCCAAAACATAAATTATAATGCTTATAAACATAAGCCATACATCCCTAAATGGTTTGATGTCAGAACTGCATGCATCCAAGCCTTTTTGAAGAGCATCGAGAACTCTGCACTTTCTTTGCTGAGTCCTAAAATAAACTTTGAAGTGTCCAAGAGCATTGGAGCACTTCCCAAAATATGAAGCATGGTCAAATGCTTACCAAAATAATTCAAATATAACCAAAATAATGCAAATAAAACCAAAATAATGCAAATATAAAAAAAAATGCATATGTAATCCATCTCTAAACCTAAAAAGACTTTTTTGGGACCTAAAAATAATAGATAAATGAAATATATGTAATGTGAAAGTACCTCAAAGTGAAATTACTTCAATCGTCTTCCCTATTTGCAAGATATGGCTCCCGTAAGATGTTGTTGAAAACTGTTCAGACTTTGCAGACCTGCACAAAGCTGTAAAATGTTGGAGTTTGAGGTATGTGGAAGCACACAAACAACACAAGGAAGAAGAAGAAGCTTAGAGCACAACACAAAATACTGAATGTATTACCACTAGAATGTACAAAGATTAGTAACATATTAAGGCTATAGGCATATATACAAGCCGAGAAAAAAACCTCCTAAAGAGGAAAAAAAGTGCCTCAGTGGTCCTAGTGTGTTCAGACACGTCACTACCTAAATATATCAACAAATCCCCCCTAGGAGTGATGCGATGAACAAGGAGTTGACACTCATGTATAAGGAAGTGACAAGCTATGTGGAATCAATCCACAAAAGGAAGTAAGCCCAAAGCTTTGCGAAAAGCTTCAAACTTCTCCCTAGGCAAAGCCTTTGTGAAAAGTTATGCAATGTTCTTCTGTGTGGGCACAGATGCCAAACTGATCTCTCCAATCGAGAACCTCTCTTTGACACAATGGTAGTGCACCTCAATGTGCTTAGTGAGAGCATGGAACACAGGGTTCCTTGCAACTTCCACTGCACAAGATTGATCAACACCCAAATCAACCATAAGGCATCTGAGCCACACACACTCAACAGTCGCTGTGAAATCTGCCCCATACTCTTCCTCACAACTAGAAGTGGCCACAGTAGAATGCTTCTTGCTCAACCAAGATATGCATGAGCCACCAAGCATGAAGCAAAAGCCACTGGTGGACACATGAGTGTCATAGCAACCAGCCCAGTCAGAGTCAAAAAAAGCTTTTGAAATTGGCGATAGTGATCCCCCCTTCGAATAAAACAATCCAAGTATTCGGGTACCACTCAAGTAGCGAAAGATGCGCTTAATCACCTGCCAATGCTTGACACTTGGGCAATGCATAAACCTGCTCATTTCCAAGGCAAAAAACTGAATATCTTGCCGATTAATGCATAAGTAAATCAAGCATCCAACAACCTGCTTATAGGGAATATCATCAAATGCATCGCTAGCATCATGAAAACTCAATCATAAACCTGTCTCCATAGGAGTGGCAATAGGTTTGCAGTCTTCAAGGCCAAGACGCTGCAATAATGTGTCAATATATTTGGTTTGGCACAAAGCCATTCTACGATCAACTTGCATAAACTAAATGCCCAAATAATGATGCAAATGCTCCAAATCTCACATCTCAAATGAGGCATGCAGATCAGCCTTAAAATCAATAATATGCTTCTCATGAGGACCAATGAGCCGCATGTCATCAACATACACAACAATGATCAGAAGCACATTATTTGCACGCTTAACATATAAGGTGCTCTCAGTTGAGATGTTCTCAAAACCATGTGCAATCAGGTAGACATGTATCTTTTCATACCAAGCACGTGGTGCTTGCTTCAAACCATATAATGCCTTTTTCAACCTGCACACTTGGTTTTCATGCCCTTTCTGCACAAAGCCACGAGGCTGAAAAACATACACTTCTTCATGCAAGTCACCATTCAGAAATGTTGTTTTAATGTCCAACTGATGTACATTCCAACCATGATGGGTTGCAAGTGCACAAATGCTCCAAACAGTAGTCATACGGCATGTAGGTGCAAAGGTCTCATCAAAATCAATGCCTCTTTCCTGCACATAACCCTTTGCAACAAGCCTAGCCTTATACCTGTCAACTGTACCATCAGGTTTACGCTTCAGCTTGTATACCCACTTAGTGCCAATGGCCTTCTTGCCAGGAGGCAAGTCACATAAAGACCATGTACCATTCTTCATTATAGCATCATATTCAGATTGCATAGCAGCCATCCAATTTTCTGAATTTTGTGCTTCATCAAAAGAAACAGGCTCATTCTCATCACAGAGACTAGATGCAGCCATAGCATAGCAATCTGATGCGAAGGAGGCATTATGAGAGCCTGAACGAGTACGATATGACAAAGGTGCATCTAATTTGCTGTCACGCAAAGTCTGCACCAGCCATTTTGGCATAGTTTTTGCCTGTTCAATATCAGCTCTCTCATCAACAAGTGCATCATGTAAATCTGCATCAGAAATGGAATGATCTGCATCATCATATGAAACATGCAAAGGCTGAGAAGTTGCCTCATTAGGACCAGCGCTAGCCTGTCCACCTGTAAAAAGAGGCATCAAAGTATCATACATGTCTTTGGAGCTAACAGATGTCTCCTTAGTACATGAAAGCAATGGCTGAATAGCATCTTCCACAAAGACAACATCACGGCTAACCAGAATGCGTTTAGTCTGTGGATGATACAGACGATAGCCTTTACTTTCAGAACTGTACCCAACAAAAATACATTTTACTGCCTTATCATCCAATTTTCTGCGATGTTGTTCAGGCACTAATGCATATGCCAAACAACCAAAAACACGCAGATGAGCAACAGATGGCTTGCGGTCATGCCAAGCCTCATATGGAGTGATGGACTACAACGCTTTGGTGGGACACCTGTTCAGTACATATGCTGCACACATGACAGCCTCAAGCCAGAAACTATGTGGTAAAGCCTGACTTTTGACCATGCGCCTCGCCATCTCCATGAGTGACCTGTTCTTTCGTTCAGCAACTCCATTCTGTTGAGGTGTATACGGCACTGTACACTGGTGTTTTATCCCACGTTCAGCCAGAAATGCATTAAAATCTGAAGACATATATTCCCCCCCTCGATCAGAACGGAGGGTGCCCATTTTACATGCTGACAGATTTTCAGCCAAAACCAAAAACTGTTTGAAGCACATCAACACTTCGGACTTTGCTTTGAGTGGATATACCCATGCATGCTTGGAAAAATCATCAATGAAAGTCACGAAGTAAAGGTAATTTCCAAAAGAGGGTGTCTGCATAGGACCACAGACATCACTATGTACAAGCTGCAATTTCTGCATAGCCCGAACTGAACCATCTTTTGGAAAGGAAGAACGCTGCATTTTGCCCAAAATACAGCCTTCACAAACAGGTTTTCCAGGTGCCTCAAGTTTGGGCAAAGAGGACACCATTTCAGATTTCTGCAGGCGTAACAAACTAGCAAAATTCAGATGACCAAAGCGTGCATGCCAAAGCTTTGCATCTGACATAGCCTGAGAATCATGAACTGCACATGCCGAATCATTGACAGATCTTTCATAGTCTATGAGCTTATACAGCCCACGACATAAAATGCCAGAAGCAATAATCACATCGCCATTTGAGAGATCATGGACTGTACACCTGTCATCAACGAATTTCACAACCAAGCCAATCTTGGCTAATGCAGAAACTGATAACAGGTTCTTTTTTATCCCTGGCACAAATAAAGCATCTGACAAAGTGAAAGAACTACCATCAGCAATAGTCAAAATGATCTTACCAACTCCCATAACAGGATAAGAGGAGTTATTGGCGCATGTGACAGTATTCCCTGTAGGGGCAGGCTCGAGTGAAGAGAAGAAACTGCGCTGCGAGGTAATATGTTTGGTCGCCCCACTGTCAAAGTACCAAACATCTGAGTCTACTGCAGACATGCACTGATCATGAGAAGATGGGTCAAAATTGCAAACAGTAGTAAACGCCCATTCTTCTTCCTGCACAAGATTTGCAGACTCTATTTTTGGTGTAGAGGCCTCTGCAACAACCATTCCAGCCTCTTTCTTCTTTGCCTCTTTAGCAGCTAGTTTTGGACAGTTCTTTATAATATGATCATTTCCTTTACAGTACTTGCAGAACAATTTCTGCTTTTCTGATTTCTTCTCATCTTTATCCTGGTTCTTTGATTGTGCAGCATTTGCAGATTTTTGCTTACTAGTAGAAGAGCTCCATTTTCCTTTGCCCTTCTGACTAGCCAGGAAATCTTGATCTGCAACACACATAATGGCCCTGTTCTGCCTGGACTGATCTTCCTGCAACAGAACAGAAACTAACTCCTCAAATGATAAGGCATTCGGATTGGCTTTCATCATCAATCGAAGAGTAGAAGCAAAACTCTGATATGAATCAGGAAGACCATTCAGAACGGTCTGCACAAGTGAGCTATCTGGTATAACCTCATCAGCAGAAATCAACTGTTCCTTCAAATCTTTGATCTTCATTAGAAAACTGTCCATCGAATCACCTTCATTCATGTGCTCTCTCCAACTATTTTCGGAGGTAAGCAACACGAGCCTCATTCTAACTTGGTACAATGTGGTAAGTGTATCCCAAGCATCCCTAGGTGTTCTGCAAGAGCGAATATGAGGAATAATGGCACGGTTGACAGACAAAGCTATCAATGCATGTGCTTGGGCATCTCTGCCATCCCAAAAAATCTGCTCTGCAGTAGGTGCAACAGAAACACCAACACGAACAGGAATCTACACAATATCATCTTCGACACCATCTTCATCAGCTCCAACACCTGTATTTGCAGTACCTGTCGTTACAGGTGTAACAGGACGTCTTTCAACACCCTACACAATGTTCCACAATCCTTTTGCAACCAGTACATGTCGCATCATATAAGCCCATAATGGGTAGTTGGTACCATCCAACTTATCCTCAACAGCCAACATACGGAATACATCACTGCTTTCAGCCATGGCTGGTGACTAAAATACCTTGATGCAGAAAATTGACTGTATCTCAAAAAGTTGAACAGAACTGCCTAGACGAGTTCTGCTAGACCTGTAGCAGACTTCGAGACGCTTAAACTGGCGAACAGAAACTGGTATATACCTTTGGCACAAAAGGACGAAATAGCCTGCACAAGCACTGTGATAGTGCGTTCAGAGGCCGAAACGAGCTCAAATCGCGATTTCGGCACCACAGAACGAAGCTGTTTTGATCTCGAAAACACCCTGAGTATGCTCACCAAAATTCGTACGATTCTGAGATTGCAAACGGAGGAGTGTCCACGGCACCCTAGATGAAGCGACGACCTGCTCTCATACCGATTGTTGGAGATAGATGTCTGCGAAAGCACGCGAACAGCACAAGGAAGAAGAAGAAGCTTGGAGCACAAACACACAATACTGAATGTATTACTAGAGAATGTACAAAGATTAGTAGCCCATTAGGGCAATAGGCGTATATACAATCCGGGGGAAAAAAACCTCCTAAAGAGGAAAAAAAGTGCCCCGACGGTCCTAGTGTGTTCACACACATCACTACCTAAATATATCAACAAGAGGCATTTGGTTGGAAGGAGATTAATCTCTCTAGTACGTGGTGGTCATAATCTTGCATTGGTATAAGAGCCGATTAGAATCAGGTATCACAAAAGTCGAGGGTGAGCCGATAAGAATCAGGTAACTAAATTAAACATCCCAGACAGATGTTTTGTAGAAGAACCTTTTCAATCATCAAAAGATGACAAGTCCAAGATTGACTTTTTCATTTAGTTTTGCTTCCAGTTATTAGCATAACTCTCATGACTTTCTAGAGTACAGTACACTCTAGAACAATGAAGTTAGGAATTGCTCATCAGGTTGGCAATTCCCAAGAACTTTTAGCTCAATCCTTTGAGAAAAGTGTCCTAAGTTGGACAATTTTCATTTTGAATTTGAATTGTTCAAGTTATAGTATGGGTGAGTTAAAGTAAATGATAAACTTTCTCCTATAGTTTACATAGGATTTTTAAAACTCATTTGGACAAAGTAGTCCTCTAGTCAGGTAAAAAAATTAACTGTTGGATAGGAGTAAACCATTGTACAAACATCCAAGTTAGATGTTTGGGACAACCAAACTTCAAGTTCTCCAAATCAAACTCAAGTGAATCAAGAATTCTCAAAGGGATAAGAATCCTTCCTTAATTACTAAGCCCATTCACCAATCATGCCTAGAAATGGACTATTAATTTGAATCCACCCATTTCACATGTTTGTGCCCAGATTGCACCTAGTAAAAATTGTGAGTTGGCTAGGAATGTCTTTAGATCCATGCTTGTTATTCATTCACTACTTTGTACTTTGACCAATTTATCAAAGTGCAGAAGGTCATTTACTCTTGTAACCAAGTGATCGACTTAGCCTAGTGGTTAACACTCAAGGATGTGAAGGAGGAGTTCTTGGGTTCAACCCCCATTGGCTACATGGGGAGAGCATTTTGCCCAAAGAGCTCTAGAACCTTCTAGAAGCATCAAGTTAACTGGTTAATTGGGACACGACACACATGTAGTTACATGGCTGACACTTGGATGGTTAGTGTCCACCTACCCAAGAAGGTAGTCCCTTGGAGAGAGCTATATAAAGAGACATTTTCTTGGGAGGAGAGTCATCTCTCTAGCACATGGTGGTTGTAATCTTGCACTCTGCAACAACCATTCCAACCTCTTTCTTCCTTGCCTCTTTAGCAGCCAGTTTTGGATAGCTCTTTATGACATGATCATTTCCTTTAAAGTATTTGCAAAACAATTTTCGCTTTTCTGTTTTCTTCTCGTCTCTATCATCCTTCTTTGATTGTGTAGAATTAGTAGATTTTTGCTTACTAGTAGAAGAGCTCCGTTTACCTTTGCCCTTCTGACTAGCTAGGAAAGGTTGATCTACAACATGCATAATGGACCTGTTGTGCCTAGACTGATCTTCCTACAATAGAACAAAGAGTAACTCCTCAAATGTTAAGGAATTTGGATTGCATTTCATCATCAATCGAAGAGTAGAAGCAAAACTCTAATATGAATCGGGAAGACCATTCAAAATAGTCTGCACAAAGTGAACTATCAAGCAAGACTTCATAAAAAAAAATCAACTGTTTCTTCAAATCTTTGATCTTTTTCAGAAAACTATCCATGGAATCTACTTCATTCATGTGCCCACTCTCCAATTGTTTTCGGAGGTAAGCAACATGAGCCTCATCCCTTGCTTGGTATAAAGTGGTAAGTGTATCCCAAGCATCCTTAGTTGTTCTGCAAGAGCGAATGTGAGGAATAATGGCATTGTTGACAGACTAGGTTATCAATGCATGTGCCTGAGCATCTTTGCCATCCAGAAAAAATTTCTCTATAGTAGATGCAATAGGAACTACAACACGAACAGGAACATGAAGAATATTGCCATCTTCAATGCTATCTGCACCACCTTTAGCAACTGTGTTTGTAAGTGCAATAGGATGTTTCTCAATACCCTACACAATATTCCACAACCCTTTTGCAACCAATACATGATGCATCATATAAGCCCATAATGGGTAATTGGTACCGTCCAACTTATCCTAAACAACCAACATACAAAATACATCACTGCTTTTAGCCATGGTCACTGACTAGAATACCCTGATGCAGAAAAATGATTGTATCTCAAAAAGTTGAACAAAAATACTCTATCAACTTCTGCTAAACTTGTAGCAGACTTCAATATGCTTATACCGACGAACTAAAATCTGTATATATCTTTGGCACAAAAAAACAAAATTGTATACACAAGCGCTATAGTAGTGCATTCGAATACAAAAACAAGCTCAGATCGCGACACTGCAAAGCAAAGCAGTTTTGAACTCCTAATTACGCTGAGTATGCTCACTAAATTTAATGCGATTATGAGACTGTGATCAGAGGGGTGTCAACAACACCCTAGATGAAGTGGTGACCTGCTCTGATACCAATTGTTGGAGTTTGAGGTCTGTGGAAGCACGCGAACAACACAAGGAAGAAGAAGAAGAAGCTTAGAGCACAAGACACAATACTGAATGTATTACCACTAGAATGTACAAAGATGAGTAACCCGTTAGGGCTATAGGTGTATATACAAGCAGGGGGAAAAAAACCTCCTGAAGAGGGAAAAAAGTGCATTGATGGTCCTCGTGTGTTCACGCACATCACTACCTAAATATATCAACCAAAAATACATAATTTTCATTTTCTTTTGCAAACTAAAAGAAGATTGTGTGCTCTTCAAAATGAGCTGTAGTACGTCCAATTTAGAGTTTTCTAGCCTAAGCTATGGCCTCTCTGAGTGTGACATGCTAAACTAGTGGACTGGTGGAGGGGTTGGAGAAAGTGTGAAAATATTATTTTTGAAGTGCCCAAAGGCATCTTCCATCAAGAAAATCTTAAAATTATCACCATAACCTCACAGATCAATATATGAAGATGCTTTGGCAGATTCTCACATTTTCCAATCCTCCCTTCTTGCATGCTAATTTACTCCCCAAAAGAGGCATAAACCAAGATTTTTACTTTCACACAAAAAGTTAAAAGGGAGATTTTAACAAGCTTTTAATCCACTCATAATGTGGCTTTTTCTTGGATTTTTTAATTCTATATGGTATATATATAGCATAATTTATGTATGAATGCACCACTCCATGGTAATCCTCTTAAATAATCTCTTTTATTACTCCCAAAAAGTGGAGATTTGCAAACATTAGCACTTGAATTTTTCAAAAAACAGTAGAAAGGGGGTTTTTGAGGATGCAAAAATCCTCATTAACTTATTATTTTCATAAATCTAATGACTCCATAGGGTAGTCCATCCATCCATCCATCCATCCATACCTAATGCACCTCTTTTTCCCTCCACCAAAATGGGAACTTATTAAATTTAGGTACTAAATGTTTTTCTCAAAGGGGGGGGTTTTGTCGAGATTCAAACTCCCATCATACTGAGCCAATTTTTGGATTTCTTGATCCTAAATTGGCTCAGTATGATCCCATCATACTGAGTCAATTTTTGTATTTCTTTATCCTATATTATATGTATGCATGTTTTTTCCCACCAATCTATGGACAATCCCTCTTCATTTCCCTTTCCCAAAATGGCTATTTATCAAAATAGCCCCTTAAATTTATGTGAACATCATGAAAATAGGCTATTTTAGAAGTTTCTAAAACTTACATTTTCTTGAAACTTGAGGGCATCCTTGAATGTAGATGGGAGTATAGATGTCATACTCCTGATACACATGATTTCCCTCCAAGAACTTGAACCCCAAGCGCTTCATTATTCTTCTAAAAAAAGATAAAGATTTTACAAAAATTCAAAAACGCTCAAACCTGGAACTTGAGGCCATAAATCCTCCTTGGTAGAATCACATAGGATGCCATACATGTCCTTATCTTCCATAGCGGAGAGTGTCATCTTCTGCTGTTCCTTGATGCCTTACTGATCATCTTGCCCTTTCACATACATGTGTGGAAGAAGTTGCTAAAGGCTTTCTTGCATCACCTCATGGCTAATTCACTATTGGAAGATCTTTATGGTTGCATGAATGCTTCACTTCAAGGAGTAAAGATAGAATAAACTTCTTTCCTCCTCACATGCTTACATCAGATGCGCATCTTTATCAAAGAGTATGAAAATTGTTAGGCCGTTGCACATGTGGTTATGCCATGAACTCTAGCTCATAGATGTGATGAGTTTGGATCTTGCTTCAACAATTTACTTATGTTGTGTGAATCTCTACTCTAACAAGATGCACATCTCAGACCTCCATCATAAGTGTTGGTGCATTTTACCCAAGCCTACATGCTTGATATGATTTGATTTATGTTCATTTGTAGTCATATGTGTAGACATATGAACACCTCTTGTAAAAGAGTATATTTTATCTCTTGTAATTGTGAAAGAAAGAATGGCTTAAGTCACCCATGATGTAAAAAGGAAATCTACGTCTCTAACTACCTAAAACCACGAATCCATCAGTTGAGAGAATATCTCCTAATTCTTAGCATCACTTTGAGGTGAAGTTATTTGAATTCAAATTCAAAACTACCTCCAAAAGTAGCTATAAAAAGAGCAAGAAGGAAATCACCATGAGAGAGTTTGATTCATGCCCACTTCATGTTCATTTGTAGAGATTGAAGAGCTTACTCTCATCTCTATCATTCTACTCCCACTTCATGTTCATTTGTAGAGATTGAAGAGCAAGAAGGAAGTCACCATGAGGAAGTAGCTATAAAAAGAGCAAGAAGGAAGTCGCCATGAGAGAGTTTGATTCATGCCCACTTCATGTTCATTTGTAGAGATTGAAGAGCTTACTCCTAGCTCTATCATTCTACTCCCATTGTGCAAGTATTCATTGCCAATGTGCTTGTAATTATATGTGAATCTATACATTCATCATTTACTTCTTCTCCATTTTATTCTCTGCTATACTCACTCAGAATAGTAACTTCATAAGCTCATATCTTAGGCTATGCATAACCTTTGTTAGATTCTTAAAGTGGATTGAATTTCTCTCTAAGCCTAGTTTATGCTCACATAATTTTGTGGTCATTGGATTTAGCATTTGTGAGGAATCTGTGTTTTTCTGCTCATTGGTCGAATCTCTATAGGGCCCCAAAAATGGCGAGAGTATTTTAGATTTTACTAAATCTTGTTCTTAGTGCTCAGTTGATCATTGAATTTGGATTAGCAAGCTATCTAAGTATATTTGGTATGTCCAAAAGGAATTTTTCTAATTCCTACCAGGTTGAGAGCACTGTTCATTTTTTCTAGCAAGTGTATGTACGGAATATCAAGTTTTGGGAGCTAGTCATTTTACAACTAGTCCATCTTGACTCAAACTTTTGAGATACTTGTTCCAAAATAGTTGGGTGATTTTTTTGTGGATTTAGGAAGCTCAAAGGGTCTACTAACCAACTCTGAAGTCTCAGTTGGCTAGTGTGAAGCTGGTTGTAGCAGCACCAACTCATCTTCAGATTGCATCCACCATCTCTCTCTACAGTGGTATCAGAGCATAGTCAATCAACATGGGAGATGGATTTCCATCAACAGTCCACCAAGAAATGGTAAACCGTCATCGGAAGACTGTGAACTCTCAGCAACTGGTACCGAAATAACACCGGAAGGTATCGAATTTTCACCAAAACAAGGTGCCTTTTCACCTTCACTGATTTCTTTGGCCAAGACGTTTCTATCCGCAGACCAATTTGAATCTTGACCCAATGGTGTTAAATTAACTTCAGGCTTCGTCCTGGTAGACTCTGGAGTTACTAATTCTTCGATAGACTATGCCAAAATCGCACCGGAATCTTCCAGAAATGTAGTACGTTCTACCGGAATACTACTGGGATCCCTACTGGCATTCTTCAATTCCTTGATAGCTAAGTTAGACTTATCTGTGCTTCTACTTCCTGGAGGCGTCCTTAGAAAATTAGCTATCGCCCAAGACTGTTGGTTTCTTCTATGCTTCGGGTATGATTCACCGGAACGAGTAACCGGCATATACTATGTTTGCAATACTTTGCATACTATTCTTCTTTACGGTCGATTCACAATCTATGACCTCTTTCACAATCAATCAACAAACATTCTTGATGCCATTTCCGCACAGACAAATGGCAACAATCTGGTGCCACTTTCCCACAGTTAGCTGGAAACACTCTTGATGCCACCATCCCACAGACGGCGCCAGTGTTAAACGCGGAACTAACTGTCAGAAGCGCGTTTAAACATCTACTTGGGTTCTTGGGAGTGGAAGGGGTCTGTTAGACAGAGGCCCTGTTCTTGATTTTCCCAAACTAACCACTTCACACACAGCAAGATACTAATGCTCAAGAACTCTATCAAGAAGGTGTTACACTTACAATCTTTCAGTACGCAATCAAACTCTTCCAAAGTTTACCGAACACATACTAGTCAATACTCTCCTCAACGTTCAGCGCAAGAACTAGTTAGTACCGTAATGCAGAGTTACTTGATTAACTCAAAAACTGTCCGAACACAAACTACTGTAACAATAGAGACAATAACAATGACTTAATCTTTACCGAACAGGTGTAGACAATCAACCAAAACCGAAAGACACAAAAAGACTCCAAATTATCAAACACATAGTACTGAATGTAGATTCCTACACCGATTAAGACTGACTCAATAATCAGCGTACCATATCAGAACTAACGTAACATAACTCGCAGTCATAACCTTTACGGGACAAAGATTCCGTACTCAACTTAAGACGAACCTTACTGTAACTTAATCTTTACCGTACAATAGCGGATCTTCAACACAGAAGGCAACCACAATACGACTCAGAGTTCCCAAACACACTACAGTTACTACACGGACTTCACCAACTAGACCGAGATTCACCAACCGAACAGGTATTGAAAACCACAAGGCAGAGAGGAGAACAAGGTACTCAAAATGACGCAAACACACACCATAGTAACGTGTAGATCAATCACCCAGACAGACAGTCTGTTGATCCAACCGATCGTCATCGAGTGCCTCTTTTTCATTCATTTATATAAAGATTACAAACATCTTGTAACAACCTTTCGTACGTGCGAACTAGAAAAAGATTCAGTTTTTACAATTGCCAATCCACCGGCTGACTAACAGAATGTACTTGCTTCTTTCTTCTCCTCCAACACTCGAGCAAGGAAGAACCAATTGTGGATGGCGTTCACTACGATGAAGAAAAGCCCCAAGCAAAGTGTGATTGATTATGTCACCAAGATGAAGGAGATTTCAAATCAACTTGGAAGCATTGGAGAGGTAATTGAAGAGGAACAAATCATAAATGTAATCAAATCAGATGACAAGTGTGAGTCCTTCACAACAACCATGGATTTGTACATGGATATGCATGTACTTGACCTCAACACACTCATGGGTCGACTCTTCACTCATGAAGCAAAGATTAGCAAAGATGGTGAGTCCTCAAGAGGTAATCAAACTTTTGCCTTATATTCTGATAAAGCTAAGGTCAAGGACAAGTCAAAGAATAAGAAGAATGAATTTGAAGTAGCTCTTTCCAAGAAAACTTTACAGGTAGAGGAAGAGCTAGAGGAAGAGGTAGAGGTGGAAAGCAAAGGCAGGGGGAGATTCCAATCATCTCAACCTTTCAATATATGTGGCTTATCTAATCATACTACTAAAGAATGTTTTAGGAACCCGAGGAACTCAAGAGGAAGAGGATTCAATAGAGGTGGTCATGGATCAAAAAGAGGTAGATACAACGGAGGCTACAACAACAACTACAACAACAATTACAACAACAACAACAACTATGAAAGTGGCCATAGAGGAAGAAGAGATTACAACAACTATGCACAGGACCAAAGTCAAGAAGATTCATGATTGATTATGAATCTACCAGTGAAGAAGGGTAAGGATGATGATCACATCTTTACATTGATTAGGGATGCTCAAATCGTGTAGCAGGAAATGTGGCTTTACTTTCTGATTTGGAAGATCCTCACAACAAACATGAAGTGCAAACAGGAGATGATACAAAGCACTCGGTGGAAAAGATAGGTAATGTGGAGACATCAAATGGGAACATGAACCTCTTAAGCAAAGTCTTGTATGTCCCTACAATTACCAAAAATTTAATAAGTCTTGGGCAGATTGTTGAAAAAGGATGGCAGGTTAGATTCAACCGATTTGGAGCATATGTTGAAGACCCAAGCCAAGGCTTTAGATGGATTTCCAATGGAGAAAAGATAGGAAGGCTTTTCACTTTTGAAGTGGAAGATACAAAGAACATAGCCTTATTTAGCCATGGATCGCAAACTCTCATAGAGTTGGAGATATGGCACAAAAGGCTTGCTCACATTGGTGAGAGGACATTCAAACAAATTTGCACGGACCAAAGTGTACTTGGTTTGCCTAATATCACAAGGCAAGACATGATTTATAAGTGTGAAGTTCTCCATTCGCTCATAGAAACCTTTCAATATGAAGGGATATATGTATCAAAATCTTTGGAATCTAGTGCACACGGATGTGTGGGGTCCTAGTAAGGAGCCATCTATATAAGGCTCAAGATATTATGTCTTTCATAGATGATTGTAGCAAGTGGACCATTCTATTTTTCATGAAGCACAAGGATGAAGTTTTCAATTGCTTTAAGAAGTATGTTCCTCTTGTTGAAAACCAAACAGGTAGGACTTTGAAAAGACTCAAATTAGATGGTGGAGGAGAATACTTCTCTTCTGAATTTGATGCCTACTTGCACGAAAAAGGCATTAAAAGGGAAGTCACTACAAGATATACACCCGAATTCAATAGTGTATCAGAGAGGATAAACAAATCTATTGTTGAAGCCGCAAGGTCCATGCTCAATGAAAAGGGATTTTCAAACTACCTATGGGCAGAGGCTATGTCTATAGCCACATATCTCATAAATAGACTTCCATCTAAGTCACTAGATGGAACCACTCCATATGAAGTGTGGAATGGAAGACCTAGTCCAAAGCATTGTAAAATCTTTGGATGCTTAGCCTATGCTCACATTCCTTCTCAAGTAACAGGGAAATTGGATCCCAAGGCAGAGAAGTACATATTTATTGGTTATGACCAAAACAAAAAAGGATATAGATTGTACAATCCAACCAATAAAGGATTTTCTATGAGTAGAGATGTAATTTTTTATGAGAACAAATCATGGTTTGATGATGACAGGAAAGTGAAGCTGCCTTATGACTTGAATGAAGATTTTCCATCACATCAACCAAAGGAGCCAAAGAAAATTCAAGAAAATGATTCGGAGATTGACGAGAAGACTTGGAAAGACTAAAGCTATGAAAGAGCAAAGGTAAAGCAAAGATGCAAGATGCTACATATGGACCCAAGAGCTCACATCAAACACTTAGAAGGTCTTCAAGGGAGAAGAAGAAACCAGAGAGGTATGGTTATGATACTTCTTTGGTCACCAAGGACTCAATCTACATTGCAAAGGATTCAACCAATGAAGAACCTACCATATTTGAAGAAGCACAAAGCAAGAAAGCTTGGAGAGATGCAATGGATGAAGAAATGGAAGCCTTGAAGGAGAATGACACTTGGGAGCTTGTATTGAACAAGCCATCTATGAAGGTAATTGGATCTCGATGGATATACAAAATCAAGAGGAATCCAGATGGAAGTATAAACAGACATAAAGCAAGGTTAGTTGCTAAGGGGTTTGATCAAACCCATGGTATTGATTATGAGGAGACTTTCTCTCCTATTGCAAAAATGCCTACAATTAGGGTTCTCATTAGTCTTACTGCATCTAGAAATTGGAAGCTCTATCAACTTGAAGTAAAGAATGCTTTCTTAATTGGATGGATTTATGAGGAAGTGTATATGGCACAACCTCCTGGATATGAGGACGCACATCATCCTAACTATGTATGCAAATTACAGAAAGCTTTGTATGGATTTAAGCAAGTTATAAGTGCTTGGAATTTCAGATTGGTAACTTATTTGTAGGACCAAGGATTCAAAGCTAGCAAGGCGGATACCTCTTTGTTCATAAAGAGGAATGGATCTGAAGTGATCTATCTATCTGTGTATGTTGATGATATTATTATCACACGGAATGATCTTAAAGGAATCAAATAGGTAAAGAATCAAATGAAAGAGGAGTTCAAAATAAGTGATCTTGGACCACTCATTTTCTTGGATTGGAGTTAATCTACACAGGTTCAAGTATATATATCACACAAAGGAAGTATGCACATGACATGTTCATCAAGTTCAAGATGGAAAACACCAAGTGCGCAGGTACACCTATGGAGCAAAATCATAAGCTTAGTGCTTATGAAGGAGAGCCAATTGAAGACATCACAAGCTATCAAAGCTTGGTTGGAAGTTTGAGATATGCAACACTCACAATGGTGGATATATGCTATAGTGTTAGCAAATATGCTATAGTGTTAGCATATTGAGTCGATTTATGCATAAGCTGAGAAGACCACATATGAAAGCGGCCAAGAGAGTCCTCAAGTACCTAAAGGGGACCATCAATGAAGGTTTGTTTTATCCATTTACTTTATATATTGAGATAAAGGCCTACTTAGATGTGGATTGGGCCGGATCTAGAGATGATAGAAGAAGCACATCCGGGCATGTATTATTTGCAGGTTCAAAAATCATTTCTTGGTCATCCAAGAAGCAACCAACAGTGGCATTATCTTCTACTGAAGCCGAATATAGAGGTTTGGCTAATGCAACTCAAGAAATCATGTGTTTAAAATCTTTGTATACAGATCTTTGTTGGCATCATATGGAGAGTGTTGGCAGATGAAGCAAGTACGAGCATACATGCAGATCTAGCACTAAGGCAACCCATCATTTTTTCCAATCATATCATCATTTTAAAAGTGATTCTCATCACTAACAACCATTGTAAATACCGGTTCATCTTTTCGTAGCTCCATTTTGTGCAAGCCGAGGAGTCCTCGAGCTTGGGGAGCCTTAGAAGTAGTTGCCTGCCAATTTTCATATTTTTTAGATCTCATTTCAAATAAGCCCTGGAACCTAATTTTTAACTAGGCTAGACACTAGGTCTGGACAGGGCCAAAGCTAGTCAAAAACTATAAATAGAGCTAGAGAGCTCATTTTTGGGGCTAGCTTCTTGTAGTTTTGAGCTTGTATGAGAACTTGGTTATAATAGAAGTGATTCCATTGTCTTACTCTCTTTGTTCTTGCCGTGTGTGTGCATGTGTGTGTATGTGTGTGCATGTTTGTGTGCTTCTCACTCACACATTTGTGCCTCCACTTGCTCGAGGTCTTCATACCATCCTCATGTCTTCCCAGATTGACATTAAAGGAGGTGCTACTCATCACTGAGCTACACCAAATTTTGGCGCCGTTGCCGAGGATTGAGCTTTGAGGACGAGCGTGTGATGGTAAGACGTAGAGAGGACGCATTGGAATGGTAAGTAGTAGGTAAATTTCTGATTTTTTTCCATCTCCATCTCCATCTCCATCTTCATCTCCATCTTCATCTTCTTCACCACCTTATATTCCCACTTCCAAATCATTTCCCTCATTTGCTTTGTGCGAGTTTGAGAGAGAGCGAGTGTGTGTCCTTGTTTGTGTGTGTTTTTTGTATGTTTCTTGCAGGTTTCAGCTCCATCATCATCTCCAGCAAGCTCAGCAGGAACATTGTGTGCACTCAAGGTATTCCAAGGCAAGCTAGCAAGGGTGAGTATCAAGCTTGGGAGAAGGCTTCCTGGGCTGGTGTAGCAGTCTGAGCAACCAGAGTATTGAGGTTGGGAGTTCTCTCAATCCTCCTTTGTCGATTCCTAGCCTAGGCTAAGTACGACTTAGGTGTGGTAATTAATTAGGTCAGCGTCAGGCACGAAATAAGTCTAAGAGAACTAATCAACCAAGTGCAAGCATTAAGTAGAACTAAAGTGCGAAAACCCTAAGCGGAAAATACTAAACTTGAATCGATCAATTATCAAGCGCGAAATTCACTTAAGTATTCCTGACGACGTGATATGAGACAAGATCATAAACATAATAATCAACTAAAAAGAACAAAGTGATTGGTGCCAATTAACCTGCAACAAGAGTGTACTTGGGACCAAGGGGATAGAGAAACCAGGCATATGAACCTTAGGTCTGGCAGACACTTAAGCCGAGACAGACAAAGCCTGAGATCTTCTGAAGCTAGTGTCAATCACACTGCTAGGTCTTGGGCCCAGCAGTTGAGTGATTACCCATACACTCTCCGATCAGAAACAAGTGATTCTGAGATGTCATATAACATGGAGAGACCTGTAGGCAGTTCAGGGGTGGCTTATCTAGAAAAGCCAGAAGGACCTTACAAGACTCAAATGGAATACATCAGGACTAATCGTCTAGGTGCTCACATCTACGAAGACGGCCTGAGAAGATCTGTGGTCCAGATTAAGAACCCCGATCAACCCCATGGACTAGAACACCCGATAGTTAAGTTCGATAATGGAGCATACCTAGATAAAGAGGGGACTATATATGTAGTCACCACTCTTCCTGATAAAACAGATGAGTTTGGAAATGTGATTGCGGAGACTGACATAGGTGATCTAGAACAAGGGAATTTAGAGAGAGAGCCAAGAACTCCCTGTGGTAAATCCGTCTTGACCAGAATCATGACTCCAGAGTGGATTCCACAGGATAATAAAAGCATAGATTTGCTTTTAAACCGAGAAACGGATGAGGCTTTTTGGAGGTATAGAACTGCCGAGCCTCAAGAAGTACGTGCTCTCACAATCTATGAGTTTAAAGACCCTGATAGCCCAGGCAAAGTAACCTACCTAGACAATACATTAGAGAGGATCTTCGTGGTCACCGAGCATGGCAGACATGCCTACACATGGAAGGGTGAATTTGTTTTTCCCCAACCACGGTCCAATATGTCTTACAGTCACCAAGGAGTTGGCACCTCCCAAGCTCATGGAGCTCAAGGAGATAGAAGTAGAGATAGACCTGAAGTAAGCTTTGCCAACCCCCAGGGAAGAGAAAGAAGGAGAACAGGGACGGATATAGAAAAAACCGAGAGATTTAGAGACCCAAGAAACCAAAGAAATGCTGATGATTTTCCTTTGCCAAGGCCGAGATAACACACTAGGACCCTGAGGCCAACTCAACTGGTGAAGTCCATGAAGAATTACTTCGATGTCACTGGAGACCCTTATGACCATGTGGCAGAATTTAGGCAAGTCTTGAAAGCTGAACAGGTAGAGGACCTATTCACACAATATAATGCTTTTGGTCTAACCCTTAGGAACACTGCCCTTACGTGGTTTCAACCACTGAACGAGAGGCATTTCAGAAACATAGACCAGCTCCTAGAGGCATTTATCATTGAGTTTTCTAAGAGTGGCATAAGGCACAACACTTCCTCACTAATTCATAGCTTCAAGCAAACACCTCAAGAGACGGTCAAACTATCAAGAAGACGGTTTAGGCAATACCTAGAGAGGTGCCCGATGCCTGAGCTCCCCACACCAGCCAAGCAAGTGGCTTTGTTCTTAGATGGATTGTTGAGCACCAAGCTCAGGTCATATGTGTATCTGAAGGACCCCAAAACTATAGAAGAGTGTGTGCGCATGTGCATAGACATTGAGGATAATCTAGGTGAGGAGTTAGAACTATCAAAAATCTATAAGGATTTGGATAGCTCTAGTAGCCTCACATCTGGTCAATCCACATCCATTGAGGAACTTGCAGAGAAGGTAGCTCAAAAACTAGGTGTCTCTAGCAAACAAATTCCAAGATTTGCCCCAGTTAATCGTTGCTACACTTGTGGAGATGACCATATGGCAAATGTATGTCCCATTATGGCCCAACCCTAGGTGAATCCTAGTAGCTAGTACTGCACCATAGAGCAAAGGTACAGCAACCACACTGCACAGGACTGCCCATATAACAAACAAACTGTTAGGAAAAATTACCCTCAGCCATATCCACAACAGGGTAGATACCAGAATCAGTACCCACCACAACAATACAACAAGCCACAACAACCTTATCAGCCACCTTATCAAGGGCAGCAAAGACCTCAACCAGTCCTAGTGCAGCAACCCCCTGCTCCAACCAATGTGATCCCAGTGAAATATGCATCTACTGAAGAAAATCGGAACAGAGCCATAGTCACAGTCACCCCATTGCTATCAGAGAGTGATCCAAGTGACCATAGTTTTGACTCCACACATATTGATAGCCCACAGGCTTACTACATGCAGTCACCCGAGCATAACGAGTCATACTATTATGAGGACCCAAGTGAAAATAGTGGGGAGCTTGAGTATGCTAATGTCATGTACACAAACCCCAACTCTAGACCTCAACCTAGGCAGGTACAACCCCCATTTCCTAGAGGACCATGCTTCAAATGTCAGGGAGATCACCTTATACGTGATTGTCCACTGCCTGCCCCTACACAACCCCAACCAGTGACAATTCAGGGTTTCTGTCAAGACTGCGGAAAAGAGCATCTCCTACGAGATTGCCCAAAGAACCCTAATAACATGCCTAAAATGACTCCTATCAATGTCATTGGGTTAGTGGTAGACTCTACGAGAAGTATAACTTCCACAACCCCAGTGCATGTGGTCACTAGAGCCCAAGCCTTGCAGCAAACTCAAGGAGTAGAGCAGGAAAAGAGTTCTGAGGTTAGTGAGATAGAGAGTATAACCAAGAAAAGGATAAGAGCATGGAGAGATAGCCGGGAGAGAATGAAAAGACAATGGTCACAAAAAATGAGCGAACTTGAAGAAAGCTTGAGAGAAAACCAAAGCAAAGATAAGTGAACTCGCATCTCAAAACCACTCTCACACCACCCCTCCACCACCTTTCCCTTTACCCGCCAATCCATCTTCTTCCATTCCCCAACCTTTCAATACAGCACCCTTAACCCACCCACCACCCAGAGTAGGATCAGTCCTAGCCGATCCCACTCCTGAAGATCTAGACATGATGCTTAAAGCATATCAGGCCAGAATCCAAGAAGGGCCCAATGTAATAGATCATAGAAATGTTACCCTAGAGCCGATCTAGAGATAGAGCGAACAAAGCTTTGTGCTAAAATGGTCGAATTGGTGCAAGCCATGTTTGAAGCCAGTCGCTTGTTCAATGGCTCTAACCCCATCAGAACACCATTGCACTTTGATGGTCTATTGGATAGATTGGAGAGGTTACTTGCAAAGTCTGGAAAAGGAGCCACCTCCCAGGCTAAGGAGAGGGCAAGTGATAGAATAAGCATTCCTCCCCAGGGAGCTTATGTGCCTAACTCTACTGAACCAGAAACCTCTTCTTCTATGAATAGGTATTCACCACAGTTCCTAAGAGAGATTCAAGAAGAGAAGTGGGCAAAGGAGAGTGAAGTCCCTCCTCCCATTGAACTCGTGGATGACGCACATGATCAATTCCCATAGGAAATCCCTTCTAGTTATGAAGAACAGGAAAGTGTCCACTCTCATGAGAGGTTAGACTTTGAGTCTAATTCCTTGCAAGAGTTACCACATTTCACAGGCCCATGGGAAACCAAGTCTACTTGCCTGAGAGCACCCACAGTCATGATAAAAAACGAAGATTCAATCATACCTAGGAATACAGAGGTAGTAAAGAACACTAAAGTGCAGTGCAATCTCACTTTAGAAGAGCTACTCAAAGTTAAGCCAGAAGTGTGGAAACACATAGCCAAACTAGTGCCAGACATAGCGAAAGCGCGTTCCTAGGTAGGATCTCATAGAACAGTGCCTGAAATACCATTGGATAAGATAGGAGACATGAGTGAAGGAGAAGAAGGAAATACCTATCTCCCAGTTACCCATCAGGGATACACAACCAAGGCAATTTTGGACTCAGGTGTAGGAGTTGCAATTGCTACCACTTCCCTATGGAAGCGTTGGGGCAAGCCAGCACTCCGACCGACGAGAATGAAATTGCAAATGGCCAATGGTCATATTGAAAGGCCCTTAGGATTGCTAGAAGGAATAACTCTCACTATATGTGGTGTTGAGTTTGAGCATACTTTTGCTATATGCGACTTTAGCAAAAACCAAGCCTACGAGATGATTTTGGGAAGGCCATTTATGCGGCAATTGCAAGTGGTACAGGATTGGGGAACCAATTCCTTGTATTTGCAACATCTAGGTGTTACAACCAAAGTCAATCTCAAGGATTACTCTCATAGAGACGTACCGCCTATTCAATGGAATCCCATCCATAGAGCCAAAGATGAGACTGAATCTGTGCATTCCATAGGATCCGGATCCTCGTGGATGCATGAAGACACTCACTTATGGATGTGTAAGGTAGCAGTAGAAGAAGAGAAGAGAGAGAAAGCCAGAGAGGTAGGTGCAAAAGAAACACATAGATCAATTCAAGACCCAGCCTATGCACGTGTAGTCTTTCCTGACGAAGAATTTGAACCCCACGGCTGGACAGAAATCCTAGCAACAATGGATGTAGCCATCAATGAAGAACAATGGAAACCTCACTGTGATGAAGATGGCTATGACATTTCAGTCTTCTCCATAGAGCCAATCATGGGAGAGGTAGTGTTAGAAGAGTGTGAACCTAGCCCTGATGCATTTGAGGATGCAAGTGACTCCGATCTAGAGTCAATCATTATGGATCCACCTTTTGCATCAGATGAAGAATACTTCTATGAAGTTGAAGCTTACCCCTAGAGACACGGAGAAATCACGAATGATGTGAGGTTAGCCACACAAGTAGCCACTAAGAGTGGAGGAAAGAAAAGAAAGAAGAAGGAAGTCACTCCGGAGGCAGAAGAATCCTTGTTTGAGGTCCTTGAAAACTTTAAAAAATATGAGATAGACCATAGGAGAGTCATGATAAGAATGCCTAAACGTGAGGCACAAGCAGGAGAGGCCTATGGTAGCAAGGAAACTACCAAGAAAATAGTTGTCGCCATAGAAGAGGGAGAAGAAAGATGCACCTACATAGGGCATGACCTGACGGAAGAAGAAGAGCAAGAGTTGTTAGCTTTGCTAAGAGAGTACAGAGATGTATTCGCTTGGAGCTACAAGGACTTGAAAGGTGTCGACCCAAACATATGCTCACACACGATTCCCATGACCTCAGATGCCAGACCATCTAAGCAGACGCCCTATACATACAATGATAACTACACTGCTAAGATCAAGGAGGAGATAGATAGATTGGTAGAAGCTGGGTTTATCTATGAGATTGAGCACACTGAATGGGTATCCCCCATTGTGGTTGTGCCCAAGAAGAATGGAAAATTGTGTGTGTGTATTAACCTTAAAAAAGTTAATGCTGCCACGATTAGAGACAGTTATCCACTTCCTATTACTGAGCATCTATTAGAAAGGGTAGTAGGCAAGGAAGTGTACAACTTCCTGGATGGATTCTCTGGCTACAATCAGGTAGCCATTGCACCAGAAGATCAGAATAAGATGGCTTTTGCCACAGAGTGGGGCATATTTGCCTTTCGGGTAATGCCATTCGGGCTTACCAATGCACCTACTACCTTTCAAAGATTAATGTGTCACGTGTTTAAAGAGTTCTTGAGGAAGAATTTGGAAGTCTATGTTGATGATCTCTGCGCTCATTTCAACATTAGACGACCCATATAGCTGAACTCAGACAAATCTTTGATAAATGCAGAGAATATCAAGTCTGCCTGAACCCAGAAAAGTGTGTTTTCATGGTTAGGCAAGGCAAAATTCTAGGACACATAGTGTCTAAGAAAGGCATATCCACTGACGAAGAGAAAGTGAGAGCCATCGCAGAACTACCTAGGCCAAAGAACGTCAAGGAAGTACAGGCTTCCATGGGGCATTGTGGTTACTACCGCCGGTTCATTCACATGTATGCTATCATTGCAAAGCCCATGTATGGACTTTTGACTAACTTTGAGTGGACTCATGAATGTGAGAATTCCTTCAATGAGCTTAAATGGCAATTATGTTCAGCACCAATCTTGACCACACCAGATTGGAATAAGCCTTTTCATGTTCATGTAGATGCATCCAATTATGCTATTGGGTGTGTACTCGCACAACCTACGGGCGAAGGTAATATGGATCTTCCAATTGCCTATGCTAGTAGACAGTTAAATGCAGCTAAATGGAACTATACCACCACCGAACGAGAAGGATTAGGCATGGTATATGCGGTTAAAAAGTTTAGACACTATTTGCTTGCAAATAAGTTCAAATTTTTTACTGATCACCAAGCTCTACTGTACCTGGTAAACAAGCCATGTAATACAAGCAGATTAGTAAGATGGTTTCTCTTACTAATGGAATATGACTTTGAGGTAGTAGTGAGGAAAGGCAGGTCTCATTTGAGGGCAGACCATCTCTCTAAGCTCACATCTAGAGAGGCCCCACAAGGAGTGTCAGATGACCTACCTGATGCTTACTTGTTTAATTTTGAAGTTGTACCTCAGTGGGCTAAGCCATTAGTGCCAGTATTGACATACGGTCCTAATCACCCGGTAATGCACACAGAAGATAGAGAGATAGTAAGAGCTCAAAAGTATCATATCTTGGCAAGAAGTATGTACAAATATATGGAGCAAGGAGTATTGGCCTATTGTGTGGAAGAGGATGAGTACGCTAAGTGGTTGCAATTAGCACATGTAGGTGCATTAGAGCAACACTACTCAAAACAACGAACCCTACAGACCCTGAGGAGACTAGGAGTGCATTAGCCAACCATGGAAGTTGATGTCCATAGAATGTCCAAAGAATGCCCAATCTGCTGCACTAAACCACCAGTGGAACATGCCACTCTTTATCGAGTGTCTTTAGTGCCAGATTGGAGTGAACCATTAGTAGCCTTCTTGAGGACGAAAACATTCCCTCAAGATATGACTTTGGCCAGACAAAGAAGTTTGGAACAAGAAGCCTTGGATTACACAATCATTGGCGATAATTTATACAAACGTGGTAAAGATGGTTTCCTAAGACTGTGTGTTCATGAGAGCGAATACCTCAAGATATTAGAGACTGCTCACCAAGGTGTAGCAGGAGGACACTTCGGTCCAGATAGGGTGATCAAGGCAATTCTATTTGCAGGATTTTGGTGGCCCACCCTTCACATGGATGCACATACCTATGTGAAGAGGTGTGAGGTTTGTCAGCGAACCCAATATCCCATACGCAAGGATGAGATGCCATTGAAGCCTATGATGGGTGGACGTGCATGCTCTAAGTGGGGAATAGACTTTGTGGGTCCTATTAATCCCCCAGCTAAGGTTTCACATGCTGAGTATATCATCGTGGCCACAGACTATCTAACCAAGTGGGTAGAAGTGAAAGCCACTACAAAAAATGATGCTCAAACAACAGCAAAGTTCTTATTTGAAAATGTGTTCACGAGGTACGGATTGCCAATAGAGTTGGTGAGTGATAGAGGCACACACTTCTTGAATGAAGTCATAGAAAACCTTCTCCAAGAATTATTGGTGATACATAAGAAGTCTACTCCCTATCATCCACAAGGTAATGGTCATGCCGAGAGCACAAATAAGATCTTATGCAATGTGCTGACTAAATTGGTGACTAACAAACGCTCTGATTGGGACAAACAACTACACCACGCTGTTTGGGCATACCGAGTTGCCTATAAAACGGTACTCCAAGCCACACCCTTTCAGATGGTGTTCGGTCAGAATGCGGTGCTACCCTTGGACTTTTTGATACCTACATTGAAAATAGCACAAGAGCATGACTGGATAGGCCATGAACTCTCCTCTCGAATCTTTGATCTTGAACGTCTAGGTGAGACACGATTGAGAGCTGCAGCAGGAATCTATGCAGCGAAGAAGAGGCAAAAGGCGTATTTTGATACACATGTGAAGGATAAAGGCTTGAAAGCAGGAGACCTAGTCCTAGTCTACACATTGAAGCAACATGCACAAAAATTAGATAAAAGAGGCTATGGACCAATGATTATCAATAGGATCTCCATAAGTGGAGCAGTACAACTAGCCACTCTAGAGGGTGACATACTACCAAGTTACATAAGCGGATGTAGAGTCAAGTTATATCAAGAACCCCTCACGGAAGAAATGCTCAATCGACTCGTTACTGCAAAGAAACGTAAGGATGAGGAAAAGAGAATTCGAGAAGAAGCACAGGCTGAAGCTTTAGAACGCATTCGACGAATGAAATTGAGAAGGCAAGGTAGAGATCAACCCATGACTGACGCTCATGAAGCTCTAGGTTATCACATGGCCATGTGCGAGGCTTCGAGTGAACTGGCCCGTAAGATAGTTGATCGACGACCTTTTGTGACCCTAGAAGTAGGACAAGGAGAGAGTGCAAGGACCGTGAGAGCTTTAATTGATTCAGGAGCAGCCACTAGTGCAGTTCGGCTTTTGTATTGCCAACAATTGAAATTGGAGGTAAAACCCCTAGAAGCATATCTGATAGGATTAGGAGGTGTTGAAACCCCTTGCATGGGAGAGGTGGAACTTCCCCTCTACTTTCAAGAGGTCCTCATGCCAGCAAAAGTACTAGTATGTGAAGACGAGGATCTTACCGAACCTCTCGTCCTGGGCCAAGACTAGATCTATGATCACGTAGTCAACCTCAACCTAAGAAGTGGACTTCTTCAAGCTTGGGTAGGCCAAAGCCGCCTTACGATTGAATTAGAAAAGCAAGCACTCAAACCATTAGAACAGAAACCAACTCTTGGTCCCTCCAGGAACCCTCATGAAGATAATGTTATTCTTGTCCAAAGTTTTATGGTGCAGAGGATTGTCACTCTTGCCAAAGGTACAGAAGTCAAGGAGGAACTCCCATCTGTTCTAGAGAAGAATCTCAAGGCGAAGGCCCAGCAACACCCGACACTGAGGAGACCGATGAACAAGAAGCATGAGCACCAACTTTGGCAGTATGAAGTGCCTCGTGGCATGAAACAGATATGGATACACAAGGGGGAAAAAATCACGGCCCCAAAGACAGGGTCTCAAAAGAGCATCAAGCAAGCCACACTGTCAAGGACTAAAACGAAGGAGATCCCTAGTCAACACTCTAGGAATACCTTGTCTATTTGGCTCCCTAAGCGGTCAATGAAGGCTAGCCCCAATGCTAGGCAGATACGGGCGCCCAAGGCCTGCTTATGAGCCCAAATAGCTCCAACTCTAGTCACTAGCACAATTCAACACTCACAAGTCCTCTTGGCAAACAACTCAGGAACTCTACTTACATCCCACTCTAACACGCACTCGGTCAAACCTAGGAATGTCTCGAAATGGGTACCCAAAAGGTCCCAAATCCACCACAATCTAGTCCATGAACCTTTAACCGTCATCAGCTCAAGGAGCCATGAATCCTCAAACAAAGTCTGGAGAATTAAACCCTGTATCAAACCCCCAGATCCATTTTGTAAATCCATCCACTCTGAAGTAGATGCATTCTGAGTACCTTGCATATCCAAAGTATGCATCTAGAATGACACTAACCACTAATCCCCACTCACATCTATCACAAACACTTCATCTCTAACCACTAACCATCTTGATTGTCATGTTAGTATTGTGGAGGGAACACTATTACATCCTGTTTCCTATGCAATACCAATGTGCCTTCCTTCTTCTAGCAGATAAGCATCAGAAGTGTCATGGAAGCTGTAGCAGGAACAAGCTCCCAGGCGGGCACTAATACTCAAAGCAATTGGGATACCATGCCTGTGGAAGCACCACTGACAGCAAGGCCGGAAGAGCTTTTGAATGTGAGAATAATTCCTATCTCGGATCCTCCAAGTGGCCTAACAGAAAGAGTGAAGGGGCATTCTCATTGGTTCAACGAGATGCCAGGAGATTTGGGAGATGCAGACCACATATGGGAGTCCAAGTTGGAATTCGGAGGAGTCTGGTGGACATTTCAATTCTTCTCGAGAGAATTTGAAACATTACAGAATGCAGCCCGTCTTCAGGATATTTGGCTAAAAGCGGGATTGCAAGATTATTTCAGTGCAGCTTTGCCTAGACCTGATTTTCTTAGGTGCTACTACTTGATTGCCACACTGAAGGCGACGAGAGATAAAGATCATTCAGGCACATTCCTGGTGCCCTCTGTATCAAACCAGGAGGAAATGAAGAAGTTTGAATTGAATATTACTTTAATCAGGGAAGCCCTTCAGATGTATGGCACCCATGTACCTTTCTATTGAGACCCTTTGATATCGGAGTCTATGAAGAACAATAAAATCAAGGAGTTGAAGGAAATGTGTGCTCTCACCCCCAACATCGCCATACCATTACGGATGTGCCTTCAACACTTCGCATTTTTGGCGCAAGATCGGTTCACCCAGCCTCATAAGAAGATATGGTATGGATTATACCTAGCAGAGACTGGGAGCTTACCAATTAAAATGCCCGTGTGGATCTTGGACCAGTTATATGAAGCAGGCAAGCGAGGAGTACGGAAGCCTACTTTGAATGGCTGCTGTGCCATTACAAGAATTATCTACAGATGCCTTGCCTATGATGTACCAATCGCAAGGGCCCTTAAGTACTCACAACTAGAATTCTTCAAAGGGCGGAAGTCAGGGGTGCAACCCGCAAAAAGAATGCATGGTTTGCTTTCACAGGTTCTAATCCCTCATGAGGCCACCACAGAAGCTTCCCTCAGAGAAGAGGAACAAGTAGCCCCTTTCACTATCCATCTCTATGGACCACAATCAGGGGGTATGGTACAGCCCACTCCATCAGCCCCTCCACTACCCACAGATGCTGAGTTGCATCCATGGCTACTTTGGCAGAGGATCCAAATTTTGACTTTGAAAGCTTCCTGCAAACAGCCCACTTATCTGAGAGTGAGTGTTTCTTTGAGACCGACGGCCCTGAATCTTCATCCCAGAGAGCACGACCACATGGTGAAGCACGACCACGAAGGGGGAAGATGATTCAAATGGAAGTTTCTACCGCCCTCCCTACCACCACTCAAGAAGATGTCCACATGGCCAACCCAACCAACAGTGAGGAACCAGATGTAAATACACAGGTACCATCTCCACCATCACCTCCCATCCAGCCCTCCGAAACCCTCACCACCAGTATTCCTGAACAATCAGCATTAACCCTTAGTGAAACTATACCACGCACTACCATTTCCCCATCCGCCCCTTTACCTCCTTCCACTAGTTCCAGCCAATTTTCTAAACCCCATATAGGTCACCCTGCCACCGATCAACCTATAATAGGTCACTCTTCATATCTCCCAGCCCTCGGATAGCCACTTGCCACTAGCCAAACCTTAACACACCCAATTCCAGTCACTGATACATTTCCTCTTTCCCAACCTCAGACCATTGAGCCCCTCTTCACACCCTCAGAACCAACACAAGCCACAGCCACCCTAACTCCATTGTTGGCAAACCTTGTAAATATGATGTGACAACTTGATGATTATAAGAGAAATTCCCTTTCCCAGCACACCTCACCCACATTCACACCCACCACTAACACACCGTCCACCATTCCCGTATTCACGATTCACACAACACACACAATCACGTCCGATCCCATGGACATTTCACCATCCACAGGAGCACCCACCACCACAATTGTTCCCACATCCTCACATTTCACTTCACATATAGGCACATCATCCACTTTTCCCTTCCCCATTTCCCAACCCTTTGCATTTTCCACCTCTACCACTGCATCCACATCATTTAGTCATGCACTAGACACCATGTTCGAAGCGGCCACTCAACTTAAGCAAGAATATAGGTTACTGGAAGAAAATAACACAGAGCTGTGCAATCTCTCAGCTCAACTCCAGGCATGTGTCAATGCCTTAGAGCTAAGTAATACAACACTACAACATGAAGTGACCACCCTCCAACAATCCCAGGTGGAGCTCGAAGCCAAACATATAGAGACGACTAGGGTAATGGAAGAACAACTCAGGGATCAGCTGGGCCGCAATGCTAGACTACAAAGAAACATGGCTTTACTTCGTCGCCACTTAGCAGCAGCTCAAAAAGAGAACAAAAGGCTACAACAACAAAACTAGGAGAATCTAGAAGCAGCCATGGAAAATACCCCTGGAGCACCTATAGACCCTGCCACGCATGGATACATACAAGAGGGCTTCCTCGAATGCCTTGGTTGCTCATACTTCTTCCATGGCTGAAATGGAGCTTTGGCATGCTTGTTTTGGTCATTTAAACTTCAATAGTTTGCTCTACTTGCAAAAGAAGGACATGGTTATTGGCTTGCCTACACTTGAGTCCATTGAAAAGCATCCATGTGAAGGTTGCATTCTTGGAAAAATGCATCGTGCTTCTTTTCCAAAAGATAGTCATACACACACTACAAGAAAATTGCAACTTGTTCATAGTGATGTATGTGGTCCGGTCAAGACTCCATCTTTTGGGAAGCATGTATATTTTGTTACCTTCATTGATGATGCTACTCGCCATACATGGGTGTATCCTATGAAAGCAAAGAATGAGGTATTTTCTTGCTTCAAAGCATTTTTAGCTATGGTTGAAAATTTTTCTTCACAAAAGCTTTTGACTCCGCACGGATCATGGTGGTGAATACATGTCACATGAGTTTAATGCTTTTCTTCGTGAAAGAGGTATTTCACACCAATGTACATATACACCTCAACAAAATGGTGTTGCTGAGCGTAAAAATAGAACTTTACTTGAAATGGCACGTTGTATGGTTAAAGGAAAGCATCTTCCTCATAAGTTTTGGATGGAAGCGGTCATGTGTGCAAACTATGTGTTGAATCGCTGCCCTACAAAAGCATTGAGAGTCATCACTCCTTATGAGGCTTGGAATGGTCATAAACCTATGGTTAGTCATATGTGTGTGTTTGATTGTTTGGCATATGCTCTTGTGCCATCACAACAACGTCACAAACTTGATGATAAGGCAAAGAAATGTATATTTGTTGGTTATAGTGCTAAAAGTAAGGGATATAGGTTGTACCATCCATTGACGAACACAATTTTTGTGAGTCGAGATGTGCTATTTGCTGAAAATTCAGTTTTCCCTCTACTTGAATGCAAAAAACTGCCAACAGTTAGCTCACAAGATGTGTTCGATACACTCATGCCTTTGTTCCAAAATGGTGCCCTTGACTATGGCCATGTAGACCAGCCAACTGAGGTTCAAAGGGCTGAAAAATTCCAGCCAAATAGGGCTGAAAATGCAGAGAATTTCCAGCCAAACATGGCTGCAAAATTTCAGTCAAAAAATGTCCAAACTGCTGGAAATTTCCAGCCACATGGCTGAACATTTGCGTCAAAATATGGCTGAAATTGAGCATGAAATTCAGCCCATGCATGATGTATATATTGAAGATGTTTTACATAATGAATGCATGTCTATCAAGAGTGCAAAGTCTATGCCAAAGTGGCGGAAACAAATATTGCAGGACAGCAAATTGAGTGCACCTTTACTTAGTAGAACAAGATCAAGCTCTCACCATGCATCAAGTAATTTTGTGGATTATTCTCTTATTGCTACAACATGTAATGAAGAGCCACTTTCTTTTGAAGATGCATGTGATGATCCACAATGGATGAGTGCTATGCAATCAGAAATGGATTCCATACATAGGAATGGTACTTGGAAGATATGTGAATTGCCAAAAGGAAAGAATGCCATTGGTACAAAGTGGGTTTATAAGATTAAGAGAAAATATGATGGTAGCATTGATCGCTACAAAGCTAGATTGGTTGCCAAAGGATATGTGCAACAATATGGCATTGACTATGAGGAAACTTTTGTGCCTACTTCACGCATGACCACCATTCGTACTGTGGTTGCATTGGCTACCCATCGAGGTTGGAAAGTGCATCAATTGGACATAAAAACAACCTTCTTGAATGGAGATTTGCAAGAAGAGGTCTATGTGACTGGGTCATGTGATGCAAAACTTGACATTCTTATGGCTGATTTGCAGCATACTTTTGATGTCACTTATCTTGGTCTTTTGAGCTACTATCTTGGCATCCAGTTTGTATCCGTTGAGGGGGGAATTGTTATGCATCAAGCAAAGTATGTTGAAAAACTACTTTAGCGTTTTGATTTTGAGGATTGTAAGCCAGTTTCCACACCAGTTGAGACAAGATTCAGGTTCTCAGTTGAGGATTCTAGTGATGCATTTGACACTTCTCTTTATCAACAAGCTGTGGGATGTCTTATATATGCATGCAACACAAGGCCGGATATACAGTATGCAGTTTCCTAGTTGAGTCGATTCATGCATAGCCCTGGCACTAAGCATTGGCAAGCAGTGAAACGTGTGTTTAGATATCTCCGAGGCACTTTGAGCTTAGGTCTCTTTTATGGCAGAGATGTTCAACCATGCTTGCATGCTTTTACAGATAGTGATTGGGCTGGTTGTTATGATACTCATGTGTCCACTAGTGGTAATTGATTTTTCCTTGGAGACTCATGCATATCTTGGTTGAGTAAGAAGCAACCTATAGTGGCAACATCGAGTTGTGAAGCTGAGTACAGGGTAGTTTTCACAACGACAGTGGAGTGTATATGGCTAAGATGCCTATTGATGGATCTTTGCATGGAGATTGATGCTGCTACGCATATTCTCACAGATAGTCAGAGTGCTTTGGCTGTTGCACGAAACCCAGTGTTTCATGCACGGACCAAACATATTGAGGTGCATTATCACTATGTGAGAGAGCGTCTTCATGCAGGAGATATTGATTTGGTATATGTGCCTACACAAGATAATGTGGCAGACATATTCACCAAAGCTCTTCCACGGGAAAAGTTTGAAGCTTTTCGCAAAGCTTTAGGCTTATTACCTTGTGGGGGCTGATCTGTCACTCCATGTATGTGTTCACATCATTCGCTCCAGGGGGGTTTGTTACACTTATGTGTTCCTCGAGTAGCTTTGATGTGAACCTTTTCCCTATACATGGGCACTTTTTACTCTAGTGCTGGCTAGAGGTTTTTTCCCCATGTTACCACATACTTGATACTCTCATATGTGGTGGTACTTTGTACTTAGGGATATTATTCAGCTCTTACTTCAATTCAGTTAATAGATCAACAGAGAGAGCTATTCCAACCATCGTCTTCTCCGTGTGTCTTGCTACGTTTATGCTCCTTGTGTGTGCTTCTTGTGTGTCTCTCGCACTTCTACACACACCCAACAATTTTGATCCAAATAAGTGACTCTAAAAGAGTCTTCCGGATCATGAAATTCATAGATGGTAGCGGGGTTGACATTGCTTCCCACTAGAGGTGAAATGGCTTGCAACAGTTTATCTATTCCAGCTAGCAGATAGATATCCACCTGATCATCATCATGAGGGATTTTATCTCCTCACAAGACATTCACTACTATCGATCTTCCTCTTGGGGTAGTCACGTCTTCTTTATTATCATTTCCAGTTGGATTACTAGGTTCCTCACTTTCTCCCCTTTTGTTGATTCTATGTGGTGCTTAATCACTAAGTATACTTGTCCTCATTTGTCCATGTAAAATCTTCCTTCAAATATTACAGTTTGTCTTTGCAAAAATTCCAAATCAATTGAACTCCTAAGTCTTTCCACCGATCTATTGAGACCATCTGAGTAAATAGGAACTCGATGCAAGTTTGTAGAGAGATACTGCATTGAAGTCCTATATTCACCTTCTATCATAGAAATGAGTTTTGCCAAATGTATAGAGTTGTGCATGTCTTCAGAGCCCATAACTAATTCACCTTCTGAGTCACTAGAAGTGTAAGAGTAAGCACAGTGAATGCTTCTTTGGTTTACTTGATTATGGCAAAAATTCTTTACAAAAGAGTCACAAGTGAATTATATACATATGCCCTAATTTTGGTCCTTTCACACAAGAGATTGACACTTTCTCTATAAATCAATGTATTCCTAATATTGTACAAAGGTAGTATTACAATATTCAGGATTCATGCATCTATAGGACTCCTGTAAAGCATTTACAAAGCTTTTCAATGTTTTACAATGGGTTTTAGGAAAATAAAGTGAGCCATTTCTTGAAAATTTTGGGGAATTTTTTTCCCCTCTTCTTTCTTTTGCTTTGTGCTCCCTCTTATCTTCAATCCTCTGCAATAGATATAATATGTCCCCATGCCTTTGATGCTAAAGTTCAAAAAGGGATTCCCTAGTGAGGAAACAAGATAGATTGTATAAACTTTTATCTTCTACTCCTTGGGTTATGATATCATGGGTTGATGAATCAATCACCTTGATCTATTCATTGTCTAATCCCAATTGCTTGTGATGATCGATGATAGCTTTCACTAAAAGGAGATTCATGGAGAGACTGGGTACAAATAGTACATTAGACAATGCTTTCCAATCTCCCTTGTGATTGGTGATTTTAACTTTCCCTTTGCCTTCGATAGGGAGACTTTTGTTATTGCCTAAGTATACTTCTCTAGTGTGATCTTCTAGTTCCTAAAACGATTCTTGATCTTTGCATATGTGGGAAGTGGCACCACTATAAAATATCCGCTCTTGAAGAGAGCTTTATGTAATCAATGCATTGGCTTCAAGCGATATGAATAATTCTTCACTAGAGCAATGTGATCGATGTGTTGAAGAATTAAGCCTTTGAATTTTTCATTTTCTTATAACAAGACTTTTCTATATGACCTTGTTTGTTGTAATAAATGCAGATGAAATTCTTGTTAGAAGAACTGATGGAAGCTTGATTTTGACTATTACTAGAGTGATGGTAGGATCCTTGGACTTGTAGCGAAAGATGTGCTTAACTGCCTGTGAATGCTTGACACCTGGGCAATGCATAAACTTGCTCATCTGTGAGATAGCAAACTGAATATTTGGCCGAGTAATGCATAAGTAAATCAAGCATCCAATAGCCTGCTGATAGAGAATCGCATAAAATGCATCTCCAACATCATGAAGACTCAATCATATACCTCTCTCCATAGGAGTGAATAGGCTTACCGTCCTCAAGGCCAAATTACTACAATAATGTGTCAATATATTTCGTTTGGCACAAAGCTATTCCACCATCAACTTGCATAAATTGAATACCCATGCAAGAGATGATAAACAACTCCACGAGCTGTGGAGCTTTTATCATCCCCTGTGTGGGTATGAATTGATCCTTGTGGATCAAAGTCATGATCCTTGTGGATCATCAATTTATCTACCATAACTAGGATAGTATCCCGCTTCCTTTGGGTCCATGGTAACCCCACTATAAAGTCCATGGATACACTATCCCAATTATGATTTGGAACCTGTAAAGGATGTAAAAGACCTGGTGACTTTACCCTTTCTGTTTTGTTGACTTGACACATAAAGCATAGTTGAACATATTTGTGGACATCTTTGGCTAATCCAGGCCACCAAAATGTTCTTCTAACAAGCTGTTTTGTCTTGTCAACGCCTGGATGTCCTGCGCAAGGCACATCATGGTTATCATGCATGACTTTTCTTCTCAAATCCCAAGAATGTGGTATGCAAACCTTTCCTTTCTGTCTGACTAATTCATTCTCCTGTGAGAAATTGGAATACATAATGGACTTGTTCGCTCCACCAAGGGAAGAAACAGCTAGAACTGTCTTGTTTCCTATAATAGAGTCATCATTGATGGCTCAAACAAATGTGGATCTTCCACTTGTGCTTCCTTTATTGCTTGAAGCAATGAGCTTTCTAGAACTGTAAGGCTCATTTGATACATTATCCGTGATAATGCATCAACAACTATATTCGCTTTGCTCTTCTATACAAGATTTCCATGTCAAACTCCTACATGAGCTCAACCCAACAAGCCTGACTGCTGAAGATCTGGTTGACTACAAAAATACCTAAGTGTTTGGTGATTTGTGTATACCTTAAAGTCTGCACCATCAAGATAGTGTCTCTAGAATTTAAGTGAATACACTACTACATACAACTCCTGTTCATGCACTGGCCAGTTGCATTGTGCACTGGTCAATTTCATACTCTCAAAAGCTATGGGCCTTCTATCTTGGCCCAAAATTGTCCCTATGGCTATGTGTTGCTCTAAGGGTTGCCCATAATTTTTCTCATACTATGGCATCCTTTTTCCTTCATGAAAATACCTTCTTTTTTGTAAATTAGGAGATGTCCATATGAACACTCTCCTAAATCCCTTTTTAATATTTCTTCATACTATAGGATAGTGTCTCTCACCTTTATGACCCATCTAGAAAGATTCCCCACGTAGAAAACCCACGCATGCCCTTCTTGGAGATTGGGTAGTTACAAATTTGGTCTTTAGAATATCCTAGAAGATTGGCAGTTAGAGAGCGAATCACCTTTTTGACTTTTCCAAATGAGCACATGGGGAATTATGCAAAGCCTATAAGCAGAGGCTCACTTCTTGTAAAAGGGAGGTCCCTTGGCCATGGCCTTGGCCTCCATTTTGGTAATGGAAGAAGGTGTCATTTGCTACTCTCTTGCCTCCTTGTGTGCAATGGCGTTGGTCTTGGTGTATGGATTTGCATGTGTGTGTGCATGGTTGGGAGGATGTTCCCCTTTGCTCCTTGTGACGTTGGCCATTGTTGCCATTGGTCCATGAGCGTGGGTGAACCTCTCCTCTCATTCTTTGCCCCAACTTGGAGAAACTTCTCACTTCCATGTGAGGCGGTTAGGGTTTGTTGTTCCGCTTTTCTCAACAATTTGGCGCCATTCCGGGGACGTCGGCCTTTAGCCGTTGATTTTTCCAAGTTTGTGTGTCCATACTTCGTGAGATGCACCTTGACACTTGGAGGAGGATGAATACGTGTGGCCTTCGGTTGGCCTTGGGTACCTCTCTTCTTTTAATTTGTAAATACTAGTTCATTTCTTTGTTTGTTGCACAAGAACATCCCCTTTACCCCTTCTCTCTCTTTCTCTCTCACATTGACACACTCCCACTCACTCTTTCACTCGGTTTCCCCGTCTCTGTCATCTCTTAATGGGGATGCCTGTCTTGGGTGGAGGGAGGGTAGACGTCTATCTGAGCCCTCCCTCTTTTCAAGGAAAGACCAAATAATAATGATAATAGATAAAAGAAAAAAAAAATATGTATATATATATATATGTATATATATATTCTGGGTTGTTGTCTCAAACGTATTTCAAATCTTCTTCACTCCGCGTAGATGAGCTTTAAAATTTCTTAAATATAGTTATGCATATTATGAAGGTGGGTGGTGAGGAGAGTTGTCGCTCGCATTAATTACATCGTGGGGGGGGAGCTGTTGTCATCTCCTCTGCTTGTGTTGGAGGGATCACTAGGGGCGGATTCACTAGGACCCGACTTCTTCGGGCATGGGTATGTGGTGTCGTGGGTTCGACCCCTTGCGACTTGCTCAACCTGGACTAGTCCCACGTTTGTCTCCCCCATCGTGGGCCTGTGTCGAATTCCAGCACCCTTTCAGTTATTTCCCCTGTCTGCACTACAGGCGGACTCGGCTTCAGGTCACGATCATGCTCCCATAAGTGAACACCCCTCAATGTATTTGCATAAGGATCCAGCTTCTTCTCTAACTCTGCACTTGGATTCTGTTCATTCTTGTTATGACTGCAAAGCATGTTTTGGTCTTCACTTTATTTGGTTGGCAATTCACTTTCTCATACCCTATAACCTTCTTTTGGAAGACCCCATACTCGGAGCTGTCTAGACTTCCCTGGTCTCCGGTGTTCTCTAAAGTTGAGTTGTGGTTTGCATGCTTTTGTTTCAGATATTCGTACAATTAGAACAATGCTTATCTATGCCTTTTTGAAAACTCATGCCTGTTGGTTCTGGTGCTACTCACTCTCACAATGGGGCAAGTGTATTTCCCCCAAGGTGTCACTCGTGTATGCTAGTTGGGGTAGCATGTTACTCATCCACATACCTACCTCCGTCATCATTGCTATTTCTCCATATTTATGGGGATTCAACTGAGCTTGGGACATCATTACCGGTTGAAGAACTCCACCTCGCCTAATCTCTGTTTGAAGGAGGGTTGCATGTGCATTGAGAATTCTCTTTTGTACTTGGTCTTTTGGCAATTATATATATGTTGTCCCTTATCTATATTGGTCATATGAAATTGGATGGTGCATATATGTATCTTTGACATTTAATGAAACAAGGAATATAGTTGAATGTTTTATGTGGCCATGACTATAAGCTGTTTTCTTCGCAGGTGAATGTAAAACCATTGCTCTTGGTGGCTTCCTCATTAAGGCTAGTTCATTTTTGATTTATGTCATATAATTGTGTGTGGGGAAGCCCGAGTTCCTATCACATATGAAAGGTTCTCCTTTTGGTTTATTGGATGTGTTGAGTCATTTTCCATGCCATCTTGCATGAGCCATATATCTGCGTCTTATTGTTACCATAGCTCCACAATGCTTTTGAATAATTTCAATTGGGTTCTTGTGCACACAGACAATGGGGTATCAAATTACTGCTAACATGACAATGTTGAAAAGCATCTCGGTGATGACACAGAGCTTGACTTTTGGTTTTGATCTGATGGTTTGTGTCATTCAATGCTCATACATACAAGGAGATATAAAGGATTGCATTCTGGTGCTCATAACATGCAGACATAGTCACCATGCACATTTGAATTGACCTCCTTTCAAGGATGTTCATTATAGACTTGGGAAGCTTTGATGAATTACGATGTTACTTTTGAACAATTACCCCTTGAAGTTTCGTTGGAAGGATAGGTGTTTCTTTTGAAGATTGTTCATATGTGTATTTGAAGTTTGAAATAATTGGAAGAAATCTGTGTGCCAGCAAGGACTTTGATTTAAGGATGGATCTGATTATTCTTAATACATAATGGACTTGGACACATGCATAGAATCATAAAAGGATTGCTACATCTAGAAGGAAGAACTATCTATGAAGATGACACATAAACCCCCCTTTCCTTTTCTGGTTTGCTCTCATGCTTGCAAAGCCTCAATGTTCATAATTCCTCATAAATTTAAATGTGGCCACTAATTGAAAATGATATAAGTTAACGCATGCAGGTAATTGATCACACAGGAGTTCTCTAAGGAGTTTCTTCTTGATCTTTTTGACATTTATGTAAGCAGGAAGCGAGGAGTGTTTGGATCTGATTGATCCTTGATATGTAGGCCTTGCCAAAACTGGCTAATAAAGGTTTCGGGCTCTGCAATGCAATTCTCCAAGCTTGCATTATTAAAGTTGTTACACACCCCCTCTCAACAAGAAAACCTTAGCAATTGAAGATAGACAGTATGCACATATGAATCCATTTCCTTTTTATTATCATCCCCAAATGTTCGTTTCAGGGGGAGTACTGTTCATTTATGAGAGTTCTGTCAGAAAGATATTCAGAAATTGTTGAGGGGTTGTCTTTGGTTTATAGCTCACTTGCCTTGACTCTAGTTGGCATGTTGGTGTTTGTGCCCAAAAAGGATTCCTTCTGGGTTGGGACACATATTATTGTATGTTTGTATGCTCAGGTCTTGATCAAAGGATTATGTTTCTACTATCTTATGCTGATGACTCCTCCGGTTGATCTTGTTACTCCTGTATTCTCATGATCACATGAACATATGAAGGCCAATCATCAGACGCATTACAAGAGCAATGTTTATCTCATGTTTTGGGTTATTTCGGGGCTAACACAGTAGGATGGTTAGCATGGTAAAGAATCACAAGAATGTTTGGAGGACAAGGAATGAGCATTTGTTTTTTGCCAAGGAAGAAATTCTCTGGTTTTACAATAGTCTCATAATGCATCACAGACTTACACGGAATTCTGGCATTGATTCTTTTATGGTCCCTATAAAATAAATTGCAGAAATAGCTTTGATAATACTGTTTGCCTTTCATAAATGCTTGAAGAATGATAAGAATGCTAGTTCATTTACATTTGTTATGCTTACATGACATTTGGCCTACTCACTTGTTAAGAGGACACAACACTGGAGTCCACTAGTTGACAATTTCAACTGTCCTTTGCATCAAATTTTTGGATTGTTCATTTCACTTCTTGAACTCCAAATCACACTCATAAGAGGTATTAACAGAGCATTGTTCCAATGTTTCATATCACACATGCACTTGTGTGATAACACATTTAGGATTATGGCCTGGCAAGCATATAAAACATAAAAATCTACAAGCTCCTGTTACTCATGGACTCTTAACCCTTTGAGCTTTATTTTGTGAAATTGCAAGAAAAGGGCAGCCCCTCATGAGAATATTATCATGAATGATTCGATGCTCTCTTGAAGTGGAAATTAAATTTGAAGTGAATGTTTATCTCATTATTAGATGCAGCCTACTTGCTTTTTGCATGTTATTTCAGGTTTGGGAGCTGCTGGAGAAGGAATGTCCAGCCTTACAAAGGACTGCACAGGGTATGCATGCTGGGCTGACTGCCCCCCAAGGGGATTGTGTCGCTCAGCTCTAAAGATTGAAGATTTGCAGCTTGAAGTAAAGACTGAAGACTTGCAGCTTGAAGCCTTGCAGACTGAAGAATTGCAGATTTTGAAGACGTGAAGATTTTCAGACTTGAAAGACTCTACCTTGGGTCGATTCAGAAATGTATGCTCTTCTCTTAGCTTTGTCGCGGACGACAAAGTCTAGGAGGGGGAGGAGTGTTGCTCTAAGGGTTGCCCATAATTTTTCTCATACTATGGCATCCTTTTTCCTTCATGAAAATACCTTCTTTTTTGTAAATTAGGAGATGTCCATATGAACACTCTCCTAAATCCCTTTTTAATATTTCTTCATACTATAGGATAGTGTCTCTCACCTTTATGACCCATCTAGAAAGATTCCCCACGTAGAAAACCCACGCATGCCCTTCTTGGAGATTGGGTAGTTACAAATTTGATCTTTAGAATATCCTAGAAGATTGGCAGTTAGAGAGAGAATCACCTTTTTTACTTTTCCAAATGAGCACATGGGGAATTATGCAAAGCCTATAAGTAGAGGCTCACTTCTTGTAAAAGGGAGGTCCCTTGGCCATGGCCTTGGCCTCCATTTTGGTAATGGAAGAAGGTGTCATTTGCTACTCTCTTGCCTCCTTGTGTGCAATGGTGTTGGTCTTGGTGTATGGATTTGCATGTGTGTGTGCATGGTTGGGAGGATGTTCCCCTTTGCTCCTTGTGACGTTGGCCATTGTTGCCATTGGTCCATGAGCGTGGGTGAACCTCTCCTCTCATTCTTTGCCCCAACTTGGAGAAACTTCTCACTTCCATGTGAGGCGGTTAGGGTTTGTTGTTCCCCTTTTCTCAACACTATGCCACTAGCATGTGTCTCTAACACAAAGGGTTTCTATAGTAACTAACTATGAACTAGATACCTAATTTATAAGCATCCTAAATTTATAATTGTTCTTAGAATTCTCTTCTAAGATTTCCAATTATCTTGATACCACTTACCTCTAAGTTTCTAACTCATGAGACCTTGGTAAAACTAGCCCCTTATCTCAATTTTGTCCTTTCCGCAAAAAGACAACTCTTTTTACTTGAAAATTCTCATCTCTTTCTAGATGAATTACTTTACATATTTCAAATCTTGACTCTATTCCTTTTGATCAAAATGCCACTTGCATTCTTCTAGATCATGGAATCTTTGAGGATGAACTATCCTCTAGTCTAGGTTCTAACTAGACATCCTAGAATTCTTAGCTGTGAAACTATTAAGTTCCTCATTCGAATGACCTTGGCAATACATGTCTTTGTCATAGGACCTCCCTTGGTCTTATACTTGGATTAATTTCTCCATTTAGTGATATCTACTAGATATTTACAAACTTATACTTTTCTTTGACTAGAATGTTACTAATCATTCATCTTGATCATTATGTAGTTTGAATATTCTATGTACATTCAAAATAAGTAAGTGGCAGTGGAAAAGAAACAATTACAAGCCTTTGCTCAATGAAACATGATGAAATAAGAAACTTTTAGTATGTTCTATATGCTTCCATGCATATGCATACTAATTTTTTAAAATTTCAGCAGCATAACGGTGCAATTTTGAAAACTGGAAAAGTTATGACAAACAATTTTTGTGATAACTGTGTCGACAGACACAATCTAGCTACCAATAGACCGAAAGGGGATTACACACCCTGATAAATTTTGAAATGAAAATAGGCATATTATAACTACAAGTAGATCGAAAGGGGATTACACACCCTGACAAAATTTTATATTTTTCTCCTCGCTAACCTGTTAAGGAAGCACTCACGAATTTGACACAACAAACGAAGAGAGAAACAGAATCTTCCGGAAAATCTGTGCACAGGTGTACAGTATGCGAAGTTAGTGTATGGTGTGCGCATAACAGAGCAATTAACTGCGGCGGGCGCATGAGGCGCGCATAACGTGAATTGAAGAGTGACAGCACAGAGGAGTGCCACAGGAAAGTGTATATATATACAGCAAGAATTGGAGAATATGTAGATGATAACAGAGAGAGAGCGGGAGTGTGTATGTGCAAGAATAGGGACGAGATATAGCAGATGCGCAGAGACGCAGAGTCATAGACAGAAGACGCCATAGATCGCATATGTAGAAGAAGACGCCAGAGATCGCGTATGTATAGATGAATAATAGAAGCCTGAGATATTGGCTATTCATCTAAGAGAGATGGTAATAAGAACTACTCATTGTAGGAGAGTTTCTGTAACTTGAGCAAGAAAAGGCCAAGCTTACTTGTACACATCTTCTCTAATTGAAAACACATGTTCATGTGGACGTCTGTGCGTAATCCTTACTTGTGAAGAGTCTGAAGCAATTTCGTGTTACGATAGGAAGTTTCGTTTATCGTTAACTGTCACGACTCGTTACTAAACGTGTTTCAGTACCTTTCCTGTAAATGCATGTTTCGGTGAATAACAGTTTACTCAGTAAACATATTTCAGTAATTTTTCAGTCAGTTACAGTTTCTCAGAAAACAAGCTTTTCCGGTAGAACAACGAAGTATAACTCGTAGCAGGGTTCGAAGCTGTGTATGAGAGATAGCTCATCTTGTAGCTAGACGTCTCTATTTCAAGCTGATCCTAGTTTCCGGTGGAAAGGAGAAGTGCATGCAGTACAAAGTCTAACCGGAAAGTAACACTTCAGAACTGTGAAGTTTTTTCTTAAAACTTCAGAAGAGTTCATTAAGTGGAGAAAGCTCACGAATCATTTTCTTACTTCTTGTATGCTCACTTGAAGTAATTATAACCAAATTAGAAGTTCATTTCGGTGAAGTTCCGGTACGATTTCGGTGTCAGTTCAGTGACAGTCTGGTGAAGTTCCGGTGGAACCTGTGTCGCAGGATAACACAGTTAAGGCGACGTTAATTAGGCTGAATTACTGTTGATTACAGAGGTGTTCTGAATCACTCTAGTTTAGCACTCTTTATGGTGGCGCGACAATTTCCGCAGGCCTGACAGAGCTCAAGCCTTGTCGCGAAACCCACCTTCAGGGCGAAAGTAATTCCGCACCAGTGGTATTAGAGCTGAAGTTTTCGCCAACATTTGGTATCAGAGCCGGTTAGTTTCCCAAGAATTGGTATAAGAGCAGAGTGTTACTTGTCATGGCAGATCACGTCCAAATTGATAAACTGGATAGAGACAATTATCCCGCATGGGTAATGCGCATGGAAGCCTTACTTATGAGTAAGGACTTAATGATGTACGTGACCGGAGAAGAAAAGAAGCCGATATTCGAAGATGATAGCCAACCAGAAAAGGAAGAGTTAGAAGCTTTGAAGCTGTGGCAGAAGAAAGATGCAACGGCAAGAGCCTACATCTACAATACTGTCTCAGATCATCTACTACCGCACATTAGAGGTCTGGAGAAAGCAGAGGACATATGGAGCGCATTGGAAGATCACTTCCAAAACACTACGAAAGCTAGGAAGGCCAGCCTATGGTCCGAGTTCACAACGTTCAAAAAGAAGCCGAGTCAAAGCATTAGTGACTATGTCACTAAAATGAAGGATCTAGCAGATAGTCTGGGATCCATAAATGAAGATGTAGAAAATCATAGATTGATAGCACAACTGCTCACAGGGTTGAGAGGAGATGAAAGGTGGAAACCTTTCGTACTCTCAACTGAACTTTCTTTAAATCACTTTGTACCAGATTTAAATCAGTTGCTTGGACTGATGCTCACATATGAGCAAGACCTGAAAGGAGACGCAGACAAAGGACATAGCTCTGCAATGTACATGAAGAACAAGAAGAAAGACAAAGGCAAGTCAAAAGATGAAGAAGAATCGAGCTCTCAGGCCTATTACGCAAGAGGGAAAGGCACTGGCAGAGGAAGAGCAAGAGGAAGAAGTAGCCAGAATACTAATAAGAAAGCCTGTTGGATTTGTGGGTTGAGCAATCATCTGGCGCATGATTGTTGGCACAACCAACAAGGATCAAATCAAAATCAGAACAGTAATAGCAGAGGCAGAAGCGGTAGAAATCAGAGCAACTTCCAAAGAGGAAGACAAAGCCAAAGAGGAGGCTATGGCAGAGGTGGTATAAGAAGTTGGGGACAGAATCAATCTTACAACACCACCTACAACAACTACGCAAACGACACGCAGAATGAAAGTCATACATCGTTGATGATGAACTCTATCAGCACATCAGATAATGAAGACCTAAAGGTATTTTACATTGATTCTGGATGCTCTAATCATTTGTCAGGAAACATAGAGCTGATGTCAGAACTAGAAAAAGGTAGTTCTAGTCACACTGTTCAAACAGGTGATAATACGAGACATAGTGTACATTCAATTGGAAAAGTAAAATGCAAAAGTGGAGCAGATTTGCTAACCAATGTTCTGTATGTTCCAACCATACCGAAAAATCTGATCAGTGTAGGACAGATAGTCGAAAAAGGTTTTCAGGTCAGATTTACAAATAAAGGAGTATTTGTAGAAGATCCCAAGAACGGATACAATCAGATCGTCTCTGGCAAGAAAGAAGGCAGACTCTTTACTTTAAGAGTACAGGGGAACATTGGCCAAGCCTTGCTCACACATGATGAAAAGATAATTACAGAACTTGACCTCTGGCACAAGAGACTAGGACATTTCAATGAAAAAGGAATCAAAACTATGATAGCGAATGGGTCTGTACTAGGATTACCGAACGTACAGAACCAACATATGATTCACAAATGCGAAGCTTGTCAGATGGGAAAAGCCCACAGGTTACCTTTCCAGAAGAAAGGATTCAAACATGACGATGTGCTAGAACTCATACATACAGATGTATGGGGACCAACAAAAGAAGGATCAATCAGCGGATCAAGGTACTATGTCTTATTCATTGATGATGCAACAAGATGGATAACTCTTTATGTTTTAAAGGAAAAGTCCGAAGTGTTTGGAGCCTTCAGGCATTTTCATGCATATGCTGAAAGACTCACAGGACGAAAACTTAAAAGACTAAGGTCTGATGGAGGGGGAGAATACTTCTCCCGAGAATTCAATGACTATCTTTGGAACGCAGGTATTAAGAGAGAAATAACCTGCAGGTATACACCACAACAAAACGGTGTAGCAGAAAGGAGAAACCGAACTCTAGTAGAGTTTGCACGAGCTATGCTGAAAGAAAAGAATTGTCCTGATTATCTTTGGGCTGAAGCTGTAAACACAGCGACATACTTGGTAAACAGATTACCATGTACAGCCTTAGAAGGAATGACCCCTTATGAAGCTTGGTGGGGAAAGAAGCCAACACTTGATCACTGCAAAGTGTTTGGATCAGTAGCGTATGCTTATGTACCGTCTCAACTCAGACATAAGCTTGAACCGAAAGCAGAGAAATATGTGTTCGTCGGATATGATGAAAAGCAGATGGGTTACAGGTTATGGAGTCCTCTAACCAAACATTTTACTGTTTCCAGAGATGTAACATTTGATGAACGAAAAAGCTGGTATGCCGATCAGAGTCATACAGCTGAAGAATTTGAAGAAGAGATAAAAAGAAGAGAGAAAGGAAAATCAATTGTACAGGTAAACAAAGATGAAGAGGCAAGTACGTCTAGGACCGGATCAGGTATAAGGAACGAAGATGAAGATGTGTACTCAGATACACATGAAGAATATGAGCTAAGAAGGTCAAACAGAGTGAGAAGACAACCGGAAAGATACTCGTATGATACATCGTATATAACTCAACAAGATTATGCATACATGGTTAAAGAAGAGGATGAACCTCAGAGCTATGATGAAGCCAAAGGCAAGAAGCAATGGCAAGAAGCAATGGAAGAAGAATTCACCGCACTGGAAGAGAACAAGACATGGGAACTTGTTCCTAAACCGAACGGTAAGAAAGTGATCGGAAATAAATGGGTGTTCAAAATAAAGAAACTTGCAGATGGAAGGATAGCCAGACATAAAGCGAGACTGGTTATCAAGGGCTATGCTCAGACGCATGGCATAGACTATGACGAGACATTCAGTCCGGTGGCAAAGATGTCAACCATAAGAACAGTGATTGCCATAGCAGCATCAAAAGGATGGAAACTAAGTCAGCTAGATATAAAGAATGCATTCCTGAATGGATATATATCAGATGAAGTCTATATGGAACAACCGGAAGGATTTACAAGTTCCAGATACCCGAATTTTGTTTGCAGGTTAAGGAAAGCACTTTATGGACTGAAGCAAGCTCCAAGAGCTTGGAACTACAGACTTGTGAAGTATCTCAATGAACTTGGATACCAAAGTTCGAAGGCAGATGCAAGTCTACTCATCAAAAGGACAGAAGAAGGAATGATCTACATTTGTATCTATGTAGATGACATAATAATTACAGGAACCTCAGATGCAGGAATCATAGAGGTAAAGAAACTGTTAGAAAAGGAATTCAAGATCAGTGACCTGGGAAAGTTATCATACTTTCTAGGAATGGAAATCACATATACAGATCATGGAGTATATGTTACGCAAGAAAGGTATCTCCTGAACTTACTGAAGAAGTTCAACATGGAGAATTGCAGAGAAGCTTCAACACCGCTTGAAGTAAATCATAAACTTAGCAAATATGATGGAACAGAGTTTAAAGATATGAAGAAATATCAATCGTTAGTAGGAAGCTTAATTTACGCTACGCTAACAAGACCGGATCTCAGTTATCCGGTGGGAATTCTTTCACAGTTTATGCATTGTCCGACAGATCAACATTGGGTTGCAGGACAAAGAGTTCTCAGATATATCAAAAGAACTATAAAGGAAGGATTATATTATCCTTTTACATCAGATATAAAGCTCAGAGCATATAGTGACTCAGATTGGGCAGGAAGTCAAGATGACCGAAGATCAACACACGGGTATATGATATACCTAGGAGATAAGCTGGTAAGCTGGTGTTCGAAGAAGCAACACACAGTAGCCTTATCGTCAACAGAAGCAGAATACAAAGGACTGGTAGAAGCAGCGAAAGAAGTAATATGGATGCAGACTTTACTTAAAAGCATGGGTATAGATCAAAGTATACCGATCATACATGGAGATAACATGAGCTCGCTGTATCTTGCAGCGAATCCTGTGTTTCATGCAAGAACAAAACACATAGAGATTCAGTATCATTTCCTAAGGGAAAAAGTAATGGAAAAAGAGATAGAAATTGTCTATACTCCTACGAAAGATCAGATTGCAGACATTTTGACTAAAAGCTTGGATGGAACAAAGACAAACAGATTCAAAGAGATGGCAGGAATAAAAGAAAGGAAGATATATGAAAGACCGGAAGAGGTCAAATTAGTGATTGAGGGGGAGCTGTTAAGGAAGCACTCACGAATTTGACACAACAAACGAAGAGAGAAACAGAATCTTCCGGAAAATCTGTGCACAGGTGTACAGTATGCGAAGTTAGTGTATGGTGTGCGCATAACAGAGCAATTAACTGCGGCGGGCGCATGAGGCGCGCATAACGTGAATTGAAGAGTGACAGCACAGAGGAGCGCCACAGGAAAGTGTATATATATACAGCAAGAATTGGAGAATATGTAGATGATAACAGAGAGAGAGCGGGAGTGTGTATGTGCAAGAATAGAGACGAGATATAGCAGATGCGCAGAGACGCAGAGTCATAGACAGAAGACGCCATAGATCGCATATGTAGAAGAAGACGCCAGAGATCGCGTATGTATAGATGAATAATAGAAGCCTGAGATATTGGCTATTCATCTAAGAGAGATGGTAATAAGAACTACTCATTGTAGGAGAGTTTCTGTAACTTGAGCAAGAAAAGGCCAAGCTTACTTGTACACATCTTCTCTAATTGAAAACACATGTTCATGTGGACGTCTGTGCGTAATCCTTACTTGTGAAGAGTCTGAAGCAATTTCGTGTTACGATAGGAAGTTTCGTTTATCGTTAACTGTCACGACTCCTTACTAAACGTGTTTCAGTACCTTTCCTGTAAACGCATGTTTCGGTGAATAACAGTTTACTCAGTAAACATATTTCAGTAATTTTTCAGTCAGTTACAGTTTCTCAGAAAACAAGCTTTTCCGGTAGAACAACGAAGTATAACTCGTAGCAGGGTTCGAAGCTGTGTATGAGAGATAGCTCATCTTGTAGCTAGACGTCTCTATTTCAAGCTGATCCTAGTTTCCGGTGGAAAGGAGAAGTGCATGCAGTACAAAGTCTAACCGGAAAGTAACACTTCAGAACTGTGAAGTTTTTTCTTAAAACTTCAGAAGAGTTCATTAAGTGGAGAAAGCTCACGAATCATTTTCTTACTTCTTGTATGCTCACTTGAAGTAATTATAACCAAATTAGAAGTTCATTTCGGTGAAGTTCCGGTACGATTTCGGTGTCAGTTCAGTGACAGTCTGGTGAAGTTCCGGTGGAACCTGTGTCGCAGGATAACACAGTTAAGGCGACGTTAATTAGGCTGAATTACTGTTGATTACAGAGGTGTTCTGAATCACTCTAGTTTAGCACTCTTTATGGTGGCGCGACAATTTCCGCAGGCCTGACAGAGCTCAAGCCTTGTCGCGAAACCCACCTTCAGGGCGAAAGTAATTCCGCACCAGTGGTATTAGAGCTGAAGTTTTCGCCAACATAACCTGCAAGAAAAAACATACCTATCCCTGTAAAGAAGAATACATGCACCATACGATATGCATCCACGTCTAACTGCACGTATACTCTAGGTTCTTATGCAAACTTTGCATGTCCTATATGCAATATGATGCAAAAAGAAAGCAACGATGCATGTAAATTGACAAGAGACTTATTTGAAAGTTCAAAAAAATAATTTTCAGGTGTCTGCACGTGCTGAAGATGGTCCACCCTGTGTCGAAATAGCTTTCCAAGTCTCACCCAATCAGTTGTGCTTCAAAATGTTGCTCAAAAGAGGGTTGTTGAAGATGAATGGGCAAACTCCAAACTCTCCAAATAATTAAGATTGAAGACAAAGTATAGGTTGCAGACACTCTATGGAAAGATCTCTGAGAGAGCTTTTCATAGCAACAAACACCTCTGGATTTGGAGGAGATATGGTCAAGATATGGCTAAAAAAGTGGAGGAAGGTACAAATGTGATATGATAAAAAAAACTATGGCTAAGGAAATAAGCCAAAACAAATTCGAATCCTTCCTTGTATCACTCTGCCTTTAACGAACGAACGCGTACTGCAGAGATATTAATATCCCACATATGTTGTCCATGCACAACATCTATTCAAGTTGAAAAGGAGTGCCCTCTCTGATCTGTTCGGTGGATCTGTATATATGGTAGCGCCCTCAAATAGCAAAGCTCGTAAAGAAAGACAAAGTGCTCTCTCTTGAGCGGATGGCGAACGCCATCTTTGAGCGGGAGAATACTTGAAAAACCACCATCCTTGAGCGACAAAATCCATGAAAAGTAGACATGGCGAAGATTCCATGTGCATTCACGTGTTCCTTCTCGAGAGGAGTCTCCATGGGTACCTTCAGAAGGGGGGGTTCTATGGGGGAGGTTCTATGGGACCGCCCAATCCAATCCTTTCTTATATCTCTGCTCCTCATGCAGCTGACCATGGGAAATCCCTCCACCACTTTGTTGACTTGAATGATGTGTGTTTGACTCTCCTCCCATCCATATATACCCTCTTGTACTCTAAAAATAGAAATGATGTATACTAAAAATAGCAATGATTTGGAATAGTCTAGTGTGAACATGTGGCCATCATGCAACACTTCCCATTACTACCCAAGTAATTCCCATTACTATCAAAATACCTTAGGGTATCCCCGAGCTTGGGACCTTGGCTAGCTGGCCCTTGTCCCTCACACACATGGACTGATCCCTGTGGATCAAATGGACTGATCCCTATGGATCAATGTCTGACAGCATACCCACTTAGTGCTAATGGCCTTGCCAGGAGGCAAGTCACATAAAAACCAAGTATCATTCTTCATTATAGCATCATATTCAGATTGCATAGCAGCCATCCAATGTTCAAAATTTTGTGCTTCATCAAACAAAATAGGTTCATCCTCATCACAGAGACTAGAGGCAGCATAGCATAGCAATCTGATGCAAAAGAGGCAATATGAGAGCCTGATCGAGTACGATATGATAGAAGTGCATCTAATTTGCTATCACGCAAACTCTGCACCAGCCACTTTGGCATAGTTTTTTCCTCCTTAATATCAGCTCTTTCATCAACAAGTGCATCATGTAAATCTGCATAAAAAATGGAATGATCTGCATCATCACGTGAAACCTACAAAGGTTGATAAGTTGCCTCATTAGGACCAACACTAGATTGTCCCCCTATAAAAAGAGGCAACAAAGTATCGTAGATGTCTTTGGAGCTAACAGATGTCTCCTTTGTTCATGAAAGTAAAGGAATAGCATCTTCCACAAAAACAACATCACAACTAACCAAAATGCATTTAGTTTGTGGATGATATAGACGATAGCCTTTGCTTTCAAAATTGTACCCAACAAAAATACATTTTACTACTTTATAATCCAATTTTTTACGATGTTGTTCAGACACTAGTGCATATGCTAGACAACAAAAAACACGCAGATGAGCAACCGATGGCTTGCGCCCATGCCAGGCCTCATATGGAGTGATAGACTGTAGTGCTCTAGTGGGGCACCTGTTAAGTACATATGCTACACACATGACGGCCTCAAGTCAGAAACTATGTGGTAAAGCCTCACTCTTGACCATACACCTCACCATCTCCATGAGTGACATGTTCTTCTGTTCAACCACTCCATTCTGTTGAGGTGTATACAACACTGTACACTGATGTTTTATCCCACGTTCAGCCAGAAATGAATTAAAGTTAGAAGACATACATTCCTCCCCTCGATTAGAATGGAGGGTGCCCATTTTACATGCTGATAGATTTTCAGCCAAAACCAAAAATTGTTTGGAGCACGTACCAAGCATCTGAGTCTACTACAGACATACACTACTCATGAGAAGATGGGTCAAAATTGCAAACATTAGTAAATGCCCATTCTTAATTCTACATAAGATTAGCAAACTTTATTTTGGGTGTAGAGGCCTCTGCAACAACCATTTTGGCCTATTTCTTCTTTGCCTCTTTAGTAGCCAATTTTGGATAGCTCTTAATGACATTATCATTTGCTATACAGTATTTGCAAAACAATTTTTGCTTTTCTGATTTCTTCTCATCTTTATCTTCCTTCTTTGAATGTGCAACATTTATGGATTTCTGCTTACTAGTAGATGAGCTCCATTTACCTTTGCCCTTCTGACTAGCCAAGAAAGCTTGATCTGCAACACACATAATAGACCTATTTTGCCTAGATTGATCTTCTTGCAACAGAATAGAAACTAACTCTTCAAATGTTAAGGCATTTGGATTGCCTTTCATCATCAAACAAAGAGTAGAAGCAAAACTCTGATATGAGTCAGGAAGACTATTGGCATCATATAAGAAGAAGCAAGTACAGCCATGCATGGGGATCTAGCACTAAGGCAACCTATTAAAATTTTTCCAAACCTTACATCATTATAAAAGTGATTCTCATCACTAGAAACCCTTGTAAATACCGTTTCATCTTTTTGTAGCTCCATTTTGTACAAGTTGAGGAGTCCTCGAGCTTGGAGAGCCTTAGAAGTAGTGGCCTGCCAATTTTCATATTTTTTAGATCTCGTTTGAGCCCTCAAATAAGCCCTGGAACCTAATTTTTAACTAGGTCGGACACTAGGTCTGGACAGGGCCAAAGCTAGTCAAAAACTATAAATAGAGCTAGAAAGCTCATTTTTGGGCTAGCTTCTTGTAGTTTTGAGCTTCTATGAGAACTTTGTTGCAATAGAAGTGATTCCATTGTCTTACTCTCTTTGTTCTTGCCGTGTGTGCGTGTGTGTGTGTATGTGTGTGCATGTTAGTGTGCTTCTCACTCACACATTTGTGCCTTCACTTGCTCGAGGTCTTCATACCATCCTCATGTCTTCCCGGATTTACATTAAAGGAGGTGCTACTCATCACTGAGATACACCAAATTTTGGCGCCGTTGCCAGGGATTGAGCTTTGAGGACGAGCGTGTGATGGTAAGATGTAGAGAGGATGCGTTGGAATGGTAAGTAGTAGGTAAATTTTTGATTTTTTTTCCATCTCCATCTCCATCTTCATCTCCATCTTCATCTTCTTCACCACCTTATATTCCCACTTCCAAATCATTTCCCTCATTTGCTTTGTGCGAGTTTGAGAGAGAGCGAATTTGTGTCCTTGTTTGTGTGTGTTTTTTGTATGTTTCTTGCAGGTTTCAGCTCCATCATCATCTCCAGCAAGCTCAGTAGGTACGGATTTTTGTCTGCGCAAGCCCCGAGGCGTCGAGCTCGAGCTATCGCGACACTCCGAAAACTTCACCCGATCACGATTCTGAGTGCACCACGACACTATGCAGGCCTAGAGCTCCTAGGATCACTAAATAGAACATCAAAATTCACCATAACCCGACTTATCGCGACACCTCAAAGTATCGCGATACCCATGACTTATCGCGACACCTCGAAGTATCGCGACACACCGAAGTATCGCGACACACCGGAGTATCGCGACACTCCCGACCTATCGTGATACCTCGAAGTATCGCGACACACCGGAGTATCGCGACACTCCCGACCTATCGCTACACCTCGAAGTATCGCGACACACTGACCCCACCTATCGCGACACCCCGACCTATCGCGACACCCCGACTTATCGCGACACTCTCAAGTATCGCGACACCCCGACCTGTCGCGACACCCCGACTTATCGCGACACCCCGACCTATCGCGACACCCCGACTTATCGCGACACCCCGACCTATCGCGACACCCCGACCTATCGCGACACCCCGACTTATCGTGACACCCTGACCTATCGCGACATCTCTACCTATCGCGACACTTCAACCTGACCTATCACGATACGTGGGCTTAATACATGAAATTTTAGAGTGAATTAAGTGAGTGAATTGAGGTATATTTGGGCTTAATTTTGGACACATTGGGATAACATTAGAGCCTTAGGAGTGGGTAAAAGACCTAGAAACCAAGGAGGAATTTCTTGAACCCTGAGAGCCTATTTTGACTCCTAAGTGCCTGATTGGTCATAACTTCACCATACGAACTCCGATTGATGAGATTTTGGTCTCGTTGGAAAGCCTGTTGAGAATCCTACATGGATTTTTAAGAATCATACACAGAGTTTTAGAACATGTATTTTTAAGTTGACCATTAGGTGGAACTAGGTGGTCTTAAGATTTTGGGGGAACAGTGAGTTACTCCAAGGGGGGTCCATAATTGTTGATGTGTGTCTTTCAATTCATTGTGGTAAATGAGCTATATTAACTTGTGAAATTTTGCAGGAACATTGCGTGCACTCAAGGTATTCCAAGGCAAGCTAGCAAGGGTGAGTACCAAGCTTGGGAGAAGGCTTCCTGGGCTGGTGTAGCAGTCTGAGCAACCAGAGTATTGAGGTTGGGAGTTCTCTCAACCCTCCTTTGTCAATTCCTAGCCTATACTAAGTACGACTTAGGTGTGGTAATTAATTAGGTCAACGTCAGGCACGAAATAAGTCTAAGAGAACTAATCAACCAAGTGCAAGCATTAAGTAGGTCTTAAGTGCAAAAACCCTAAGGGACAAAAGTAAACTTGAATCGATCACTTATCAAGTGCGAAATTCACTTAAGTATTCTTGATGACGTGATATCAGACAAGATCATAAACATAATAATCAACTAAAAAGAACAAAGTGATTGGTGCCAATTAACCTGCAACGAGAGTGTACTTGGGACCAAGGGGGTAGAGAAACCAGGCATATGAATCTTAGGTCAGGCAGACACTTAGGCCGAGACAGACAAAGCCTGAGATCTTCTCAAGCTAGTGTCAATCACACTGCTAGGTCTTGTGCCCAGCAGTTGAGTGATTACCCATACACTCCCCGATCAGAAACAAGTGATTCTGAGATGTCCTATAACATGGACAGACCTGTAGGCAGTTCAGGGGTGGCCTATCTAGAAAAGCCAGAAGGACCTTACAAGACTCAATTGGAATACATCATGGCTAATCGTCTAGGTGCTCGCATCTACAAAGACGGCCTGAGAAGATCTGTGGTCCAGATTAAGAACCCCGATCAACTCCATGGACTAGAACACCCGGTAGTCAAGTTTGAGAATGGAGTATACCTAGATAAAGAGGGGACTATATATGTAGTCACCACTCTTCCTGATAGAACATATGAGTTTGGAAATGTGATTGCAGAGACCGACATGGGTGATATAGAGCAAGGGAATTTAGAAAGAGAGCCAAAAACTCCCCATGGTAAATCTGTCTTGACCAGAATCATGACTCCAGAGTGGATTCCACAGGATAATAAAAGCATAGATTTGCTTTTAAACTGAGAAACTGATGAGGCTTTTTGGAGGTATAAACCTGCCCAGCCTCAGGAAGTAAGTGCTCTCACAATCTATGAGTTTAAAGACCCTAATAGCACAGGCAAAGTAACCTACCTAGACAATACATCGTGGTCATCGAGCATGGCAGACATGCCTACACATGGAAGGGTGAATTTGTTTTTCCCCAACCACGGTCCAATATGTCCTACAGTCACCAAGGAGCTGGCACCTCCCAAGCTCATGGAGCTCAAGGAGATAGAAGTAGAGATAGACCTGAAGTAAGCTTTGCCAACCCCCAGGGAAGAGAAAGAAGGAGAACAGGGATGGATAGAGAAGAAACCGAGAGATTTAGAGACCCAAGGAACCAAAGAAAGGCTGATGATTTTCCTTTGTCAAGGCCGAGAGAACACACTAGGACCCTGAGGCCAACTCAACTGGTGAAGTCCATGAAGAATTACTTTGATGGCACTGGAGATCCTTATGACCGTGTGGCAGAATTTAGGCAAGTCTTGAAAGCTGAACAAGTAGAGGACCTATTCACACAATATAATGCTTTTGGCCTAACCCTCAGGAACACTGCCCTTACGTGGTTTCAACCACGGAACGAGAGGCATTTCAGAAACATAGACTAGCTCCTAGAGGCATTTATCATTGAGTTTTCTAAGAGTGGCATAAGGCACAACACTTCCTCACTAATTCATAGCTTCAAGCAAACACCTCAAGAGACGGTCAAACTAGCAGGGAGACGGTTTAGGCAATACCTAGAGAGGTGCCCAATGCCTGAGCTACCCACACCAGCCAAGCAAGTGGCTTTGTTCTTAGATGGATTGTTGAGCACCAAGCTCAGGTCATATGTGTATCTGAAGGACCCCAGAACTATAGAAGAGTGTGCGCGCATGTGCATAGACATTGAGGATAATCTAGGTGAGGAGTTAGAACTATCAAAAATCTATAAGGACTCGGATAGCTCTAGTAGCCTCACATCTGGTCAATCCACATCCATTGAGGAACTTGCAGAGAAAGTAGCTCAAAAACTAGGTGTCTCTAGCAAACAAATTCCAAGATTTGCCCCAGTTAAGCGGTGCTACACTTGTGGAGGTGACCATATGGCAAATGTATGTTCCATTATGGCCCAACCCCAGGTGAATCCTAGTAGCCAGTACTGCACCATAGAGCGAAGGTACACCAACCACACTCCACAGGACTGCCCATATAACAAACAAACTGTTAGGCAAAATTACCCTCAGCCATATCCACAACAAGGTAGATACCAGAATCAATACCCACCACAACAATACAACAGACCACAACAACCTTATCAGCCACCTTATCAAGGGCAGCAGAGACCTCAACCAGTCCTACTGCAGCAACCCCCTGCTCCAACCAATGTGATCCCAGGGAAATATGCATCTGCTGAAGAGAATCCGAACAGAGCCATAGTCCCAGTCACCCCATTGCTATCCGACAATGATCCAACTGACCATAGTTTTGACTCCACACATATTGATAGCCCACAGGCTTACTACATGCAGTCACTCGAGCATAATGAGTCATACTATTATGAGGATCCAATTGAAAATAGCGGGGAGCCTGAGTATGCTAATGTCATGTACACAAACCCCAACTCTAGGCCTCAACCTAGGCAGGTACGACCCCCATTTCCTAGAGGACCATGCTTCATATGTCAGGGGGATCACCTTATACATGATTGTCCATTGCCTACCCCTACACAACCCCAACCAGTGACAATTCAGGGTTTTTATCAAGACTGTGGAAAAGAGCATCTCCTACGAGATTGCCCAAAGAACCCTAATAACATGCCTAAAATCACTCCTATCAACATCATTGGGTTAGTGGTAGACTCTACGAGAAGTATAACTTCCATAGCCCCAGTGCATGTGGTCACTAGAGCCCAAGCCTTGCAGCAAACTCAAGGAGTAGGGCAGGAAAAGAGTTCTGAGGTTAGTGAGACAGAGAGTATAACCAAGAAAAGGACAAGAGCATGGAGAGATAGCCGGGAGAGAATGAAAAGACAATGGTCACAAAAAATGAGCGAACTTGAAGAAGCTTGAGAGAAACCAAAGCAAAGATAAGTGAACTCGCATCTCAAAACCACTCTCACACCACCCCTCCACCACCTTTCCCTTTACCCGCCAATCCATCTTCTTCCATTCCCCAACCTTTCAATACACCACCCTTAACCCACCCACCACCCCCTAGAGTAGGATCAGTGCTAGCTGACCCCACTCCTGAAGACATAGACATGATGCTTAAGGCATATCAGGCCAGAATCCAAGAAGGGCCAAATGTGACGGATCATGACAAGTGCTACCCTAGAGCTGACCTAGAGATAGAGAGAACCAAGATGTGTGCGAAAATGGTCGCATTGGCTCAGACCATGTTTGAAGCCAGTCACCTTTTCAACCACTCAGGCTCAGCTAAGACACAATTGCACTTGGATGGACTCCGAGAGAAGTTAGAGAGCATAATTGCAAGATCTGCCAAGGAAGAAAAAAATCAAGAAAGAGATGAGGCAAGAAAAAACATAAGCCATCCCCCACAGGAAGCTTATGTGCCCAATTCCACTCAACCAGACACCTCCTCTTCTATGAATAGGTTCACTCCACAATTCCTACGAGAGATTCAAGAAGACAAATGGGCTAATGAAAGTGAAGCCCCTCCTCCCATTGAACTTGTGGATGACACACATGATCAATTCCCTCAAGATATTCCTTCCATTTATGGAGAGCAGACGAGTGCACAAAATCAAGAGAGGTTAGACTTCGAGTCTAACTCCCTGCAGGAATTACCCCATTTCACAGGCCCATGGGAAGCCAAGTCTACTTGTATGAGAGCACCCACGGTCATGGTAAGAAACGAAGACTCAGTCATACCTAGGAATACAGAGGTAGTAAAGAACACTAAAGTGCAGTGCAATCTCACTTTAGAAGAGCTACTCAAAGTTAAGCCAGAAGTGTGGAAACACGTAGCCAAACAAGTGCCAGACATAGCGAAATCGCGTTCCTAGGTAGGATCTCATAGAACAGTGCCTGAAATACCATTGGATAAGATAGGAGACATGAGTGAAGGAGAAGAAGGAAATACCTATCTCCCAGTTACCCATCAGGGATACACAACCAAGGCAATTTTGGACTCAGGTGCAGGAGTTGCAATTGCTACAACTTCCCTATGGAAGCGTTGGGGCAAGCCAGCACTCCGACCGATGAGAATGAAATTGCAGATGGCCGATGGTCATATTGAAAGGCCCTTAGGATTGCTAGAAGGAATAACTCTCACTACATGTGGTGTTGAGTTTGAGCATACTTTTGCTATATGCGACTTTAGCAAAAACCAAGCCTACGAGATGATTTTGGGAAGGCCATTTATGCGGCAATTGCAAGTGGTACAGGATTGGGGAACCAATTCCTTGTATTTGCAACATCTAGGTGTTACAACCAAAGTCAATCTCAAGGATTACTCTCATAGAGACGTACCGCCTATTCAATGGAATCCCATCCATAGAGCCAAAGATGAGACTGAGTCTGTGCATTCCATAGGATCCGGATCCTCATGGATGCATGAAGACACTCACTTATGGATGTGTAAGGTAGCAGTAGAAGAAGAGAAGAGAGAGAAAGCCAGAGAGGTAGGTGCAAAAGAAACCCATAGATCAATTCAAGACCCAGCCTATGCACCTGTAGTTTTTCTTGACGAAGAGTTTGAGCCTCACGGCTGGGCTGAAATTTTAGCAACAATGGATGTAGCCATCAATGAAGAGTAGTGGACACCCCACTATGATGAGGATGGCTATGACATTTCAGTCTTCTCGATAGATCCAATCATGGGAGATGCAGTTTTAGATGAATGCGAACCTAGCCGTGATACATTTGAGGATGCAAGTGACTCCGACTTAGAGTCAATCATTATGGACCCACCTTTTGCATCAGATGAAGAATACTTCTATGAAGTAGAAGCTTACCCCTAGAGACACGGAGAAATCACGAATGATGTGAGGTTAGCCACACAAGTAGCCACTAAGAGTGGAGGAAAGAAAAGAAAGAAGAAGGAAGTCACTCCGGAGGCAGAAGAATCCTTGTTTGAGGTCCCTGAAAACTTTAAAAAATATGAGATAGACGATAGGAGAGTCATGATAAGAATGCCTAAATGTGAGGCACAAGCAGGAGAGGCCTATGATAGCAAGGAAACTACTAAGAAAATAGTTGTCGCCATAGAAGAGGGAGAAGAAAGATGCACCTACATAGGGCATGACCTGACGGAAGAAGAAGAGCAAGAGTTGGTAGCTTTGCTAAGAGAGTACAGAGATGTATTCGCTTGGAGCTACAAGGACATGAAAGGTGTAGACCTTGACATATGCTCACATACGATACCCATGACTTTAGAGGCTAGGCCCTCTAAGCAAAAGCCATACACATACAATGACAACTATGCGGCCAAGATCAAGGAAGAGATAGATCGCTTGGTTGAAGTTGGATTTATCTATGAAATTGAGCATACTGAATGGGTATCCCCCATTGTAGGGGTGCCCAAGAAGAACGGCAAATTACGAGTATGCATTAACTTGAAGAAGGTTAACGCAGCCACTATCAGAGATAGTTATCCGCTTCCTATCACTGAGCATCTATTAGAAAGGGTAGCAGGCAAGGAAGTGTACAGCTTCCTAGATGGGTTTTCGGGCTACAATCAAGTTGCTCTAGAGGATCAGCATAAGACAACTTTTGCCACAGAGTGGGGCATATTTGCCTTTCGGGTAATGCCATTCGGGCTTACCAATGCACCTGCTACCTTTCAAAGATTGATGTGTCACGTGTTTAAAGAGTTCTTGAGGAAGAATTTGGAAGTCTATGTTGATGATCTTTGCGCTCATTCCAACATTAGACAGACGCATATACCTGAACTCAGACAAATCTTTGATAAATGCAGAGAATATCAAATCTGCCTGAACCCAGAAAAGTGTATTTTCATGGTCAGGCAAGGCAAAGTTCTAGGACACATAGTGTCTAAGAACGGCATATCCACTGACGAAGAGAAAGTGAGAGCCATCGCAGAACTACCTAGGCCAAAGAACGTCAAGGAAGTACAGGCTTTCATGGGGCAGTGTGGTTACTACTGCCGGTTTATTCACATGTATGCTGTCATTGCAAAGCCCATGTACGGACTTCTGACTAACTTTGAGTGGACTGATGAATGTGAGAATTCCTTCCGGGAGCTTAAACGAAGATTATGTTCAGCACCAATCTTGACCACACCAGATTGGAACAAGCCATTCCATGTTCATGTGGATGCCTCCAATTAGGCTATTGGATGTGTACTTGCACAACCTACGGGTGAAGGTAATATGGATCTCCCTATTGCCTATGCCAGTAGACAATTGAATGCTGCTGAACGGAACTATACAACCACCGAACAAGAAGGATTAGGCATGCTGTACGCGTTAAAAAGTTTAGACACTATTTGCTTGCAAATAAATTCAAATTTTTTACTGATCACCAAGCTCTACTGTACCTGGTAAACAAGCCATGTAATACAGGCAGATTAGTAAGATGGTTTCTCTTACTAATGGAATATGACTTTGAGGTAGTAGTGAGGAAAGGTAGGACTCATTTGAGAGCAGACCATCTCTCTAGGCTCACATCTGGAGAGGCCCCACAAGGAGTATCAGATGACTTACCTGATGCTTACTTGTTTAATTTGGAAGTTGTACCTCAGTGGGCTAAGCCATTAGTGCCAGTATTGACATACGGTCCTAATCACCCGGTAATGCACACAGAAGATAGAGAGATAGTAAGAGCTCAAAAGTATCATATCTTGGCAGGAAGTATGTACAAGCATACCGATCAGGGAGTATTAGCCTGTTGCGTAGAGGAGGACAAGTATGCTAAGTGGTTGCAATTAGCACATGTAGGTGCATTAGAGCAACACTACTCAAAACAACGCACCCTACAGACCTTGAGGAGACTAGGAGTGCATTGGCCAACCATGGAAGTTGATGTCCCTAGAATGTGCAAAGAATGCCCAATCTGTTGCACTAAACCACCAGTGGAACACGCCACTCTTTATCGAGTGTCTTTAGTGCCAGATTGGAGTTAACCATTAGTAGCCTTCTTGAGGACGAAAACATTCCCTCAAGATATGACTTTGGCCAGACAAACAAGTTTGGAACAAGAAGCCTTGGATTACACCATCATTGGTGATAATTTATACAAACGGGGTAAAGATGGTTACCTAAGACTGTGTGTTCATGAGAGCGAATACCTCAAGATATTAGAGACTACTCACCAAGGTGTAGTAGGAGGACACTTCGGTCCAGATAGGGTGATCAAGGCAATTCTATTTGCAGGATTTTGGTGACCCACCCTTCACATGGATGCACATACCTATGTGAAGAGGTGTGAGGTTTGTGAGCGAACCCAGTATCCCATACGCAAGGATGAGATGCCATTGAAGCCTATGATGGGTGGACGTGCATTCTCTAAGTGGGGAATATACTTTGTGGGTCCTATTAATCCCCCAGCTAAGGGTTCACATGCTGAGTATATCATCATGGCCATAGACTATCTAACCAAGTGGGTAGAAGTGAAAGGCACTACAAAAAATGATGCTCAAACAACAGCAAAGTTCTTATTTGAAAATGTGTTCACGAGGTACGGATTGCCAATAGAGTTGGTGAGTGATAGAGGCACACACTTCTTGAATGAAGTCATAGAAAACCTTCTCCAAGAATTCTTGGTGATACATAAGAAGTCTGCTCCCTATCATCCACAAGCTAATGGCCAGGCTGAGAGCACAAATAAGATCTTATGCAATGTGCTGACTAAACTGGTGAATAACAAACGCTCTGATTGGGACAAACAGCTACACCACGCTGTTTGGGCATACCGAGTTGCCTATAAAACGGTACTCCAAGACACACCCTTTCAGATGGTGTTCGGTCAGAATGCGGTGCTACCCTTGGACTTTTTGATAGCTACATTGAAAGTAGCACAAGAGCATGACTGGACAGGCCATGAACTATCCTCTAGAATCTTGGATCTTGAACGTCTAGGTGAGACACGATTGAGAGCTGTAGCAAGAATCTATGCAGCCAAGAAGAGGCAAAAGGCGTATTTTGATACTCATGTGAAGGATAAAGGCTTGAAAGCAGGAGACCTAGTCCTAGTCTACACATTGAAGCAACATGCACGAGAATTAGAGAAAAGAGGCTATGGACCAATGATTATCAATAGGATCTCCACAAGTGGAGCAGTACAGCTAGCCACTCTAGAGGGTGAGGTACTACCAAGTTACATAAGCGGATGTAGAGTCAAGCTATATCAAGAACCCTTAACTGAAGAAATGCTCAATCGACTTAATACGACAAAGAAACATAAGGAAGAGGAAAAGCGAATCCGTGAAGAAGCACAGGCCAAAGCTTTAGAATGCATTCGACGAATGAAACTGCGAAGGCAAGGTAGAGATCAACCCATGAATGACAATCATGAAGCTCATGGTTATCACATTGCCATGTGTAAGGCTTCTGGTAAGAGGACCCATAAGATAGTGGATCGAGGACCTTTTGTGACCCTAGAAGTTGGACAAGGAGACAGTACAAGGACCGTAAGAGCTTTAATTGACTCAGGAGCAGCCACTAGTGTAGTTCGGCTTTCTTATTGCCAGCAGTTGCAATTGGAGGTAAAACCCCTAGAAGCATATCTGATAGGATTAGGAGGTGTTGAAACCCCTTGCATGGGAGAGGTGGAACTTCCCCTCTACATTCAAGAGGTCCTCATGCCAGCAAAAGTGCTAGTGTGTGAAGACGAGGATCTTACCGAACCTCTTGTCTTGGGCCAAGACTGGATCTATGATCACGCAGTCAACCTCAACCTAAGAAGTGGACTTCTTCAGGCTTGGGTAGGCCAAAGCCGTCTTACGATTGAATTAGAAAATCAAGCACTCAAACCCTTAGAACATGCACCAACTCCTGGTCCCTCCAGGAACCCACATGAAGATAATGTTATTCTTGTCCAAAGTTCCATGGTGCAGAGGATTGTCACTCTTGCCAAAAGTACAGAAGTCAAGGAGGAACTCCCATCTGTTCCAGAGAAGAATCTAAAGGGGAAGGCTCAGCAACACCCGACATTGAGGAGATCGATGAACAAGAAGCATGATCACCAACTCCGGCAACATGAAGTACCTCGCAGCATGAAGCAGATCTGGATACGCAAAGGGGAAAAAACCACGGCTCTAGAGACATGTTCTCAAAAAAGCATCAAGTGAGCCTCACCATCAAGGACCAAAGTGAAGGAGCTCCCTAGGCAACACCCTAGCTATACCATTTCTATTTGGGTCCCTAAGCGGTCAATGAAGGCCATCCCTAATGCTAGACAGATATGGGTGCCCAAGGCCTGCTTACAAGCCCAAATTACTTCACCTCCAGTCACTAGAATAAAGCAACTCTCACAAGCACTTGTGGCAAACAGCTCAAGGAAGATACCTACACCTTCCACTGTCACACCCCCAGTCAAACTTAGGAATGTCTGGAAATGGGTACCCAAAAGTTACCAAATCCGGCACAATCTAGTTCATCAACCTTTACATGTCATCAGCTCTAAGAACCACGAATCATCAGTCAAATGTTGGAGACTTAAACCCTGTATCAAACCCCCAGACCCAATTTTGTAAATCCATCCACTCTGATGTAGGTGCATTCTGAGTACTTTGCATGTCCACAGTATGCATTTAGGAGGACACTAACCACTAACCACCACTTACATCTAACACGAACACTTCACCCTAACCACTAACCTTCTGGATTGTCATGTTAGTATTGTGAAGGGAACACCATTACATCTTGTTTCCTATGCAACACTAATGTGCCTTTCTTCTTCTAGCAGATAAGCACCTGATTCTCATGGAAGCAGCAGCAGGCACGAGCTCTCAAGCAAGCACTAGCACTCAAAGCAATTGGGATACCATGCCTGTGGAGGCCCCACTGACAGCCAGGCCTGAAGAGCTTTTGAATGTGAGAAGAATTCCCATTCCGGATCCACCAAGTGGCCTGACAAAAAGAGTAAAGGGGCATTCTCATTGGTTCAATGAGATGCCAGGAGATTTGGGAGACGCAGATCATATATGGGAATCCAAGTTGGAATGTGGAGGAGTGTGGTGGATCTTTTAGTTCTTCTCATGAGAATTTGAAGCATTGCAAAATGTTGCCCCTCTTCAAGATATTTGGCAAAAAGCGGGATTGCAAGATTATTTTAGTGAAGCCTTGCCTAGACCTGATTTTCTTCGGTGCTACTACTTGATTGCAACTCTCAAGGCGACAGGAGACAAAGATCATTCAGGCACATTCCTGGTGCCCTCTCTATCAAACCAGGAAGAAATGAAGAAGTTTGAGTTGAATATCACTTTAATCAGGGAGGCCCTTCAGATGTATGACACCCATGTACCCTCCGATCGAGATCCTTTGATACCAGAGTTGATGAAGAACAACAAAATCAAGAAGTTGAAAGAAATGTGTGCCCTCACCCCCAACATCGCCATACCACTGCGGATGTGCCTTCAACACTTCGCATTTCCAGCGCAAGACTGGTTCACCCAACCTCATAAGAAAATATGGTATGGATTATACCTAGCAGAGACTAGAGGCTTGCCAATTAAAATGCCCGTATGGATCTTGGACCAGCTATATGAAGCAGGCAAGCGAGGAGTGCGGAAGCCTACTTTGAATGGTTGTTGTGCCATTACAAGAATTATCTACAAATGCCTTGCCTATGATGTACCGATCGCAAGGGCCCTTAAGTACTCACAACTGGAATTCTTCAAGGGCCGGAAGTCAGGGGTGCAACCTACAAAAAGAATGTGTGGTTCGCTTTCACAGGTTCTAATCCCTCGTGAGGCCACCACAGAAGCCTCCCTCAGAGAAGAGGAACAAGTAGCCCCTTTCACTATCCATCTCCAAGGAACACAATCATGGGGTATGGTACAACCCACTCCATCTGCCCCTCCACTACCCACAGATGCTAAGTTTGCATCCATGGCCACTTTGGCAGAGGATCCAAATTTTGACTTTGAAAGCTTCCTGCAGACAGCCCACTTATCTGAGAGTGAGTGTTTTTCTGAGATCAACGGCCCTGAATCTCCATCCTAGAGAACACGACCACATGGTGAAGCACGAAGAGTACATTGGGAGGATGAGGCACAACGCACGCAGACGGGAGGCACACATGAACAAGTGGAGAGGCAGAGGAATGAACAGGAGGAGAGTGAGGAGGAAGCCCCAGCTTACACTGCACAACTCAAAGGGCTCTACAAAATGATCAAGCAGGTACAAAAGAGACATAGGCTATCAGAAGAACCAAATAGAGCACTGGTGAACCAGATGCTGCAAGCGGAGAATGTGGACCCACATTTTGTAGAATCATTGAATCTTTTGGCAGATACCTGTGGGATAGTGGAAGCCATGAGGACCATGGTACAACGCACTACCCATCAATATGACCAACGAAGGATCGATACGTGACCGCGAAAGGGAAAAATGATTCAAATGGAAGTCTCTACCGCCCTGCCTACCACCACTTCAGAAGATGTTCACATGGCTAGCCCAACTCACAGTGAGGAACCAGATGTAAATACAGAGATGCCATCTCCACCATCACCTCCCATCCAGCCCTCAGAACCCTTCCCCACTAGCCTTCCTGAACAACCAGTATCCCCCCATGGTGAAACTGTTATACACACCACCATTTCTCCATCCTCCCCTTTACCTACATCCACCACATCCACCCAATTTTCTGAACCCCATATAGGTCATCCTGCCACCGATCAAACTATAATAGGTCACCCTTCATATCTCCCAGCCCTCGGACAGCCACTTGCCACTAGCCAAACCTTAACACACCCATTTCCATCCACCAATACATTTCCTCCCTCCCAACCCCTATCCATTATACCCCTTTTAACCCCCTCGGAATCAACCCAAATCACCCAACCTCCATTCTGGGCACACCTTGTAAATATACTCCAACAAGTTGAGAATTATAATAAAAAGTCCCTTTTCCAACCCAACTCCCCCACATTCACTGCCACCACTAACACACCACCTACCATTCCCGTATTCACAATTCACACTTCACACACTATCACGTCCGATCCCATGGACACTTCACCACACTCAGGAGCACCCACCACCATGTTTGTTCCAACATCATCACATTTCACTTCACCCATAGGCACATCATCCACTTTTCCCTTTCCCATTTCCCGACCCTTTGTATTTTCCACCTCTACCCCTGCATCCACATCATTTAGTAATGCACTAGACACCATGTTTGAAGCGGCCACTCAACTTAAGCAAGAGTATAGGTTACTGAAAGAAAATAGCACAGAGCTGTGCAATCTCTCGGCTCAACTCTAGGCACGTGTCAATGCCTTGGAGCTAATTAATACAACACTACAACATGAAGTGACCACCCTCCAACAATCCCAGGTGGAGCTCGAAGCCAAACATATAGAGACGACTAGGGTAATGGAAGAACAACTTAGATATCAGCTCGGCCGCAATGCTAGACTACAAAGAAACATGGCTTTACTTCGTCGCCACTTAGCAGCGGCTCAAGAAGAGAACAAAAGGCTACAACAACAAAACTAGGAGAATCTAGAAGCAGCCATGGAAAATACCCCTGGAGCACCTATAGACCCTGCCAAATTCCAAGTTGTTCCCTCAGAACACATTCAACAGGTGTTAGAAGATTATGCAACCCTCTTGGAGGCACATGACCAGTTGGCAGACCAGGTAAAGGAACTACAAGGATCCCAAGTGCCACCACACCCACCAACACCTAAAGAGATGGCCAATGCTGCAACTTCACCAGAGCCTGAATCATCAATGACCAATGAGGTACTTCAGCTACGACAGCAGGTGGCTGAATTAAAGATCAAATTGTTACAGTATGAACGACCCCCCTCTCCACCGGATCAACCACTAGAAGAAGAAGCAATAATCATTCCAGTGGAGGAAACATTTGAGGACAACTATGAGCCTCAACCACTTCCAGGAGGACGAATCACGGAGCAAGGACAAGATACATATGAGGAACCCCCTTCGGCATGGATGAAACAGGTAGAAGAAATGGGGCCAACTCACGAGAAACGTATATCTACTCAGATGCGGGCAATGTGGACCATTGAAGAAACCATACCAATCAGAGTATTTCAGACACCTTGCCTCTAGAAGACTGATAACTAGTTCAAATTTACAATATAAACCCTATTTTGTATTGTTGGCCGACTACAACGTAGAGATCAAAAGAATCACCAACAAGTGCCCTACGTTCGCAACACAGTTCGAACCAGAGGATATCCCAGAGGCAGCCAGAAAAGGGGCTATATATTCCAACCCACTTGGAGGCAAAAGTTACTTGAAACCTACCTGGAAATGCTTAGAACATGGGATCACGCTCCCATGCATTTGAAGTATAACCCTTGCTTTGGGCCAGTACAAAGAAGAAGATCATGGAAAGCATTCACCATCAAGGTTCAGAACAATGCAAATTGTAAAGAATGGCTCAATTACCCCACCATTGCACCCCCAACCGGCACACCTAGAGTATCATACATGATAGCAGCCATCAGACATTGGATGCCACGCCTCCACCCCATGCCTGATGTCGCCGCTAAGATGATGCTCAAAATTTTGGACATGATGCAAGTGGTGCTAAAGACCTTTCGAAATGTACGTAACATCCAGCCTCCAATTACGGGCTTCATCAATGGTAATTATGATTTGCTGTATGACATGAGCACGACCCCGAGCATTCGAGTCGCTTACGCATGGCATGGCATGCACGAATAAGATATCTCCCTGCCTGTTACAAGCAAACTTTCGATGACATGTTCACCACGGGGTTCTAGGAAGCACACTCAGAAGTTTTTGCACCACGCCCCACTCATCTGCTACAATTATTTGCGTGCGAACAAACAATGCATTCAGAGCTCTACACTACGCCGCAACCTGACATGCCTGGAGCAGTCAACTGGGATGCCCTGCAAAGAGATTTGGTCAGGGAACTACGCATCAAAGAACAAGAATTGGCCACCGACCTACTGAAGCAGTACATTGATCAAACCGTGGAGTAGAAGTCTGTCAGAGGCGACAGACGCTAGGGGGAGGAGAGTGTTGGCATCATATAAGAAGCAAGTACGGCCATGCATGCGCATCTAGCACTAAGGCAACCTATTAAAAAATTTCCAAACCTTACATCATTATAAAAGTGATTCTCATCACTAGAAACCCTTGTAAATACCGTTTCATCTTTTTGTAGCTCCATTTTGTACAAGCCGAGGAGTCCTCGAGCTTGGGGAGCCTTAGAAGTAGTGGCCTGCCAATTTTCATATTTTTTAGATCTCGTTTGAGTCCTCAAATAAGCCCTGGAACCTAATTTTTAACTAGGCCGGACACTAGGTCTGGACAGGGCCAAAGCTAGTCAAAAACTATAAATAGAGCTAGAAAGCTCATTTTTGGGCTAGCTTCTTGTAGTTTTGAGCTTGTATGAGAACTTTGTTGCAATAGAAGTGATTCCATTGTCTTACTCTCTTTGTTCTTGCCGTGTGTGTGTATGTGTGTGCATGTTAGTGTGCTTCTCACTCACACATTTGTGCCTTCACTTGCTCGAAGTCTTCATACCATCCTCATGTCTTCCTGGATTGACATTAAAGGAGGTGCTACTCATCACTGAGCTACAAAGACCATTCAAAACAGTCTACACAAGTGAACTGTCAGGAAGGACTTCTTCAGCAGAAATCAACTATTTGTTCAAATCCTTGATCTTTGTCAGAAAATTGTCCATAGAATCACCTTCATTCATATGCTCACTCTCGAACTGTTTTCAAAGGTAAGCAACATGAGCCTCATTCCTAGCTTGGTACAATGTGGTAAGTGTATCCAAAGCATCCTCAGCTATTCTACAAGAGCGAATGTGAGGAATAATGGCATGTTTGACAAACAACACTATCAATGCATGTGTTTGAGCATCCCTATCATCCTAACAAATTTGTTCTAGAGTAGGTGCAACAGGAACTGCAACACAAAAAGGAATTTGTTGAATATCACCATCTTTGATGCCATCAACATCAGCTACCTATGTTTGGAGGTGTAATAGGACAATTTTCAACACCCTGCACAATATTCCACAATCCATTTGCCACCAATACATGATGCATCATATAAGCCCATAATGGGTATTTCGTACCATCCAACTTATCCTCAATAGCCAACATACAGAATACATCACTCCTTTGAGCCATGGCCACTGACTAAAATACCCTGATGCAAAAAATTGATTGTGTCTCAAAAAGTTGAACATAACTACCTTGTGGAGTTGTGCTAAACTTGTAGTAGACTTTGAGATTCTTATATTGGCGAACCGAAATCTGTATATTTCTTTGGCACAAAAAGACAAAATAGTCTACACAAATGCTGTGATAGTGTGTTCGGAGGCCAAAATGAGATAGATCGCAATTTTGACACGACAAAGCGAAGCAATTTTGATTTGCTAATCACCCTGAGTATGCACACCAAATTTCGTGCGATTCTAAGACTGTGACATGAGGGGTGTCGACGATGCCCTAGATGAATCGACGACCTACTTTGATACCAATTGTTGGAGTTAGATGTCTAGGGAAGCACATGAACAACACAAGGAAGAAGAAGAAGCTTGGGGCACAACACATAATACTGAATGTATTACCACTAGAATGTACAAAGATAAGTAACCCATTAGGGCTATAGGCGTATATACAAGCTAGGGGAAAAAACCTCCGAAAGAGGGAAAAAAGTGCACTGGCGGCCCTAGTGTGTTCACACACAACACTACCTAAATATATCAATACCAAGTACCCAGGTCACCATATCTTTGGTAGAAACATGCCTTTTGCACAAGATGGACTTATGTTGGTAGTCTTCAAAGGTTGAAATTGCTTCTGGGACTTGGTCCTGGGGTTGTTACAAATGTTTTGTATGAATTGGGGAACTTAAACAGTGGCCAAGTCATTATGCCTTCGATAGAAACATGTGTTCTGCACAAGACGAACTTACGCCAATAGTGGTTGCAATTGCTTTCATGAGTGGGTCCCTACTCCATTACTAATGTCACAAAAAAACCAAGAGAAGCCATTTGTAATTTATGTAAATGTAATTAAATATCCACGTATATCCTTATGCATCCACTTAATCCCGCATGTAGGGATTCCTCTCACAAACTCTCATGCACTCTCTTCAAGCTCCAATTATTCCACATGCAAGGTATTTTTCCCTCTACTCCATATAAAGAGGGCCTCATTTTAGCTCTCCTCATCAATTACTGCACTCCCATGGTTCCCTCACTTTGAGACGCAAGCTCCATGCTTCTTATGTTAGCTATCTTTCCATGATTTAGTTTATTTGCATTTCATTTTATCATTATGTTGTTTCTAGTTTATTTTGATCCACCTTAGCTTATTTGTAGTTCACGTGTATTATGCACCATGTTTCTCGACATGCTATTAGGGCATAGGTTTGAAATAGGCTGTTTTCATTTTTGTTCAATGATCTTAGTCATTTCTATTATCATTATGCTTTTGTAGATCTTCCTGCCATTTTTTTCATCCCTCCTTCCCTTTCGTCATATGCAAAAAAAAAAAATCTTAAGCACCATATCATTTTCTTTCTTCACAGAAAGTTACGAATTATTTCCTCCCTCCCCACCATTCTAAGAGATTCTCTTTCTTATCACATTAAAACATTATTGTATTTGTTGCATATCATTTCATTAGTCTTATAATCATTCATGTTATGAGGTGCTTATATGCACCACTAGTCAAAAATAAATAAATATTAGTGCTTTTGACAACTTCTAAGAACAAGATGGAGAGAGAGAAAAACATCTAAGGCAATTTAAAATTTCGGGCTACATAATGAGCTTAGATCAAAAGCTATCAATACGGACGTTTTCCCCACAATTTCTGTTCAAAAACTTGTATGAAGTTTTTTTTCTACAACAAAGAATACAACACTCCACTTAGACTCTCTACTCCCCCTCTAAGAGTGGAATTGGCTATGCATGTCCTTCCACATGAAGTATTTCCATACACAGGTCAGTATATATGAACTCTGTCCCTTAGGAGGTGCACCCCATGGAATTCTCTATGCTCTTTGGCTAAAAAGAGATGATGGTATGGGGTGCAAAAAATGGAATGGTGCATTTCTACACACTGCACCCTAAAGATATTCACTATGGAAGCCAACATGTTGGGAACATCTTTCGATAATGAGGATGGTGCACAATTGTAGACATTCCACCTATCAGAGGATCTCACGCACCTAGAGGAAGACAAAATGTGCGCCATGGAGATTAAGGGTTGAACACCTTTTGGAGAGTGTCTTCGAGCTCTTGCATCTCTACTTGTCGCACAAGGGAGCGAAGTAAGAAATGACTACCATCATTAGAATATTTACACTCTCCAAATTACATGCCAGATTATCTACAATATCACATGCCATATTTGAAATGAGATCAAATTTCTTAGCTTATTGGCTTGCACCATCGATTCTAGAGTCAGTGATTCTCATTGAGGAGTTATACACCAAGTGCCCAAGGGTGGCTTTCTATCATGGATAGGTCCAACAAAGAAACATATGTCTCTACACAAATCCAGCTCATCCTTAGAGAGATTTGAATTTAGAATCAATTTTTTGTATGAGCTTATTGATCATGGAATATTTCACCATTGTCTTTGAGCCTCTGTCAAAGATAAGTAGGGCTGACATATTCCAATTTTGACAAAATCGATGTGTGTGTGTGTGTGTGTGAGAGAGAGAGAGAGAGAGATGTCGTAAACCGCTTGGTTGTTAGTGGTAGATTCAAGAATGCTATCCTTTGAAGCCGTGATAGAATTCTGCATAATGTCATAATCCAATGCACACACCAAAATAGCAAACACATTTTTGGCTTGTGTTTTGATGTGCATTGAACAAAAACAATAATTGTTTTTTTTTCATTGAGAAAAAGCCATGTTTTATTTCTCTCCTTATAGCACGTGGCAAAATTTAGGATTTCAAAAATAAAAATCATTCCCATATTTGAAGTTAACCTTGTATAGATATCTTAAAGCATCAGTACCCTCTATCCATTTTGAAGCAATTATAACAAAGAATACACCTTCTAAGATCATCCATAATCAGACAAAGTGGTAAGACCTTCCTATTTTTCCCTTAACCTTGAGAACTAATTTTTTCTCTCCCTTTTCAGGTATGCATAAACGAACTCTTGTAAAGAAGTTCAATACTTCCCTTGAAAAAATCGCTTTCCTTCTTTCCTATGGATTACAAGCATGAGGCCACTTTCAATGCCAGCATTTCCAAACATGAAAGGTCAAAACGCAATATAAACTTATGAAGAAAGCAATAGGGGGTATTGTGAGCAGCTAGTGAATGAGTACACAAGTGCATGAGTGAGAAGCACACCAACATGCACACACATGCATGATAAGACAAAGACATGGAGCAATCGAGTCTTTAATTCATTGAAAGAAAGTGTCTAATCTTCTTGGTTTGCTTCAATATCCAACAATCCAACCTCAAAAATGAGCCTTCTAGATCCTTTTATAGTTTTTGACTAGCTTTGGCCCTGTCCAAACCTAGTGTTCGACCTAATTAAAAACTAGGTTCCTAAGCTAATTTGGAAACTCAAATAAGCTATGAAAATTACGAAAATCGATACATAGGTAGTTCTACTAATCTTGAAGGTTGAGGACTACTTGTCTTGGACAAAATGGAGTTTGGATTATCAAAAACGGAATGTACAATGTAATGTAGTGATAAAAATCACTCTTGATAAATGTTTGATTCGAAAAATGAATATTTGGCCTATTCGCATGATCTACATCAGTTTCCTTCTCTACTCAATCCTCCTTGACCTTCTATCTACCCTTGCCATCTTTGGCTCATTTTTCTTAAGCTCCCTTGTTGTGTCATACCACCTAGACTGCTTACTTGGCTGCCAACAGATGGCTACATGATTTTTGCATTTGAGGATCTCTTGTTATGAAAATTCAAGCTACGTTAGACATACATTTTAACTAAACATGATGATGGTTATTAAGATTGCTAGACCCCCTTGATTTTTGAAGCCACTATTCCTTTGTTTGGAGATCTTCATATCAAAGGTTGTTGATTTTGCGACTTCCCCTAGTGTGATAGTGTCCAAAATCCAACACCCACAATTAGGAAGTTAGACCCATCAGAATGGTAGGTTTTTTGTTTAGAGCATCCATGGGGCTTCATGATGTTGTCGAATCTTCTTTCAAAATGGCAATCAGACTTAGAAGAAATACATTAGGATGCATGCTCACTTTAGGGTCATGAAATTAAATGTATTCTTGACTATCCTCTTGGGGTTTTCATAGGTTTTAAAGACTACAATGGAGCTTCTTGCTCAAGGAAACCTAATTCTTGGTTTTTTCTGATTGCCCATATGTTTGGGATGGTGTCCAAGAAACCTTGAAATTGTGGTTGATGCACTTCATGGCATGAATGGTTCAAGTGTCTAATCTCTTTGAGGTCCCCATCAAGCTTGGGATGTTGTACATTGTGTCCGTAGTGTTGTAAGGCTATGGGACACAAAGATGTTCAAGATGGTGTTGTTAGGCCACTCTTGGCATGCACTGGACTCAGGGAGTGATCCCCTCTTGTCCACTTTCATCCCTTATCACTTGATGTTTTCTTTTCTATCATCCCATGGTGTTGTGCTAGGTTGAACTGGAAGCATGCACTACACTCCTTTGGTGTCTTTGAAGTTGTGTGGCATCTTGGTCTTGTGACTGCCCTAGTGGGATGGTGTCCAAAACCATCATTGCTTACTACTTCTAGACCTTGATGGGTAGAAGTGACCTTGATGGGACTCTATCCTTGGGCTCTAGCACAATGGTGAGTACCAATGTGAGGAGGTCCACATCATAAATGTCAACCTATGGAGAAGTGAGGACTGGTATGAAGACCATGAGCAAGTGAAGGCACAAGTGCATGAGTGAGAAGCACACTAACATGCACACACATACACACACATGCACACAAGGCAAGAACAAAGAGAGGAACAATGGAGTGCTTTTAATTATCAAAGATCTCTCTTACAAAAGCTCTATTCTCCAACAAGCTAACCCAAAATTGAGCTCTCTAGCTCTTTGTATAGTTTTTGACTAGCTTTGACCCTGTTCAGACCTAATGTATGGCCTAGTTAAAAATTAGGTTCCAAGCCTTTTCAAGGGCTCAAATGGAGTCTAAAAATTATGAAAATTGATATGTAGTTACTTCTAACACTCCTCAAGCTCGAGGACTCCTTGGCTTGTACAAAATGGAGTTGTAACTATCAAAAATAGTATTTACAATGTCGGTTTAGTGATGAAAACAACTTTTGGTTGGAACTAATTTATGAAAAAATTTATTAGGCCTTATTGTCAGATTGTGCTTGACTACTCTATCTCCTCATTTCTTGTAGGCCAACACTCCCCCCTCTCTAGCATCTATCACCCTTGATATACCTTTATTTTGTAGGGTGGTTGATGTGGAACTAGATGACATTAGTGGCCAACTCGTGTTCTTGGAGCTTTAATCCTTTTGCCAGATCAGCTTGCAATGCATCCCGATTGATGGAACTAGGGATATTTGGTTGTGGCATCATGTAATACTCTGAATACATAGCCTGCTCACATGCAAATACATGAAGTAGGTGTGTTGTTTTCGGTGCAATCACTTCAGAGTGATGTTCCCAAAAACCTTTGGTAAACACATCTTTGAACATTTTTTTGTAATAGGTTGGGAGCTATTTGATGCAGGCGTGCTAAGCACATGCCACTCCAATACTTGGAGTAGTGCTCATGTCATACATCAAATCATGATTTCCATTTGTAAAGCCCGATAGAGCTACTTGTGGTGTGTGTGTGTGTGTATTGCCAAAAGCCTTGAGAACAATTTGCATCATATCAAGAATTTTGAGCATCATCTGCACCACTACATCTGGCATTGGATTCAACTGAGGGATCCATTGGCATATAGTGGCCATCATATAAGCAATAGAAGGTGGTCCCTATGGTGGCGTGATGTATGGGTAGTTGAGCCACTCCTTGCATTGTGCATCATTTTTTCCTTTGATCTTAAATGCTTTCCATGACCTGCACCTTAGAACTGGTCCATTGTATGGGTTGTAAAGAAGATGTAAAGGCTCATTGTTCCAAGTGCACAACATTTCTGGGTATGTCTCTAGGAGGGTTCTCTGTCAGGTTGGTTGATAAATATTACCTCTCTGTGCTGTCGGTGGTAATTCTTTTGGCTAACATTGTGTCACAAATGTGGGTGTCTTCCCTGTGGCTCTCTTAATTTCTACATTATAATCAACCAAAATTACAAAATATGGCCTGTATGGAGTTCAGATGTCATGATGAGTTGCCTAGGTGCCAAGTGTCGGAAATAATTAGATTGCAGCACCGTTTCTTCTATGATGTGCATAGCTTGATTTTACATCACTGTGAGATCCTCATGAGTGCATCCAATGTCTTCCGCTTGTTTCAACTAGGGGGTCCTAAAGCTTCAAATGTATCTTGACCTTTTGCAATAATCCATCCACTAGGAAAAGGTTGTGGTTCATAGTCATCTTCAAACATTTTTTCCACTGGGATGGAGATGGTTTCTTCTTCAGCTGGAGCCTCAGGTGGGGAAGGTGGTCTTTCATATTGTAGTAGCCTCATTTGCAATTCTGCCACTTGGTTTTGAAGTTCTATAAGCACAATTCAGTCCATAACAATTGGAGAGGGTGACCTCGTGGTATGCAAAGCAGCTTTAGTTTTTGCCTATCTTTGTTGTTGGAGTTTGTTTAGATCTTCTGATAATTGTTCATGTGCCTCCAACAAGTTGACATAATCTTATAAAATGTTTCTTATATTCTCAAAGGGCAAAACTTGAAATTTGGATGGATTTATGGGCAACCCTAGTGTACTTTCTATGGCTGCTTCATGATTCTCTTGATTTTGAAGTGCAAACATCTATTTTCTTCTTGATCTGCTACAAGATGCCCTCATAGTAGCAACATGTTGCACTGGAGTTTAGAGTTGCATTCCATCTGCATTCAAAGATGAATCTTGAGTAATTGCATAGCTTCTGGGTCTAAGTCCTAAAACTTTGACTCCAATGTGCTATGGGCTTCCTGTAAAGTATGAAACTGCATTTGTAGAATTTCATTGTCTTCTTCAAGAGTTGTTATGTGTTATTGTAATTCTACAGAGCGATCCTGTAATGTCATGTTGTGTGCCTCTAGTTGATGGTATCCTATCCTAAGTTGCATTATACACTGAATCATAGTATTAAATGCAATATCTATATATGAAGATGTAGTTTGTACATTGATTGATGCAAAGGAAAAGGAATGGGGGATGGGGAGCATGTATGTTGTGTCTAACAAAGAGGTGGGTGCACGTGAAGGGGGTGGGAGGGGGATGGGAGATGTGTTGGAGATAGACGTCTGCTGAAGCACGCGAACAACACAAGGAAGAAGAAGAAGCTTGGAGCACCAACACACAATACTGAATGTATTACTAGAGAATGTACAAAGATAAGTAGCCCATTAGGGCAATAGGCGTATATACAAGCCGGGGGAAAAAAACCTCCTAAAGAGGGAAAAAAGTGCCCCGGCGGTCCTAGAGTGTTCACACACATCACTACCTAAATATATCAACAAATCCCCCCTGGGAGTGATGCGGTGAACAAGGAGCTGGCACTCATGTATAAGGAAGTGCCAAGCTATGTGGAAATCAATCCACAAAAGGAAGTAAGCCCAAAGCTTTGCGGAAAGCTTCAAACTTCTCCCTAGGCAGAGCCATCGTGAAAAGGTCTACAATGTTCTCCTGCGTGGGCACATATGCCAAGCTGATATCCCCAGCAGAGAACCTCTCCCTGACATAGTGATAATGCACCTCAATGTGCTTAGTGTGAGCATGGAACATAGGGTTCCTCGCAACTGCCAATGCGCTCTGACTGTCAGTGAAGATGGTGGTGGCAGAAGACTGGCCAACACCCAAATCAGCCATAAGGCGTCTGAGCCACACACACTCAACAATCGCCGTGAAAGTTGCCCTATACTCAGCCTCACAACTGGAAGTGGCCACAGTAGGCTGCTTCTTGCTCAACCAAGATATACATGAGCTACCAAGCATGAAGCAAAAACCACTGGTGGACACACGAGTGTCATAGCAACCAGCCCAATCAGAGTCGGAAAAAGCATGCAAATCTGGCGGTAGTGATCCCCCCTTGGGATAAAACAACCCAAGTAGCTGAGTACCACTCAAGTAGCGAAAGATGCGCTTAACCGCTTTCCAATGCGTGACTCATGGGCAATGCATAAACCTGCTCATCTGTGAGACAGCAAACAGAATATCTGGCCGAGTAATGCATAAGTAAATCAAGCATCCAACAGCCTCCTGATAGAGAACAGCATCAAATGCATCTCCAACATCATGAAGACTCAATCGTAAACCTGTCTCCATAGGAGTGGCAATAGGCTTACAGTCTTCAAGGCCAAAACGCTGCAATAATGTGTCAATATATTTCGTTTGACACAAAGCCATTCCACCATCAACGTGCATAAACTGAATGCCCAAATAGTGATGCAAATGCCCCAAATCAGACATCTCAAATGAGGCATGCAAATCAGCCTTAAAATCAGCAATATGTGTCTCAATAGGACCAGTGAGCAGCATGTCATCAACATAGACAACAATGATCAGAAGCACATCATTAGCATGTTTAACATATAAGGTGCTTTCAATTGGACTGTTCTCAAAACCATGTGCAATCAGATAGGCATGTATCTTCTCATACCAAGCACGTGGTGCTTGCTTTAAACCATATAATGCCTTCTTTAACCTGCAAACCTGGTTTTCATGCCCTTTCTGCACAAAGCCACGGGGCTGAAAAACATACACTTCTTCATGCAAGTCACCATTCAGAAATGCTTTTTTAATGTCCAACTGATGTACATTCCAACCATGATGGGCTGCAAGTGCACAAATGCTCCGAACAGTAGTCATACGGCATGTAGGTGCAAAGGTCTCATCAAAATCAATGCCTCTTTCCTGTGCATAACCCTTTGCAACAAGCCTAGCCTTACACCTGTCAACTGTACCATCAGGTTTACGCTTCAGCTTGTATACCCACTTAGTGCCAATGGCCTTCTTGCCAGGAGGCAAGTCACATAAAGACCATGTACCATTCTTCATTATAGCATCATATTCAGATTACATAGCAGCCATCCAATTTTCTGAATTTTGTGCTTCATCAAAAGAAACAGGCTCATTCTCATCACAGAGACTAGATGCAGCCATAGCATAGCAATCTGATGCAAAGGAGGCACTATGAGAGCCTGAACAAGTACGATATGACAAAGGTGCATCTAATTTGCTGTCACGCAAAGTCTGCACCAGCCATTTTGGCATAGTTTTTGCCTGCTCAATATCAGCTCTCTCATCAACAAGTGCATCATGTAAATCTGCATCAGAAATGGAATGATCTGCATTTGGAACCTGCAAAGGCTGAGAAGTTGCCTCATTAGGACCAGCACTAGCCTATCCACCTGTAAAAAGAGGCATCAAAGTATCATACATGTCTTTGGAGCTAACAGATGTCTCCTTAGTACATGAAAGCAATGGCTGAATAGCATCTTCCACAAAGACAACATCACAGCTAACCAGAATGCGTTTAGTCTGTGGATGATACAGACGATAGCCTTTACTTTCAGAACTGTACCCAACAAAAATACATTTTACTGCCTTATCATCCAATTTTCTGCGATGTTGTTCAGGCACTAATGCATATGCCAAACAACCAAAAACATGAAGATGAGCAACAGATGGCTTGCGGTCATGCCAAGCCTCATATGGAGTGATAGACTCCAATGCTCTAGTGGGACACGTGTTCAGTACATATGCTGCACACATGACAGCCTCAAGCCAGAAACTATGTGGTAAAGCCTGACTTTTGACCATGCACCTCGCCATCTCCATGAGTGACATGTTCTTTCGTTCAGCAACTCCATTCTGTTGAGGTGTATACGGCACTGTACACTGCTGTTTTATCCCACGTTCAGCCAGAAATGCATTAAAATCTGAAGACATATATTCCACCCCTCGATCAGAACGGAGGGTGCCCATTTTACATGCTGACAGATTTTCAGCCAAAACCAAAAACTGTTTGAAGCACATGAACACTTCGGACTTTGCTTTGAGTGGATATACCCATGCATGCCTGGAAAAATCATCAATGAAAGTCACGAAGTAAAGGTAATTTCCAAAAGAGGGTGTCTGCATAGGACCACAGACATCACTATGTACAAGCTGCAATTTCTGTGTAGCCCGAACTGAACCATCTTTTGGAAAGGAAGAACGTTGCATTTTGCCCAAAATACAGCCTTCACAAACATGTTTTCCAGGTGCCTCAAGTTTGGGCAAAGAGGACACCATTTCATATTTCTACAGGCGTAACAAACTAGCAAAATTCAGATGACCAAAGTGTGCATGCCAAAGCTTTGCATCTAACATAGCCTGAGAATCATGAACTGCACATGCCGAATCATTCACAGATCTTTCATAGCCTATGAGCTTATACAGCCCACGACATAAAATGCCAGAAGCAATAATCACATCGCCATTTGAGAGATCATGGACTGTACACCTGTCATCAACGAATTTCACAACCAAGCCAATCTTGGCTAATGCAGAAACTGATAACAGGTTCTTTTTTATCCCTGGCACAAATAAAGCATCTGACAAAGTGAAAGAACTACCATCAGCAGTAGTCAGAATGATCTTACCAACTCCCATAACAAGATAAGAGGAGTTATTGGCGCATGTGACAGTATTCCCTGTAGGGGCAGGCTCGAGTGAAGAGAAGAAACTGCACTACGAGGTAATATGTTTGGTTGCCCCACTGTCAAAGTACTGGGCAAACATCTGAGTCTACTACAGACATGCACTGATCATGAGAAGATGGGTCAAAACTGCAGACAGTAGTAAACGCCCATTCTTCTTCCTGCACAAGATTTGCAGACTCTGTTTTTGGTGTAGAGGCCTCTGCAACAACCATTCCAACCTCTTTCTTCTTTGCCTCTTTAGCAGCCAGTTTTGGACAACTCTTTATAATATGATCATTTCCTTTACAGTACTTGCAGAACAATTTTTGCTTTTCTGATTTCTTCTCATCTTTATCCTGGTTCTTCGATTGTGCAGCATTTGCAGATTTCTGCTTACTAGTAGAAGAGCTCTATTTTCCTTTGCCCTTCTGACTAGCCAAGAAAGCTTGATCTGCAACACGCATAATGGACCTGTTCTGCCTGGACTGATCTTCCTGCAACAAAACAGAGACTAATTCCTCAAATGACAAGGCATTCGGATTGCCTTTCATCATCAACCGAAGAGTGGAGGCAAAAATCTGATATGAATTAGGAAGACCATTCAGAACGGTCTGCACAAGTGAGCTATCTGGTATAACCTTATCAACAGAAATCAATTGTTGCTTTAGGTCTTTGATCTTTGTAAGAAAGTTGTCCATAGAATCACCTTCATTCATGTGCTCACTCTCCAACTGTTTTCGGAGGTAAGCAACATGAGCCTCATTCCTAGCCTGGTACAAAGTGGTAAGTGTATCCCAAGCATCCTTTGCTGTTTTGCAAGAGCAAATGTGAGGAATAATGGCACGTTTGACAGACAAAGCTATCAATGCATGTGCTTGGGCATCTCTGCCATCCCAACAAATCTACTCTGCAGTAGGTGCAACAGAAACAGTAGCACGAACAGGTTTCTGCGGAATATCATCTTCGACACCATCTTCATCAGCTCCAACACCTGTATTTGCAGTACCTGTCGTTACAGGTGTAACAGGACGTCTTTCAACACCCTGCACAATGTTCCACAATCCTTTTGCAACCAGTACATGTCGCATCATATAAGCCCATAATGGGTAGTTGGTACCATCCAACTTATCCTCAACAGCCAACATACGGAATACATCACTGCTTTCAGCCATGGCCGGTGACTAGAATACCTTGATGCAGAAAATTGACTGTATCTCAAAAAGTTGAACAGAACTGCCTAGACGAGTTCTGCTAGACCTGTAGCAGACTTCGAGACGCTTAAACTGGCAAACAGAAACTGGTATATACCTTTGGCACAAAAGGACAAAATAGCCTGCACAAGCGCTGCGATAGTGCGTTGAGGGCCGAAACGAGCTCAGATCGCGATTTCGGCACCACACAGCAAAGCTGTTTTGATCTCGGAAACACCCTAAGTATGCTCACCAAGTTTCATGCGAATCTGAGACTGCAAACGGAGGAGTGTCGACGACGCCCTAGAAGAAGCGACGACCTGCTCTGATACCAATTGTTGGAGATAGACGTCTACTGAAGCACGCGAACAGCACAAGGAAGAAGAAGAAGCTTGGAGCACAAACACACAATACTGAATGTATTACTAGAGAATGTACAAAGATAAGTAGCCCATTAGGGCAATAGGCGTATATACAAGCCGGGGGAAAAAAACCTCCTAAAGAGGGAAAAAAGTGCCCCGGCGGTCCTAGAGTGTTCACACATATCACTACCTAAATATATCAACAAGATGGTGGAATTGTAGGGGGAGGGGGAGGTGTTGTAGGTGTTGAAATGTCCATACTGCCAGACGTGGAGGTGAGTGCTATGTCTACCATGTATATCAGAATGGTAGGTGGGGTGTGTGTGGTCGTGGTGAGTAATTGTGAAGTGTGTGCTGAGAATGAAGATGGTGGAATGTGTCAAGAGAAGGCTTGAGAGAGGTTATACCTGAAGTAATTCGATGGCAATGCACCACAGTGCACTCTCCTTCTCGAGAGCTTCACAATGATATCCCTAGAGTAGAAAATGAGCTCCTAGGGCCGTACACAATACTCCGCACAGAGGTTGTAGAATATGCAAGAAAAACATAGTACACAGGGAGCACGAAGACAGACTTCTTAGGTATTACAAATGCGGTCGAACTTACAGTCCGTGACTGACCAGGCCACTATATGTTTTATTAAAGATACAAAGAAGTGTCGAGTGGTCATTTGGCCTTTCACATGGACACTAACGGTAACAATCTCCCACTAAAGGCCAATATGGCCAAAGTAACTATGGGAGAAAAATAAAGAATGATAAAGAATATCTGAGTGTAAGTATATAAAGTATACCTCCCACCTGATGGGCATGTTACACAGTATACAAGTGACTGTGTAATATCATGAATCAAGTAACCCCCATCAAGTGACAACAATGTCGAAAGCTATCTTGTGGTGGAGCTTTAGTCAAAGCATCTGCAACATTATGTCAAGTGTGAACCTTCTCAAGAATAATGCACTTAATATGGTATCCAAATTTTCCTTCTCGACCATATCCAAGAAAAATGCATTTCTTTGACTTATGGTCCAACTTTTGTCTAAAGTTCTTGGGTATATGAACATATGTTTCACACCCAGAAACTTGAAGATGATCATAATATGGTGGCTTCCTTATCCATAACTCTTGTGCCACTTTCAGATCTTTGGCAGTACTAGGTGAAAGGTTAATCACATGAACTGCAGTCAATACTACTTTTGCCCAAAAACCTTGTGATAGGTTTGCATGATGCAACATAGAGAGTACTCTATCTTGAATAGTTATATTCATCCTCTCAGCTACACCATTCTGTACTAGGGTATAAGGAGCTATAAACTCTCTACGAATCCCTCTAGACTGATAGAAAAGGCTGAATTCATGTGAGGTATACTCAGACCCATTATCTGAATGTAAAGCCTCAAGCTTAATTCCTTTTCAGTCTCAACTAAAGCAAGCCATTTTCTAAACGTAGGGAATACCTCATCCTTAAATTTGATAGGATATACCCAGACTTTTCTAGTAGCATCATCTTTGAAAGTGACAAAGTAAAGAGAACCACCTAAGGACCTAGTGGGCATAGGACCAAACACATCTGTATGAACGAGATCTGAAGGCTGAATTGAAGAGTCAATGTGCATTCGATGCACATTTCTGGTTTGCTTTCCATATTGAAAAACCTCACAAAATGAAAAATCATAGAAAGATAACACAGGTAAGTAGCCAGAACAAGAAAGATTTTCCATTCCACTATGATATATATGGCCCAAACGACCATGCCAAATACAAGCCATAGATTGTTCAGTAATAGCTAACAAGTGTTCTTTTTGTGATACAAATAAAGGATAAAGTGAGCCAACTTTGCTTCCTTTTGCAATAACCATATTGCCCTTTGATATATGAAAGGACTGAGCATAGAAGACCACCTTGTAACCAAGGTCATCAAGTTGACCAACTGACATCAAAATGCGTGATAACTGAGGTACATGGCGTACATTATGCATAGTAAATTTTGAACCATCAATGAACTGCATAATCACATCTCCAATCCCCACAACGCCACACTGGTAAGAGTCACCAAGTCTCACGATACCAAGAGACTGCTGCACATGGAAAGAAGCACTAGAATCTAACAGCCATGTGTGGGAAAGAGAATCAGCCATAAGCGCCTCAGTTGGAACAATACTATCAAGTGTCAACACATCATCATCAAAAATAGTGTTAATTTCTTCAATCTTCACAGTCGAAGTAGATGGTACAGGTAACTGTTTAACATGCCCATCAACATTCTGTCCTTTACCTTTAGCATTCTTTAATGCATAACAGTCTTTCTTTATATGTCCTTTCTTATGACAATAATGGCATTCAATATCCCTCTTCCTTGATTTACTTCTACACTTATTCCGTTGACCATTGTTTTCCTTGTTCTTGCTCTTGCCACGTTGCTGATTCTTTCCTTGGTAAGAATCATGAACATTATATGCATCTCCACTCTGAGTGCCAACCATAGATTTTCTGCGAATATCCTCACTCAAGAGTGCTCCAAATATGTCATCATAGACGATTTTACCACCAGGTGCACTATTGCTAATATATGTGCAAAATGTATCCCACGATGATGGCAGGGTGCATAATAGCAATACTGCTTTCATTTCATTATCCATATCCATTTTTTGAGCCTGTAATTGGGAGAATATAGCATCAAACTCATTCAAATGAGCAGCAACATTATGTCCTTCATACGAAGGTCATATAATTTTCTCATCAGATACACTTTATTTGATGCCATATCTGTTTCATATGTATTGCATAACTTCTTCAAAAGCTCCTATGCACTTTCACAGTCTAATACTTTAACGTAAACATTATCTGCCAGGTGCAAGCGAATGGTAGATCTGGCCATTTCATCTAACTCATCCCAATCATCTTCATCCATGTCAGCAGGCTTCTTTGAAATCCCATTTACTGGCTTCCATTGCCTCCTTTGAATCAGCACATCTTTAATCTGATTCTTCCATAGAGCAAAGTTTGTGCCATCAAATTTTTGGATCTCAAAATGGTCTTTGCCCGGCAAGTTATAGCTCCTCCTCGGAACACTGGCACTAGACCCTGATCCACCAGATGTTCCTGATACCTGTGATGCCATGATGGTAGAGAACTGAATAGAATGACAATGGAGCTAGAAGAGTCCAAACACCAACAAATAAGTGTATCAACGAGTAAATCGACCACTGTATGGTTGACTAAACCAAAAATTTGGAAAAAAATTGCCAGAGTATCCTCTGCAAAATGAGCATATGACCAGTGTCAAAATATCATAAAACTGCAAGTACTAACATGTTTGCCTACATAGTGAATCACTGACTCCACTGCATATAATCAGTTACCCAATAGAAGCCAACTAGGCTTATCGAGCACCTATGAATAACTATCATACATCTCCTATGGCAAGGTTGGGGAAGTCTTCCACCTGCATCACCGAAGAGACCCCCGACCTCTAGGTGTCTCCCAGTTAAGAAAACCTCACCACGACCCTCTTTTTCAAACGTAAAAGGCTTTATGCAAAAATGTAACCGTCATATCAATGACCACATGGATGTACATAAGCAGTATCCACAGAAGTTTACATGGTGTGTATGTGCTCAATGTATGCAGTAAAATGACACTAAAAAGGTTGAATGCATAGCCCAAAAACTAGCTAACAATGCCTGAAAGTCTCTATCAACTCTGATGTTTTAGGCGCAAAAACTTGCATAAATTTGCAGTGGCTACTCCCACCAAAATTGGAAACCTTTTGCAAAACCTATAGTTTTATGCCCCAAAGGTTGATATTTGTTGTTAGAGAAGTACAAAGAAAACTCTTCTTGATGTTCTTGGACGTGTATGAAGAGAACTATGTGCGAAAGTACTCCAAAATTGCTCCAAAAGACACCCCAAAAATGCTTCAAAAATGGGCCTTGAAGGCAAAGAATGAAGCTTTGAGGGAACAAAACATGTTCGAGGTAATGTTAACCTTAGTCTTTCCCCTTCTTCAGACACCACAAGAGTGTAGCTTAGTGGCAAGAGATTGCCAGGGTTAAGCAAGCTTGGGGGGGAATAGTACTGGGATGGGTGACCTCCCAGCGAGTACCAGGAACCTCTATCTTCGTTGATCGTCGAGGTCCTCCCTCGTGCGTAGCCAACGGCACCAATGGTGACTTTGATGACTCAGATGACAAGGTATGCCAAGGTCTATGCCTTGGTCGCTGCCTTAGTCGTAAGCCTTGGAGAAATCTAGGGGGGAAGGGGGGCGCTCACTTCGCTCACACAAAAGGAACAAAGCTTTTGCCTTGAAATGCTCTGACATGAGTGAAGTAATTTGATGGTGATGCACCACAGTGCACTCTCCTTCTCAAGAGCTTCACGATGATATCCTCGGAGTAGAAAATGAGCTCCTAGGGCCGCATACAGTACTCCGCACAGAGGCTACAGAATATGCAGGAAAAACAAAGTACAGAGGGAGTGACTAGAAAGTTTTGAAGAAGTAAAGTTCTTGGTTTTGGCTATCATTTCTCAAATTTTGGAGTGGCAATGAGTTAATGGTGACCATAGAGGTTGTCTAGTGTCACATTAATTCATTTCTTGTGATGTTTCACACATCAACAAGTGGTATTAGAGCACAAAGGTCCTAGAGAGCAGAAGGCGACAAAGGTACGATAAGTAAGGCATCAAAAGGTTACTCCAAAAGTATATTCATACACAAAGAACTCCAAAAGGTATTATCCTTTATCCTTTAAGCTCACAGGTTGCAATAGAAGGAAAGGAGTATGGCAGATCATATCTCCATTGACAAATTGGATAGAGATAATTATCCCGCATGGGTAATGAGAATGGAAGCCTTACTTATGAGTAAGGATCTCATGGTATATGTAACAGGTGAACAAGAGAGTCCAGTATTTGAAGATGAAAGCCGACCAAAGAAAGAGGAACTTGATGCTTTAAAGCATTGGCAGAAGAAGGATGCAAGTGCAAAAGCCTACATCTACAATACAATCTCTGATCATTTGCTACCACACATCAAAGGATTGGAATCATCTGAAGATATATGGAATGCATTGGAGTATCATTTCCAAAGCACTACTAAAGCACGGAAAGCAAGTCTAGGGTCAGAGTTTACAACATTCAAGAAGAAGCCAAGTCAAAGTATTAGTGATTATGTCACTAAGATGAAGGATCTTGCAGATAGTCTTGATCCATAGATGAAGATATTGAGGATCACAAGTTGATTGCTCAATTACTTACAGGTTTGAGAGGAGATCAAAGGTGAAAACCTTTTGTCTTATCAATAGAACTTTCATTAGATCATTATGTTCTAGATTTGAACCAGTTGCTTGGTTTGATGCTCACAATTGAGCAAGACTTGAAGGGAGATGGAGATAAAGGACAAAGTTTTGCAATGTAAATGAAGAATAAGAAGAAATGAGATAAAGGTAAAGCAAAGGATGAAGAAGAGTCAAGTTCTCAAGTTTATTATGCAAGAGGCAAAGGCACTGGTAGAGGAAGAGCAACAGGTTTTGAAAGAGGAAGAGGTAATCAAAATAACAACAAGAAGGCTTGATGGATCTGTGGATTGAGTAATCATTTGGCTCATGCCTCTTAGCACAATCAGCAAGGATCAAATCAAAATCAGAATAACAATAGCAAAGGCAGAGGTGGAAGATATCAAATCTACTCTCAGAGAGGTAGATAAAGCTAAAGAGGAGGCTATGCTAGAGGTGGAGGAAGAAGTTGGGGACAGAATCAGTCCTACAACACAACCCACTAGAATTATGCAAATGATACACAGAATGAAGGTCATACATCATTGATGATGAACTCAATCAACACATCAGATAAAGAAGATCTAAAGGTATTTTACATTGACTCTTGATGTTCTAATCATTTATTAGGAAACATAGAATTGATGTCAGAATTGGAGAAAGGCATTTCTAGTCATACAATTCAAACAGGTGCTAATACAAGACATAGTATACATTCAATTGGAAAAGTGAAATGCAAGAGTGGAGCAGATTCGCTAACCAATGTTTTGTATGTTCCTACAATACCTAAAAACTTGATTAGTGTGGGACAAATAGTTGAAAAAGGTTTTCAAGTCCGGTTTACAAATGAAGGAGTATTTGTTGAAGATCCAGAGAATGGGTATAATCAGATTGTCTATGGTAAGAAAGAAGGTGGACTTTTTATTTTAAGAGTACAAGGGAACATTGGTCAAGCTTTGCTCACACATGGTGAAGGAGTGATTACAGAACTTGATCTCTGGCATAAGAGATTAGGTCACTTCAATGAAAGAGGAATTAAAGCTATGGTTGCAAATTAGTCTGTACTAGGATTACCAAATGTGCAGAATCAACATATGGTTTATAAATGTGAAGCATGTCTGATGGAAAAAGCACACGTGTTACCATTTCAAAAGAAAGGTTTCAAACATGATGGATTACTAGAGCTCATTCATACAGATGTATGGGGACCAACAAAAGAAGGATCTATCAATGGCTCAAGGTATTATGTTCTTTTCATTGATGATGCTACAAGATGGATAACTCTATATGTTTTGAAGGAAAGATCAGAAGTGTTTGGAGCTTTCAAGAATTTTCATGCATATGCAAAGAGAGTCACAGGTCAAAAGCTTAAGAGACTGAGGTCTGATGGAGGGGGAGAATACTTCTCCCAAGATTTCAATGATTATCTTTGGAATGCAGGTATTAAGAGAGAAATAACCTGTAGGTATACACCACAACAAAATGGTGTAGGAGAAAGGAGAAACAGGACTTTGGTTGAGTTTGCTAGAGCTATGCTAAAGGAGAAGAATTGTCCAAATAATCTTTGGGTTGAGGCTGTAAATACAGCTACATATCTTGTGAATAGATTACCATGTGCAGCTCTCAATGGTATGACTCATATGAAGCTTGGTGGGGTAAGAAACCAACACTAGATCATTGTAAAGTGTTTGGATCAATTGCATATGCTTATGTGCCATCACAACTTATACATAAACTTGAACCAAAGGTAGAAAAATTTCATTGGTTATGATGAAAAGCAGATGGGTTACAGGTTGTGGAATCCTCTAACCAAACAATTTCTTGTTTCAAGAGATGTTACATTTGACGAACAAAAACATTGGTATGCAGATCAAAGTCATAGAGCTGAAGAATTTGAAGAAGAGGTAAGAAGATGTGAGAAAGGAAAATCAATTGTGGAGGTAAATGAAGATGAAGGTTATATGCAAGCAAGTACATCCAGAAGTGGATTAACAAGCAGGAATGAAGAAGCTCCTATATTTGATGAAGAGGTGTATCCAGACACATATGAAGAATCTGAACCAAGGAGGTCAAGTAGGACAAGAAGACAACCGGAAAGGTATTCTTATGATACTTCTTACATAACTCAGAAGGACTATGCATATATGGTCAAAGATGATGAAGAACCTCAGAACTATGATGAAGCAAAAGGTAAGAAGCAATGAAGGAAGAATTCAATGCACTAGAAGAGAACAAGATATGGGAACTTATTCCTAAAGAAAGTAATTGGAAATAAATGGGTTTATAAAGTGAAGAAACTTGAAGATGGAAGTATAGCCAGATACAAAGCTAGACTGGTGGTGAAATGGTATGCCCAAACCTATGGCATAGATTATGATGAGACATTCAATCATGTAGCTAAGATGTCAACTATAAGGACAATCATTGCTATTGCAGCTTCAAAAGGATGGACTCTAAGTCAATTCGATATAAAGAATGCATTCTTGAATGGATACATATCAGATGAGGTATACATGGAACAACCTCAAGGGTTTATAGATTCCAAGTATCCAAATTTTGTTTGCACATTGAGAAGAGCACTCTATGGATTGAAGCAAGCTCCAAGAGCATGGAACTATAGATTGGTGAAGTATCTCAATGATCTTGGATATCAAAGTTCAAAAGCAGATCCAAGTCTACTCATCAAAAGAACAGAGGAAGGTACAATCTACAATTGTATTTATGTAGATGACATTATAATCACAGGTACTTCAGATGAAGGAATCAAGGAGGTAAAGAGATTACTTGAGAAAGAGTTCAAGATCAGTGACCTAGGAAAGTTGTCATACTTTTTTGGAATGGAAGTCACTTATACAGATCATGGCATATATGTATCACAAGAAAGGTATCTTCTGAATCTATTGAAGAAGTTTGATATGGAAAATTGCAGAGAAGCTTCAACTCCACTTGAAGTTAATCACAAGCTCAGTAAATATGATGGTGCAAAATACAAAGATATGAGGAAGTGTCAATCTCTTGTGGGTAGTTTGATTTATGCTACACTAACAAGACCTGATCTTAGTTATGCAGTGGGAGTTTTGCCACAATTCATGCATTGTCCAAAGGACCCACATTGGATTGTAGGTCAAAGAGTTCTCAGATATATCAAAGGAACGATAAAGGAAGGATTATATTATCCATTTACTTCACATTTGAAGTTGAGAGCATATAGTGACTCAGACTGGGCAGGTAATCAGGATGACAAAAGATCAACTCATGGCTACATGATATATATTGGTGATAAGCTTGTAAGTTGGTGTTCAAAGAAACAACATACAATAGCATTATCATCAATTGAAGCTGAGTACAAAGAACTTGTGGAAGTAGCTAAGGAGGTCATATGGATGCACACATTATTCAAAATCTTGGGCATTGATCAAGGTACACCTACAATACATGGAGATAATATGGGTTCACTTTATCTTGCAGCAAATCCAGTATTTCATGCAAGAACAAAACATATAGAGATACATTATCATTTCCTGAGAGAAAAGGTAATGGAGAAAGAAATTGAAGTGGAGTACATTTCTACAAAAGATCAGATAGCAGACATAATGACAAAGAGCTTGGATGGTGTGAAGACCAGTAGATTCAAAAGCATGGCAGGTGTAAAAGAAAAAAATATGATATGAAGAAACAGAGAATGTCAATTAGTGATTGAGGGGGAGGTGTTGGAGAAACACTCACTAATTGGACATATATTTGAAGGTCAAAGCTTTAGAAAAAAACCACATGCCTATGTGAAGGAACAAATTCACAAGTGTATTATATTTGTAAACATTAGTTCACTTTAGTTCTAGAAGTTTTTTAAAAGTCACGAGATTGATAAATACTATATAAGTTAGTTTGTATCAACTGACACGTGTAGGAAGACAATGAGAGAGTGAGTTAGAACTCATTTTGTATGACTGAGAATAGTCGACCTTCTCTGAGTGAGAAAGCACCTGTGCATTTATGAGGTTTCATAGTTATGGAAAGAGTTTATTAAACTTCTATGTATAAGTCTTCTTCTTTCATCTCCAGAGTTTGTCTTGTGTGAAGTGATTTCAAAAGTTGAAGTTTTCCAAGCAAGTCGATGCCTGGCATCGAGTTTGTGCTGATAAGTCCTTTTTTAATTATTTGAGTTTTAACTACTGTTCAATCTTCTTGAAAACATGAGGTTTGTGGAGCAAGTCGATGCCTGGCATCGAGTTTCAGCATAAAGTCGATGCCTGTCATCGACTTCTAGCGTAAAAGTTCTTTATTCATATCTTGTGTTTAAGCGGTCATTTCAGGCGCTGAAAAAGTGGCTAAAAATCTCAAAGTCAATGCATGGCATCAAGTTTTGGTTGCAAGTCGATGCTAGGCATCAAATTCCATTTTTAGACAGGCGTTTTTTACTAAAAGAGGCAAAATTTCCACTTTTAAAAGTCATACAGGGTCATCTTGTAAAGGCTATATCTTGAGTTCTAGAGATCCGTTTCTTACAAATAATAGCTTGTTGGAAAGCTCTTCTCTTCTACTTTCATCATCAAGAGCTCTTGGAGAAATAATATTTGTGGTAAGAGAAATTAGCAAAACACTGAAGGTATGTCATTTTAGTGACTGGAAAGTTCTGAAGAAGTAAAGTTCTTGGTTTTGGCTATCATTTCTCAAAGTTTGGAGTGGAAATGAGTTAATGGTGACCATAGAGGTTGTCTAGTGTCACATTAATTCATTTCTTGTGATGTTTCACACATCAACACTTGGGTACTAGCTCCCAAGTGTCATTCTCATGGGAGTGCTTCTATTTCTTCATCCATAGCTTCCTTCCATTCTGCTTTGGTACTTGCTTCTTCATATGAAGAAGGTTCTTGAAGTGATGAATCCTTAGCAAGACAAATAGAATGCTTAATGACTAATGAAGTATCATACCCAAATCTGATTGGATTCTTACTCTCTCTTTGTGATCTCCTTAAGGCTTGGATGGATGACTCGGGTATGTCATCCAACCTCTTCATCTTGACCTTGCCTTTTGATTTCCATGCGTTCAACTCTTCCAAGTTGATGGTGTCTTCATCATCTAATTTGATGTCTTCAATTGCGCTTGGCTCCTCCTTGGTGAGGCTTGCAAATTCTTCTTCCAAGTCATATGGCAATTTGACCTTCCTGCATTCACTTTCAAACTAAGAATCATTCTCATCAAACTCAACATCTCTACTGACCATTAATCCTTTGTTGGATGGATTATAAAACCTGTATTCTTTTTATTTATATCATACCCTATGAAGATGCATTTCTTTGCTTTAGGGTCTGACTTACCTCTGATTTGAGATGGAACATGCACATAAGCAACACAACCAAATATTCAGCAATGTTCAAGTGATGGTCTCTTACCATGCCATGCCTCATAAGGGGTCATCCCATCAAGGGATTTAGAAGGTAACCTATTAATAAGATACATGGCAGTAGAAACACTCTCTACCCACAAGTAATTAGGCAACCTTTTTTCATTTAGCATTGATCTAGCTACTTCCACAATCAATCTGTTCCTCCTCTCTGCTACTCCATTTTGCTCAGGAGTATATCTAGTAGTGATCTCTTTTGATACCTCTGTCCTGCAAAAATGCATCAAACTCATTTGAGAAGTACTCACCTCCTCCATCTGACCTTATCCTTTTTAGACTCTTTCTTATTTGATTTTCCACAAGTGCAAGATACTTATTGAAGCAATTTAACACTTCATCCTTATGTTTCATGAAATACAAGATAGTCCACCTACTAAAACCATCAATAAATGACACATACTACCTTGAGCCTGAAATTGAAGGGTCCTTGCTTGGTCCCACACATCTGTGTGGACAAGCTCCAAATAATCCTCATGCATATAGCCTTTCTTTGTAAAGGGTAACCTGTGTGATTTACCAAACTGACGTATGCCACACTTATAGATCATTTGTTGCTTGGATGATCTCTACATATCTGCTTTAATGTTCTCTCACCAATGTGCCCTAATCTTTTTGCCATATCTCTAACTCAGATAGAGTTTGATCCTTATAATTATAAAGTGCAATGTCTCTAGTGTCCTCAAGCTCAAATGTAAGCAATCTACTTGTTTTCTCTCCCTTTGCAATTCTTTTGAATCCATGGTGGGGGTGCTCCACAAAAGCTCCAAATTTATTGAACCTAACCTGTAAACCATTTTCCACTATCTCTCGAACACTCATCAAATTATTTGTGATAGTAGGTACATAAAGAACTCTTCTCAATAGATTCCTATTCCCATCAAAAGTTTTGACATTTCCTACCTTAACAATTGAATGCTTGGTATCATCACCTATCTACACTTGGTGCTTTCCCTTGGGCTCTTCAAGATCGAAAAAGAGATCTACATTGCTTGCTACATGGTTTGAACAACCTGAGTCAATATAGAAGAGGTGCTCATCATTCATACCTTGCTTTGAAGTCATATTCATAATGAGAAGAGAATCCTCTTGATCCTCTGTATAATTGTTGAAGCCTTTTCTTGATTTGTATCCTCCTTGATAATTGTTGTTGTAATTATTGTTGTATCCATGGTTGTATCCTTGATTATGGTTGAACCTTCCTCTTGATTGTGAGTAGCCACCTCTTTGAAATCCTCTTCCTCTAGTTCTTGAAGTTCCTATAGCACTCTTCTGTTGTGTGATTAGATAGTCCACATATATTGCATGGGGAAGAGTTGAAAGGTCTCCCCCTACCATGCTTACCTCCTCTACCCCTACCTCTTGGGTTCCTACCTCTCCCTGCATAGTTATCTTGAGAAGTAGTACCTTCATCTTCAATGTTCTTGCTCTTTCCTTTATCCTTAGACTTTCCTTAATCTGTATAGAGGGCAGAAGAACTGTTACCTCTCAATCGTTCTCCATTTTTGTTGAGCTTGGCTTCATGGGTGAAGAGTTGTCCCATGAGAGTGGTAAGATCATGGATTTGCATATCCATGTAAAGATCCATTACAGTTGTGAAAGATTCCCACTTATCATCTGCCTTGATGCCATTGATTATTTGTCTCACTATTTGCTCTTCTTCAATCTCCTCTCTTATGCTTGCCAACTGATCCGCCACATGTTTTACCTTGGTCACATACTCTGAAATATTCTTCTTAGGTTGCTTCCTTTGAGTAGTAACCTCAATCCACAATTGATTTTTTTGTAGCTCTTGTATTGGAAGAAAAATATGAAGATAGAGTATCCCAAGTCTCTTGGGAAGTTTTGCAATTCCTAATGTGAGGAAGAAGGAAGTCAGAAATCGAGTTAAGGAGATATGACCTGGCTAAAGCATCTTTGTCACACCATGAGTTAAGTCTTTCTAGCTCCTCTCTTGTAGGTTGACCTTTGCTTATGAATATGGGCATCTCCTCATCTCTTGATATGTATCCATAGAGACTCCTTCCTTGTAGATAGGTCTTCATCCTCAAGGACCATGCTGGATGAAATTTATCAATGAAAGAAGGGAAACCATCTCCCATGTTACCTCAACTTTCTCTGATACCAATGTCAGAAGAGATGGATGGATACCTCTAGGAAGTGAGGTGTATTGCTAAAACCTACTTTGTACCTACCCTAATACACTTCAAATGAAAATGAAACCAAGAAAGTACCTATGTGCTTTGGAGTTGATGCTTGAAATAATTGAATCAAAACAGACTACTTCATGAATAGCTAGTGTCATAAAACTTGCTATTTTGGTTTATACACCTGCTGGTGCTTTTGCTCAGTGCTCATAGTACAGTAACAATTGATGAAATTCCTTTTGAGGGAATTCAATTAGCTTAGACAGCTAATGATTTCAAGTGGAATCGTCTAAAATGATAAACTATGCTCTGAGAAATAAGTTGAGCAATCCAAAGCTTACCCCCGACTTTTTAGGGACTGAATAGTAGATGACCAGTGAGCTACTTGATGCTTGAAATAATTGAATCAAAACAGACTACTTCATGAATAGCTAGTGTCACAAAACTTGCTATTTTGGTCTATACACCTACTGGTGCCTTTGCTCAGTGCTCACAGTACAGTAACAATTGATGAAATTCCTTTTGAGGGAATTCAATTAGCTTAGATAGCTAATGATTTCAAGTGGAATCATCTAAAATGATAAACTATGCTATGAGAAATAAGTTTAGCAATCCAAAGCTTACCCCCAACTTTTTAGGGGCTGAATAGTAGATGACCAGTGAGCACTTCGATGACGATTTCTCCAGATGGCTGAACCAAATAATTTGAAATTTTGAGAGTATATAGTAGACTTCAAGCTGGTCCTAAAAAAAGCTATAGATCATGCAAAATGGTTGAGAACTCAATGAGATATGACTAGAGAACTTTGGTTGTTCTGAGTAGTCATAAGCGAGAAGTAGACAAAGATGTTCAATGAGCTATATGTATTATATGACATTATTGTACAAGATCATTGGCATAGAATTGATGCTCAATGATGGTGGTCTGAGTGAGATATGGTGTAAGCCACTCAACTTCTATGAATGATCAAGAAGCTCGGAATTAGGCACCATGGACGCGAGATTTACAAAAGCATTTATATAAGAAGTTTCTTCTAAGTTTGAATTTGAATTCAAACTTGGCTCCAACTAAAAGTGACTCTTTTGATTTAGGAATGATTCCATCAAATGATATTCGTAGCTTATACTTCTCCTAACTCCACAAGATATAAGGTTTTAGAAGATTCTCTCAAGGTATAAACCTTTTACAATGGTAAATGATCAAGAAATTACAAGCTATGGTTCATATGAATCATCAAAGTATAATAAAGTAATTATATGACCTAAGGGTCCGAGCGGTTCAGACAGATCTGAAATTGGACACCGTTTGGTCACTCATCTGTATAGCCAAAGATCTCAAGACTAGACTTAAGCATAAGTTCATGTGCTCTCTTAAGCAAGTAATCCACTTAGCCTAGTGGTTAAGTCTCAAGGTTGTGAAGGAAGAGGTCTTGGGTTCAATCCCCATGGGGAGCATGGGGAGAGTCTTTTGCCCAAGGAGCTCTAGAGCCTTCTAACTCAAGTTACCATGAGTTAACTTAAGTCAAGTGAGACTTAACTCGAGAGGCGAGTACACCAACTACTAGTGGACTCTAGTGGAAGGTACGAAAGCAGTGGTTGAGAACCCTCCCACCGCTAGTAGACTCTAGTGGAAGATATGAAGGGAGTGGAGGAGATTGCACATGCACTTATGGACTCTAGTTACATTTGTGGTCCTAGTTGATTCGAGCAACTATATATACAGGCATAAGGTTGGCAGGAGAGTAATCTCTCTAGTATGTGGTGGTCGTAATCATTAGTTTCTTACATTGGTATCGGAGCTTCCATGGTGACCTTGGAGTGAGCATCATCATCTTCTACAAGCTCTTATAATTGGCAATTAGAGATCTCCTTATTTTGATCTTGATTTTGTGTCATTTTCTTGGTGGCTATTTGACGCATCTTTTTTGGTGAATTGCAGAGATTCATTCTGAATCTCTCTCAGCGGCCGTACAGATGTATCTCCAATAGGAGATTACAAAACAAAATTCTCTTTCGAAGGAGGTCAGAGACAGGGCTTGAACTCGTGAACTCGTCGGGACGTAAGCATCATCTTATCCAAGAGAGCAATCCTGCAACGGATCTTTGCTTTGCACCACAGAAGTTTAATCAAAGATTAAAAAAAGAAATAGTATCTATAGCAGCTCGTATGCGGGTTTTGAACCCCTGACGTCCAGCGGAGAGAGCTTGGCTCTATCCAATAGAATGAAAGTGTTCATGACAATCAATTCTCTACCCATTTAATCAAATTCTTAGAAAGTAGGCTCCCGACGCTCCATCAATAGAGAAGAAGCAGAAGATAACATTCTTTATCTCTCAATGCCTAGGCAGGGTTCAAATCGGGGTACCATAGAGTAGATCCTCAATGCTCTACCAATATCACGAGTTGCTTTCGGTGACTGGAAACATATAGCATATATTTTTTATTAGTTTCTGCACATAACCTTTGCTTAATCTCAGAGCCTAAACGCTAGCTTAAAACTCGAATTCTCCATTGGTTTCTGCTACACACCTCAATCCGAACCTGATTCAGAGTCAAATTTTATCTCATCGTCTAATCTTGAGAAGAAGGAAGCAAGCCAGAGTGAAGGTGTGAAGATACGAAGGTTTTTTCCACATCGTTATTCCAGCACTCTGCTAGAATCAAGTCCACTTCAAAGCACAAACCAATCACGGAAGTTTTCTTGTGAATTTTGTGTAGCGTACCTTTGATTTTATCACACACTCCACTTACGTTAGGGAATCTAAATAAGTTTGTTAATGGATTGTGTGCGATGGAGGGGACTTCGAGCCACGCTACAGTGACAAGTAGTACTAGCACTTTGATGTACGTTTTAGTTCTCATCTTAGCAGCATCTTCATTCATGACTAGTCCACCAATAATATCACGTGCATTGCATACATCTACACGAACGATTTCAATTCCTAGTCATGTGATTGATGCATCGAACGTAGTTACGACAACATTAAATTTAGACGTTGAGGGAACCATGTTGCGAGGGGACATCAACACCACCTTAAACGAGAGGAATGATTTTGAAGGTAGGTTCTTGAGAGTAGAGGAGGGCCTTGGACATTTTTCCACTATCCCGATAGAAGTTGCAAAACTTCGTCAATCTTTTGACAGAATTCAAAGTCACCTTAAGGCTATTTTGGACTTACATTAGAAGCCTAAGGATGTAGGTAGGCTTACTTTGGGTAGCCATATGGATACGATTGCAGCTTTGCGAATGTCTGTTTTGCTAGAGAAGGATCCGGATACATCCATCTCCCAAGCAAAATTATTTTCCCTAATTGGTAGCTTGAGTCGTCTTAGCTTGATGACTCCTATCGCTCCACTATTTGCTGATACTTCACGGCATGTAGTAGGTCAAAGCCATCCAGTAGATCTTTCCTTAGGAAAAGATATGCATCCTCCTTACTTCTCGAGCGAAGATAAGGATAGGAATACAGACATTATTTTGACATTCTTCGAGAAGTGGCATGATGCCCACCACCTTAAGAACACCCCTAAGCATGTGCGAGTGGTAGATGCCAGTTTATCGTTGGGCCCTAATGCTTCTACGTGGTGGATGAGTTTCTTTGAGACTCATGAGAAACCTTCAACCTAGGTTGAGTTCACCCGTCTCTTTAAGAAAGAGTTTCTCCAAACAGGATGAAAAGAGTTCCCTTACGTACTTGAGCACTTTTTAGTAACCTCTTTTATTTGATTTTATCCCAAGATGTGATCAAAATCAAAATAAAGATAAATGGAAATTACGCTAGCTGAATTTTTAAAGTTCACAAGATAGTTGTTATATTCCATAAGTAGCAGCCCTGGTAAGGATGCAAAGTGCTAAGAAAAACTATGAAACTTTTGTAAGTTCTTATTTATTTCCATTCCAACGAGTGATGGAAATCAAAGGTTGAACCTCAAGATCAATTGAACTTTGATGTTCAATAGGAGGATGTTAGTTCCATAGTTGCATTTTTAGTAAAAAAGCAACTTGCTAAGCAATCATGGAAACATAAAAAGAACTCTTTTAGAGAGTTAACTTTTGGTTTCATTCAAGCTAATTGAAGCTTCAAGACGAAACCAAAGCAAGTAATCTGTAGGAAATGAGATAAGTTCCTAAAGACATGAATCAAACTATGAACTTTTCATTTAGGAAAACAAAGTTCCAAGATATGGATTTCCAATCCATGAACTTTTGCTAAACAAGCTATAAAGTTCAAAGTTATGTGTTCATAGTAGCATTACTATTGGATCAATTGTCAATAGATGTGTGGACTTTAAACATAATTTTGATTACTGAAAGATGTTTAAAGTACTATAGTAACATCTAAAGATTGACTAATAATAATAAATATTGTATCAAACTCAAGAACAGGTTGAATCAATATCACATAAATGAAATTTCAAGTCAAACTTTCATAGTGGAATGGGAAACCACATCCTAAAGGGGATATTTATTCTCTAGTTTGATACTCAAGAAATGAACACAATTGAATCAGTAAAGCTTTTGGATATTGTTTGAAAATCTAAGATTTTATTTCAAATATCCCTTCGACATTGCAAAAGATTCCAAGATGAATCATTTGCTCAGGTTGTTTGATTCCCTAGTATGGATCTCTAGTCGTTGAAGAATAATGTTCTCCCAAGTAGTGAGAATGAAATTCTTTAAACTCATTAGACACCAAGTAGTTCCCATGAAGTCCCAAACCACTAGAAGTGTTACTTAAAGTCCAATGGTTGATATCACATGGTAGTGTATCAAAGATTCTTAGCTTTAGAATCTGAAAGGCATTAGTACATGCTTGGACTTGAGTAGTGGAAAGATCTCTAAAAATCTTGCAGGTAAGCCAAAAAGCTTAGAAAAGCTCAAGAGATCTTAATGATAAAGACTAAGTCTTTATTTTATCTCATGAACAAGAAGACATTAATCTTAGCCATGGTTGTCCAAGAATTACAATTGGAACTACTCTGAAATTTGGCACTCGAAATAGTAAGTTGTTCCAAGTTTGAACAGAGCAGATATTCCAAGTATGTAGTCTGCAACCATATCAACAGTAATTAAGTCTATGGAAGCAGTAGAGAGATTCCTATAAAGTCCTGGCCATGGTAGCTATTTAAAGTTGCAATAAGAAAGGAATCTAAAGACAAGAAGTAAACAACTCTTGTCGCTATAAATTGATCAAGTATAACCAATTGGACTTGAATTGAAAAAATTCAAGAACTTTGAATTCTAATTGGTTTTCATTTGAAAACCTGAGTAAAGAAGAGTATAAATTTGAGGTTTTTAAGTTCCCAAAGGAAAGCACAAGATCATGAAACGATCATGTCAAGGGATCAAAACCTAGAATATTAATTTAGGGATAATGCCTGAAACTTCAAATTCTTTTAAGGAGTTGAAGTAAAAAGGTACTCTATCAAGATACGTTTAGACTTTAGGATAAGTATTACCCACACATTAATGTGAATATAAAATAGGGTGGTATGGGACACCAGATTTTATACTCAGGTTGATGTAGGAAAGATGGTATGGGACATCGGACTGTGGGATGATAATTATCTTTTAGTCCTAGTTTTGATCTTGAAGTTAGGTCTAATCCTCAAGAAAATGCAAACTTCAAAGAAGAAGTTTAAATTCAAGGAGGATAAAAGCATGATCTCAAGATACTTCAAGACAAATTTAAGAAGATATGAAGTAAGTAACTTCGAAGATCTTCTTTTTCAAAAAGGACAAAAGACTTGTTCTTATTTTGGAACACTTCAAGCTTAAGTGTTATTGATAAAAAATATTTGATAAATTTTTGAAAGAGTGAGACTTTGACTTTGAACTGAACCTTTCAACTAAGGAATAGATTGACTAATTCAAACTACATGTTCCTAGTGTAACTTGGAAATATCAATCCTTTGACTCAAAGCAATGCTCAAGAATTGCATTCCTAGTAAGCAGTCATAAAGATTGAATATAGGCATGAACTTAGTCTCAAATGAAGCATTGTTTGAGTAAAAAAAGTTCATCAATAGAACTTCAGTGGGTCGACACACTCATGTTGGATACCACACTAGTATCTTGTGGTTGGATGATATCTAGATTTACGCTATGAATCTTTTTTAATAGATCTTTGCAACGTTAAAGTAATTGGGTCATTAGTTATTTGACTCATAGCAAGTTTATATCTTAAGTTTGAATTAGTTATTCAAAGTTTTAGTTATTTCCTTCCGCTTTCCAAATCTTTTGGAGTTGAGTACAAGAACTAATTCAATCTTCAAAAGATGACAAGTCCAAGATTGACTTATTCATTTGGGTTTGCTTTCACTTACTAGCATAACTCTTCTAAATTTCTAGAGTCGAGTATACTTTAGAACAGTGAAGTTAGGAATTGCTCATAAGGTTCACAATTCCCAAGAACTTTTAGCTAAAGTCTTTGAGAAAAATATCCTAAGTTGGAAAATTTTCATTTTGAACTTGACTTGGTCAAGATATAATTAGGTTGACCCAAAATAAATGAACAACTTTCTCTTACAATTTACATAGGATTTCTAAGCCCATTAGGATAGAGTAGTCCTCAAGTCGGGTACAAAAATCAAGTAATTATTAGTTGGGAGTTAACCGTTGAACAAAAATCCAAGTTAGATGTTTGGATCAACCAAACTTCAATTCTTCCAAAAAAATTTCAGTGAATCAAGAGTTCTTAAAGTCTTGATTGGGATATGAATCCCATACTACTTACTAAAGTTCATGCAGCAGTCATGCCCAAAAATGGACTAGTAATTGGAATCCATCCATTTCATATGTTTGTGCCTAGATCGCACATCGAGACACAATGAAGTGGCTAGGGATGCTTTTAGATCCACCCTTATTATTCATTCACTACTTTGTACTTTGACCACTTTATCAAAGTGCAAAACCAGATGGTGTTTTGAATCATTTGGGTAGGGATCCCACCACAGAGATGAGACATGTTCTTCTAGTTTTAGAACATGAACATGTTCTTTCGATTTAAGAACATGAGGCTTGAGTGTTGCCTACGGTTATTATATATAGCTTTATTTTCGACGACGAAAGTATTTCCCAAGGAGGGAAGAATGTAATAAAGTAATTCTATGATTCAAGGGTCCAACTGGTTCAGAGAGATCTGAAATTGGACACCATTTGGTCACTCATGTGTATGGCCAAAGATCTCGAGACTAAATTTAAGCATAACATTAGGGGAAAAAGTGAACCCTGCATGGGCCTTGTAAGGATCCCTAATTTTTAGGGATTAAAATTAATCTTGTGTGGTATTGAGGAAGAAAAAAAACACTATTGGTTTTTAATATAAAAATACTATTTCCAAGGCATCATAATTGATTTTTTTATTGCATTGGATTCATAGCATTTAACAGCCGTTGGATATTCCTCATGGATGCCTAAGATTAACCGAGTTGTGTATGGCAGAAAAGGACAAAATAGAGTGCTCAGTGTGTTGGGTTCGTGGCCATTCGAAGCCGTTATATGCTCTACATGGACGGAGATGATTGACGAGTATGTCTCTGGCATAAAATGACAAAATAGAACAATCATATCAGTTGTAAGATGTGGGGAAAAAGAAGAAAACGAATTCAAACTATTGATAATTGAAGATCGTCCGATATCTCTCACGGTCATGCGCGATTGAAGTGTGGGTCTGGCAGAAGAGGACAAAACGAGTCACACCATTGGAGGGAGATGGGGAGAAAGTAAGAGAGAATTTGTAACATCCGTTCGATGCAAGAAGATCCGACGTACGCGATCGGTTTCAAATTTTGTCTGGCTGGGGTTTAAAAGGAACCGTTGGATCCTTTGTTCATCTAATGGCCTAAAAGAAAGCTTTTCCTCTATTTAATGCCATCGTCTGAGAGCCATCTGGTGGACATCATATCCAATAGACTCTATTAAAAGATTCTCGATCTTCTGCAAGGTAAATCTCATGCTTTGGTTTGATACACCATCCAATGGTGCAAAATTAAAGGTGTGTGTGCTTCCTTCTTTCAAGCTCCACCATTGGAACCCAAGGGCAAAGATCAAAGTCAAACCAGTGACTTCGAATTTTGTGCTCCACAAAACCACCAAAGGAGGAAATTACGCTTTTTTCAGCACATTTTAGTTGTTCTCACTACTCCAAACCCAGGGAAGCCTAGGCCAAGCCTACTTGTTTGAGGCTCTAGACTGTGGCCACCACCCTCCTCTCATTGGTCCATCACTAATCACCCCTTAATCTAAAAGGCCCATGCAGGGTCCATTTTTTTCCCTAATGAGTTCATGTGCTCTCTTAAACAAGTAATCCACTTAGCCTAGTGGTTAAGTCTCAAGGTTTTGAAGGAAGAGGTCTTGGGTTCAATCCCCATGGGGAGCATGGGGAGAGTCTTTTGCCCAAGGAGCTCTATAGCCTTCTAACTCAAGTTAACGTGAGTTAACTTGAGTCAAGTGAGACTTAACTCGAGAGGCGAGTACACCAACCACTAGTGGACTCTAGTGGAAGGTACTAAAGCAGTGGTCGAGAACACTCCGGTCACTAATAGACTCTAGTGGAAGATATGAAAGGAGTGGAGGAGATTGCACATGCACTTATGGACTCTAGTTACATTTGTAGTCCTCATTGATTCGAGCAACTATATATACAGGCATAAGGTTGGGAGGAGAGTCATCTCTCTAGTATGTGGTGGTCATAATCATTAGTTTCTTACACTTGCACATATAATCTTCCATGCTAAGACAAATGTGTAGGCTTGTATATTTGCACCAACACTTTAGCCATACACATGAGTGCCCAAACAGTGTTTGATTTCATATCGATCTCAACAGAATGGACCCTTAGATCCTAGACTTAGTTTATCACAGAGCCCTTGTGTTTTAAACATGTGGATGATGTATTTTTTATCATTGTTGCATACGTTGATGATGTACAGCTCACTAGTCCTAATGAGAAGCATATTGCGGGAATTGAAGACTGATTTGCATGCCTCTTTTGAGATGTATTCTTACATTGTTTATTTTTTATTTGTTTCTCCAACCCAATATGTTTTTTATTGAGTAAAGGTATGAGTAGAAGCTCTCTCTTCTTTCTTAATTTAATGTTCAACAAGTTCAAGAAATCAACTTTGAAGCATTCAAGTCAACTATTAGACATGTTTTAATAATGATGTTTTGGGTTTGTGGGAAGATTTGTGTTCTATTCTTGATTTTCACCTCCGAAATACTAGAATGAGTTGAGGCAACCCCCAAATTCGCTTTCAAATGAAAGTGCAAATGTAATCTCATGGTAGTCAATAATAGTATATAAGGTATCAACTCCATTTTGCATACTATAGGCTCAACATTATGACATCCCCTCTAATGCCATTAGTGCTCAAAAGTATGTATGGAATTAAGAACGATTGCATGCACCCTACAACCCACACACACCATGGGCATCAACTCATAGTAAGCTCTGGAAAGTGGATTTCTATCACTTCCTTTTAGTATTTTGGGCATTAACTAACAATTGAGGGTCCTGTTTGGGATTGATTCCTCTTCTTTAATTTTGCCCTAGTATTTTATCACCAATCCGCCTTTTTTCTTTCCAATTAGAAGCCATATGATATCTACGTATAGGTGGGTTTGGTCGGCTTATTATCCCAAAGGTTAAAAGCATGGTATCACTCAAAGAAGGAAACAAGGGTATTTTTACTCAACAATTGTCCTTCAAAGATAACTCGAAAGGCACTTTGAGATCCTAAAAAAGAGAGTAATTATTTAGCAGGTGTTGAGCGTTATTTGCATAGAAGTTTCTTGAATCCCAATCAATTGGCTTTTAGATGCACTTTCTAATTTAGATGTTTGAAGTGTTGGTATAAATCCCTTTGATCTCTCTTTATGGAATTCCCTTATGTGTTAATTCCTCTATCTTTATGGATTTTCCTTATGTGGTAACTCCTTGTGGAAAATCTTGAATAGAGTCCCCTTCACATTGGGTCTAATATTTATGCTAATACTAGAAAAATATGAAAGTCCATTCATAGGAGCATCTTGTTGTGACATGGTTCCTCTTGAAGGGAGTGGCCTAGTGTGAAGCAACAAACAAAATAAACTAATGAGGCAACATTCTATGGTATGAGATTATCAAACATCGGAGCAAAAAGGCCCATACGTATAAAGAGCACAAACAAGAAACCATAGTCTCCTTCTCAAATCCCATCATATTACCAAGATATGTGTGAAGGCTTCTATCAATGTGTGGTTGATATATTTGAAGTCATCATATCTCTCAATCAAGATCAGAATGTCTTCAAGATAACTAAAGAATTATCAAATCGCAACATACAAAAACTCTGAAGAATCTTACAAAGTTTAGATGGCATCACAAATAAGCTTAATCACCCTTGGGGGGGTCCTGTGGGCACTAGTCCCCTTCACTTGTACCTTTCTTTTCCTTTATTTAATACAAGTCCGGGAGAGTAAGCTAATGCCTAACTTCCTTTTATTTAAAAAAAAAACTATGAAGAATAGTCATTGTTGTTTAAGTGGCTAAGAGATGTCACAAGTATGTCTCTTTGTCATTCTACCATTAAGCTTCCGTGCATCTTCTTCAAAGCGCTTTCTTCCTTACACGACTATTATTTGTTGCAGATAGACGTCTGCGGAAGCACGCGAACAACACAAGGAAGAAGAAGAAGCTTGGAGCACAAAGACACAATACTGAATGTATTACTAGAGAATGTACAAAGATAAGTAGCCCATTAGGGCTATAGGCGTATATACAAGCTGGGGGAAAAAAACCTCCTAAAGAGGGAAAAAAGTGCCCCGGCGGTCCTAGAGTGTTCACACACATCACTACCTAAATATATCAACAAATCCCCCTGGGAGTGATGCGGTGAACAAGGAGCTGGCACTCATGTATAAGGAAGTGCCAAGCTATGTGGAAATCACTCCACAAAAGGAAGTAAGCCCAAAGCTTTGCAGAAAGCTTCAAACTTCTCCCTAGGCAAAGCCTTCGTGAAAAGGTCTGCAATGTTCTCCTACGTGGGCACATATGCCAAGCTGATCTCCCCAACAGAGAACCTCTCCCTGACATAGTGATAATGCACCTCAATGTGCTTAGTGCGAGCATGGAATACATGGTTCCTCGCAACTGCCAATGCGCTCTGACTGTCAGTGAAGATGGTGGTGGCAGCAGACTGGCCAACACCCAAATCAGCCATAAGGCGTCTGACCCACACACACTCAACAATCGTTGTGAAAGCTGCCCTATACTCAGCCTCACAACTCGAAGTGGTCACAGTAGGCTGCTTCTTGCTCAACCAAGATATACATGAGCTACCAAGCATGAAGCAAAAGCCACTGGTGGACACACGAGTGTCATAGCAACCAGCCCAATCTGAGTCAGAAAAAGCATGCAAATCTGGCGGTAGTGATCCCCCCCTGGGATAAAACAACCCAAGTAGCCGAGTACCACTCAAGTAGCGAAAGATGCGCTTAACCGCCTTCCAATGCGTGACTCCTGGGCAATGCATAAACCTGCTCATCTATGAGACAGCCAACTGAATATCTGGCCGAGTAATGCATAAGTAAATCAAGCATCCAACAGCCTGCTGATAGAGAACAGCATCAAATGCATCTCCAGCATCATGAAGACTCAATCGTAAACCTGTCTCCATAGGAGTGGCAATAGGCTTACAGTCTTCAAGGCCAAAACGCTGCAATAATGTGTCAATATATTTCGTTTGACACAAAGCCATTCCACCATCAACTTGCATAAACTGAATGCCCAAATAGTGATGCAAATGCCCCAAATCAGACATCTCAAATGAGGCATGCAAATCAGCCTTGAAATCAGCAATATGCTTCTCAATAGGACCAGTGAGCAGCATGTCATCTACATAGACAACAATGATCAGAAGCACATCATTAGCACGCTTAACATATAAGGTGCTTTCAGTTGGATTGTTCTCAAAACCATGTGCAAACAGATAGGCATGTATCTTCTCATACCAAGCACGTGGTGCTTGCTTTAAACCATATAACGCCTTCTTCAACCTGCACACCTGGTTTTCATGCCCTTTCTGCACAAAGCCACGGGGCTGAAAAACATACACTTCTTCATGCAAGTCACCATTCAGAAATGGTGTTTTAATGTCCTACTGATGTACATTCCAACCATGATGGGGTGCAAGTGCACAAATGCTCCGAACAGTAGTCATACGGCATGTAGGTGCAAAGTTCTCATCAAAATCAATGCCTCTTTCCTGCGCATAACCCTTTGCAACAAGCCTAGCCTTATACCTGTCAACTGTACCATCAGATTTACACTTCAGCTTGTATACCCACTTAGTGCCAATGGCCTTCTTGCCAGGAGGCAAGTCACATAAAGACCATGTACCACTCTTCATTATAGCACCATATTCAGATTGCATAGCAGCCATCCAATTTTCTGAATTATGTGCTTCATCCAAAGAAACAGGCTCATTCTCATCACAGAGACTAGATGCAGCCATAGCATAGCAATCTGATGCAAAGGAGGCACTATGAGAGCCTGAACGAGTACGATATGACAAAGGTGCATCTAATTTGTTGTCACACAAAGTTTGCGCCAGCCATTTTGGCATAGTTTTTGCCTGCTCAATATCAACTCTCTCATCAACAAGTGCATCATGTAAATCTGCATCAGAAATGGAATGATCTGCATCATCATATGAAACCTGCAAAGGCTGAGAAGTTGCCTCATTAGGACTAGCACTAGACTGTCCACCTGTAAAAAGAGGCATCAAGGTATCATACATGTCTTTGGAGCTAACAGATGTCTCCTTAGTACATGAAAGCAATGGCTGAATAGCATCTTCCACAAAGACAACATCACGGCTAACCAGAATGCGTTTAGTCTGTGGATGATACAGACGATAGCCTTTACTTTCAGAACTGTACCCAACAAAAATACATTTTACTGCCTTATCATCCAATTTTCTGCGATGTTGTTCAGGCACTAATGCATTTGCCAAACAACCAAAAACACGCAGATGAGCAACAAATGGCTTGCAGTCATGCCAAGCCTCATATGGAGTGATAGACTACAACGCTTTAGTGGGACACCTCTTCAGTACATATGCTGCACACATGACAGCCTTAAGCCAGAAACTATGAGGTAAAGCCTGACTCTTGACCATACACCTCGCCATCTCCATGAGAGACCTGTTCTTTCGTTCAGCAACTCCATTCTGTTGAGGTGTATACGGCCCTGTACACTGGTGTTTTAACCCTTGTTCAGCCAGAAATGCATTAAAATCTGAAGACATATATTCCCCCCCTCGATCAGAACGGAGGGTGCCCATTTTACATGCTAACAGATTTTCAGCCAAAACCAAAAACTGTTTGAAGCACATAAACACTTCGGACTTTGCTTTGAGTGGATATACCCATGCATGCTTGGAAAAATCATCAATGAAAGTCACGAAGTAAAGGTAATTTCCAAAAGAGGGTGTCTGCATAGGACCACAGACATCACTATGTACAAGCTCCAATTTCTGCGTAGCCCAAACTGAAAGGAAGAACGCTGCATTTTGCCCAAACTACAGCCTTCACAAACATGTTTTCCAGGTGCCTCAAGTTTGGGCAAAGAGGACACCATTTCAGATTTCTGCAGGCGTAACAAACTAGCAAAATTCAGATGACCAAAGCGTGCATGCCAAAGCTTTGCATCTGACATAGCCTGAGAATCATGAACTGCACATGCCGAATCATTCACAGATCTTTCATAGTCTATGAGCTTATACAGCCCACGACATAAAATGCCAGAAGCAATAATCACATCGCCATTTGAGAGATCATGGACTGTACACCTGTCATCAATGAATTTCACAACCAAGCTAATGTTGGCTAATGCAAAAACTGATCACAGGTTCTTTTTTATCCCTGGCACAAATAAAGCATCTGACAAAGTGAAAGAACTACCATCAGCAGTAGTCAGAATGATCTTACCAACTCCCATAACAGGATAAGAGGAGTTATTGGCGCATGTGACAGTATTCCTTGTAGAGGCAGGCTCGAGTGAAGAGAAGAAACTGCGTTGCGAGGTAATATGTTTGGTCGCCCCGCTGTCAAAGTACCAAACATCTGAGTCTACTACAGACATGCACTGATCATGAGAAGATGGGTCAAAACTGCAGACAGTAGTAAACGCCCATTCTTCTTCCTGCACAAGATTTGCAGACTCTGTTTTTGGTGTAGAGGCCTCTGCAACAACCATTCCAGCCTCTTTCTTCTTTGCCTCTTTAGCAGCCAGTTTTGGACAGTTCTTTATGATATGATCATTGCCTTTACAGTACTTACAAAACAATTTCTGCTTTTCTGATTTTTTGTCATCTTTGTCTTGGTTCTTTGAATGTGCAGCATTTGCAGATTTCTGCTTACTAGTAGAAGAGCTCCATTTTCCTTTGCCCTTCTAACTAGCCAGGAAAGCTTGATCTGCAACTCGCATAATGGACCTGTTCTGCCTTAGACTGATCTTCCTGCAACAGAACAGAGACTAACTCCTCAAATGATAAGGCATTCGGATTGCCTTTCATCATCAACCGAAGAGTAGAAGCAAAACTCTGATATGAGTCAGGAAGACCATTCAAAACGGTCTGCACAAGTGAGCTATCTGGTATAACCTCATCAGCAAAAATCAACTGTTCCTTCAAATCTTTGATCTTCGTTAGGAAATTGTCCATAGAATCACCTTCATTCATGTGCTCGCTCTCCAACTGTTTTCGGAGATAAGCAACACGAGCCTCATTCCTAGCTTGGTACAATGTGGTAAGTGTATCCCAAGCATCCCTAGCTGTTCTGCAAGAGCATATGTGAGGAATAATGGCACGTTTGACAGACAAAGCTATCAATACATGTGCCTGGGCATCTCTGCCATCCCAACGAATCTGCTCTATAGTAGGTGGAACAGAAACAGCAGCACGAATAGGAATCTGCACAATATCATCTTCGACACCATCTTCATCAGCTCTAGTACCTCCAGCACCTGTATTTGTAGTACCTATAGGCGCAGGTGTAACAGGACGTCTTTCAACACCCTGCATAATGTTCCACAGTCCTTTTGCAACCAATACATGTCGCATCATATAAGCCCATAATGGGTAGTTGGTACCATCCAACTTATCCTCAACAGCCAACATACGGAATACATCACTTCTTTCAGCCATGGCCGGTGACTAAAATACCTTGATGCAGAAAATTGACTGTATCTCAAAAAGTTGAACGGAACTGCCCAGATGAGTTCTGCCAGACCTGTACCAGACTTCGAGACGCTTAAACTGGTGAACAAAAACTGGTATATAGCTTTGGCACAAAAGGACAAAATAGCCTGCACAAGCGCTGCGATAGTGTGTTCGGAGGCCGAAAAGAGCTCAGATCGCGATTTCGGCACCACATAGCGAAGCTGTTTTGATTTGGGAAACACCTTGAGTATGCTCACCGAATTTCATGCGAATCTGAGACTGCAAACGAAGGAGTGTCGAAGGTGCCCTAGAAGAAGCGACAACCTGCTCTGTACCAATTGTTGGAGATAGATGTCTGCGGAAGCACGCGAACAGCACAAGGAAGAAGAAGAAGCTTGGAGCACAAACACACAATACTGAATGTATTACTAGAGAATGTACAAAGATAAGTAGCCCATTAGTGCAATAGGCGTATATACAAGCCGGGGGGAAAAAACCTCCTAAAGAGGGAAAAAAGTGCCCCGACGGTCCTAGAGTGTTCACACACATCACTACCTAAATATATCAACATTATTCTCCATATTAACAACATTAAATCTAGAGAGGATTTTGTATTTACTTCAGCTGCTATATACAATCTCAATCTCGATGATTAAGACCATGAGTTCCATGCAGCCTTGTGGTTCATTTGCACAAAAGTTTATCTTGTCTAGAGTACCATTGTCATGACATGTGTTTTGAGGTTGGACTGCATTATGAGTTGTTAGACTCAAGAAATGACAACTAGGAGGTGGTTGAACCACACTCTAAAGGGGAGGATTAAGAAGTAATCATAAACCGTGGGTTTTGAGGCAAGTGGTTAGCCTATCAAACTCCTAGCTAGTAGATCATGAGTTTAATTCCCCTTGTATACAACAATTGGTATTAGAGTTTAGGAAGCAAGATTGGGAAATGTTGATAGATTCCACAAGGTTCATGGGCACCCAATGGCCTCTAAAAAATGTGCTCGGGAAATTTATATCTAAAAGCATACAAAAGTAGTGTGTATCACGTTCAAAAATTAGCCCAACAAAGATTTGAGTGTATCTCCCAATATCTAGGTCAGATTTAGTTATTTAAGGTATTGTTGGAAATGTCTTGGAACAGCTTCCTATTGAAGCACTAGATTCACAGATAAAATGCAGATTCAAGATACCGAGCTCTAAAAAACGGTTCAAGACACTAAGGTTGCAAAGAAGAAGGTTCAAAACATCAAGGTTGAGAACAAGAAGCTTGAAGAGACTATGTGAGAGTGGAGACATCAATTCAAGGAGAGATAAAGGGTTGACCATTGATTGAGGACAATGATCTATAGAAGGAGAAGAGAGTTTAAACTCAAGAAATGACAAGTAAGAGATGGTTGAACCACACCCTAAGAGGGAGGATTAGGAAACAATCATCAACCATGGCTTTTGGGGCAAGCTGTTGGCCCATCAAACTCATTCATATGTAATAACTCATGAATACAATTCCTCTTAAAGTTTACAAGAGTAATAATGAAACACATTAGAAAAATAGATTAAACTAACTTGTGATGAAACCAAGAAGACCATGCAATCTTAATGTGGCTAAACGGAACATCATTGAGACCAAGAAAAGAAAAATACTTCCAATATGCTCACTGTAACAACACCTGCTTCTATTTGCATCATACACACAAAAGTTCTGAGATTTGGGGCAAAAGTTCGGGACATGAAAACAATGAAAGGAAATCGAGCGCAGCTCGGGCATTGGATATGGAAGACGAGAGTAGCGCAACAGTGCACAGAGATTCGGTGAGGAAGACGATGCCAAGAGAGAGAGAGAGAACGACACGACGAGAGAGAGAATAGACATCTGCATTATTCACGATGGATGCATTTGATTAATTTATAAGTTTGATTACATCTGTTATTTTATTTAATTTAAATATAAGTATTAATTTAAATCGTTCCAACATTCCCCCTTTTCTTTAAGGGAAAATTCTAAAATTTTCACTTAATTTCGCGGATTGATTGACGATTTCTGCATGTTGATCTTTTCTGTCGATCTGTCAAGATCCATTCGTTGCATCCTCTTTCACCGACCATTTATCAACCTGTCACTAAAACATCAAAAGTGGTATATAAGTATTCAAAAGAACAGAACTGGATCGCTGCAGACTTCATTATTCATTAATGCAGTGTCATCATTAACATTATTATTTGATTCCCCCTCTTCTATAGCGAAGTTACTCTCATGGGTAGTGGTCCTATGAACTCGTGACTTTTGCTTGTCATAAGCTAATTTCCAGCAATCAACGTGATAATGTCCTTTTTTATGACAATAAGTGCAGGTTATGTCCCGACGAGAAGGTGGTAAAGGTGATTGACTTCGTGATGAGGAAGTGCTTGAATAATTAGATCGGGGTGGGGTCTTCCATCCTACTCGTTTCTTATAAGGAGACGAAGAACGACGACTTGATGCTATGAATGCTAATTGACTGCTAGAAGTAGTATAACTAGGTAAAGTATGAGATCTAGTAGCATGCTTTCTGATTGTATCTTCTTGCAAGATTCTTCCTATGAGCATGGGAAGGGTTAGATTCGGTGTATTTCCATGGGTTGTGACAAATGGACTCCATGAAGGAGGTAAGGAGCCTAATAACATAGCAATAGATTGCATTTGCGTAAAATTTAAACCTGTTTTGATAGCCTCATCTAAGAGTTTTTGCCACTCTTCTAAGAATGTGGCAACATCTCCATCTTCGTGGAGAGTTAACGTGACTAATTTCCTATGAATCGACACTTGTGATGCAATATCGGAGTGCTCATAAAGAGCTTTCAGTCTATCCCAGACATCCTTAGAGGTGGCTAACCTATGAACTAATTGTAACTGATGATCGCCTATAGTCAGTATGATCAGCGATTTAGCATGATTATCCTGTGACTTCCATAAGTCAATGTCAGCCTGATTGGTGGGAATAGGGGTACTAGAACCGGCAGTAGTACTTGCGCTAGGCCTAATAGGTTGGGGGCAAGGTCTGGATCCGTCAACATGAGGCCAAAGGTCATGCTGAAGTAACAACATTTGCATTCGAATAGACCAGATGTGATAATTACTGTTATTTAACCAATCCATATTTATAGATGACATGCCTTTGGATGTGGCAGCCATGGAGAAGAGGAAAAGAAGTGAATTTAAATAGAATCTTTTTTTTTTCAATATCAGCAGGTGTGAATTTACGTGTATGTGTAAATGTGTGTGTGAATGTATATGTGTAAGTGTTTGTGTGTTTACATCACAGATTTCTAGTGCAACAAATAGTCTGATAAGAATCAAGACAGTTTTGTCGCTCACAGATAGCCTCTTATGCAAGAAGGCAGCTCTGGAAAAGGAATCTGAGAATTATGTGTGTTGAAACTTTAAGTGAAACATAAATAAACAAATACCAGTCTAATAAGATAATTTGGACAGTTTGCAATCTGTTTGTGGATAGTTATTCGTGAAAGTCTCTTCAGTAAGCATGCATGCATGCGGTCATTATTATGTGCCTATGCAACAGTGAAACTGAACGGTTCGAATCGTTGATGAGTTCACTCTGCCATGCAGAGAATATATGTCGCGTTTGTTGCACTTTGACAGAAACGAAAAAAGAACAGAATTTAAAGTTCGTGTCTGTGCATATCAACAGAATTTACTTCAAAAGAAACAGAATGCAATGTGTGCGTCTATGCGTTAGTTGTGGTGAAAGCAATGAGTAATAACAAAGCAGGAGAGAAGGGCGCTTCCCTGTTCATTGAGCGAAGTAGCGATTAATCCTCTGTGATGAATTCAGCCTCGCACGCAGATGAGCCTCTCGGGCACGCCAGGGCCGTCGGCGATGATACCATGTGGAAGACGAGAGTAACACAGCAGTGCACAGAGATTCGGTGAAGAAGACGATGCCAAGAGAGAGAGAGAGAACGACACGACGAGAGAGAGAATAGACATCCGCATTATTCGCGGTGGATGCATTTGATTAATTTATAAGTTTGATTACATCTATTATTTTATTTAATTTAAATATAAGTATTAATTTAAATCGTTCCATAACAGGGCCAGGTATGTCGGCAACGTATTCGCAGACAGAGCTAATCTGTCCTGAATGCCACGCTTGTCTATGAGCTCGAGCAGAAGCGCTTTAATGATGCTGCTTAGTGTGATTTTTACACGATCTTCCTTAACAAGCGTATCAAAGAACTTCTTCTGAATATTAAATAACCTGATCACCAAAAATCAACTGTTCCTTCAAATCTTTGATCTTCGTTAGGAAATTGTCCATAGAATCACCTTCATTCATGTGCTCACTCTCCAACTGTTTTCGGAGATAAGCAACACGAGCCTCATTCCTAGCTTGGTACAATGTGGTAAGTGTATCCCAAGCATCCCTAGCTGTTCTGCAAGAGCATATGTGAGGAATAATGGCATGTTTGACAGACAAAGCTATCAATGCATGTGCCTGGGCATCTCTGCCATCCCAATGAATCTGCTCTGCAGTAGGTGCAACAGAAACAGCAGCACGAATAGGAATCTGCACAATATCATCTTCGACACCATCTTCATCAGCTCTAGTACCTCCAGCACCTGTATTTGTAGTACCTGTAGGCACAAGTGTAACAGGACGTCTTTCAACACCCTGCACAATGTTCCACAGTCATTTTGCAACCAATACATGTCGCATCATATAAGCCCATAATGGGTAGTTGGTACCATCCAACTTATCCTCAACAGCCAACCTACGGAATACATCACTGCTTTCAGCCATTGCCGGTGACTAAAATACCTTGATGCAAAAAATTGAGTGTATCTCAAAAAGTTGAACGGAACTGCCCAAACGAGTTCTGCCAGACCTGTAGTAGACTTCGAGACGCTTAAACTGGCGAACAAAAACTGGTATATACCTTTGGCACAAAAGGATGAAATAGCCTGCACAAGCACTTCGATAGTGCATTCGGAGGCCGAAACGAGCTCAGATCGCGATTTCGGCACCACACAGCAAAGCTGTTTTGATCTGGGAAACAGCCTGAGTATGGTCACCAAATTTCATGCGAATCTGAGACTGCAAACGGAGGAGTGTCGACAGTGCCCTAGAAGAAGCGACAACCTGCTCTGATACCAATTGTTGGAGATAGACGTCTGCGGAAGCACGCGAACAGCACAAGGAAGAAGAAGAAGATTGGAGCACAAACACACAATACTGAATGTATTACTAGAGAATGTACAAAGATAAGTAGCCCATTAGTACAATAGGCGTATATACAAGCCGGGGGAAAAAAACCTCCTAAAGAGGGAAAAAAGTGCCCCGGCGGTCCTAGATTGTTCACACACATCACCACCTAAATATATCAACATTATTCTCCATATTAACAACATTAAGTCTAGAGAGGATTTCGTATTTACTTCAGCTGCTATATACAATCTCAATCTCGATGATTAAGACCATGAGTTCCATGCAGCCTTGTGGTTCATTTGCACAAAAGTTTATCTTGTCTAGAGTAGCATTGTCATGACATGTGTTTTGAGGTTGGACTGCATTATGAGTTGTTAGACTCAAGAAATGACAACTAGGAGGTGGTTGAACCACACTCTAAAGGGGAGGATTAAGAAGTAATCCTAAACCGTGGGTTTTGAGGCAAGTGGTTAGCCTATCAAACTCCTAGCTAGTAGATCATGAGTTTAATTCCCCTTGTATACAACAATTGGTATTAGAGTTTAGGAAGCAAGATTGGGAAATGTTGATAGATTCCACAAGGTTCATGGGCACCCAATGGCCTCTAAAAAATGTGCTCGGGAAATTTATATCTAAAAGCATACAAAAGTAGTGTGTATCACGTTCAAAAATTAGCCCAACAAAGATTTGAGTGTATCTCCTAATATCTAGGTCAGATTTAGTTATTTAAGGTATTGTTGGAAATGTCTTGGAACAACTTCCTATTGAAGCACTAGATTCACAGATAAAATGCAGATTCAAGATACCGAGCTCTAAAAAATGGTTCAAGACACTAAGGTTGCAAAGAAGAAGGTTCAAAACATCAAGGTTGAGAACAAGAAGCTTGAAGAGACTATGTGAGAGTGGAGACATCAATTCAAGGAGAGATAAAGGGTTGACCATTGATTGAGGACAATGATCTATAGAAGGAGAAGAGAGTTTAAACTCAAGAAATGACAAGTAAGAGATGGTTGAACCACACCCTAAGAGGGAGGATTAGGAAACAATCATCAACCATGGCTTTTGGGGCAAGCCGTTGGCCCATCAAACTCATTCATATGTAATAACTCATGAATACAATTCCTCTTAAAGATTACAAGAGTAATAATGAAACACATTAGAAAAATAGATTAAACTAACTTGTGATGAAACCAAGAAGACCATGAAATCTTAATGTGGCTAAACAGAACATCATTGAGACCAAGAAAAGAACAATACTTCCAAGATGCTCACTGTAACAGCACTGCTTCTATTTGCATCATGCACATAGAAGTTCTGAGATTTGGGGCAAAAGTTCGGGACATGAAAACAATGAAAGGAAATCGAGCGCAGCTCGGGCATTGGATGTGGAAGACGAGAGTAGCGCAATAGTGCACAGAGATTCGGTGAGGAAGAGGATGCCAAGAGAGAGAGAGAGAACGACACGACGAGAGAGAGAGAATAGACATCTGCATTATTCGCGGTGGATGCATTTGATTAATTTATAAGTTTGATTACATCTGTTATTTTATTTAATTTAAATATAAGTATTAATTTAAATCGTTCCAACATTCCCCCTTTTCTTTAAGGGAAATTCTAAAATTTTCACTTAATTTCGCGGATTGATTGACGATTTCTGCATGTTGATCTTTTCTGTCGATCTGTCAGGATCCATTCGTTGCATCCTCTTTCACCGACCATTTATCAACCTGTCACTAAAACATCAAAAGTTGTATATAAGTATTCAAAAGAACAGAACTGGATCGTTGCAGACTTCATTATTCATTAATGCAGTGTCATCATTAACATTATTATTTGATTCCCCCTCTTCTATAGTGAAGTTACTCTCATGGGTAGTGGTCCTATGAACTCGTGACTTTTGCTTGTCATAAGCTAATTTCTAGCAATCAACGTTATAATGTCCTTTTTTATGACAATAAGTGCAGGTTATGTCCCGACGAGAAGGTGGTAAAGGTGATTGACTTCGTGATGAGGAAGTGCTTGAATAATTAGATAGGGGTGGGGTCTTCCATCCTACTCGTTTCTTATAAGGAGACGAAGAACGATGACTTGATGCTATGAATGCTAATTGACTGCTAGAAGTAGTATAACTAGGTAAAGTATGAGATCTAGCATGCTTTCTGATTGTATCTTCTTGCAAGATTCTTCCTATGAGAATGGGAAGGGTTAGATTCGGTGTATTTCCATGGGTTGTGACAAATGGACTCCATGAAGGAGGTAAGGAGCCTAATAACATAGCAATAGATTGCATTTGCGTAAAATTTAAACCTGTTGTGATAGCCTCATCTAAGAGTTTTTGCCACTCTTCTAAGAATGTGGCAACATCTCCATCTTCGTGGAGAGTTAACGTGACTAATTTCCTATGAATCGACACTTGGGATGCAATATCGGAGTGCTCATAAAGAGCTTTCAGTCTATCCTAGACATCCTTAGAGGTGGCTAACCTATGAACTAATTGTAACTGATGATCGCCTATAGTCAGTATGGTCTCGATTTAACATGATTATCCTGTGACTTTCATAAGTCAATGTCAGCCTGATTGGTGGGAATAGGGGTACTAGAACCGGCAGTAGTACTTGCGCTAGGCCTAATAGGTTGGGGGCAAGGTCTGGATCCGTCAACATGAGGCCAAAGGTCATGCTGAAGTAACAACATTTGCATTCGAATAGACCAGATGTGATAATTACTGTTATTTAACCAATCCATATTTATAGATGACATGCCTTTGGATGTGGCAGCCATGGAGAAGAGGAAAAGAAGTGAATTTAAATAGAATCTTTTTTTTTTTCAATATCAGCAGGTGTGAATTTACGTGTATGTGTAAATGTGTGTGTGAATGTATATGTGTAAGTGTTTGTGTGTTTACATCACAGATTTCTAGTGCAACAAATAGTCTGATAAGAATCAAGACAGTTTTGTCGCTCAGAGATAGCCTCTTATGCAAGAAGGCAGCTCTGGAAAAGGAATCTGAGAATTATGTGTGTTGAAACTTTAAGTGAAAACATAAATGAACAAATGCCAGTCTTATAAGATAATTTGGACAGTTTGCAATCTGTTTGTGGATAGTTATTCGTGAAAGTCTCTTCAGTGAGCATGCATGCATGCGGTCATTATTCTGTGCCTATGCAACAGTGAAACTGAACGGTTCGAATCGTTGATGAGTTCACTCTGCCATGCAGAGAATATATGTAGCGTTTGTTGGGCTTTGACAGAAATGAAAAAAGAACAGAATTTAAAGTTCGTGTCTGTACATATCAACAGAATTTACTTCGAAAGAAACAAAATGCAATGTGTTCGTCTATGCGTTAGTTTTGATGAAAGCAATGAGTAATAACAAAGCAGGAGAGAAGGGCGCTTCCCTGTTCATTGAGCGAAGTAGCGATTAATCCTCCGTAATGAATTCAGCATCGCATGCGGATGAGCCTCTCAGGCATGCCAGGGCAGTCGGCGATGATACCATGTGGAAGACGAGAGTAGCACAGCAGTGCACAGAGACTCGGTGAGGAAGACGATGCCAAGAGAGAGAGAGAGAACGACACGACGAGAGAGAGAATAGACATCCGCATTATTCGCGGTGGATGCATTTGATTAATTTATAAGTTTGATTACATCTGTTATTTTATTTAATTTAAATATAAGTATTAATTTAAATCGTTCCAACATTGGAATCCTCTGATACATAGCTTGACTTTTAACCACAGACCTGTTGATCCAGTTATTATTGCATCCACTCCTTTGCATCATCATCATCATCAAACAACATTCATATGCAGTACTGTGCGAATTTATTCAGCGGATCGTAACTGTACATTGCATTTGTTCGGCCAGACTCAACTTCATAATCAACCTTCATGTACAGAAGGTTGGCCTTGCTCCCCACTTTGCTGCGGAATCAGCTGATCAGCCCTTCTTTGGCATTCCGAAATAATATATGGTACGGGACTTCCAAAATCTTTAAGCAGTTCTTTTATGGTAGCAGCATCAGGATATGGAGATTTAGATTCAGTGAAAGTGGGAGCGACGGGCTTTTCGGAACGATAGAGTTCAACAAGATCCTCATCCATAATTTTCAAAAGATCACTCCTTTCCATGTTCGGATATCCCAGCCTTGAGCTGTCCCCTAAACCAGTGCGCATTTTCTCCGCCCATCTTCGGCAACACCGAATCCTTGAAGACGAGAAATCAAATGAATGTAACAGAGAGAGGATTTCAGTCATGGAGGGCTTCCGCTTAATAAGATGATGGACATAAGCTAACCAAGTGATTAAACAGATTACGCCTCCGACAACAGCAGTGCTTCGCATGATCACTTCATACTCATAGATATGAGCCTCACGAAGAGCTGCGAAACCTGCTGCACCAAAAGCGAGCATCACGGCAGCTAGGGATAGAGCAAGCAGAAACGCATCCGCCAGTATGGCCACGCGCAGCTGGTTCACCATAACGCCCACATACTGACCTGGTGTGGGAATGATGCCTATTTTCGTCACACACATTGTGGCAATTGCAGTGAAAAAGGAGATGCTAATCGTTGCCCAATACACCCTCATGGCTGGCGAGCTAAACTCTGACTCGTATGGCAGTTGCAACCATCCAGCGAATGCTACACTCGCTATCAATGCCGCACCCACAAGTATAGCATTCAGCGCCTGGACGTACACATCCCTATCTTTGTTCAGCTTTTCTTCATACTCCTTAACATAAGATTTTCTACCCAGAATCTCCATGATCATTCTATTCTTTAGCCCAAATGCATGTTGGAGCACTGTTTTTCCGTCTCTATCCTCAATTCCAAGCCATTGTTCGGTCGCCATCTTCCGTTCAAATGCAACATGGAGCGCTGTCTTTCCTGAAGGAGGTTGAACTTCGATCTTATCTGAGACTAATTTCTGTACAATGTCAGTCCTCTTGTCCACAACCGCCCAATGTAAGCACGTCCTGTAGTATTGATCATCCCATTGGCTCAGCTCTAGCTTTTGAATGGTCATGAGTAGGAACTCAAACACAAAATCCTTGTTGGCGTACAGGGCCAGGTATGTCGGCAACGTATTCGCAAACAGAGCTAATCTGTCCTGAATGCCACCCTTGTCTATGAGCTCGAGCAGAAGCGCTTTAATGATGCTGCTTAGTGTGATTTTTACACGATCTTCCTTAACAAGCGTATCAAAGAACTTCTTCTGATTATTAAATAGAGCATACATACCGGGACTGTTCAGCAGGTCGTGCTCGTTAGTCCCCGAATTAAACATTTCGATGTCGATGTTGATCAAGTTATGGTTGAGAGCCTCGAACACCTTCGTGTTCCCATACATTGCGGCAACATGAAAAAATGTATTGCCGTCATTATCTTTCGCCAGAGCAAATTCAGAAAGATTGTCCTCATGTTTCCCTTCGCGTAGTAGTTTAACAATCAGCGTATCGTCGGTTGTATACTGAGCTGCGTAGTGCAAAATTGTTCTCTTATAAGCATCCTTCTCCCGAACTGAACCTTCTACCTGGGATTCAGAGAAGCCTTCGACTAATTCTCTAAACATAAGTGCATCTTTGCAATAACTAATGGGAAAGTTATCTTCCTTGTCACGAATAAGTAGCTTTGGTTGAAGAGATATAAGCTTCCGAACCACATCCTTATGGCCATTTTTCACGGCGAAGTGTAGTGCGGTGTATCCGTCCTCGCCTGCGAAATTGATGTCGAGAGAAGGACGCTCTGAGAGGATACTGTCGACTAATTTCCCCTCTCCTTTTCTAGCAGCACTAAGCAGTCTCTTTAGCTCTTGCTTTTGCATCTCGTCATTTCCATCTGCAGCAGCAGCTGACCTCTCTTGAGTCTCCATCTCTTCAATTTCTGCAGCAGCTGGTCTCTCTTGAGTCCCCATTCTGAAACTATTGCTTCGTGAAAACCAATTCCACATTCTGAAACTATTGCTTCGTGAAGACTGCTGATTCCAAGAATATCCTTGAACAATCAAGCAAACACAGGAAGCTCTGATTATGTAACAGGTCAATGGTCAGTGGTTGGTGCCTAAGATCACGACTGCATTTAATTGAACCTGAGAGATCTGGACATATTTCGTGTAGCTGTGTCCCCCGGTCAACAGGTCATTTCCCGGCAAGTGGGTGCCTTCAGACATGCAGTACAGTTTTTTTTTTTTTTTTTTTTTTTTTTTTTTGGAGAGTACAATGAATTGGAAATACACACTCACACACCCAACCTTGAGGTAGAGGCACCCAGGGTGTAAGGTAGAGGCACCCATCATGAGAGTCTCATGTATATGTACAGTCAAGACTTGAACTCAGGACTTCCTCCTTACAGCTTCAAGGCATCAGCCACTAGGCTATGCGAGCTTGGATCTTGTCATATTTCGTGTAGCTGTGTCCCCCGGTCAACAAGTCATTTCCCGGCAAGTGGGTGCCTTCAGACATGCAGGACAGTTTTGTCGACTCGGCTGAATTCCTTCCTTGAAGTCCCTCCCTAAATTCAATCAGACACGGCCGCTGTTGTACTAAAAAAACAAAATATATATCTGTAAAATGATTGGCTGGATAATTCATATATCCAATGAGTGTCGATAAGGATTTATATCATCATCATCAAGCTCATATAGGTAAACATTATGCATAGCCCTCTAATATGTTATATCTTGCGGATGGTCTTCTCCTCCATCTTTAGTTGTCCTTTTGGAGATGGAACCTATGAATTCCTAAACCAATCTTTGTGCACGGACATGTGTATGTTGGCAATACATTATGTTGTTTTTTAATTCTAGAAGATAGATGCATCTTATAATCACCTTCATTGGAAGTACAAGCTAAGTAATTTTTTGGTTGAATCTTTTCCTTTTATAATTTGAACACTCATTATATACTCTCCATTATTTTCACATACTTAGAATCCATAATTTTCTTCATTTCCTTTTTATCACTACAAGGAATACCCGAGCATAGCGACGGTTAACATGATACATTTTTGTCGCTACATGATCATGAATTTCGTCAGACCAAGTATCGAGTGCGCACTGTCGTTTAAACGCAATGTTCAAGAGAGCGTCGCTTATGCGATTGAAAAGGTAGTGTCACATATGGGACACTAATTTGCATCGCTTATGCGATGCAGCTGGGCGTTGTTGTTCCATAAGTTGCATGATTGCATGTACGACACTTTTACATCGCTTATATGACATTGAAGTTTGATAAAAGTTAAAAAAATGTTGGATCACTCTACGATCATCATTTTACATGCAACTGATCGAAGAGCTCTCCAACTTTCAGATCTGTGTTGTGCTTACAAGCTCCAGCAATCTCTTTCTGAATCTCTCTCTTTTCTAATCTCTCTCTCTTATTGTCTCTCTTGTTGGAGTTAGACGTCTGTGGAAGCACGCGAACATCACAAGGAAGAAGAAGGAGCTTGGAGCATAACACACAATGCTGAATGTATTACCACTAGAATGTACAAAGATGAGTAACCCGTTAGGGCTATAGGGATATATACAAGTCGAGGGGGAAAAACCTCCTAAAGATAAAAAAAAGTGCCCTGACGGTCCTAGTGTGTTCACACACATCACTATCTAAATATATCAACAAATCCCCCTTGGGAGTGATGCAGTGAACAAGGACCTGGCACTCATGTATAAGGAAGTGCCAAGCTATGCAGAATCAATCCACAAAAGGAACTAAGCCCAAAGCTTTGCAAAAAGCTTCAAACTTCTCCCTAGGCAGAGCCTTCATGAAAAGGTCTGCAATGTTCTCCTGCGTGGACACATATGCCAAGCTTATCTCTCTAGCACAGAACCTCTCCCTGACATAATGATAATGCACCTCAATGTGCTTAGTGTGACCATGGAAAACAGGGTTCCTCGCAACTTCCAATGCACTCTAACTGTCACTGAAGATGGTGGTGGCAAAAGACTGACCAACACCCAAATAAGCCATAAGGCATCTGAGCCACACACACTCAACAGTTGTTGTGAAAACTGCCCTGTACTCAGTCTCACAACCGGAAGAGGCCACAATAGGCTGCTTCTTGCTCAGCTAAGATATGCATGAGCTACCGAGCATGAAGCAAAAACCACTAATGGACACATTAGTGTCATAGCAAGCAGCCCAGTCAAAGTCAAAAAAAAAAATCTGGCGGTAGTGATCCCCCCTTGGGATAAAGCAATTGAAGTAGCCACGTACCACTCAAGTAGCAAAAGATGCACTTCTCCACCTGCCAATGCTTGACACCTTGGCAATGCATAAACCTGCTCATCTGTGAGACAACAAATTGAATATCTAGCTGAGTAATGCATAAGTCAAGCATTCAACGACCTGCTAATAGAGAACAACATCAAATGCATCTCTAGCATCATGAAGACTCAATCGTAAACCTGTCTCCATAGGAGTGGCAATAGGTTTACAATCTTCAAGGCCAAAATGCTACAATAATGTGTCAATATATTTTGTTTGACACAAAGCCATTCCACCATCAACGTGCATAAATCGAATGCCCAAATAATGATGCCAATGCCCCAAATCAGACATCTCAAATGAGGCATGCAAATTAGCTTTGAAATCAGCAATATGCTTCTCATGAGGACCAGTGAGCAGCATGTCATCAACATAAACAACAATGATCAGAAGCACATCATTAGCACGCTAAACATATAAGGTGCTTTCAATTGCACTGTTCTCAAAACCATGTGCAATTAGATAAGAATGTACCTTTTCATACCAAGCAAGTGGTGCTTTCTTTAAACCATATAATTCCTTCTTTAATTTACACACCTGGTTTTCATGCCCTTTTTGCACAAACTCACGGGGCTGAAAAACATACACTTCTTCATGCAAGTCATTTAGAAATGTTATTTTAATGTCCAACTGATGTACATTCCAACCATGATGAGCTGCAAGTGTGCAGATGCTATGAATAATAGTCATTCGGCAAGTAGGAGCAAAGGTTGCATCAAAACTAATGCCTCTTTCCTGTGCATAACCCTTTGCAACAAGCCTAGCCTTATTCATGTCAACTGTTCCATCAGGTTTATGCTTTAGCTTGTATACCCACTTAGTGCCAATGGTCTTCTTGCTAGGAGGCAACACACATAAAGACCAAGTATCATTTTTCATGATAGCCCAATATTCAGATTGCATTGCAGCCACCCAATGTTCAAAATTTTGTGCTCCATCAAACTAAACAGGCTCTGTCTCATCACAAAGACTAGAGGAAGCCATAGCATAGCAATCTGATGCAAAACACGCACTATGAGAGCTTGAACGAGTATGGTATGACATGTGCATCTAATTTGTTGTCACGCAAAGTCTACACTAGCCATTTTCGCATACTTTTTGCCTCCTCAATATCAGCTCTCACAGCATGCAAATCTGCATCAGAGGCTTTTGTCTACCCCTCCCCACTGTTTTTGAGCTATTTTAGTGTGTGTGTGTGTGTGTGTGTGAGCTAGTGCAAGTGGAGTGAGTGTGGGTGTTTCCCCCCATTCACTATTTTGGTCATAACTTGAAGCATAGTTGTTAGAATCGAGTGAAACTACCACCTATAGATGTGTCTCGTCGAGACCTTCGAAATAAACCTGTTATTGCCATATTCAAAGTTTTGAGCTCGGAGATATCCTTGATTTAGTGAAAATTGTTGTAAGTGGTATCGTGGCAGACACTTTTAGTAGTTAAGTGAGTTTGAAAGATAGATTAGTCTTTTCTCATGCATGAGAGTAGAACCACTTCATTTACCATCACGTGTGCACACGTCCTCATACGTTTGGTTAGGTCGGTTTGTTGGATTGACAAATAAGCGTGTGTCAATTCCCCACTATATGCACTTGTGTGGCAAATGAGATTTAGTCTCCTTGGCACAAGTCCCTAAGGATTTGTGACTTCGATACACATGTTTTTGGTGTCGTTGTCGGGGAACACACTCAACCAAGGTGCCTTCGTGATGGTTATAGCTAAAGAGTGACAAAATTGTACTTGTAGGAGTGAATTCATTTAGTGGCAAAGAGTCCAATGTTTCAGCACTTGTTACTTCAGGGTAAGCTACATGCAAATATTAATCTCAAAGATGTTGAAAAGTTGCATTTACACGTGATTAAAGGCCCGCACGGTATCGCGGGGTGGGACAGAGTGATTGGTGGAGTGCTATTTGTGAAATAGAGGTCTAGGAGTGAAAAGGGGTGAGAGAAGATCCAAGGGGTAAAAAAATTTTTGAATTTGGAGGTGATTTGGCTAGAGTATCACGATCGGTTGAGTTTTTGGTATCGCAATACCAAAAAATCCCTTGTATAGCGATACTCGCTGAAGTATCATATCGTTGGTTACCAGTTGTGGTATCGCGATACCAATTCTGGTATCATATCGCCTAGTTGGTATCGTGATCGTGGGTTGCCTAGTGGTATCGTATCCCAATCCACTATGGTATCGTATCGTTGACCTAGCAAGATCGTATCGTCTCACTTTCTAGTATCGTATCGTGCAAATTTGCGGCATCATATCGTGACTTGTACTAGTATCGTATCGTGTAGTTCCATGGTATCGTATCGCCAGCTGCACTGGTATCGTATCGCGTGACTTGCTAGTATCGTATCATGCAATATGCAGGTATCGTATCGTGTCAAATTTGAGTATCATATCGCGGCTAATTTTGGTATCGTATCACCCTCTGAATCGGTATCATATTGTGCAATTCTTAGTATCGTATCGTGCAAAATTGTGGTATCGTATCGTGACTTGCATTGGTATCGTATGGTTAGAATTCCCGGTATCGTATTGTATTGTGCAGAGATATCGTATCGCCTGTTGCTTTTAGTATCATATCGTCTAGTCATCTGGTATCGTATCGTCGATTCCCCAAGTATCGTATCATGAACATACTTGGTATCCTATCATGACAAAGACTAGTATCGTATCGTGTCTTGAAGTGGTATCGTATCGTCGACAACCTAGTATCACCTAGTGCAGTATCGCCAAAGTGGTATTGTCCAGAACACTTTGAGCATTTTCAAGGGTGAAATTGAGGCATTTGAGGAGCCACTTAAGGAGAATCAGACCCACCCTGGTGTAGGTAATCAATACCGACCACCGGTAAGGCCACAACCACCAATAGGAGTGCAGCCTGGAATACCCCGAATTAGACCAGCAATCCCCGCCTTCCCTATAATGCCCAGACAGCCATAACCAATGAGAAGATTGAGACCTATTCAAGTGACCAAATGCATGAGGAATCATTATGATGGATTGGGAGAACCCTACGACCACATTGCCGAATTTAAACAAGTTCTAAGAGCGGAACAAGTAGACGACTTCTTTGTGCAATATGAGTCTTTCGGACTCACCCTCACAGGAACGGCTCTGACTTGGTTCCAGCCATTAGACCCCAACCAATTTGGAAATATGGAGCAATTCTTTCAAGAATTCATGGGGGAATTCATTAAGAGAGGCATTAAACACAATTCTGTGTCTTTAATCCATAGTTTTAAGCAGAACCCTAATGAAACCATGAAAATAGTTGCCCAAAGATTTAATCAGTATGTGGATAGATGTCCGATAGCAAAAAGACCTACACAACAGAAAATGATATCATTATTTTTGGACGGATTAACAAACGGAACTCTGAGAACATTAGTCTACGTGAAGAGACTACAGACGTTGAATGAATGACTGCAAGAGTGTATCGACTTAGAGGACAACCTAGCGGATGATCTCAAAAGTACAACGAGTCCTACTAAATCAGAAGACACTCGAGGCACAGTAACATCCAACTCCAGTAATGTAGAAGAACTTGCAGAGCTGGTAGCGAAGAAATTGGGATTCCAAGGACAGAGAAATTATCAACACCCAGCCCTAAGAGTACCCATGTTGAGGAGATGTAGCTCATGTGGAGGTGATCATCCCACTCACATGTGTGTTCGAGGAGGAACAGGTGTACCACAGACATATCCTTACAATAGAAAGCCCCATCAAGGAACGGCCTTGTATTGTCACATAGAACAAAAATACAACAATCACACCACAGAAAATTGCCCCTTCAATAGGCAGACACGGCCTCTACAACCACCTCAATATCGGCCATATGGGTATCCACGTAGAGAGCCAGGTATAGATATGCCCAGGTACAATCCCTACCCAACACCACCAGGAGCACCAAGGCCATACGAGCAAGCACAATATCCACATTCCCCACCAGTGTTAGGACCACTACTGTCACAGTCCCAACATGTGGTACCGATTAAGTACGCTCAACTAGAGGAAAACCTAGAAAGATCCATCATACCAGCATCACCTATGACCAGCGTGGAGTCGACAAAGAGAGGTTACGAGGCATCTTAAGGGGAGTACTATCTCTATGATGCTCACATGTCTGAGTATGAACAAAGTTATGATCCACACTACTACGGATACGAAGGGTGACAGTGTCTATGGACCAGAAGTGGCAACATTAATGTATACCGCACCTAAAGCACAGCCACCCGTAAGACCACCCCTCAGACCACCTATGCCAAGAGGACCATGTTATAGATGTGGAGGAGACCACTTCATCAGAGAATGCACTCAGCCATACAACCAACCACCTCTTAGGACATGGGAAGGATATTGTAGTGATTGTGGGAAGGAACATCTCTTCAAAGATTTCCCTAAAAATCCTAATAAGACTCAAGACACAACGCCTATTAATGTAATCGAGGTGATAGAAGCACCAGGAAGTGATAAGGAATACACCATACCATTAAAGGCCATTACACGAGCACAAATGAAGGAACGAGAAGGAAAACAACTGGATCTAGGTCAAGAAAATAGTAGAACCTTAAACCCCAAAATTCAAATAGTGGAAGATTCAGAGGACTCACGTGAGAATATCCAAAACATGAAAGCACAAAAATGGAAGGAAAGAAGAGAGAAGCTCAAAGAAAAATGGATGAAAAACAAAATTCAAGGAAATAAGAAACATACAAAAAGCATTAAGAAACATAAAGAACCAGAGATTCGGGAAGAAGTTCCCATTCCACTGCCTATCTGAGAATCAGAGAAACCAGGATCAATTCTAGCTAACCCAAAACCGGATGATTTGGACATGTGGTTGAAAGCGTACCAAGCTAGAATTAAGACTCGGCCGAATGTGGAACAACATGAAAAGCTTTACCCACAAGGAGAGTTAGAAAAAGAGAGGCTTGCTATATGCAGAAAACTCATAGAGGTAGCACAAGCAACCCTAGAAAAGACCATCCCAGCCCTCCCCGAGACAAGGATAGCAGAGGATCAATAGAAGGATTGTGTTAAAGCCAAGGACAAAGAACCTAAGGAGAAGGATGATAAATGTGAGCTAGTGAAAACCCAGGACAAACCTATGTCAACAATACCTGATTTAGAGGCTGACTGGCCAAAAGAATTGTGGAATAGAATCTGAGAAGAAAAATGGAAGAGGAATGGAGTGACTAAACCTCACTTTGAGGAATTAGATGCGGAAGTTTATCAACCAAGTCCCAACATGGAAGAAGTATATGAGGAAGTATCGAGACTAGATCGAAATAGAGAAGAAGCTCAGAGCATTTCGACCCTACCAAATTACATGGGAGAGTATGAAAAGGAATCCATGATATTCCGATCACCCATAGTACGAGGAAAAGGAAAGGGAAACTCAAATAAGAATTCACACAATCTAACAGAACTTAAAAAGACAAAAGTACAATGCCAATTGACTGTGGAAGAACTACTTCGTGTTAAACCGCAATTATGGAAACAATTAGCAGGTCAACTAGAATTAGGGAAAGAGAAGGACCAAAAGGAAAACAAGGGAAAAGAAAACCCATCTAAGGTACAAATCCCAGTGGATAAGGTTGGAGAATTTAGCGAAGGAGACGAAGGTAACACATGTTTACTTATCACTTACAATGGCTATATGATCAAAGCTATACTAGACACAGGAGCAGGAGTAGGAATTGCCACCAAGGAGATTTGGGAGAAATGGGGAAAGTCTGCCTTATGACCCACTCACATGAAGCTCCAATTAGCAGATGGTCATGTTGAGAAACCATTAGGGATATTAGAAAAGATCAAGCTAACCACCTATGGAGTTGAATTTGAACATACAGTAGCTATCTGTCAATTTGGAAAAGCAAGTAACTATGAGATGATATTAGGACGACCCGTCATGAGACAGCTTAGGGTAGTACAAGATTGCGGAAGAGACTCTTTGTACCTTCAACATCAAGGAAACACCACCAAAATAAATTTGCATACATTTGCATACCGAGATGTACCCCCACTACAATGGAACCCCATACACAAGGAAGAGGATGATTTTTCTATCCATAGTCCTGGATCAAGTGATCAATCATGGACGCATGAGGATGCCCAATTATGGGTGTGTACAGAAGCCAAGAAAGAGGATAATAAAGGATAATAAAAGGAAGATGTGGCCAATAGGACATCTTAATTACCGGCCCATAGAAGATTTAATGTACATGCCTCAAATCTTCCCTGATGAAACATTTGAACCGCATGGGTGGATGGAAATCTTAGCAACCTTGGAAGTATGTGTGAATGAAGAAGTCCTAACGATGAATGAATGTGTAGACGAAGAAGGCTATGACGTAAATTTGTACATGGTTGTCCTTCAAGAAGTGGAAGTATGGGAAATTTTAGAAAAGGAGTGGAAAGAAGAATATGAGAGTAAAGAAGTGGAACCAGAATTTGATTCAGAAGAACTCTACCTAGAAACCATTTGAACCGAAGATAAGCAGGAAATGATCAAGGTCTTAGCGATAGAAGCAAACCCCATAGTACCAAAGCAGGAGGAAAGAGTGAGTAAGATCGAACCAAATCCTGACCTTTTTGAGGTTCCGGAGCATTTTAAAAGGTACGAAGTAGAAGAGAGAAAAATAGCCATTCAAATGCCTAAGAGAGAGGCTAGATAAGGAGAAGCGTACGACAACAAAGAACAAACAAAAAAGATCATAGTAACAATGGAAGATGGAGAAGAAAGATGTACATACATAGGAAAAGATGTGTCAACTGAGGAGAAAGAAGAATTAATACAATTGATCCGAGAATATCGAGATGTATTTGCGTGGACATATAAGGATCTCAAGGGTGTGGAACCCTCTATTTGCTCCTATAGAATGCCAATGATGACAGAGGCAAAACCATCTAAACAATGCCCTTACACATACAATGAGGTCTATGCTGCAAAAATTAAAGAAGAAATAGACAAGCTATTAGTGGTTGGATTCATCTATGAGATAGAACATACGGAATGGTTATTGCCACTAGTGGTTGTGCCTAAGAAGAACGGAAAACTTAGAGTATGCATTAATCTGAAGAAAGTGAATGCAGCCACAATCTGCGATAGCTACCCATTACCCATCACTGATCATCTATTGGAAAGAGTTGCAGGAAAGGAAGTCTATAGCTTCATAGATGGATTCTCGGGATACAACCAAGTAGTTATTGCTACTGAGGATCAACATAAGACCACATTTGCGACTGAATGGGGAGTCTATGCTTTTCGAGTGATGCCTTTTGGACTCACTAATGTGCCTGCTACTTTCCAAAGGTTGATGTGTCATGTTTCAAAAGAATTCCTGAAGAAGAGTATGGAAGTGTATGTAGATGACCTATGTACATATTCAAACCAAAGGCAAGACCAGATTCCCAAATTGTGGAAGATATTTGATAAATGCCGACAATATAGAGTCTCTCTGAACCCTGAGAAGTGTGTCTTCATGGTAAGACAAGGGAAGATCTTAGGACACATAGTCTCTAGGAACGGGATGTCTATAGATGAAGACAAGATTAAGGTCATTTTGGAGCTTCCTAGACTGAAGAATGCAAAAGAGGTGCAAGCATTTATGGGACATTGTGGATACTACCATCGATTTATCCACATGTATGCCATAATTGCCAAATCCTTGTATGGACTGCTGACTCAATTCACTTGGACTGAAGAATGCGAAAAGGCATTTAACGAGTTAAAAAGGTGACTTAGCATGGCCCCAATTCTGAAAACATCGAATTGGAACAAGGTTTTCATATTCATGTGGACGCTTCAAATTACACAATAGGATGCATCTTAGCTCAGTCGGCAGACGAAGGAAAGTTAGATCACCCAATTGCCTATGCAAGTAGACAACTGAATCAAGCTGAAAGGAACTATACAACTACAGAGCGAGAGGGATTGGGAATGGTCTATGCAATGAAAAAATTTAGACACTATCTCTTAGCCAACAAGTTCAAGTTCTTCATAGATCATCAAGCCTTATTGTACCTAGTCAATAAGCCTTGTAACACGGGAAGACTTGTGAGATTGTTTCTGTTATTGATGGAATTCGACTTTGAAGTAATAGTGAAAAAGGAAAATACCCATATAAGAGCATATCACCTCTCTAGGTTAACACATGGAGAACCACCAAGTGGAGTGCCCGATGAATTTCCAGACACTTAACTATTTAATCTGGAAGTGTGTCCAAAGTGGGCAGAAAAACTGATTCCGATACTCACTCATGGCCCACAACACTCAATCAATAAGGAGAGTAAAAAGGAAATTCTGCAGTCAAGGAATCTGCACATTATTGCGGGAAGTGTGTACAAGGAACCCAATGGTGTACTACTAAGATGTGTTGAGGAAGACGAACAAATGAAGCTTATTGAACAAGCCCATGTGAACAAATGGAGGACACACAAAGGAACTCATGGAACTCTAAGAGAATTGAAACGATTAGGAATATACTGGCTTGATATGCCTAAAGATGTCCATGATTATGTTAATAACTACATAGAATGCCAGGAGACCATCCCTGAGGATCATACATCCTTACCTTTCTCTACAATAGCACCCAAATGGAGTGAAGCACTAGTGAAATTCCTAAAGACAAGAGAACATGAGGAGGGAATTAGCTTGGCAAGGAAGCGATCCCTAGAGGAAATGAGCAAGGATTATGTACTCATGGGAAGACACTTGTTTAAGAGAGGGAAAGACAATCAATTACCCCTATGTGTGCATGAAGGAGAATACTTACCCATATTAGAGATGGCACATGCAGGTGCTATAGGAGGTCATTTTTCAGCTGAGAGAACCATAAAAATGATCTTACTTGCGGACTTGTGGCGGCCTACTCTACATATGGATGCCGACACTTATGTATGAAGTTGTGAAACATGCCAAAGAGCCAAATATCCTATTTGGCGAGATGACATGCCATTGAGTCCTATGGTTTGCACTACAGCATTTTCCAAATGGGGTATAGATTTCATAGGACCCATTAATCCACCAGCCAAAGGGTCTCATGCCGAATATATCGTAGTGGCCACAGATTATTTAACAAAATGGGTGGAGGCAAAGGCTACTAGAAGGAACGATGCTCAAACCACTGCTAAGTTTCTTTTTGAGCATATATTCACTTGGTTCGGGTTACCAATTGAGATTTTGAGTGACTGAGGAACGCATTTCATTAATGACGTGATAGAGTCTTTAATGAATGAGTTCTTAGTGATCCATAAAAAATCAGCCCCATACCACCCTCAAGCCAATGGTCAAGCGGAAAGTTCCAATAAGGTGTTATGCATAGTATTGACGAAGATAGTCAATAATGGGAGGTCTGACTGGGACAAATAATTGCATCATGCAACTTGGGCCTTCGAAGTTGCGTACAAGACTGCCATTGGAACTACCCCATTCAATCTAGTGTACGGACAGAACGCAATTCTGCCAATCGATTTTTTAGTACCCACTTTGAGAGTAGCCCAGCAGTATGAATGGTCAGGACATGAATTATCCAAGCAAGTAGACCGAATTGAGAAGCTGCATGAGACTAGAATACAAGCGGTTGTAGGGATTTACGTAGCCAAGAGGAGACAAAAGGCATATTATGATGCACACATAAAAGACAAGGGACTAAAAGAAGGAGACTTGGTCCTGGTCTACACCTTGAAGCAACATGCCATGAAATTACAAAAACGTGGATATGGACCTCTAATCATCAATAGGCTTTCCACGAGTGGAGCAGTTAATCTAGCTACTGTAGATGGAGATGTTCTTCCTAACTACATAAGTGGATGCCGAGTCAAACGATATATGGAGCCATTGATGGATGAAATGCTAGCATGCCTCGTAGGTGTGCAAAATAGGAAGAAAGAGGAAGAACGGATTAGAGAAGAGGCACGGCGAGAAGCCTTAGAGCGTATTAAGAAATGGAAGGAGTGGATAAAGCAAAGAGATGAACAATATCTACAAGGAGAAGAGCCTATTTCCATGGCTAATTACCAGATTCATAAGTCCGACACAACTAATGTCAACATGTCCCAGCCTTACTTAAACCTACGAATTGAAACAACGGAGACCGGCTGATAGACACCTTGATAGACTCGGGCACAGGACTCAGTTGCATATGACATACGGTCACTCGAGATCTTCAAACGATTATGCCACCCACGAAAGCACATATGATAGGAGTTGGAGGTCAAGCTATAACATGCATTGGAAAAGCCATAGTATCCCTCCACCTAGGAAATTCAACTATGGAACAACGAGTTCTAGTGTGCAGAGATGAAGATTTAATAGAAAAGTTGATACTAGGACAAGATTGGATCACTGAGAATGAGGTAAGCATCCACCTATCACAAGGATACATTTCAACCAAAATAGGGCACAAGGAAATTTTTAGTCTATTAGGGGAGAAACCCTCACAGAGACCGGGAGTCATCGAAAGTGCGGAACAAATCTTAGAAGAGCACGTAGAAAATGATTCCAGCACAAATCGCTCAGAAGCACGTCCGAAAGGAGAAGATATTTCAAACCCTAATGTATCCAGGGAGAAAGTAGATTCATCTTACTTGATTGATGAACAAAAGGAAACTGAGGAGATCAATACTCTTAAAGTTTCTCATGCAAAAGAACGATCGCCAACTTGGAAATCCACCATCAACTACTTGCATTCAGGATACGTTAACTTCAAATGGGTGCACAAGGATCGAGTGACAGAATCAGAGATCGCAACACTAGCACACGTCCTTGTTCATAAGGAGGCAAAGGTGGGCAAGAATTCTTCTTCACCAAAATCCGAACCAAAATGACTCTTGCAAGTATGGCTTCCTAGGCCTTTGATTGAAGCTCAAAAAACACGGCAACAAATGTGGATTCCCAAGAAGGTCATACAAGCGTCCATTAAAGAGATAGACAAGCACGAGGAAACATTATATCAACACAACAGTACCATAAGGACTAGTGAGCTTCATCGCAGATACCTCAAGAGAAGGAACCCCACACCTCAGATAACCAAAAAAAGAAGAGATATACATGCAGCACGGCACAATCAACAAAAAACAAGGTTTAATAGCTCTATTACGAAAGGGATCTGGAAACCAAAGCAACAGCAAGGAATGGAACACCAGAACCAAGAAGATTTGCACACATGAAGCTTCCAATGCACCTAAAGTATGCATGATAGGGCCACATTACAAGGCCAGGCATTCGGCACATGATGTACTTCATAGAATTAGTAGTACACATTCTCCAATGGGGAATAGGTCATAGCTTCTACTTCCTAGGAATGGACCTACTCTGTAAATAAATAAATGCTTCGGCTATGCTAATTCTTGTTTCTTTTAGGATTAATAAAGAAAATATATGCAGTAAGAGATCTTACTTATATGAGCAAAGGGTAACAGAGTGATGCACCAAACGAGATCTCACTACAACACATATCACAAAAAACATGTCCTCCATAGAAGCTAATGCTCTTTTCATTACAAGTGTAGATGGCCTCCAAAGATTCTGAAGCATCCATTCACGAGGAAGTGATGGAGTTCCCTCCACAAAGCGTGACTAAAGCAAAAGGACACTGGTTTAGAGAGGATCAACCAACTCGGGATTATCTATTCCTAGTAACCATCAAAATCATGGACACGGATCATCAGTTCCCAGTGATTCCCCAAGATTTTAAGGTGGTACATGAGCTCCCATCGACCATTGACATCATGAAGAAAGCGGGCATTCACAAATACTTTGAATTGCCAATCTAGAAATCCGACTTTCAAAGGTGCACACAAGTTATGAATACGTTACAGCCAGCGCTACACGATCCATTGGTGCCAGAGGCAAGAGTCATGGATGCAATAGGTGAATGGGTCATAATCCAATTTACATGTGATCTAATCAAAGAAGCTTTTGAATGGGAGAAAGATGGCAATACAGTACTAAAAGAAGAAAGTCGAGGGGCAAAGACCAGGACCTTTAGTGACATTAATCGCACTGATATTGAAGAAGAAGTAAGACTCATTCATCAACACTTTTGTTTTCCTAACATGCATAGATACACTGCTCCTCAGAAAATCATAGTAGAGATGTTGTCTCATGCTATTAAACAAATTGGGAATCAAATCAATATGACTCCTTATATTCAAGAGAGGCTATTCGAGGCAAAGAAGCAATGGAATCACAAGAAATTTCTGAACGGCAGTGTGGCCTTGACCATATTGATATATCATGCCTTGGGCATTAGAGAGCATTTGCAAGAAATGCCATCATCGGAAGCCGTGGCCAAATATGCAAAGGTTGCTACAGTCCCGAGAAAGAAAAAAGGTATCAAGATCATTGAGGAGGCAGAAACTAGCTCCCAACCTAAAATGAGAGGTACAAAATGACTAAGAGAAGTAATGCAAGTAGAAGTAGAAGTCCCAGCCACAAAAAGGGCACATGTGCTCTCGAAGACAAGAATTGAAGAGCATCGACCAATTACCAAAGAGGAATTAACAAGAGCACTGAAGACACACATCAATACACTGAAGGTCAAGTCAATCTACCAGTGAAAGGGCACCATTACCAGCAAGCTCACCAAGATATGGAAGTAAAAAAAAGGCTAACTGAGGTGCATCGGTACAGGGAATTAGGGTTGGTAAATTCAAGCTCATCTTCAGATGCACAAGAGGAACTAGACACTTCCTTATTGAATACGGACATTCGAAGTGAGTCAAAAGATGATGGGCAATGGGAGGAATTAAATGAAGTGAACTACAATGCAAAAGAAGAGGGCATGAAGGTAAATCGCACTCCCATCAACCCCAATCAAGACACCACAGGCAAAGAGGTACCCCAAGAAAGAATACATGTCATCAAAATAAATGAAACATCTAACATTCAAATCCAAGAGACTAGGCTTGCAGGACATGGTTCATTCAAGAATCCCAAAGAAGAACCAAAAGACACTACGGTGGAAGAGTCCGAACCCTCCACACCAATAAGGGTTGTGGTAGAACCCTCCCATATGGATGTTACATTTCAGGGGAGTGCCACGAAGATTATCAATCTAAAAGAAGAAAGCAAAGAACCGGAAGTACAACTACAAATCAGACAGCCACATAACGAGACTATCCATGTGGAGCACGGAAAGGATGTACAAACAGGGGAAGCTCCAAGCATCCCAAAAATGTGGTTGAATGTAGACATCGCTCAGCTCAAGCCAGTGGTTCAACATATAATCAAGACTACTATGGATATGCAATAATTAGTGCTTGAAGTTGATGCTGACTATGACAAAGCGATGCAAGAAAAGCATAAAATTCATGAAATGGGTAAGAACCTTTCAGCCCAATTGAGTCTATCACACGAGCACATTACACATAAAGAGAACGAAGTTCAAGAGGCCAAGCAGCTATGTAAAACACCAGAGACAGAAAAGGAGAAATTGAAAGAACAATTATAGGAGTTACAGAAGAAATATGATGCTAGCGAGGCCGAGAAGACACGGATGAATGCAAGAAGCAAGATATTGGAATCACAAATAAAAATATACATGGATGAGGCAGAGAACTTAAGGAACATAAACAAGGAGCTGATGACAGCTCTTCTATGCAATCAACCTATAGAAGCTCAGGAAGTGCCAGAAAAGGACATAAGGGCATTGGAGGAAAAGTTAGCTAGGTATGAAGATCAGCTCAAGCAAGAGCAGGCCGTCATTGCAGAATGGGAGAAGAGGTATATGGATGATACCGTGACTCTAAGGAAAAAATGGAAAACAGCCGAAAATAGATATATGGTGCAATGTAAAGAAGACATTGATCAACTCGTTGTCGTAGCAGAAGAAATCCAAGAAAACAAGGAAACGATTTTGAAGGCCAATGAAGAGATTAAGCAAAAAGATGAGATGATCAAGCAACTACAAGATCAACTAGCACAAAAGACAACTGAGGGGACACCAGTAGTTCCACACTCCACAGCGACTACTGAGGAGATTGAGGTGTGTCCTCTCTCTCCCCCCTTACATCATTCGCCGATAAGGGAGGAAACGGAGATCCACTCTGAACGTACTCACCGGGATATTGCAGAACTGAGCCGAAATGAGAGGGCACTACTGGTCCCAGCTTACCACAGAATTTGAAGATCAAATCATAAAGGTCATGAAGGAATCTCAGATTGAAAGCAAAAATTTAGAACAGATATTAAAACCATTTAATGTACCATATGGACTCCTTAAAGAGCAAACACGGCAATACATAAAGACCACAACAAATAAGGATGCCGACAACAACATCTAGATCAGTAATCATACATTCAACTACACTCAAGAGGAATTCGAAAGACCTGACCCTGTATGGAGGAGAAAACTTTTGGAAAAAAACTCTACACTGTGGGTACAATGGGAATCATCGCCATATTCACTTCAGGTAAATCCATCTTTTTGTCGAGTACCCCGGAGATGCTCCTGGATGCATTTTTGGGAAGGGCAGCACCACGGTAGCAGAAATAACCAGTGGCTCAACTATCCACTATTACCAAGTCCACCACATAACTATCTACCAACGGAAGAATACATGGTTAAAACCATGGAATTTTGGATTGCTCGCTATGCCACGGTACCTGATTTGGCAATAAAAATGACTAATAAGATTCTAAGCATGTTACGTATAGTTATCAAAGTTTTCCAACATGCCAAATATACTTTTTTGAACTTCATCGGCATTACTCAGGGATCCGAAGCACTCGTTTTCTATCTTTCAACTATCTCAAGCAGATTAACAATTATGGCATTCTATTCATGGCTTATGTTCTTGCCAAGCCCCTGCAGACTTTTGAAGAAGCCTTTTTCACTAGCTTGTTTGAAATCGGGAACATGACATTCAAGCAAGGTAAAGATGATGAACATCTTTTCTATATTGATTCTGGTTGTTTCAATCATGTGGTTGGAAATGTAGCATTGCAATTTGATCTTGAAGAACCTAAAGGGAAGCATGAAGTGCAGACAGTGATGACACTAGAGAACCTGTTAAGAAAATTGGAAATGGCAAGGCTTTAAATGGTAACATGAACCTTTTGAGTAAGGTGTTATATGTGTCAACCATAACAAAAAATCTAATCAGGGTTGGACAGATTGTTGAGAGAGGCTTATAGGTCAGATTCACAAGGCATGGAGCATATGTGGAACACCCTCAACAAGGCTTCAAGAGGATTGCAAAAGGTGAGAAATTTAGTAGAATCATTACATTTGAAGTTGAAGATGCTAGAAACATTGCACTCTTCAACTACAAAGATCAAACCTTATCTGAACTAGAGATATGGCATAAAAGGCTACACTAAGATGAAAAGGTTCAAGATTATGATTGAATTGTAGGAAATCAAGGAAGATTGAAGATCAAGCATGAGAGGGAGCTATTGCTACATAAGATTCCAAGCCTACATACTTGAACAATTAGCATGTATCACATATAGTCACATATGACTATCCCCTTGTAAAAGTCACTTTACCTTTTATCTTTGTAAAAGTGACTATGTTTATTGCACTACTCTCACATGGAGCCAGGAGGAATCAAATATCGGTTACTTGTTAGATGATTTATGATAAAATACATCCTATAGTTTAGGACTCACTTTATGGTGAGAATTTGAATTTGAATTCAGAGCTTGGCTCAAACCTCAACTATAAAAGTGGATAAAAAAACTAACGAGGTAGAGTTCGATTATGAGATCATTTAAGAGGGATTCTTTGTGATTAATGAGCTCAATCCATATCTCATTCACTATTGAAGATAAATGTACAAGTTCATTTTCACATGAGCTATGCTTGGATAAATTTACCAAATATAAAGATAAAGGAAAAGAAGAGAAAAGTAAAAAAGAAAAAAAAATCTAGTCAAAATCCATGATGAGTAAAAGATACAATATCTACCTTGTACTAAGTGGCATGTAGTGGGCAAAGTGGTGAGTTAAGAAGGAGGCACAAACTTCTTCACATGCTCATTGGTTATAAAAGTGGAGTGGGAGAATGTTCTAAACAAGGGGAGAAAGTGGCAAGAGCTCCCAATAGTCGGATCTGGTCATTTTGCTTCCCATAGACTCCTTCCAGTCGCACATCATTTTGTACACAGCTCTGTTGTGAATCTCATATCTCAGTGTATATGTAACCATTTTTTGTGTTTAAAAACTCATTGAAATTTTATCTTGTGTACTTTCTCTATCTTAAATATCTCCTTAAAATCTTATATATTCTATGAGATATCAGTCAAAGAGTGAAGTCTAGCTTTTTAGCATACTTGTGTAGATAGGTAGTCTATTTTGGTCAGTTAAGTCTCCTAACCAAAACATATCCAAATTGCTTGCTTTTAGCTTGTTCGAAAGCTCTTTGCATGTACTTTCTCTCTCTCAAATAGCTCATTCAAAGGATTTATATTGTGGGAGATATCCATCAGAGAGTGAAGTCCAATTTTTTAGTATACTTATGTGCGTTGGTGGTCTATTTTGGTGAGTTGAATTTCCTGACCAAAACTCATCCAAATTACTTGATTTTTATCTTCTTGGAAATCTATTTGTATTTACTCTCTGTATAACAAATATCTTCCTCAAAGGGTATATATTCAAGGAGTTATCAGTCCAAGAGTGAAGTTCAATTCTTCAACATACTTGTGTGGACAGGTAGTTCGTGTTTGTCAGTTGCATTTCCTAATCAAAACTTGTCCAAATTAAGCTATTTATAGCTTGTTAGAAAGCTCTCTTTGTCTACTTTGATTGCCTAAAGGCACGGGTCCATTTGAGTTTTGTTTTGAGAGCAGGAAGCTATCTAAGGTGCAGTTTTTTGTCCAAGTGCTGAACATACAAGGGTTCACTACACGTTTTCGTTGCGCATAGGAGAACTCTGTAATAAAGTAAGTTTATGATCTAGGGGTCCAACCGGTTTAGACAGATCTGAAATCGGACACCGTTTGGTGATCCGTGTGTATGACCAAAGATCTTGAGTTTAGACTTACTAGGAGGTCTTGTGCTCTTGTGAACAAGTGATCCACTTAGCTTAGTGGTTAAATCTCAAGGATGTGAAGGAGGAGGTCTTGGGTTTAACCCCCCATTAGGAGCATGGGGAGAATGTTTTGCCCAAAGAGCTCTAGAGCTTTCTAGAAGCACCCACTTGAGTTAACTCGAGTTTATTGGGACACTTGACACACATGCAGTTACATGTGCAGTTACATGGCTGACACATGGTTGGCTAGTATCCACCTGCCCAAGAAGGCAGTCCCTAGGCATTTTGTTGGGAGGAGAGTCATCTCTCAAGCACGTGGTGGTCATAATCTTTAGGTTGTTGCATTGGTATCAAAGCCTAAGCTTTGCATTTTGTTGGGAGGAGAGTCATCTCTCAAGCAGGTGATGGTCATAATCTTTAGGTTGTTGCATTGGTATCAAAGCCTAAGCTTTCATGGAGACCTTTGAGGCACTATCACCTTCTTTTCAAGCTCTTTTGGAAATCTCCACATAATCTTTTCTACGTGGAGCATATTGCTCCTCTGTCTTCAAATTCGGACGGCAATAGTTCTCTCTATTGTGAGTTCGGCAGTAGAGATCAATAAGTATTTCTTTATTTGTAAATGGCAGTCCACGGGGTTCGATCTCTAAATCCCGTGGAGAAAACAACCTGTTGTAACCACAAACGCAAGCACGATATTTTTTTAATTTCTATTTCTACGCATGCAAAAGTGCCTACTGCAGAATTTATCTTCATCATCAGGACAAAATCGAACACAGTCCTCTTAGTACCGAGGCAGCTATTATATCTATATCAGCAGTAGGCACGTGTTCATTTTTTTATGGATTTGTAATTTCTTTATCAAAGGTTGCAGGCGGGCAGCCCTCACAGCCATACACTCGAGCTCAATTTATGAGATCAGGAGGCAGCTCACGAAGCTTCTCTCTTGCTTCAACCGGCTACAGGCGCTGTTGACAGCCGGACGAATTTCTCTATGTAGCAAAAGCGTTCATGTGCAACTTCAAGGAATCGAGGTGTTTGCCTATAATTCAGAGCTCCAGCTATCCATGATCAGAGAGGTGCTGTTGATAATGGTTTCCTTTGCAATCAAATTAGAATCCTGAGCACTATAGAATTATCCCTTTCTGTACTCTGCACTTGATGCTAATTGAAGCTCCGCGTACCCGTTATATCCGGCATAGCTTGAGCTCCGACCGTAGAGTTTATCAAAGAGAAAAAAAGGAATCTACGTGCGCTCGTACAGTAGACATCCATTTTTCCTTCGGTGCTGCTTTGTCACATTGAATATGCTGCAAAAGTATGGTATGGCTGATTGTAAGCCAATTTCTATGTCATTAGATCAGAATTTGAAGTTGGATGCTACATCAGGTGAAGCATTGGAAAATGCTACTATGTACAGGAAAATTGTGCGAAGCCTTACATATCTCACAATTACAAGGCCTGATCTAAGCTATATTGTTGGACTTGAAAGTCAGTTTATGCAGGTTCCCAAGAAGCCACATTTGGATGCTCTGAGGCGCACTCTACATTATGTGAGTGCTACTTTGGATTATGCATTGTTTTATGAGGCTGGTGTAGATTTGCAGGTTTATGGATACACCGATGCTGATTGGGCTGGTAGCATTCCAGATAGAAGATCTACTAGTGGTTTTCTATTCTCACTTGGGAGTGCAGCTATTACATGGAGCAGCAAGAAGCAACCCGCTATTGCTTTGTCGAGTACAGAGGCTGAGTATAGAGGTGCTGCAATGGCAGCATGTGAGGCATCATGGCTGGAGATGCTACTTGCATATTTAGGTATGTGTTGCAGAGCAAAGAGGCACAAAAGAAGAGCCCCCAATTTTTTTCAAATTAATGAGCATATTTTTCTTCTTCAAAGTCTTAGGAAATTCCCTCAAGCGATGTAAATGCACTAGAGGAGTCCTCTAGATGCATAATCCCAAATCATTGTAATATATTTCTTGTACAATAGTAGGAAAATAGAGGTTAGCCAATAAAGTGCCGGTCACTTGTGTGAAAAGACCATTTTTAGGGCACATGTATATAAGTCATTTTGTGACTCTTTGTAAAGACTTTTTGCCATTGTGAAGAAGGAGAGCTCTAGATTTTCGAATTTGCTTCTTGCTTGCAGATTTTCATCTTCTCTATGATCTTCTATGTGTGTAATGCTTGGAATGTGTGTATAAGAATGTGGTGTACCCCTCCCCACTGTTTTTGAGCTACTGTAGTGTGTGTGTGAGAAAGCACAAGTTGTGGAGTGAGTGTGTGTGTTTCCCGCCATTCACTATTTTGGTCATAACTTGAAGTACAGTTGTCAGAATCGAGACCACGTCAAATAGATGTGAGTCTAAAACTATAGGAAAATTATTTATTGTTTTGCAGTATATGGTTCAACAATAAAATTTACCTAGACTATTGCATACTACAATTCTTTGTTTTGAAGCACGTTGAGAGAGATCCATGAAAGAGAATGTACTCCGGAAGTATGGTGCATGGTTTTCATCGAGAGACTTAATCGCATGCTCAAAGAAAAGATTTGACTTTGTCTTTGATGGTAAGCACACATTGAATGAGATTATTGATGCTACAGAGCAACTTGGGAGGAATCTAAAGGTTTGTAATCCATTTATGGAGTAGACTTTGGATGTTGCAAGTTTGACATCGATCCCACCTATTGGGGTAATAGATTCTTTTAAGAAAGTTTATTGTACTAAATTTTGGAACATGGGATATACTATAGCAAATTACCTTCTAAATCAATTGTATTGTGTTATTTGTAATATAATGGATCATAGTATAGAGCACTATATTTTTAATTCTCGTAATAGAGTGGTTTCAATGAATCAACTATAACCTAACATGTCATAGTCTAATCCTTGCTACCAACAACCCTATGTAAATATTTCTTGTCCTACGAAAACTAGTAATAATACAAGAGTTTGCAGTATTGCGAATGCACCTCCATGTGGCTAACATAGACACAATTATCAAGGCTATGAACGAGGCCAAAAACCCTTCAATTGCAATACAAGAGAAGATGGTAATAATAGGAAGAGATTCTAAGGGATCCCAATGTTTGTTTTGTATAGAATTTGGATACATGAGATCAAATTGTCCAAAATCACAAGAATATGATCAAAGAAAACATGTTAAAAATAAAAGCTACTAATGATAAATATGGTCACGATCTCTCATGAGGAACTAGTGGCAATGGTTATTAATTGATCTGGAAAGCTACATCAATCCGAGAACCTAGTCATGCATGTACTTATGCTGCACACATCACAACCTCAAGCTAGAAAGTAGTAAAGTCTGAATTTTGACCATACACCTCACCATCTCCATGAGAGACCTGTTCTTTATTTTAGCAACTCCATTTTTTTGAGGTATATATGACATGATACACTATTTTTTATCTCATGTTCAACTAGAAATGCATTAAAACCAAAAGACATGTATCCCCCCCGGATCAGAATGGAGAGTGCCCAATTTCCATGCTAACAGATTTTTAGCCAAAACCAGGAACTGTTTGAAGCACATAAACACTTTGGACTTTTCTTTCAATGGATACGCCTATTCATGTTTGGACAAATCATCAATAAAGATCACGAATTAAAGGTAGTTCCCAAAAGAATGTGTTTGCATATGACCACAAACATCACTATGAACAAGGTGCAACTTGTGAGTAGCAAAAATCAAAGCATCTTTTGGGAAGGAGGAACACTGCATTTTGCCAAAAATATAGCCTTCACTGACATGTTTACAAGGTGCATGAAGTTTGGTAGAGAGGGCACCATTTCAAATTTCTACAAGCATAGAAAACTAGAAGAATTCAGATGGCCAAAGCATGCATGCCAAAGCTTTGCATATGAAGTAACGTGAGAATCTTGAACTACACATGCTGAATCATTGATAAATTTTGCATAGTCTATAAGCTTATACATGTCACCACATCAAATGCCAAAAGCAATAATGACATCACCATCAGAGAGATCATGAACTATACACCCAACATCAACAAATTTGATAACCAAGCCAATCTTGGCTAATGCTGAAATTGACAACATATTTTTTTTGATCCCTGGCACATATGAAGCATCTGACAATGTGAAAGAACTACCATCAGGAGTAGTCAAAATGATCTTACCAACTCCCATTATAGGATATGAGGAGTTGTTTGTGCATGTGATAGTATTCCCTATAGGGGAAGGCTCAAGTGAACTGAAGAAACTGCACTGTGAGCTAATATATTTTATTTCCCCACTATCAAAGTACCAAACCTTTGAGTCTTTTGTAGACATACACTATTCATGTGAAGATGGTTCATAGCTGCAAGCAGTAGTAAACACCCATTCTTCATTTTGCACAAGATTAGAAAACTATATTTTTGGTGTAGAGGCATTTGCAACAACCATTCGAACCTCTTTCTTCTTTTGCCTTTTTTTCATCCAATTTTGGACAACATCTTATGATGTGATCATTTTCTTTATATTATTTGCAAAAGTGGTTTTGGTTTATCCATTTTATTCTCATCCTTATTTTCCTTCTTTGACTATGTAGCATTAACAGATTTCTACTTACTAGTAGGGTGCTCCAAGCTTCTTCTTGTTCCTTGTGCTAGTCATGTGCTTTCATAGACCTCAAACTCCAACTATTGGTATCAGAGTAGGTCGCTGCTTCATCTAGGGCATCTTCGACAATCCTCCAGGTCACAGTCTTAGAATTGCACGAAAATTAGTAAGCATACTCAGAGTGATTAGGAGATCAAAACTACTTCGTTTTGTGGTATCGAAATCGTGATCTAAGCTCATTTTGACCTCTAAACGCACTATCCTAGTGCTTTTTTTATGCCAAAGATATATACAGGTTTTGGTTCGCCAGTATAAGCATCTTGAAGTTTGCTATAGGTCTAGTAGAACTTGACAGGGCAATTTTGTTCAACTTTTGAGATACAATCATTTATTTGCATCAGGGTATTTTAGTGAGTGGCCATGGCTGAAAGTGGCAACATCATTATTGCTTCTGGCATTTGCACCTGGTAAACATGTATGTGAAGGCTGTATTTTGGGAAAAATGTAGCATCCCTCTTTCCCAAAAGATGGTTTAGTTCGAGCTACTAAGAAATTGTAGCTTGTTCATTGTGATGTCTGTGGTCCTATGCAGACATTTTCTTTTGGGAACTATCTTTACTTTGTGACTTTCATCGATAATTTTTCCAGGCATGCATAGGTATATCCATTGAAAGAAAGGTCCAAAGTGTTTATGTGCTTCAAACAGTTTTTGATTTTGGCTGAAAATCTATCAACATGTAAAATGGGCACCCTTCATTTTGATCGAGGGGGGGATATATGTCTTTTGAATTTAATGCATTTTTGGCTGAATGTGGGATAAAACATTAGTGTACACTGCCATATACACCTCAACATAATGGATTTGCTAAAATGAAGAACGTCACGCATGGAGATGGCGACGTGTGGGGTCAAGAGTCAAGCTTTACCACATAGTTTCTGGCTTGAGGCTGTTATGTGTGCAACATATGTACTTAATAGATGTCCCACTATAGCATTGCAGTTTATCACTGCATATGAGGCTTGGCATGGTCACAAGATATATGTTGCTCACGTGCACTTTTTTGGTTGTCTGGCACATGCATTAGTGCCTGAATAACAATGTAGGAAATTGGATAATAAAGTAGTGAAATGTATTTTTGTTGGGTATAGTTCTAAAAGCAACAGCTATCTTCTATATCATCCACATACTAAACGCGTTTTGGTTAGCCATTATGTTGGTTTTGTGGAGGATGCTATTCAGCCATTACTTTCATGTATTGAGGAGACATTTGTTAGCTCCAAAGACATGTATGATACTTTGCTTCCTCTTTTTATAGGTGAATATTCTAGTGCTGATCCTAATGAGGCAACTTCTCAACCTTTATAGGTTTCATGTGATAATGAAAATCATTCTATTTCTGATGCAGATTTACATGATGCACTTGTTGATGAGAGAGCTGATATTGAGGAGGCAAAAACTATGCGAAAATGGCTGCTATAGACTTTGTGTGATAGCAAACTAGATGCACCTCTGTCATAGCATATGTGTTCAAGCTCTCATAGTGCCTCCTCTGCATCAGATTGCTATGCTATGGCTGCCTCTAGTCTTTGTGATGAGAATGAGCCTGTTTCATTTGATGAAGCACAAATGACTGAAAATTGGATGGCTGCTATGCAATCAGAATATGATGCTATTATGAAAAATGGGACCTGGTCTTTATGTGACTTGTCTCATGGCAAGAAAGCCATTAGCACTAAGTGTGTATACAAGTTGAAGCATAAGCCTGATGGAACAGATGATAGGTATAAGGCTAGGCTTGTTGCAAAGGGTTATGCTCGTTAAAAAGGAATTGTTTTTATGAGACCTTTTCTCCTACTTGCCGAATGATTAGTATTCATAGCATATGTGCACTTGCAGCTCATCATGGTTGGAATGTACATCACTTGGATATTAAAACTGAATGGTGATCTGCATGAAGAAGTGTATGTTTTTTAGCCTCATGGCTTTGTGCAGAAAGGGCATGAAAACTAGGTGTGCAAGTTAAAAAAGGCATTATATGGTTTAAAGCAAGCACCACGTGCTTAGTATTGAAAGATACATGCCTATCTGATTGCACATGGTTAATAGTCCAAATAAGAGCACTTTATATGTTAAGAATGGAGATGATGTGCTTATGATCATTGTTGTGTACCATGCTGCTCACTGGTCCTCATGAGAAGCATATTGCTGATTTCAAGGCTGATTTGCATGCCTCATTTGAGATGTCTGATTTGGGGCATTTGCATCATTATTTGGCCATTCAGTTTATGCAACTTGATGGTGGAATGGCTTTGTGTCAAACAAAATATATTGACACATTATTGCATCATTTTGGCCTTGAAGGCAATAAACTTATTGCCACTCCTATGGAGATAAGTTTATGATTGAGCCTTCATGATGCTGGAGATGCATTTGATGGTGTTCTCTATCAGCATGTTGTTGGATGCTTGATTTACTTATGCATTACTCTGCGAGATATTCAATTTGCTATCTCACAAATGAGCAAGTTTATGCATTGCCTAGGTGTTAAGCATTGGCAGGTAGTTAAGCGCATCTTTCGCTACTTGAGTGGTACCTGACTACTTGGATTGTTTTATCCTTAGGGGGATCACTACCACTAGATTTACATGCTTTTTCTGACTCTAGGCTGGTTTCTATGACACTCGCATGTCCATTAGTGCTATTTGCTTCATGGCTGGTAGCTCATGTATATCTTGGTTGAGCAAGAAGCAACCTACTGTGGCCAGTTCCAATTGTGAGGCTGAGTATAGGGCAACTTTCACAGTGACTGTTGAGTGTGTGTGGCTCAGACGCCTAATGGCTGATTTGGGTGTTGGTCAATTTTCTGCCACCACCATCTTCACTAATATTCAGAGCACATTGGCAGTTGCGAGGAAATCTATGTTCCATGCTTGCACTAAGCACATTGAGGTGCATTATCATTATGTCAGGGAGAGGTTCTCTGCAGGAGAGATCAACTTGGCATATGTGCCCATGCAGGAGAACATTGCAGACCTTTTCACGAAGGCTCTGCCTAGGGAGAAGTTTGAAGCTTTTCACAAAGCTTTAGGCTTACTTCCTTTTGTGGATTGATTCCACGTAGCTTGACACTTCCTTATACATTAGTGCCAGATCCTTATTCACTACATCACTCCCATGGAGGATTTGTTGATATATTTAGGTAGTGATGTGTGTGAACACACTAGGACCACTGGGGCACTTTTTTCCCTCTTTAGGAGGTTTTTTATCCCAGCTTGTATATACGCCTATTTCCCTAATGGGTTACTTATCTTTGTACATTTTAGTGGTAATACATTCAATATTGTTTGTTGTGCTCCAAGCTTCTTCTTCTTCCTTGTGCTGTTTGTGTGCTTCTGTAGACCTTGAACTCCGACAGGCAGATGCTATGCACACTACTATATACATCATGAATAGAATTGTAAATCAAGTCACACTTGAAGAGAAGTTTACAACTAAAAACCCAAAATTATCACATATGAAATTCTTTGTTTGTGTTGCATATCTACATGTTCTAGATGAGTTGAGGACAATCCAAAATTAGACAATGTATTTTTATAGGATAATCCATTGAGCAAAAGGGATATAAATTCTATAACCCACTCACACAAAAGGTGAAGGTAAGCACATATGTGGTGTTTGATGAAATGTCAAGCTTCTATGCAGAGGCCAAAGAAGGAATTAGTTTTGACTCAAATGACAAAGGAAATGCTGAAAAATGGAGTCCAAAATCTGAAGTTTTGAGTGGATGTGATGCATCACCAAGTAATAGTTCCAATTCAAATCCATGGAGTGGAAGATTGCATGGGAATTTTAGAGCAACAAACTCATTGACTACATCCAAAAAAGGTTAAAAAAAATCTTTATGCTAGTAGTAAAACATCTATAGGTTTTGAAGACATTGATGGAGATTGAAGCGACTCAGAAAAGTGTCTTGATGAGGAACTTGGAGTGCCCTCTATGAAGACTCCAAGAGTAAGAAAGGTACATGCACATGATATAGAGAGAAGTGACCGAGGACCAAAAAGATATGAGAGGATGGAGATTTCAATGCAATGATTGACATATGATAGTCACATGGCTCATCATTATGCCTACATGAGGAAGATAATACAAGATGATGAACCCTCTTGTTTGAAAGATGCAATTGGAAATGCAGATTGGGAGAAAGCTATGGATGAGGATATGGCTACACTTTTTGGACATGAAAAATGGAAGCTACAGGTTCCATTGCTACAAGGAAAGAAACCCATAGGCTGCAAGTGGGTTTACAAAGTGAAGCACAATCCTTATGGTACCATAACCGGGTATAAAGAACAATTGATAGTGAAAGGATATGCACAAAAATATGGCATTGATTAGGAAGAAGCATTTAGCTCTATAGCTAAAATGGCTATTGTCAGAACACTTCTTGCATTGGCTACAACAAAAGAATGGATTTTGCATCAGATGGATGTGAAGAATGCCTTCTTACATGATGAGTTGCACAAAGAAGTATACATGGACCAACCACAAGGATATGAGGATTCAAAGCACCTTGAATACATTTGTAGGTTGCAAAAGGCTTTGTATGGGCTTAAACAAGACCCTCATGCTTGGCATGCAAGGATTGGTGGTTATATAATCACCATTGGATTTCCTATGTGTGATGTAGCTCACTTATTATATGTAAGGGAGGTTAATGATAGTATCACGATTGTAGCCATTTATGTTGATGACTTGATTGTAGGTGCTGATAGTGAAGAAAGCATTGAATTCACTTGTTTATTTAAATTGAATTGCTACACTGGTTTAGATTCATATGTCTTTACAAAGTGAAAAAGAGAACTAAAAAAGTAAGATGTATGACGTTTTGTTTCATTTTTAAAACATGGATGACATAAAAATCAGCGCTACAAAAAAGTCCATATATTTAGCCGAGGTACTTTTATTAAATGTTATTGAAAAAAAGTTTAAGATGTTCTAAAAAAAATGTTTTGAATTTCTTTAGAAAAGAACATATGAATGTATGAGATGAAGTTAGAGGTCTAATCAATTGTCTTGATTGTGTTAGTTGTCTTTACACTTCCTTGGTTATTTGAGTTGCTAAAGTCACCCTGCGTGAGCTGTCGAACTTTTCAATTTTGAATTAATCCACCAACGGAGTCTTCCCATCCTCTCGACAATGTATACATACACACACACACTGTACATACATATGCATACATACACATACACATACACATACACATACACATACACATACACATACACATACACATACACATACACATACACATACACATACACATACACATACACATACACATACACATACACATACACATACACATACACATACACATACACATACACATACACATACACATACACATACACATACACATACACATACACATACACATACACATACACATACAATACACATACACATACACATACACATACACATACACATACACATACACATACACATACACATACACATACACATACACATACACATACACATACACATACACATACACATACACATACACATACACATACACATACACATACACATACACATACACATACACATACACATACACATACACATACACATACACATACACATACACATACACATACACATACACATACACATACACATACACATACACATACACATACACATACACATACACATACACATACACATACACATACACATACACATACACATACACATACACATACACATACACATACACATACACATACACATACACATACACATACACATACACATACACATACACATACACATACACATACACATACACATACACATACACATACACATACACATACACATACACATACACATACACATACACATACACATACACATACACATACACATACACATACACATACACATACACATACACATACACATACACATACACATACACATACACATACACATATACATACACATATGCATACACATACACATGCACATACGCATACACATACACATACACATACCCAGACACATACACATACACACACATATATATACATATGCATACACAATGCACATGCATACATACATACATACATACATACATACATGCATACATGCATACATGCATACATACATACATACATACATACATACATACATACATACACACATACATACATACATACATACATGCATGCATAATCACACATACACACCCACATACACATATACACACATACATACACCCACATACATACCTACATACACATACACACACATATACATACACACACATATACATATATGCATATACACACACATACACACACACATACACACATACACATGCATACACACATACCTATGCATGCACATATATATACATACACATACACATAGATACACATATACACACATATACACAAATACACACACACATACATACACACACACACACACACATATATATATATATATATTTCCAATCCATTTTGTTTTATATGTATAGATATTATGGATTTTAGTAGAGAGAGAAAAAACTTACTCCCATAATGAATCTTATGAGAGGGAAAGTTTCGCTTGATTCCTTAGGGGATGTCATGCATCAGTATGCAAACATGCGGGATGAGGAACTAGACTTCACCATATAGATGCTTACCCAGCGGTGAGAGGAAAACTCCTCTATGGCTCCATATGCAGGAAGAGACTTATCTGCCCATAGGAATGTTTCTTTTCATAAATTAATATTTTTAATGATATTATAACATATGTTTTTATTCATTTTTATCTATTTATTTTTTAGGACACCTATACCACCTCCAACTCGTTAGAGCATAGCAGGTGTGCCTATGAGGACGTGCATATGTAGCATACGGCTCGAGTGCGATATTGACCCCGAGGGGAGTATGGTGTACATGTGGCATGGTTTGGAGTTTAAAAGAAGAATGAAAGCTCTATGTGAATCCTACCTACGTTTTCTTCACTTGAAATGGAAGTAAGTATAAGTTTTACATATAAATTGAGATAAATAGTTTATGTTTTACTTATACGATTTTTTTTCTTTTTGCAGTGAGTTTGATGAAAGAGACAAAAAGTATGTTCTTAGTTCACTGGAGACAGAATTCGGCACTCGGTGGTCCCATAAGTGATGCCTAAAGAGATGTGGATACTTATGGAACATCGTCGTGATAATGCATGGTATGCATTGCTTTTATTATATATATATATATATATATATATATATATATATATATATATATATATATATAACACATATTTATATACACACATATATATACACAGACACACACATATACATACACACACACACACACACTTACACACATACACATATACATATATACATACATACATACATAAATACATACATACATACATATGCATACACACACACACACACACACACACATATATATATATATATATATATATATATATATATATATATATATATATATATATATATATATATACACACACACACATACTTACACACATACACATATACATACATACATACATACATATGCATACACACACACACACACACACATATATATATATATACATATATATATATATATATATATATATATATATATATATATATATATATATATATATATATATATATATATATATATATATATATATATATATATATATATATATATAAACACACATATATATATATACACACACACATACATAATGCATGGTATGCATTGCTTTTATCTGTTATATTTATGTAGGTTGTAATAAACTAAGTCTGTGATCCAATGGTGCGGCCGGTTCAGACAGATCTGAAATCGGACACCGTTTGGTCATCCGTGTGTATGACCAAAGATCTCGAGTTTAGACTTATTAGGAGGTCTTGTGCTCTTATGAACAAGTGATCCACTTAGCTTAGTGGTTAAGTCTCAAGGATGTGAAGGAGGAGGTCTTGGGTTCAATCCCCATGGTCGACATGGGAAGAGTATTTTGCCCAAAGAGATCTAGAGCCTTCTAGAAGCATCCACTTGAGTTAACTCGAGCTGATTGGGACACTTGGCGCACATGCAGTTACATGGATAACACATGGCTGGCTAGTATCCACCTGCCCAAGAAGGTAGTCCCCTGGAGAGAGCTATATATAAGCTCTATTTTCGAGGACAAAAATGTTTTCCAAGGGGGGAAGAATGTAATAAAGTAAGTCTGTGATGCAATGGTCTGGCCGGTTCAGACAGATCTGAAATCGGACACCGTTTGGTCATCCATGTGTATGACCAAAGATCTTGAGTTTAAACTTACTAGGAGGTCTTGGGCTCTTATGAACAAGTGAACAAGCAAGACAATGTTTTTGAATCATTTGGACAGGGATGCCACCTCAAAGATGAGACATCTTCTTCCAGTTTTAGAACATGACCATGTTCTTCCAGTTTTAGAACATGAGGCTCGGGGGTTGCCTACATAGAGCTGTATTTTTGAGGAAGAAAATGTTTTCCAAGGGGAGAAGAATGTAATAAAGTAAGTCTGTGATCCAATGGTCCGGTCAGTTCAGACAGATCTGAAATCGGACATCGTTTGTTCATCCGTGTCTATGACCAAAGATCTCGAGTTTAGACTTACTAGGAGGTCTTGTGCTCTTATGAACAAGTGATCCACTTGCCTTTTACTTTAGATATTTTGAAGTTCCTATTCATACTCTCTAATAAAGGCTTGCATGCATTCGTTATTATATGCTATAAAAGTAGAAACATCACTTTTTTGTTGCGATGTAAATTAACATGAAACTCCCTTACCTGATAATACCTCATCTGTTATTTTTGAAGAACACTAGTTGGTCCATGCACATGGAGATTCTTCATGAACTCTTTCAAGGTATTCACTAACATAGTACATGCACTCCTCAAGCATTCATCCCTTTGCCATATATCCTTGTGGTTTTGCTCTTTTTTTGCACATAACCTTTTAATATATCCATAAATCGCTTGACTCAAAATATCCATCGAGTGTTTATAACACTACAATCTCTATTTCATCCACAAGATGGAATAATAAATGAACCTGAATATCAAAAAATGATGTTGGAAGCTCTTTCTCCATCAAACATAGTAGCTCCTTGCATTCACGTTTCTTTTGTGGGATCGAGTCTTTGTCAATCTCTTTTGATGTAATCCACCTATTATTATCATAAATTAAATCATTTATATTTATTTTCTACAAATAAAAGATAACAAATAGTCTTATATATTAAATATAAAAGTATGATAATTACCTTATAAGCGATCCAAGAAGATAGATCATGTTTTGTACTCCTTTCATTGTACATCCATCGATAACCAGAGGTAGAATGTGCTTCAGAAAGTTATGAAAATCATGTGATTTTAACCTAGATAAGCTCCTATCATCCATAGTAAACATGTTTTGGAAAGATGCTCCATATCATGTAGGTGTTCGAATCGATTGAATCCTATTTTTTATAGTTTGTATCTCCTTTTTTGTAAGTATCCACAAAACAGGTGCATAAGTTATTTCTTGTCGATTTCTATCGAAAATTGGCTAGAATTTTGGTTTCATTAGGGGAAAATATGAGCCCCATTCGGGCCTTGTAAGGAATAGGATTAAGATCGTTAATTTTTGGGATTAGGTGGCCACGCAAAACTACTAGTGGTTTTACTTCTTAAATTATTATTTCTCAAAACTATGCTCAGTGTGATGGGATCCGTGGAGATTCTTGTCCATTTGATCTTTGTCATGGACGGTGAGGATTGGGATGGAAATGTCTGGCAAAAAAGGACAAAACTTGCCCTCTTTAATGACTCATGTGTGGAGTGTGCTTCATAGAAACGGACAAACGAGATGTGCAATTCAGGAGTGTTACTAGCACAAAACGCCAAAATAGTAGTCCTGGAGTCACGTCGTCGATCTTCGCGGGTTAAGTGGCATCGTTCGATTCTCCCTAGATCCAATGGATCACAAAATTAAGGCTTGATAACCACTAGATGGAGCCAAAGTTGAACGACTACGATCGACTGCACCCACGCCTGGCAAATAAGGACAAAACGTCTTTGAATTTGTGCCAAAGAAGAATATAAACCCTTCAATGCAGCATCTAATCAACGATCGATATTCGACGGAATAATTACCTTTATAGATTCAAAGAGAGCCATTAGATTTTCGCTTCATCCAATGGTGTAGATTGAATCCGACTTCTAAATTGTGATTTAATCAGAGCCTTTAGATTTTCACATAAATCCAAGGGTTGTAGTTAAAAGATGAGGCTTCAAAAACCACATATCAAGGAGAACTCTTGGTTTCCATCCTTCAATACCATCTTTGACCATAGAAAAACAAGGGAAACCTATGTCTAGACTAGGGGATTAGTGAACTAGACTGTGGCCACTTCTCACATCCTATTGGTGGATCACTAATCACCCCTCCAGCTAAAAGGCCCAAGAAGGATTCATTTTTTTCCCTAATGTTGAGTTTTGATCCTTTAAATCATTTCTTGATGCTATTGTGTCTTTAAATCGAAGAACTTGCCATAATGAATAACCAATATTCTTGAGTATATGCATAGGATCAAGAAGGTGACACATCTTTAATGTTGGAGGAGATGGTGGATAGGTTCCAGAGATGAAGTGGTGCTGTAAAACGCTGCTTCACACCAGCCAAGAACAAATTATGGAGAGCGTAGTAGGCCCCTTGAGCTTCCTAATGATCACAAATAATTACCTATATGATTTGGAGTATGATCCTCTAATCAATGGATCAAAATAGATAAGTAGAAAGTTCAACTAAGAGCTTGAACTTGCTATTTTGGTCTTTGCATATATTTAGTAAAGTGATCAGTGCTCTCAACCTACTAGCAATTGGGTAAATTCCTTATGGGAGTGTTTAATTGAGTTAGATAGCTACAAATCATGAGTTATTTCAATAAAAAAGACAGACTACACATTGAGGATGATGCTTAGCAAGTTAGAAGACTTGTCCAACATTTTTGGGGTGCTTCAGTGTGCAAACCAGAGAGCAAAGATATGAAGATATCTCACGATTGGAAAAAGAAATAACAATGAAACTTTGTAATCATGAACTAGATAGTACATTGAATCTATAGTATTTTAAATCACATCAAATGCACAACCATGCATTGAGAACAAGCTCTGAGAAGTTCACTGTTCTGAGATGATCATAGTGGAGAAGTAAAGTAAAGAAGTAATCAATGTATATGTACTAGATCACATACAAATACGATGATATTGGAAATTTTCAATTGCACAATGTGAGGGTAGTGAATGTGGAGAATGAGTTTGCAACAACCTAAATATTACGACCACCACGTGCTTGAGAGATGACTCTCCTCCCAACCAAATGCCTCTATATATAGCTCTCTCTAGGGAACTACCTTCTTGGGGGATACTAGCCAGCCATGTGTCGGCCATGTAATTGCATGTGCGCCAAGTATCCCAGTCAACTCGAGTTAACTCAAGTGGATGCTTCTAGAAGGCTCTAGAGCTCTTTGGGGAAAACATTCTCCCCATGCTTCTCATGGGGGTTGAACCCAAGACCTCCTCCTTCACATCCTTGAGACTTAACCACTAAGCTAAGTGGATCACTTGTTCACAAGAGCACAAGACCTCCTAGTAAGTCTAAACTCGAGATCTTTGGTCATACACATAGATGATCAAACGGTGTCCGATTTTAGATCCGTCTGAACTGGTTGGACCCCTAGATCATAAACTTACTTTATTATATTCTTCCGCCCTTGGAAAAATATTTTTATCCTAAAAAATAGATCTATATATCTACATAGGCAACCCCCGAGCCTCATGTTCTAAAACTGGAAGAACATGGTCATGTTCTAGAACTGGAAGAACATGTCTCATCTCTGTGGTGGCATCCCTTCCCAGATGATTCAAAATACTATCTCATTTTGCACTTTGATGAACTGAACAAAGTACAAACTAGTAAAAGAATAATAAGTGTGGATCTAACAAATATCCCTGTCCAATTCATAGTTTCTCAATGTGCAATCTAGGCACAAACATGTGAATTGGGTGGAATCAAGTTATTAATCCATTTCTAGGCATGACTGGTGCATAGACTTAGTAACGAAGGTGGGATTCTTATCCCTCGTAAAACTTTGAGAACTCTTGATTCACTTGAATTTGGTTTTGGAGAACTTGAAGTTTGGTTGTCCCAAACATCTAACTTAGATGTTTGTACAATGGTTAACTCCTATCCAACATTTACTTGATTTTTTCATCCGACTAGAGGACTACTTTGTCCTAATGAGTTTAAAAATCCTATGTAAATTGTAGGAGAAAGTTTACCATTTTCTTTGATTCAACCAAACTATAACTTGACCAATTCAAATTCAAATGAAAAAGTGTCCAACTTAGGATGCTTTTCTCAAAGACTAGTTTTTTTTTACTTCTCTATTCTAGAGTATACTAGACTCTAGAAAATCATTTATGCTATAACTTGAAGCAAACTCAAATAAATAAGTCCACTTAGACTTATTCTCTTTTGAAGATTGAAAATGTTCTTGTACATAACATTTATCTAGGATGTTTAATTTGGTTATCTAGTTCTAACCAGCTGACCCTGGTCTTTTACAAAAGCAATCAGATACCATATCTGAGCCAATTCCAAAAGATTTGGAAAGCAAAAAGAAATAACTAAAAATCTGTACAACCAATTTCAAACTTCGAAGATATGTAAACTTGTCAAGAGTCAAAGGCTAGATGACTCAGGACTTTAACTTTTCAAAGATCTGTTTCAACAGGGTATTGAAGCATTTTCTCTATCTTTGAGAGAAATAAGTTGGATTCTCAAATAGATTCAAAGCAAATCAAAAACATCATCCAACCACAAGATACTAGTGTGGCAACCAACATTAGTGTGTCGACCCACTGAGGTTCTGTTGATGAGTTTTGTATTCAAATAATGCTTCACTTGAGACTAAGTTTAGGCCACATTCAATATTTCTGACTCCTTACTGGCCGGAATGCAATTCTTGTGCATTTATTTGAGTCATGAAAAGAGTAAATTTACCAAGTTATACTAGGAATTTGATGCTTGACTTAGTCAATAAAATCCTTGGTTGAAAAGATCAACTCAAAATCAAAGTTCAACTGTTTCAGAAATTTATAAAATATTTTCGGATTAACAACACTTTATCTTGAAGTGTTTCAAGAAGATCTTGGAAGTTACTTACTTCATATCTTATGTCCTTTATCTTGAAGTTATCTTGAAGTATCTTAGGATACTACTTTTATCCTTCTTGAATTAAACTCCTTCTTTGAAGTCTTAATTCTTTTGAGGATCAAATCTAATTTCAAGATCCAAACTAGGACTAAAAGATAACTATCATCCCACGGTCCGATGTCCCATACCATCTTTCCTACATCAATCTGAGTATAAAATCTGGTGTCCCATACCGCCCTATTTTATATTCACATTAATGTGTGGGTGATACTTATCTTAGACTCAAAACATCTCTTGATAGAGTACCTTCTTGCTTCAATTATTTACGAAAATTTTGAAGTTTCAGGCATTACCTCTAACTAGATATTCTAGGTTTTGATTCCTTCACATGGTCGTCTCACAATCATGCGCTTTGCCTTGAAAACTTGAAAACCTCTTGACAGAATATCAATTGTTCTTTGCTAGGATATTCAAATGAAAACCACTCAAAATTCCAAGTACTTTATTTTCACAAATTCAAGTTCAATTGGTTTATCCTTGACCAATTTGTAGTGACAAGAGCTTTTAACTTCTTATCTTTAAATTCCTTTCTTCACTAATGCTTTAGGTACCTAAGCCAAGGACTTTACATAGGAATCTCTCTACTGCTTAAGTCTTAAGCATCCGCTCATGCTCTTTGGATTTGTACCAAAAAAAATATTCCCTTAAGGATAGGAAAACATTATGTTTTACCTTCCACAGACTTAAGTATTGTCTTCACGGTTGTAGACTACATTCTTGGAATTTCTTCACTCTGCTCAGACTAGGAAGAACTTACTCTTTTCATATTTTTCCATTGGATAAATGGAACTTGAGTGAATATATCCCAAAAGGAATTTTTTTATTGCCAATACTTGGGCAATCTATAGAGTAGTTCCAATCGCACGTTCTTGGACAATCATGGCCAAGCTTGATCAAGTCTAGTTGATCTTGCGACTAGAATAAAGACTTGATCTTTATCTTTAAGATTTCCTGAACTATCTAAAGCTTCTTTGCTTACCTGCAGGTTTTTTAGAGATCTTTTCCTAAACTTCAGTCCAAGCATATACTGATGCTTCTCAGATTCCAAAGCTAAGAATCTTTGATATACCTTTAGGTTATATCACTATTTGGACTTGAGTACCAATGCTTGTGGTTTTGGGAATTACTTGGAACTACTTCTAATAAACTTTTCTTGAAAGATTCTAGTCTCACATCTAAAGAGATTTTGTCTTTCAAGAACTTTAGATTCCTGCCAAGGAATCAAGTAATTCTAAGCCAATGATTCATCTTGGAATCTTTTGCTCTACTAGAATAATCTCTCTAAAAGAAATCTTGACTATTGAATAAGAAGAAGACTTAAGGCTTTATTGCTTGTCCAAAAGATATTCCTTTTTAACCAAGAAAATAGTCAACCAGACTATTTTCTTTGTTGGATTATCTTTAGGAAGTATCTTAATTCCTAAAGATTACTTGAGTTTCTTCTTTAAGCTCTAATTAGCTTAGACAAAACCAAGCATACTTTTCTTATCCTCAAAAAAGTGCTAAATAAAGTTTCCATACTTTTTGAAAACTTTGCATCTTGACTAGAGATGCAGTCATGGAATTAAGCATCCGACTATTGAACACTAAAGTTCAAGTAATGCTAAAGTTTTTTCATCTTTTTGAGGTTCATCACTCGTCAAGACAAAATCAAAGAACAAACTTCAAAAGTTCCATGGTTTTTTCAAATTTGGAACATATCAACTATCCTTTGAACTTGAAAGTATTCAACTTCTTAACAAACAATCATGCATATTTAAATGCCTGTTCTTGCATGAAAATGCATGTGAGTACATGCACATGTTGGCATTCTCCTTTCATCCACTAAATTTAAATCAAACAATTTCTTGAGCTTGAAAATGCATGTGTGCATCCAATCATGCATGCACAAACAATCTATCTTCTACCTTACAAAAGGTTATAAATATATATGTGCACAAACTTGAGTGCATCCTATTCCTTTTGCAAGCAAGAAGAAAATGTGTATGGTGCATGAAAACAATTCTTTTGAAAGGAGAGATGCACCAACAATCTTTCGTAGATGCATGCCTATACTTGTGTTTAATGAGTGTTTCAATATATTTATACTCTTTCATGTAGGTTTCAATAATTTGCATCAAGATTATCAAGAATGAAGTTTACTTCCATACTTCAATCATTAAAATGCATCCTACATGAAACTAGAGAGCAAAAACAAATATTGAAACCAATCATTAACTTGGAAAATACTTATCTCCCAATTAAGCTACGTCCTTCCCTTGATGCTTGGGAAGAGCCATTTCTCCATCCTTTGATTCATGAATCTCCATGCTTCAAGCTTTGAAGAAATAAAGTTCTCCTTTGAACTTAATGTAGAAAGGAGCTTCCCTTGTTGTTTCCAACATAGTCACCCGAATCCATGGACAAGAGGTTTGAATCCTCAAGGAAGACATGTTGTCTTTGTGGCTTACAACAAATGATTACTTGCAATCAACTTGAGTTCGAATTCGGGCTTCTAATCTGTGGGTACTCCAATTCTTTTGGTTACATGATCTCTTGACCGTTCCCTTGCCAAATAGACTCGGACTGATGGCTATAAGCAGTCTTCGTAATCAAAAGGCGATAAGTTTGAATTCCTTCATCACAGTAGTGATGACTTTGAATCCACGCAAGTCGACTTGGCTCCTTGGATAAGAGAGAGCCTTCTCTAACCACAGGTTATGAGTGCGAAACCTGGATGGAGTGCTTAATGCCTGAAATGAAAACTTTATCTTTTTCTATGAATTCGCTAAGAGGTGCTCAGGTTATAATAGAATCCATTCAAAACTCATAACCATAAAACTACTGCCACGTTTATAAATAGCAATTGCTGATCGGACTGTGTGGCCAGGACATCAATCCTCTTGGGCAAGATGAAGATTTCAAAACCGGAAATAAAACGCAAATATCTGAACAACAAAATGTAAAATATTATTTTGCCCCTCTGTGGTACTATGAGGAGTGCCTGCATCCTCACATCTCTTAAAAATTCTGACAGAAATGGCACTGAGCATGTACAACTCAATGGATCGAACACTGATCTGGTGCAGGGATCGTGAGTTTGAAACCTCTCTTCAGTAACCGCATAATTTTGATGACTGTGTTCCATTTTGCTGCCGGAATTTGAACTAAAAGAGGCATCTTCCCGAAGTGCTTCTTGATCTCATTGTCCACGCAATCTTCCACTCCATGGATTTGAGTTGGAACTATTGCTTGGTGATGCATTTGGTCCACTCAAAACTTGAGATTCTGCACTTGATTTTTCAGCATTTTCTTTGTCATTCGGTTCAAGATTCAGTCCTTCTTTGGCATCTGCATAGAAGCTTGACATTTCATCAAATACCACATCTCTGCTCATCTTCACTTGTCGTCTGAGTGGGTTATAACATTTGTACCCTTTTTGCTCAAGGGAGTATCCAATGAAGACACATTTTTCTGCTTTCGGATCAAGCTTCATCCTCAACTCATCTGGAACATGTACATATGCAATACAACCAAAAACTTTCAGATGTGATAAGTTTGGCTTTTTACCTATAAACTTCTCTTCAGGTGTAACTTGATGTACAACAGTAGTCAAAGTTCTGTTCATGATGTATACAACAATATGCACAGCTTTTGCCCAATAACAATGAGGCATATTCTTCTCAGCCATCAAGGCTCTTACTATTTCTGCAATATGTCTATTTTTGCATTCAGCAACACCATTCTGTTGTGGTGTATACCTACATGAAAATTGATGCCAAATTCCATGATTTTTTAGAGAACTGCTGAACTCATTTGACATGTATTCACCTCCTCCATCACATCTTAATGTCTGAATGTACTTCCCTATCTGCTTTTCCATAAATAACCTTAAAATTTTGGAAGTTGAAAGTAACATAAAACCTGCAACCACCCATAGATGTGGTCTTTGTTGGACCCCAAACATCTGTATGTACTACTTCTAGTACATTCTCACTAACATGCTTGTCACGTGGAAATGATGCTCTTGACTGTTTACCAAATTGACATGCTGCATATACCTTTTGCATTTCTGCAACTTTGAAATTTGGTAATCCATGGGCAATCTTCTTTGACTGCATCAATTTCAGCCTTTGCAGATTTGCGTGTCCAATTCGTTTATGCTAGATCTCTATATCAGCAATAACTCCTCCACCTTTTGCAAACATGGTTGCATTCCTTTCAGGAATCTTCACATTTAAGGTGAACATCCTACCCACTTTGTTTCCTTTGGCAATGAATCGTCCATCCTGCTTGTATTCCTCTGCAGATAATCCATCAGCGTTGAACCCGACTTGTAATCCCTGGTCAACCATTTGTCCAACAGAAACCAGATTCTTTGTTATATTTGGAACATGCAGCACATCAGCAAGATGTTTTACCTTTCCATCCTCCATAGATAGTGCTATGTTTCCTGTATGCTCAATAGGATGTGATGTGTCATCACCTGTTTCAACATATCCAAGAACTGACAATTTCTGCAAAGTACTTAACCATTCAGCATGACTGGTCATGTGATTTGAAGCACCTGAATTAACATATGTTAGCGGCCGCCAGATTGGAAATGTATAACTTAATCTTGTTTGCACGAGCGAAAAGTTGTTACAGACAGTTTGTAAAAGTTATATAAATCAAAGAAAGACGCGCTAGTGACGTTCCATGGTGGATCACCAGACTCTCTGTCTGGGTGACTGAGCGGGGCGTTACTGTAGTGTTTGTTTGCATAATTTCAAGTATTCTGAGTTTTATGTTCGCCTCTTGTCTTGTCTGTCGTCGACATGTGTTCTGTTTGTTAACTTTATAGACGATCGGGAAGATCACCAGACTATCTGTCTGGGTGGTTAAGTGAACGTTACTGTGTTGTTGTGGAGCATTCCTGAGTATATTGCTCTTGTTCCTGTTTTGTTATCTGTCGATACCTATCTGTTGGTGAGTTTCATAGTTATTCAGAAGATTATCCGACTGTGGTCTGAGCGGGTTATTCTGTGGAGTTTCTATGGTATTGTGCAACTAAGTAGGTGTATCGTGGTGTTGATCTTCTGGTAATACACCGTGACGTGCTGAGGAAGTCTGTGTGGTCGTGGTCGTGTGTTTGGGATATGGATCTGTACTGTATTGCCTTCAGTATTGAGATTTGTCCTCCTACGGTAAAAATTAAGCTACAATAAGGATTTCTTGGGTTGCGTACTGAACCTTTAGTACGGTGTATCTGAACGCTTGGATTCTCTGTGTCTTCAGACATTGGTAGGATTGTGGTACCTATTCGGTAAAGGTTGACGATTACTCTTGTTTCTGATATTGTCAGTAAGTTAGGTGCAGATGCAACAAAGTATCTTAGCATATTTGGTACATGTGGCTGAGCTAAGCCGTGAACGGGAATATCTAATTACAACAGAATCTTGATAGAGCACTCAGTATCAGTATATTGTTGTGTGTAAGTGGTTAGTTTGGGAACTAAGTACAAGGCCTCTGTCTAACAGACCCCTTCCACTCCCAAGAACCCAAGAGTCGCTTAAACGCACTTCTGACAGTTAGAAGAATAAGTGTTTAACACATACTAGACATTATCATTCGATTTTGAAACACCAGCAGACATCGTATTCATCATGTGATGTTGAACCATAAACAGCTTCTCAGAATCATCTGCACTTGTGGATGCATAGTTGTTTTGCTGCCTTCTGTTATTTTGATTCTTTGACCTGTAATCACGTTCAAAGTGTCCAAGTTTACCACAATTCCAACATCCTTTACTCTCATTACTTGAGTCGTTTCTTTGGAAATTTATGCGACCTCTTTGGCTCCCCCTGCCTCGAAACTATCCTCTTCCTCCTGCATGATTCTGTTGTTGACCTTGCTCTTGGTTACTGTTTCCTCTTCCACTTTCGAAACCTCTACCTTTGCCTCTTCCTCTGCCAGAGTAGAATACCTGCTCAGAACTGGGCTTTCCTTGGGAGTTTGAATCCTCACCAAGATTCTTTTCTTCAATAATCAGCATAGATACCAAATCAGCAAAATTTGGAATATTTTCCCTGGTCTGTATAGAAGTTCTGAACTGCTTATATGCAGCTCCTAAACCACGAAGGCACACTTCCACCTTATCATCATCATCTACATTCACGCCAATAGATGCAAGTGACTCACATATGCTTTTGATTTTCAAAGTGTAGTTGCTTACCGACATGCTCTTTTTCTCCAATGTATGCAGCTCGTTCTTGAGTTGCAATTTCCGTGCCTTTGTATTGGTCTCGTACAATGTGGCCAAATTGTTCCAAGCCTCTTTTGGAGTCTTGGCATCTTGTATGTGGCCAATCATGCTATCTTGTATGCTAACAGATATCCAATACATTACCTTTTGTGCTCCTTGATTCCATTCCTCATATGCTCTTAACTGTTCTGCAGTCTAATTCCTATCTGGTAACTGTGGAGCATTTTCGTTCTCTCCTTCGATGTACTTCCAATAGCCTTTTCCCATCAAGAAATTCATCATTCTGAATCTCCAAGCATGGAAGTTGTTCTTGTCCAGCTTATCGCTCATAAGCTGACTCATTCCATCTGCGTTTGCCATTTTTGCAGCAATTCACAACACTGCAAAACACTACAAGAAGCACTTCTGCTTGAACACTGTCGCACTATGACATAGCAGTTCAATCTCAGCAAAACACAGTTTTTGATGTATCAACAGTACACGGAATCGCTTGAAATGCTGGATCTGGAATATATGAGTGTTGCGAAACATGATGCAAGTTACAGTTTCTGAAACTGACCTGGTTTTTCTGTGGGCACCACCTTGTGGGCTCAAAATGGAGTTGAGATGGCTCCGAAACTTCGATCTGACAAAAACAAGTGATCCTAAAGGGATAACTCTTGAAAATATTTTGAGGTCTTCTACCTTCACGCCGATTTTTGTAGCAAATGGAGGTTGTTTGTGAATCACGTTTTCTCCATGCCTTGCTGCGTACTCTTCATTATCGCCTTCTCCATGAGCTCTCTATAGCCATGCTGGCTCTGATACCATCTCACGAGGAAGGAGATAAGGAAGAGAGCTCACACATACACTCTCACAATCAAAGAGAAGCACACACTCAGATTGAGGCAAGGAAGAATGATCTTCTTCTTCTTCTTCTATTACATAAAAAGGAATGTACAAGAATGACCTAAAACAAGAATACAACAAGTGCAATATATAAAGACCAGTACATAAGAAAAAACTAATGTCCGCGAGTGAGTGAGCTGGCAAGAAACAAATGTGCCATCACTCTCGGTAGATAAATCTAATAAAGCTCAATGAAGTATCCCTGACATATATCGGCGTGACCACTATACATGTCAGAGAAAGGAAAAACTGATACGTGTCATCCTAGATCATCACATGTTGAGCTTGATATCTCAACATGTGTTTGTTTATATATGTGTGTCTGTATCTCTGTGTGTGTAAGTTTGTATGTGTGTATGTGTGTGTGTCTATGTGTGTAAGTGTGTAAGTGTGTGTGTGTCTATGTGTGTATGCATGTGTATGTGTGTGTGTGTGTCTATGTGTGTGTGTAAATCTGTGTGTATATGTGTGTGTATGTGTATATGTGTGTATGTGTCCATGTGTGTGTATGTATCTATGTGTGTGTATGTGTCTATGTGTGTATGTGTATGCATGTAAGCATATATCTATGCATATGCATGTGCATTATGTATGCATATGTATGCATATGTGTGTGTATGTGTGTGTATGTGTGTGTATATGTGTGTATGTTTGTGTATGCATGTAAGTATGTATGTATGCATATGCATATGCATTATGTATGCATGTATGTGTATGTCTCTTTACGTGCGTGTGTATGCATATATATGTGTGTATGTGTGTGTGTCTTGTTAAAAGTCAAGCTTCAAGCTACAAATTCGTGGGGAATCTTTTATGGACATGTGGAGCAATCAAAGGAAGCCAAAAGCCACGAGATTCCATCAAGAAAAGTCACTCAATCACTCCCCAATTCATCTCAACTAAATCCTCCAAGTTAGGAGGCTGATTTGGAAAGGTAGTTCCTAGATTTTAGGGGCACACTTCTCACTATAAAAGGAGCATGTATCCCGAATTCTTTTGGCCCATCTTCTTGGAGTTTTAGCTCATGTAAAGTGAGCACTAAGTGCTGGAGTTGTGATAAGCAAGCCCCTTGCTTAAGCTAGCCCCTTGCTTGCTTGTTTGTTTTCTTTTAGTAGGCATATCTATGTGTGTGCGCAGGCAGTGTTGCAACTCTCTACCCCTCAGTTGTTAGCATTGGTTATCCCTCATATTGTATCCATTTGATGTAATTCTTGTCTCATTTGATAGCTATTAGAGTCTATTTTATGCTCACAAGTTCTCTGGAGCATTCTCTGAGTAATCTGGGAGCAACATTCATTTTAGTGAAGTTGTGTGATTAATATCTCTCTCTGTGTGTAGGCTCTGTTAGAAATATTTTGCTCTCTGTTGTAAGGGCTGGTTCTCCGTTTCTATTTATCCATTTGCTATGATTTTGGTGTCATTGGGTAGCTATTAGAGTGCTCTAAAGTTGACCCAAGTTTGAGATTCATTCTCTATATAAGCTCTGAGATTCATTCTTTGTATGTTGATGTGACCTATCCTCTTGTGCCACAAGTCCAACTCCGAAATCCTCTTGTTTCCATATGTGAAGTAGACATGTTGAGTGGAATGAGAATTTACCTCCAAAGTGAAGAGTCTCCCTTGCTTCTTTCCTCTTGCTATGACCTTGTAACCTTGCTTAGGGTTCTCCACAAAGCATCCACCTTTGTTGAACCTTACTTGATAGCGTCTTTCAACCATTTGCCCAACGGACACCAAGTTCTTTGTGATGGTAGGTACATGCAAGACATCCTTGAGACATCTTCCTTCCTCCTTGTCATCCAAAGCTACATCTCCAACATGGGAGATCTCATGGGCTGTCTCATCACCTGTTTCTACATGTCCTTTACCTTTGGGAACATGTAGATTAGTAAACCAAGAAGAATTGCAACTCATATGGTTGCTACATCCACTATCAATATACCAAGTGTTATCTACTTTGCTTGAATTCCCATTCATGTGCATCATCAAGAGATTGTCATTTTCTGAACTTGTAGAAGCATAATTACCTTGGCCTTTGTATGAAGAACCTTGATTATAGCTCCTTTGGTTTCCTCCTTGGTAGCAATCTCTAGCATAGTGGCCAAACTTGCCACATATGTATCATCCTTCACCATCTTGATTCCTATTTTGTTGATGTCTTCCTCCTCTTCCTCTTGTTCTTCCTCTCCCTCTTTGTGATGAGGTGCCTTGGTCATGTCCTTGATTGCTTGAGTGGCCTTGCCTTCCTCCAAACCTTCCTTTGCCCCTTCCTTGTCCTCGTCTTCCTTTGCCCCTTTGATTACCTGCATAGAAAACTTGTGCATCCTTGCTTTTAGTTGAACTTCCACCTATGTTCATTTCTTCGGTGACCATGAGAGCAACCAATTGCTCAAAATCGGGAAGATTATCCCTTACATAAACTGAAGTGGTAAAGGATTTCCACTTCTCATCATCTCTCAAACCATTGAGAGTCTAAGCCACAAGATCGTCATCATCTACGTGGCTTCCAATGGATCCCAATGCATCTGATAACTCCTTGACCTTAAGTATGTAGTCATTTATGCTACTCCCTGAGCTCTTCCTAAGGTTGTTGAGCTCATTCTTGAGCTGGATCTTCCTTGCTTTGGTGCTTGTTGAATAAAGCCTTTCAAGTGTCTCCCATACCTTCATGCTTGAATCCAAGTCTTGGATATGGCCGATCATGCTATTGCTAATGTGTTGGGAAAGGATAAAAATAACCCTCTTGTCTCTTTCATTCCATTCCCTAAAGGCCCTCCTCTGGTCATTGGTTGGATTCTCATCCAACCTAGGTCTTGGTTCACTTCCACTAATCAACCCCCAAAGGCCCTTGCCCATAAGATAGTTGGAGACCCTAAATCTCCATGGTTGATAGTTCCCTTTGTCTAGCTTTTCAATTTGAGTGTTGAAGTCTCCCATATCTAGTCTTTGATACTTGACCTAGCCCTTGGCTAATGCTCCAATGTGTGTAAAATGAAAATGAGGCTCTGAGGTTACCTCAATCCAAAGCTTTCCTTATATGGACACCTTGTGCTCTTGAAACTTTGAGTAGAATAGCTCCCCCTTGATGTGAGCTACCTCCAAGAAGCTTTTGTTGATGCAAATCTTCAACCACCAACTCCAAGAGGTCTTCTTGCTTGTATGTGATGCCTCCAAGATGCCCAAATGGCTCTGATACCACTGATGGGGGAAGTATCTCAACCCCTAAGCAACGACGAAGCGCGAATGACCTCCACAGGTATCCTTCTTTGACCTCTGCACACCAAAAGTGCTCTTACTCAGAGCTTATACATAGAACTCCAGTGAGCTTTTGTAGACCTATAGCAGACACCAAGAGCTTTCCAACAAGACAAATTTTACTTCAAATGGATGCTTACACAAAGAGAAATAGTGTCTACCCAACTTCCAAGAGGCTGGTTGAAGGTCTTCCCAACTTCCAAGGACAAGGTATGAAGCATTTATGTGAATCTTGTCAACTAAGGAAGCAAGCGAGACTTCCATTCAAGAAGAGTGGCTACATAAGCCAACATCCATTGGAGTTGAGACATACAGATGTGTGGGAGCCAACCAAAGAGCAATCCATTGGGGGTAACAAGTACTTTGTCACTTTTATAGATGATTGCACAAGGATGGTTTGGGTTTATTTCATCAAAAACAAATCAGATGTGTTTACATGTTTCAAAGCATTCAAGGCAATGGTAGAAAAGGAAATAGGTACATATATCAAGAAGCTAAGGTCCGATGGAGGGGGAGAATATTTCTCCAATGTGTTTTCTGATTTTTTAATGGATCAAGGCATCAAGAGGCAAGTAACATGCAGGTACACACCCCAACAAAATGGAGTAGCAGAGAGAAAGAATAGATACATTGCCGAGATCGCTAGAGCAATGCTTAATGAGATGAATGTACCTAACATGTTTTGGAGTGATGCAGCAAATATCGCCGTGTATCTTATGAATAGGGCTCCTACCTCAGGGATCCATGGCTTGACACCATATCAAGCCTATTATGGTAAGAAACCTGATGTTTCCCACTTGAAGATATTTGGATGTACTTGTTATGTACATGTGCCAAGTGAATTGAGGCACAAGCTACAACCAAAGGCAGAAAAGTGTGTGTTTCTAGGATATTCAAATGATCATAAAGGTTACAGGTGCTTCAACCCAAACACAAAGGACTTGAGGATATCAAGGGATGTAGCATTTGATGAGCTACTCCCTTGGTATAAGAAGTATGATTGTATGCAGGACTATGAAGAAGAAAAGCATGGACATGATGAAGAACAAATCGACCTAGAGCTAAGCGGCCCAAGGTGTTCCATCAATGAAGATAGTTCAAGCATGAACTCACCATGGAGGGGGAGATCTTCATCAAGCTATGGAGCACAATCAATCAACAAAGGCAAAGCAACATTGGTGGAGTTGGATGAAGAAGGTAATGAAGTTGAAGATGATGGACACATGATGGAGAAAGAAGCTACGTCAAAGAAAGAGATCAAGTTCCCAAGGCAAAGGAGGTTTATTCCTCCAAAAGGTGAAGAAAGGAAGTCTTCTAGAGTTAAGTATCCAACTCAAAGGTTTACTTATGATTCATACATGGCAACACTGAACAAAGTAGTAGAAGATCATGAGCCCAATTGCTATGAAGATGCAAGCAGGTACACCGAATGGAAAGAGGCAATGCAAGAAGAGATCGATGCACTTGAGGAAAATCAAACATGGACTCTAGTGCCCAAGAAGGAGAACATGAAGGCAATAGGTAATAAGTGGGTGTATAAAGTAAAGAGGAATTCAGATGGATCTATTTCTAGGTTCAAAGCAAGATTGGTGGCCAAGGGTTTTGCACAAACCTATGGAGTGGACTTTGAAGAGACATTCAGCCCCGTGGCAAAGATGAGCACCATTAGGACACTCATTGCAATGGCTGCTAGCAAAGGATGGAAGCTTTTCCAATTGGATATCAAGAATGCCTTTCTCAATGGAGACTTGGAAGAAGAGGTATACATGGAGCAACCACTAGGTTTTGTTCATAAAGAGTTTCCACATCATGTTTGTAGGTTGAAGAAGGCACTTTATGGCCTAAAGCAAGCTCCAAGGGCTTGGAACCAAAGATTGGTGGGCTATTTGATCAAATGTGGTTACAATCAATGCAAGGCGGATCCATCTCTCTTCATCAAACAAAGAGGAGAACTTGTAGTCTACATGTGTGTGTATGTAGATGATCTTATCATTACAGGTAATGATACAAAGGGCATTGAGGAGATCAAGGCAAAGCTTGGAAAGGAGTTTAGGATATCTGATCTTGGAGATCTTAGGTATTTTCTTGGCATTGAAGTTGTATACAAAGAAGAAGGTATTATGCTCATACAAAGGAAGTATATTCTAGACCTACTTGAGAGGTTTGGGATGCTACATTGCAAGCCTATTTCAAATCCCATGGAAGTTAATGTAAAGCTAAGCTCCATTGATGGAGAGCCATTAGAGGATGTAACTTTTTATCGCTCTATTGTAGGCTCTTTCAATTATGCCACAATAACTAGGCCTGACATAGCATATGGAGTTGGAGTGTTATCACAATTTATGCATAGTCCAAGGACTACACACTTGCAAGCTGCAAGAAGAATGTTACGATATCTCAAGGCCACTATAAATGAAGGATTGTTCTATTCATTTGATGATGATATGCAGGTCAAAGCTTATTCTGATGCGGATTGGGCCGGTTCCAAGGAGGATAGAAGAACTACAAGTGGTTACGTCATGCTAGGTAGCAAGATCATCTCATGGATTTCAAAGAAGCAACCCACGGTGGCATTATCTTCCACCGAGGCTGAGTATAGAGCTTTGGCTCAAGTCACATGTGAGCTAATGTGGATTAAGAAGTTATTTATGGAGCTTAATTTGCAGGTTGACACATATCCAATTTTTTGTGACAATATGAGTAGCATTCATCTAGCATCGAATCCTGTCTATCATGCTAGAACCAAGCATATTGAAGTGCACTATCACTTCATAAGGGAAAAGGTGATATCAAAGGAAGTTTCAGTACATCATATTGGTACCAAGGACCAAGTTTCCGACATGTTTACAAAGGCTTTGGATGGAATGAAGATTTCAAAATTCAAGCAAAGCATCAACATGAAGGAGCTTGGATGAGGATGAAGAATTGAAGCTTGAGGGGGAGTGTTAAAAGTCAAGCTTCAAGCTACAAATTCGTGGGGAATCTTTTATGGACATGTGGAGCAATCAAAGGAAGCCAAAAGCCACGAGATTCCATCAAGAAAATTCACTCAATCACTCCCCAATTCATCTCAACTAAATCCTCCAAGTTAGGAGGCTGATTTGGAAAGGTAGTTCCTAGATTTTAGGGGCACACTTCTCACTATAAAAGGAGCATGTATCCCGACTTCTTTTGGCCCATCTTCTTGGAGTTTTAGCTCATGTAAAGTGAGCACTAAGTGCTGGAGTTGTGATAAGCAAGCCCCTTGCTTAAGCTAGCCCCTTGCTTGCTTGTTTGTTTTCTTTTAGTAGGCATATCTATGTGTGTGCACAGGCAGTGTTGCAACTCTCTACCCCTCAGTTGTTAGCATTGGTTATCCCTCATATTGTATCCATTTGATGTAATTCTTGTCTCATTGGATAGCTATTAGAGTCTATTTTATGCTCACAAATTCTCTAGAGCATTCTCTGAGTAATCTGGGAGCAACATTCATTTTAGTGAAGTTGTGTGATTAATATCTCTCTCTGTGTGTAGGCTCTGTTAGAAATATTTTTCTCTCTGTTGTAAGGGCTGGTTCTCCTTTTCTATTTATCCATTTGCTATGATTTTGGTGTCATTGGGTAGCTATTAGAGTGCTCTAAAGTTGACCCAAGTTTGAGATTCATTCTCTGTATAATCTCTGAGAAAAGCTTGCTGGAGTGAGGTGAGGTCTCTGCTTGACTAGCAGTTGTGAGCATTCAACTAGCTCATTTTGTAGACACTGTTTCTCTTTGTGTAAGCATCCATTTGAAGTAAAATTTGTCTTGTTGGAAAGCTCTTGGTGTCTACTACAGTTCTACAAAAGCTCACTGGAGTTCTATGTATAAGCTCTGAGTAAGAGCACTTTTGGTGTGCAGAGGTCAAAGAAGGATACCTATGGAGGTCATTCGCGCTTCGTCGTTGCTTAGGGGTTGCTATACTTCCCCCATCATGTCTCTCTCTACATGTGTGTGTATGTGTGTGTATGTGTGTGTATGCATGTAAGCATGCATGTATGCATATGTATGCACGTGTATGCATGTGTGTGTATGTGTGTGTATGTCTCTCTACGTGTGTATGTGTGTATGCATATGTATGCATGTGTGTGTATGTGTGTGTATGCATGTAATTGTGTATGTATGCATATGTATATGCATTATGTGTGTATGTGTGTCCGTCTATGTGTGTATGTGTGTGTATGCATGTGTATGTGTGTGTAAATCTGTGTATATGTGTATGTGTCTATGTGTGTGTATGTGTATGCATGTATCTATGCATATGCATGCATATGTGTGTGTATGTGTATGCATGTATCTATGCATATGCATGTGCATTATGTATGCATATGTGTGTGTATGCATGTAAGTATGTATGTATGCATATGTATGCATGTATGTGTATCTGTGTGTATGTCTCTATGTGTGTGTATGCATGTGTGTGTGTGTGTCTATGTGTGTATGTGTATGTGTGTATGCGTGTGTATGTGTGTGTATGCATGTAAGCATGTATGTATGCATATGCATGTGCATTATGTATGAATATGCATGTATGTGTGTGTATGTGTGTATGTGTGTATGTGTGTGTATCTATATATATGTATCTATATGCATGTGTATATGTGTGTGTGTGTAAATGTGTGTGGATATGTGTGTGTCTATGTGTGTGTGTATATGTGTGTGTATGTGTATGTGTGTGTGTGTCTATGTGTGTATGCATGTGTGTCTATGTGTGTATGCATGTGTGTCTATGTGTGTATATACGTGTGTATTTATATATATGTGTCTGTGTGCATGTGTATCTGTGTGTGAAAATGTGTCTGGGTGTGTGTGTGTAAGTGTGTATGTGTCTATGAGTGTGTATGTGTTTATGTGTATGTATGTGTCTATGTGTGTGTATGTGTCTATGTGTGTATGTGTATGCATGTATGTATGCATATGTGCATTATGTATGCATATGCATGTGCATTATGTATGCATATGCATGTGCATTATGTATGCATATGCATGTGCATTATGTATGCATATGTATGCATATGTGTGTGTATGCATTTAAGTATGTCTGTATGCATATGCATATGCATTATGTGTGTATGTGTGTGTGTATGTGTGTGTGTCTATGTGTGTATGTGTGTGTATGTGTGTATATACATGTGTATGTGTGTAAATATGTGTGTATATGTGTGTGTATGTGTGTGTGTGTCTATGTGTGTGTATGTGTCTATGTGTGTGTATGTGTATCCATGTATCTATGCATATGCATGTGCATTACGTATGCATATGCATGTGCATTACGTATGCATATGCATGTGCATTACGTATGCATATGTGTGTGTATGCATGTAAGTATGTATGTATGCATATGCATATGCATTATGTATGCATATGTATGCATGCAAGTGTATGTGTGTGTATGTCTCTCTATGTGTGTGTATATGCATATATGTGTGTGTATGTGTGTATGTGTGTATGTGTGTATGTGTGTATGCATGTGTATGTGTGTGTATGCATATGCATGTGCATTATGTATGCATATGTATGCATGCGTGGGTATGTGTGTGTGCATGTAAGTATGTATGTATGCATATGCATATGCATTATGTATGCATGTATGTGTATGTCTCTCTACGTGTGTGTGCATGGATATATATGTGTGTATGTGTATGTGTGTATGCGTGTGTATGCATGTAAGCATGTATGTATGCATATGTATAATTGTATGTGTATGTGTGTGTGTATGTCTCTTTACGTGTGGGTGTGTATGCATATATGTGTGTGTATGTGTATGTGTGTATGTGTGTGTATGTGTGTGTATGAATTTAAGCATGTATGTATGCATATGCATGTGCATTATGTATGCATGTGTGTGTATCTGTGTGTATGTGTGTGTATGCATGTGTATGTGTCTATATGTGTGTGTATGCGTGTGTGTGTGTATGTGTGTGTGTCTATATGTGTGTATGTGTGTGCATGTGTGTGTATGTGTCTATATGTGTGTGTATGTATGTCTATGTGTGTATGTGTGTGTATCTATGTGTGTATGTGTGTGTCTATGTGTGTATATACGTGTGTATCTATATATGTGTCTATATGCATGTGTATGTGTGTGTGTAAATGTGTGTCGATGTGTATGTGTGTGCGTAAGTGTGTATGTGTCTATGTGTGTGTGTATGTGTGTGTGTGTCTATGTGTGTATGTGTGCATGTGTGTGTCTATGTGTGTATGCATGTGTCTATGTGTGTATATATGTGTGTGTGTATGCATGTGTATGTGTGTATGTAAATTAGTGTGTATATGTGTGTGTCTATGTGTATGTGTGTGTGGCTATGTGTGTATATGTGTGTGTATGCATATGTATGTGTGTGTGTACTTTGTTTCAAGGAGTCTCTCTCTCTCTCTCTCTCTCTCTATGTCGTGCGTCCAAATCCCGACACAAATGCGGGAGAAATCAAAATTTCTTTTACCATTCTAGAGTGTCTCTTATGTGACGCTCTGGAGCACCAGACGTCGCTTATGCGATGCTAAAGCATCACAGGTAGTTTGCCAACATCGCAAATAGCATCGCTAATTAGCGATGCTATTTGCGACGCATAGTTTTAGTGTCGCATAAGTGATGCTAACATCACTTATGCGACAATAGCTCTTAAAAAAAAAAAAAACAAGGCCGTCGTTGTTGATATATTTAGGTAGTGATGCGTGTGAACACTCTAGGACCACCGGGGCACTTTTTTCCCTCTTTAGGAGGTTTTTTTCCCCCGGCTTGTATATATGCCTATTGCCCTAATGGGCTACTTATCTTTGTACATTCTCTAGTAATACATTCAGTCTTGTGTGTTATGCTCCAAGCTTCTTCTTCTTCTTCCTTGGGTTGTTCGTGTGCTTCCGCAGACGTCTAACTCCAACAATTGGTATCAGAGCAGGTCGTCGCTTCATCTAGGGCACCGTCGACACTCCTCCGTTTGCAGTCTCAGATTCGTACGAAATTTGGTGAGCATACTCAGGCTGTTTCAGAGATCAAAACAGCTTCGCTATGTGGTGCCAAAATCGCGATCTGAGCTCGTTTCGGCCTCCGAACGCACTATCACAGTGCTTGTGCAGGCTATTTCGTCTTTTTGTGCCAAAGGTATATACCAGTTTCTGTTCGACAGTTTAAGCGTCTCGAAGTCTGCTACAAGTCTAGCAGAACTCGTATGGGCAGTTCCGTTCAACTTTTTGAGATACAGTCAATTTGCTGCATCAAGGTATTTTAGTCACCGGCCATGGCTGAAAGTAGTGATGTATTCCGTATGTTGGCTGTTGAGGATAAGTTGGATGGTACCAACTACCCATTATGGGCTTATATGATGCAACATGTATTGCTTGCAAAAGGACTGTGGAACATTGTGCAGGGTGTTGAAAGACGTCCTGTTACACCTGCAACTACAGGTACTGCAAATACAGGTGCTGCAGGTGCTGGAGCTCATGAAGATGGTGTCGAAGATGATATTGTGCAGATTCCTGTTCGTGCTGCTGTTTCTGTTGCACCTACTACAGAGCAGATTCGTTGGGATGGCAGAGATGCCCAGGCACATGCATTGATAGCTTTGTCTGTGAAACGTGCAATTATTCCTCACATTCGCTCTTGCAGAATAGCAAAGGATGCTTGGGATACACTTACCACACTGTACCAAGCTAGGAATGAGGCTCGTGTTGCTTACCTCCGAAAACAGTTGGAGAGTGAGCACATGAATGAAGGTGATTCTATGGACAGTTTCCTAATGAAGATCAAAGATTTGAAGGAACAATTGATTTCTGCTGATGAGGTTATACCAGATAGCTCACTTGTGCAGACCGTTCTGAATGGTCTTCCTGACTCATATCAAAGTTTTGCTTCTACTCTTCAGTTGATGATGAAAGGAAATCCAAATGCCTTATCATTTGAGGAGTTAGTCTCTATTCTATTGCAGGAAGATCAGTCCAGGCAGAACAGGTCCATTATGCGAGTTGCAGATCAAGCTTTCCTGGCTAGTCAGAAGGGCAAAGGAAAATGGGGCTCTTCTACTAGTAAGCAGAAATCTGCAAATGCTGCACAATTGAAGAGCCAGGATAAAGATGAAAAGAATCCAGAAAAGCAGAAATTGTTTTACAAGTAGTGTAAAGGAAATGATCATATCATAAAGAACTATCCAAAACTGGCTGCTAAAGAGGCAAAGAAGAAAGAGGCTGGAATGGTTGTTGCAGAGGCCTCTACACCAAAAACAGAGTCTGCAAATCTTGTGCAGGAAGAAGAATGGGCGTTTACTACAGTCTGCAGTTTTGACCCATCTTCTCGTGATGAGTGCATGTCTGCAGTAGACTCAGATGTTTGGTATTTTGACAGTGGGGCAACCAAACATATTACCTCGCAGCGCAGTTTCTTCTCTTCACTCGAGCCTGCCCCTACAGGGAATACTGTTACATGTGCCAACAACTCCTCTTATCCTGTTATGGGAGTTGGTAAGATCATTCTGACTACAGCTGATGGTAGTTCTTTCACTTTGTCATATGCTTTATTTGTGCCAGGGATAAAAAAGGACCTGTTATCAGTTTCTGCATTAGCCAAGATTGGCTTGGTTGTGAAATTTGTTGATGACAGGTGTACAGTTCATGATCTCTCAAATGGCGATGTGATTATTGCTTCTGGCATTCTATGTCGTGGGTTGTATAAGCTCATAGACTATGAAAGATCTGTGAATGATTCGGCATGTGCAGTTCATGATTCTCAGGCTATGTCAGATGCAAAGCTTTGGCATGCACGCTTTGGTCATCTGAATTTTGCTAGTTTGCTACGCCTGCAGAAATCTGAAATGGTGTCCTCTTTGCCCAAACTTGAGGCTCCTGGAAAACATGTTTGTGAAGGCTGTATTTTGGGCAAAATGCAGCGTTCTTCCTTTCCAAAAGATGGTTCAGTTCGGGCTACGCAGAAATTGCAGCTTATACATAGTGATGTTTGTGGTCCTATGCAGACACCCTCTTTTGGAAATTACCTTTACTTCGTGACTTTCATTGATGATTTTTCCAGGCATGCATGGGTGTATCCACTCAAAGCAAAGTCCGAAGTGTTCATGTGCTTCAAACAGTTTTTGGTTTTGGCTGAAAATCTGTCAGCATGTAAAATGGGAACCCTCCGTTCTGATCGAGGGGGGGAATATATGTCTTCAGATTTTAATGCATTTCTGGCTGAACGTGGGATAAAACACCAGTGTACAGTGCCGTATACACCTCAACAGAATGGAGTTGCTGAACGAAAGAACAAGTCACTCATGGAGATGGCGAGGTGCATGGTCAAGAGTCAGGCTTTACCACATAGTTTCTGGCTTGAGGCTGTCATGTGTGCAGCATATGTACTGAACAGGTGTCCCACTAAAGCACTACAATCTATCACTCCATATGAGGCTTGGCATGATCGCAAGCCATCTGTTGCTCATCTGCGTGTTTTTGGTTGTTTGGCATATGCATTAGTACCTGAACAACATCGCAGAAAATTGGATGATAAGGCAGTAAAATGTATTTTTGTTGGGTACAATTCTGAAAGTAAAGGCTATCGTTTGTATCATCCACAGACTAAACGCATTCTGGTTAGCCATGATGTTGTATTTGTGGAAGATGCTATTCAGCCATTGCTTTCATGTACTAAGGAGACATCTGTTAGCTCCAAAGACATGTATGATATGTTGATGCCTCTTTGTACAGGTGGACAATCTAGTGCTGGTCCTAATGAGGCAACTTCTCAGCCTTTGCAAGTTTCATATGATGATGCAGATCATTCTATTTCTGATGCAGATTTACATGATGCACTTGTTGATGAGAGAGCTGATATTGAGTAGGGAAAAACTATGCCAAAATGGCTGGTGCAAACTTTGCGTGACAGCAAATTAGATTCACCTTTGTCATATCGTACTCGTTTAGGCTCTCATAGTGCCTCCTTTGCATCAGATTGCTATGCTATGGCTGCGTCTAGTCTCTGTGATGAGAATGAGCCTGTTTCTTTTGATGAAGCACAAAATTCAAAAAATTGGATGGCTGCTATGCAATCTAAATATGATGCTATAATGAAGAATGGTACATGGTTTTTATGTGACTTGCCTCCAGGCAAGAAGGCCATTAGCACTAAGTGGGTATACAAGCTGAAGCGTAAACCTGATGGTACAGTTGATAGGTATAAGGCTAGGCTTGTTGCAAAGGGTTATGCGTAGGACAAAGCCATTGATTTTGATGAGACCTTTGCACCTACATGCCGTATGACTACTGTTCGGAGCATTTGTGCACTTGCAGCCCATCATGGTTGGAATGTACATCAGTTGGACATTAAAAAAGCATTTCTGAATGGTGACTTGCATGAAGAAGTGTATGTTTTTCAGCCCGTGGCTTTGTGCAGAAAGGGCATGAAAACCAGGTGTGCAGGTTAAAGAAGGCATTATATGGTTTAAAGCAAGCACCACGTGCTTGGTATGAGAAGATATGCCTATCTGGTTGCACATGGTTTTGTGAACAGTCCAACTGAAAGCACCTTATATGTTAAGCGTGCTAATGATGTGCTTCTGACCATTGTTGTCTATGTTGATGACATGCTGCTCACTGGTCCTATTGAGAAGCATATTGCTGATTTCAAGGCTGATTTGCATGCCTCATTTGAGATGTTTGATTTGGGGCATTTGCATCACTATTTGGGCATTCAGTTTATGCAAGTTGATGGTGGAATGGCTTTGTGTCAAACGAAATATATTGACACATTATTGCAGCATTTTGGCCTTGAAGACTGTAAGCATATTGCCACTCCTATGGAGACAACTTTACGATTGAGTCTTCATGATGTTGGAGATGCATTTGATGTTGTTCTCTATCAACAGGCAGTTGGATTCTTGATTTACTTATGCATTACTCGGCCAGACATTCAGTTTGTTGTCTCACTGATGAGCAGGTTTATGCATTGCCAAGGAGTCACGCATTGGAAGGCGGTTAAGCGCATCTTTCGCTACTTGAGTGGTACTCGACTACTTGGGTTGTTTTATCCCAAGGGGGAATCACTACCGCCAGATTTGCATGCTTTTTCTGACTCAGATTGGGCTGGTTGCTATGACACTCGTGTGTCCACCAGTGGTTTTTGCTTCATGCTTGGTAGCTCATGTATATCTTGGTTGAGCAAGAAGCAGCCTACTGTGGCCACTTCTAGTAGTGAGGCTGAGTATAGAGCAGCTTCACAACGACTGTTGAGTGTGTGTGGCTCAGATGCCTTATGGCTGATTTGGGTGTTGGCCAGTCTTCTGCCACCACCATCTTCACTGACAGTCAGAGCACATTGGCAGTTGCGAGGAACCCTGTGTTCCATGCTCACACTAAGCACATTGAGGTGCATTATCACTATGTCAGGGAGAGGTTCTCTACTGGGGAGATCAGCTTGGCATATGTGCCCACGCAGGAGAACATTGCAGACCTTTTCACGAAGGCTCTGCCTAGCGAGAAGTTTGAAGCTTTCCGCAAAGCTTTGGGCTTACTTCCTTTTGTGGAGTGATTTCCACATAGCTTGGCACTTCCTTATACATGAGTGCCAGCTCCTTGTTCACCGCATCACTCCCAGGGGGGATTTGTTGATATATTTAGGTAGTGATGTGTGTGAACACTCTAGGACCGTCGGGGCACTTTTTTCCCTCTTTAGGAGGTTTTTTTCCCCCGGCTTGTATATACGCCTATTGCCCTAATGGGCTACTTATCTTTGTACATTCTCTAGTAATACATTCAGTCTTGTGTGTTGTGCTCCAAGCTTCTTCTTCTTCTTCCTTGTGATGTTCGTGTGCTTCCGCAGACGTCTAACTCCAACAGTCGCTTATGTGATGCTAGTGTCGCACATGCGACGGTTCTTGATTTTTTTTCAATTCGGGGGCGTGGCTACGCCCCCCTATTTCTAGTATTTCTAGTAGTGGGAGTATTGGAATATTGTCAATGGCAATTATCCAAGGCCAAGATAAGTCGGAGAAGATGTTGTTTCATCTTATAGAAGACCTCCTATTCCTATTTCTGCTCAATAGGAGGTTAGAGAAGAAGAAGAAACCCTTTCATCATCAGGAGTCCGTAGTACTGTCAGATTATTTCCTACAGAAGAGCAATCTAGATGGGATTCAAGGGATGCACTAGCAATTTCATATATTGTTATGGGAGTCAAGAGGCATATTATACCCCAAATCAGGTCATGCATAACCTCTCGATAGGCTTGGTTAGAGTTAGAGAATCTCTATCAGAGCAAAAACCCTACTAGGAAAGCTCATCTAAGGAGACAACTAGCCAATACAAGGAAGTTACAAATCATACATTCAGATTTGAATGGTCCAATGAGAACATATTCTATCAATCTTTCAGGTACTTTGTTACTTTCATTGATGATTTCTCAAGATATTTGTGGTTTTATGGTCTTAAAGTGAAGTTAGAGGTTTTTCCTACTTTTAAGAAATTCCTAGCTATGGTTGAAAATGAAAGTCAGTCAAAGATCAAGAGTTTGAGAAGTGATAGAGGAGGAGAGTACACATCAATAGACCTTAAGTCTTTTCTCCAAGACAAAGGTATCTCTCATCAATTCCCTATTTCTTACATGCCAGAACAAAATCGTGTTGCAGAGAGAAAGAATAGGATACTTGTTGAAAAGATGCATAGTATGATGTCATCCAAAAAGCTTTCTCCCAAGTTTTGGTTTCATGTAGTACATACAGCTAATCACAATCTGAACAGGTCTTCCATAAAAGCTTTAAAGGTTATCACACCTTATGAAGCTCATTATGGGAAGAAACCCAATGTGAGTTATATCAAAGTATTTGGTTCATTCGCTTATGTTCACATTGAGAAGAAGGTTCATGGTAAGCTTAATATAAAAGACATTAAATCCGTTTTTATTGGTTATGCAATTGAAAGCAAAGGATACATATTCTATGTTCCAGATACATGTGATATCCTACTCTCACGCAATGCATATATAATAGAAAGTCAGCTTTTTTTATAAGAAGTCAGAGATTCTAGATTTCATAAAAGCAAATGACTATGCATATTTTAGAAGGATTTTGGATTGTTACATTCAGCCATACAAGGAGGGTGATGAACCTTCTCAAACCCTAAGATATGTAGGTGAAGAGAGTTTCATTACCTACACCAATACCTAATATATCATCAGTACCTCTTGAAGTTCCAACTCAAGAGGTTGGAGAAGGTTCTAGAATTCCAAAAGAAAGAGATACTGAAGAATCAAAAAGGAGTCCACCACTTTTCAAGAATACACCAAAGTGGTTATATCAAACGTGGAAGGATGATGGTATAAAGGAATACACTAGAAGAGCTAGAAGTCAAACAAGGAGACAAAAAATAGACTAGGTAAACTATGCATAACATTTTGAGATTCATAACATTTTATCTGTTACTTCAGTTGAGAATGAACCAACTAGTGTTCAAGATGCACTACAAAGTGATATGATGATCATAGGTCCCAAAGATTCAAATCTTCATTTGTTTAAAGAACAACTTAAGCATCTATTTAATGTTAATGAATTAAATATTTTGCATTATTACCTTGGGATTGAATTCATATATAGAGATGAGTATATCTACAAGACACAACAAAAATACATTGAGAAATTATTGGAAAGGTTTGAGATGAGAAATTCTAAGCCTATGCACACACCTATAAATGTCAATGTATCATTACAGTTAAAAGCAGATTCAGAATCATTTGATGCTACAATATAGAGTCAAGCAGTTAATTGCTTGATATATCTATGTAATACATGTTTGGACATTCAGTTTGCAATTTCTCAAGTATCCAGGTTCATGCATAGTCAGCTCAAGAGTCAATGGAAATCAGTTAAGAGATATTTGCAGATATCAAAAGTTTTACAGGTTATTAAACCTTGTACCATTGTGACATTGAAGGAGGGATTGTTGGAAACAAAGTCAAATGGTCAAAAACTACAGCCATATGTTGTGATCTTTGTAGACTTTGTACAACAAACACGTGTGAGCACGTGGCCAAGGCAAATGCCTTTCAAACTTCCCACCTAGGTTGGATCCCCATTTCTGACAACAATGATAGTGAAATAACTTTTTACGTGGATATTTTTTTGCGGAGTTTTTTTGGTATGCACCGATTATAGTGGAACGACACTTTTTAATGAAAGCTTATTGCTTTTTAAAAACTCACATCATGAATGGATTGAGGCACAAAAGGCTATATAAGAAGAGACCATCCTCATTTTTTTGCATCACTCAAGGTGATCATCATTTCAAGCTTCAAGGCTCTAGCATTGGAGGTCAAGATCTCTACAAGGAGGTCTACATTCTTGGAGGAGATCTTAGAGGTGACCAAGGAGGAGGTCCTCTACTTGGAGGAAGTGTTCTTACACACTTGGAGGAGGTGTGCTCTACATCTAGAGATATCTGGAGGAGTTCGTATCACCTAGCATAATGTGAGTAACAAGTCTACATCTATCTTCACTTGTTCATTCACTAGTTTCTAATTTCGGATAATCAAAATTTGGATTTCTTGGAAAACAATTCTAAACTGTTCACATTCTCCATATTCTCTCTCTTTCATACACACACACACTCTTCATACCTCTTAGGCATACTATCTCTTGTATCTAGTTCCTATTTTTGCCTAGATTGAGATATTGTCAGTATGTATCATATTCTCACATTGTAATTTGCCATTGGAATATAGATAGTGTCAATGAGCACTCTAGCTTACCATACACTTTGAAAACCTTGTCTATCTCTCTCACTTCCAACATAAATGTTCAGTTCTTTGAGACTTAGTTCCCTCTATCACATTTTGCTTTACACAATCTTGAGATCTAGTTCATGTAAGAAGAGATAGTCATACATTTTTTTAGTGTATTTTCTAAGTTATGTATATATGCATGCATGCATACATGCATGCATATGTGCACACATTCAACAAATATGCACACATACAGTAAATAGGCACACATGCATGCATGTGTGTACATGTGTGTGAATGTGTGCACATGCCACATATGCATGTATGCATAAACCAAAAAGACAATGCAAGAAGAGACAATCATACATTTTTTTATTTATGTATTTTCTAAGTTATGTATATATCCATTCGTGCATACATGCATACATATGTGCACGCATGCATCAAATGTGCACATGTGCATGCATGTGTGTACATATGCATGTTTGCATAAACCAAAGAATGCATCACTCAAAAAATGCATGATCCACTAAATGTTCGGTTCTTTGAGACTTACTTCCCACTACCAAACACAATCTTGACATGTAGTTCATGCAAGAAGAGATAGTCATACATTTTTTTATTTATGTATTTTGTAACTTATGTATATATGCATACATGCATGCATATGTGTACATACGCATGCATATGTGCACACATGCAAAAATAATATATTCATTAAGTTTTTAGACTAGATACATACACACATACATACATGCGTACATACATACATACATACATACATACATACATACATACATACATACATACATACATACATACATATATATGTACACACATACATACATACGTACATACATAGATACATACATACATACATCCATACATACATACATGCATACACACATACATACATACATACACACATGCATACTTACACACACATACATACATACATGCATGCATGCATACACACACATATATGTCCATATACACATATTTACATACATAATATCATGTCTTCTATGCCTCAAACATCACTACCGATGAGATCAAATAAATGAGTTATTCCTTGCAACTACATAACAATACTTATGGCCTTTGACCCCTTTTATGATTAGATATGGCTCACCTGCATAGTGCATCATAACTGGTCCTTTATTCACCTTCTTTGTAATATTTCCTCCTCCTTAAGTGTTTTTATTGCTCTCACTAATGAATTAGAAGCGATATTCATTGATGCAAATCTTTATGCATGCATGCATACATATTTAAAATAGGAAAATATACAAGTTAGGAGATTATACTCGCACATGGAATGCCATCACTATTGGAGTGTGGAAACATCATGATGTAGGTATCTTTGGACAAGGAACTTTTAAAGTCATAAGAACACCACGAGACGTGGTTCTTGAGGAAGAGAACATAGTTAGACTACACTATGTTTTAAGAAGATAGATGTCTACTTGCAAGAAACCATAACCATATGAAATTGCAAGAGAACTTCCCCTTCGAAGTAGATGTTTGATTATGATAACAAGGGTAAAATCCCTAAGCAATGATGCAAATTTAAATGTCTTTGTGTTCCTCTAAAAGTAAAAGATGCACATTGTATAAATTGTAGTATTTCGAAGTTTTTCCCATCTTGGGAAAAAATTTCAAGTCACATTGGCTAATATAGTTGTAATTGCATGTAGTATTTCACATTGGCTAATATAGTTGTAATTGCATGGAGAAATCGACAAACATTTGAATTTAGAAGAAAAGTGAATTTTGATTCGTTAGTAGAATGCCATTATTCCGATATGTCAGTTATAACTCCATCTTCCCCTCCAACTAATTATAATCTTCCATGTGCATGAAAAAAATTCGTTCTAAGCTTTTAACTTTCGTATACTTCAGAATAAACATAATTTCTTAGCTGAACTTTGTCTCTGCTACCTATTGTTTACAAATGTGTTGAACTCTTCTACGAAAACCTTCGGAGTAGAAGCATCTTCAACAAATGTGTTAGAGAGAGAGAGAAATGAAATTCTATCGCCTCATGAAACAAAAAAGAAAATTAAGAGATCATTAACCTTAGTAGATCAACATGTTTATGAAATTGGCTTTCTCATATAATTGTCAATTTCTCATATAATTGTCAATTTATCTATTTGTGTGTATCCATGTGATATTGGGGTAGTCAATAGGCAAGGTTTTGGCTAGCTACTCGAAAATGAACCTAAAAATGCCGCATTAAAAAAATTATATTTTTCAATATTATTTCTCTATATCATAATGCATATTAAAGTGGCAATCTACTTTGTGTGCATAGTGCATTTTTGGGATCCTTTCAACCTTCAAGGTTAAAAGGGCCGAAGCATATGCACACACGTGCACAAATAATATATGCAGAATCTGCACACATTCACTGAACCTGCAGACAACTACATTGCAAATAAATCAACAACGTGCGCAATGTGCTTATGTAAAAAAAAATAGATAACTCATTAAACTTACAATTTATAGCAACCTCGACACTACATTTCGAACTTCGAAGACTCTCGAGTCTTGACTCTACAAGAAGCATTAAGACACTTGTGACTTGTGACTCCCAAGCAAATGCGTCCCACATGAGGGAGATGATAGATTTATCAGCCTCATTTGTAATGCCCTTTAGCTTGCCATACTCCTTGCCGGCATTGTGAGATTTGGGGGGTCCCATGGGCATTAGTCCCATTCATTTGTAACTTTTTTTCTTTATTTTAATTAAAGTCTGGAAGATTAGGCTAAGGCCTAACTTCCTTTTATTAAAAAAAAAGCGATAAACGCATGCCCAAAAATGCTTCAAAGTTGGATGACTGCCCAAGAAGCACCACAAGATAGGCAAAGTCAACCGTACAAGGAAGGGCATAGTACCCATGGGACCTCTTTTATCCCACAAGAATAAGAGTTTACATAACTGAGTTAAATTGCGATCATAACTATTGCGGAGGAGAACAAACGATGACACATCAGCCACAAGATACAACTTTCCATGTTAAACACATCAACACCTCAAAAGGCGAGAGTCAACCACCCGCACAAGCGACCTCGGACAAAAAAAAAAATCTTGTTACTATTACACTTGCTTCATTGGTTAAACATGTTTCCGGAATCATCTTTCCCAAACCTAATATGCAGCGATAGTTGCAGAATGGAGGACGATCAGCGTCAGGTTCTGCATAGAGCTGCTGCAGATGGAGACGCGAAAGAAATTGAAGAGATAGAGGTCTTTCCCAGTATGGAGGGCGATCGGCGAGGGCCTCTATTTAGAGCTGCTGCAGATGAAGACGTGAACAAAATCAACGACATTCAGTTAAGTCTTGATGGCCAATTATAAAAGAAATTTTTATCCTCTGTGATGGAAAATGAGGGAGAGCTCCTACCCCCTTCTGCTGCTGCTCGTGGCCACCTGGATGCCTTCAAACGCCTGATGCCCGATAATTGCCGAGACCTTTTGAGTGCACAATCTAGGGATCGAAAGCTGTCTGCTCTACACCTGGCCGATACTGATGGTTACAGCACAGTTGCACGTTGAGTCGTTGAGGATTACGGATGCCAATGACAGAACAATTTTGCATTGTGCAGATCAGTATGCATGCAACGCAAAGATGGTTGCCAATCTCAGGATAAGGATGGAGATTCAATTTTTCATGTTGCCGCTAAGTATGGAAACACAAAGATGTTTGAACCCCTTGACGAAGCCCATGTTGATGGGCGCAGCGAAACGCAGTCGTATGCATGCTCTTCTTCATGATGAACGTGACTTTTTTGATAAGCTTGTTGCCCCACATTATGTAAAAATCACCTCAAGCAGCATTGTCAAGGCGCTTATACTTGAGCTAATAGACAAGCCTGAAATTCAGGAAAGATTCGCTCTGTTTGAGAGCAAACATACCTAGCCCTGTATGCCAATAAGCATTTTGTGTTTGATTTTTGCTCCTTACCCTACTAAGCCCGAACCAATGGGATGATAAGTACTATAGGACGTGCTTGCATTGGGTGATTGCGGGCAAATGGGCTGACATTGTACAGAAGATCAGCGCAAATGAGAAGCTATGGAAACAATGGCCTGTAATTCAGGGTTGGTAAGGAAAAACAGTCCAAGTTGCATTTGAGTAAAAGAATCATATGGTCACGGAGCTTCTGTGTGCAAAATCTTCTTTTAAGGAACATGAAGAAAAACAGAATAAAGATAGGGAAGTGTACATCGAGGCTATTAATCTTATACTTTACCCAGTATTGATAGCGATTCTAACATTTGCTGAATTGTTAGAAGTGCCATGTGGGTCAGAGCTTAGTTCATCAGCCATGAGGGTATATTGGGCAGCAAATTTCATCTTCTTTTTCGCTGCAATTGCTACAATGTGTTTGCCATAATTAAGCCTTATTCCCACCCCGAGTCAGTGTGTGGGAGTCATAATGTGCCAACTGCATGTGGCCATACTGCTCAATGTGCTTCTGCTTGGTCTATCCTTGGCAGCTGCGATGCTTGTTTGTTGCAGCAGGTTTTGCAGCTCTTTGTCAAGCTCAATATGGATGTCAAGTAAACATTCGAAGCACTGCTGCTGCAGGAGGATCATCTGTCTACTCACTTGGCTAGCTTATTTCAATCATCCTATTAAGCATACACCATTGAGAGCTGTACTTCATTCTCTGTTATTTTCATGTAGTTTCTCGTTTTCAGGGCTTTGTTGTAGCCCAAGCTGGGTGGAGAAAATGTGTACATGTTTAGGAGACAGCTTTATGCTTGGACATTCAAGCATGCTCATTTGGAATAGTATTTATCTTCCTAATGGCTCAAGCTAGGTAGGTTACCAACCGGAAAACCAAATACAAAATGATTCTTGGCATATTGGATCAGGTATGTTGGCAATGGATTTCCAAACAGAGCTAATCTATCCTGAATTTCAGGCTTGTCTATGAGCTCAAATGTAAGCGCTTTGATAATGCTACTTAGGGTGATTTTTACATCACATCTGGGAACATGCTCATAAAAAACCTTACATTGATCATGAAGAAGAGCATACATCTTGGGGCTTTTTAGGTGGTTGTGCCCATTACTATTAGGAAAAAGGGTGCCATGTTGATACCAACTTGTCAAGGCTGTCAAACACCTTTGAAACAAGTATGTTGAACTTGACAATTACCTTTGAGACAGATGTCAGCTTGGCAATCAGTTGAGCTGCCTAGTGCAAATTTTTTCTCTTATTGGCATCATTAAGATGAAGTGATTTTAATTTCTTGAAGCTAGAAAAGTGGGTTAGACAAGTTGAGAATAAGGCATCAAACATATTTTTATCTTTGCAATAACTGATGGAAAACATATTTTGCTGGTCCGAACCAGGCAACAAATATCATCTTTTTTCACTGCAATTGCTATCTCCTTTTTCACTGGATAGACCTTATTCCCATCAGTATGTGGGAGTCATAATGAACCAATTGCGGGTGGCGATACTGCTTGATGCGTTTCTGCTTGGTCTATCCTTAGCTGCGTTTCTGCTTGGTCTATCCTTAGCAGCTATGATGCTCGCTTTTGTTGCAGCAGGTGTTGCAGCTCTTGGTCAAGCTCATATCTAGTAAACATGCGAAGAACTGCTGCTGCCGGAGGATTCATCTGTCTACTCACTCGGTGAGCTTATGTCTATCATCTTGTTAATCGTATGCCCTGCAGAACTGTGCTTTATCTCTGTTAACTTCCTATTGTTTCTTGTTTTTAGGGTTTTGTTGTAGCCTAAGATAGCTGGAGAAAATGAGCACATGTTTAGGGGTCAGCTCTATGCTTGGGTATCTGAGCACGCAAAGGAGTGCCCTTCTGGAATACTCCTTATCATCCCAATGGCTCAGACTAAGTAGGGTACCAACCAGAAAACCAAATACAAAATGCTTCTTAGCATATCGGATCAGGTATGTTGGCAGCACATTTCCAATTAGAGCTAATCTCTTGAGAATTTTAGGCTTGTCTATGAGCCCAAGTGTAAGCACTTTGACAATGCTACTTACGGTGATTCCTACATCTCAGCTGGGAATAAACTCATGAAAAAGCTCATGTTGATCATGAAGAAGAGTATACATCTTGGGGCTTTTTAGGTGGTAATGTCCCATAACTATCAGGAAAAAGGTTGCCATATTGATACAAATTTTGTGAAGGGCTTTACACACTTGTGAGACAACAATGTTAAGCCTGGCAATCACTTTTGAGACAGATATTAGCTTGGCAATTGCTTTTGAGATATATGCATATTGAGCTGTATAGTGCAATTTTTTTCTCTTATTGGCATCTTTAAGATGAAGTGATACTATTTTCTTGAAGTTAGAGAAGTGGAATAGACAAGTTGAGAATAATGCATCAAACATATTTTTATCTTTGCGACAACTTATGGAAAACATACTTTGCTGGTCCAAACCAGGAAACCAATATCATCTCCTTTTTCACTGCAACTGCCACAATGTGTGTGCGAAAAATAGGCCTTATTCCCACACCAAGTCAGTATGTGGGAGTCATAATGAACCAACTGCGGGTGGCCACACTGCTTGATGCATTTCTGCTTGGTCTACCCTGAGCAGCTGTGATGCTCATTTCTGTTGCAGCAGGTTTTGGAACTCTGTGTCAAGCTCATATTTAGGGATATCAAATATACATGTGAAGCACTGCTGCTGCCAGAGGATTCATCTGTCTACTCACTTGGTTACTTTATATCTGTCATCTTATTAAGCAATTGCCCTCCAGAACTGTAATGCAGTCTCTGTTTGCTTCATTTTGTTTCTTTTGGTACAGTATCTGAGCCTAATATTCCTTTGCATGCTCTTTGTTTGGATATTTGAGCATGCAAAGGAGTACTCTTTTGGTACAGTATTTTTGGTATAGTATCTTCTTTGTATGAGCATGCAAAGTAATATTCTTTTGGTCAGCGGATGTGCCTTGTACTCCTAGGCAGATGGCCAGGGTTCAACTCCCGCCTAGTGCTGGATGCCTCAGAGTTCCCCAAGATGGGTGCCTCTACCTTACGAGGTCGGGTGTGTGTCTTTCCAATTCATTGTACTGTCATAAAAAAAAAAAAAAAAGAACTTTTGGTACAGTAACTATCATCTCATTGGCTCAGGCTAAGTAGGGTATCAACCGGAAAACCAAACAGAAAGTGCTTCTTTGCATATTGAATCAGGAATATGACAATGTATTTCCAAAGAGCTAGTGCTAGGGATGATTTTTGCTTCAGATCTGGGAACAAGCCCATGAAAAAAAACTCACATTGATGATGAAGAAGAGCATACATATGGGGGCTTTTTAGGTGGTCATGCCTATTACTATTAGGAGAAAAGATACCTTGCTGATGCTAACTATATCCAGGGCTTCAAGCACATTTGAGACGAGCATGATGAGCTTGGCAATCGCATTTGAGATAGATATTAGTTTGGCAATCATCTTTGAGATTGATGCATGTTAAACTTCATAGAGCAATTTTGTGTTCTTATAGGCATCATTAAGATGAAGTGATTCTATTCTCTCGAAGTCAGAGAAGTGTGATAGACAAGTTGAGAATAAGGCATACAATGTGTGTGCCAAAATGCGCCTTATTCCCATGCCAAGTCAAGTCAGTATGTGGGAGTCATAATGAGCCAACTGCAGGTGGCATTCGCTTTCTACGTGCTTTTGCTAGGTCTAGCCTTAGCAGCTGTGATGCTTGCTTTTGTTGCAGTAGGTTTTGCACCTCTTTGTCAAGCTCATATCTATGGATATCAAGTACTCTGCTAGGTCTAGCCTTAGCAGCTGTGATGCTTGCTTTTGTTGCAGTAGGTTTTGCACCTCTTCGTCAATCTCATATCTATGGAAATCAAGTAGTCTGAAAGTTAATCCAAAAAGGTGAGAAACCAAGTATTCGTCTCATTGAGTGGAGTTTATTAAGAGTTGAATTCGCTTGGTCTAAATTTGAAGCTTTTCCATGCTTCCATAAGCTTTGAATGAGATGGAAGTATTTAGGTTTGAACATTTTTATTGAAAACTTATCAAAACTCAAGTTAGCTTTGTGCTCAAATAAAATGGATTTTAGATATCATTTCATCGGTCTTAAAGTAGTTAAGAAGAGGATCTTGTACATTTCTAGAGTATTATTGAGAGACTATATAAATGTGGTTTGTCGGATAGATCTCATTAATAGGAATCATTCCATCATAGCGATCATGTATAAAGCAAGTTTTGTTCACTTGGAATAAGTTGATATATATCATAGAAGGTCGGATCGATTGCTACAAGTTGGATTTTTAGTTATGATTGAGTATCTGGAGTGGGTCTTGCCTATTATAATTACCTCGAAGAAGAACAAGTAGTTGCATATTTGTGTATATGAAAAAAACTCAATGCAACTACGTTCCTAACCCCCTTTCCTTTTCCATTTTTGGATACAATGTTGGATGAAGTAGTAGATCGAGAGATTTAATTTTCCATTGATGGATTGAGTAGTTATGATCAAGTTTGAATGGCTACGTCTGATGTGCCCAAGCTAATATTTATCACTAATTTCGATGTGCCCAAGATAGTATCTATCATCAATTTGGGCATATTTGCATGCATAATCAAGTGTTAACACTTACAATAGCCCTTAGCACATTCCAATAGTGCTTGTAGTTGTGCATGCATTAAATTTTTTTCTCCTTACTTGACCTCTTTTGAGCAAGTCTTCTTCATGTTGAAACGACCTAAGATATAACTTGGATGCCATAAAATGAAGTTGTTTTGAACTCCTAATCATCCAAAGTATGCTCATCAATTTTTGTGCAATTTTGAGTTTTTGATAGGAAGGGTTTGTATGATGCCCTAGATGATGTGATGACTTTTGCTGATACGAGTTTTTGGAGTTTGAGATCTACGAAAGCACACAAAAAACACAAGGAAGAAAAAGAATGTTTGAGCACAACACAATATAGAATGTACACAATACAACGAAAAAACCTCTTAAAGAGCACAACACAATATACAAGTACAGCGAAAAAACCTCTTAAAGAGGGAAAAAAGGTAATTGGCGGTCATAAGTGTATTCACGCACATCATTAACAAAATATATCAATAGGAGAGAGTGGGAAGAAGGGAAGCACACAAGTTCTTTGATATTTATCATCTCATTTAATGATTAAATCTTCGACATTGATAGAAATGAAGAAACTTCTATTGCCTTCTTTCTTCATATATAGTGATGGATATGCATTACTCTTATTATATCCATATTTAGCCAAAGTGATCTACATGTATTTGATTCTAAGTTGTTAGGTCTTGCTTGAGTCCATAGAGGGCCCTCTTAATCCTAGATACATGATGTGAAACTTTTGATCTTCAAATCCTTGGAGCTCTCCATGAAGATTATCTCTTCAAGATCTCGACTTAAGAAGCATTCATTACACCCTTTCATCTTTTAGTAGTTTTAATTGCAACTAAAATCCTTATGGTAGTACTTTCAACTATTGAATTGAAATGTCTCTTCAAAGTATATGGCATAGGTTTGAGCAAAACCTTTGGTAACCAACCTAGCTTTGTACCTAGGGATGCTCCCACTTGCATCTCTCTTTACCTTAAAAAACTAGTTGTTTCCAACTATCTTCATGTCCATTGTTCTTGGCACCAATATCCAAGTTTCATTTTGCTTGAGAGAATTGAATTCCTCCTCCATTTCTTCATTCCATTTCCAGTGCTTATTTACTTCTTTAAAACAATTAGGTGCTTCACAAGTTGCTTGAATCATGTAGATATAGTGTTTTACAATGAATGCATCATATGTTAATATTTTAACAAGGTATTTCACCCATTAGAATACCTTATCTCATCACCACATGGCAAGAATTTCCTTCTTGCCTTATATGCTTTTTCTAATAGTCTCGTATATCTCCACTACATCATCACTTGTTGAGTTCATAGCTAACCATATATGACCATTATATGCCTTCTCTTTCCTTTTGTTACATGCCTCACTTGAATGTGTTTTTTTAATTTGCTAAGGTGATGTAGTAATTTCCTCTTATTATTTTCTCGAAATGGTTGGACCACTTATGTCCATACATTGTTGTTGCTCTTTGAAGATCTTCTATACTTCATATGTACTATGTGCAATAGATCTTTCAACCATAACAAGGAAATAACTCATGAAATATGGCATGCTTAGACACCACATGCTCCTTGATTATAGGGTTCTAACATCTAAAATCCTGTTTCTCAGAAGAATAAGCAAGAAAGATGACATTCTACCTTAAACTCTGACTTTTGCCTCAATTCTTAAGGTATGAAAATAACATGCGCAACCAAACACTTCGAGATGTCCAACGTTGGGGTTCTTACCATCTCAAGCTTTTGTGACTCCATGTACTCTTGAGTTCGGGAACGTATTCATAATCTATTTAGATTTATTCACCTTTGCCATATATATGTTCTTCCTCTCTATTACCTTATTTTATTGGGGTATGTACCTACAAGTAGAAACCTCTTGATGCCGTGTTCATAAAGGAGTGAACAAATTTTACTTGAAAGATATTGTTCCTCTCAATCTAGTCTTAGGGCCTTTGTGTACTTCCTTGTCTCCTTTTCCATTAGATTTTTTAACCTCTTGAAGTCATAACACACCTCTAATTTCGTGTCCATGTAATAGATTGAAACAAATATTGAATGATCATCTATAAACATAACAAAATATGTGTTATCTTAAAGAGGTGGATGCCTTGTGGGTGCCCATGCTTGTTTATGTATGAGATTCAATACATCATTGCTCACATTTGCTCGCTTCTTGAATGACAATAAACTTTGTTTAGCCAATTGACAAGCATGGAATAAGTTCTACATATTCTTAGATGAAAATTCAGGTTAACTACTCACTAAGCCTTTTTTTTCATTTCCTTCATCCTATTTAAGTTGATGTACCTAATCACCTTGTGCCACAAATCAATCTCTGCAACTTGCATATTGCGGATTGACAAGTAGATAGTATGGGGAGTGGATGGCTTTGAATCCATGGTGAAGAGCCTTCCTTGAATGTTTCTCTTAGAATCATATTTTTTTTCCTACTTGGGTTCTTCAAAAAGAATCCTTGATCATTGGACCTCACTTCATAATCTCTTTCAATCATTTTTCTAGCTCAAACTAAGTTCTTGGTGATGGTTTGCACATGCAACACATCCTTCAATACCTTGGCACTCCAAGATCCATTTAATAGGACATCTCTCACATGTGTAATCTTGTGAGTAGTATCATAACTTACCCCTACACGTGCTTGAGTAGTGGCTTAGTGAAAATTAAACATTCTTTATTGAAACTCATGTGGTTGCTACAACCACTATCTCTGTGTAGTGTGTAATCGTTACTAACTTTTTCATTTGAACTATACATCATGAGCAAGATCTCATTCTCTAAATTTTTTGGAGTGCTAACATAATTACCATGATTTATTTTGTATCTTTAAATGCCTTATTCTTTGGACCAATAATCCTTGGCCAAATGACGTGGTTTTTCCATAGTTACAACACTACATTGGATGAATCTCTTCCTTGTGGTCTTCCACATCTACATCTACTTTGTCCTCTTCCTCTTGATCCATATCTTACTTTTGATGTGTATTGATTGCTTGAGCTTGTATTTTTCTACCCCTATCTTGGCTTTTCTATTTACATCTTTTGGTTTTGCCTCTAGCTAGATAGAAAACTTGGATTTGATTGTCCTTCAATTGTGAATCATCTTGGTTCATCTTCTTACTCACCATCAATGTAACTATTTGTTCAAATTTAGGCAATTAATCCCTCACATACATTGGTATGTTGAATGCTCTCAATCTTTCATCTTCTCTCAACCTATGGGGTGATTGAGTCCTTTGTAAAATTCGAGACTATTTTCCAACATATCAACTAGCCGAGTATGGACCCTTTACTTTTTTGCACATTTATTTCCCTCGAAGAGGTAATTATAAATTGAAAGGTGTGGATTTCTAGAAGTTATTCAAAGCCATACACAAGCACATAAGAGCCTACTCAAGGATGCATGCAATTGTATCATAAATTATTTTTTTATTGAGTCGAAATTGCTAACTAATTAACATAATCATCGCTTGATGTTTCAAATTCATAAAGAACTACCCACATGTCTTCCAATGATAGCAAAGTATTTAATCACGATATTGGACAAATTAAAGCTCCACCACATGGCTTACAATCTACACTCTTTACATGGAAAAAATGATCTCAGAAGCTCAAAGTTTTAGAGATGAAAGAATTAGCAGAGATAGTTGGACTTAATAAGCACGACTATAAAGAGTTCCAGAGAACTATTAGAACCATTAAAACTATAAAGGTGTTGGAGATAGATGTTTGCGGACGCACGTGAACAACACAAGGAAGAAGAAGAAGCTTGGAGCACAAACACACAATACTGAATGTATTACCAGAGAATGTACAAAGATAAGTAGCCCATTAGGGCAATAGGCGTATATACAAGCCGGGGGAAAAAAACCTCCTAAAGAGGGAAAAAAGTGCCCCGGCGGTCCTAGTGTGTTCACACACATCACTACCTAAATATATCAACAAATCCCCCCTCGGAGTGATGCTTAGTGCGAGCATGGAACACAGGGTTCCTCGCAACTGCCAATGTGCTCTGACTGTCAGTGAAGATGGTGGTGGCAGAAGACTGGCCAACACCCAAATCAGCCATAAGGCATCTGAGCCACACACACTCAACAGTCGCTGTGAAAGCTGCCCTATACTCAGCCTCACAACTGGAAGTGGCCACAGTAGGCTGCTTCTTGCTCAACCAAGATATACATGAGCTACCAAGCATGAAGCAAAAACCACTGGTGGACACACGCGTGTCATAGCAACCAGCCCAATCTAAGTAAGAAAAAGCATGCAAATCTGGCGGTAGTGATCCCCCCTTGGGATAAAACAACCCAAGTAGCCGAATACCACTCAAGTAGCAAAAGATGCGCTTAACCGCCTTCCAATGCTTGACTCCTGGGCAATGCATAAACCTGCTCATTTGTGAGACAGCAAACTGAATATCTGGCCGAGTAATGCATAAGTAAATCAAGCATCCAACAGCCTGCTGATAGAGAACAACATCAAATGCATCTCCAGCATCATGAAGACTCAATCATAAACCTGTCTCCATAGGAGTGGCAATAGGCTTACAGTCTTCAAGGCCAAAACGCTGCAATAATGTGTCAATATATTTCTTTTGACAAAAGCCATTCCACCATCAACTTGCATAAATTGAATGCCCAAATAGTGATGCAAATGCCCCAAATCAGACATCTCAAATGAGGCATGCAAATCAGCCTTGAAATCAGCAATATGCTTCTCAATAGGACCAGTGAGCAGCATGTCATCAACATAGACAACAATGATCAGAAGCACATCATTAGCATGCTTAACATATAAGGTGCTTTTAGTTGGACTGTTCCCAAAACCATGTGCAACCAGATAGGCATGTATCTTCTCATACCAAGCACGTGGTGCTTGCTTTAAACCATATAATGCCTTCTTTAACCTGCACACCTGATTTTCATACCCTTTCTGCACAAAGCCACAGGACTAGAAAACATACACTTCTTCATGCAAGTCACCATTCAGAAATGCTGTTTTAATGTCCAACTGATGTACATTCCAACCATGATGGGCTGCAAGTGCACAAATGCTCCGAACAGTAGCCATACGGCATGTAGGTGCAAAGGTCTCATCAAAATCAATGCCTCTTTCTTGCGCATAACCTTTTGCAACAAGCCTAGCCTTATACCTGTCAACTATACCATCAGGTTTATGCTTCAACTTGTATACCCACTTAGTGCCAATGGCCTTCTTGCCAGGAGGCAAGTCACATAAAGACCATGTATCATTCTTCATTATAACATCATATTCAGATTGCTTGGCAACCATCCAATTTTTTGAATTCTATGCTTCATCAAAAGAAACAGGCTCATTCTCATCACAGAGACTAGACCCAGCCATAGCATAGCAATCGGATGCAAAGGAGGCACTATGAGAGCCTCAACGAGTACAATATGACAAAGGTGCATCTAATTTGCTGTCACGCAAAGTTTGCACCAGCCATTTTGGCATAGTTTTTGCCTGCTCAATATCAACTCTCTCATCAACAAGTGCATCATGTAAATCTGCATCAGAAATAGAATGATGTGCATCATCATATGAAACCTGCAAAGGCTGAGAAGTTGCCTCATTAGGACCAGCACTAGACTGTCCACCTGTAAAAAGAGGCATCAACGTATCATACATGTCTTTGGAGCTAACATATGTCTCCTTAGTACATGAAAGCAATGTCTGAATAGCATCTTCCACAAAGACAACATCACGGCTAACCAGAATGCATTTAGTTTGTGGATGATACAGACGATAGCCTTTACTTTTAGAACTCTACCCAACAAAAATACATTTTACTGCCTTATCATCCAATTTTCTGCGATGTTATTCAGGCACTAATGCATATGCCAAACAACAAAAAACACGCAGATGAGCAACAGATGGCTTGCAGTCATGCCAAGCCTCATATGGAGTGATAGACTGCAGGGCTTTAGTGGGACACTTGTTCAGTACATATGCTGCACACATGATAGCCTGTTGGCAGCAGTCAGGGAACCGAAGGAGCCACAAGACGAAGAGAGTCAGAGCGAAGGGACAACACAAGCAGACGTGGCAGTCAAAGAAGATCTGGCAAGTAGGCCATCTAAATTTTTCAGACATCAAGGAGTTGAGCACACAAGAAGACAGAGCAAGTGGGGAGCTCAAAGGTATGTATGACAAATCAATAGAGGAAATCCCTACACAAATAGTGATTTTCATCACTAAAAACCATTGTAAATATCATTTCGTATTTTTGTAGCTCCATTTTGTGCAAGCCAAGGAGTCCTTGAGCTTGAGGAGCTTTAGAAGTATCTACCTGCCAATTTTCATATTTTTTAGATCTCGTTTGAGCCCTCTAATAAGCCCTGGAACCTAATTTTTAACTAGGCCGGACACTAGGTCTGAACAGGGTCAAAGCTAGTCAAAAACTATAAAAGGAGCTAGAGAGCTCATTTTTGAGGTGGGATGGTAATTGAAATGAACTTGTAAGAGCTTTTTGAAAGTAATCTAAGAACTCCATTGCTTCTCACTTTTGTCTTGCCGTGTGTGCGCGTGTGCGTGTATGTGTGTGCATGCTTGTGTGCTTCTCACTCACGCACTTGTGCCTCCACTTGCTCGAGGTCTTCATACCATCCTCACGTCTTCCCGGATTGACATTAAAGGAGGTGCTACTCATCACTGAGCTACACCAAATTTTGGCGCCGTTGCCGGGGACCGAGCTTTGAGGACGAGCGTGTGATGGTAAGACGTAGAGTTGACGTGTTGGAGTTGTAGGTAATTTCTTCACTTTCATCCATTTTCTTGTTTTTTCTACACCATCTTCATCACCATCATCATCATCACCATCTCCCACCTCCATCTCCATCATCGCAAAAAATTTCAGTTTTTTGACTATATCTCCTTCCCCCTTTCATTTACCTCATTTCACTTGTGAGAGAGAGCGAGAGGGCGATATTGTGTGTGTTGTTTCTTGCATGTTTTTTGAGCATTCTGCAGGTTCTTGCTGTATTACCATCCCCAGCACTCTACGCAGGTACGGAACTGTACGGTCCTGTCTCTGTGTCGCCGGGTTCTATCAATCACGACCGACAGAAAAGTTGCTCTATTTGCTAAACAAAATGCATATCCATGACCTACAGGCCTAGAGCTTCCCAAAAATGTGTTTAGTTTTTTGAAATTCCACAGATTTCTGTCAATCGCGATTGCTCTGTCAATCGCGACCGACAAACCACGACGGACAGTTGCCGACGGCTCTGTCAATCGCGACGGACACCTCGTTCGCGACCGACACAGTCAACGACCGACACAATCAACGACCGATTGACCACGACTAACAGATCATACGCGTGACACGTGTCAATCGCGATCGAGCCATCAATCTCGATCGACCAGTCAATCGCGACTACCAGCCCACGACGGCTCTGTCAATCGCGATCGACACAGTCAACGACTGTTTGACCACGACGGACAGACCCTCGCGACCGACCTGTCAATCACGATCGACTCATCAATCGCGACTGACAGAGTCAATGACCCTTTGACCACGACTGAATGACTTTTCGAGCCACCTGTCAATCGCGATCGACACATCAATCGCGACTGACAGCCACGACGGACCTGTCAATCGCGATCGATACGTCAATCGCGACTGACCTGTCAATCGCGACCGACAGACTTTGCAAACACGTTAGAAGGGCAAATTAGGTCAAATTTTTAAGGCAAAAATAATGGTCTAAATTGTGGCCAAGTGTGGGACAAACACTAGGGTGTAGTATTGCATTACGAGGGCATGACCCAAGTAACCCGAGAATTCCTGTTTGCCTAGTAACTTAGTTTAATCCTGTTTTAGCCCAAAACCCTGAACTGACATAACTTCCTCATATGAAATCCAATTGCTGTGATTCTTGTTTTGTTGGAAAGCTCGCGGGGAGTACAACAAAAACATCGACTGGTTACGGTTAAATTAAGATAAGAAATATTAGATAGGGTATTTTGAAGTTGACCATACCTAGGGGGAACAAAATTCAGGGATCTCTAGAGTCGTGTCCAAAAAAGTCATAGTGCAAATTGGTGAAGTGTTACATGAATGAAAGTGATTGGTTCTGTCTTTTGAATTTAAGTCTTGAGCTAACGGTGGGCATTTTACAGGTCCTTTGAGAGCATCGAAGGGTACGCAAAGCAAGAGTAAGTGCAGGCTTGGGAACACGCGTCCTGGGCACACCAGGGCAACAACACAAGGAAAGGACTTCAAGGTTGGAAAACCCGCAACACCCTCTATCAATTCTTAGTTTAGGCTAAGTGCGGGTAGTGTTAGAAGTAATTCCAGGCAACGATAGGCACGAGATAAATCAAAGACTATCTAAGAAATCAAGTTCAAGTCAAGAGATAACCTGTGTGTGTGAACGACAACCTTAAAGGAAAAGAACCTAATGTGAAACGACCAAACTAAAGTGCGAAATTAAACTCAAGTATTCCTACCGACGTGATATCAGACAAGAGTATAAACACGATAATCAACATAAAAAGGGGATTAAGTAATTGATACAGAGGACTCAGAAACGTGGTTGTACCTGGGAAAATTGGGTTAATTAGTTAGGCATATGAACCTTAGATCAGGGCGACATCTAGTGAGGGATAGACAAAGCCTTAGGTCTTCAGAGGTTAGTGTCAATCATACTGCGAGGTCTTGGGCTCAGCAGTTGAGTCACCACTCGCATTACCCTAGCTCTGATACCAGTGAATCAGAGATGTCTCAAGGCATGGACAGACCTACGGGAAGTTAAGGAGTGCCATACTTGCATAGAGTAGAAGGCCCTTACAAAACGCAGTTGGAATACCTTAGGACCAACCGATTGGGTGCTAGCATCTATGAGGACGGTCTAGGAAGATCCGTGGTCCAGATTAAAAACCTTGACCAATCCATTGGACTAGAACACCCAGCTGTCAAGTTTGAAAACGGAGTGTACTTAGACGAGGAAGGGACAATATATGTAGTCACCAGTCATCCAGATAGGACTAACGAATTCGGGAATGTAGTCCCAGAATCGGACTTAGATGACCTAGAGCAAGGAAACATGGGTGAAGAACCAAGGACCCCCCGAGGCAAATCTGTTCTTACGAGGATTATCACACCAGAGTGGATTCCCCAAGATAATAAGAGCATAGATCTTCTTCTGAACCGAGAAACTGACGAAGCCTTTTGGAGATATAAATCTAATCGGCCATTTGATATAGGAACAATCATGATCTATGAGTTTAAGGATCCTAATAGCCCAGGCAGAGTGACCTACTTAGATCACGCCTCAGAGAGGATCTTTGTGGTGACAGAAAATGATAGGCATGCTTACACTTGGAAAGGTGAAATTATTTTCCCCCAACCAAGATCGAATGTGTCCTATGGTCACCCTGGCGCTGGAACATCCCAAGCTCATGGAGCCCAAAGAGACAGACATAGAGATAGACCTGAGGTAAGCTTTGCTAACCCAGAGGGCAGAGAAAGAACGAGGATGGAAACAAATAGAGTAGAGCCTGAGGTACTTAGAGCTCACAGGAATCAAAGAAATGCGGATGAGTTCCCTCTACCACGACCTAGAGAGCACACAAGGACTTTGAGACCAACTCAACTAGTTAAGTCCATGAAGAACTACTTCGATGGCATTGGAGATCCATACGATCATGTGGCTTAGTTTAGGCAAGTCTTGAGAGCTGAACAAGTTGAAGATCTGTTCACACAGTACAATGCCTTTGGTCTAACCCTTAGGAACACAGCCCTTACGTGGTTTCAGCCACTAAACGAGAGACAGTTCAGGAGCATAGACCAACTCCTAGAGGCTTTCATTATTGAATTCTCTAAAAGTGGCATAAGACATAATACCTCCTCACTGATTCACAGTTTCAAGCAGACCCTGCAAGAGACCATGAGACTTGCAGGAAGGAGATTTAGGCAATATCTTGAAAGATGCCCTGTCCCTGAGCTACCCACACCTGCTAAGCAAGTGGCTTTATTCTTGGATGGATTGCTAAGCACCAAATTAAGATCATATGTGTACTTGAAAGACCCTAGGACCATAGAAGAGTGTGTACGCATGTGCATTGACATTGAGGATAACCTAGGGGAGGAGTTAGAGCTTTCCACGATATACATTCAGATAGTGCCTCTAGCCTCTCTTCCACACAATCCACATCGATCGAGGAACTTGCAGAGAAAGTTGCTCAGAAACTAGGTGTCTCTAGCAAACAAATTCCGAGATTTGCCCCGGTGAAAAGATGCTATACTTGTGGGGGTGACCATATGGCAAATGTATGTCCCGTTATGGCTCAACCCCAAGTAAATTCTAGTAGCCAGTACTGCACCATAGAACGGAGGTACACCAATCACACCGCGCAAGATTGCCCATACAACAAGCAGGCGGTTAGGAAAACCTACCCTCAGACATACCCTCAGCAGGGAAGATATCAGAACCAATATCCACCACAACAGTATGCTAGGCCTCAACAAACCTACCAACCACAATACCAAAACCAACTGAGACCCCAGCCAGTGCTAGCACAACAACCTCCAGGTCCACCCAACGTGATCCCTGTAAAGTATGCCACTGCAGAAGAAAACCTGAATAGAGCGATAGTCCCGGTAACCCAATTGCTTTCTGAAAGTGACTCGAGTGACCATAGTTTTGATTCTACACATGTGGATAGTCCCCAGGCCTACTACATGCAATCTCCTGAACATGGTGAGTCTTACTATAGTGAAGAGCCAAATGAACCTAGTTGGGAGTCAGATTACACAAACGTCATGTATACGAACCCCAATCTTAAGCCTCAACCTAGGCAGGTAAGACCCCCATTCCCTAGAGGACCATGCTACAGATGTCAGGGAGATCACCTCATTCGTGATTGTCCCTTACCTCCACTTACACAACCCCAGTCAGTAACAATTCAGGGCTTTTGCCAAGAATGTGGAAAGGAGCATCTCTTACGAGATTTCCCTAAGAATCCTAATAATATGCCAAAAATCACTCCTATTAACGTTATTGGGTTGGTGGTAGACTCCACAGGAAGTGTGACATCCACCGCACCAGTACAGGTAGTGACTAGAGCTCAGGCATTGCAGCAGAACCAAGGGGTAAACCAAGATAAGAACTCAGAGGCTAGTGAAACCGAGAGCATGACAAAGAAAAGGAATAGAGCGTGGAAAGATAGTCGGGAAAGAATGAAAAGACAATGGGCTAAAAAGATGAGTGAACTTGAGGAAAGCATAAGAGAAACCAAAGCCAGGATAACTGAACTCACATCTCAAACTCCCTCTCACACTACCCCACCACCACCATTCCCATCGCCATCCGACCTGCCACCTTCCAACCCACCTCATGCGATTCCACCACCCCCTAGAGTAGGATCAGTATTAGCTGATCCCACTCCTGAAGACATAGACATGATGCTTAAAGCATATCAGGCCAGAATCCAAGAAGGGCCAAATGTCACGGATCATGACAAGTGCTACCCTAGAGCTGACCTAGAGATAGAAAGAACCAAGCTTTGCGCGAAAATGGTCGCATTGGCTCAGACTATGTTTGAAGCCAGTCGCCTTTTCAATTACTCGGGCTCAACCAAGATGCAATTACACTTGGATGGACTTCTAGAGAAGTTAGAGGGCATAATTGCAAGATCTTCCAAGGAAGAAAAAAATCAAGAAAGAGATAAAGCAAGCAAAAACATGACCCATCCCCCATCGAAAGCTTATGTGCCCAATTCCACTGAACCAGACAACCCCCCCTCCCTAGAAAGAATAGAGAATCTAATGGCACAATCACAAAAGGAACTCGCCCCTCAACACCATGACAAGGCTAGTGAAAGAGCAGGTCCTTCTGCCCAGAAAGCCTATGTGCCTGAGGCCTACGTGCCTAGATCTACGGAGCCAGACACCTCTTCTTCTATGAATCAATACACACCACAATTCTTGCGAGAGATTCAAGAAGAGAAATGGGCTAAAGAGAGTGAAGTTCCTCCTCCCATTGAACTGGTGGATGACACACACGATCAATTCCCACAAGACCTTCCTTCCATTTATGGAGAGCAGGAGAGTACCCAATCTCAAGAAAGATTAGACTTCGAGTCTAATTCTTTACAAGAACTACCCCATTTCACAGGCCCATGGGAAGCAAAGTCCACCTGTATGAGAGCTGTTGGGAGAGATGGTTGGATGCACTCAGAAGATTGAGTTGATGCTGCTAATCCTGCTTTGCACCAGCCCTCAGTGACTCCAGATATGCTTAGTATACTCCTTGAGCTTCCAATGATACCAAAATATGCTATATGTACTTTGGAAATGATTTGACTAATGATTGGAACAAAACAGATGAGTTTGCACTTCACTATACTTGAAAACTTTCTATTTTGATCTTGATACCTGCTCAGAGTTTTGCTCAGTGTGACCAGCACACTTACAATTGGAACAATTCCTCCTGGAGTTATTCAACTAGCTTACCAAGCTACCATTTGCAAGTGGAATTACTCAAATTGATAAACTATGCACTGAGAAATAAGTTTAGTAAAATTAGAGTCACCCCCGACTTTTTAGGAGGTGTGCAGAGAAATACCAGAGACCACTTCGAGCAAGATTTCTCCGAGATGGCTGATCCAATGACCTTCAAATTTTGTAGGCATGTGGTATGCTTGGAGCTGGTTCCAACAAGCTTTGAATCACTTGATTTGGTTCAGTAGATCCTGAGATATGCCTTGTTGAAGTTGACAGACTTGGAGATGATGACTCAGAGAAAACCAGAGATAGTGAATGTAAAGATATGTATTAATTCACATTGATGTACATTCCCATTGACATGATAATCATTGCCAAATGGTACTCAGAGGTGTAGGCTATGAAGAAGTCCTCACACACTCAAATGTTGATACAGAATTGCCTCGGAATATGAGCTAAAGTACCTGCGACTTTTGCATTACATCTTTTATAGAAGTTGAGTTGAGATTTGAGTTTGAATTCAAATTCAAATCTCCTATGATCACTCCACTAAATGTAGGGAGATATTCTCTCCATTAATCAACTACTTTTTTCCACGAATCTATCAAGTAGGTGTGATTTCATGAGGTGGCAAGTCATATAGACTTTTACAATGGGTAAAAAGATAATAACTTCATAGGTATGGGTTGCTATGTCCTTTCCTTCAAGTGAGGCCTTGATGAAAGTTGTCCAAGCTAATCTACCAAAGTTCCAAGCCAAGTGTTTAGGCTTGAAATGCACCAACAACTCCCCCTCAAGCCAAGCACTTTGGCTTAAGTCTTCATCTTTAATCTTTAATCACATCCTGCAATCCAATCATGGATTTGAATCTGCATAACTTGTTTCCATCCAATGCTTTAGTGAGAAAATTTGCACATTGCATATTAGTAGACACATAAGTCAATTGAATGTCTTTACTAAGCAGCTTCTCTCTCACATAGTGGTAATGAACCTCTATGTGTTTGGTTCTAGCATGATATATTGGATTAGCTGCAAGGTGAAGAGAGCTTGTGTTATCTCCAAATATGATTGGAGGTCTAGTGTATAGACCTAACTCTGTATATAAAAGCTTTAACCAGATAGCTTCTTGAGTTGCATTGGCAAGTCCTCTATACTCTGCTTCAGTGGATGACAATGCCACTCTAGGTTGCTTCTTGGATGACCAAGAAATAGGTTTATCTCCTGCAAAACAAATGTAACCTGATGTGCTTCTCCTATCATCCTTGCATCCTGCCCAATCTGCATCTGAGTATACTTTGATGTCAATATCTGATGTATAAGGAAAGTACAAACCATGGCTTTGAGTTCCTTTGAGGTACTTCAAGATTTTCTTTGCTGCCCCTAGGTGAGGTACCCTTGGTTTGTGCATGAATTGACTTAGCACACTAACTCCATATGCTATGTCAATTCTTGTCAAGGTAGCATAATTCAAACTACCTACCATGCTTTGATATCATGTAATGTCTTGTATTTCATCCCCTTCATGAGCACTTAGTTTTAGGTTGACCTCCATTGGAGTAGTTGAGACTTTAGCATCCTGCAAGCCAAACTTCTTGACCATATTCTGTACATACTTCTTTTGAGTGATATATATACCTGAGTTGGTGTAGATTAACTCAAGAGGGCCTAAGACGTACTTCAATAATCCAAGATCATTAATCTTGAACTCTTTCATCATCTGTCCTTTGAGGTGTCTTATCCCATTGACATCATTTCCTGTAATGATGATGTCATCAACATAAACACACAAGTAGATTACCTCTGTACTACTTCTCTTTATGAATAGAGAAGTGTCTGCTTTACTAATCACAAATCCTTGGTCTTGGAGATATGTTGTCAACCCGTAATTCCATGCTCTAGGTGCCTGTTTTAATCCATATAGAGCCTTCTTCAATTTACAAACATAGTTTACCTTCTTGGGGTCTTCATAGCCAGGTGGTTGTGACATGTAGACTTCTTCAGATATCCATCCATTTAAGAAAGCATTCTTGACATCTAATTGGTACATGTTCCAATTTTTGGATGCAGCTACACTCACCAATATTCTGATAGTTGGCATCTTAGCCACAGGAGAAAATGTCTCCTCATAATCAATGCCTTGGGTTTGTGCAAAACCCTTGGCAACCAACCTAGCTTTGTACCTGTTTATTGTTCCATCTGAATTCCTCTTTAGCTTGTAGATCCATCTGGACCCTATCACCTTCATAGAGTCCTTCTTGGGTACCAAGTCCCAAGTATCACTCTCCTTGAGAGCTTCTATTTCTTCATCCATAGCTCCTTTCCATTCTGGTTTGGTGATTGCTTCTCCATAGGTACCTGGTTCTTCATTCAACAAATCCTTTGCAAGATATACAGAATGTTTAGTTACAAGTGATGTGTCATACCCAAATCTGATAGGCTTCTTCTTTTCTCTCTGAGATCTCCTCATTGCTTGAGTTGAGGATTCTGGTGTATCCTCTAATTTCTTCATCTTCATTTTTCCTTTGGACTTCCATGCCTTGAATTCCTCAAGGTTTATTGTATCATCATCATCTAAGCTTGATTCATCTTTCTGGATTGGTTCCTCCTTGGTGAGCTTTGGAAAATCTTCTTCCATATCATAGGGTAGACTAACCTTCCTGCATTCATTCTCATACCATGAGTCATTCTCATCAAAGATGACATCTCTGCTTACCTTGAAGCCTTTGTTTGTTGGGTTGTAGAATCTGTATCCCTTTTGGTTCAAATCATAACCAATGAAGATACATTTTTCAGCTTTTGGGTCTAGCTTTCCCCTTATCTGTGAAGGAGTATGCACATATGCTACACAACCAAAGATTTTGCAATGATCCAGAGAAAGTATCTTACCATGCCAAGCTTCATATGGTGTCATGCCATCAAGTGATTTGGATGGCAACCTATTGATGAGATAGGTGGCAGTAGATACACCTTCTACCCAAAGATAATTTGGCAATTTCTTTTCATTAAGCATAGATCTAGCTGTTTCTACAATAAGTCTATTCCTTCTTTCAGCTACCCCATTTTGTTCAGGTGAGTACCTTGTAGTTATCTCCCTTTTGATGCCTCTTTCCTGCAAGAAATCTTCAAACTCATTTGAGAAGTACTCTCCTCCTCCATCTGACCTTAGCCTCTTCAAGCTTCTTCCTATTTGGTTTTCAACAAGTGCAAGATACCTCTTGAAACAATTAAACACTTCATCTTTATGCTTCATAAAGTATAAGATAGTCCACCTGCTATAGTCATCAATGAAGGACACATAATACCTAGATCCTGAAATGGAAGGGTCCTTGCTAGGTCCCCAAACATCTGTGTGTACCAAGTCTAGGTAGTCTTCATGCATGAGACCTTTCCTTGAATAAGGCAACCTGTGAGACTTACCAAACTGACATGCTCCACACTTATAAATCATGTGTTGCTTGGATACATTAGGTATCCCAAGCACACATTGATCCGTGCACATTTGCTTTAGGGTTCTTTCACCTATGTGACCTAACCTCTTGTGCCATATTTCTAACTCTGAAAGTGTTTGATCCTTGTAATTATATAAAGCAATGTTCTTGGTGTCTTCTAGCTCAAAAGTAAACAATCTACCTGATTTATCCCCCTTGGCAATTCTTTTGAAACCATGTCTTGGGTCCTCCACATATGCTCCATGTTGAGTGAATCTGACCTGCAAACCTTTCTCCACAATCTGACCAACACTCATTAGATTCTTGGTGATGGTTGGTACATAGAGTACCCTGCTCAATAGATTCTGGTTACCATCACATGTCTTTACATTTCCAATCTTTATAACAGAGTGTTTAGTATCATCACCTGTTTGTACCTGATGTTTGCCCTTGAGTTCTTCCAAATCAGAGAGTAGTGTCACATTGCCAGCTACATGGTTAGAACATCCTGAGTCAATATAAAATAAATGATCATCATTTGTACCTGCCTTGGAGGTCATATTCATGATCAATAGGGAGTCATCTTGCTCCTCTGTGTAGTTGTTGTAGTCCCTTCTATTTCTGAATCCACCTTGGTAGTTACCATTGTGGTTGTGGTTGTAATTGTTGTTGTACTGATTGTTGTATCCATTGTAGCCTTGGTGTTGGTTGAATCTGCCTCTCCCTTGAGAGTATCCACTTCTTGAGTAGCCTCTTCCTCTCTGATTCTTGTAGTTCTTGTAGCATTCATCTGTGGTATGATTGGACAATCCACAAATGTTGCATGGTGATGAGTTGTAGGGTTTCCCCTACCTAACTTACCTCCTCTGCCTCTCCCTCTTGAGGATCTACCTCTCCTTGCATAGTTTGCTTGGGAGGTAGAACCTTCTTCATCAACCTTCTTACTTTTACCTTTATCTTTAACCTTCTTATCAGTATATAGAGCAGATGGGTTGTTACCTTTTGATTGATCTCCTGCCTTTGTAAACTTTGCTTCATGTGTGAATAGTTGGCCCATAAGTGTTGTGAGATCTGGGGTATGCATGTCCATGTAGAGATCCATTGCAGTGGTAAAGCTTTCCCACTTATCATCTGCCTTAAGTCCATTTGTTACTTGCCTGACTATTTGTTCCTCTTCAATCTCCTCTCCAATGCTTGCTAATTGGTCTGCCGCATCTTTAATCTTGGTCACATACTCTGAGACTGATTGCTTTGGCTGCTTCCTAAGGGTTGTGAATTCAATCCACAGTTGATTCTTCCTGGCCCTTGTGTTGGAAGAGAAATATGTTGACAGAGTTTCCCAAGTCTCTTGGGAAGTCTTACAGTTCCTTACATGAGGTAAAAGGAAATCAGATATAGAGTTAAGAAGATAAGACCTTGCCAAAGCATCCTTTGCACACCATTGGTTGAGCCTCTCTTGTTCATCCTTGGTGGGTAGTCCTCTAGCTTTGAATGAGGGCAATTCCTCATCTCCTGATATGAATCCAAATAAGCTTCTTCCTTGTAGATAGGTCTTCATCCTTAGAGACCAAGCTTGGTAATTGTTCCTGTCCAATTTGTCAATGAATGAAGGAAAAACATCTCCCATGTTACCTTATTTGCTCTGATACCACTGTTGGGAGAGATGGTTGGATGCACTCAGAAGATTGAGTTGATGCTGCTAATCCTGCTTTGCACCAGCTCTCAGTGACTCCAGATATGCTTAGTATACTCCTTGAGCTTCGAGATGATACCAAAATATGCTATATGTACTTTGGAAATGATTTGACTAATGATTGGAACAAAACAGATGAGTTTGCACTTCACTAGACTTGAAAACTTTCTATTTTGATCTTGATACCTGCTCAGAGTTTTGCTCAGTGTGACCAGCACACTTACAATTGGAACAATTCCTCCTAGAGTTATTCAATTAGCTTACCAAGCTACCATTTGCAAGTGGAATCACTCAAATTGATAAACTATGCACTGAGAAATAAGTTTAGTAAAATTAGAGTCACCCCCGACTTTTTAGGAGGTGTGCAGAGAAATACCAGAGACCACTTCGAGCAAGATTTCTCCGAGATGGCTGATCCAATAACCTTCAAATTTTTTAGGCATGTATTATGCTTGGAGCTGATTCCAACAAGCTTTGAATCACTTGGTTTGGTTTAGTAGATCGTGAGATATGCCTTGTTGAAGTTGACAGACTTGGAGATGATGACTCAGAGAAAACCAGAGATAGTGAATGTAAAGATATGTATTAATTCACATTGATGTACATTCCCATTGACATAATAATCATTGCCAAATGGTACTCAGAGGTGTAGGCTATGAAGAAATCCTCACACACTCAAATGTTGATACAGAATTGCCTCGGAATATGAGCTAAAGTACCCGCGACTTTTGCATTACATCTTTTATAGAAGTTGAGTTGAGATTTGAGTTTGAATTCAAATTCAAATCTCCTATGATCACTCCACTAAATGTAGGGAGATATTCTCTCCATTAATCAACTACTTTTTTCCACGAATCTATCAAGTAGGTGTGATTTCATGAGGTGGCAAGTCATATAGACTTTTACAATGGGTAAAAAGATAATAACTTCATAGGTATGGGTTCCTATGTCCTTTCCTTCAAGTGAGGCCTTGATGAAAGTTGTCCAAGCTAATCTACCAAAGTTCCAAGCCAAGTGTTTAGGCTTGAAATGCACCAACAAGAGCACCTACAGTCATGGTGAGAAACGAAGATTCAGTCATACCTAGGAACACAGAGGTAGTGAAGAACACCAAAGTGCAGTGCAATCTCACTTTGGAAGAGCTGCTTAAGGTTAGAATAGAAGTGTGGAAACATGTAGCCAATCAAGTGCCTGAGATAGCAAAACCTCGTTCCCAGGTAGGATCACATAGGACGGTGCCAGAAATACCCTTGGATAAGATAGGAGATATGTGTGAAGGTGAAGAAGGGAACACCTATCTTCCCATTACCTACCAGGAGTACACCACCAAGGCAATTTTGGACTCAGGCGCAGGAGTTGCGATTGCCACCACTTCCCTATGGAAGCGTTGGGGTAAGCCAGCACTCAGGCCAACGAGAATGAAATTGCAGATGGCCGATGGTCATATTGAGAGACCCTTAGGATTGCTAGAAGGAATAACTCTCACCACCTGTGGTGTCGAGTTTGAGCACACATTTGCCATATGTGACTTCAGCAAAAATCATGCCTATGAGATGATCTTGGGACGACCTTTTATGCGACAGTTGCAAGTGGTACAAGATTGGGGAACCAATTCTTTGTACCTGCAGCACTTAGGTGTTACGACCAAAGTCAATCTTAAGGATTACTCTCATAGAGATGTACCACCTATTCAATGGAATCCCATCCATAGAGCCAAAGATGAGACTGAGTCTGTGCATTCTATAGAGTCCGGATCCTTGTGGATGCATGAAGACTGTAGCTCAGTGATGAGTAGCACCTCCTTTAATGTCAATCCGGGAAGACGTGAGGATGGTATGAAGACCTCGAGCAAGTGGAAGCACAAGTGCGTGAGTGAGAAGCACACCAACATGCACACACATACACACACACGCGCACACACGACAAGACAAAGAGTGAGGAGCAATGGAGTTCTTTTGATTAAGTTCACAAAGCTCTTACAAGTTCGTTTCAATTACAATCTAACCTCAAAAATGAGCTCTCTAGCTCCTTTTATAGTTTTTGACTAGCTTTGGCCCTGTCCAGACCTAGTGTCCGGCCTAGTTAAAAATTAGGTTCCAGGGCCAATTTGAGGGCTCAAACAAGATCTAAAAAATATGAAAATTGGCAGGTAGATACTTCTAAAGCTCCTCAAGCTCAAGGACTCCTTGGCTTGCACAAAATGGAGCTAAAAAAATACGAAATGATATTTACAATGTTTTTTAGTGATAAAAATCACTAGTTGTGTAGGGTTTCCTCTATTGATTTGTCATACACCTCTTTGAGCTCCCTACTTGCTCTTTCTTCTTGTGTGTTCAACTCCTTGATGTCTTGAAAAATTAGATGGCCTACTTGCCAGATCTTCTTTGACTGCCATGTCTGCTTGTGCTGTCCCTTCGCTCTGACTCTCTTCGTCTTGTGGCTCTTTCAGTTCCCTGACTGCTGCCAACACCCCCCCCACTCTCGCGTCTGTCGCCCCTGACAGACCCTTGTCTAGAGGATTTTTGAACATAATATTGGACGACATCGGAGGCTAGGTGGTGTTCTTCGAGTCGCAAGCCGCGTGCTAGATCTGTGAGCAATTCATCCCAATTCACACGTCCGGGAACATCTGGATGAGGCACCCTCAATTGTTCTGAGTAAATAGTTCTCTCCACAGCAAATAATTGGAGGAGATGTGATGGTCTAGGTAGAAAGATTTCGGAGTGATATTCCCAGAAACCTGTGATGAACATCTCCTCAAATGTCTGTTTAAAGCAGGCTGGGAGGTACTTGATTCTGGCGTGCCAAGCATATATTACTTCAATTGATGGGGTGGTACTCATATCGTACACCAGATCCTGGTTTCCTGTCACGAAGCCTGCTCCTGAGAAGTGAGGCTCCTTAATGTTCTTAAACGTCCTGAAAGTGATCAGCATTAATTCAAATATTTTCATACACATCTGGGCCATCACATCGGGATTATTGCGTAGCCGAATGCTCCAGTGACGGATTGTAGAAATCACGTAGTTCACCGTGGGGGGTCCTCGTGGAGGTGCTAGGTAAACATAATTTAACCATTTTGTGCAGGCTTTGATGTCTCTGACGGCAATAGTGAATTCAGGCCAGGTGCGTCTTCGAAGAACTGGAATGTAACAAGGATTATATTTAATAAACAACGACATGTTATTCCAGGTTCGGACCATTTTAGGATATGTTTCCAAAATTCTGATCCTCCAAGTGGGTTGATGGATGGACCCACGCTTAGCACTCTCCGGTATATCATCTGGACCAAATTGTGTAGCGAATGTGGGAGGCTTGCCGCATCGTCATTGAATCTCGGCGTTGTAATCGGCCAACAGTATGCAGTATGGCACATATTGGTCATCATTGGTGCCGATCCATCTATGATGAGACATGCTTCTGAAATATTCTGACTTTATGACGGTTTCTTCTAGGTTTGCTAGTGATTGGATCTGAATGGCCACCCGTTCTTCGTGTGTGTTCGTTGTTCTTTCCAGTGTCTGAAGCCACTCAGGTGCTTCCACTTCCAATGTGTCTAGTCCTTCTGAGGTTTGTCGCCCGCCTGGCATTGGCATAGGAACATATGGTTCCTCGTACGAATCATCGACCTCAATAGGGACCAACTCTTCTGGCTCAGGTTCTATAACTGGAGAGGGTTGCCTTTCATACTCTGGTAACTTTTTCTGAAGCTCAACCACCTGTTCTGTCAATGCCTTCACTTCCTCTGAAGTCGAGGCCGGTTCTATTACCTTGGTTGGAGCCTCCCGTTCCTTGAGCTGGTCGCGTAGCGCATCACGTTCCCTTTCCAACTCATCATGAGCATCTAATAGATCCGCATAGCTTTCCAAGATGGTCTGCATTGTCTCTGAGGGTACGGCTTTAAACTGCTCTGGATCAATTTCGTGAGGGGAGCCTTCCATTGCCGCTTCCAGATTCTCTTCATTTTGTTTTTGCAGTCTCTTGTTCTCCTCCAGTGCTGTGGCCATATGTTTTTGTAGTAGCGCCAAGTTGCGTCTGACTCGTAGGTTATCGGCCTGGTATACTTCGAGCAAGGCTTCTAGCTGTTTGATGCCTGATTCTTTCGATGGTTGGGGTGCCTCTAGTAGGGTTTGGTGAGCCTGCTCAAGTGTTGTATAACGTTGATTCACATCTGCATTTTCCTCTTCCAGCATTTTAAATTGCCTTTGTAAGTCCTGGTGATTTGTTGTCAGTTGTTGATACCGGCCATCCAGAGCTCTGTACTCATTCTGGAGCTGATATACACATTTATTTAATGCTAAAAATATGCTATTTACATTAAATAATGCTGGGAGGGGTGAAGATGCAGGGGGAATGGGGGCGGGGATGGGAGTTGTGAATGATGTGGATGCAAGTGGAGATGTGGGTGGAGGGGGTATGGGAGATGAAGGTGGCATGGGGGGAGGGAGCGGTGCTGTGACAGGAGATGTTTCCATAGTGTCAATTGTTTGAGTGACAGTGTAGATGGGGATCGTGGGTGGAGTGGATGTGACGTTAGTGAACAGAGTGGTGAAAGTGGGCATGGTGACTCCCCCGAATTGGATTCCCGGAGAGAGTGGGATTCCCATGACAATGGTGGTGGTAGTGGACGTGGTGGTGCTAGTGTCATGTGGTGGAGTGAATTGTGTAGTGCGAGGTGGGGATGGTGGTGACAGTGGTGCTTCCTGATATTTGTCTGCTTGCGTTGCCTCTCCTGGTGCTGATACATTTATATGAATTTGTTTCCCGGACCTCATGGGGCGGACGGGAACTCTTTTTTCAAATCGGTGGATGTAGGCCATCGCCTCATGAATGGCCTCATCCAATCCTACTGCATCTGCATGTAAGTTGATGGACTCGATGAACATGTCATCCACGCCTTCCTCTGCTAGCAATTGGTTCATGAGTTTCTTGCCTGCTTCCAGTGACATTTTGTGTTGTTCTTGAACTAGTTGCATGGTTCGATATAGTCTTTTTATTTGAGCCGAATACGCGGGGGCACTTGCCAGCTCTGAAAGCTCGTCATATTCTTGTTCCTCGTAGGCTTCTTCCTCTTGTTCTGCCTCTTGTTCCTCTACGTCGACTTCTACCTCTTCTGGTCGGGTGGGGGCTGCTGTGGTTGTCTGGGGTTGTGGTTCCTGAGTACGTTCTGTTTTCGTCTCGAGATTAGAATCATAGATCAATCGGGCTACTTCTTCATCCGTGAGGTCATTTAGAGTAAAACCCTGTGGGAATTCCTGATCTGATGGAACGGGTGGGAATACCAGATTAGGCCCATCTGTACTTGGTCTTGGTAGCCGGATTGTGAATGGCCTAACGCGTCGTGTCTGGGGAGGGGTAATTTCTGGTGTAGTGGTGGCTCCCCTTGGTTGAGCACAGGGTAGTTGTACTCCCCCCCTCATCTCCTTTGATGGGGGACCTGCTGCTGATAGTCTTCTCTGGAATTCCTGGGCGCGGGGCCATATGAGTGCCCTCTGAATAGGCATGTCATAGGCCAGACATCGGTAGATTATCTTTGTTAGAGCGCAACATCCGTGAAGCACATTTTTCTGCTTCTTGTTCCACCTTTGATGGGCTAAATGGATCTGATCTATGATCCAGTGTGGCACATTGATGGGAAGGCCTTCCGTCTCTGCCAGATACAAGCTGAACCATATTTTTTTCGGGGGCATTGTGAATCTTTCTTGGGCGGGGAAAGCAAAATGTTGCATGATGGTCCGCAGGTGAAGCGCAATGGTAGGTGTCATCGCTACCATATCCTTCAGCTTATTAAGATCTTTGTGTTTCATTCGACCTGGAACCATGGTTTCCTTTTCCGTGGGGATGTGCATGCCATACATGCCCAACACTTCCCGTACCAGATTAAGGGTCAACTTGAATCTTTTAAGCTCATGACCCGGCAGCAGTGATGGCAACACAAAGGTGCTGTCACCTCCCTTGACCCTGCTTGGCGTGATGGTACTGATCAGATATGAACATCGTAAGAAATTCGGCTTTGGTAAATGGGCCCTGAAATAACTGTCCACACCAGCCTTGGTCCAAACTGATCGCATGACTTCGGCGTTTTGATAGCTTTCGAACTCACGCGTGAAAAAGTGGTATCGTCCCCATTTGCCATTAAATTCCAATTCTGCTTCCCAGAAATAGGTTCCATCGCCCAATGGTCCAGCGACATCACTGAACCAATGCGCGTGCTTACCTACTTGAGAAGTGTGCCCTTGAGGAGGATCCTGAATGGGGAGCACATGCACGGCTTGAAGTTCTTGTGGCCTTGCGGTGAGATGTGGCTCGAGGAGGAGTGTTTCTATGTCCACAATCTGTGCACCAGATCCGGCTTGAGAACTGGCACCTGCTGCTTCTGCCATGGCCCTGCTTGCTGGTTGGTTCTGTGAGAATATAGAACCACGTGTTAATCATCGTAATGGACAGAATAAATCCGTTGTTGTCCCCGTTACAACATTAACATGAGGTAGATGGTGAGTTAGTGGTTAGTAAGTGCACGAAGAGAGTGTGTGGAGTTAATGCTTGGGTACTCCTAGGAGACTAATGAAGTTAGTAAGTGGGGATGAATTTACAACTTGGGGTCGGGGGGTTTATTACAGGTCTTAGGCTGCCAAATGCAGTGGAAGGGCTTTGTTCTTGGTTTCGTAGAGACTCTAGGGAGCTTTATACGTGTATCGACTTGGAAATGAGGCTTTTTAGGGACCCATTTACAAGCGATTCTGTTCGTGCTCATGTGCCTTGGTGTGTCCCTAAGTGTTGAAAACGAGTGAAAGCTGGCTGTGCGAATGAATGGGTTATGCTGTATAGGTTGTGGCCTTGGCGTAGCTATTTGCGCCCGCAAGCAAGCCTTAGGCACCCAAATTTGTCTTGATTGTGGGCTAGCCTTCATCGACTTTTTGGGCACCCAAATAGATTTCACGTTAGCAGGAGAATTTCTGAAAGACTTCTTATTAGTGTCGTGTTGTTGGTCACTAATAAGAGGCTTTGCCCGTGTGGTTGGCGAGAGTGCAACCGGGTGTTCGCCTTTCCGCACCCACACTTGTTTCACTTGTTGGGACATTCTGCTGCGCAGGTACTTTTGATTTCCGGCATGGGTAGTACTCTGCTTCTTCTGCCTTTGATCCCCTTTTGGTTGCTGCCTCCTTCTGGCCTTTGGAAAAGAAGGGAGTTCCGTTTCATCCCTGACTCCTTTTTTGAGAATATCATTCCTCTGCAGCACATAGTTTTGGACAAGAATAGCATGGTCATCTTCATGTGTACCCCTGGAGGGACCAGGAGTCTGTGCCTTTCCTAGTTCTTTGAGTGCTCCATTATCTAACTCTACTGTGATTCGACTATGATTGACCCATACCTGAAGAAGTCCACTTCTTAGGTTTAAGTTGATTGCTTGGTCATAGATCCAGTCTTGACCCAAGACAAGGGTTTCAGTGAGGTCCTCATCTTGACATACTAGTACTTTAACTACCATTGCCTCATCATGAATATAGAGGGGAAGTTCCACCTCGCCCATGCAAGGGGTTTCCATGCCTCCCAATCCTATGAGATAAGCTTCCACAGGGTTGACAGTTAATTGCAAGTCTTGACAGTAAGACAGTTTAACAGCACTAGTGGCTGCACCTGAGTCAATCAAGGCTCTTACAGTCCTTGCACTCTTTCCTTGTCCTATATCTAAGGTTATGAAAGGCCGTCGATCGATTATCCTATGTGAGCTAACACCTGAAACTTCACACATAGCCACGTCATATCCTTGATCTGCATATGTATCTTGCCTAGGGTGTTCTCTACCTTGTCTTCTTAATTTCATCCTCCGTATGCGCTCTAGGGCTTTTGCTTGAGCTTCTTCTCGAATTCGCTTTTCTTCCTCTTTGCGTTTCTTAGCAGTATTGAGTCGACTTAGCATTTCCTCTGTGAGAGGTTCCTGATACAACTTGACTCTGCATCCGCTAATATAGTTTGCGAGAACATCGCCTTCTAATGTGGCTAGCTGCACTGCTCCACTTGTTGAGATCCTATTGATGATCATAGGTCCGTAGCCTCTCTTTTCTAGCTTCCTTGCATGTTGTTTCAATGTGTAGACTAAAACTAGATCTCCTACTTTCAAGCCCTTATCCTTCACATGGGCATCAAAGTATGCCTTTTGTCTCTTCTTAGCTGCATATATCCCTGCAGCTGCTTTCAGTCTTGTTTCTCCTAATCGTTCAAGGTCAAAAAGTCTAGAGGAGAGTTCATGACCCGTCCATTCGTGCTCTTGTGCTACCTTCAATGTAGGTATCAGGAAGTCCAAGGGTAGCACCGTGTTTTGGCCAAACACCATCTGAAAGGGGGTGGCTTGGAGTACCGTTTTGTAGGCGACTCGGTATGCCCAAACAGCATGGTGTAGCTGTTTGTCCCAATCAGAGCGTTTAGTGTTCACTAATTTCATCAGTACATTGCACAAGATCTTGTTTGTGCTCTCAGCCTGGCCATTTGCTTGAGGGTGATAGGGGGCAGACTTCTTATGCACTACCAAGAATTCTTGGAGCAGATTTTCAATAACTTCATTCAAGAAGTGAGTGCCTCTATCACTTACTAACTCTATGGGTAGCCCGTATCTTGTGAATACATTCTCAAACAAGAATTTTGCAGTTGTTTGAGCATCGTTCTTCGTTGTGGCTTTTACCTCTACCCACTTTGTCAGATAGTCCATCGCAACAATTATATATTCTGCATGGGAACCCCTAGCTGGAGGATTAATAGGACCCACGAAGTCTATTCCCCACTTAGAGAATGCACGTCCACCCATCATAGGTTTCAATGGCATCTCATCTTTACGTATAGGATGTTGGGTTCTCTGACAGACATCACATCGTTTCACATAGGCATGTGCATCCATGTGAAGGGTTGGCCACCAGAAGCCCGCAAATAGTATTGCCTTGATCACCCGATCTGGTCCAAAGTGTCCTCCTGCTACACCTTGGTGAGCAGTTTCCAAAATCTTGAGATACTCACTCTCATGGACACATAGTCTCAGGTAACCATCCTTACCGCGCTTGTATAGATTATCACCAATGAGTGAGTAATCCTGGGCTTCTTGTTCTAAACTCCTTTTCCTAGCCAGGGTCATGTCTGGAGGGAATGTTTTCATCCTCAGGAAGGATACTAGTGGTTCACTCCAATCTGGCACTATGGACACTTGATAAAGAGTGGCATGTTCCACTGGTGGTTTAGTGCGACAGATTGGGCATTCCTTGCATAACTTTTGGACATCAGCTTCCATAGTTGGCCAGTGCACTCCCAGTCTCTTTAGGGTCTGTAAAGTTCGTTGCTTTGAGTAGTGTTGCTCTAATGCACCTACATGTGCTAATTGCAACCATTTAGCGTACTCGTCCTCTTCTACGCAACAAGCCAAGATCCCTTGATCTGTGTGCTTGTACATACTTCCAGCCATGATGTGGTACTTTTGGGCTTTTACGACCTCTCTATTCCGTGTGTTTACCACTGGATGGTTAGGGCCGTATGTCAATACTGGTACCAATGGCTTAGCCCACTGCGGCACCACTTCCAAATTAAACAAGTAAGCATCAGGAAGGTCATCTGACACTCCTTGTGGGGCTTCTCCAGATGTGAGCCTCGAAAGATGATCAGCTCTTAAATGAGTCCTCCCTTTTCTTACCACAACCTCAAAATCATATTCCATTAGCAAGAGAAACCATCTCACTAATCTTCCTGTATTGCATGGCTTGTTTACGAGGTATAGCAATGCCTGATGATCAGTAAAAAATTTAAACCTATTTGCAAGCAAATAGTGTCTAAATTTCTTAACTGCATATACCATGCCTAATCCCTCTCTCTCTGTAGTGGTGTAATTTCGTTCAGCTGCATTCAATTGTCTACTAGCATAGGCAATTGGAAGATCCATATTACCTTCACCAGTAGGTTGCGCGAGTACACACCCAATAGCATAATTGGATGCATCCACATGAACGTGAAATGGCTTGTTCCAATCTGGTGTGGTCAAGATTGGTGCTGAACATAATCTTCGTTTAAGCTCCTGGAAGGAGTTCTCACATTCATCAGTCCACTCAAAGTTTTTCAGGAGTCCGTACAGGGGCTTTGCAATGATGGCATACATGTGTATAAATCGTCGGTAATAACCACAATGCCCCATGAAAGCTTGTACTTCCTTGACATTCCTTGGCCTAGGTAGCTCTGCTACGGCTCTCACTTTCTCTTCATCCGTGGATATGCCATTCTTTGACACTATGTGTCCTAGAATCTTGCCTTGCCTGACCATAAAAATGCACTTTTCTGGGTTCAGGCAGACTTGATATTCTCTGCATTTATCAAAGATCTGTCTGAGTTCGGGTATATGGGTTTGTCTAATGTTGGAATGAGCACAAAGATCATCAACATAGACTTCTAAATTCTTTCTCAAGAACTCCTTAAATACATGGCACATCAGCCTCTGGAAGGTTGCTGGCGCATTGGTAAGCCCAAATGGAATTACTCTAAAGGCAAATATGCCCCACTCTGTGGCAAAAGCCATTTTATGCTGATCTTCTGGTGCAATGGCCACTTGATTGTAGCCCGAAAATCCATCAAGGAAGCTGTATACTTCCTTGCCTGCTACTCTTTCCAAGAGATGTTCTGTGATGGGAAGTGGATAGTTATCTCGGATTGTGGCTGCATTGACCTTCTTCAAGTTAATGCATACACACAGCTTGCCATTCTTCTTGGGCACCACTACGATGGGGGATACCCACTCAGTGTGCTCAATTTCATAGATAAATCTAGCTTCGACCAGTCTATCTATCTCTTCCTTAATCTTAGCGGCGTAATTATCGTTATATGTGTAGGGCTTTTGCTTAGAGGGTTTAGCATCTGTGGTCATGGGGATGGTGTGAGAGCATATGTCTGGGTCAACACCCTTCAAATCCTTGTAACTCCAAGCGAATACATCTCTGTATTCTCTTAGCAAGGCTATTAACGCATGCTCTTCTTCCTCTGTTAGGCCATGGCCTATGTATGTGCATCTCTCCTCTCCTTCTTCTAAGGCTACTACTATTTTCTTGGTGGTTTCTTTGTTATCATAGGCCTCCCCTGATTGCGCCTCTCGTTTAGGCATTCTGATCATGACTCTCCTGTCATCTATCTCATACTTCTTAAAATTTTCTGGGACCTCAAACAAAGATTCTTCCTCTTATGGTGAGACTTCTTTCTTTTTTCGTTTCTTCCCTTCTTCCTTCGGGGTCACATGTGTTGCTAATCTTACACCATTTGTAAGCTCTCCATGCCTCTGGGGTTGAAATTCAACTTCATGGAAGTATTCTTCATCTGATGCAAAAGGTGGGTCCATAATGATGGACTCTAGATCGGAGTCACTTGCATCCTCAAATGTATCAGGGCTAGGTTCGCATTCTTCCAAGACTGCCTCTCCCATGATGGGTTCTATGGAGAAAACCGAAATGTCATAGCCATCCTCATCACAGTGGGGTGTCCATTGTTCCTCATTGATGGCTACGTCCATTGTTGCTAGGATTTTTGCCCAGCCATGGGGTTCAAATTCTTCATCAGGAAAGACTACAGGTGCATAGGCTGGGTCGTGAATTGATCTATGGTTTTCTTTTGCACCTACCTCTCTGGCTTTCTCTCTCTTTTCTTCTTCTACTGCTACTTTACACATCCATAAGTGAGTGTCTTCATGCATCCATGAGGATCCTGATCCTATGGAATGCACCGATTCCGTATCATCTTTGGCTCTATGGATGGGATTCCATTGGATAGGGGGAACATCTCTATGAGAGTAATCCTTAAGATTGACTTTGGTTGTAACACCTAAGTGCTGCAAGTACAAAGAATTGGTTCCCCAATCCTGTACCACTTGCAATTGTCGCATAAAAGGACGTCCCAAGATCATTTCATAGGCATGGTTCTTGCTAAAATCACATATAGCAAATGTATGCTCAAACTCGACACCACAGGTGGTGAGAGTTATTCCTTCTAGCAATCCTAAGGGTCTCTCAATATGACCATCGGCCATCTGCAATTTCATTCTCATTGGCCTGAGTGCTGGCTTGCCCCAATGCTTCCATAGGGAAGTGGTGGCAATTGCAACTCCTGCACCTGAGTCCAAAATTGCCTTGGTAGTGTACTCCTGGTAGGTAATGGGAAGATAGGTGTTCCCTTCTTCACCTTCACACATATCTCCTATCTTATCCAAGGGTATCTCTGGCACTGTCCTATGTGATCCTACCTGGGAGCGAGGTTTTGCTATCTCGGGCACTTGATTGGCTACATGTTTCCACACTTCTGGTCTAACCTTAAGCAGCTCTTCCAAAGTGAGATTGCACTGCACTTTGGTGTTCTTCACTACCTCTGTGTTCCTAGGTATGACTGAATCTTCGTTTCTCACCATGACTGTAGGCGCTCTCATACAAGTGGACTTTGCTTCCCATGGGCCTGTGAAATGGGGTAGTTCTTGTAAAGAATTAGACTCGAAGTCTAATCTTTCTTGAGAGTGGGTACTCTCCTGCTCTCCATAAATGGAAGGAAGGTCTTGTGGGAATTGATCGTGTGTGTCATCCACCATTTCAATGGGAGGAGGAACTTCACTTTCTTTAGCCCATTTGTCTTCTTGAATCTCGCGTAAGAATTCTGGTGTGAACCGATTCATAGAAGATGATGTGTCTGGCTCCGTAGAGTTAGGCACATAGGCTTCAGGCACATAGGCTCTCTGGGTAGGAAGACCTGCTCTTTCACTAGCCGTGTCATGGTGTTGAGGGGCGAGTTCCTTTTGTGATTGTGCCATTAGATTCTCCATTCTGTCTAGTGAAGGGGGGTTGTCTGGTTCAGTGGAATTGGGCACATAAACTTTCGATGGGGGATGGGTCATGTTTTTGCTCGCTTTATCTCTTTCTTGATTTTTTTCTTCCTTGGCAGATCTTGCAATTATGCCCTCTAACTTCTCTAGAAGTCCATCCAAGTGTAATTGCGTCTTGGCTGAGCCTGAGTAATTGAAAAGGCAGCTAGCTTCAAACATAGTCTGAGCCAATGCGACCATTTTCACGCAAAGCTTGGTTCTTTCTATCTCTAGGTCAGCTCTAGGGTAGCACTTGTCATGATCCGTTACATTTGGCCCTTCTTGGATTCTGGCCTGATATGCTTTAAGCATCATGTCTATGTCCTCAAGAGTGGGGTCAGCTAATACTGATCCTGCTCTAGGGGGTGGTGGAATTGTATGAGGTGGGTTGGAAGGTGGCGGGTCGGATGGCGATGGGAATGGTGGTGGTGGGGTAGTGTGAGAGGGAGTTTGAGATGTGAGTTCAGTTATCTTGACTTTGGTTTCTCTTATGCTTTCCTCAAGTTCACTCATCTTTTTAGCCCATTGTCTTTTCATTCTTTCCCGACTATCTCTCCAGGCTCTAGTTCTCTTCTTGGTTATGCTCTCCGTTTCACTAACTTCTGGGCTCTTTTCCTGACCTACAGCTTGGTTTTGCTGCAATGCTTGAGCTCTTGTGACCACTTGCACTGGTGCAGTGGAAGTCACACTCCCTGTGGAGTCTACTACTAGCCCAATAATGTTAATAGGCGTGATTTTTGGCATATTATTAGGATTTTTAGGACAATCTTGTAAGAGATGCTCTTTTCCACACTCTTGACAATAGCCTTGGATCATTACTGAATGGGGTTGGGTAGGTGGAGGCAAGGGACAATCACGAACGAGATGATCTCCCTGACATCTGTAGCATGGTCCTCTAGGGAATGGGGGTCTTACTTGCCTAGGTTGGGGTCTAAGGTTGGGGTTTGCATACATGACATTTGTGTAATCTGATTCCCAACTAGGTTCATTTGGCTCTTCACTATAGTAAGACTCACCATGTTCAGGAGACTGCATGTAGTAAGCCTGGGGGCTATCAATATGTGTAGAATCGAAGCTATGGTCACTGGGATCATTCTCTGAAAGCAATGGTGTTACGGGGACTATGGCTCTATTCAAGTTTTCCTTTGCAGCTGCATACTTAACAGGGATCGCGTTGGACGGAGCTGGAGGTTGTTGGGCTAACACAGGCTGAGGCCTTTGCTGGGCTTGGTATTGTGGTTGGTAGGTTTGTTGCGGCCTAGCATACTGTTGTGGTTGGTATTGGTTCTGGTATCTGCCTTGTTGAGGGTAAGTCTGAGGGTAGGTTTGCCTAACCGCTTGCTTATTGTATGTACAGTCTTGCGCGGTGTGATTGGTGTACCTTCGTTCTATGGTGCAGTACTGGCTACTAGGATTAACTTGGGGTTGAGCCATAACGGGACAGACATTCGCCATGTGGTCACGCCCACAAGTATAGCATCTTTTGACCGGGGCAAATCTTGGAATTTGTTTGCTAGAAACACCTAGTTTCTGCGCGACTTTCTCTGCCAGTTCCTCGATCGATGTGGATTGCGTGGAAGAGAGGCTAGAGGCACTATCTGAATCTTTGTATATCTTGGAAAGCTCTAACTCCTCCCCTAGGTTATCCTCAATGTCAATGCACATGCGTACACACTCTTCTATGGTCCTAGGGTCTTTCAAGTACACATATGATCGTAATTTGGTACTTAGCAATCCATCCAAGAATAAAGCCACTTGCTTAGCTGGCATGGGTAGCTCAAGGACAGGGCATCTTTCAAGATATTGCCTAAATCTCCTTCCTGCAAGTCTCACGGTCTCTTGAGGGGTTTGCTTGAAGCTGTGAATCAGTGAGGAGGTATTATGTCTTATGCCACTCTTAGAGAATTCAATAATGAAAGCCTCTAAGAGCTGGTCTATGCTTCTGAACTGCCTCTCGTTTAGCGGCTGAAACCATGTCAGGGCAGTGTTCCTAAGGGTCAGACCAAAGGCATTATATTGTGTGAATAGGTCCTCCACTTGTTCTGCTCTCAGGACTTGTCTAAACTCGGCCACATGATCGTATGGATCTCCAGTGCCATCGAAGTAGTTCTTCATGGACTTAACTAGCTGAGTCGGCCTCAAGGTCCTTGTGTGCTCTCTAGGTCATGGTAGAGGGAACTCATCCGTATTTCTTTGATTCCTGTGAGCTCTAGGTATCTCAGGCTCTACTCTGTTTGTTTCCATTCTCGTTCTTTCTCTGCCCCCTGGGGTGGCAAAGCTTACTTCTGGCCTATCTCTATTTCTGTCTCTTTGAGATCCATGAGCTTGGGATGTTCCTGCTCCAGGGTGACCGTAGGACACATTTGATCTTGGTTGGGTAAAAATGAATTCACCCTTCCAAGTGTAAACATGCCTATCATTTTCTGTCACCACAAAGATCCTCTCCGAAGCGTGATCTAAGTAGGTCACTCTGCCTGGGCTATCAGGATCCTTAAACTCATAGATCATGATTGTTCCTATATCAAATAGCCGATCAGATTTGTACCTCCAAAAGGCTTTGTCAGTCTCTCGATTGAGGAGCAAATCTATGCTCTTATTATCCTGGGGAATCCATTCCGGTGTGATAATCCTAGTGAGAACCGATTTACCTCGAGGGGTTCTAGGTTCTGCACCCATGTTTCCTTGTTCTAAGTCACCTAAGTCTGCTTCGGGGATCACATTTCCAATTTCATCCGTCCTCTCTGGGTGACTGGTGACTACATATATGGTTCCTTCTTTGTCCAAGTATGCTCCATTTTCAAACTTGACAGCTGGGCGCTCTAGTCCAATGGATTGATCAGGATTCTTGATCTGTACCACAGATCTTCCTAGGCCGTCCTCATAGATGCTAGCACCTAATGGGTTGGTCCTAAGGTATTCCAATTGCGTTTTGTAAGGGCCTTCTACCCTGTGCAAGTATGGCATTCCTGTACTGCCTGTGGGTCTCTCCATACCTTGAGACATCTCGGATTCACTCATCTCAGAACTTGGGTAGTATGAGTGATGGCTCAACTGCTGGGCCCACGACCTAGCAGTGTGGTTGACACTAGCCTCTGAAGACCTAAGGCTCTGTCTCTCCCTTACTAGATGTCGCCCTGATCTAAGGTTCATATGCCTAGTTAAGTAGCCCGATTTTTGCCCAGAGTACAACCTCGTTGCCAATCAATTGGTCTCAGTCACTTGATTCGTTTTTAGTGAGTTATTATGTTTATGATCTTGTCTGGTATTGCGCCGTCAGGAATACTTGAGTCTTTTCCGTACTTGGAATTGATCGTTCCACGTTAGGTTCTTTTCCTTTATGTTATCGACAGTACAGAGATTAGGTTTTTAGCTTGAACTTGAGTTTTTAGGTAGTCTTCAACTTGATACCTGCCTATCGTTGCCTTAACTTACCTCTAACACTATTCGTACTTAGCCTAAGCTAAAAAATGACAGAGGGAGTTGAGAATATTCCAACCTTTTGTTTCCTGCTTGGTTGCCCTTGAATGCCAGGAAGTGGGTTCCCAAGCTTGCACTTACACTTGCTTAGAACGCCTTCGATGCTCTCAATAGATCTGTAAGAGTTCCCAAGTTAGCTTTAAGATTTAAATTCCAAAGACATAACCAATGATTTTCATTCCTGAAGCACAAACACTAATTTGCATAGTGATTTTTAAGAAAACAATTCTAAAGACCCCTGACTTTGATCCCCCTGGGTATGGTCAACTTCAAAATACCTTGCCTGAAAATCAATGCATTATTCTTATAAAAAACAGTTGAGGGCGTGTAGTATATGCCATGAGCTTTCTGACAAGCCTAAGAGCTCAAAAAATGGATTTCGTATGAAAAAGTTATGACCGATCAGGGTTTTGGAGTTAAAACAGGGTTCAACACAGGCTTACAGGTAAACAGGAATTCTCGAGTTGCTTGTGGCACGGCCTCGCAATGCAATACTACACCCTAGTGTTTGCCCCACACTTAGTCAAAATTGAGACCACTATTTTTTTTTCCCAAAAAATTTGACCTAATTTACCCTTCTAACGTGTTCGCACAGTCTGTCGGTCGCGATTGACAGGTCGGTCGCGATCGACGTGTCGATCGCGATTGACAGGTCCGTCGTGGCTGTCGGTCACGATTGACAGGTCCGTCGTGGCTGTCGGTCGCGATTGATGTGTCAATCGCGATTGACAGGTGGCTCGAAAAGTCAATCAGTCGTGGTCAAAGCGTCGTTGACTCTGTCGGTCGCGATTGATGAGTCGATCGCGATTGACAGGTCGGTCGCGAGGGTCTGTCCGTCGTGGTCAAACAATCGTTGACTCTGTCGATCGCGATTGATGTGTCGATCGTGATTGACAGGTCGGTCGCGAGGGTCTGTCCGTCGTGGTCAAACAATCGTTGACTCTGTCGATCGCGATTGATGTGTCGATCGCGATTGACAGGTCGGTCGTGAGGGTCTGTCCGTCATGGTCAAACAGTCGTTGACTGTGTCGGTCGCGATTGACAGGGCCGTCGTGGGCTGTCAGTCGCGATGGACTGGTCGATCGCGATTGATGGCTCGATCGCGATTGATGGCTCGATCGCGATTGACACATGTCACGTGTAGGCTCTGTCGGTCGTGGTCAATCGGTCGTTGACCGTGTCGATCGTTGACTGTGTCGGTCGTTGACCCTGTCGGTCGCGATTGATGTGTCGATCGCGATTGACAGGTCTGTCCGTCGTGGTTTGTCGATCGCGATTGACGTGTCGATCGCGATTGACAGAAATCTGTGGAATTTCAAAAAACTAAACACATTTTTGGGAAGCTCTAGGCCTGTAGGTCATGGATATGCACTTTGTTTAGCACATAGACCAACTTTTCTGTCGGTCGCAATTGACAGAACCCGGCGACACACAGACAGTTGCTTCGAAATCCGTACCTACGCAGAGTGCTGGGGACGATGATGTGACCTGTACCTGCACTACAGCTCAAAAAACATGCAAAAACAGCAAGCACAATTTCGCTCTCTCGCTCTCTCTCACAAGTGAAATGAGGTAAATGAAAGGGGGAAGGAGATATAGTCAAAAAACTGAATTCTTTTGCGATGATGGAGATGGAGGTGGGAGATGGTGATGATGATGATGGCGATGAAGATGGTGTAGAAAAAACAAGAAAATGGATGAAAGTGAAGAAATTACCTACAACTCCAACGCGTCAACTCTACGTCTTACCATCACACGCTCGTCCTCAAAGCTCGATCCCCGGCAACGGCGCCAAAATTTGGTGTAGCTCAGTGATGAGTAGCACCTCCTTTAATGTCAATCCGGGAAGACGTGAGGATGGTATGAAGACCTCGAGCAAGTGGAAGCACAAGTGCGTGAGTGAGAAGCACACCAACATGCACACACATACACACACACGCGCACACACGGCAAGACAAAGAGTGAGGAGCAATGGAGTTCTTTTGATTAGTTCACAAAGCTCTTACAAGTTCGTTTCAATTACAATCTAACCTCAAAAATGAGCTCTCTAGCTCCTTTTATAGTTTTTGACTAGCTTTGGCCCTGTCCAGACCTAGTGTCCGGCCTAGTTAAAAATTAGGTTCCAGGGCCAATTTGAGGGCTTAAACGAGATCTAAAAAATATGAAAATTGGCAGGTAGATACTTCTAAAGCTCCTCAAGCTCAAGGACTCCTTGGCTTGCACAAAATGGAGCTACAAAAATACGAAATGATATTTACAATGTTTTTTAGTGATAAAAATCACTAGTTGTGTAGGGTTTCCTCTATTGATTTGTCATACACCTCTTTGAGCTCCCTACTTGCTCTTTCTTCTTGTGTGTTCAACTCCTTGATGTCTTGAAAAATTAGATGGCCTACTTGCTAGATCTTCTTTGACTGCCATGTCTGCTTGTGCTGTCCCTTCGCTCTGACTCTCTTCGTCTTGTGGCTCTTTCAGTTCCCTGACTGCTGCCAACAAAGACACCCACTTATGGATGTGTAAGGTAGCAGTAGAAGAAGAGAAGAGAGAGAAGGCCAGAGAGGTAGGTGCAAAAGAAAACCATAGATCAATTCAAGACCCAGCCTATGCACCTGTAGTCTTTCCTGATGAGGAATTTAAACCCCATGGCTGGGCAGAAATCCTAGCAACAATGGATGTAGCCATCAATGAAGAACAATGGACACCCCACTGTGATGAGGATGGCTATGACATTTCAGTCTTCTCCATAGAGCCAATCATGGGAGAGGCAGTTCTAGAAGAATGCGAACCTATCCCTGATGCATTTGAGGATGCAAGTGACTCCGATCTAGAGTCAATCATTATGGACCCACCTTTTGCATCGGATGAAGAATACTTCCATGAAGTAGAATTTCAACCCCAAGGGCATGGAGAGCTTACAAATGATGTAAGATTAGCCACACATGTGACCCCGAAGGAAGAAGGAAAGAAACAAAAGAAGAGAGAAGTCTCACCAGAAGAGGAAGAATCTTTGTTTGAGGTCCCAGAAAATTTTAAGAAGTATGAGATAGACGACAGGAGAATCATAATAAGAATGCCTAAACGAGAGGCACAATCAGGAGAGGCCTATGATAACAAAGAAACCACCAAGAAAATAGTAGTGGCCCTAGAAGAAGGAGAGGAGAGATGCACGTACATAGGCCATGACCTAACAGAGGAAGAAGAGCATGCGTTAATAGCCTTGCTAAGAGAATACAGAGATGCATTCGCTTGGAGTTACAAGGATTTGAAAGGTGTTGACCCTGACATATGTTCACACACTATCCCCATGACCTCAGATTCTAAACCCTCTAAGCAAAAGCCCTATACATATAACGATAATTACGTTGCCAAGATTAAAGAGGAGATAGATAGACTGGTTGAAGCTGGATTTATCTATGAAATTGAGCACACTGAGTGGGTATCCGCCATTGTAGTGGTGCCCAAGAAGAATGGCAAGCTGCGTGTATGCATTAACTTGAAGAAGGTCAATGTAACCACAATTCGTGATAACTATCCGCTTCCCATCATAGAACATCTCTTAGAACGAGTAGCAGGCAAGGAAGTGTACAGCTTCCTTGATGGATTTTCGGGCTACAATCAAGTAGCCATAGCTCGAGAAGATCAGCATAAAATAGCTTTTGCCACAGAGTGGGGTATATTTGCCTTTCGTGTAATGCCATTTGGGCTTACCAATGCACCAGCTACCTTCCAGAGACTAATGTGCCATGTATTTAAGGAGTTCCTGAGGAAAAACTTAGAAGTCTATGTTGATGACCTTTGTGCTCATTCCAATATCAGACAAACCCATATTCCTGAACTGAGACAAATCTTTGACAAATGTAGAGAATATCAAGTGTGCCTAAACCCAGAAAAGTGCGTTTTCATGGTCAGGCAAGGCAAGATTCTAGGGCACATAGTGTCAAAGAATGGCATATCTACTGACGAAGAGAAAGTGAGAGCCATAGCAGAGCTACCTAGGCCAAGGAATGTTAAGGAAGTACAAGCTTTCATGGGGCATTGTGGTTACTACCGCCGGTTCATTCACATGTATGCTGTCATTGCAAAGCCCATGTACGGACTTCTGACAAACTTTGAGTGGACTGAGGAATGTGAGAATTCCTTCAATGAGCTTAAACGGCGATTATGTTCAGCACCAATCTTAACCACACCAGATTGGAACAAACCATTCCATGTTCATGTGGATGCATCCAATTATGCTATTGGGTGTGTACTCGCGCAACCTACTGGTGAAGGTAATATGGATCTTCCAATTGCCTACGCTAGTAGACAATTGAATGCAGCTGAACGAAATTATACCACTACTGAGAGAGAAGGCTTAGGCATGATATATGCAGTTAAAAAGTTTAGAAACTATTTGCTTGCAAATAAGTTTAAATTTTTTACTGATCATCAAGCCTTGCTATACCTCGTAAACAAGCCATGCAATACAGGAAGATTAGTAAGATGGTTTCTCTTGCTAATGGAATATGATTTTGAGGTTGTGGTAAGAAAAGGGAGAACTCATTTGAGGGCAGATCACCTTTCTAGGCTCACATCGGGAGAAGCCCCACAAGGAGTGTCAGATGACCTTCCTGATGCTTACTTGTTTAATTTGGAAGTGGTGCCGCAGTGGGCTAAGCCATTAGTGCCAGTATTGACGTACGGGCCTAACCACCCAGTAATAGCCACACAGGATAGAGAGGTAGTAAAAGCCCAAAAGTATCTCATCATGGCTGGAAGTATGTACAAGCACACAGATCAGGGGATCTTGGCCTGTTGTGTGGAAGAGGATGAGTACGCTAAATGGTTGCAATTAGCACATGTAGGTGCATTAGAGCAACACTACTCAAAGCAACGAACCTTACAGACACTAAGGAGACTAGGAGTACATTGGCCAACTATGGAAGCTGATGTCCAAAAGTTGTGCTAGGAATGCCCAATCTGCTGCACTAAACCACCTGTGGAACATGCCACTCTTTATCAAGTGCCCATAGTGCCAGATTGGAGTGAACCACTAGTATCCTTCCTGAGGACGAAAACATTCCCTCCAGACATGACTCTGGCTAGGAAAAGGAGTTTAGAACAAGAAGCCCAGGATTACTCACTCATTGGTGATAATCTCTACAAGCATGGTAAGGATGGATACCTGAGACTATGTGTCCATGAGAGTGAGTATCTCAAGATCTTGGACACTGCTCACCAAGGTGTAGCAGGAGGACACTTTGGACCAGATCGGGTGATCAAGGCAATACTATTTGCGGGCTTCTGGTGGCCGACCCTTCACATGGATGCACATACCTATGTGAAACGCTGTGATGTCTGTCAGAGAACTCAATATCCTATACGTAAAGATGAGATGCCACTGAAACCTATGATGGGTGGACGTGCATTCTCTAAGTGGGGAATAGACTTCGTAGGTCCTATTAATCCCCCAGCTAATGGTTCCCATGCAGAATATATCATTGTTGCGACAGACTATCTAACAAAGTGGGTAGAGGTAAAAGCCACAACGAAGAACGATGCTCAAACAACAACTAAGTTTTTATTTGAGAATGTGTTCACTAGATACGGGCTACCTATAGAGTTAGTTAGTGATAGAGGCACTCACTTCTTGAATGAAGTTATTGAAAATCTGCTCCAAGAATTCTTGGTAGTGCATAAGAAGTCTGCCCCCTATCACCCTCAAGCAAATGGCTAGGCTGAGAGCACAAACAAGATCTTATGCAATGTACTGATGAAATTGGTGAACAATAAACGCTCTGATTGGGACAAACAACTACACCATGCTGTTTGGGCATACCGAGTTGCCTTCAAAACGGTACTCCAAGCCACTCCCTTTCAAATGGTGTTTGGTCAAAATGCTGTGCTACCTTTAGACTTTTTGATACCTACATTGAAAGTGGCACAAGAGCATGAATGGACGGGTCATGAACTCTCCTCTAGACTTTTTGACCTTGAACGATTAGGAGAAACAAGACTGAGGGCAGCTGCAGGGATATATGCAGCAAAGAAACGAGAGAAGGCATACTTTGATGCCCACGTTAAGGATAAGGGTTTAAAGGCAGGCGACTTAGTTTTAGTCTACACACTGAAGCAACATGCGAGGAAACTAGAGAAGAGGTGCTACGGACCCATGATCATTAACAGAATCTCAACAAGTGGAGCAGTGCAACTAGCCACATTAGAAGGCGATGTTCTCCCAAGTTATATCAGCGGATGTAGAGTCAAGTTGTATCAGGAACCTCTCACAGAGGAAATGCTAAGTCGACTCAATACTGCTAAGAAACGCAAAGAGGAAGAAAAGCGAATTTGAGAAGAAGCTCAAGCAGAAGCCCAAGAGCGCATACAGAGAATGAAATTAAGAAGACAAGGTAGAGAGCACCCTAGGCAAGATGCATATGCAGATCAAGGATATGACGTGGCTATGTGTGAAGTTTCAGGTGTTAGCTCACATAGGATAACTGATCGACGTCCTTTCATAACCTTAGATATAGGACAAGGAAAGAGTGCAAGGACTGTAAGAGCCTTGATTGACTCAGGTGCAGCCACTAGTGCTGTTAAACTGTCTTACTGTCAAGAGTTGCAATTAACTGTCAATCCTGTGGAAGCATATCTCATAGGATTGGGAGGCGTGGAAACCCCTTGCATGGGCGAGGTGGAACTTCCCCTCTATATTCATGATGAGGCAATGACAGTTAAAGTACTAGTATGTCAAGATGAGGACCTCACTGAACCCCTTGTCTTGGGTCAAGACTGGATCTATGACCATGCAGTCAACTTAAACCTAAGAAGTGGACTTCTTCAGGTATGGGTGAATCAAACTAGAATTACAATTGAGTTAAATAATGGAGCACTCAAGGAACTAGGAAAGGCACAGACTCCTGGTCCCTCCAGGGGTACACATGAAGTTTGTTAGTATATGATCAATGTCTACCCCTCATGATTGTATGCACATTTTGTAAGGCCCCCTTTATGAGGAGAATCTAAGAGTGCATTACCCAATTGATGGGAATCCCAACTTGAATGTTGGATGAAGGTCATATTGGACCATGTAAGGTATTATAAGGAAAGGGAGTTACCAGGGTCCCTAATTGTGGGGTCCGGGGCAGCGGTGAGCAGCCCCGGCTGGGGGGTCCAAGGGGGCCAGTGGGCCCCCTGGCGCTGGCCCCCTGGTGGGGGTCCGGGGGCAGCGCCCTCGGCGTGACGGTAAAGGGAATATTCCATGGAATATTCCCTATCGGAGTCAAAAATCATTTATATTTGTTAGGTCGGTTCAACCAGTCTAAGCCGTGTATGGCAATTACGCGGGCGGTGGCCACCCACGCTCTACCGCCCATGTATAGCCGTCCATGGCAGGCCACCCATGATCCTATATATACATGACTTCTGCACTACCTAAGACACTGAGTTGAGCCAGCATACCTCTACCTTGTATCTCCCTATCTAGAGGTGTCTAGATCACCATTTAAGCTCTACCTTGAGAGCGCACGGGTGGACAATGCCATCATCTTTGTACTTGCTACTAGTAGAAAATTGTTGAGATTCTCCTATATCTGTTATCTTCTCTGCTATTGCTCCTGTGTTATATTGCGTAACTATTGTCTTACATGGTATCAGAGCTATAAGGTTCGAATAGCTTGAGAAGTATCATTATTTTAGCCTACTAGTAGACTAGAATATCAGTAGATTATTCGAGTGATTACATGATGGCTTCATCGTCGAACACTAGTCTTGGTGCTTCAGCTAATGTTAATGCTGCATCTATTCGAATTCGTCCACCTGCATTCACTGAAGGGAAGCTGGATGGAACCAACTATACGCTCTGGAAGTTCAAAATTTCTGCAATTTTGGACTCCTATGAATTACTTGACACTGTCATGGGACCGATGGGATTGGATCCAGAGCCTATACCAGTTGAAGATCCAGCAAATTCAAGATTGATGATTCAGCCAGATCCAGATCTTCTACGAGCTTGGAAGAGGCAGAATGCTGATGCATTATGTGCGATTGTCACTAGTGTAAGTGATTCTGTGCTTACTTTAGTTCAACATACTACTAAAGCACATGAGGCTTGGGGCATATTGGCTCGACAATATGAGACCAAGAACCACACTAGGATACAAAATTTAGAAAATCAGTTGGCAAATGAAAAGCATTCTGATTCTGAAAAGGCTGAAGATTTTATCAAACAGATAAAGCATCTTCAAGATCAATTGGCTGCAGTTGGTGTTGTTATAACACCAGAAGAGCTGGCTCGAAGATCTGTACGTGTTCTTCCAGCAAAGTATGATGGATTAGTAACAACCCTTAACACTCAGGTAAGGCCAACTCCTCTTACATTTGAAGAGTTTTGTGCCATGCTTTTAGAAGAAGAGATGCAGCTGAAGAATCGGCAAAGTACAACTGATGCTGCATTCTCAGCAAATGCAAAAGGTAAAGGCTCTTCAGAGGGATCAAAGAAGAAGCCAAAGAAGAAAAAGTTCACAGGAAGTTGCTTCTATTGTGAAAAGAAAGGCCATGCCATCAAGGATTGCAGAAAGAAGCAAGCTGATGAACGGAATGGGACTGTAAAATCATCATGGAAGAACAAAGAGTCTGCAAACAACACAGAGCTGGATCTTTGGGTAGCTATTGAAGAGGTATGTTCATCTGCTCAAGCTCGTGGTGATGAGCCATGGATTTTAGATAGTGGAGCTTCTCGCCATATGACTAGTAAAAAGGATTGGTATAGTTCCCTAGTGCCTCTGCGGGAATCCATCAATGTAGTGGTGGGAAATGACTCCAAGTGTCCAGCTGAAGGAACTGGAACCATCTCTTTTATCACTTCTCCAGGCGTTGAGAAAAAGTTATCCGATGTTCTCTATGTACCTACACTCAAAAGAAATTTGTTGTGAGTTTCTGTAATAACAGATTGAGGACTCGAAGTTCACTTCAATAAGAGTGGTGCGGAAATCATGGATTCATCAGGTAATGTTGTAGGTAAAGGCATACGACGGGATAACTTGTATGAGTTAAGTGCTTTAACTGCTACAGAAGATAAAGATGTAAGCAGGTTATGGCACCAACGATTTGGGCATCTCGGATTTGCAGTTTTGAAGGAGATGCAACGAACAGGGATGGTTGCTCATTTGCCTGCATTTTCAGAGTTGTAGGAACCTTGTGAATCTTGTATGATGGGCAAGCAACAACGAAAGGCATTTCCAAGAGAGACCAGCAATCGATCTCAAGCTCCTCTAGAGTTGGTACATGCTGATATCTGCGGTAAAATGTCTACACCTGCTTTAGGAGGATCTTTCTACTTCTTGCTGTTAGTCAACGATTATAGTAGAAAGATGTGGGTTTATTTCATTCGAGAGAAGGCTAATGCTTTTGAAAAATTTAAAACGTGGCATAAGTATGTAGAAAATGAATCAGGAAGGAAACTGAAGAAATTTAGAACAGATAGAGGAGGTGAATTCTTGTCAACAGAATTCAACAATTACTGTAAGGAGCATGGTGTGAAAAGGCAACTTACCACAGCTCATACACCCCAACAAAATGGCATTGTTGAGCGCAGGAATAGGACAGTAGTTGAAATGGCTCGTTGTATGTTGAAGGCTCAAGACATGCCTGATTCATTTTGGGCGGAAGCAGTCAATACAGCAGTCTACATCCTCAATCGAAGCTACACAAAAGCACTGAAGGGGATGACTCCTCAAGAAGCATATTCTGGTAAAAAGCCTTCAGTTTTGCATTTCAGAATTTTCGGTTGTTTCTGTTATGCACATATTCCTGATTCAACAAGATCAAAGTTGGATTCAAAAAGCAAAAAGTGTGTCTTCCTAGGATATAGTGAAGAGTCTAAAGCATACAGGTTATGGGATCCTGAGGCAAGGAAGATTTTTGTCAGCCGAGATGTGGTGTTTGATGAACGACCACACTTAGTAGAAGATAAAGGTAAATCTACTATCTCATCAAACGGAGAAATATCTCACCTTGTGCCTATCAAAAGACAGGTTAAAGTTGAGGAGGAGGAAACATCTGATGGAGAAATTTCCTCAATAAAAAGCCAACCAATTGTAGCTGCACAGCGTAAGCCACTACCGAAGTGGGCACAACAGCTCTTTGATGATCACAATCCACATGTAGATGTACCAGAATCATCATCAGATGGATTACGAAGATCAAAGAGAATAGAGGAGCAAAGAAGAGCCTCAGAACACATTTTCAACATGGCTCTAATGGCAGATATCATGGGTTCGATAAAGGAACCTACCACCATTGAAGAAGCCATTGATGATCCAGGTTGGAGAGCGGCAATGCAGTCTGAGTATGATAGTATACTAAAAAATGATACGTGGGATCTAGTCGACTTGCCGCCAAAGAAGAAGGTAATAGGTACTAAATGGATTTGGAAAGCTAAGTATAAAGCTGATGGAACATTAGAAAAGTATAAGGCACGATTAGTTGCACAGGGTTTTTCACAGATTGAAGGGTTTGATGTTCAAGAAACTTTTGCACCAACAGCACACATGACAACTATTCGGACAGTACTTGCAGTAGCTGCACAAAAGTCCTGGCCTATTTTCCAGATGGATGTCAAATCTGCATTTTTGAATGGTCACCTCAAGGAGGAGGTATATGTATCTCAACCACCAGGTTTTGAGGTGCCCAATTCAGAAAATAAAGTTTGCAGGTTGAAGAAAGCTTTGTATGGACTTAAGCAAGCTCCACGAGCTTGGTACCAACGAATAGATCATTTTTTCAAAAATATGGGTTTTGAAAGAAGTACTTCTGATGCTAACTTGTATGTAACGAAAAGGGATAGCAAGCTAGTTGTTGTCATTGTATATGTAGATGATTTGATCATTACAGGAGATCATCAGGAACTCATCAATCAAACTCGGATCAGCTTGGGAACTGAGTTTGAAATGACAGACTTAGGTCTACTCCAATTTTGTCTGGGAATTGAAGTATGGCAAAGGAAGGATGGCATTTTCATCTCACAACAAAAATATTCCAAAGAAATTCTCAAGGCATTTGGAATGATGGACTGCAAACCAATTAGCACACCTATGGAGGTAAATCATATAGCTATCTATGGATGATAACATGCCTGATGTAGATGCTAAGAAGTATAGGAAGCTCGTTGGAAGTCTTATTTTTCTGTGCAACACTAGACCAGACATTTGCTATGCTGTTGGAGTGTTAAGCAGGTTTTCCAACAAACCTAAGGAGAGTCACTGGAATGCTGGTATGAGAATTCTAAGGTACATTGCAGGAACCTTGGATTTTGGTATTTTGTATACCACAGGTGATACACTCCAAGGATATTGTGACTCAGATTGGGCTGGAGATTGTGATTCTAGAAAATCAGTTTCTGGATATTGTTTCTCACTTGGTTCAGGAATATTTTCTTGGGTAAGTAGGAAGCAACCAACTCTCGCACTCTCCTCCACTGAAGCAGAGTACAAAGCAGCTTGTTTTGCTTCTTGTGAGGCAGTCTGGTTAAGGAGAATTCTTGCAGATCTAGGCTTTCCATCAAATATGCCAACTATACTCAAGTGTGATAATCAAAGTTGTATGGCTATTGCAAAGAACCCAATATTTCATGCTCACACCAAGCACATAGAAGTACAGTACCATTACATTCGTGAGATAATTGAAGATGAAATTGTGGAGCTAGAATATTGCCCAACAGAGGCAAATTGTGCTGACATATTCACTAAAGCACCTGGAAGAGAGCAGCTCAACAAGCATCTTCAACAGATGGGCATAGGACCGAGACCTACTTGATTTATCATCGGTAAACATTGAGGGGGGGTGTTAGTATATGATCAATGTCTACCCCTCATGATTGTATGCACATTTTGTAAGGCCCCCTTTATTGTTGATATATTTAGGTAGTGATGTGTGTGAACACTCTAGGACTGCCGGGGCACTTTTTTCCCTCTTTAGGAGGTTTTTTTCCCCCGGCTTGTATATATGCCTATTGCCCTAATGGGCTACTTATCTTTGTACATTCTCTAGTAATACATTCAGTCTTGTGTGTTGTACTCCAAGCTTCTTCTTCTTCCTTGTGCTGTTCGCGTGCTTCCGCAGACGTCCAACTCCAACAGTTGGTATCAGAGCAGGTCGTCGCCTCTTCTAGGGTGCCGTCGACACTCCTCCGTTTGCAGTCTCAGATTTGCACGAAATTTGGTGAGCATACTCAGGGTGTTTCCGAGATCAAAACTGCTTTGCTCTGTGGTGCCAAAATCGCGATCTGAGCTCGTTTCGGCCTCCGAACGCACTATCGCAGCGCTTGTGCAGGCTATTTCGTCCTTTTGTGCCAAAGGTATATACCAGTTTCTGTTCGCCAGTTTAAGCGTCTCGAAGACTGCTACAGGTCTAGCAGAACTCGTTTGGGCAGTTCCGTTCAACTTTCTTAGATACAGTCAATTTTCTGCATCAAGGTATTTTAGTCACCGGCCATGGCTGAAAGCAGTGATGTATTCCGTATGTTGGCTGTTGAGGATAAGTTGGATGGTACCAACTACCCATTATGGGCTTATATGATGCGACATGTACTGGTTGCAAAAGGATTGTGGAACATAGTGCAGGGTGTTGAAAGACGTCCTGTTACACCTGTAACGACAGGTACTGCAAATACAGGTGTTGGAGCTGATGAAGATGGTGTCGAAGATGATATTCCGCAGATTCCTGTTCGTGCTGCTGTTTCTGTTGCATCTACTGCAGAGCAGATTCGTTGGGATGGCAGAGATGCCCAGGCACATGCATTGATAGCTTTGTCTGTCAAACGTGCCATTATTCCTCACATTCGCTCTTGCAGAACAGCAAAGGATGCTTGGGATACACTTACCACTTTGTACCAGGCTAGGAATGAGGCTCGTGTTGCTTACCTCCGAAAACAGTTGGAGAGTGAGCACATGAATGAAGGTGATTCTATGGACAGTTCTCTTACAAAGATCAAAGACCTGAAGGAACAATTGATTTCTGCTGATGAGGTTATACCAGATAGCTCACTTGTGCAGACCGTTTTGAATGGTCTTCCTGATTCATATCAGAGTTTTGCCTCTACTCTTCGGTTGATGATGAAAGGCAATCCGAATGCCTTGTCATTTGAGGAATTAGTCTCTGTTCTGTTGCAGGAAGATCAGTCCAGGCAGAACAGGTCCATTATGCGTGTTGCAGATCAAGCTTTCCTGGCTAGTCAGAAGGGCAAAGGAAAATGGAGCTCTTCTACTAGTAAGCAAAAATCTGCAAATGCTGCACAATCGAAGAACCAGGATAAAGATGAAAAGAAATCAGAAAAGCAGAAATTGTTCTGCAAGTACTGTAAAGGAAATGATCATATTATAAAGAACTTTCCAAAACTGGCTGCTAAAGAGGCAAAGAAGAAAGAGGCTGGAATGGTTGTTGCAGAGGCCTCTACACCAAAAACAGAGTCTGCAAATCTTGTGCAGGAAGAAGAATGGGCGTTTACTACTGTCTGCAGCTTTGACCCATCTTCTCATGATCAGTGCATGTCTGTAGTAGACTCAGATGTTTGGTACTTTGACAGTGGGGCGACCAAACATATTACCTCGCAACGCAGTTTCTTCTCTTCACTTGAGCCTGCTCCTACAGGGAATACTGTCACATGCGCCAATAACTCCTCTTATCCTGTTATGGGAGTTGGTAAGATCATTCTGACTTCTGCTGATGGTAGTTCTTTCACTTTGTCAGATGCTTTATCAGTTTTTGCATTAGCCAAGATTGGCTTGGTTGTGAAATTTGTTGATGACAGGTGTACAGTCCATGATCTCTCAAATGGCGATGTGATTATTGCTTCTGGCATTTTATGTCGTGGGCTGTATAAGCTCATAGACTATGAAAGATCTGTGAATGATTCGGCATGTGCAGTTCATGATTCTCAGGCTATGTCAGATGCAAAGCTTTGGCATGCACGCTTTGGTCATCTGAATTTTGCCAGTTTATTACGCCTGCAGAAATCTGAAATGGTGTCCTCTTTGCCCAAACTTGAGGCACCTGGAAAACATGTTTGTGAAGGCTGTATTTTGGGCAAAATGCAGCGTTCTTCCTTTCCAAAAGATGGTTCAGTTCGGGCTACGCAGAAATTACAACTTGTACATAGTGATGTCTGTGGTCCTATGCAGACACCCTCTTTTGGAAATTACCTTTACTTCGTGACTTTCATTGATGATTTTTCCAGGCATGCATGGGTATATCCACTCAAAGCAAAGTCCGAAGTGTTCATGTGCTTCAAACAGTTTTTGGTTTTGGCTGAAAATCTGTCAGCATGTAAAATGGGCACCCTCCGTTCTGATCGAGGGGGGGAATATATGTCTTCAGATTTTAATGCATTTCTGGCTGAACGTGGGATAAAACACCAGTGTACAGTGCCGTATACACCTCAACAGAATGGAGTTGCTGAACGAAAGAACAGGTCACTCATGGAGATGGCGAGGTGCATGGTCAAAAGTCAAGCTTTACCACATAGTTTCTGGCTTGAGGCTGTCATGTGTGCAGCATATGTACTGAACAGGTGTCCCACTAAAGCACTGTAGTCTATCACTCCATATGAGGCTTGGCATGATCGCAAGCCATCTGTTGCTCATTTGCGTGTTTTTGGTTGTTTGGCATATGCATTAGTGCCTGAACAACATCGCAGAACATTGGATGATAAGGCAGTAAAATGTATTTTTGTTGGGTACAGTTCTGAAAGTAAAGGCTATCGTCTGTATCATCCACAGACTAAACGCATTGTGGTTAGCCGTGATGTTGTCTTTGTGGAAGATGCTATTCAGCCATTGCTTTCATGTACTAAGGAGACATCTGTTAGCTCCAAAGACATGTATGATACTTTGATGCCTCTTTTTACAGGTGGACAGGCTAGTGCTGGTCCTAATGAGGCAACTTCTCAGCCTTTGCAGGTTTCATATGATGATGCAGATCATTCTATTTCTGATGCAGATTTACATGATGCACTTGTTGATGAGAGAGCTGATATTGAGCAGGCAAAAACTATGCCAAAATGGCTGGTGCAGACTTTGCGTGACAGCAAATTAGATGCACCTTTGTCATATCGTACTCGTTCAGGCTCTCATAGTGCCTCCTTTGCATCAGATTGCTATGCTATGGCTGCATCTAGTCTCTGTGATGAGAATGAGCCTGTTTCTTTTGATGAAGCACAAAATTCAGAAAATTGGATGGCTTCTATGCAATCTGAATATGATGCTATAATGAAGAATGGTACATGGTCTTTATGTGACTTGCCTCCTGGCAAGAAGGCCATTGACACTAAGTGGGTATACAAGCTGAAGCGTAAACCTGATGGTACAGTTGACAGGTATAAGGCTAGGCTTGTTGCAAAGGGTTATGCACAGGAAAGAGGCATTGATTTTGATGAGACCTTTGCACCTACATGCCGTATGACTACTGTTCGGAGCATTTGTGCACTTGCAGCCCATCATGGTTGGAATGTACATCAGTTGGACATTAAAACAGCATTTCTGAATGGTGACTTGCATGAAGAAGTGTATGTTTTTCAGCCCCGTGGCTTTGTGCAGAAAGGGCATGAAAACCAGGTGTGCAGGTTAAAGAAGGCGTTATATGGTCTAAAGCAAGCACCACGTGCTTGGTATGAGAAGATACATGCCTATCTGATTGCACATGGTTTTGAGAACAGTCCAACTGAAAGCACCTTATATGTTAAGCGTGGTAATGATGTGCTTCTGATTATTGTTGTCTATGTTGATGACATGCTTCTCACTGGTCCTATTGAGACACATATTGCTGATTTTAAGGCTAATTTGCATGCCTCATTTGAGATGTCTGATTTGGGGCATTTGCATCACTATTTGGGCATTCAGTTTATGCACGTTGATGGTGGAATGGCTTTGTGTCAAACGAAATATATTGACACATTATTGCAGCGTTTTGGCCTTGAAGACTGTAAGCCTATTGCCACTCCTATGGAGACAGGTTTACGATTGAGTCTTCATGATGCGAGAGATGCATTTGATGCTGTTCTCTATCAGCAGGCTGTTGGATGCTTGATTTACTTATGCATTACTCGGCCAGATATTCAGTTTGCTGTCTCACAGATGAGCAGGTTCATGCATTGCCCAGGAGTCACGCATTGGAAAGCGGTTAAGGGCATCTTTCGCTACTTGAGTGGTACTCGGCTACTTGGGTTGTTTTATCCCAAGGGGGGATCACTACCGCCAGATTTGCATGCTTTTTCTGACTCAGATTGGGCTGGTTGCTATGACACTCGTGTGTCCACCAGTGGTTTTTGCTTCATGCTTGGTAGCTCATGTATATCTTGGTTGAGCAAGAAGCAGCCTACTGTGGCCACTTCCAGTTGTGAGGCTGAGTATAGGGCAGCTTTCACAACGACTGTTGAGTGTGTGTGGCTCAGACGCCTTATGGCTGATTTGGGTGTTGGCCAGTCTTCTGCCACCACCATCTTCACTGACAGTCAAAGCGCATTGGCAGTTGCGAGGAACCCTGTGTTCCATGCTCGCACTAAGCACATTGAGGTGCATTATCACTATGTCAGGGAGAGGTTCTCTGCTGGGGAGATCAGCTTGGCATATGTGCCCACGCAGGAGAACATTGCAGACCTTTTCACGAAGGCTCTGCCTAGGGAGAAGTTTGAAGCTTTCCGCAAAGCTTTGGGCTTACTTCCTTTTGTGGAGTGATTTCCACATAGCTTGGCACTTCCTTATACATGAGTGCCAGCTCCTTGTTCACCGCATCACTCCCAGGGGGGATTTGTTGATATATTTAGGTAGTGATGTGTGTGAACACTCTAGGACTACCGGGGCACTTTTTTCCCTCTTTAGGAGGTTTTTTTCCCCCGGCTTGTATATATGCCTATTGCCCTAATGGGCTACTTATCTTTGTACATTCTCTAGTAATACATTCAGTCTTGTGTGTTGTACTCCAAGCTTCTTCTTCTTCCTTGTGCTGTTCGCGTGCTTCCGCAGACGTCCAACTCCAACATTTATGAGGAGAAGCCAAGCGTGCATTACCCAATTGATGGGAATCCCAACTTGAATGTTGGATGAAGGTCATATTGGACCATGTAAGGTATTATAAGGAAAGGGAGTTACCAGGGTCCCCAATTGTGGGGTCCGGGGCAGCGGTGAGCAGCCCCGGCTGGGGGGTCCAAGGGGGCCAGCGGGCCCCCTGGCTGGGGGGTCCCAGGGGGCCAGTGGGCCCCCTGGTGGGGGTCCGGGGGCAGTGCCCTCGGCGCGAAGGTAAAGGGAATATTCCATGGAATATTCCCTGTCGAAGTCAGAAATCATTTATATTTGTTAGGTCGGTTCAACCAGTCTAAGCCGTGTATGGCAATTACGCGGGCGGTGGCCGCCCACGCTCTACCGCCCATGTATAGCCGTCCATGGCAGGCCACCCATGATCCTATATATACATGACTTCTGCACTACCTAAGACACTGAGTTGAGCCAGCATACCTCTACCTTGTATCTCCCTATCTAGAGTTGTCTAGATCACCATTTAAGCTCTACCTTGAGAGCGCACGGGTGGACAACGCCATCATCTTTGTACTTGCTGCTAGTAGAAAATTGTTAAGATTCTCCTATATCTGTTATCTTCTCTGCTATTGCTCCTGTGTTATATTGCGTAACTATTGTCTTACAAAGTTGACCATGCTGTTCTTGTCCAAGGCTATGTGATACAGAAGAACGAAGATCTCAAAGAAGGAGTCAGAACCACAATGGAACTCCCTTCTTTTCCAAAGGCCAGAAGGAGGCAACAACTAAGGGCAGATCAATCACTGAAGACTCTCCAGGCGAGAGACCAAAAGAACGTGCGAAGTAGAACAACTCAACCGATGAAACAAATGTGGGTGTGGAAAGACGAGCTGTCGACCGTAACTAAGTCGCAACAACGGTCTCAACTTCCTATTAGTAATCAATGACTTGATGCTAATAAGAGGACTCCTAAAACCTCTGTTGAGAAAGTGAAATCCATTTGGGTACCCAAGAAGTCGATGAAGGCTGACCCACAATCAAGACAAATTTGGGTGCCTAAGGCTTGCTTGCGGGCTCAACTATCCCCACACAATTCACATCATACACGACAAGGTTCAGTCGCTCAAGCAGCCGCCACCCACTCTTGTCTGATACACTCAAACACACTACCACCTAGAAGCACGCACAAACTCACTCGTAAATGGGTCCCAATGACACAACAACTCCCAGCAGAATTACTCGTGCAACCCTCCCGAATCTCCACAAAACCAAGACCAAAAGCCATTCATGGTGTTTGGCAACCTAAGACTTGTAATAAACCCCCCGACCCCAATCTATGAACTCATCTCCACTTACTAACTGCATTAGTCAGACAGTGCATCTTTCCATCTAGCTCCTAGGACTATCCAGGCATTAACTACACACACTGTCATCGTGCACTTACTAACCACTGACTCATCATCTACCTCACGTTAATGTTGTAACGTGGACAACAACGGGTTTATTCTGTCCATTACGATGTTAACACCTGGTTCTATATTCTCACAGAACCAACAAGCAAGCAGGGCCATGGCAGAAGCCGGAGGTGCCAGTTCCCACGCCGGATCCAGCGCACAGATTGTGGATATAGAAACACTCCTCCTCGAACCACATCTCACCGAAAGACCGCAAGAACTTCAAGCTGTGCATGTACTCCTAGTTTAGGATCCTCCCCAGGGGTACACCTCTCAAGTGGGCAAACACGCTCATTGGTTCAGTGATGTTGCAGGACCATTGGGTGATGGAACCTATTTTTGGGAAGCTGAATTGGAGTTTAATGGTAAATGGGGACGCTACCATTTTTTCACACGCGAATTTGAGAGCTATCAGAATGCCGAAGTCATGCGTTCAGTATGGACCAAAGCTGGCCTGGACAGTTATTTCAGGGCCCACTTACCGAAGCTAGATTTCTTACGTTGTTCTTATCTTATCAGTACCATCACTCCTAGCAGGGCCAAGGGAGGCGAAAGCACTTTTGTGTTACCCTCACTATTGTCGGGCCACGAACTTAAAAGATTCAAACTGACCCTCAATCTGGTACGAGAAGCATTGGGCATGTATGGTATGCACATTCCTACTGAAAAGGAAACAATGGTTCCAGGCAGAATGAAACATAAAGATCTCAACAAGCTAAAGGATATGGTAGCAATGACACTGACCATCGCCCTTCACCTACGGACCGTCATGCAGCATTTTGCTTTCCCCGCCCAGGAAAGATTCACCATGCCCCCAAAGAAGATATGGTTTAGCTTGTATTTGGCAGAGACAGAAAACCTCCCTATCAACGTAGCACATTGGATCATAGATCAGATCCACCTAGCCCATCAACGGTGGAACAAGAAGCAAAAAAATGTGCTCCACGGGTGTTGTGCTCTGACCAAGATAATCTATCGATGTCTAGCCTATGACGTGCCTATTCAGCGGGCACTCGTATGGTCCCGAGCCCAGGAATTCCAGAGAAGGCTATCAGCGGCAGGTCCTCCATCAAAGAAGATGAGAGGGGGAGTCCAATTACCCTGTGCTCAACCAAGGGGAGCCACCACTACACCAGAGATTACCCCTCCCCAGACACAACGCATTAGACCATTCACCATTCGGCTACCAAGACCAAGTATAGAGGGACCCAATCTGGTGTTTCCACCCGTCCCATCGGACTTGGAATTCCCACAGGGCTTTACTCTCAATGATCTCACTGATGAAGAAGTGGCTAGACTAATCTACGACTCTAATCTCGAAACGGAAACAGAGCGAGCTCAGGAACCACAAACCCATACAACAACGTCAGCCCCCACCCAACTGCAAGTTGTAGAAGTTGACGTCGATGAACAAGAGACCGAACAAGGGGAAGAAGCCTACGAAGAACAAGAGTATGATGAACTTTCAGAGTTAGCAAGTGCCCCCGCGTATTCGGCACAAATAAAAAGACTATATCGAACCATGCATGCAGCTAGTTCAAGAATAGCATAAAATGTCACTTGAAGCAGGCAAGAAACTCATGAACCAATTGCTGGCAGAGGAAGGTGTGGATGATATGTTCATCGAGTCCATCAACCTACATGCAGATGCAGTAGGATTGGATGAGGCCATTCATGAGGCAATGGCCTACATTCACCGATTTGAGAAAGGAGTTCCCGCCCGTCCCATGAGATCCGGGAAACAAATTCATATCAATGTATCAGCACCAGGAGATACAACGCAAACAGATGAACATCAGGAAGCACCACTGTCACCACCCTCCCCACCCCTCACTACACAACTCACTCCACCACGTGACACTATCGCCACCACGTCTAATAGCACCACAATCCTCATGGGAATTCCACTCTCTCCGGGAATCCAATTCGGCAGAGTCACTATGCCCACCTTCACCACTCTCTTCACTAACGTCACATCCACCCCACCCACGGTCCCCATCTACACGGTCACTCAAACATTTGACACTATGGAAACATCTCCTGCCACAACACCACTCCCTTCCCCCATGCAACCTCCGTCCCCCATACCCCCTCCACCCACATCCCCACTTGACTCCACATCATTCACAACTCCCTTTCCCGTCCCCATTCCCCCTGCATCTACATCTCTCCCTGCATCATTTAATGTAAATAGTATATTTCTAGCTTTAAATCAATGTGTCTATCAACTTCAGAATGAGTATCGAGCTCTCGACGATCGTTATCATCAAGTGATCTCTACAAATCAGAAACTTCAGAGCCGCCTCATAGCGATCGAGGAAGAAAATGCAGAACTCAACCAACGTTACACCACGCTCGAACATGCCCACCAAACACTCCTAGAAACTCCCCAACCATCACAACAGCCGGACACCAAACAACTCGAGGCCTTGCTAGAAATATACCAAGCTGATAATCTCAGAGTCCGGCGTAACTTGGCACTCCTCAGAAAACACATGGCCACCGCCCTTGAAGAGAACAAGAGACTGCAGCAGCAAAATGAAGCAAATCTAGAAGCAGCAATGGAAGGCTCTCCCCACGAAATTGATCCAGAGTAGTTTAAAGCCGTACCCTCAGAGACAATGAAGACCATCTTGGAAAGCTATGCGGATCTATTAGATGCTCATGATGAGTTGGAAGGGGAACGTGATGAGCTACGCGGCCAGCTCAAGGAACAGGAGGCTCCAACCAAGGTAATAGAACCGGCCTCGAGTTTAGAGGAAGTGAAGGCATTGACAGAACAGGTGGTTGAGCTTCAGAAAAAGTTACTAGAGTATGAAAGGCAATCCTCTCCAGTTATAGAACCTGAGCCAGAAGACTTGGTTCCCATTGAGGTAGATGATTCGTACGAGGAACCATACGTTCCTATGCCAATGCCAGGCGGGCAACAAACCTCAGAGGGAATGGATACCTTAGAAGTGGAAGCACCTGAATGGCTTCAGTCATTAGAGAAGACAACGAACACCCACGATGAACGAGTAGCAATACAGATCCAATCATTAGCCAAATTAGAAGACACTGTCATCAAGTCCGAGTATTTCAGACGTATGTCCCATCACAAGTGGATAGGGACCAATGATGATCAGTATGTGCCATATTGCATATTATTGGCTGATTACAACGCAGAGATCCAACGACAATGTGGGAAAGCCCCCACCTTTGCCACCCAGTTTGACCCCGATGATATACCAGAGAGTGTGAAAAGAGGATCTATTCATCAACCCACTTGGAGGATCCGTCTCTTGGAGACTTATCCTGAAATGGTACGAACCTGGAATAACATGCCCCTCTTTATTAAGTACAATCCTTGTTATGCCCTAGTCCTACGAAGATGCACATGGCCCGAATTCACCATTGCTGTCAAGAACATCAAAGGCTGTGCCAAGTGGCTAAATTATGTTTATCTAGCACCTCCACGAGGACCTCCCACTGTAAATTACATGATTTCTACTATCAGACACTGGAGCACTCGACTACACAATACACCCGATGTGATGGCACAAATGTGTATGAAAATATTTGAATTAATGCTGATCACATTCAGGACATTTAAAAACATTAAGGATCCCCACTTCTCAGGAGCAGGCTTCGTTACAGGCAACCAAGACCTAGTTTACGACATGAGCACCACCCCATCAATAGAAGTAATATATGCTTGGCACGCCAGAATAAAGTACCTCCAAGCTTGTTTTAAACAAACTTTCGAGGAGATGTTCATAACAGGATTCTGGGAATATCACTCAAAAATTTTTGTACCCAGGCCTTCACATCTCCTCCACTTATTTGCTGTGGAGAGAACCATACATTCAGAACAACTGCGGGTGCCACACCCGGACGTACCAGGACCAGTGAATTGGGACGCATTATTAACAGATTTAGCACGGGGGCTCAGATTAGAAGAACATCACCTCGCCTCCGACGTCATCCAATACTACGTTCAACGAACATCTAGACAAGGGTCTGTCAGGGGCGACAGACGCGAGAGTGGGGGGGGTGTTGGCAGCAGTCAGGGAACCGAAGGAGCCACAAGACGAAGAGAGTCAGAGCGAAGGGACAGCACAAGCAGACATGGCAGTCAAAGAAGATCTGGCAAGTAGGCCATCTAAATTTTTTAGACATCAAGGAGTTGAGCACACAAGAAGACAGAGCAAGTAGGGAGCTCAAAGGTATGTATGACAAATCAATAGAGGAAATCCCTACACAAATAGTGATTTTCATCACTAAAAACCATTGTAAATATCATTTCGTATTTTTGTAGCTCCATTTTTTGCAAGCCAAGGAGTCCTTGAGCTTGAGGAGCTTTAGAAGTATCTACCTGCCAATTTTCATATTTTTTAGATCTCGTTTGAGCCCTCTAATAAGCCCTGGAACCTAATTTTTAACCAGGCCGGACACTAGGTCTGAACAGAGCCAAAGCTAATAAAAAACTATAAAAGGAGCTAGAGAGCTCATTTTTGAGGTGGGATGGTAATTGAAATGAACTTGTAAGAGCTTTTTGAAAGTAATCTAAGAACTCCATTGCTTCTCACTCTTTTTCTTGCCGTGTGTGCACGTGTGCGTGTATGTGTGTGCATGCTTGTGTGCTTCTCACTCACGCACTTGTGCCTCCACTTGCTCGAGGTCTTCATACCATCCTCACGTCTTCCTGGATTGACATTAAAGGAGGTGCTACTCATCACTGAGCTACACCATCTAAATTTTTTAGACATCAAGGAGTTGAGCACACAAGAAGACAGAGCAAGTAGGGAGCTCAAAGGTATGTATGACAAATCAATAGAGGAAATCCCTACACAAATAGTGATTTTCATCACTAAAAACCATTGTAAATATCATTTCATATTTTTGTAGCTCCATTTTGTGCAAGCCAAGGAGTCCTTGAGCTTGAGGAGCTTTAGAAGTATCTACCTGCCAATTTTCATATTTTTTAGATCTCGTTTGAGCCCTCTAATAAGCCCTGGAACCTAATTTTTAACTAGGTCGGACACTAGGTGTGAACAGGGCCAAAGCTAGTCAAAAACTATAAAAGGAGCTAGAGAGCTCATTTTTGAGGTGGGATGGTAATTGAAATGAACTTGTAAGAGCTTTTTGAAGGTAATCTAAGAACTCCATTGCTTCTCACTCTTTGTCTTGCCGTGTGTGCGCGTGTGCGTGTATGTGTGTGCATGCTTGTGTGCTTCTCACTCACGCACTTGTGCCTCCACTTGATCGAGGTCTTCATACCATCCTCACGTCTTCCCGGATTGACATTAAAGGAGGTGCTACTCATCACTAAGCTACATAGCCTCAAGCCAGAAACTATGTGGTAAAGCCTAACTCTTGACCATGCACCTCGCCATCTCCATGAGTGACCTGTTCTTTCGTTCAACAACTCCATTCTGTTGAGGTGTATACGGCACTGTACACTGGTGTTTTATCCCACGTTTAGCCAGAAATGCATTAAAATCAGAAGACATATATTCCCCCCCTCGATCAGAACGGAGGGTGCCCATTTTACATGCTGACAGATTTTCAGCCAGAACCAAAAACTGTTTAAAGCACATGAACACTTCGGACTTTGCTTTGAGTGGATATCCCATGCATGCCTGGAAAAATCATCAATGAAAGTCACAAAGTAAAGGTAATTCCCAAAAAAGGGTGTTTGCATAGGACCACAGACATCACTATGTACAAGCTGCAATTTCTGCATAGCCCGAACTGAACCATCTTTTGGAAAGGAGGAACGTTGCATTTTGCCCAAAATACAGCCTTCACATACATGTTTTCCAGGTGCCTCAAGCTTGGGCAAAGAAGACATCATATCAGATTTCTGCAGGCATAGCAAACTAGCAAAATTCAAATGACCAAAGTGTGCATATGCCAAAGCTTTGCATCTGACATAGCTCGAGAAACATGAACTGCACATGCTGAATTATTCACAGATATTTCATAGTCTATGAGCTTATACAACCCATGACACAAAATACCAGAGGCAATAATCACATCGCCATTTGATAGATCATGAACTGTACACCTGTCATCAACAAATTTCACAACCAAGCCAATCTTGGCTAATGTAGAAACTGATAACAGATTCTTCTTGATCCCTGACATAAATAAAGCATCTGACAAGGTGAAAGAACTACCATCAACAGTAGTCAGAATAATCTTACCAACTCCCATAACAGGATAAGAGGAGTTGTTGGCGCATGTGATAGTATTCCCTGTAGGGGCAGGCTCGAGTGAAGAGAAGAAACTGCGTTGCGAGGTAATATGTTTGGTTGCCCCACTGTCAAAGTACCAAACATCTGAGTCCACTGCAGACATGCACTGCTCATGAGAAGATGGGTCAAAATTGCAAACAATAGTAAACGCCCATTCTTCTTCGTGCACAAGATTAGCAGACTCTGTTTTGGTGTAGAGGCTTCTGCAACAACCATTCCAGCCTCCTTTTTCTTTGCCTCTTTTGCAGCCAGTTTTGGAGAGTTCTTTATGATATGATCATTCCCTTTACATTACTTGCAAAACAATTTCTGCTTTTCTGATTTCTTCTCATCTTTATCCTGGTTCTTTGAATGTGCAGCATTTGCAGATTTCTGCTTACTAGTAGAAGAGCTCCATTTTCCTCTACCCTTCTGACTAGCCATGAAAGCTTGATCTGCAACACGCATAATGGACCTGTTCTGCCTAGACTGATCTTCCTGCAACAGAACAAAGACTAACTCCTCAAATGATAAGGCATTCGGATTGCCTTTCATCATCAACCGAAGAGTAGAAGCAAAACTCTGATATGAATCAGGAAGACCATTTAGAACGGTCTGCACAAGTGAGCTATCTGGTATAACCTCATCAGCAGAAATCAATTGTTCGTTCAAATCTTTGATCTTCGTTAGGAAACTGTCCATAGAATCACCTTCATTCATGTGCTCACTCTCCAAATATTTTCGGAGGTAAGCAACACGAGCCTCATTCCTAGCTTGGTACAATGTGGTAAGTGTATCCCAAGCATCCCTAGCTGTTCTGCAAGAGCGAATATGAGGAATAATGACACGTTTGACAGACAAAGCTATCAATGCATGTGCTTGGGCATCTTTGCCATCCTAACAAATTTGCTCTATAATAGGTGCAACAGAAACAGCAACAAGAATAGGAATCTGCGGAATATCATCTTCCACACCATCTTCATCAGCTCCAGCACCTATATTTGCAGTACCTGTCGTTACAGGTGTAACAAGACGTCTTTCAACACCCTGCACAATGTTCCACAATCCTTTTGCAACCAAAACATGTTGCATCATATAAGCCCATAATGGGTAGTTGGTACCATCCAACTTATCCTCAACAGCCAACATACGGAATACATCACTGCTTTCAGCCATGGCGAGTGACTAAAATACCTTGATGCAGAAAATTGACTGTATCTCAAAAAGTTGAACAGAACTGCCCAGACAAGTTCTGCTAGACCTATAGCAGACTTTGAGACGCTTAAACTGGCAAACAGAAATTGGTATATACCTTTGGCACAAAAAGACAAAATAGCTTGCACAAGCATTGCGATAGTGCGTTTGGAGGCCAAAACGAGCTCAGATCGTGATTTCGGCACCACAGAACGAAGGAATGCGATTATTGGACTGCAAACGAAGGAGTGTCGACGGGACCCTAGATGAAGCGATGACCTGCTTTGATACCAATTGTTGGAGATAGATGTCTGCGGAAGCACGCGAACAACACAAGGAAGAAGAAGAAGCTTGGAGCACAAACACACAATATTGAATGTATTACCAGAGAATGTACAAAGATAAGTAGCCCATTAGGGCAATAGGCGTATATACAAGCCGGGGGGAAAAAACCTCCTAAAGAGGGAAAAAAGTGCCCCGGCGGTCCTAGTGTGTTCACACACATCACTACCTAAATATATCAACAAAAAGAAGCATTGATGTTATAAGAACTTTCAATTTTAAGGGTGTAAGATGAAAGAGCATGAGAAAAAGAAAATAGAAGAAGAGCTTTGCCTAGATGAATAAACTATATTTTGAATTGCCCTTGCATGCTTTTCATTCTCATTTCATCATGGGACATGTAGATCATTATACAAAGCATAGCTTCATTAAAAGTCCTAGTGTTCTTACAAGAATTATCTATACTTGTTTGATGCAAGTGGACTAGTTTCAACTTGCTCTATCCATGAAATTGTTTGCACATGCAACACATCCTTCAATACCTGGGCACTACAAGATCCATTGAATTGGACTCCTCTCACACGTGTAATCTTGTGCTCAATACCATCACTTACCCTTGCATGTCCTTGAGTAGTGGTTGAGGTGAAAATTAAACAAACATTCTCTATTGAAACTCATGTGGTTACTACAACCACTATTTGTGTACCATGTGTAGTGGTTACTAACTTTTCATTTGAACTATACATCATAAGGAAGTTCTCATTCTCTAAATTTCTTGAAGTTCTAGCATAATTACCATGATTTGTTTTGTATCCTTGAATAGCTTATCCTTTGGACTAAGAATCCTTGGCCAAATGACTTGCTTTTCCATAATTACAACACTTTGGATTGGATGCATCTTTTTCTTGTGGCCTTACACATATAAATCTACTTCGTCCTCTTCCTCTTGATCCATATCTTGCTTCTTGATTTTTCATTTTGCTACCCCTATTGGAGTAAGACGTCTGCGGAAGCACGCGAACAACACAAGGAAGAAGAAGCTTGGAGCACAACACACAATACTGAATGTATTACTAGAGAATGTACAAAGATAAGTAGCCCATTAGGGCAATAGGCGTACATATGTGTAGCTCAATGATGAGTAGCACGTCCTTTAATGTCAATCCGGGAAGACGTGAGGATGGTATGAAGACCTCGAGCAAGTGGAGGCACAAGTGCGTGAGTGAGAAGCACACAGACATGCACACACATGCACACACACGCACACACACGGCAAGACAAAGAGTGAGAATCAATGGAGTTCTTTAGATTACTTTCAAAAAGCTCTTACAAGTTCATTTCAATTGCAATCTAACCTAAAAAATGAGCTCTCTAGCTCCTTTTATAGTTTTTGACTAGCTTTGGCCCTGTCCAGACCTAGTGTCCGGCCTAGTTAAAAATTAGGTTCCATGGCTTATTTGAGGGCTCAAACGAGGTCTAAAAAATATGAAAATTGGCAGGTAGATACTTCTAAAGCTCCTCAAGCTCAAGGACCCCTTGGCTTGCACGAAACGGAGCTATGAAAATACGAAATGGTATTTACAATGGTGTTCAGTGATTAAAATCACTATTTGTGTAGGGATTTTCTCTATTGATTTGTCATACACATCTCTGAGCTCCCTACTTGCTCCTTCCTCTTATGTGTTTAACTCCTTGATGTCTAAAAAATTTAGATGGCCTACTTGCCAGATCTTCTTTGGCTATTGTGTCTACTTGTGCTATCTCTTCGTTCCGACCCTCTTTGTCTTGTGGCTCCTTCGGTTCCCTGACTGCTGCCAACACTCCCCCCACTCTCGCGTCTGTCGCCCCTGACAGACCCTTGTCTCGATGCTCGCTGAACGTAATATTGGACAACGTCGGAAGCCAGGTGATGTTCTTCTAATCTGAGCCCCTGTGCTAGATCTGTTAATAATGCATCCCAATTCACTGATCCTGGTACATCCGGATGTGGCACCCGCAGTTGTTCTGAATGGATGGTTCTCTCCACAACGAATAAGTGGAGGAGATGTGAGGGCCTGGGTACAAATATTTCTGAGTGATATTCCCAGAATCCCGTTATGAACATCTCCTCGAAGGTCTGTTTAAAACAAGCTGGGAGGTACTTTATTTTGGCGTGCCAAGCATATATTACCTCTATGGATGGGGTTGTGCTCATGTCGTATACCAGATCTTGGTTTCCTGTAAGAAATCCGACACCTGAGAAGTGGGGGTCTTTAATATTCTTGAACGTCCTGAAGGTGATTAGCATTAGTTCAAAGATTTTCATACACATTTGTGCCATCACATCGGGGGTATTCCGTAATCGAATGCTCCAGTGTCTGATGGTAGAAATCATGTAGTTTACTGTGGGAGGGCCTTGTGGCGGTGCTAGATAAACATAATTTAACCACTTTGCACAACCCTTCACGTTCTTGACAGCAATTGTAAGCTCTGGCCAAGTGCACCGGCGGAATACTGGAACATAACAAGGATTGTATTTAATAAAAAGGGGCATGTTGGTCCAGGTAGGAACCATTTCCGGGTAGGTTTCAAGAAGACGGATTCTCCAGGTTGGTTGATAGATGGAGCCTTTCTTTGCACTTTCTGGGATATCCTCTGGCCCAAATTGTGTGGCAAAAGTTGGAGGTTTGCCACAGCTGCGTTGAATCTCTGCATTGTAATCCGCAAGGAGCACACAATATGGCACATATTGATCATCGTTGGTGCCGATCCATCTATGATGAGACATGCTTCGAAAGTATTCAGACTTAATGATGATGTCTTCTAACTTTGCCATACATTGGATTTGAATGGCCACTCTATCTTCATGGGTTGTTGCTGTCTTCTCGAGTGTTTGGAGCCATTCAGGTACTTCAACTTCTAATGTGTCCAGTCCTTCTGAGGTCTGTGCACCACCTGGCATCGGCATAGGAACGTATGGTTCCTCATATGTTTCATCCACCTCGATGGGTACTAAATCCTCCGGTTCGGGTTCTACAACTGGGGAGGGCTGCCTTTCATATTCTAGTAACTTTTTTTGGAGTTCAGCCACCTGCTCTGTCAATGCCTTTACTTCCTCTAAAGTCGAGGCCGTTTCTATTACCTTGGTTGGAGCCTCCTTTTCCCTGAGTTGGCTACGTAGCTCATCTCGTTCCCTTTCCAAATCATCATGTGCGTCTAATAAATCTGCATAACTTTCCAAGATGGTTTTCATTATTTCTGTGGGAACCGCTTTGAACTGTTCGGGATCAATCTCATGGGGGGACCCTTCCATGGCTGCTTCCAGGTTTTCTTCATTTTGTTTCTGCAACCGTTTATTTTCTTCAAGTGCTGTAGCCATATGCTTGCGAAGTAGAGTTAAACTACACTGGACTCTCAGGTTATCTGTTTGGTACACCTCCAGCAAGGCTTCAAGTTGTTTGACACCGATTTCTGCTGATGGTTGGGGTGTCTCTAGGAGTGTTTGATGGGCTTGCTCGAGAGTTGTGTAGCGCTGGTTGAGTTCCGCATTTTCTTCTGCTAGCGTTGTGAGTTGCCTCTGTAGGTTCTGATGATTTGTTGTCAACTGTTGATGGCGGCCTTCGAGATCCCTGTACTCACGATGAAGTTGATATACACACTGATGTAATGATAGGAATATACTATTTACATTAAAAGATGGAGATAAAGCTGAAGATGTAGGGGGAATGGGGATGGGGAAGGGAGTTGTGAATGCTGTGGAATCCAGTGGTGAAGTTGGTGGAGGGGGTATGGGAGATTGAGGTTGTGTGGGGGGTGGGGGTGGTACTGTGGTGGGTGATGTCTCCATCGTGTCAAATGTGGGTGTGACAGTAAAGAGGGGGACCGTGGGTGGGGTGGAAGTGATATTGGTGAAGAGTGTCGTGAAGGAGGGCATGGAAACTCCTCCGAATTGGATGCCGGGAGAGAGAGGGATTCCCATGACAACTGTGGTAGTGGTAGAAAAGGGCGTGGTCGTGCCGGTTGGTGAGGTGAATTGTGTAGCGAGAGGTGTGGTGGGTGGTGAGAGTGGTTCCTCCTGATGTTCTTCTGTTTGCGTGTTGCCTTCCGGTCCTGATACATTGATGTGTATTTGTTTTCCAGAACGCCTAGGGCGGGCAGGCACACATTTCTCAAATCGATTAATGTATGTCATGGCCTCATGTATGGCCTCATCCAAGCCAACTGCCTCTGCGTGCAGGTTCATGGCTTCGATAAACATATCATCCACACCTTCCTCAGCCAATAGTTGGCTCATGAGCACCTTGCCTGATTCAAGTGACATTTTGTGTTGTTCCTGAACTCGCTTCATGGTTTGGTACAATCTTTTTATTTGTGCCGAATATGCTGGGGCACTTGCTAGTTCTGAGAGTTCATCATATTCTTGATATTGTTCTTTGTCAGCTTCTTCTTCTTCTCCTCCTGCCTCTTGTTCATCTCCTTCGACTTCTACGACGACTGGTTGTGTTGGGGCTGGTGTTGTTGTGGTGGGGTGTGGTTCCTGGGCTTGGTCTGCTTCTGTTTCAAGATTAGATTCAGAGATCAGTCTGGCAACTTCTTCATCAGTGAGGTCATTGAGAGTAAATCCCTGTGGAAATTCCAAGTCTGATGGAATGGGGGGAAACACCAAGTTGGGTCCTTCTGTACTTGGTCAGGGAAGACGGATTGTGAATGGCCGAACACGCCTAGTTTGAGGAGGAGTCACCTCTGGTGTGGTAGTGGCTCCCCTTGGTTGAGCACATGGTAATTGGACGCCTCCTCTCATCTTCTTCGATGGAGGACCCGCTGTTGATAGTCGCCTTTGGAATTCTTGGGCCCTGGACCACACTAGTGCTCTTTGAATGGGCACGTCATATGCTAGGCACCTGTAAAGTATTCTTGTTAGGGCACAACAGCCATGAAGTACATTTTTCTGCTTCTTATTCCAGCGCTGATGGGCTAGGTGCATCTGATCGATGACCCAGTGCGGTATGTTGAGGGTGAGGTTCTCTGTTTCTGCCAAGTATAAGCTGAACCATATTTTCTTAGGGGGCATAGTGAATCGTTCTTGTGCGGGAAAAGCAAAATGTTGCATAAAAGTTCGTAAGTGGAGAGCAATGGTAGGCATCATTGCCACCATGTCCTTCAATTTATTGAGATCCTTGTGCTTCATCCTACCCGGAACCATTGTTTCTTTCTCGGTGGGAATGTGCATACCTTGCATGTTCAATGCCTCCCGTACCAGATTGAGAGTCAATTTGAATCTCTTGAGTTCGTGTCCTGGCAACAATGATGGTAGTACAAAAGTACTATCGCCTCCCTTGGCCCTGTTGGGAGTGATGGTACTGATAAAATAGGAGCAGCGTAGAAAATCAGGTTTAGGCAAGTGTGCCTTGAAATATCTATCCAGGCCTACCTTGGTCCAAACTGAGCGCATTACCTCTGCATTCTGATAGTTCTCGAATTCCCGAGTGAAAAAGTGATAGCGTCCCCATTTGCCATTAAATTCAATTTCTGCTTCCCAGAAGTAGGTGCCATCACCCAATGGCCCTGCTACATCGCTAAACCAATGAGCACCGCTTGAAGTTCTTGAGGCCTTTCGGTGAGTGGCAGTTCCAGAAGAATGGTTTCAATGTCCACAATCTGTGCGCTGGACCCTGCCTGGGAACTGGTGCCTCCAGCTTCTGCCATAGTTATTGCTTGCTACTAATTTTGTCGAGAATATAGAGCATGCGTTAATATTGTAATGGACAAGATAGAACACGTTTTGCCCCCGTTACAATATTATTGTGAGGTGAGTAATGGGTTAGTGGTCAGTGAGTGCACGATGACAGTGGGTGTAGTGAATGCCTGGATATACCTAGGAGCTAGATGGAAAGATGCAGTGTCTGACTAATGCAGTTAGTAAGTGGAGATGAATTCACAAATTGGGGTCGGGGGGTTTATTACAAATCTTAGGTTGCCAAACACCATGGATGGCTTTTGGTCTTGGTTTTGTGGAGACTCGAGAGGGTTGCATGAGTAATTCCGCTGGGGGTTGTTGTGTCTTTGGGACCCATTTACGAGTGAGTCTGTGCGCGCTCTAGGTGGCAGTGTGTTCGAGTGTATTAGACAAGAGTGGGTGGCGACTGCTTGAGCGAGTGGACCCTGTCGTGTATGATGTGAACTGTGTGGGACTAGTTGAGCCTGCAAGCAAGCCTTAGGCACCCAAATTTGTCTTGGTTGTGGGTCCGCCTTCATCGACTTCCTGGGCACCCAGATAGATTTCACTTTCTCAACAGAGGTTTTAGAAGTCCTCTTATTAGTATCATGTCGTTGATTACTAATAGGTGGTTGAGACAATTGTCGCAACTTGGATATAGTCGGCAGCTCATCTTTTTGCACCCACATTTGTTTCGCTGGTTGAGTTGTTCGGCTTCACACGTTCTTTTGGTATCTCGCATGGATAGTCTTCAATAATTGATCTGCCCTTAGTTTCTGCCTCCATCTGGCTTTTGGAAAAGAAGGGAGTTCCGCCAATGCCTTGACTTTTCTATTGAGATCTCCATTCCTCTGCATCACATAGCTTTGGACAAGAACAACATAGTCAACTTCATGTGTACCCCTGCAAGGACCAGGAGTCTGTGCCTTTCCTAGTTCCTGGAGTGCTCCATTATCTAACTCAACGGTAATTCTATTCTGATTCACCCATACCTGAAGAAGTCCACTTCTTAGGTTTAAGTTGACTGCTTGGTCATAAATCCAGTCTTGACCCAAGACAAGAGGTTCGGTGAGGTCCTCATCTTGACACACTAGTACTTTGACTGTCATTGCCTCGTCTTGAATATGGAGGGGAAGTTCCACCTCGCCCATGCAAGGGGTTTCCACACCTCCCAATCCTATGAGATATGCTTCTATAGGATTAACAGTTAATTTCAACTCTTGACAGTAAGACAATTTAACAGCACTAGTGGCTGCACCTGAGTCAATCAAGGCTCTTACAGTCCTTGCACCCTTTCCTTGTCCTATATCTAAGGTTATAAAAGGACGTCGATCACTTATCCTCTGAGAGCTGATACCTAAAACTTCACACATAGCCACATGATATCCTTGGTCTGCATATGCATCTGGCCTAGGTTGCTCTCTACCTTGTCTTCTTAATTTCATTCTCCGTATGCGCTCTAAGGCTTCTGCTTGAGCTTCTTCTCGAATCCGCTTTTCTTCTTCTTTGCGTTTCTTAGCAGTGTTGAGTCGGCTTAGCATTTCCTCTGTGAGAGGTTCCTGATACAACTTGACTCTGCAACCACTAATGTAACTTGGGAGAACATCGCCTTCTAATGTGGCTAGCTACACTGCTCCACTTGTTGAGATTCTATTAATGATCATGGGTCCGTAGCCTCTCTTCTCTAGTTTCCTCGCATGTTGTTTTAACGTGTATACTAGTACTAGGTCTCCTGCTTTCAAGCCTTTATCCTTAATATGGGCATCAAAATATGCCTTTTGTCGTTTCTTAGCTGCATATATCCCTGCAGCCGCCCTCAGTCTTGTTTCTCCTAATTGTTCGAGGTCAAAAAGTCTAGAGGAGAGTTCATGACCCGTCCATTCATGCTCCTGTGCTACTTATAACGTAGGTATTAAAAAGTCCAATGGTAGCACTGCATTTTGGCCAAATACCATCTGAAAGGGGGTGGCTTGGAGTACCGTTTTGTAAGCGACTCGGTATGCCCAAACAGCATGGTGTAGCTGTTTGTCCCAATCAGAGCGTTTATTGTTCACTAATTTCGTCAGTACATTGCATAAGATCTTGTTGGTGCTCTCAGCCTGGCCATTTGCTTGAGGGTGATAGGGGGCAGACTTCTTATGTACTACCAAGAATACTTGGAGTAGATTTTCAATGACTTCATTCAAGAAGTGAGTGCCTCTATCACTAACTAGCTCTATCGATAGCCCGTATCTAGTGAACACATTCTCAAATAAAAACTTAGCTGTTGTTTGAGCATCGTTCTTCGTTGTGGCTTTTACCTCCACCCACTTTGTTAGATAGTCTGTCGCAACAATGATATATTCTGCATGGGAACCCTTAGCTGGCGGATTAATAGGACCTACAAAATCTATACCCCACTTAGAGAATGCACGTCCACCCATCATAGGTTTCAGTGGCATCTCATCTTTACGTATAGGATATTGAGTTCTCTGACAGACATCACATCGTTTCACATAGGTATGTGCATCCATGTGAAGGATCGGCCACCAGAAGCCCGCATATAGTATTTCCTTGATCACCCGATCTGGTCCAAAGTGTCCTCCTGCTACACCTTGGTGAGCAGTGTCGAAGATCTTGAGATATTCACTCTCATGGACACATAATCTCAGGTAACCGTCTTTGCCACGTTTGTATAGATTATCACCAATAAGTGAGTAATCCTGGGCTTCTTGTTCTAAACTCCTTTTCCTAGCCAGAGTCATGTCTGGAGGGAATGTTTTTGTCCTCAGAAAGGATACTAGTGGTTCACTCCAATCCGGCACTATGGACACTTGATAAAGAGTGGCATGTTCCACAGGTGGTTTAGTGCAGTAGATTGGGCATTCCTTGTACAACTTTTGGACATCAGCTTCCATAGTCGGCCAATGCACTCCGAGTCTCCGTAGCGTCTGTAGGGTTCGTCTCTTTGAGTAGTGTTGCTCTAAGGCACCTACATGTGCTATTTGCAACCATTTGGCGTATTCATCCTCTTCCACACAACAAGCCAAGATCCCTTGCTCTATGTGCTTGTACATACTTCCAGCCATGATGTGGTACTTTTGGGCTTTTACTACCTGTCTATCCTGTGTGGCTATTACTGGGTGGTTAGGCCCGTACGTCAATACTGGCACTAATGGCTTAGCCCACTGCGGCACCACTTCCAAATGAAACAAGTAAGCATCAGGAAGGTCATCTGACACTCCTTGTGGGGCTTCTCCAGATGTGAGCCTAGAGAGATGATCCGCTCTCAAATGAGTTCTCCCTTTCCTTACCACAACCTCGAAATCATATTCCATTAGTAAGAGAAACCATCTTACTAATCTTCCTGTATTGCATGGCTTGTTCACGAGATATAACAATGCTTGGTGGTCAGTAAAAAATTTAAACTTGTTTGCAAGCAAATAGTGTCTAAATTTCTTAACTTCATATACCATGCCTAAGCCTTCTCTCTCAGTAGTGGTGTAATTTCGTTCAGCTGCATTCAATTGTCTACTAGCATAGGCAATTGGAAGATCCATATTACCTTCACCAGTAGGTTGAGCAAGCACACATCCAATGGCATAATTGGATGCATCCACATGAACATGGAAAGGCTTATTCCAATCTGGCGTGGTCAAGATTGGTGCTGAACATAACCTTCGTTTAAGCTCCTGGAAGGAATTCTCACATTCATCAGTCCACTCAAAGTTAGTCAAGAGTCCATACATGGGCTTTGCAATGACAGCATACATGTGAATAAACCGGCGGTAGTAACCACAATGCCCCATGAAAGCTTGTACTTCCTTGACATTCTTTGGCCTAGGTAACTCGGCTATGGCTCTCACTTTCTCTTCATCAGTGGATATGCCATTCTTTGACACTATGTGTCCTAAAATCTTGCCTTGCCTGACCATAAAGATGCACTTTTCTGGGTTCAGGCAGACTTGATATTCTCTACATTTGTCAAAGATTTGTCTGAGTTCGGGAATATGGGTTTGCCTAATGTTGGAATGAGCACAAAGATCATCAACATAGACTTCTAAGTTCTTCCTCAGGAACTCTTTGAATACAGGGCACATCAGCCTTTGGAATGTTGCTGGTGCATTGGTAAGCCCAAATGGCATTACCCGAAAGGCGAATATGCCCCATTCAGTGGCAAAAGCCATCTTATGCTGATCTTCGGGAGCTATGGCTACTTGATTGTAGCCCGAAAATCCATCGAGGAAGCTGTACACTTCCTTGCCTGCCACTCTTTCTAAAAGATGCTCTGTGATAGGAAGCGGATAGTTATATCGAATTGTGGCTGCATTAACTTTCTTCAAGTTAATGCACACACGCAACTTTCCATTTTTCTTGGGCACCACTACGATGGGGGATACCCATTCAATGTGCTCAATTTCATAGATGAATCCAGCTTCGACCAATCTATCTATCTCCTCTTTGATCTTGGCAACGTAATTATCATTGTATGTATATGGCTTTTGCTTAGAGGGTTTGGCATCTGAGGTCATGGGGATGGTGTGTGAGCATATGTCAAGGTCCACACCTTTCAAGTCCTTGTAACTCCAAGTGAACACATCTCTGTATTCTCTTAGCAAGGCTATCAATTCTTGCTCTTCTTCTTCTGTCAGGTCATGTCCGATGTAAGTGCATCTCTCTTCTCCTTCCCCTATGGCTACCACTATTTTCTTGGTGGTTTCTTTGTTATCATAGGCCTCCCCGGATTGCGCCTCTCGTTTAGGCATTCTGATCATGACTCTCCTGTCATCTATCTCATACTTCTTAAAATTTTCTGGGACCTCAAACAAAGATTCTTCCTCTTCTGGTGTGACTTCTGTCTTCTTTCTTTTCTTTCCTTCTTCCTTCAGGGTCACATGTGTGGCTAGTCTTACATCACTTGTAGGCTCTCCATACCTCTGGGGTTGAAATTCTACTTCATGGAAGTATTCTTCATCTGATGCAAAAGGTGGGTCCATAATGATTGACTCTAGATCGGAGTCACTCGCATCCTCAAATGCATCAGGGTTTGGTTCGCATTCTTCTAACACGGCCTCTCCCATGATTGGCTCTATGGAAAAAATTGAAATGTCATATCGATCCTCATCACAGTGGGGTGTCCATTGTTCCTCATTGATGGCTACATCCATTGTTGCTAGGATTTCTGCCCAGCCGTGGGGTTCAAATTCTTCGTCAGGAAATACTACAGGTGCATAGGCTGGGTCTTGAATGGGTCTATGTGTTTTGTTTGCACCTATATCTCTGGCCTTTTCTCTTTTCTCCTCTTCTACTTCCTTTTTGCACATCCATAAGTGGGTATCTTCACACATCCATGAGGATCTTGATCCTATGGAATGCACAGATTCCGTATCATCTTTGGCTCTATGGATGGGATTCCATTGGATAGGGGGAACATCTCTATGAGAGTAATCTTTGAGATTCACTTTGGTCGTAACAACCAAGTGTTGCACGTACAAAGAATTGGTTCCCCAATCCTGTACCACTTGCAACTGTCGCATAAAAGGTCGTCCCAAGATCATTTCATAGGCATGGTTCTTGCTAAAATCACATATAGCAAATGTATGCTCAAACTCGACACCACAGGTGGTGAGAATTATTCCTTCTAGCAATCCTAAGGGTCTCTCTATGTGACCATCGGCCATTTGCAATTTCATCCTTGTGGGCCTGAGTGCTGGTTTGCCCCAATGCTTCCATAGGGAAGTGGTGGCAATTGCAACTCCTGCACCTGAGTCCAAAATTGCCTTGGTGGTGTGCCCGTGGTAGGTAATGGGAAGATAGGTGTTCCCTTCTTCACCTTCACACATGTCTCCTATCTTATCCAAGGGTATCTCTGGCACTGTCCTATGTGATCCTACCTGGGAATGAGGTTTCACTGTCGCTGGTACTTGTTTGGCGACATGTTTCCATAATTCAGGTCTAACCTTGAGTAGCTCTTCTAACTTGAGATTGCACTGCACTTTAGTGTTTTTCACTACCTCTGTGTTCCTAGGTAAGACAAAGTCCTCATTTCGTACCATGACCGTGGGTGCTCTCATACAAGTAGACTTAGCTTCCCATGGGCCTGTGAAGTGGGGTAATTCTTGTAGAGAGTTAGACTCAAAGTCTAGTCTTTCCTGAGAGTGGGTGCTCTCCTGCTCCTCATAAATGGATGGGATTTCTTGTGGGAATTGGTCGTGTGCATCATCCACCAGTTCAATGGGAGGAGGCACTTCACTTTCTTTAGCCCATTTGTCTTCTTGAATCTCTCGTAGGAATTCTGGTGTGAATCGATTCATAGAAGATGATTTGTCTGGCTCCGTAGAGTTAGGCACATAAGCTTCAGGCACATATGCTTCCTGGGTAGGAAGACCTGCTCTTTCACTTGCCTTGTCCTTATGTTGAGAGGAGGGTTCCTTTTCTGATTGTGCAATTAGCTTCTCTATTCTTTCTAACAATCCATCAAAGTGCAATTGTGTCTTCGCTGAACTAGAGATGTTAAATAGGCGACTGGCTTCAAACATGGTCTGAGCCAATTCCACCATCTTAGCACAGCTTTTGGTTCGTTCTAGCTCTAGTTCTGCTCTAGGGTAACACTTTTCATGATCAATTACGTTTGGCCCTTCTTGGATTCTGGCGTGATATGCTTTAAGCATCATCTTAAGGTCTTCGGGAGTGGGATCTGCTAGGACTGATCCTACTCTAGGGGGTGGTGGTATTAGTTGAGGTGGGTTGGAAGGTGGCGGGTCGGATGGAGTTGGGAATGGTGGAGGTGGGGTAGTGTGAGAGGGAGTTTGAGATGTGAGTTCAGTTATCCTGGCCTTTGTTTCTCTGAGGCTTTCCTCGAGTTCATTCATCTTTTTTGCCCATTGCCTTTTCATTCTTTCGCGACTATCTCGCCAAGCTCTAGTCCTTTTCTTGGTTATGCTCTCAGTTTCACTATCTTCTAGGCTCTTTTCCTGGCCTACCCCTTGGTTTTGGTGCAATGCCTGAGCTCTAGTCACTACCTGTACTGGTGCGGTGGACGTCACACTTCCTGTGGAGTCTACTACTAACCCAATAACATTAATAGGAGTGATTTTTGGCATATTATTAGGATTCTTAGGGCAGTCTTGTAAGAGATGTTCCTTTCCACACTCTTGGCAAAAGCCCTGGATCGTTACTGCTTGGGGTTGTGGAGGTGGAGGCAAGGGACAATCACGAATGAGATGATCTCCCTGACATCTGTAGCATGGTCCTCTAGGGAATGGGGGTCTTACTTGCCTAGGTTGGAGTCTAGGGTTGGAGTTTGCATACATGACATTTGTGTAATCTGACTCCCAACTAGGCTCATTTGGCTCTTCACTATAGTAAGACTCACCATGTTCAGGAGACTGCATGTAGTAAGCCTGGGGACTATCAACATGTGTAGAATCAAAGCTATGGTCACTGGGATCACTTTCTGAAAGCAATGGTGTTACGGGGACTATAGCTCTATTCAAGTTTTCTTCTGCAGCTGCATACTTTACAGGGATCACGTTGGATGGAGGCTGAGGTTGTTGGGCTAACACAGGCTGAGGCCTTTGCTGGGCTTGGTATTGTGTTTGGTAGGTTTGTTGAGGCCTAGCATACTGTTGTGGTGGGTATTGGTTTTGGTATCTGCCTTGTTGAGGGTATGGTTGAGGGTAGGTTTGCCTAACAGCTTGCTTATTGTATGGGCAGTCTGGTGCTGTGTGATTTGTGTATCTTCGTTCTATGGTGCAGTACTGGCTACTAGGATTTACTTGGGGTTGGGCCGTAATGGGACATACATTCGCCATGTGGTCGCCACCACAAATATAGCATCTTTTCACAGGGGCAAACCTTGGGATCTGTTTGCTAGTGACACCTAATTTCTGAGCTACTTTCTCTGCAAGTTCCTCAATTGATGTGGATTGCGTGGAAGAGAGGCTAGAGGCACTATCCAAATCTTTGTAGATTTTGGAAAGATCTAAATCCTCCCCTAGGTTATCCTCGATGTCAATGCACATGCGTACACACTCTTCTATGGTCCTAGGGTCCTTCAAGTACACATAAGATCTCAATTTGGTACTTAGCAATCCATCCAAGAATAAAGCCACTTGCTTAGCTGGTGTGGGTAGCTCCGAAACAGGGCATCTTTCTAAGTATTGCCTAAATCTTCTTCCTGCAAGTCTCATGGTTTCTTGAGGGGTTTGCTTGAAGCTGTGAATCAATGAGGAGGTATTATGTCTTATGCCACTCTTAGAGAATTCAATAATGAAAGCCTCTAGGAGTTGATCTATGCTCCTGAACTGTCTCTCATTCAATGGTTGGAACCACGTGAGGGCTATGTTCCTAAGGGTTAGACCAAAGGCATTATATTGTGTGAATAGGTCCTCCACTTGTTCTGCTCTCAAGACTTGCCTAAACTCTGCCACATGATCGTATGGGTCTCCTGTGCCATCGAAGTAATTTTTCATGGACTTGACTAACTGAGTTGGTCTCAAAATCCTGGTGTGTTCTCTAGGTCGTGGTAGAGGGAACTCATCCGCATTTCTTTGATTCCTGTGAGCTCTATGTATCTCAGGTTCCACCCTATTTGTTTCCATCCTTGTTCTTTCTCTGTCCCCTGGGTTAGCAAAGCTTACTTCTGGCCTATCTCTACTTCTGTCTCTTTGAGTTCCATGAGCTTGGGATGTTCCCGCTCCAAGGTGACCGTAGGACACATTTGATCTTGGTTGGGGGAAAATAATTTCACCTTTCCAAGTGTAAGCATGCCTATCATTTTCTATCACCACAAAGATCCTCTCTGAAGCATGATCTAAGTAGGTCACTCTGCCTGGGCTATCAGGATCCTTAAACTCATAGATCATGATTGTTCCTATATCAATTGGCCGATCAGATTTATATCTCCAAAAGGCTTCGTCAGTTTCTCGGTTCAAAAGCAGATCTATGCTCTTATTATCTTGGGGAATCCACTCTGGTGTGATAATCCTAGTGAGAACAGATTTGCCTCGGGGGGTCTTTGGTTCTTCACCCATGTCTCCTTGCTCTAGGTCACCTAAGTCCGATTCTGGGACTACATTCCCAAATTCATCAGTCCTATCGGGATGACTGGTGACTACATATATTGTCCCTTGTCTAAGTACACTTCGTTTTCGAACTTGACAGCTGGGCGCTCTAGTCCAATGGATTGATCAGGATTCTTAATCTGTACCACAGATCTTCCTAGGCCGTCCTCATAGATGCTAGCACCCAATCGGTTGGTCCTAATGTATTCCAATCGCGTTTTGTAAGGGCCTTCTACCGTGTGCAAGTATGGCACTCCTGAACTTCCTGTAGGTCTGTCCATGCCTTGAGAGATCTCTGATTCACTAGTCTCAGAACTAGGGTGGTATGAGTGGTGGCTCAACTGTTGGGCCCAAGACCTAGCAGTGTGGTTGACACTAGCCTCTGAAGACCTAAGACTTTGTCTTTCTCTCCCTAGATGTCGCCCTGATCTAAGGTTCATAAGCCTAATTGAATAACCCAAATTTGCCCAAGTACAACCTTGTTGCGGAGTTCTTTTGTATCAGTTACTTGATTCTTTTTAGTTGATTACCGTGTTAACCTTCTTGTTTGATATCACGTCGTAAGGTATACTTGAGTGTAGTTCCGCACTTAAAGTTGATCGTTCCACGTTAAGTTCTTTCCCCTTAAAGTTCTCAATAGTACAAAGATTATGTCCTTAGCTTGAACTTGAAAGTTTAGGTATTCTTCAACTTGATAATTGCCTATTGTCGCCCTGACTTACTCCTATCACTAGTCGTTCTTAGCCTAAGCTAGGAATTGACAGAGGGAGGTTGAGAATATTCCGACCTTTCTTGCTGATCCTTGTTCCTTAGTGCTCGAGAAGTTGACTCTCAAGCTTGCACAAAGCCCTTGCTTGGACACTCTCAATTGCTTCTCAATAGACCTGCATTAGTCCCAAGATTAGTTGTAGAATTAAATTCAAATGACAGACTAGATCACTTTCATGCATGTAACTTCACCAGCCAAATTATCTCTTGCTTTTATAAAAAACAATCCCAAGGGTCCCTTAGTTTTCCTACAAAACAAGAATCACAGCAAACAGATTTTGTATGAGAAAGTTATGTCTGTTCAGGCTTCAGGGATTAAAACAGGGTTCCAAACAGTTTAATCAGGTAGGCATAGATTCTTGAATTACTTGGGTTGCGGCCTCAACATGCAATGCTAACCCCAAGTGTTTGTCCCACAAATTGGCCAAATTTTCCCTTCTATCGCGTTCGCAAGTTCTGTCAGTCGCGATTGACAGGTCAGTCGCGATTGACGTGTCGATCGCGATTGACAGGTCCGTCGTGGCTGTCAGTCGCGATTGATGTGTCGATCGCGATTGACACGTGGCTCGGAAAGTCAATCAGTCGTGGTCAAAGGGTTGTTGACTCTGTCAGTCACGATTGTTGGGTCGATCGCGATTGAAAGGTCGGTCGCGAGGGTCTGTCCGTCGTGGTGAAACAATCGTTGACTGTGTCGGTCGCGATTGACAGGTCCGTCGTGGGCTATCAGTCGTGATTGACTGGTCGATCGCGATTGATGGCTCGATCGCGATTGACATGTGTCACGCGTAGGATCTGTCCATCGTGATCAATCGGTCGTTGACTCTGTCGGTCGCGATTGACAGAGCCGTCGTGGGCTGTCAGTCGCGATTGATGGGTCGATCGCGATTGACAGGTCTGTCCGTCGTGGTTTGTCGATCGCGATTGACAGAAATCTGATGAATTTCAAAAATCTAAGCACAGTTTTGGGAAGCTCTAGGCCTGTAGATCATGGTTTTGTACTTTGTTTGGCAAATGGAGCATTTTTTCTGTCGGTCGCAATTGACAGAGTTCGGCGACACAGAGATAGTTGCCAAGATTTCCATACCTGCGCGACGTGCTGGAGATGATGGGATGGCCAATACCTGTAAGCAAACTCAAAAAACATGCAAAAACCATGCACACAAGATCGCTCTCTCGCTCTCTCTCACAAGTGAAATGAGGTAAATGAAAGGGGGAAGGAGATATAGTCAAAAAACTGAAATTTTTGCGATGATGGAGATGGAGGTGGGAGATGGTGATGATGGTGATGATGGTGATGGTGATGAAGAAAACAAAAGGAAATAGATAAAGGTGAAGAAACTACGTATAACTCCAACGCTTCAACTCTACGTCTTACCATCACACGCTCGTCCTCAAAGCTCGATCCCCGGCAACGGCGCCAAAATTTGGTGTAGCTCAATGATGAGTAGCACCTCCTTTAATGTCAATCCGGGAAGACGTGAGGATGGTATGAAGACCTCGAGCAAGTGGAGGCACAAGTGCGTGAGTGAGAAGCACACAGACATGCACACACATGCACACACACGCGCACACACGGCAAGACAAAGAGTGAGAATCAATGGAGTTCTTTAGATTAATTTCAAAAAGCTCTTACAAGTTCATTTCAATTGCAATCTAACCTCAAAAATGAGCTCTCTAGCTCCTTTTATAGTTTTTGACTAGCTTTGGCCCTGTTCAGACCTAATGTCCGGCCTAGTTAAAAATTAGGTTCCATGGCTTATTTGAGGGCTCAAACGAGGTCTAAAAAATATGAAAATTGGCAGGTAGATACTTCTAAAGCTCCTCAAGCTAAGGACCCCTTGGCTTGCACAAAATGGAGCTACAAAAATACAAAATGGTATTTACAATGGTGTTCAGTGATTAAAATCACTATTTGTGTAGGGATTTTCTCTGTTGATTTGTCATACACATCTCTGAGCTCCTGGTGTAGCTCAGTGATGAGTAGCACCTCCTTTAATGTCAATCCGGGAATACGTGAGGATGGTATGAAGACCTCGAGCAAGTGGAGGCACAAGTGTGTGAGTGAGAAGCACACAAACATGCACACACATACACACACACGCACACACACGGCAAGACAAAGAGTGAGAAGCAATGGAGTTCTTCGATTCCTTTTAGAAAGCTATTACAAGTTCATTTCAATTACAATCTAACCTCAAAAATGAGCTCTCTAGCTCTATTTATAGTTTTTGACTAGGTTTTGGCCCTGTCCAGACCTAGTGTCCGGCCTAGTTAAAAATTAGGTTCCAGGGCTTATTTGAGGGTTCAAATGAGATCTAAAAAATACAAAAATTGGTAAGCAACTACTTATAAGGCTCCTCAAGCTCGAGGACTCCTCGGCTTGCACAAAATGGAGCCACAAAAAGGTGAACATGGTATTTATAGGGGTTGTTAGTGATGAGAATCACTTTTAATTGGTGTAAGGGTTTTGAAAAATTAAAGGTTGCCTTAGTGCTAGATCTACGTGAATGCTCATACTTGCTTCTTCATGAAGAAAATTATTGGCCTACTTGCCAGATCATCGTTGACTCCCTTGTCTGCTTGTGCCTTCTCTTCTCTCTGACTCCCTTCTTAAGCTTCCTTGCCTAGTGAGTCCTTCAGTTCCAACACCCCCCCTCTCTCGCGTCTGTCGTCCCTGACAGACCCTTGTTGTGTGGGTTTTTGGATGTAGTACTCAACGACATCTTGTGCTAAGTGATGTTCTGCAATCCGCAACCCCTTTGCCAAGTCCGTGAGTAAAGCATCCCAATCTACTGGCCCGGGAACCTCTGGATGTGGCATTCGTAACTTTTCTGAATGGAGAGCTTGTTCTACTGCAAACAATTGTAATAAATGTGAGGGCCTGGGAATGAAGATCTCTGAGTGATATTCCCAGAACCCTGTGACAAACATCTCTTCAAATGTCTGTTTGAAGCAGGCCGGTAGGTATTTGATGCGGGCATGCCATGCATAAACAACATTAATAGAGGGTGTTGTGCTCATGTCATAAACAAGATCCTGATTGCCTTCATTGAATCCGAGCGCAGAGAGGTGAGGTTCCTTAACATTCTTGAAGGTCCGGAAGGTGACTATCATGAGTTCAAAAATTTTAAGGCACATCTGTGTCATGACATCTGGTACGTTTTTGAACCTGACACCCCAATGCCGAATTGTCGATATCATATACCCTACGGTAGGTTGACCTTTAGGTGGTGATAAGTAGACATAGTTGAGCCATTTCTCACATCCTTTGGTTGTCAGCACCATCTTTGTGTATTCCAGCCACGACCTTCTTCGGAAAACAGGACAGTAGCAGGGATTGTACTTGATATATAGGGGCATGTTATTCCATGTGCGATTCATTTCTGGGTAGGTTTCAAGCAGCTGAATTCTCCAAGTCGGTTGGCGAATATTTCCCTGCTTGGCACTTTCTGGGATGTCGTCTGGTGCAAACTGTGTGGCAGAGGTTGGTTCCCGTGAGGTGTGGTGCTTGATTTCAGCATTATAATCTGCCATTAAGACACAAAAAGGAACATACAAGTCGTCGGAGGTGCCGATCCACCTGTGATGTGAGAGGTTTCTAAAGTACTCGGATTTTATGATTACCTCTTCCAATCGTGACATGGATGCTAGTTGAACTGCTACCCTGTCATCATGGGTTGTGGCCACTTTCTCTAATCTCTGCATCCATTCAGGGGCCTCTATCTCAATGGTGTCCATGCCCTCTGTTGTCTGCTTGCCTCCAGGTGCTGGCATCGGAACGTACGGGTCCTCAAAAGTTTCCTCTACTTTGATTGGTACTAGGTCTTTAGGTTCTGGTTCTACCAAGGGGGGGGGTTGGCGTTCATAATCAAGCACTTTCTTTTGTAATTCTTCGAGTTGTGCTTTGAGCGCTGCTACTTCGTCAGTTGTGTCAGCTGTGGTTGGGACTTCTTTGGGTGGTTCTGGTTGAGCTTCCAATTGCCTTAGTAGTTCATCTCTTTCCTTTTCTAAGGCTGCATGGGCTTCGAGGAGATCAGCATGGGTTTCCAATATGATTTGCATATTGTCCGAGGGAATAGCCTTAAACTTCTCCGGGTCAATTTCTTGTGGAGAACCTTCCATTGCTACTTCCAAGTTCTCTTCGTTTTGTGTCTGAAGCCGTCTATTTTCTTCCAAGGCTACAGACATATGCTTCCGTAATAGAGCCATGTTGCGGCGGAGCTTGAGGTTCTCTGTGATTTGGGAGTGTAGCAGATCATCCATTTGTTGTCTTTCTTCTGCATCTGGCTGCGGTGGATTTGCCACTAATTGCTCATGTTGTTCTTGCAATGCACTAAACTGCTGTTGTAATTGTTTCTTCTCTTTCTCTAATTCAATGAATCTTCCTTGTAATGCTTCATGACTCCTGAACAAACTTGTATGCTGAGCATCGAGGTGCTGATAGTGTTGTTGTAACTGAGACATGCACTGATACATGTTATTAAATACATTATTAATGGGGGTGGATGCAGGAAGGGTGTTAAGTGCAGAGGGAAAGGGAGAGGGGAAGGGAACTGTGAATGCGGTGCTGGAAAATGGTGAAGGGGGTGGTGGGGGAATGGGGGATTGTGGCCGTATGGAGGGAGGGAGAGGTGCAGTGGAGGGTGATATGTCCATCAAATCCACGGTGGACGCAGTAGTGGGAGTGATTGTGAATAGTGGAATTGTGGGTGTAGTGATTGTGGTGAATGTGTACAGTGGTGTGTGCAGTTGTGAATATGAACTGCCCGAAAATGTGAGAGGGGGAATGGGGATGTCAGTAGCTGCCATTAGGATTATAGTGTTAGTGGAGGTGTTGAGAGGGTGTGTGGGTTGATTGGCGGTTTGTGCTTCAGTCATGGCAGTTGACTCGGAGGCGGTAACGGTGGTTGTTACATTAGTAATGGGAGGTGAATGTGGTGGAGTGGGAGGCGGGGGTGGCAAGGGGGGTGATGGGGGTGCACTGGACACATGGGTCTCTTCAGTATCGTGCACAGTGTGTGCTGTGCCCATGGTCGTGGCTGTCCCTTGTGTTTCGGATACTAAGACATTCATCTGTTTCCCTGCTCGTGGGGGACGTCTTCCGTATCTTCTTTCCGTTCTGCGTGATTGTGCCAGGGCAGTATGCACTGTCTCAGGTACTCCTAAAGCATCAGAGATCATATCCAGTGTGGCACGATATTGTTCGTCAACTCCTTCCTCCTCAAGGATTTGGTGCATGATAGCCTTTCCTGCTGCAAGGGATAACTTATGTTGTTGTTGGACCCTGTTGATGGTATCGTAGAGCTTTTTCAACTCCTTTGTATATGCTGGGGCACCCTCTAGCTCCTGTATAACTTCTTGCTCATAGTCATGCGCCCCCTCATCAGAAAATCCTTCCTGTTCATCCTCTTGTTCTTCTTCTTCTTCATCCTCCACTTCCACCACTTCTGGTTGTCTTGGCTGGGGTTGTTTTGTAGCCGTTTGTTGTCCACTACCCTGCTCTGCCTCGACTTCCGCATTAACAGCTTCAATGATTCTCGCAACTTCTTCATCCGTTAGATCTTCCAAAGTGAATCCGTGAGGAAATTCCAGATCAGTAGGTACTGGTGGAAACACAAGGTAAGGGCCATCTGTGCTGTGCCTGGGTAACCTGATAGTAAATGGTTGCACTCGTCTGGGAAGCCTTGGAGTTGTTTCAGGTGTTAGGGTTGCACCGCGGGCTTGTGCACAAGGCATCTGGACGGCGCCTCTCATCTTCTTTGAGGGAGGCCTTGCGGCTGACAGTCTGCGTTGAAACTCCTGTGCTTTGGTCCAAATGAGAGCCCTTTGCACCGGTACATCATATGCGAGACATCTATACACAATTCTGGTAAGCGCACAACATCCATACAGTACAAATTTTTGTTTCTTATACCATCTTTGATGAGCCAAATGGATCTGGTCGATAATCCAATGGGGCATATTGATTGTCAAATCAAAGGCATCTGCTAAGTAGAGGCTAAAACAGATCTTTTTGGGAGGCATTGTGAACCTTTCCTGCGCGGGGAATGTGAAATGTTGCATGACCATGCGTAAATGAATGGCGATTGTAGGTGTCATCGCGACCATGTCCTTTAATTTTGTCAAATTTCTGTTCTTCATATTGTCTGGAACCATAGTCTCTTTCTCCGTAGGAATGTGCATACCTTTCATGTCCAAAGCTTCCCTTACCAAGTTGATAGTTAATCTGAAGCGCTTGAGCTCATTGCCCCTTGTGAGAGATGGGAGGACAAAGGAGCTGTATCCCTTTTTGTCTTTGCTCGGAGTAAGGGTGCTAATCAGATACGAGCACCTTAGAAAATCCGGCTTTGGCAATTGGAATTTGAAATACTTGTAGAGTCCTGCCTTCTTCCATATGGGTTTCAATCTTTCATTATTCTGCAATCTCTCAAATTCCCTGGTAAAAAAGTGATACCTGCCCCAGCGCCCATTGAATTCTATCTCTGCCTCCCACATATAAGTGCCTTCACCTAGGGGTCCTGCCACATCACTGAACCAATGAGAGTTTTTGCTGACTGGCATTGTGTGCCCCTGTGGAGGGTTCTGAACCGGTATGGCATGTAATGCCCTCAATGCCGCTGGTCGTTTCTTTAATTCCTCCTCAACCAGAAGGCTTTCAATGTCCACAACTTGGGGGCTGGTGCCTGCCTGGGAGCTAGTTCCTACCGTATCTGCCATGTTACTTCTTGCTTCCTGTCTCTGTGAGAATATAGAAACATGTGTTAACATTGTACAGGACAAGAGAGAACCGTTGTTGTTCCCATTACAACATTAACATGAGGGTCGGGAGAGATTAATGGGTTAGTAAGTGCTCGGTGCGAGTGTGTGTGTGGTTAGGAGTCGGTAGACCTAAGAGCTAAGTGGAATGATGTAGTGTGATAGTGATGTGGTTAGTAGGTTGTCATGGAGTTACAAATGGGGTCCGGGGGTTTGTTACAAGTCTTAGGCTGCCAAATGCAGTGGATGGGTTTTGCTCTTGGTTTCGTAGAGACTCTCGAGAGCTTTATAGGTGTGTCGGGTTGAAAATGAGGTCTTTTAGGGACCCATTTACAAGTGATTCTGTTCGTGCTCATGGGCCTTGGTGTGTTCCTGAGTGTTGAAAACGAGTGGATGCCGGCTGTGCGAGTGAATGGATCATGCTGTATAGGGTGTGGTCTTGGTGTAGCTATTTCAGCCCGCAAATAAGCCTTAGGCACCCAAATGTGTCTTGATTGTGGGCTAGCCTTCATCGACTTCTTGGGCACCCAAATAGACTTGATGTTAGCAGAAGAACTTCTGAAAGACTTCTTATTAGTGTCGTGTTGTTGGTTACTAATAAGAGGCTTTGCCCGTGTGGTTGGCTTGAGTGCAACCGGGTGTTCGCCTTTCCGCACCCACACTTGTTTCACTAGCTGAGACATTTTGCTGCGCAGGTACTTTTGATCTCCGACATAGGTAGTACTCTGCTTCTCCTGCCTTTGATCCACCTTTGGTTGCTGCCTCCCTCTGGCCTTTGGAAAAGAAGGGAGTTCCGTTGCATCCCTGACTCCTTTTTTGCAAACATCATTCCTCTGCAACACATAGTTTTGGACAAGAACAGCATGGTCATCTTCATGTGTACTCCTGGAAGGACCAGGAGTGTGTGCCTTTCCTAGTTCCTTGAGTGCTCCATTATCTAACTCTACTGTAATTCGACTATGATTGACCCATACCTGAAGAAGTCCACTTCTTAGGTTTAGGTTGACTGCATGATCATAGATCCAATCGTGACCCAAGACAAGAGGCTCCGTGAGGTCTTCGTCTTGGCACACTAGTACCTTAACTGTCATTAACATGTCCTGAATGTAGAGGGGAAGCTCCACCTCGCCCATGCAAGGGGTTTCCACACCTCCTAATCCTATGAGATAAGCTTCTATAGGATTGACCTTTAATTTCAATTCTTGACAGTAAGAGAGTCGCACCGCACTAGTGGCTGCACCTGAGTCAATCAATGCTCGCACGGACTGTGCACTAGTTCCTTGTCCTACCTCTATGGTCACAAAAGGTCGTCGATCAATTATTCTATGGGGACTTGTTCCTGTGAATTCACACATTGCCATATGATATCCTTGATCTGCATAGTCATTTGTTCTAGGCTGATCTCTACCTTGTCTTCGCAACTTCATCCTTCTGATGCGTTCTAAAGCTTCTGCTTGAGCTTCTTCTCGAATCCGCTTTTCTTCTTCCTTGCGTTTCTTGGTGATATTGAGTCGACTTAGCATTTCCTCTGTGAGAGGTTCCTGATATAACTTGACTCTGCATCCGCTTATATAGCTTGGGAGAACGTCACCTTCCAATGTGGCTAGTTGCACTGCTCCACTTATGGAGATCCTATTTATGATCATAGGTCCATAGCCACGCTTCTCTAATTTTCTCGCATGTTGTTTCAAAGTGTATACTAGTACTAGGTCGCCTGCCTTCAAACCTTTATCCTTAACGTGGGCATCAAAATATGCCTTCTGTCGTTTCTTAGCTGCATATATCCCTGCAGCTGCCCTTAGTCTTGTTTCTCCTAATCGTTCAAGGTCAAAAATTCTAGAGGAGAGTTCATGACCCGTCCATTCATGCTCTTGTGCTACCTTCAATGTAGATATCAAGAAGTCCAATGATAGCACTGCATTTTGACCAAATACCATCTAAAAGGGGGTGGCTTGGAGTACCGTTTTGTAGGCGACTCGGTATGCCCAAACAGCATGGTGTAGCTGTTTGTCCCAATCAGAGCGTTTATTATTCACGAGCTTGGTCAACACATTGCACAGAATCTTGTTTGTGCTTTCGGCTTGCCCATTAGCTTGTGGGTGGTAGGGAGCGGACTTCTTATGAACTACCAAGAATTCTTGGAGTAGATTTTCAATTACTTCATTCAAGAAGTGAGTGCCTCTATCACTTACTAACTCTATAGGTAGCTCGTATCTTGTGAATACATTCTCAAACAAGAATTTAGCAGTTGTTTGAGCATCATTCTTCGTTGTGGCTTTTACCTCTACCCACTTTGTTAGATAGTCTGTGGCAACAATGATATATTCCGCATGGGAACCCTTAGCTGGGGGATTAATAGGACCTACGAAGTCTATTCCCCACTTAGAGAATGCACGTCCACCCATCATAGGTTTCAATGGCATCTCATCTTTGCGTATAGGATACTGAGTTCTTTGACAAACATCACATCGTTTCACATAGGTATGTGCATCCATGTGAAGGGTCGGCCACCAAAAGCCCGCAAAGAGTATTGCCTTGATCACCCGATCTGGTCCAAAGTGTCCTCCTGCTACACCTTGGTGAGCGGTTTCCAAGATCTTGAGATATTCACTCTCATGGACACATAGTCTCAGGTAACCGTCTTTACCACGTTTGTATAAATTATCACCAATAAGTGAGTAATCCTGGGCTTCTTGTTCTAAACTCCTTTTCCTGGCCAGAGTCATGTATGGAGGGAATGTTTTAGTCCTCAGAAAGGATACGAGCGGTTCGCTCCAATCCGGCACTATGGACACTTGGTAAAGAGTGGCATGCTCCACTGGTGGTTTAGTGCAGCAGATTGGGCATTCCTTGCACAACTTTTGGACATCAGCTTCCATAGTCGGCCAATGCACTCTGAGTCTCCTGAGTGTCTGTAGGGTTCGTTGCTTTGAATAGTGTTTCTCTAATGCACCTACATGTGCTAATTGCAACCATTTAGCGTATTCATCCTCTTCCACACAACAGGCCAAGATTCCTTGATCAGTGTGCTTGTACATACTTCCTGCCATGATGTGATACTTCTGGGCTTTTACTACCTCTCTATCCTGTGTGTTTATTACTGGGTGATTAGGCCCGTATGTCAATACTGGCACTAGTGGCTTAGCCCACTGTGGCACCACTTCCAAATTAAACAAGTAAGCATCAGGAAGGTCATCTGACACTCCTTGTGGGGCTTCTCGAGATGTGAGCCTAGAGAGATGATCTGCTCTCAAATGAGTCCTCCCTTTTCTCACCACTACCTCAAAGTCATATTCCATTAGTAAGAGAAACCATCTTACTAATCTACCTGTATTGCATGGTTTGTTTACCAAGTACAACAATGCCTGATGGTCAGTAAAAAGTTTAAACTTATTTGCAAGCAAATAATGTCTAAACTTTTTAACTGCATATACCATGCCTAATCCTTCTCTCTTCGTAGTGGTATAATTTCGTTCAGCTGCGTTCAATTGTCTACTAACATAGGCAATTGGAAGATCCATATTACCTTCACCTGTAGGTTGGGCGAGTACACACCCAATAGCATAATTGGATGCATCCACATGAACATGGAAGGGCTTATTCCAATCTGGTGTGGTTAAGATTGGTGCCGAACATAATCTTCGTTTAAGCTCTTGGAAGGAATTCTCACATTCATCAGTCCACTCAAAGTTAGTCAGAAGTCCGTACATGGGCTTTGCTATGATGGCATACATGTGAATGAACCGGCGGTAGTAACCACAATGCCCCATGAAAGCTTGTACTTCCTTGACATTCCTTGGTCTAGGTAGCTCGGCTATGGCTCTCACTTTCTCTTCATCAGTGGATATGCCATTCTTTGACACTATGTGTCCTAAAATCTTACCTTGCCTGACCATGAAAACGCACTTTTCTGGGTTTAGGTAGACTTGATATTCTCTACATTTGTCAAAGATTTGTCTGAGTTCAGGGATATGGGTTTGTCTAATGTTGGAATGAGCACAAAGATCATCAACATAGACTTCTAAATTCTTCCTCAGGAACTCCTTAAATACATGGCATATCAGCCTCTCGAAGGTTGCTGGTGCATTGGTAAGCCCAAATGGCATTACCCGAAAGGCGAACATGCCCCATTCAGTGGCGAAAGCCGTCTTATGCTGATCTTCGGGGGCTATGGCTACTTGATTGTAACCTGAAAATCCATCGAGGAAGCTGTACACTTCCTTGCCTGCTACTCTTTCTAAGAGATGTTCTGTGATGGGAAGCGGATAGTTATCTCGGATTGTGGCTGCATTGACCTTCTTCAAGTTAATGCATACACGCAGCTTTCCATTTTTCTTGGGCACCACTACGATGGGGGATACCCACTCAGTGTGCTCAGTTTCATAGATAAATCCAGCTTCAATCAGTCTATCTATCTCCTCTTTGATCTTAGCCGCATAATTATCGTTATATGTATATGGCTTTTGCTTAGAGAGTTTGGTGTCTGAGGTCATGGGGATAGTGTGTGAACATATGTCAGGGTCTATACCCTTCAAATCCTTGTAACTCCAAGCGAATACATCTTTGTATTCTCTTAGCAAGGCTATTAACGCATGCTCTTCTTCCTCTGTTAGGTCATGGCCTATGTACGTGCATCTCTCCTCTCCTTCTTCTAAGGCCACTACTATTTTCTTGGTGGTTTCTTTGTTATCATAGGCCTCTCCTGATTGTGCCTCTCGTTTAGGCATTCTTATCATGACCCTCCTGTCGTCTATCTCATACTTCTTAAAATTTTCCGGAACCTCAAACAAAGATTCTTCCTCTTCTGGTGTGACTTCTCTCTTCTTTCTTTTCTTTCCTTCTCCCTTCGGGGTCACATGTGTGGCTAGCCTTACATCACTTGTAAGCTCTCCGTGCCTTTGGGGTTGAAATTCTACTTCATGGAAGTATTCTTCATCTGATGCAAAAGGTGGGTCCATAATGATTGACTCTAGATCGGAGTCACTCGTATCCTCAAATGCATCAGGGTTTGGTTCGCATTCTTCTAACACGGCCTCTCCCATGATTGGCTCTATGGAAAAAACTGAAATGTCATAGCCATCCTCATCATAGTGGGGTGTCCATTGTTCCTCATTGATGGCTACATCCATTGTTGCTAGGATTTCTGCCCAACCATGGGGTTCGAATTCTTTGTCAGGAAATACTACAGGTGCATAGGCTAGGTCTTGAATGGGTCTATGTGTTTCGTTTGCACCTATATCTCTGGCCTTTTCTCTTTTCTCCTCTTCTACTGCTACTTTGCACATCCATAAGTGGGTGTCTTCATGCATCCATGAGGATCCTGATCCTATGGAATGCACAGATTCCGTATCATCTTTGGCTCTATGGATGGGATTCCATTGGATAGGGGGAACATCTCTATGAGAGTAATCTTTGAGATTCACTTTGGTCGTAACACCCAAGTGTTGCAGGTACAAAGAATTGGTTCCCCAATCTTGTACCACTTGCAACTGTCGCATAAAAGGTCGTCCCAAGATCATTTCATAGGCATGGTTCTTGCTAAAATCACATATAGCAAATGTATGCTCAAACTCGACACCACAGGTGGTGAGAGTTATTCCTTCTAGCAATCCTAAGGGTCTCTCTATGTGACCATCGGCCATTTGCAATTTCATCCTTGTGGGCTTGAGTGCTGGATTGCCCCAACGCTTCCATAGGGAAGTGGTGGCAATTGCAACTCCTGCACCTGAGTCCAAAATTGCCTTGGTGGTGTGTCCCTGGTAGGTAATGGGAAGATAGGTGTTCCCTTCTTCACCTTCACACATGTCTCCTATCTTATCCAAGGGTATTTCTGGCACTGTTCTCTGGGATCCTTCCTAGGAACGAGGTTTTGCTATCTCTGGTACTTGTTTGGCTACACGTTTCCGTAATTCAGGTCTAACCTTGAGTAGCTCTTCTAACTTGAGATTGCACTGCACTTTAGTGTTTTTCACTACCTCTGTGTTCCTAGGTAAGACTGAGTCCTCATTTCGTACCATGACCGTGGGTGCTCTCATACAAGTAGATTTAGCTTCCCATGGACCTGTGAAGTGGGGTAATTCTTGTAAAGAATTAGACTCAAAGTCTAGTCTTTCCTGAGAGTGGGCTCTCTTGCTCCTCATAAATGGAGGAGATGTCTTGTGGGAATTGGTCGTGTGCATCATCCACCAGTTCAATGGGAGGAGATACCTCACTTTCTTTAGCCCATTTGTCTTCTTGAATCTCTCGTAGGAATTCTGGTGTGAATCGATTCATAGAAGATGATGTGTCTGGCTCCGTAGAGTTAGGCACATAAGCTTCAGGCACATAGGCTTTAGGCACATAGGCTTTCCGGGCAGGAAGACTTGCAGCTTCACTTGCCTTGTCCTTGTGTTGAGAGGTGGGTTCCTTTTCTGATTGTGCAATCAGCTGCTCTATTCTTTCCAATAGTCCATCAAAGTGCAACTGTGTCTTTGCTGAACTAGAGATGTTAAAGAGGCGACTGGCTTCAAACATGGTCTGAGCCAATTCCACCATCTTAGCACAAAATTTGGTTCGTTCTAGCTCTAGTTCTGCTCTAGGGTTATTGGAGAAACAATCACTAATTGGACATATATTTGAAGGTCAAGTCTTAGGAAGAAAACCCCATACCTATGTGAAGGGACAAATTCACAAATGTATCATATTTGTAAAGTTAGTTCCCTTTAGTTCTAGAAGTTTTTTAAAATCACGAGAATACGAAAATCTATATAAGTTAGTTTGTATCAACTGACGCGGAGAGGAAGACAATGAGAAAGTGAGAAGAACTCATTTTTGTATGACTGAGGATAGTCGGGCTTCTCTAAGCGAGAAAGCACTTGTAAGCTTCTGAATTTTTCATAGCTATGACAAGAACTAGTTAAAGTTCTGTGTATAAGTCTTCTTCCTCCATCTCCAGTGTTTATCTTCTGTGTAATGATTTGAAAGGTTGAAGTTTTCCAAGCAAGTTGATACCTGGCATAGAATTCCAGTTGATAAGTCATATTGTAAGTGTGCATGAAATCACCTATAGTTTTGGTGTCCAAAAGATCAAGACTTTATGCAGGAAGTCGATGCCTAGCATCGAATCCCTGCTGAAAAGTGGCCAAAAACACCCCAAGTCGATGCCCGACATCGAATTTTCGTTGCAACTCGATGCCAGACATCGAATTCTAAGTTTAGACAGGCGCTTTTTACTATAACAGGAAAGATTTCCAGTTTTGGAAAGTTATACATAGCTATCTTGTGAAGGCCATAACTTGAGTTGTAGAGATCCGTTTGATGCATATGATAGCTTGTTGGAAATCTCTACTCTTCTAGTTTTAGCCTATAAAGTTTCATGGAGAAATAATACTTGAGCTAGGAGAAATTAACAAAATACTGAAGGTATGTCATTTTGGTGACTAGGAATTTCTGTAGAAGCAAAGTTCTCACTTTAGGCTATCATTTCTCAAAGTTTGGAGTGGCAATGAGTTAATGGTGACCATAGAGGTGTTCTAGTGTCACATTAATTCATTTCTTGTGGTGTTTCATACATCAACAAGTGGTATCAGAGCAGAAAGATTCTCGAGAGTAGAAGACGACAAAGGTACAAGAAGTTTTGTAAAGTTTTCCAGTAAAGTTTGAAAGGTGAAGCATTTGAAGACAAGGCATCAAAAGGCTACTTCAAAAGTATCCTCATACACAAAGAACTTCAAAAGGTATTATTCTTTATCCTTTAAGCTCACAGGTTGTAGCAGAAGGAAAGAACTATGGCAAATCATATCTCCATTGACAAACTGGACAGAGATAATTACCCCGCATGGGTAATGAGAATGGAAGCCTTACTTATGAGTAAGGATCTCATGATATATGTTACAGGTGAAGAAGAAAATCCAGTATTTGAAGATGAAAGCCGACCAAAGAAAGAAGAACTTGATGCTTTAAAGCATTGGCAGAAGAAGGATGCAAGTGCAAAAGCATACATCTACAATACAATCTCTGATCATTTGCTACCACACATCAGAGGATTGGAATCATCTGAAGATATATGGAATGCATTGGAGTATCATTTCCAAAGCACTACTAAAGCACGGAAAGCAAGTCTATGGTCAGAGTTTACAACATTCAAGAAGAAGCCAAGTCAAACCATTAGTGATTATGTCACTAAGATGAAGGATCTTGCAGATAGTCTTGGATCCATAGATGAAGATGTTGAAGATCACAGATTGATTGCTCAGCTACTTGCAGGTTTGAGAGGGGATGAAAGGTGGAAACCTTTTATCTTATCAACAGAACTTTCATTAAATCATTATGTTCCAGATTTGAACCAGTTGCTTGGTTTGATGCTCACATATGAGCAAGACTTGAAGGGAGATGGAGATAAAGGACAAAGTTCTGCAATGTACATGAAGAACAAGAAGAAAGGAGATAAAGGTAAAGCAAAGGATGAAGAGGAGTCTAGTTCTCAAGCTTATTATGCAAGAGGTAAAGGCACTGGCAGAGGAAGAGCAAGAGGTTTTGGAAGAGGAAGAGGTAATCAAAATAACAACAAGAAGGCTTGCTGGATCTGTGGATTGAGTAATCATTTGGCTCATGACTGTTGGCACAACCAACAAGGATCAAATCAAAATCAGAACAACAATAGCAGAGGCCGAGGTGGAAGATATCAAAGTAATTTCCAAAGAGGTAGACAAAGTCAAAGAGGAGGCTATGGTAGAGGTGGAGGAAGAAGTTGGGGACAGAATCAATCCTACAACACCACCTACTACAACTATGCAAATGACACACAGAATGAAAGTCATACATAATTGATGATGAACTCAATCAGTACATCAGACAAAGAAGATCTAAAGGTATTTTACATTGACTCTGGATGTTCTAATCATTTGTCAGGAAACATAGAATTGATGTCAGAATTGGAAAAAGGCATTTCTAGTCATACAGTTCAAACTGGTGATAATACAAGACATAGTGTACATTCAATTGGAAAAGTGAAATGCAAGAGTGGAGCAGATTTGCTAACCAATGTTTTGTATGTTCCTACAATACCTAAAAACTTGATTAGTGTGGGACAGATAGTTGAAAAAGGTTTTCAAGTCAGGTTTACAAATGAAGGAGTATTTGTTGAAGATCCAGAGAATGGATATAATCAGATTGTCTCTGGTAAGAAAGAACGTAGACTCTTTACTTTAAGAGTGCAAGGGAACATTGGTCAAGCTTTGCTCACACATGGTGAAGCAGTGATTACAGAACTTGATCTCTGGCATAAGAGATTAGGTCATTTCAATGAAAGAGGAATTAAAGCTATGGTTGCTAATCAGTCTGTACTAGGATTACCAAATGTGCAAAGTCAACATATGGTTTATAAATGTGAAGCATGTCAAATGGGAAAAGCACACAGATTACCATTTCAGAAGAAAGGATTCAAACATGATGGAGTACTTGAGCTCATTCATACAGATGTATGGGGACCAACAAAAGAAGGATCTATCAGTGGCTCAAGGTATTATGTTCTTTTCATTGATGATGCTACAAGATGGATAACATTATATGTTTTGAAGGAAAGATCAGAAGTGTTTGGAGCCTTCAAGCATTTTCATGCATATGCAGAGAGAGTAACAGGTCAAAAGCTTAAAAGACTGAGGTCTGATGGAGGGGGAGAATACTTCTCCCAAGAGTTCAATGATTATCTTTGGAATGCAGGTATTAAGAGAGAAATAACTTGCAGGTATACACCACAACAAAATGGTGTAGCAGAAAGAAGGAACAGGACTTTGGTTGAGTTTGCTAGAGCTATGCTAAAGGAGAAGAACTGTCCAAATTATCTTTGGGCTGAGGCTGTAAATACAGCTACATATCTTGTGAATAGATTACCATGTGCAGCTCTCAATGGTATGACTCCATATGAAGCTTGGTGGGGTAAGAAACCAACACTAGATCATTGTAGAGTGTTTGGATCAATTGCATATGCTTATGTGCCATCGCAGCTTAGGCATAAACTTGAACCAAAGGCAGAAAAATATGTGTTCATTGGTTATGATGAAAAGCAGATGGGTTACAGGTTGTGGAATCCTCTAACAAAACAATTTCTTGTTTCTAGAGATGTTACATTTGATGAACAGAAAAGTTGGTATGCAGATCAAAGTCATACAGCTGAAGAATTTGAAGAAGAGGTAAGAAGATGTGAGAAAGGAAAATCAATTGTGCAGGTAAATAGAGATGAAGACTATATGCAAGCAAGTACATCCAAAAGTGGATTAACAAGAAGGAATGAAGAAGCTCCTATATTTGATGAAGAAGTGTATCCAGACACTTATGAAGAATGTGAACCAAGAAGGTCAAGCAGGACTAGAAGACAACCAGAAAGGTATTCTTATGATACTTCTTACATAACTCAGAAGAACTATGCATATATGGTCAAAGATGATGAAGAACCTCAGAACTATGATGAAGCAAAAGGTAAGAAGCAATGGGAAGAAGCAATGAAGAAAGAATTCAATGCACTGGAGGAGAACAAGACATGGGAACTTGTTCCTAAACCAAATGGTAAGAAAGTAATTGGAAATAAATGGGTTTATAAAGTGAAGAAGCTTGCAGATGGAAGTATAGCCAGATACAAAGCTAGACTGGTGGTGAAAGGCTATGCCCAGACCTATGGCATAGATTATGATGAGACATTCAGTCCTGTAGCTAAGATGTCAACTATAAGGACAATCATTGCTATTGCAGCTTCAAAAGGATGGACTCTAAGTCAATTGGATATAAAGAATGCATTCTTGAATGGATACATATCAGATGAGGTATACATGGAACAACCTCAAGCATTTATAGATTCCAGGTATCCAAATTTTGTTTGCAGGTTGAGAAGAGCATTGTATGGATTGAAGCAAGCTCCAAGAGCTTGGAACTATAGACTGGTGAAGTATCTCAATGATCTTGGATATCAAAGTTCAAAAGCAGATTCAAGTCTACTTATCAGAAGAACAGAGGAAGGTACAATCTACATTTGTATTTATGTAGATGACATTATAATCACAGGTACTTCAGATGAAGGAATCAAGGAGGTAAAGAGATTACTTGAAAAAGAGTTCAAGATCAGTGACCTAGGAAAGTTGTCATACTTTCTTGGAATGGAAGTCACTTATACAGATCATGGCATATATGTGTCACAAGAAAGGTATCTTCTGAATTTATTGAAGAAGTTTGATATGGAAAATTGCAGAGAAGCTTCAACTCCACTTGAAGTTAATCACAAGCTCAGTAAATATGATGGTGCAGACTACAAAGATATGAGGAAGTATCAATCTCTTGTGGGTAGTTTGATTTATGCTACACTAACAAGACCTGATCTTAGTTATGCAGTGGGAGTTTTGTCACAATTCATGCATTGTCCAAAGGACCCACATTGGATTGCAGGTCAAAGAGTTCTCAGATATATCAAAGGAACTATAAAGGAAGGATTATATTATCCTTTTACATCAGATTTGAAGTTGAGAGCCTATAGTGATTCAGATTGGGCAAGTAACCAGGATGACAGAAGATCAACTCATGGTTACATGATATACATTGGTGATAAGCTTGTAAGTTGGTGTTCAAAGAAACAACATACAGTAGCATTATCATCAACTGAAGCAGAGTACAAAGGACTTGTGGAAGCAGCTAAGGAAGTCATATGGATGCAGACATTGTTCAAGAGCTTAGGCATTGATCAAGGTACACCTACAATACATGGAGATAATATGAGTTCACTTTATCTTGCAGCAAATCCAGTATTTCATGCAAGGACAAAGCACATAGAGATACAGTATCATTTTCTTAGAGAAAAGGTAATGGAGAAGGAGATTGAAGTGGAGTACATTTCTACTAAAGATCAGTTAGCAGACATAATGACAAAGAGCTTGGATGGTGTGAAGACCAGCAGATTCAAAAGCATGGCAGGAGTAAAACAAAAGAAGATGATATGAAGAAACAAGGAATGTCAATTAGTGATTGAGGGGGAGCTGTTGGAGAAACAATCACTAATTGGACACATATTTGAAGGTCAAGTCTTAGGAAGAAAACCCCATACCTATGTGAAGGGACAAATTCACAAATGTATCATATTTGTAAAGTTAGTTCCCTTTAGTTCTAGAAGTTTTTTAAAATCACGAGAATACGAAAATCTATATAAGTTAGTTTGTATCAACTGACGCGGAGAGGAAGACAATGAGAAAGTGAGAAGAACTCATTTTTGTATGACTGAGGATAGTCGGGCTTCTCTGAGCGAGAAAGCACTTGTAAGCTTCTGAATTTTTCATAGCTATGACAAGAACTAGTTAAAGTTCTGTGTATAAGTCTTCTTCCTCCATCTCCAGTGTTTATCTTCTGTGTAATGATTTGAAAGGTTGAAGTTCTCCAAGCAAGTTGATACCTGGCATAGAATTCCAGTTGATAAGTCATATTGTAAGTGTGCATGAAATCACCTATAGTTTTGGTGTCCAAAAGATCAAGACTTTATGCAGGAAGTCGATGCCTAGCATCGAATCCCTGCTGAAAAGTGGCCAAAAACACCCCAAGTCGATGCCCGGCATCGAATTTTCGTTGCAACTCGATGCCAGGCATCGAATTCTAAGTTTAGACAGACGCTTTTTACTATAACAGGAAAGATTTCCAGTTTTGGAAAGTTATACATAGCTATCTTGTGAAGGCCATAACTTGAGTTGTAGAGATCCGTTTGATGCATATGATAGCTTGTTGGAAAGCTCTACTCTTCTAGTTTTAGCCTTTAAGGTTTCATGGAGAAATAATACTTGAGCTAGGAGAAATTAACAAAATACTGAAGGTATGTCATTTTGGTGACTAGGAATTTCTGTAGAAGCAAAGTTCTCACTTTAGGCTATCATTTCTCAAAGTTTGGAGTGGCAATGAGTTAATGGTGACCATAGAGGTGTTCTAGTGTCACATTAATTCATTTCTTGTGGTGTTTCATACATCAACAAGGGTAACACTTGTCATGATCAGTTACGTTTGGCCTTTCTTGGATTCTGGCCTGATAGGCTTTAAGCATCATATTAAGGTCCTCAGGAGTGGGATCCGCTAGGATTGATCCTACTCTAGGGGGTGGTGGTATTAGTTGAGGCGGGTTGGAAGGTGGCGGGTCGGATGGAGTTGGGACTGGTGGAGGTGGGGTAGTGTGAGAGGGAGTTTGAGATGTGAGTTCAGTTATCCTGACCTTTGTTTCGTTGAGGCTTTTGTTAAACGTTAAATGTTAAATATTGGGCCGGCTACTAGCCGTGGCCGGATATATAACTTCTGAATCTAGATTTAGAGTGCTTTAGTCTAATGTGATACGTAAAAACATTCTTCTTCGCGGTCACGTGGGTTCTTGGGAGTGGTAGGGGTCTGCTAGGCAGAGGCCCTGTACTATTTTCTCAAGCTTTCGTACAAGCATTAACTCTACTATTACGTCTTAGCTCAGCACTGTAACCGCCTGGCCTATTGACGTTAAAAGTTCGGACTGGTTCTGCTATAGGGGAGAGCAGTAGTCCGATGTGACTTAAGTTACTTGGCTACTTTACTCCTTCACCGGATTTACTCGAGATGCACCTCTTCTAGTCTTGGGGTTACACCGAACCTAATACCCCAAATTATAGATCTTGTGGTATGCCGACAATAGCCGAACCGTAACCAGTTTATCACTAGTCCCAAAGGTTCACAGGCTCTTTCAGATACTAATCCTTCTGAGAACAAAACTCCTCAAAAACACAGACTATTATACCGACTTCAATTACTTCGCAGGACCTTAATAAAACTGCAGTGAGATTACTCTGTACTGTCTATTTTGCCGGTATAAGCTCGCCACACTTAACAATGCTCAACAACACACTTAATCATTTCCGAACAACTTCGTAACACACTGCCACTTATCCGTAACTACCTTTTAAGGTGTGAACAACTACTAAGCGAACGCAACAGAGCAGAATAAACAGATCAGAATTAGGCACTCAACCAAACACAGCAGTTCCCCAGAATGGGCGTGCTCACTGACAAAATCGAAGATACACTTGCACTTCACAAATAGAATCGACTTAGACGATACACATTAACAGACACAGCAATTCCCGAAAGGGGCGCTTTTTCCCATTCTCTTCTCATTTCCTTATATAGAAGATTTTACAGTGGTGCACGAATCTCTGCGCGTTTCTCAAAAGGTTCTTGCTATTTAAGGCGCCTGTCCTAGTACAACTGTCCTTATTCGGCGGCCGTCTAACACTGGCACGTCCGGTGGACTCGAACCCGCAGGTTCCTATGTTTCGGCGACGAGACCTTCTAAGTACATACTTTGGGCGAGCCTAAATGTTCGGGTAATTTTCTTTTTGAGGGTTTCTAACATCTGTACTAAGGTGGTGGGTTCTAGTAATTGGGCGTCGGTTCTTACTCCACTAAGGGCTATGGCTTGATTTAACAAAATTTCGGCTTGGGTTTGAAGGAAAGCCTCTTGTAAGTAAAATTCGTTGGCTAATGCCGCATCTCGGGCTGTCTGCATTTCGGTCAGTTTGATCTGCATTTCTGTAATGCACTCCTTCTGGTTGCGCACTTGGTTGTCTAGGCGTTCAAACTGTTGGGTTTGGAAGTCGAGAGTTTGTCGGAACGCATCTCGTTGTTTGCGCATCCTGTCGATGTCCTTTAGGTGTTGGCCTTCCCGTATCAATTGGCATTTGAGGATACTGTTAACCTCATCTGTGCATTCTTGGGCTCGTCGTAACTGTTCTTGGACTTGTTGGGTTTCTTTCTGTTGGTCCTGATGCTTCTTGATGGTCTCCTGCAATTGAATCTTTGTTTCTGCGACCAACTCTTCGAGAGAGGCGTTGATATCTTCGTGTTCGTGGAGGGTGGTCTTCAGGGATTGGATTTCTTCATGTGCGACGTGTAGTAGTCGTTCTTTGGCTGCAACTTGCTCGAGGGCTGCATCTCTTTGCTGTACTAGAGTCTGTTCTGCCGAAAATTTTGCTTGTAGTTCTGCTAACTGTGTCTGTAGCTGATGATTCTCAGTTTTTATGGCTTCGATTTCTTCCTGGAGGGGGGTGATGTCGGCTTCCAGGACGTGGACCTTATGTTGGTATTCTACCTTCAGATTGTCCGTGGCTTCCTTAAACTGTGCTGGCAGCTGATGTGATAGATGCACCAGGAACTGCCCCATGGATGCTAGTTCCGAAAATACGTTGTGTGGTGGTGGTTGACGAGGCTGAGAGGATGTATCGGTGAGTAGGTTCTGGGAGTTTGGTGGGGAGTAGTTAGGGGAGGAAGAGGAGGATGGTGTAGGTTCAGAACTGGGTTGGCGGGGTGGTTCCGGTAGGAGGTCGGGGTTGACAGGTGGTGTGGGAAGAACAGTGTTAGTTGTGGTTACCTGGGCAATTGTCTGTTGTTCGGTTTCTGTATGATTGATGGCGTCGATGAGTTTATCCAGTGCTTTTGTGGCGGATTCTGGTTCATCCTGTTGATGCTCGGATTCCTTTTCGATGGACACTATCTCTGTCTCTGCTTGGTTTTGCTGATCTTGTAGCTCCGTCGAGGTGTCGTTGTGTATGGAAGTGGCGGTGTCGTGGTATGTTTCTTCTTCTTGTTTCTTTCCGGTGGATCCTTGGACTTCGCTTTCTGAAGAGCTGATCCTGATTCGTTTAGTGCGGAAGAGTTGATTGATCTCTTCGTCATCTTCTTCAGTGTCATCGAGCGGTTGTGCTAATTCTTCGTGCCTAAGTGCTGGGCCTGTGGGTGGGGGTTGTGCGGCGAGGATGGTTGGGAAGAGGAATGAGATGATATGGGGAAGGCGAGAGCGCGGAGAGATGCCCTTTTGGAGTTGCTTTACTATAGCTACGCATTCCTTATGAATTCGTTGGAAGAAGTAAGAGGCAAAGTTTACGGGTTCGTGGGCGGCTAGCTCCAAGGCGGAATAGAAGGGGCGAGAGATGCTGTATGTTCATTTTTGCAGGTTGAGGATTGCTACGAGGAACTGTAAAGCGGATCGTTCGGGTTTCGGGCGGCAGAAAATGGCATATTCGTTTGATGAGGAGCGGGGAAAAAGTTCGGTCATGCGAGCGACAGGGATGCTAGGGCCATTTTTGCGGCCTTGTGGGGTGAGGCGGTAGGCTGCAGAGAAGGCTTGGAAGGTGATGACGGTTCTATGTGGGAGGGAAAGGAAGACCCACTGTCTTTCGGTGATGGGGAATTGGGCGATGGCCTGGATGATCTGCGCGGAGAAGGGATGGGCTTCCACTGAGTGCCAAGGCAATTCAGCGAAGTTGGCCAACCCTCTACAATGCAGGTATTCACTTACGTCTGTAGGAATACCCTCACGGAAAGCAGCGTAGTTGGCTAGCGCTTCCATGGTGTTTACGAGCACACTTACAATCAACACAGGGAACAAGGATAATACGTATAATCTCGAGAACACAATAGTATTTTTGGCGCAACCGAGGGGGTTAAATAAGGAGAACACGGTGGGGGGGGGGGAAGGGGGTGGGTATCATTGTGCGGTGCGGGAATGATACTGTTTGCATGCTGGCGTGCGTACTTGAGTAACCGGTAGGGGGGGGGCGGCTGGGAACATAAAGACTTGTACAAAACACGACTAAAAAGGGAGAAAAAGAAAAACGCAAAAATTTATACAAAATGCGGTTCGTCGCCGAATAATTTAATGCGTACTAGTAGTGGAATAATACGGCCGCAGCTTCGACCTATTGATTACCTTTGGAAGTGGATTTCCGGTCAACGTAGTCAACCGAAAAGTTACCGGACCGATTTGTTCTGAGATCTTGAAAGGGCCGAACCATCGTAGTTTGAATTTTCCTGCTGCTCTATCCGATTTTGCGTTATAGAAGAGTACAAGCTGGCCTACCGAAAAGATTGGAGTTTTCAAATATCGATCATGTGTCTTGGCTTGCCTGAGTTGTACTTCGCGCATGGTTAAAAAGCTGAGCCATCGGTGCTCATCAAGTTCCCTGAGTGCATCCATCCGTGCTATCAGTGAATTTTCCGGTAGCATCTTCTGAGTGATTGCTACACGCAGGCTTGGGATGACTATTTCCATGGGTGCTATTGCTTCTAAGCCATAAGCTAGTTTGAACGGTGTCAAGCCTGTTGTTACCTTATATGTAGTTCGGTACGCCCATAAGACTACAGGTAGTAACTGATCCCATCTTTCCGGTGCTTCCATGATTAGTTTCCGGAGGATATTTAGGAGTGATTTGTTGGTACTTTCGGCCAAACCATTGGCACGAGGATAGTACGGCGAGCTGAGTTTATGTGTCACCTGGAAGGATTGGGTGAGTACCTTCATTAATTGATTTACAAAGTGAGTACCTTGGTCTGAGACAATTTCTAGTGGTAAGCCGAAACGTGGAAAGACATCATTCAACAGGCATTTTGCTACTGCCACCGCTGTAGCTGACCGTAAAGCCCATGCTTCTACCCACCTTGTTGCGTAGTCTGTACAGGTGAGTATATACCTGTTGTTACTAAAGACTGCTGGAGGTGTAATTGGGCCTATAAAATCCAATCCCCATTTCTGAAATGGTTCTAATGGCATGATTGGCTGTAAGGGAAAGAAGTGTCGTTGCAGTGGTTTTCCAGATCTTTGACAGTTATCACAATTTTTTACAAATTGGGCCACATCTCTGTACATAGAGGGCCACCAGAGACCACTCTGCAGAATTTTCCGGTGAGTCAACTCTGTGGCAAAGTGACCACCAGCCGGTACCGAGTGAGCCATTGTGATCACTGAGTTAATTTCATGCGGAGGAACATAGCGAAGTAGGATTCCGGTGTGGTCTTCGTAGTATAGTTCTCCAGCAACTAACCGAAATCGGCGGCTGAAGACTGCAATTTTTCTGCGCACTGGTCTTGAAACTTGAGAGGGAAGGCAACCATTAGTGAGAAAGGTCAAGATTTGGTCATAATATGAAAATGGAATAGGTGGGTCTGCAGATTCTTCGGTAATTGGTTCTGATACATAAATTGCGGGTGTCGTGTCATCTATTCCCACCGGAGATTCACCGGAATCTAAGCGGGATAAAAAATCTGCTAAGGCATGTGCACTTCCGGGTCGGTGAATGACTTCATAGTCGAATTCCTGCAAGAGTAGCACCCATCGTGCTAAGCGTCCGCCTAAATGTTGTTGTCGAACTAAATAGACAAGTGTAGCGTGATCTACATGGAATGTGAATTTTCGGCCTAGCAAGTAATGTCTAAATTTTTTGACTGAGTATACCAGTCCTAGGCATTCCCTTTCTGTTACAGAGTAGTTTTTCTCAGCAGGGGCTAACCTTCGACTTGCATAATACACTGGTCTGAACCATTTATCAATTTGTTGCATTAGTACACTTCCTATTGCTATATCTGAAGCATCAACAAAAATGTGAAATGGGTGATCCCAGTCCGGTGGTTGCAAAATAGGAACTTGTGTTAATAAGTGCTTTAAACGATCAAAGGCTATCTGGCATTCCTGGGTCCATTCAAATTGTCGAGGTGTTTTACTGATTAGCTTGTTTAGGGGTACTGCCAGATGAGCAAGCCACCGTAAATGTCTTCCATGCCACCGTACTTGGCCCATAAAGCGCATGACCTCTTTTGGAGAGACTGGCACCGGAGCTTCTAAGACTGCCGAAATCTTATCTGGATCGACTTGGATACCTTGTGCAGATACAATGTGGCCAAGTAACTTGCCACATGAGACCGCAAACACCGATTTGTTTGGATTCAGACAGAGTCTATATTCTCTGCATTTCTGAAAGCAGCACCGTAATTGAAATAGGTGTGCTAACATCTTACCAAAAATTGAAAAATCGTCAAGGTATACTTGCATAAATGAAGTAAGATAAGGAGAAAAAATCTCCTGCATGCATCTCTGAAATGTACTTGGTGCGTTTCTCAATCCAAACCACATCACCGTACAAGCAAAGACACCCCAATTGGTAATGAAGGCGGTTTTTGGGATATCTGCTTCAACCATTCTAACCTGATTGTAACCGCTGTATCCATCTAAGAATGAATACATTTCATGACCTGCTACCCTATCAAGCATGGTATCCAGAAAGGGGATTGGGAAAGGGTCCGGTATTATTGCTGCGTTTAATTTCCGGTAGTCTACACAGATTCGTAGTTGCTTATTTTTCTTTGGCATGATTATAATCGGTGAAATCCATTCAGCATGTTCTACTGGTACGATGAATCCAACTTTTAATAATCTATCAAGTTCGGCTTTTACCTGTGATGCATAATTGGGATTCATCCGATAGCTGGGCTGCCTATTTGGTTTAGCTTCCGGCTTTAGCATGACTCGGTGCTGATATATGCGCGGATCTAATCCCTTCATATCTTTGTAATCCCAGGCAAAGACGTCTGAGAATTCGCGAAGTAGTCGAATCAAGTTGGTTTTAAATGACTCCGGTAAGTTTTGCCTTATCTTTACAGGTCGTGGGTGCTCTTCATCTCCTAGATCGTACGTGGTCAACTGGTCTTCTAGAACATAAAACTGTTGCGGTTTCCCTGAATCGTCTGTTGACTTGAACAGTGATTGTAATTCATCATCATGTGTGGGGACACTATCTTCATGCTTAATTGTATTAGTAATAGGTGTGATTGTACATACCGAGGTGTTCCAATTGTCTATTATGGACTGTAGGTCAACAGTCCCTACCGACATTAAATCAGCATTACTCTTCAGAAATTCTTCTTCCTCATCATCTGATAGTCCATCTAACATGTTGACTGGTTCAGCAAAATATGGTCTAGCGTGAAGCTCGCATGGTTGTATAGCATCCAATTTTACTATATGTCTACGGTTGGAATCCTTGAACGTAAGCTCTTGTGCGGACCAGTCCTGTATTACCTTCGCATGCTTCAGCCAAGGTCGGCCGAAAAGAAGGTTGTAGTCCAGAGTAGATTCTGGCAAATCTAGTATAACAAAGGTCATTCTAAAGGTCGCGCCTTGTAAAGTGATGGGTACATTTCGCACAAGTCCTACAGGGTGGACTCTAGATTGATCTGCCATTCTAACAAAAAATTGTACTGGTTCAATTTCGGTCCATCCTAACTTTTTGCATAAAGATGCTGTTGCAATGTTCACACCAGATCCTCCATCAATCAATACCTGCGTAATTTTATGATTTTTGTACTATACTGTAATCAAGGGAACCGAATGATCCACGGTAGAATCAGGTTCCGGTTGAACTGCTGCTGTTGACGGAATGCAAGGCACCGGACTGAACTGTTGCTGGAATTGTTGTCGAATCCCAGGCACTAATGTCAGCAGTTGGCCGAGAGGCAAAGTAATAGATGCCTTGGACAAAATTTCCCAAGCTTGTTGAGGTTGGTTGTCCTGCTCCTTTGAACTTGAGGTTTCCGGTGGTGTAGAAGTTTCTGCTGTTATGTCTACTGCTGATGATGGCTCCGCTTTTGTTTCCTTTTGGTGCATTTCTTCCTTTGATGAAGCCTGAGTCACCGGAATAGGTTCTAGGAACACTGGTGGTTCTGTTGCTGTCCAGCGACTAGCCTTGTTATACATCCTATGTTGTTCTTGTATCCCTGGTTCGAATACTTCTGCTACGGTCTGTAGCGGTTTACCTGATCGGGTCTGTACTGTAGCAGCTTGCGTTTCCACTGGTGTAATTTGTACCATGTTGGCCATGGGGTTTTGTCGTTCCTTCTTCCTTTGATCGTATTCAGCTGCATCTTTGCAAAATCTTCTGATGTGTCCGTATTCACCACAAAAATGACAGCGTGGCGGTGGTAAATTGGGATTTTCCGGTGGTGGTTCGTTCTGCCAGCGGTTTGCATTATAGTTATTGTTCCTCTGTCCTCGGTAGTTTCGATATCCTTGCGGTTGATTGTTTCTCAGTTGCGGAGGTACATAATGATTTGCTGCCTGTCCATGTTCTTGAATAACAACATTGACTGTGGCTGTTCCCTGTAATCTAGCATTGTAGACACAATTTCCGGTGGTGTGTCCGGCAGTGTTGCAGATAGCGCAGAATGGTTGATTTAGCGCACAATTGGCACTAGTATGCCCTGAATTCTTGCATGTGACACAATACACTTGTCTGGTTATATCTTCATTCATAGTTCTGTTGGTTTTTAACCACTCCAGATCTTCTGTAAATCCACCGACCTTGGATTCTAGTTGTAGAGCCATGGCGATGACTGCATCCAGCGTCATAGTTCCCACACATCTTATAATCATGATCTGCTTCAATTGCGGAGTTAAACCATTGATAAACCACTGAGTGATGACATCATCCGGTAAGTTAGCGTGGGCTTGTGGTATCTGCCTTAAATGTGTTCTGAAGAGAGTAGCGTATTCTTGGACAGTCTGATTTGCCTTCTGTCAGTTGTTCTGTAAATAATCAAAGATCTCAGCAGGATTCTTCTTTAGTCTGAATCGTTGTAGAAAGGCCTCTCGTACTGCATCGTAAGTACCAAAATGATTAATATCATATTCCGTGAGCCATCTCGCTGCTTCATTGACCAGGGTAGATTGAAAAACAATGGCCTTATATGCCTGATCTGGTGGATGGTTAAGAACTGCATAACTTATCTCAAAAGTTCGTACATGAGCGTCTGGGTCATCTCCTGGGAACCCACCAAATTTCGTGTATGTTACTCCTGTTGGAGGCGGCCTTGGTTGACCTAACTGTTGTTGTTGTTGTTGTTGTCCGTTCATCGTGAGTGGCTCCGGTCCTTCTTCTGTATCTTGAGGTTGATTAGGCGAACTATCAGAATCTGGATCGCCGGATGACATGCCTTCCGGCGTGCTGTTTTTACTTAGAACGCGTCGCACTTCTGCTTCAAAGAGTTTTCCTTCCTTCTGGATATCCAATATCTGAAATCTTTCTTCCAAGCACGCTAGTTGGGCTGAAGATTCTGCGAAAAATGCAAAGTCTTTGCCTACAGTTGGTGACTCTATCACCGGAATATCACCGGAATGAGCCGAAATTATGCCAGAATGCCGTGTTTTTTCGCTCTTCTCGATCTCTTTTCCTAAAGCGTTTCTGATCGTATCTAACTCAGAGTTTAAACTAGTTTCTAATGGCGTGTTGGTGGATTCTGAAATTGCTATATCTTCGATAGGCTGGGTCGAAGTAGCACCAGAATGTACCAAAGGCGTTGATCGTTCCACCGGAATATGATCGGAATCAATCGTGACGTTCTCAGTTTGTCTGACCACTGGGTCAGATTTGGTTAGCTCTTCTCCTTCCAAGGCTATCTTTATTGCTTTACTCTCTTCAGTCTTACAGTTCTAAGGATATGTTTCACCGGATCGAGTAACCGGCATGTATCATTACACAGTAACCCTATCTGAGCGGTTTGGCAACAATCTGGGTCTGTTGGTTCTGCTAGTTACTCGAATGTTAACTAAACGGTTACTTCTGACAACAACTAGTACTTTAGTGCCACTTTCCCACAAGTAACTCGTAATCAAATGCTACTTTACCGTAGAAACTGGTAAACAGTTGCCACATTCCCACAGACGGCGCCAAATGTTAAACGTTAAATGTTAAATATTGGGCCGGCTACTAGCCGTGGCCGGATATATAACTTCTGAATCTGGATTTAGAGTGCTTTAGTCTAATGTGATACGTAAAAACATTCTTCTTCGCGGTCACGTGGGTTCTTGGGAGTGGTAGGGGTCTGCTAGGCAGAGGCCCTGTACTATTTTCCCAAGCTTTCGTACAAGCATTAACTCTACTATTACGTCTTAGCTCAGCACTGTAACCGCCTGGCCTATTGACGTTAAAAGTCCGGACTGGTTCTGCTATAGGGGAGAGCAGTAGTCCGATGTGACTTAAGTTACTTGGCTACTTTACTCCTTCACCGGATTTACTCGAGATGCACCTCTTCTAGTCTTGGGGTTACACCGAACCTAATACCCCAAATTATAGATCTTGTGGTATGCCGACAATAGCTGAACCGTAACCAGTTTATCACTAGTCCCAAAGGTTCACAGGCTCTTTCAGATACTAATCCTTCTGAGAACAAAACTCCTCAGAAACATAGACTATTATACCGACTTCAATTACTTCGCAGGACCTTAATAAAACTGCAGTGAGATTACTCCGTACTGTCTATTTTGCCGGTATAAGCTCGCCACACTTAACAATGCTTAACAACACACTTAATCATTTCCGAACAACTTCGTAACACACTGCCACTTATCCGTAACTACCTTTTAAGGTGTGAACAACTACTAAGTGAATGCAACAGAGCAGAATAAACAGATCAGAATTAGGCACTCAACCAAACACAGCAGTTCCCCAGAATGGGCGTGCTCACTGACAAAATCGAAGATACACTTGCACTTCACAAATAGAATCGACTTAGACGATACACATTAACAGACACAGCAATTCCCGAAAGGGGCGCTTTTTCCCATTCTCTTCTCATTTCCTTATATAGAAGATTTTACAGTGGTGCGCGAATCTCTGCGCGTTTCTCAAAAGGTTCTTGCTATTTAAGGCGCCTGTCCTAGTACAACTATCCTTATTCGGCGGCCGTCTAACACTTTCCTCGAGTTCACTCATCTTTTTTGCCCATTGCCTTTTCATTCTTTCGCGACTATCTCGCCAAGCTCTAGTCCTTTTCTTGGTTATGCTCTCACTGTTTCACTAGCCTGTGGGCTCTTTTCCTGACCTACCCCTTGGTTTTGCTGCAATGCTTGAGCTCTAGTGACTACCTGTACTAGAGCAGTGGAAGTCACACTCCCTGAGGAGTCTACTACTAACCCAACAACGTTAATAGGAGTGATTTTTGGCATATTATTAGGATTCTTAGGGCAATCTCATAAGAGATGCTCCTTTCTACACTCTTGACAATAGCCTTGGATCGTTACTGACTGGGGTTGTGTAGGCGGAGGCAAGGGGCAATCAGGAATGAGATGATCTCCTTGACATCTGTAGCATGGTCCTCTAGGGAATGGGGGTCTTACTTGCTTAGGTTGGGGTCTAGTGTTGGGGTTTGCATACATGACATTTGTGTAATCTGATTCCCAACTAGGTTCATTTGGCTCTTCACTATAGTACCATGTTCAGGAGACTGCATGTAGTAAGCCTGGAGACTATCAACATGTGTAGAATCGAAGCTATGGTCACTGGGATCACTTTCTGAAAGCAATGGTGTTACGCGGACTATAGCTCTATTCAGGTTTTCTTCTGCAGCTGCATACTTTACAGGGATCACCTTGGATGGAGCTGGAGGTTGTTGGGCTAACACAGGCTGAGGCCTTTGCTGGGCTTGGTAATGTGTTTGGTAGGTTTGTTGAGGCCTAGCATACTGTTGTGGTGGGTACTGGTTCTGGTATCTGCCTTGTTGAGGGTATGGCTGAGGGTAGGTTTGCCTAACGGTTTGCTTATTGTAGGGGCAATCTTGCGCGGTGTGATTGGTGTACCTCCGTTCTATGGTGCAGTACTGGCTACTAAGATTTACTTGGGGTTGAGCCATAATGGGACATACATTCGCCATGTGGTCGCCACCACAAATATAGCATCTTTTCACAGGGCAAACCTTGGGATCTGTTTGCTAGTGACACCTAATTTCTGAGCTACTTTCTCTGCAAGCTCCTCAATTGATGTGGATTGCGTGGAAGAGAGGCTAGGTGCACCATCAGAATCTTTGTAGATTTTGGAAAGCTCTAACTCCTCCCCTAGGTTGTCCTCGATGTCAATGCACATGCGTACACACTCTTCGATGGTCCTAGGGTCCTTCAAGTACACATAAGATCTCAATTTGGTACTTAGCAATCCATCCAAGAATAAAGCCACTTGCTTAGCTGGTGTGGGTAGCTCCGAAACAGGGCATCTTTCAAGATATTTCCTAAATCTTCGTCCTGCAAGACTCACGGTCTCTTGAGGGGTTTGCTTGAAGCTGTGAATCAATGAGGAGGTATTATGTCTTATGCCACTCTTAGAGAATTCAATAACGAAAGCCTTCAGGAGTTGGTCTATGCTCCTAAACTGTCTCTCATTCAATGGTTGGAACCACGTAAGGGCTGTGTTCCTAAGGGTTAGACCAAAGGCATTATATTGTGTGAATAGGTCCTCCACTTGTTCTGCTCTCAAGACTTGCCTAAACTCTGCCACATGATCGTATGGGTCTCCTGTGCCATCAAAGTAATTTTTCATGGACTTAACTAGCTGAGTTGGTCTCAAAGTCCTTGTGTGCTCTCTAGGTCGGGGTAGAGGGAACTCATCCGCATTTCTTTGATTCCTGTGAGCTCTATGTATCTCAGATTCCATCCTATTTGTTTCCATCCTTGTTCTTTCTCTGCCCCCTGGGTTAGCAAAGCTTACTTCTGGCCTATCTCTACTTCTGTCTCCTTGAGTTCCATGAGCTTGGGATGTTCCCGCACCAGGGTGATCGTAGGACACATTTGATCTTGGTTGTGGGAAAATAATTTCACCTTTCCAAGTGTAAGCATGCCTATCATTTTCTGTCACCACAAAGATCCTCTCTGAGGCGTGATCTAAGTAGGTCACTCTGCCTGGGCTATCAGGATCCTTAAACTCATAGATCATGATTGTTCCTATATCAAATGGCCGATCAGATTTATATCTCCAAAAGGCTTCTTCAGTTTCTTGGTTCAGAAGAAGATCTATGCTCTTATTATCTTGGGGAATCCACTCTGGTGTGATAATCCTCGTAAGAACAGATTTCCCTCGAGGGGTCCTCGGTTCTACTCCCATGTTTCCTTGCTCTAGGTCATCTAAGTCCGATTCTGGGACTACATTCCCAAATTCATCAGTCCTATCGGGATGACTGGTGACTACATATATTGTCCCTTCCTTGTCTAAGTACGCTCCGTTTTCGAACTTGACAGCTGGGCGCTCTAGTCCAATGGATTGATCAGGATTCTTAATCTGTACCACAGATCTTCCTAGGCCATCCTCATAGATGCTAGCACCCAATCGGTTGGTCCTAAGGTATTCCAATTGCGTTTTGTAAGGGCCTTCTACCCTGTGCAAGTATGGCACTCCTGAACTTCCCGTAGGTCTACCCATGCCTTGAGACATCTCTGATTCACTTGTCTCAGAGCTAGGGTAGTACGAGTGGTGGCTCAACTGCTGGGCCCAAGACCTAGCAGTATGGTTGACACTAGCCTCTGAAGACCTAAGACTTTGTTTTTCTCTCCCTAGATGTCGCCCTGATCTAAGGTTCATAAGCCTAATTGAATAACCCAAATTTGCCCAAGTACACCCTCGTTGCGGAGTTCTTTTATATCAGTTACTTGATTCTTTTTAGTTAATTACCGTGTTAACCTTCTTGTTTGATATCACGTCGTAAGGTATACTTGAGTGTAGTTTCGCACTTAAAGTTGATCGTTCCACGTTAAGTTCTTTCCCCTTAAAGTTCTCGACTATACAAAGATTATGTCCTTAGTTTGAACTTGAAAGTTAAGGTATTCTTCAACTTGATAATTGCCTATCGTCGCCCTGGCCTACTCCTATCACTAGTCGTTCTTAGCCTAAGCTAGGAATTGACAGAGGGTGTTGTGGGTTTTCCAACCTTGAGTTCCTTTCCTTGAGTTGTTGCCCTGGTGTGCCCAGGACGCGTGTTCCCAAGCCTGCACTTACTCTTGCTTTGCGTACTCTTCGATGCTCTCAAAGGACCTGTAGAAGGCCCAAGATTAGCTCAAGACTTAAATTCAAAAGACAACCCCAAGCACTTCCATTCATGTAACTCAAATACCAATTTAGCCCTTTGGTTTTATGGAAAATAATTCTAGGGATCCCTGAATTTTGTTCCCCCTGGGTATGGTCAACTTCAAAATACCCTATCTGGAATCAATGCATTATTCTTATAAAAAACAGTTGAGCGCGTGTAGTATATGCCACGAGCTTTCTGACAAGCCCTAGAGCTCAAAAAATGGATTTCGTATGAAAAAGTTATGACCGTTCAGGGTTCTGGTGCTAAAACAGGGTTCAACAGGCTAACAGGTCACATGATTTTTCTCAAAAATATATGTGTAGGGACCTCACAATTCACTAATTGCTAGACCAATATGCCTAAAAACTATCCCCAAGGCTTAGAATAAAAACCCTAATTTTTTTTTGTGGCCGAAAATCCTGTCAATCACGATCGACAAGTCTGTCAATCGCGATTGACAGAGGTGTCCGTCGAGGCCTGTCGGTCGTGATCGACACGTCAGTCGTGATTGACAGTGTCAATCGCGATCGATAGAGTCGGTCGTGAGTTCTGTCAATCACGATTGATGGTGTCAATCGCGATCGACACTTTTTCCGGGTTTTTCGCCGTGATTTCAGTCAATCGGGGATGTGTCCATCGCGATGGACACGTGGCTATGCGTAAAAGTCAATCAATCGTGAAAATTCTGTCAGTCGCGATCGATAGGTCTGTCGGTCCCGATCGATAGATCTGTCGGTCGTGATTGATAGGGTCTGTCGATCGTGATTGACAAGGTCCTACGTGGCAGTCAGTCGGTCGTGGGTTTTGTCGATCGCGATCGACAGGTCTGTCGGTCGCGATTGACAGGGTCTGTCGATCGTGGCTGTCAATCGCGATCGATGGTGTCGGTCGCGATTGACAGAGAAACACGGAATTTTCCAACTGTTTTTAGTGATTTAGAATGTGCTCATCATGCTTGTGCTAGTGGTGAACTTTGTTTTACCAAATGATCGAATTTTTTGTCGATCGCGATCGACAGAGGCTGGTGACTGCGAGACAGTTTTTGAGTATTCCGTACCTGCACAACGTGCTGGGGTTGATGATTCAGCAATAACCTGCAAAATGCTCAAAAAACATGCAAAAACAGTGCAAGCAATATCGCTCTCTCCCTCTCTCTCACAAGTAGAATGAAGGAAATGAGGTGGAGATGGTGATATGATCAAAACTGAAAATTTTCGCGATGATGGAGAGGGAGGTGGGAGATGGTGATGATGATGATGGTGAAGAAAATAGATGAAAGTGAAGAAAATACCTACAACTCCAACGCATCAACTCTACGTCTTACCATCACACGCTCGTCCTCAAAGCTCGATCCCCGGCAACGGCGCCAAAATTTGGTGTAGCTCAGTGATGAGTAGCACCTCCTTTAATGTCAATCCGGGAAGACGTGAGGATGGTATGAAGACCTCGAGCAAGTGGAGGCACAAGTGTGTGAGTGAGAAGCACACAAACATGCACACACATACACACACGCGCACACACAGCAAGACAAAGAGTGAGAAGCAATGGAGTTCTTCGATTCCTTTCAGAAAGCTATTACAAGTTCATTTCAATTACAATCTAACCTCAAAAATGAGCTCTCTAGCTCTATTTATAGTTTTTGACTAGGTTTTGGTCCTGTCCAGACCTAGTGTCCGGCCTAGTTAAAAATTAGGTTCCAGGGCTTATTTGAGGGTTCAAATGAGATCTAAAAAATACGAAAATTGATAAGCAACTACTTCTAAGGCTCCTCAAGCTCGAGGACTCCTCGGCTTGCACAAATTGGAGCCACAAAAAGGTGAACATGGTATTTACAGGGGTTGTTAGTGATGAGAATCACTTTTAATTGGTGTAAGGGTTTTGAAAAATTAAAGGTTGCCTTAGTGCTAGATCTGCGTGAATGCTCGTACTTGCTTCTTCATGAAGAAAATTATTGGCCTACTTGCCAGATTGTCGTTGACTCCCTTGTCTGCTTGTGCCTTCTCTTCTCTCTGACTCCCTTCTTAAGCTTCCTTGCCTAGTGAGTCCTTCAGTTCCAACAGCTCCCTACTTGCTCTTTCCTCTTATGTGTTCAACTCCTTGATGTCTGAAAAATTTAGATGGCCTACTTGCCAGATCTTCTTTGGCTATTGTGTCTACTTGTGCTATCTCTTCGTTCCGACCCTCTTTGTCTTATGGCTCCTTCGGTTCCCTGACTGCTGCCAACAATATGTTAGTCGACCGATGGATTCAGACAGGTGTAACGGAAATCTTTGTAAGACATGCGCAAAATGTAGTTACGCGCATATTTGTAAATCTTATATAAAGCAATGAAAAGAAGTGCTCGAGAGCATGGGGATTTTGGCCTATTTTTCGTGTTATCACCACACTGTTCGTCTGGTTGTCTATCTGAATGTTGCGGCAGTGTGTGTTGTTTAGTTTCTGAGTACTCTGAGACGTTGTGTGTATCTGTGTTGTTCTTTCTTGATTGAGTTTGCGCAGTGAACCTTAAATATATCCTGTAACTCATTGGATCGTTGCCCGAGAAGGGCGGTTTTCGGATCAATTCTGAGTAGCATCAGACTGTTCTTCTAATTGTCTGTCTGAGTGTTGCTGTAGTGTGTCTTGTCTAAGCTTTGTGTATTCTATTGTACTCTGTGTTATTATCTGTCAATCTCGGTTACACTGTGAATCTAGTTCCAGTCAGTAAATCTTTGGATCGTTGACTGAAAGAGTACTGTGGATCGTTGTGACGAATTGTTCTGTTAGATGTACGACGTAGTGCTCCCCTCCTTGTTGAACTACTAAGTACTGATAAGTCTGTGTGAATGCAGTAATCATTCTCTAAGAAAATTGTGCAGAAGTAGTGCTGTTCTCGCTCTGCACTGGTACGGTGAGAATTGCCTATAGTTAAGGGTAATTCCAGTGTGTGTTAGTCTTCAGAACTGTACGTTGAAACCATAGGTACCTTCTGTGATCCGGTTGTTTGACTGTGAGCGCTGTCTTGGTGAAGGTTGTACTGTTACAGTAGTATATTAGTTTGAAGTAATTCGGTGCCAAGGTACAAATAAGTTTGGTACAGTCTAGTTGTTACTGGTAGCTAAGCTAAGACTGTGATGACACTGTCTAAGGACAGTAGATTCAGATAGAACTGTCAATAGCATTTTATTGCTGCAACTGAATCAGTTATTTTGGGAACTAAGTATAGGGCCTCTGTCTAACAGACCCCTACCACTCCCAAGAACCCACGATTTGTTTGACACGTGCTGACAGTTAGAACAACGCAGTAATTCAGCACTGGCTTTAACATTGGCCATTTTGGTCCGCAGTTAACACTTAACATATACAAGCCGAGGGGAAAAAACCTCCTAAAGAGGGAAAAAGTGCCCCGACGGTCCTAGTGTGTTCATACACATCACTACCTAAATATATCAACAAATCCCTCGTGGGAGTGATGCGGTGAACAAGGAGCTGGCACTCATGTATAAGGAAGTGCCAAGCTATCTGGAAATCACTCCACAAAATGAAGTAAGCCCAAAGCTTTGCGGAAAGCTTCAAACTTCTCCCTAGGCAGAGCTTTCGTGAAAAGGTCTGCTATGTTCTCCTGCATGGGCACATATGCCAAGCTGATCTCCCCAGTAGAGAACCTCTCCCTCACATAGTGATAATGCACCTCAATGTGCTTAGTGCGAGCATGGAACACAGGGTTCCTCGCAACTGCCAATGCGCTCTGACTGTCAGTGAAGATGGTGGTGGCAGAAGACTGGCCAACACCCAAATCAACAATAAGGCGTCTGAGCCACACACACTCAACAGTCGCTATGAAAGCTTCCCTATACTAAGCCTCAGAACTGGAAGTGGCCACAGTAGGCTGCTTCTTGCTTAACCAAGATATACATGAGTTACCAAGCATAAAGCAAAAACCACTGGTGGACACACGAGTGTCATAGCAACTAGCCCAATCTGAGTCAGAAAAAGCATGCAAATCTGGCGTTAGTGATCCCCCCTTGGGATAAAACAACCCAAGTAGCCGAGTACCACTCAAGTAGTGAAAGATGCGCTTAACCGCCTTCCAAGGCGTGACTCCTAGGCAATGCATAAACCTGCTCATCTGTGAGACAACAAACTGAATATCTGGCCGAGTAATGCATAAGTAAATCAAGCATCCAACAGCCTGTTGATAGAGAACAACATCAAATGCATCTCTAGCATCATGAAGACTCAATCGTAAACCTGTCTCCATAGGAGTGACAATAGGCTTACAGTCTTCAAGGCCAAAAGGCTGCAATAATATATCAATATATTTCGTTTGACACAAAGCCATTCCACCATCAACTTGCATAAACTAAATGCCCAAATAGTGATGCAAATGCTCCAAATCAGATATCTCAAATGAGGCATGCAAATCAGCCTTGAAATCAGCAAGCTATCACGCAAAGTCTTCACCAGCCATTTTGGCATAGTTTTTGCTTGCTCAATATCATCTCTCTCATCAAGAAGTGCATCATGTAAATCTTCATTAGAAATGGAATGGTCTACATCATCATATGAAACCTGCAAAGGCTAAGAAGTTGCCTCATTAAGACTAGCACTAGACTGTCCACCTGTAAAAAGAGGCATCAAAGTATCATACATGTCTTTGGAGCTAATTGATGTCTCCTTAGTACATGAAAGCAATGGCTGAATAGCATCTTCCACAAAGACAATATCACGGCTAACCAGAATGCGTTTAGTATATGGATGATACAAACGATAGCCTTTACTTTCAGAATTGTACCCAACAAAAATACATTTTACTGCCTTATCATCCAATTTTCTGCGATGTTGTTCAGGCACTAGTGCATATGCCAAACAACCAAAAACACGCAGATGAGCAACAGATGGCTTGCGGTCATGCCAAGCCTCATATGGAGTGATAGACTACAGCGCTTTAGTGGGACACCTGTTTAGTACATATGCTGCACACATGACAGCCTCAAGCGAGAAACTATGTGGTAAAGCCTGACTTTTGACCATGCACCTCGCCATCTCCATGAGTGACCTGTTCTTTTGTTCAGCAACTCCATTCTGTTGAGGTGTATAAGGCACTAGACACTGGTGTTTTATCCCACATTCAGCCACAAATGCATTAAAATCAGAAGACATATATTCCCCCCTCGATCAGAATGGAGGGTGCCCATTTTACATGCTGACAAATTTTCAGCCAAAACCAAAAACTGTTTAAAGCACATGAACACTTCGGACTTTGCTTTGAGTGGATATAGCCATGCATGCCTGGAAAAATCATCAATGAAATTCATGAAGTAAAGGTAATTTCCAAAAGAGGGTGTCTGCATAGGACCACATACATCACTATGTACAAGCTGCAATTTCTGTGTAGCCCGAACTGAACCATCTTTTGGAAAGGAGGAATGCTACATTTTGCCCAAAATACAGCCTTCACAAACATGTTTTCCAGGTGCCTCAAGTTTGGGCAAAGAGGACATCATTTCAGATTTCTGGAGGCATAGCAAACTAGCAAAATTCAGATGACCAAAGTGTGCATGTCAAAGCTTTGCATCTAACATAGCCTGAGAATCATTTACTGTACATGCCAAATCATTTTCAGATCTTTCATAGTCTATGAGCTTATACATCCTAAGACATAAAATGCCAGAAGCAATATAACATCGCCATTTGACAGATCATGAACTGTACATCTGTCATCAACAAATTTCACAACCAAGCCAATCTTGGCTAATGCAGAAACTGATAACAAATTCTTCTTGATCCCTGGCACAAATAAAGCGTTTGACAAAGTGAAAGAACTACCATCAACAGTAGTCAAAATGATCTTACCAACTCCCATAACAGGATAAGAGGAGTTGTTGGCACATGTAACAGTATTCCCTATAGTGGCAGGCTTGAGTGAAGAGAAGAAACTGTGCTGCGAGGTAATATGTTTGGTCGCCCCACTGTCAAAGTACCAAACATCTGAGTCTACTGCAGACATGCATTGCTCATGAGAAGATGGGTCAAAACTGCAAACAGTAGTGAATGCCCATTCTTCTTCCTGCACAAGATTAGCAGACTCCGTTTTTGGTGTAGAGGCTTCTGCAACAACCATTCCAACCTCTTTCTTCTTTGCCTCTTTTGTAGCCAGTTTTGGATAGTTCTTTATGATATGATCATTCCCTTTACAGTACTTACAAAACAATTTCTATTTTTCTGATTTTTTTTCATCTTTGTCTTGGTTCTTTGAATGTGCAGCATTTGCAGATTTCTGCTTACTAGCAGAAGAACTCCATTTTCCTTTGCCCTTTTGACTAGCCAAGAAAGCTTGATCTACAACATGCATAATGGACCTGTTATGCCTGGATTGATCTTCCTGCATCAGAACAGAGACTAACTCCTCAAATGACAAGGCATTTGGATTGCCTTTCATCATCAACTGAAGAGTAGAAGCAAAACTCTGATATGAATCAGGAAGACCATTCAGAACGGTCTGCACAAGTGAGCTATCTGGTATAACCGCATCAGCAGAAATCAACTGTTCCTTCAAGTCTTTGATCTTTGTTAGGAAACTATCCATAGAGTCACCTTCATTTATGTGCTCACTCTCCAACTGTTTTCGGAGGTAAGCAAGACGAGCCTGATTCTTAGCTTGGTACAATGTGGTAAGTATATCCCAAGCATCCTTAGCTGTTCTGCAAGAGGGAATATGAGGAATAATGGCACGTTTGACAAACAAAGCTATCAATGCATGTGCCTGGGCATCTCTGCCATCTCAACGAATCTGCTCTGCAGTAGGTGCAGCAAAAACAACAGCATGAATAAGAGTCCGCACAATGTCATCTTCAACACCATCTTCATCGGCTCCAGCACCTGTATTCGCAGTAGCTGTTGTTACAGGTGTAACACGACATCTTTCAACACCCTGCACAATATTCCACAATCCTTTTGCAACAAATACATGTTGCATCATATAAGCCCATAATGGGTAGTTGGTACCATCCAACTTATCCTCAACAGCCAACATACGGAATACATCACTGCTTTCAGCCATGGCCGGTGACTAAAATACCTTGATGCAGAAAATTGACTTATCTCAAAAAGTTGAACGGAAGTGCCCAGACGAGTTTTCCTAAACTTGTAGTAGACTTCGAGACGCTTTTAATGGCGAACAGAAATAAGAATATACCTTTTGCACAAAAAGCCGAAATAGCCTGCACAAGCACTATGATAGTGCGTTCGGAGGCCGAAACGAGCTCAGATCGCAATTTCGGCACCACAAAGCGAAGCCGTTTTGATCTCGGATACACGTTGAGTATGCTGACCAAAATTTGTACGATTCTGAGACTACAAACGGAGGAGTGTCGACGGCACCCTAGATGAAGCGACGACCTGCTCTGATACCAATTGTTGGAGTTAGAGGTCTGCGGAAGCACGTGAACAACACAAGGAAGAAGAAGCTTGGAGCACAACACACAATACTGAATGTATTACTAGAGAATGTACAAAGATAAGTAGCCCATTAGGGCAATAGGCGTATATACAAGCTAGGGGAAAAAAACCTCTTTAGAGGGAAAAAAGTGCCCCGACGGTCCTAGTGTGTTCACACACATCACTACCTACATATATCAACAACCCCTATCTTGGGAGTTCTATCTACGTCTTTTATCTTTGCCTCCATCTAGATAGAAAAACCGAACTTGATTGCCTTTGATTGCGAATCTTCTTGGTTCACCTTCTTAGACACCATCAATGTGATGAATTGTTCAAATTTAGGCAACGAATCCCTCACATAAATTGATATGTTGAATGCTCTCAATCTTTTATCTTCTCTCAACCCATGGGGAATGTGAGCAACCAAATCAAGAGACTTTAAGCTCCTTAATCTTCAAATTTTATTTTAGCACTTGGTGCTTTTATAAGATTTTCTTAGCTTACTCTTGAGTTAAATCTTCCTTGTCTTGGTGGATTAATAGTATAATCTTTCAAAGATCTACCAAGACTTCCCATGCCTTAACATGTCCATCAAATGACGAATCCTATAAATGTGGAATTGGATCTCTTCCACTAACTAATCCCCATAATACTTTGCCCATAAGGTGGTTGCTAACTCTAAATCTCCAGGTTGAAAGTTGTCTTTCTCTATTTTCTCTGTTTTTGCAATGTACTCTGCCATACTAAAATACGATGTTCTCATATATATTATTTTAAAGTGTATGTATGCTAAAGAATATGTGAATGTAACTTTTGATAGTTTTTGACTCCTTAACCTTTGATTTGTAGATGTCTAGTTTTATTTACTCCCCTTTTAAAGTCTCCTTGGCTTTTCTAGCTCCTCTTTTGTGCTCCTTAAGTTTTCTTCATCACTTCAAGTATTTTATATTGAAGCTCATTGATGTCTAAAATAGTTGAAATGCTACTATACCAGTGATGGGTGGAAATTAGAATCACATTTATGCAACCTTGGAAGATGGCTTCCCTCTATTAGATCCCTACACAAAGACATAGGCTCCTTGTTTTTTAAATTTCTTTGCAATTCAAAAGATAATAAACTTATGCTTTTCTTACACTTCAATTAAAAACTCTATCATATAGCCGACCATCATAAAATCAAAATAATTTAATATTCCTATTGAGAGAACCATTCACTCAAAGATACTATATCAATTTGCAACACCTTTTGCTTTTGTGTAGAGATATAGGCACAAAAACTTGATTGTTTCAAAAAAATTCAATAAGAGAAATAACTTGGGACTTTGCAAAATTAATAAGGGATCCACATCATATACAAAGCATAACTTTATTAGAAGTCCTATTATTCTTACAAGAATTATTTATACTTGTTTGATGCAAGTGGACTAGTTTCAAGTTGCTCTATCCAAGCAATTGGTTAAGAGAAGTCATGGATCAGCCCCATTCCAGAATGCATTATTATAATTTGCATATGTTTGTATAACCATGTATTCCATGCATCCTAGTATGTTAATACCTTGAGATCGACCACTTCTCAAAGGTTTCCTAAAAAGCTATCCAAGGGAGTCTATAAACATTGAAAAACAAAGAGGGGTAAAAGGGTATCCTTTGTGAGATGGCCATTAACAAACACCTTACTAGAGGAGTTATCGAGTAAATAGTGGATGAAGTTGATAAAATTCCTACCAAAATTATCATAATATAGGGATTCAATAATGAAGTCTTGTGGAATGCACTTTAAGGCTTTTTCAAAATGAATCATCAATAAAATGAAATCATGCCCTCCATCTGTAGAAATGTTTCATGCCTTCTGAAAGTGAGAAAATAGTGTTCATGATTTATAGACCCTTGATAGAAATACAATTCAAGGATAATTACTTTGTGCATGAGAAGGTTGATCCTATTGGCAATGCACTTGGAAATAATCTCGTAGATTGTGACCACGATTAATAGACCCTTCATAAAAGCATTTTTTTCAAAGATAATTATGTTTTGCATGAGAAGGGTGATCCTCTTAGCAATGCGATTCTCAATAATCTTGTAAATTGTGTGCATGATGAATAGACCCTTGAGAGAAACTTTTTTTTTCAATGAGAATTATTTTGTGCATGAGAAGGTTGATATTGTAAGCAATGCACTTGGTGATAATAATTTTTATGAATAAGTTTGATAACTCCTCGATTGATGAAGGAAGAGGGTCTCCTTTTAGCAAATGAATCTCTCTAGATTCCAAGAGATGAAAACTATTTGTAGTAACTTTATCAATTAGTGGGATTTTTATCTAGTGTTAGGAGACAACCGGTGCAAACTCCATTTGTTGAAGTAATTTTGTAATCTATCTATAATTTCTAAAAAATATAATCTTTGAAATAGTGTATACATTGTTAGTTGATGTTATAACTTGCTATGATATGTTGAGGCCCTAATGGTTTGAATGCTTGATACAACTTGTTAACTATTAGATTCCCATAACTCAGAAGACGAAGATGGTGGTGTATACCTACAATGCAGAATGCAACTCATGTCATCTTTGCAAGCAATATAATTATAATTGTTTTTGGTGTCCACTTCTATTGTCATCTTGTTCTATCATCTTTCTTGATAATTCTTTGTATGAATTTGGAGTAACATTTCTGGTGCTATATTGAAGTGAGCTAGATAGAACACAATCTAATATTCCGATAGAAAAGTCTATGTTCTCCCTGTCTCCATTCCAGATGCATTCCATATCCCCATTCCCCAAAGCTTAGTTTTTAGAGAAGGTAAAATCACCACAAGGAGAAATATCCATAATGGAAACCTCTATGTTTGAAACCAAAGAACACTATGGCATTCTAATTTGAGGTAGTCTGTGTATCTTAGAGTGGTTACTTTCAATAGTGGAGAAAGGAGTAGGTTTCTACCCATTAATTATGCAAGTCCTAGAGGTATAGGTGGCATTTGAGGTTATAAAGCTGCATGTAAAAGGGGCAAGCAATAGGAAGCCAATCGAATATTTGGAAAGGGTGCAAGATAAGAAACCATAGGATTGCAGAGTGACGTTGGGTCTTCATGAATTTGTATAAATGGAGTAGCTGAAGGTAGAGCAGGAAGTATAGAGAGGAGCATAAGCTAGTTTTGGGTACTATTAATTCAATTTCGAGTGACGGTGACCAGTGTTGGTGCAATTACTCCAAGCCTAAATGCTTGATCATTTATCCTACAACTCATATGTGCATTCATGTGTTAGCACATGAATGATCTCTTGTAAAAGAGTGACTTTTTACTTCTTGTAAAAGTGCATATATGGAATCAATTCAATCACGAGTTATCAAGAGAATCTTTCCACGACTTATTTGGTGAGGACTTATGGCAAATCAAGTCCTAAAACTTTGGAACACTAAAAGGTATTTGCTCAAATTCAAATTTGAATCTTGGCTCCAACAAAAGGCTATAAAAAGGGATCATCTAGTCACGTGGAATGCAGCCAGACATAGCAGAGGTTTCAGAGGATTTTATATGGCATATTGAGCTCACATTATAGCTTTAATAGTGCCCTCATATTGTGAAATCATGCATTGCCAATGTCAATGTAATCTATGTGCATTAATACATATAGTTTTCTTATATCTCATACCTTGTACTCTATCATGTACCACTCAGAACAATGAGCTTCTCTGACTTGTTTCTCAGTGTATACTTGATCATTTGATGTGATTTAAGTTGGTATAGATTTTGTGGACTGTATACGTTATTGTTACCAAGTTTCATTGTCATTGCCTCGGTCATTCTCAAGTTAAGAGCAACACAGTGCTCATTGGTCTGCATGCTGCTAGTATCCGAAAATGTTGGGATTCATCTCTAACTTGCCAAGCATCATTATCTGAGCACGGTCTATCATTTCAAGTGAGATAAACTTGAAAAATTTAGATACCCAAGTTAATTAGATATGCCCAAAAGGATTTTATTCAACCGTTAGCAGAGAAGGAGTACTGCTCATTTGTTTGAGTAGGTGTAGTGACCAAAATAGGAACTTTTTGGTTCACATTGACACTCCAATTCATATGTTTTGATTCAATGGTTTGAGGATGATCTTCCAAAGTACTTGGGTGATTATTTGTGCAACCTAGAAAGCTCAAGAGGCCTACTTTGCACTCCTCAACTCAATTTTGGTTGGTGTGAAGCAAGAACTTGTAGCACCATCTCATCTCTGGAAGGTGTCTACCATCTCCTCTAACAATGGTATCACCAACATTAAGGTAAAATGGGAGATGGATTTCCATCATCCATTGATAAATTGGATAGGGTCAATTATCTAGCTTGGACCCTAAGGATGAAGGCTTACCTCCAAGGAAGAAGTTTGTATGGATACATATATGGAGATGAAGAAATGGCAACCCTTAGAAGCAAACATCAACCTACAAGAGAGGAGCAAGAGAGACTAGCTGCATGGTGTGCAAAGGATGCTCTATCCAAGTCTTATATACTCAATTCAATATTTGATTTTTTGTTACCTCATATTAGGAATTGCAAGACCTCCCAAGAAACGTGGGAAGTACTATCTTCATACTTCTCATCAAATACAAGGGCTAGGAAGAACAAGCTTTGGATGGAGTTCACAACCTTGAAGAAGCAATAAAAAAAAGTGTAACTGACTATGTGGCTAAGATGAAGGATGTAGCTGATCAACTTGGGAGTATTGGAGAAGAAATAGAAGAAGAGTAGATAGTAAGGCAGATCATAAATGGCATCATGGTTGATGACAAATGGGAGTCCTTTACCACATCAAATGACCTATATATGGACATGCAGATACATGACCTCAATACATTGATGGAGCAACTCTTCACACATGAGATAAAGCTCAACAAGAATGGAGATACTTCTAGAGGTAATCAATCTTCTGCCCTTTACACAAATAAAAATAAGAGTAAAGTTAAAGGCAAGGGTAAGAGGAATAAAGAAGAAGCAAGTACCTCCCAAGTGAACTTCACAGGTAGAGGAAGAGGTACTAGAGGAAGGGGTAGAGGACCAAAACAAGGCAGGGGAAGACCATACAACTCTTCACCATGCAACATTTGCGGCTTGAACAATCATACCACAGATGAATGCTTCAAGAACACAAAGAATCAGAGAGGAAGAGGCTTCCATAGAGGAGGCTATGGACAATCAAGAGGCAGGTTCAATAACGGAGGAAGCAACTACCATCATAGTTACAACCAAGGCTACAACAACAACAACTACCAAGGAGGCTTCAAAGGAAGAAGAGACTAGAACAACTATAAAGATATGATCAAGAGGATTCTCTATTACTCATGAATTTGATAGCCAAGCAAAGTGAAGATGATGAGTATCTATACTATATTGATTCTGGTTGTTCCAATAATGTAGTAGGCAATGTAGCATTATTGTATGACCTTGAAGAACCCAAAGAAAAGCATGAAGTTCAGACAAGTGATGACACTAGGCACTCAGTATAGAAGATTATAAATGTTAAAGCATCTGATGGTAACGTGAATATTCTAAGTAGGGTATTATATATACTAATAATAACCAAGAATCTAATCAATGTTGGATAGATTGTTGAGAAGGGTTTATAGTTAGATTCACAAGGCATGGAGCATATGTGAAGGACCCTCAACAAGGCTTCAAAACGATTGCAAAAGGTGAGAAATCTGGTAGAATTTTTACCTTTGAAGTTGAAGATACAAGGAATATTTCTCTCTTTAATTATAAGGATCAAACCATATCTCAATTAGAGATATGGCATAAGAGACTAGGTCATATAGGTGAAAGGACATTGAAGAAAATATGCAGGGGTCAGAGTGTGCTTGGAATCCCAAATGTGTCAAAGCAATATATGATTTACAAATGTGGAGCATGCCAATTTGGTAAGTCACATAGGCAACCATTCAACAAAAGAGGATACATGTATGAAGACTACTTGGAGCTTGTACACACAGACGTGTGGGATCCTAGCAGAGAGCCAACAATTTCAAGGTCAAGGTATTATGTTTCATTCATAGATGACTATAGAAGATGGAAAATACTTTATTTTATGAAGCATAAAGATGAAGTCTTCACTTGTTTCAAGAAGTATTTGGCATTGGAGACTTAGATCTGATGGAGGTGGTGAGTATTTCTCACATGAGTTTGAATCCTTCTTATAGGACAAATGCATGAAGAGAGACATCATGACAAGGTACACTCCTGAACAGAATGGAGTGGTAGAGAGAAGAAATAGATTAATAGTAGAGGTTGCAAGATCAATGTTGAATGAGAAAAAACTTCCTAACTATTTATGGGAAGAGGCTGTTTCCATAGCCACTTACCTAATCAATAGGCTTCCATCCAAGTCTTTGGATGAGATGACACCTTATGAAGCATGGAATGGCAGGAGACCATCTTTAGATCATTGTAAGATCTTTAGGTGCATTGCTTATGCACACATACCTTCACTTATTAGAGGAAAGCTTGATCCAAAAGATGAAAGATGCATATTCATTGGCTATGATCAGAATCAGAAAGGATATAGGTTATATAATCCCACTAACAAAGGCTTTACAGTCAGTAGGGATGTGGTATTTGATGAAAATAACTCCTGGTTTGAAGATGATTGCAGGAAAATAAAGTTACCCTATGACTTGGAAAATGATTTTCCAAATTTGACCAAAGAGTAACCACATACATCAGAGGATATTAACTCAGAACATGAAGAACAAATTGACTTCAAAGCTTGGAAGTCCAAGGACAAAACAAAGTACAAAGGTTTGGAAGACATTCCAGAGTCATCCAATCAAGCACTTAGAAGATCTCAAAGGAAAAGCAAGAAACCTATAAGGTATGGTTATGACACAGCACTAGTCACCAAGCATTCTATATACATGGCTAAAGATTAAATGTCAGCAAAACTTTCTTTATTTGAAGAAGCCAATAAGAAGGAAGAATGGAAATAAGCTATGCAGGAAGAAATTGAAGCACTTCAAGAGAATAATACTTGGGATTTGGTTCCCAAAAAACCATTCATGAAGGTAATAGGTTCTAGGTGGATTTACAACGTGAAAAAGAATTCAGATAGTACAATAAATAGGTATAAAGAAAGACTAGTAGCAAAGGGGTTTCCTCAAACCCATGGAGTGGATTATGAGGAGACCTTCTCACTTGTAGCTAAGATGCAAACTGTAAGATTTTTAGTAAGTATTTCTGCTTCAAAGAATTGGAACTTGTACCAATTAGATGTTAAAAATGCATTCTTAATGGGTGGATCTCTAAAGAGGTGTACATGGCTCAACCACCAGGATATGAAGACAAAGAAAAACCTGATTATGTATGTAAATTAAGGAAAGCACTATATGGTTTAAATCAAGGTCCTAGAGCTTGGAACCATAGGTTGCTCACATACTTACAGGACCAAAGCTTTATTGTAAGCAAGGCAAATTCTTCATTGTTCATTAAGAAAACTAATTTAGAGGTTATTTATCTATGTGTTTATGTGGATGACATCATCATTATAAGAACTGATACCAATAGCATCAAGAAGATCAAATCCTAGATGAAGGAGGAATTCAAGATAAATGATCTTGGATTGCTTATAAATTTTCTTGACTTAGAGGTTGTTTATATAGACTCTAGTGTGTTCATTACTCCGAGGAAGTACATCCATGATGTGCTAGTTAAGTTCAAGATGGAAAATGAAAAAAATGCAGGTACACCTATGGAATTGAACCACAAACTCAGTACACATGAAGGAGAGGTTCTTGAAGATATTACATGTTATCAAAGACTTGTTGGGAGTCTCAATTATGCAGCCCTAACAAGAGTAGATATATGCTATCGGGTGAGTACATTGAGTCAATTTATGCATACACCAAGAAAACCTCACATGGAAGCTACCAAAAGGATCTTAAGGTACTTGAAGGGTGCCATAAAAGAAGGGCTATTCTAACCATTCACATCTGACTTGGATATCAAACTAGATTTTGATGCAGATTGGGCCGACTCAAAAGATGATAGAAGGAGCACCTCAGGCTATCTTTTGCAAGATCTAACTTGATTTCATGGTCATCAAAGAAACAACCAATTGTGGCATTGTCATCAACTGAAGCTGAATATAGGGGCCTAACAAATGCAACACAAGAGGCAATGTGGCTTAAGCTACTCTACTCAGACTTGGGGCTACATACATACACTCCAATGATCTTTGGAGATAACATTAGCTCACTTAATTTGGCTACTAACCCTGTATATCATGCAAGAACTAAGCACATTGAAGTGCATTATCACTATGTGAGAGAGAAGCTACTTAGCAAGGACATACAATTGTCCTATGTATCAACCAACTTGCAATTGCATATATGCTAACCAAATCTTTGGATGGAACAAAATTTAATAGGTTCAAGATGATGATTGGATTGTAGGAGATTAAAGAGAATTGAAGCCCAAGCATATCCTAAGGCTCATATATGCATTCATGTGTTAGCACATGAGTGATCTGTTGTAAAAGATTGACTTTTTACTTCTTGTGAAAGTGCATATATGGAATCGCTTCAATCACGAGTTATTAGGAGAATCTTTGCACAACTTATTTGGTGAGGACTTATGGAAAATCAAGTCCTAAAACTTTGGAACAATTTTAGGTAGATGTTCAAATTCAAATTTGAATCTTGGATCCAACAAAATACTATAAAAAGGGATCATCTAGTCACGTGGAATGCAACCAAACATAGTAGAGATTTTAGAGGATTTTATATGACATATTGAGCTCACATTATAGCTCTACTATTGCCCTCACATTGTCTAATCATTCATCATCAATGTCAATGTAATCTATGTGCATTAATACATATAGTTTTCTTATATCTCATACCTTCTACTTTGTCATGTACCACTCATAAGAGTGAACTTCTCTAACTTCTTTCTCAGTTTACACTTGATGATTTGATGTTATTTGAGTTAGTATAAATTCAGTGGACTATCTAATTTCTTGCTACCAAGTTTCATTGTTATTGTCTCAGTCATTTTCAAGTTATGAGCAAAATAGTGCTCACTCGTCTGCATACTGCTAGTACCCGAAAATGTTAGGATTCATCTCTAACTTGTGAAGCATCATCCTCTGAGCATGGTCCATCATTTCAAGTGAAATAACTTGAAAAAGGTAGCTACTCAAGTTAATTAGATATGCCCAAAATGATTTTATTCAATTTTTAACAGAGAAGGAGTACTGTTCATTTGTTTGATTAGGTGTAGTGACCAAAATAACAACTTTTTGGGTCACACTGATAATACTCCAACTCATCTATTTTGATCCAATGGTTTGAGGATCATATTCCAAAGTACTTGAATTATTATTTGTGCTTGTTGGAAATATCAAGAGGTCTACTTTGCACTCCTCAACTCAATTTTGGTTGTTGTGAACTGGAACTTGCAACACCATCTCATCTTTGGAAGGTGTCTACCATCACCTCCAACAATGAGGATTCGAAGGAAGAGGACAAGGGCTTATTTCCTTTAGTACCTATGGATGAGGAGTGTCAAACTTGAAAAAAGCCTTAAGGTATGGTGATTCTAGATCATAGAGTTATTGGAATGCAATTTAATTTCTTTAGTGGTAAGGTGGATGACTTGGATGCTGGTGGTTTGATTTTTGACACAAAGTATGTTTTGTTGAATGGTGGTCAAGATGATTCCCCAATGCCAAGTATTTCAGGCTACATTGGATGGTGAAGTTATCAAATAGTTGATGGAGTTAGTTGTGAAACATTTTTCCACTTATAAGAACTTGAGTGTTGCTTCGAGAACTTCGAAACGAACCCGCTATTGGCCATATTCGGAGTTCGAAGCTGAGAGATATCCTCAATTTAGTGAAAACTACGATAAGTGGTATCGTGGCAGACACTTTCAGGAGTTAAGTGAGTTAGAGAGGTAGATTAGTCTTTTCTCATACATGTGAGCTGAACCACTTCACTTTCAATCACGTGTGCACATGTCCTCATACGTTTGGTTAGGTCGGTTCTTCGGATTGATAATTAAGCGTGTGTCAGTCCACCACTATATGCACTTGTGTGGCAGATGAGGTTCAGTCTCTTTGGCACAAGTCCCTAGGTTTTGTGACTTAGGTACACACATTTTTAGTGCCGTTGCTAGGGAACACACTTGACCAAGGTGCCTTCGTGATGGTTATAGCTCTAGAGTGACGAAATCGTACTTGTAGGAGTGAATTCGCTTGGTGGCAAGTAGTCCAATGTTTCAACACTTGTTACTTCACATCCCGAAGGTGTGTGTAATGAGTTTTTAGGTTTAGGGTTTGGAGAGAGAGAGAGAGAGGAGAAAGAGTTAGGGTTAGGTTAGGAAGATACACCACAGAAAATTTCCCGTTTAATAGGCAAATACAGCCTCTACAACCACCTCAGTATCGGCCATATGGATATCCACCTAGAGAGCCAGGCACGGATATGCCCAGGTAGAATCCCTACCCAACACCACCAAGAGCACCGAGGCCATACAAGCAAGCACAATATCCACAAGCCCAACCAGTGTTAGGACCACAACTGTCACAACCCCAACATGTGGTATTGGTTAAGTATGATCAACCAGAGGAAAACCTAGAAAGAGCCATTGTACCAGCATCACCCATGACCAGCGTGGAGTCGACAAACCCAGGTTACGAGCCATCTCAAGGAGAGTACTATCCCTATGACGCTAACATGTCTGAGTATGAATAAAATTATGATCCACACTACTACGGATACGAAGGATACGATATGCATATGGGCCAGAAGTGGCAACATTAATGTACACTGCACCTAAAGTGCAGCCACCTATAAGACGACCCCTAAGAACACTGTCACTCTAGCACAATGGTGAGTACCAACGTGAGGAGATACACCTCATAAATGTCAATCCGTGGAGACGTGAGGACCGGTATGAAGACCGTGAGCAAGTGATGGCACAAGTGCGTGAGTGAAAGCACACAAGCATGCACACACATACACACACACGCGCACAAAGTAAGAGCAAGGAGTGGAACAATGGAAGATCTTCGATTATACAAGAGCTCTCTTACAAAGCTGAAATCTACAACAAGCTAACCTCAAAAATGAGCTCTCCAGCCCTTTTTATAGTTTTTGAGTGGTTTTGGCCCTGTCCAGACCTAGTGTCCGGCCTAGTTAAAAAATAGGTTCCCGGGCTTATTTGAGGGCTCAAATGAAGTCTAAAAATTATGAAAATTGGTACGATGGTACTTCTAATACTCCTCAAGCTCGAGGACTCCTCGGCTTGAACAAAATGGAGTTACTAAAAATAGATAATGGTATTTACAATGGTTTTTAGTGATGAAAATCACTATTTTTGTAGGGGATTCTTCTGAAAATTTGACATACACTTCTTGGAGCTCCCTACTTGCTCCCTTTCCTTGTGTGTCCACCTTTTGATGTGCTTCCATGCTTTGTCCTTGATCTTGAGCTTCAACACTCCCCCCCCTCTTGAGTCTGTCGTCCCTGACAGACCCTTGTTGTAGTGGTCGTTCCATGTAGTACCTTGGGAGGTAGCGTCCTTTGCGTCCAACAGGGGCGATCCCTCTTCCCAATGTATCCTGGTCGTTTGGCTGGTTCTTCACTTTGCCACTGTTATCTCTTGCAGTTTGTAGTCCCTTTGTACGTACTTCTGCCTTGTATGCCATCTAGATGGTGCATTTGTGAGCTTTCCAAAACTGCTAGCTGCTCAAAGGAGGTGGTCAATGGTGATTGTGAGCAACTCGCGGTGGTGGATGGCTTTCTTGCTCTTGGTGTTGTCATCTTGATGTCGTCTGGTTCTTCCAAAGATGGCTTTTCCTAGTTTTCATGCCAAGTACTTGTAACCCATAATGAATGGTGGGTAAGTGCATTAGTGCATGGGTTGAACAAAATATGTGCCTTGTGCATGGTCTTGTAATGTGGCCCTACATATGCGTACTTGGAAAATGCATGGCAAGAAGTATGGTGCAAGAGATTGGGTCTTGAGCTAAGTGCTCAAGGGTATGCTGACGAAGAGGTTTCCTAATCTATCATGGATAGAGTGTTGTTGAAGCATGCACGTCTTACCATGGTGAAGGGTCCGTTGATCTTCATCTCTTCGTGTTGTGGTTCCCTCATGGTGTTTGACCGTCGGCGTGTCCTTTTTGTTGAGGGATGTCCTTGCTGGAAGTTCGCTGATGAGCATTTTCAAGCACATAGTCTTCTTCTCTTTTTTTTTTTTTTTTTGGAACACGATGGCATCAAACAAGAAGAAAGATGTTAGTATCAATAACATATTTTGCATGTGAAAATTGTGTCTCATGTGCCTGGGATTTCTCAATTGTGTCTATGCACGGCCATGTAAGGTGGCCCTATATTGATGCATGCTTTGGAAATGCATGACCTGAATGGTGCAAACGACTGGGTTATGCCAAAGGCACATGGTTGCTGCTGGTCGAGGCTTTTGATGTTACTTGTATACTTGATGAATTCTTTGATTGGAGGTGTCTATTGGATCTTGAAATGATGTAATCCTCCGGATTGGAACCCATTTTGGAATAGGGTGTGGTACTGTAGAGATCCCCTCAGGCCACCTCATCTGTGGATGCTTTCCAAACTTTGGTATCCCGTGTGGTTGGCCTTTTGGTTCCGGGGATGTTGTTGGTGCTTTTGGCTTCCAAACCCATATCCTTGATGATTGCCTGCTTATTTTTGCAGAAGGGTTGAGTTTATCTGCTTTGGGTCTTTGTGCATTATTCTTACCCTTTCCTCTCCGTGGCGTCTTTGTTGAGACCTTTTGCATGGTGGGGAGCAAAATCCGTTGTGCATGTAAGAGCTTCTTAGGTACCCATATCTGTAATTGCCCTTGTTGAGCAGTAGCTAATTTTTTAGGCACCCAAATTTGGACTTGATTGTGGTCGGCCTTCATTGATAGTTTCGGTACCCAAATTTGTTGGATTCTTCGTGCTTGAGCCTGTCGTAGGTGCTTGGTCCTTCTTTTTTCATGGTCGATCTGGTTGGGTGGGAATCTTTGAGGCAACATCGATGGTTGTACTCCTTTCTTTACCCAGATCTGCTTCATGCCCATAACTTCTTTCTTTTTGAAGGCTCTTTGTCGATTTGATAGACTGGCTATCTTGCACTGTTTTTTTTGCTTCTGAGGTTGGACTAATGTGGATGCTTTACTCTTTGAAAAAGAAGAAGGTTCTTCTTGCCTTTGTGACTGTCCTTCCATGATTGTGTCCGTCTGGATCATAGATCTTTTGATATTTACAACATCTTGTTCGAGAAGGTTAGCCTTAGAGGAAAGAAGAGAGCGTGTGGTGTCTTGGTCCGAGGCCATGCACTTCTCCAATTCTAATGTAATGCATTGTTCATGTGCCCAAACATGAAGAAGTTGACTTCTTAGGTTCAAGTTGACAGCATGGTCGTAAATCCAATCTTGACCCAAGACAAGTGGCTCTGTGAGGTCCTCATCATGACACACTAGCATTTTGACTTTTATTGGAACATCTTGAAGGTAGATGGGAAGTTCCACCTCTCCCAAACAAGAGGTTTCCACACCGCCCAATCCTATGAGATAGGCTTCTATGGGCTTGATGTCCAACTGCAAGTCTTGGCAGTATGAAAGTCGAACTGCACTAGTTGCTGCACCTGAATCAACTAATGCTCTCACAGTCTTTACACTCTTTCCTTGTCCTACCTCTATAGTCACAAAGGGCCGTCGATCAATTATTTGAGAAGTAGATATGCCCGATTTTTGGCACATGTCCATGTGATATTTTGGAGCTTTTGTGTTGACAACTAAGCCTAGCCGCCGTAGCTTATTTCTTCTGATGCGCTCTCTAGCCTCTGCTTGTGCTTCTTCTCTAACTCTTAACTCCTCTTCTTTTCGCTTTTTAGCAGTGTTGAGTCTCATGAGCATTTCCTCTGTAAGAGGTTCTTGATATAACTTGACTCGGCATCCACTAATATAGTTTGGTAGGATATCACCTTCTAAAGTGGCCAATTGAACTGCACCGCTAGTGGAGAGTCTATTAATGATCATGGGTCCATATCCTCGTTTCTCCAATTTGCGGGCATGTTGCTTTAGCGTATAAACCAGCACTAGATCTCCTTCCTTCAATCCTTTATCCTTCACATGGGCATCAAAGTATGCCTTTTGCCTTTTCTTTGCAGCATAAATGCCTACTGCTGCCCGTAGCCTCGTCTCACCTAAGCGTTCTAGATCAAAGATCCTGGAAGATAACTCATGTCCATTCCACTCATGCTCTTGTGCTACTTTCAAGGCTGGGATTAGGAAGTCTAATGGTAGCACAGCATTCTGTCCAAAGACCATCTGAAATGGGGTGGCATTGAGTACTATTTTGTAGGCAACTCTGTATGCCCACACAGCATGATGAAGTTGTTTGTCCCAATCAGAGCGTTTATTATTTACAAGTTTCGTCAATACGTTACATAGGATCTTATTCATGCTCTCGGCTTGTCCATTAGCTTGTGGGTGATAGGGGGCAGACTTCTTATGTATCACCATGAATTCTTGAAGGAGATTTTCAATGACCTCATTCAAGAAGTGCGTACCTCTATCACTAACCAACTCTATTGGTAACCCATATCTAGTGAACACATTTTCGAATAAGAACTTAGCCATCATTTGAGCATCATTCTTTGTCGTGGCTTTTACTTCCACCCACTTTGTAAGGTAATCTGTGGCTACGATAATGTATTCTGCATGGGAGTTTCTAGCTGGGGGGTTGATGGGACCTACAAAATCTATACCCCACTTTGAAAATGCACGTCCTCCCATCATTGGCCTTAAAGGCATCTCATCTTTTCGTATCGGATATTGGGCACGTTGGCATGTGTCACATTTCTTCACATAGGTATGTGCATCCATATGAAGAGTGGGCCACTAAAGTCCTGAGAATAAAATGGTCTTAATTACTCTGTCAGGCCCAAAGTGTCCACCTGCAGCACCGCTGTGTGCAGTTTCTAAGACTTTCAAATAGTCTGATTCATGAACGCACAGTCTTAGGTAACCATCCTTGCCTCTGCGATATAGGTTGTCTCCTACTAAGGCATAATCTTGAGCCTCTTGCTCCATGCTCCGTTTTCTTGCAAGACTAGCCTGATTGGGTAATGTTCCCGATCTCATGAACGCAACCAATGGAGCACTCCAATCTGGGATTAATGACATGTGATAAAGAGTGGCATGCTCCACTGGGGGTCTCTTCTGGCACACTGGACAATTTTGGATCCACTCCTGTATTTCTTTGTCCATGCTAGGCCAATACACTCCTAGACGTTTTAGATTCTGCAATGTTCGTTGTTTAGAGTAGTGATTTCCTAGCAATCCCTCATGGGCTTGTTGCAACCAACTAGTATGTTCATCGTCCTCGACACAACAAGATAATACGCCCTCGGTATCTTGCTTGTACATACTTCCGGCCAATATTTGATATTTTTGTGATTTTACCACTTCTTTTTTGCTTGTCTTCACATTTTTATTTGCAGGCCCGAAGGTTAGGACTGGTACCAACTTATTTGCCCACTTAGGAATAACTTCTAAATTGAACAGATAAGCATCGGGCAATTCATCAGACACTCCTTGCGGTGGCTCTCCTGAAGTGATGCGAGAAAGATGGTCTGCCCTAAGATGGGTTCTACCTTTCCTGACAACAACTTCAAAGTCGTATTCCATTAGTAAGAGGAACCATCTCACCAAGCGGCCTGTATTGCAAGGTTTATTGACCAAATATAGTAAAGCTTGATGATCAGTGAAAAACTTGAACTTATTGGCCAATAGATAGTGTCTAAACTTCTTCACAGCATATACCATGTCTAAGCCTTCTCTCTCCGTTGTGGTATAATTTCGTTCAGCTGCATTTAATTGCCTACTAGCATATGCTATCGGCAAATCTAGTTTTCCTTCACCTGTGGGTTGTGCTAGCACACATCCTATTGCATGATTGGAGGCATCTACATGGACATGAAAGGGTTTGCTCCAATCCGGAGTAGTCAATATTGGTGTTGTGCACAAACGCCTTTTCAGCTCGTTGAAGGAATTCTCGCATTCCTCGTTCCACTCAAAATTTGTTAACAACCCATAAAGAGGTTTAGCTATGATGGCATACATGTGGATAAACCTACGGTAATATCCACAATGGCCCATAAAGGCTTGTACCTCTTTAACATTCCTCGGCCTGGGCAGCTCTGCTATTGCTCTTACTTTGTCCTCATCTGTTGATATTCCATTCTTAGAAACAATGTGACCTAAGATTTTACCTTGTCGTACCATGAACACACACTTCTCTGGGTTCAGACACACTCGATAATCTCTACACTTGTTGAAGATTTGTCTGAGCTCAGGGATGTGGTATCTTCTTTGTTGGGAATGAGTACATAAGTCATCCACATATACTTCTAAGTTCTTTCGCAAGAACTCCTTGAAGACATGACACATGAGCCTTTGAAAAGTTGCGGGTGCATTGGTGAGACCGAATGGCATCACACGAAATGCAAAGATTCCCCATTCTGTGGCGAAAGCCGTTTTGTGTTGATCTTCTGGGGCAATGGCTACTTGATTGTAGCCCGAAAATCCATCAAGGAAGCTATAAACTTCCTTGCCTGCAACACGCTCCAATAGATGTTCGGTGATTGGAAGTGGATAACTATCTCTAATCGTAGCGGCATTAACTTTTTTAAGGTTAATGCACACTCGCAATTTCCCATTCTTCTTGGGCACCACCACAATGGGGGACACCCATTCAGTGTGCTCAATCTCATAGATGAATCCAGCTTCAATCAGCCTATCAATTTCCTCCTTTATTTTGGCTGCATAATTGTCATTATATGTGTAGGGCTTTTGTTTGGTGGGCTTGGCATCAGCCGTCATGGGTATAGTATGAGAGCAAATTTTTGGGTCTACTCCCTTCAAGTCTCTATAGTGCCATGCGAACACATCCCTATATTCCCTTAACAGAGCTACAAGCTCTGCTTCTTCTTTTGCACTTAGGTCATCTCCTATGTACGTACTGAAAGAACTTGGAGAAGCTTGTCGAAGGTAGAAAAGTGCGTTTCGAAGCGATGAAGTTTGGTCAAGCCAACCGGCACAAGACCAGCCCTTGAGCTTTTGGAGACTCAAATAGACCTTATAGGCATGCTATAAGTGCAAAGAAACACACTATGTACCTTGGAGCATCAAGGAGAATGAGTCGATACAAAACAGATAGGTTCGCGGGTCGACTAGCTCAAAAAACTTACTATCTATGGAAGAGACAATGAACTTCAAATGCCCATAGCGACCAGCGTGATTACAATTAGAAAAAATCCTTTTATGGGAGTGATACACATAGGGTTGAGTGTATGGAATGCACAAAAGTATAAGGAATAAGCAAAATATGCTATAGGAATGAATGCGACATTCACCGGTGGTACTTCCTATTTTTCAGGAATACGCAGAGATTGACCCCGAGGCAGAAAAACTGAGATTTCTCCAAATCTGCTGAACCAAATGCTTTGAAAATTTACAGGCATAAACTAGACACTAATACCTTTCCAATGAGTCCTCTTGCACTCAATTTGGAGCTCTGAGGAGAGAGCAGCAGCCTCTGCAAGATTACTGTTGGCGAAGAAGATGATGCAGAAAATTGAAGGAGCAAGACAATGATGGTCACAAGTGTATGTATATTGCTTCCATGTAATGTACAAGTGATTTCAACTCCTTATATAGCCTCTAGGAGTGTTCCACGACTTTTACAACTTGAATTTGAATTCAAATGAAGGTGGGAATGGTTGTTGGAGGGAATCAATTCACTTCCCTACAATCTAGGAAAAGTGAAGATTTTGATTGATCTACTTTTAGGTGATTGATTGCTTGATTGAATGCAACTTCAACCACCAAAATTTCGTGGGATTTTGGCCCTATATTTGTACCTTTACATGTGTACAACTCAAGGCTTTTACAACGGTAAATGAGCCATCAAAATATTCTCAAAAAATACAATAAATGAGCATATGAAAAAAAACTCTCCAACGGATATTCTTTTGACGCGATAGCCTTTGATGTAGATCAAATCCACCTCAAGCATAGTGTAAGCTTGATGTTCCAACAGCTCCCCCTCAAGCTAAAGTATGCTTGAGTCTTCATTCTCTGATAGGTTGAATACCTGCCATAGCTTTGAATCTACAAAGCTTTATTCCATCAAGTGCCTTCGTCATCATATCTGCTACTTGCTTTTCAGTCGGAACAAAAGAAATGTCGATCTCCTTTGCCATGAGCTTCTCCCTGATGAAGTGGTAATGGACTTCTATGTGCTTGGTTCTCGCATGGAAAATAGGATTTGCCGCTAGATGCATGGAACTTACATTATCTCCAAATATGTGAGGTTTGGAACTCACAAGTCCCAAATCTGTATACAATGCTTTTAACCATATTGCCTCTTGAGTTGCTATGGTCAAGCCTCTGTACTCTGCTTCAGTTGAAGATAAAGCAACTGTTGGTTGCTTCTTGGAACTCCATGACACTAGCTTCGAACCTGCAAATGCTAAGTAACCAGATGTACTTTTTCTATCATCCTTAGCTCCTGCCCAATCTGCATCTGAGTAGATTTTGATATCCAAATCGGAAGAGTAAGGATAGAATATACCTTCGTTGATTGTACCTTTGAGATACTTAAGTACTCTCTTAGCCGCATCCATGTGTGGTCTTCTTGGTGAGTGCATGAACTGACTAAGCACTCCCACACTATATGAGATGTCTGCCCTTGTATGAGTAGCATATATCAAGCTACCTACCAAACTTTGATACTCTTTAATGTCTTCAATTTTCTCACCTTCATAAACACTAAGTTTATGATTCATCTCCAAAGGTGTACCTGCAGGTTTAGTGTTCTCCATTTTGAACTTGAGAAGAAGATCCTGAATGTATCTTCTTTGAGTCAAATACATTCCTTCATCTGTGTATATCACCTGCATACCTAGGAAATATGTGAGCTCACCTAGGTCACTGATTTTGAACTCCTCTTGCATGTGTCTCTTGATCCTTTGAATGCCATTTAGATCATCACCTGTCACAATAATATCATCTACATATACACATAGATAGATAACCTCATTGTGATCCCTTTTGATGAATAGAGAAGGATCGGAGCTGCTAGCTTTGAACCCTTGGTCTTGAAGATATGTAACCAACCTGTAATTCCAAGCTCTTGGAGCTTGTTTCAATCCATACAATGCTTTCTTAAGTCTGCAAACATAAGATGGATGATTAGGGTTTTCAAAACCTGGTGGTTGTGACATGTATACCTCTTCACTTATCCAACCATTTAAGAATGCATTTTTCACATCAAGTTGGAGGAGTCTCCAATTCCTTGCAGCAGCTACACTTATCAATGTCCTGATTGTGGTCATCTTTGCAACTGGTGAGAATGTTTCCTCATAGTCTATACCATGAGTTTGTGAGCATCCTTTGGCAACTAATCTTGCCTTGTACCTGCAAACTGATCCATCTGAATTTCTTTTAACTTTATATACCCATCTGCAACCAATTACCTTTTGATTCGGTGACATCGGAACCAAATCCCAAGTGTCCATTTCCTTCAATGCATCTATCTCTTCGTTCATGGCCTTTTCCCAATTAGGGTTTCCCTTTGCCTCTTCATAGGTTGAGGGTTCCTCTGAAATAGAGTCTTTTTCCAAGTAGATTGAATGCTTTGTAACAAATGTGGAATCATATCCATACCTTTCTGGTTGTTTCTTCTCTCTTGCTGATCTTCTAGGTGCTTGTTTGGAGCATTCTCCAACCTCTTGCATCTTTGCTTTGCCTCTTGACTTCCATAGCTTGTAATCCCTTTCTCTTTCATCTTGGTCATCGTCTGTATCACTTCTTGGATCCTGGACCTGTGTATCATGCTTGCTTCCTAATTGATGAGAGTCATAATCAAGATCATATGGTAGTGTTACCTTTTGTTTGTCTTCATCATACCAAGACCTGTGTTCTTCAAACACAACATCTCTACTTGTAGTGAATTGCTTGGTTGAAGGATTGAAGAACCTGTAACCCATCTGAGTTGAATCATATCCAATAAACACTGCCTTTGTTGCCCTTTCATCTAGCTTACCTCTTATTTGTGATGGTACATGAACATAAGCTAAACAACCAAAAACCTTGCAATGTCCAAGACTAGGTTTTCTTCCATGCCATGCTTCATAAGGAGTCATACCTTGAAGTGATTTGGATGGAAGTCGATTGACAAGGTACACTGCAGTTGAAAAAGCTTCTGCCCAAAGATAATGTGGCAACTTCTTCTCTTCAAGCATTGTTCGGGCTGATCCAACCAATGTCTTGTTTCTCCTCTCTGCAATTCCATTTAGTTGAGGAGAGTACCTGGTAGTCACTTCCCTTTTGATACCTTTATCCTGCAAGAACTCATCAAAATCTTTGGAGAAGTATTCTCCCCCTCCATCAGATCTGAGCTTCTTTAGTGATCTACCTGTATGATTCTCCACATGTGCAAGATACTTCTTGAAGCAATCAAATACTTCATTCTTACTCTTGATAAAGTATAGAACAGTCCATCTACTATGGTCGTCAATAAATGAGACATAATACCTTGATCCTGCCAATGAAGGTTCTTGACTTGGTCCCCATACATCTGTGTGTACTAAGTCCAATAAGTTGTTGTGGATGTAGCCTTTGTGGTTGAATGGTTGTCTTTGTGCCTTCCCAATCTGACATGCATCACACCTGTTGATCATGTGTTGCTTTGATATGTTCGGCAGTCCTAGAACACTTTGATCCCTGCATATATCCTTCAAGGTTCTTTCATTCACATGAGCAAGTCTCTTATGCCACACTTCAAGCTCACTTAGGGTTTGAGACCCAAAGTTGAATAGAGCTATGTTCCTGGTATCTCCTACTTCAAAAGTAAAGAGCCTACCATGCTTCTCACCTCGGGCTATCTTCTTGAAGCCTTGACATGGATCTTCCACAAAAGCTCCATGTTGGGTGAACCTAACTTGCAAGCCTTTTTCAACTATTTGGCCTACACTGATTAGGTTTTTAGTGATAGTGGGTACATAGAGAACCTTACTCAGAATGTTTGTCCTGCCATTGGAAGCTTTGACATTACCAATCTTCTCCACATTGTGCTTCGTGTCATCCCCTGTTTGCACTTCATGTCTATGCTTTGGACTTTCCAAGTCAGATAGAAGAGCAATGTTGCCTGCAACATGATTCGAGCATCCTGAATCTATGTAGAACAAATGATCATCTTCTTTACCTTCTTTGTGGCTTAGGTTCATAAGAAGTAATGAGTCTTCATGTGGTTGATCTTCTGAATAATTGTTGTAGTCCCTTCGATTATAGCTTTTATTGTTGTTGTTGAAGTTGTGTCCACCTCTGCCTCTATTGCCGCCATATCCACCTCTTCCACTTCCTTTTTGGGTCTTCCCATTGAACCAGCAATTCTGAGTGGTGTGGTTGGTCTTATCGCATATGGCACAAGGTTGAACATTCTGACCTTTGGCTTTGTCTTGCTTTGGTCCTTTCTTCTTCCCTTTCCACTTGCTCTTGCTTGCGAAGTTGGCTTGGGAAGTCTCTTCTTCATCTTCTTCCTTCTTCTTGCCTTTCTGCTTCTTATCCTTCTTATCTGCATATAGAGCACTCGTTGAATTACCATGATAAGAGTTACCTTCCTTTATGCTATTGTTGGCTTCTTGATTGAAGAGTTGTCCAAGAAAGATGTTGAAGTCTGGAGTCTGCACATCCATGATGAGATCATAGGCCGTCGTGAAGGATTGCCATTGCTTATCACTTCGAATGCCATTGAGAATTTGCCTCATGATGACCTCTTCTTCAATCAGCTCTCCAATGGATGCTAACTGATCCGCAACCTCTTTGACCTTGGTAACAAACTCTGTGATGGTTTGTTTAGGTGTCTTCTTCATTTGGTTGAACTCGTTCCAAAGATGATTCTTTCTTGCTTTGGTACTAGCAGAAAAGAACGTCTCCAGGGCATCCCAAGTCTCTTGAGATGTCTTGCATCCTCTAATATGTGGTAATAGAAAGTCAGAAATAGAGTTTAGTATGTACGACCTTGCTTGAGCATCCCTTGCGCACCAAAGTGTGAGCTTATCTGTCTCCTCCTGTGTAGGTCCTCCTTTGGATCTTGGAATAGGCATAGCTTCATCACCTGCTACAATTCCATAAAGATTTCTACCTTGCAAGTAGGCCTCCATTCTGATTTGCCAAGCCGCGTAGTTGTGTCGATCAAGCTTCTCGATCATTGAGGGAAAGCCGTCACCCATCTTGAACTAGCTCTGATACCACTGAAAGAACTTGGAGAAGCTTGTCGAAGGTAGAAAAGTGCGTTTCGAAGCGATGAAGTTTGGTCAAGCCAACCGGCACAAGACCAGCCCTTGAGCTTTTGGAGACTCAAATAGACCTTATAGGCATGCTATAAGTGCAAAGAAACACACTATGTACCTTGGAGCATCAAGGAGAATGAGTCGATACAAAACAGATAGGTTCGCGGGTCGACTAGCTCAAAAAACTTACTATCTATGGAAGAGACAATGAACTTCAAATGCCCATAGCGACCAGCGTGATTACAATTAGAAAAAATACTTTTATGGGAGTGATACACATAGGGTTGAGTGTATGGAATGCACAAAAGTATAAGGAATAAGCAAAATATGCTATAGGAATGAATGCGACATTCACCGGTGGTACTTCCTATTTTTCAGGAATACGCAGAGATTGACCCCGAGGCAGAAAAACTGAGATTTCTCCAAATCTGCTGAACCAAATGCTTTGAAAATTTACAGGCATAAACTAGACACTAATACCTTTCCAATGAGTCCTCTTGCACTCAATTTGGAGCTCTGAGGAGAGAGCAGCAGCCTCTTCAAGATTACTGTTGGCGAAGAAGATGATGCAGAAAATTGAAGGAGCAAGACAATGATGGTCACAAGTGTATGTATATTGCTTCCATGTAATGTACAAGTGATTTCAGCTCCTTATATAGCCTCTAGGAGTGTTCCACGACTTTTACAACTTGAATTTGAATTCAAATGAAGGTGGGAATGGTTGTTGGAGGGAATCAATTCACTTCCCTACAATCTAGGAAAAGTGAAGATTTTGATTGATCTACTTTTAGGTGATTGATTGCTTGATTGAATGCAACTTCAACCACCAAAATTTCGTGGGATTTTGGCCCTATATTTGTACCTTTACATGTGTACAACTCAAGGCTTTTACAACGGTAAATGAGCCATCAAAATATTCTCAAAAAATACAATAAATGAGCATATGAAAAAAAACTCTCCAACGGATATTCTTTTGACGCGATAGCCTTTGATGTAGATCAAATCCACCTCAAGCATAGTGTAAGCTTGATGTTCCAACAGTACATCGTTCCTCGTTCCCTTCAATGGTCACTACAATTTTTTTAGTCCTTTCTTTATTGTCATATACTTCTCCTACAATGGCCTCTCTCTTAGGCATCCGTACCAAAATTTTTCGGTCTTCCACTTCATATTTCTTGAAATTTTCTGGTACCTCAAACAATGATTCTTCCTCTTCTTGTTTCACTACTTTTCTTTTCTTTTTCTTTTGACCTCCTTCACTTCCTTCCTTTGACTTTATCGTTTTAATACTCGTGAGGGGTTCTTCTTCTTTTTGGGTTAACACTCCTATGTCTTCTAAATAGTGTTCCTCTGAGTCAAAGTAAGTATCCATCACAATGGATTCTAGATCATCGTCATTCTCTTCTTCTTCTATGAACTCACTAGGATCACACTCTTCCAACAGGGGTTGACACATGAACACTGAAATATCATAACCCTCCTCATCACAATGAGGTGTCCATTGTTCTTCATTGACTGCAATGTCCATGGTAGCTAAGATTTTTGCCCAACCATGAGGCTCAAATTCCTCATCTGGAAATATCATCGGTGTATAGGCTGGGTCTTTTATTGGTCTATCTCCTGGGGGAGTTCCTTCTTCTCTCGCTTTTAGGCGCTTTTCCTCTTCCTCTGCGACCTTGCACATCCACAAGTGAGTATCTTCATGCAGCCATGATGGATCAGGTGAACTTCCAGAATGCACGGAGATAGAATCTTCTTTCGCTTTGTGGATAGGATTCCACTGTAGGGGTGGTACATCTCTGAAGGTGTAATCCTTCAAATTGACCTTGGTGGTGACCCCTAAGTGCTGTAAGTACAAGGAGTTGGTTCCCCAATCCTGTACTATTTGCAATTGTCGTAGGAAGGGTCTTCCTAGGATCATCTCGTAGACATTATTCTTTTCAAAGTCACATATAGCAAATGTATGTTCAAACTCTACACCACAAGTGGTTAGAGTTATCCCTTCGAGCAATCCTAGAGGTCTTTCAAAATGACCATCTGCCATTTGAAGCTTCATTCTGGTTGGTCTTAATGTGGGTTTGCCCCATCGCTTCCACAAGGAGGTGGTCGCAATAGCAACACCAGCACCTGAATCTATGATTGCTTTGGTTGTGTAACCTTGGTAGGCGATTGGAAGATAAGTATTACCTTCTTCACCCTCACACATGTCCCCTATTTTGTCTAGAGGTATCTCTGGTACCCTTTGCTTGGAGCCTGCTTTTGGCATGTTGGAATCAAGTTCTGGAACCTGATCCTTCACATGATTCCAAAGCTCAGGTTTTGCTTTGAGCAGCTCTTCTACAGTGAGATGACACTGAACCTTAGTGTTCTTCACGACATCCGTGTTCCTTGGAACCACTGAGTCTTCATTTCTTACCAATATTGTGGGAGCTCTGATCTGGATAGATTCAGATTCCCATGGGCCTGTGAAATGAGGCAACTCTTGTAAAGAATTAGATTCAAAATCTAATCTCTCATCCTCTTGTTGCTCTGTTTGATCTCCGTAAATAGATGGAATGCCTTGGGGAAATTGATCATGAAGATCATCAATCTCAGGAATAGGAGGGGATTTACCCTTCTCCTTGGCCCATTTCTCTTCTTGTATTTCCCGCAAGAACTCTTGAGAGTACTGTTGAATTGAAGGAGGTGTTCCAGCGTCTGTGGAATTAGGAACATAAGCTCCCATTGGTGGTGAGCTTCCTCTCTCAATAACTGGTTGAGCCTGTGGAGGTAAAGAAACTTGTGGTTTGTTTACCAACTGCTCTAATCTTTCTAGTAAGCCTTGAAAATGCAAATCTGATTTGACAGAGTTTGTCTGATTGAACTTCTGACTAGTCTCAAGTATAGCTTGAGCTTGTTCCACCATTTTCATGCACATTTTCATTCGTTCAATCTCTAAATCCGCTCTAGGGTAACTCTTGTCTAGGTTTGCGGCTGTTGGCCCTTCTTGAAGACGAGCCTGGTAGGCCTTGAACATCATGTCCAAGCCTTCTAGGGTTGGATCTGCAAGAACAGACCCTGATTGTGGTCTATTTACAATGGGTGGTGGGGTGGGATGAAGCGAAGTGGATGGAGCTTCAGCATGCGAGGGGCTTTGAAATGCAATATCTTCTATTTTTGTTTTGGCATCTTTTAGACTTTCTTCTAGCTCGGATAGCTTTTTGTTCCACTTGCGGTTAGCCTTCTCTCTGGTATCCTTCCATGTTCTTGGTTTCCTCTTACTAGGTTCTCCTGCCTCACTTGATTCCGATTGCTCAGATGGTTTTGCTTGTTGTGCAGCCTGTGCCCTAGCAACTGCCTGTACGAGGGCCACATTATTGCTACTTGAACTTGAATCTGCCACTAAGCCTACCACGTTGATGGGTGTGACCTTGGGTGCACTAGAGGGATTCCTGGGACACTCTCTAGGGAGATGTTCCTTGCCGCACTCAGGACAAAATCCTTGTATCGTAATGTTTTGCCCTTGTCCCAGAGCTGGTTGGTGGGGGCATTCACGAATAAAATGGTTGCCCTGACATCTAAAGCATGGTCCTCTAGGGGCTTGTGGTCTCACTTGTCTCAATTGGGGCCTAGGATTTGGATTCGTATACATGATATTGGAGTATTCTGGCTCCCAATTTTGTTCCATAGGTGGTGTCTCATATTGATGCTGAGAAGTCTCGCTTTGCTCAGGTGACTCTATATAATACGCATGTGGACTATCTTCATGGAAGTAATCTGAACCATGAGCGTAAGAATCATTTCCTGAGACCAATGGGATTAGTGGCACCAAAGCTCTATTAGGGTTCTCCTCCGCCATCGTATATTGAACTGGGATCACATTGGCAGGAGCTGGCGGTTGGTTTCCTAGGACTGGTTGTGGCCTATATGGTGCCTGATATTGCTGCTGGTATTGAGGTTGATATTTTTGTGGCCTATAATATGGTTGTTGGTGTTGATTCTGATACCTACCTTGCTGGTAAGGTTGCTGATAATTTTGTCTAACAGCCTGCCGGTTATAGGGACAATCTTGGGTCGTATGATTTGTATATTTCCTCTCAATGGTGCAATATAGAGCATTAGGGTTTCCTTGGGGTTGAGTCGTCAACGGGCAAACATTAGCCATGTGATATCCTCCACATGTATAACATCGCTTCACTGAAGTGACCCTTGGCATTTGTTTATTTTGAACTCCTAGCTTTTTGGCCACTTGCTCAGCTATCTCATCTATCTCAGTGGAGGTTCTAGAGGTATGACTTGTAGAACTATCAGAGTCGTTATAGAGTTTGGATAGTCCTAATTCCTCACCCAAGTTGTCTTCTATGTCAATGCATATCCGTATACACTCTTCTATGGATCTAGGCTCTTTCAAGTATACATATGACCTTAATTTTGTGCTCAATAGGCCATCTAAAAACAGTGCCACCTGTTTGGCTGATGTGGGTAATTCTGGTCTAGGGCATCTTTCCAAGTACTGTCTAAACCTTCTTCCTGCAAGTCGCACTGTTTCTTGGGGTGTCTGCTTGAAGATGTGGATCAAGGATGATGTGTTATGCCTGATACCGCTCTTGGAAAATTCCACAATGAATTCTTCTAGCAGCTGACCTATCTCTCTATAGTTGCGACTGTTTAGAGGTTGAAACCAAGCTAAGGCAGTGCCCTTAAGAGTCAAACCAAATGCCTCGAACTGGGTGAACAAGTCTTCAACCTGTTCAGCTCTTAGCACTTGTTTGAACTCTGCCACATGATCATAAGGATCTCCAAATCCATCAAAGTAGTTCTTCATTGTCTTAATCACTTGAGAGGGTCTAAGTGTTCTTGAGTGCTCTCGTGGTCTAGGTAATGGAAAATCATGTTCATCTCTTTGATGCCTATAAACTCTATGTCTCTCCCTTTCAGGTCTTTCCATCCCATATCCTGATCTGTCTCTGCCTACAGTGTCTGCAAAGCTTACCTCCGGTCTCTCTCTAGTTCTTTCCCTCTGGGTTTCATGAGCCTTGGATGATCCGGCTCCTTGGAGGCCCTGGGAAACATTAGATCTTGGTGGAGGGAAAATTGATTCACCTTGCCAAGTGTAAGCATGTCTGTCATGATCTGATACTAAGAATAATTTCTGGGATGTGTGATCTAGATAGACAGCTTTCCCTGGTGTCTCTGGGTCCTTGAATTCATAGATGGTGACTACTGGGCTGGGTTGATCTGGCCTAAATCTCCAAAAGGCTTCCTCGGTTTCTCTATTCACGAATAGTTCTATGCTTTTATTATCTTGAGGAATCCATTCTGGAGTGAGCACTCTGGTTAAAACTGACTTACCTCTAGGGGTCTTGGGTTCTCCTCCTAGGCCTCCTTGCTCTAGGTCTCCTATCTCACTCTCAGGAATGATATTTCCAAACTCATCTGTCCTATCTGGTAAGTTGGTAACCACATACATGGTTCCTTCCTTATCAATGTAAGCACCCTCTTCAAACTTGACCACTGGGTGTTCAAGTCCAAAGGGTTGGTCAGGATTTTTGAGTTGAACCACTGATCGCCTTAGACCATCCTCATAGATGCGAGCACCTAATTGGTTGGTCCTGATATACTCCAATTGGGTCTTATAAGGACCTTCTGGTGTCTGTAAATAGGCAGTGCCTGAGCCACGTGTGGGTCTTTCCATGCTAAAAGACATTTCTGAGTCACTGGTTTCTGAACTTAGCGTGTAAGGACAACCACTAAGCTCTTGAGCCCAAGACTTGGGTGTATGGTTAACACTAGCCTCAGATGATCTAATGCTTTGTCTATCCTTGCCTAAGTGCCTGCCAGATCTCAAGTTCATAAGCCTTGGCTTCTAGTCCCAAAGTTCTCTTATATTGCTCAAAATCCTTTGGAACTCTTGGGTTTTCTAGTTTCCTTGAGGGTCAACTTCAAAACACCCTATCCAATAACTCCCCACGAGCTTTCCAACAAAACCAAAATCACAGCAAACGGATTTCGTATGAGAAAGTTATGCCAGTTCAGGGTTTTAGGGGTAAAAACAGGGAAACAGGGTCTCTCAGGAGATGCTTCAAAACAGGCGATACACGATACTTATCAAGTATCGCGATACTTGGAAGCAGAATACGATACTTGACCAAAGAGCTCACGATACACGACCTTTGAACACAAACGATATACGATACCTGGGTTAAAACGATACCTGACACACGATATTTGTAGGACACGATACTTGAAGGGGAACGATACTTGATACTCGAGAGAAAAACGATACACGATCTCTGAGCTAAAACGATCTCTGGATCAAACGATACGCGATCGCTGGGAAATATCGCGATCTTTGATTGAAACGATCTTTGGCACCAACGATACTCGATACTTGGCTCAAAACGATCGACGATACCTGAACAAAACGATACGCGATCTTTGGTAAGTATCGCGATCTCTGAGAAGCGATAGACGATACTTAAGCCAAACGATACACGATCTTTGATCCAGACGATCTTTGGCCGAAACGATCTTTGGGCTGAACGATACACGATACCTCTCAAGTATCGCGATCTTTGGCCAAAACGATCTCTAGCGGAAACGATACACGATGGCTGGGAAATATCGCGATACTCAACCACAGGAGATTCACGATACTTGTCAGGTATCGCGATACTCGACCGCGGGAGCCAAACGATACTTGACCCTTAGACAAATTTTGGGAAAGATTTTTTCTAAGTTTTGGTTGTACACATGCTCTACTCTTTCCTCTCTCCTCTCCTCACTCTCTGTATCACCCCAAATCACACCTTTTCACCTCTGTCAGTACCAAACGATACCTGACGCAGATCGACTTTTTTTTTCTGAAAAAAACTTGGATTTCCTGAGAGTTTATGAGTATGAAGTGGGTTTGCTTACCTTTGATACTCTCTTCCAACTCTCCTAGCACCCTATTTTGCTCCGCGTAGCTCCCAAAAGCTTTGTTTCTCAAAAACGATACTTGACGCAGGTTTTAGCACTTCCGAAAATGGCCGCTCAGATTCTTGGTGTTTGGACAGTGTTTCACGAGTTTTTCTTCAGCGATTCAGTTCTGCACCCCCCTCTAAGCTTCTTGTTCACAACCACAAGCAAAAAGCAAGGTGAATGTACTCTAAAAAATGGAAAAAATTGAGAAGATGAAGGTGGGTGATGATGATGAAGATGGAGAAGATGGAAAACTCAAAAACTGAACTGAAAATGATGATTTTTTTACCTTCCAATGTCGCTACTCTACGTCTTACCGTCACACGCTCGTCCTCCAAACTCTCTCCCCGGCAACGGCGCCAAATTTGGTGTCACTCTAGCACAATGGTGAGTACCAACGTGAGGAGATACACCTCATAAATGTCAATCCGTGGAGACGTGAGGACCGGTATGAAGACCGTGAGCAAGTGATGGCACAAGTGCGTGAGTGAAAGCACACAAGCATGCACACACATACACACACACGCGCACAAAGTAAGAGCAAGGAGTGGAACAATGGAAGATCTTCGATTATACAAGAGCTCTCTTACAAAGCTGAAATCTACAACAAGCTAACCTCAAAAATGAGCTCTCCAGCCCTTTTTATAGTTTTTGAGTGGTTTTGGCCCTGTCCAGACCTAGTGTTCGGCCTAGTTAAAAAATAGGTTCTCGGGCTTATTTCAGGGCTCAAATGAAGTCTAAAAATTATGAAAATTGGTACGATGGTACTTCTAATACTCCTCAAGCTCGAGGACTCCTCGGCTTGAACAAAATGGAGTTACTAAAAATAGATAATGGTATTTACAATGGTTTTTAGTGATGAAAATCACTATTTTTGTAGGGGATTCTTCTGAAAATTTGACATACACTTCTTGGAGCTCCCTACTTGCTCCCTTTCCTTGTGTGTCCACCTTTTGATGTGCTTCCATGCTTTGTCCTTGATCTTGAGCTTCAACAAACACCTATGCCAAGAGGACCTTGTTATAGATGTGGAGGAGACCATTTTATTAGAGAATGTACTCGGCCTTACAACACACCACCTCCTAGGACTTGGGAAGGATATTGTGGTGATTGTGGGAAAGAACATCTCTTCAGAGATCGTCCTAAGAATCCTAACAAGGATCAAGACACTGCACCTATTAATGTCATCGAAGTGATATAAGCACCGGGAAGTGATAAGGAATACACCGTACCATTTAAGGCCATTACACGAGCACAAACGAAGGAACGAGAAGGAAAACAACCGGATTTGGATCAAGCTAACCATAGAACCTTAAACCCCAAAATTCAAATAGCGGAAGATTCAGAGGACCCACGTGAGAATACCCAAAACATGAAAGCACAAGAATGGAAGGAAAGAAGAGAGAAGCTCAAAGAAAAATGGATGAAAAACAAAAGTCAAGAAAATAAGAAACACACAAGAAGCACTAAGAAGCATAAAGAACCAGAAATTCACGAAGAAGTTCCCATTCCACTGCCTATCCGAGAATCAGAGAAACCAGGATCAATTTTAGTTGACCCAAAACCGGATGATTTGGACATGTGGTTGAAAGCGTACCAAGCTAGAATTAAGACTGTACAGAATGTGGAGCAACACGAAAAGCTTTACCCATAAGGAGTGTTAGAAAAAGAGAGGCTTGCTATATGCAGAAAACTCATAGAGGTAGCACAAGCAACCCTACAAAAGACCATCCCAGCCCTCCCCGAGACAAGAATAGCAGAGGATCAATACAAGGATTGTGTTAAAGCCAAGGACAAAGAACCTAAGGAGAAGGATGATAAATGTGAACTAGTGAAAACCCAGGACGAACATATGTCAACAATACCTGATTTAGAGGCAGACTGGCAAGAATTATGGAATAGAATCCGAGAAGAACAATGGAAGAGGAATGGAGTGACTAAACCTCCCTTTGAGGAATTAGATGTGGAAGTTTATCAGCCAAGTCCCAACATGGAAGAAGCATATGAGGAAGTATCGAGACTAGACCGAAATAGAGAAGAAGCTCAGAGCATTTCTACCCTACCAAATTACATGGGAGAGTACGAGAAGGAATCCATGATATTTTGAGCACCCACAATACGAGGAAAAGGAAAAGAAAACTCAGATAAAAATTCACACAATCTAACAGAACTTAAAAAGACAAAAGTACAATGCCAACTGACTGTGAAAGAACTACTCCAAGTTAAGCCGCAACTATGGAAACAATTAGCTGGTCAACTGGAACTAGGGCAGGAGAAAGACAAAAAGGAAAATAAGGAAAAAAAAACCCATCTAAGGTACAAATCCTAGTGGATAAGGTTGGAGAATTTAGCGAAGGAGACGAAAGTAACACATGTTTACCCATCACTTACAATGGCTATATGACCAAAGCTATACTAGACACAGGAGCAGGAGTAGGAATTGCCACCAAGAAAATTTGGGAGAAGTGGGGAAAGCCTGCCTTACGACCCACTCGCATGAAGCTCCAATTAGCAGATGTTCATGTTGAAAAATCGTTAGGGATATTAGAAAAGATCAAGCTGACCACCTGTGGAGTGGAATTTGAACATACGCTAGCTATCTGCCAATTTGGAAAAGCAAGTAACTATGAGATGATATTAGGACAACCTTTCATGAGACACCTTAGGGTAGTACAAGATTGGGGAAGAGACTCTTTATACCTTCAACATCAAGGAAATACCACTAAGATAAACTTGCATATGTTTGCATATCGAGATGTACCCCCACTACAATGGAATCCCATACACAAGGAAGAGGAAGATTTGTCTATCCATAGTGCTGGTTCAAGCAATCAATCATGGATGCATGAGGATGCCCAATTATGGATGTGTAAAGAAGCCAAGAAAGAGGATAATAAAAGGTAGCTGTGGTCAATAGGACATCCTAACTACCGACCGATAGAGGACCCAATGTATATGCCTCAAATCTTTCCGGATGAAACATTTGAACCGCATGGATGGATGGAAATCTTAGCAACCTTGGATGTATGTGTGAATGCGGAAGTTCTGACAATGAATGAATGTGTAGACGAAGAAGGCTATGATGTAAATTTGTACATGGTTGTCCTTCAAGAGGTAGAAACAGGGGAAATTTTAGAAAAGGAGTGGAAAGAAGAATATGAGAGCATAGAGATGGAACCAGAATTTGATTCAAAAGAAAGCTACCTAGAAACCATTTGAACCAAAGATAAGTAGGAAGTGGCCAAGGTCTTAGCAATAGAAGCAGCCCCCATAGTGCCAAAGCAAGAGGAAAGAATGAGTAAGATCGAACCAAATCCTGACCTTTTTGAGGTTCTGGAGCATTTTAAAAGGTATTAAGTAGAAGAGAGAAAAATAGCAATTCGAATGCCCAAAGGAGAGGCAAGAGAAGGAGAAGCGTACGACAACAAAGAAAAAACAAAAAAGATCATAGTAACAGTGGAAGATGGAGAAGAAAGATGTACATACATAGGTAAAGATGTGTCAACCGAGGAGGAAGAAGAGTTAATACAATTGATCCGAGAATATCAAAATGTATTTGCGTGGACATATAAGGATCTCACGGGTGTGGAACCCTCTATTTGCTCTCATAGAATACCAATGACGGCAGAGGCAAAACCATCTAAACAACACCCTTATACATACAATGAGGTCTATGCTGCTAAAATTAAAGAAGAAATAGACAAGCTATTAGTGGCTGGATTCATCTATGAGATAGAACATACTGAATGGGTATCACCTCTAATGGTTGTGCCTAAGAAGAACAGAAAACTTAGAGTATGCATTAATCTAAAGAAAGTGAATGCAGCCACGATCCACGACAGCTACCCAATACCCATCACTGACCATCTATTGGAAAGAGTTGCAGGAAAGGAAGTCTATAGCTTCTTAGATGGATTCTCAGGATACAACCAAGTAGCCATTGCTACTGAGGATCAACTTAAGACCACATTCACGATAGAATGGGGAGTCTATGCTTTCCAAGTGATGCCTTTTGGACTCACTAACGTGCCTGCTACTTTCCAAAGATTGATGTGTCATGTTTTCAAAGAATTCCTGAAGAAGAGTATGGAAGTGTATGTAGATGACCTATGTACATATTCAAACCAAAGGCAAGACCACAATCCTGAATTGCAGAAGATATTTGATAAATGCCGACAATATAGAGTCTGCCTGAACCCTGAGAAGTGTGTCTTCATGGTAAGACAAGGGAAGATCTTAGGACACATAGTCTCTAGGAACAGAATATCTACAGATGAAGACAAGATTAATGTAATCTTGGAGCTTCCTAAACCAAAGAATGCAAAAGAGGTGCAATCATTTATGGGACATTGTGGATACTACCGTCGATTTATCCACATGTATGCCATAATTGCCAAACCCTTGTATGGACTGCTGACTCAATTCACTTGGATTGATGAATGCAAAAAGGCATTTAATGAGTTAAAAAGGTGACTTAGCACGGCTCAATTCTGAAAACACCGAATTGGAACAAGCCTTTCCATATTCATGTGGACGCTGCAAATTACGCAATAGGATGCATCTTAGCTCAGCTGACAGATGAAGGAAAGTTAGATCACCCAATTGCCTATGCAAGTAGACAATTGAATCAAGCTGGAAGGAACTATACAACTACAGAGTGAGAGGGATTGGGAATGGTCTATGCAGTGCAAAAATTTAGACATTATCTCTTAGCAAACAAGTTCAAGTTCTTCATAGATCATCAAGCCTTATTGTACCTAGTCAATAAGCCTTGTAACACGGGAAGACTTGTGAGATGGTTTCTACTATTGATGGAGTTTGATTTTGAAGTAATAGTGAAAAAGGGAAATACCCATGTAAGAGCACATCACCTCTCTAGATTAACACATGGAGAACCACCAAGTGGAGTGCCCGACAAATTGCCAGACACTTACCTATTTAATCTGGAAGTGTGCCCAAAGTGGGTAGAAAAACTAATTTCGATACTCACTCATGGCCCTCAACACTCAATCAATAAAGAGAGTAAAAAGGAAATTCTGCAGACAAGGAATTTGCACATTATTGCAGGAAGTGTGTACCATAAGGAACCCAATGGTGTACTATCTAGATGCGTTGAGGAAGACGAACAAATGAAGATGATTGAACAAGCTCATGTAAACAAATGGAGACACACAAAGGAATTCATGGAACTTTAAGAGAATTGAAACGATTAGGAGTATACTAGCCTGATATGCCTAAAGTTGTCCACGATTATGTTAGTAACTGTGCAGAATGCTAGGGGACCATTCCTGAGGATCATACATCCTTACCTTTCTCTACAATAGCACCCAAATGGAGTGAAGCACTAGTGAAATTCCTAAAAACAAGAGAACATGAGGAGGGAATTAGCTTGGCAAGGAAGCGATCCCTCGAGGAAATGAGCAAGGATTATATACTCATGGGAAGACACTTGTTTAAGAGAGGGAAAGACAATCAATTACGGCTATGTGTGCATGAAGGAGAATATAACTTACCCATATTAGAGATGGCACACGTAGGTGTGGTAGGAGGTCATTTTTCAGCTGAGAGAATTGTAAAAATGATGCTTTTTGTGGGCTTATGGGGGCCAATTCTACATATGGATGCAGACACTTATGTACGAAGTTGCGAAGCATGCCAAAGAGCCAAATATCCAATTCGAGGAGATGACATGCCATTGAGACCTATGGTTTACGCTAGAGCCTTTTCCAAGTGGGGTATTGATTTTATAGGACCCATTAACCCACCAGCCAAAGGGTCTCATGCCGAATATATCATAGTAGCCACAGATTATTTAACAAAATGGGTAGAGGCAAAGGCTACTAGAAGGAATGATGCTCAAACCACTGCTAAGTTTCTTTTTAAGCATATATTCACGCGTTTTGGATTACCAATTAAGATTGTGAGTGACTGAGGAACACATTTCATTAATGAAGTAATAGAGTCTTTAATGAATGAGTTCTTAGTGATCCATAAAAAATCAGCCCCATACCACCCTCAAGCCAATGGTCAAGCAGAAAGTTCCAATAAGGTGTTATGCACAATATTGACAAAGATCGCCAATAATGGGAGGTCTGATTGGGACAAACAATTGCATCATGCAATTCGGGCCTTTCGAGTCGCTTACAAAATTGCCATTGGAACTACCCCGTTCAATCTAGTGTATGGACAGAACGCTATCCTATCGATTGACTTTTTAGTGCCCACTTTGAGAGTAGCCCAACAGTATGAATGGACATGACATGAATTATCCAAGCAACTAGAACAAATTGAGAAGCTGCATGAGACTAGAATACAAGCGGTTGCAGGGATTTATGCGGCCAAGAGAAGACAAAAGGCATATTATGATGCACACATAAAATACAAGGGACTAAAAGAAGGGGACTTGGTCCTGGTCTACACCTTGAAGCAACATGCCAAGAAATTACAAAAATGCAGATATGGACCTCTAATCATCAATAGGATTTCCACGAGTGGAGCAGTTAATCTAGCTACTCTAGATGGAGATATTCTTCCTAACTACATAAGTGGATGCCGAGTCAAATGATATATGGAGCCATTGACGGATGAAATGATAGCACGCCTCGTAGGGGTGCAAAATAGGAAGAAGGAGGAAGAAAGGATTAGAGAGGAGGCACGGTGAGAAGCCTTAGAGTGTATTAAGAAATGGAAAGAGTGGATAAGACAAAGAGATGAACGGTATCTACAAGGTGAAGAGCCTATTCTCATGGCTAATTACCAGGTTCATAAGTCTGACACGACTAATGTCAACATGTCCCAGCCTTACTTAAACCTAGGAATTGGAATAATGGAATACCGACTGATAGACGCCTTGATAGACTCAGGAGCAGGACTTAGTTGCATATGAAATACGGTCACCCGAGATCTTCAAATGATTATGACACCCACGAAAGCACATATGATAGGGGTTGGAGGTCAAGCTATAACATGCATTGGAGAAGCCAGAGTATCCCTCCACCTAGGATATTCAACTATGGAACAACGAGTTCTAGTATGTAGAGATGAAGATTTAATAGAAAACTTGATACTAGGACAAGACTGGATCATTGAGAATGAGGCAAGCATCCACCTGGCACAAGGATACATTTTAGCCAAAATAGGGCACAAAGAAATCTTTAGTCTATTAGAGGAGAAACCCTCACACAAACCGAAAGTCATCAAAAGTGCGGGACAAATCATAGAAGAGCACGTAGAAAATGATTCCAACACCAATCACTCAGAAGCAGGTCCGAAAGGAGAAGAAATTTCAAACCCTAATGTATCCAAGGGAAAAGTGGAATCATCCTACTTGATTGATGAACAGAAAGCAACCAAGGAGATCAATACTCTTAGAGTTTCTCACACAAAAGGACGATCACCAAGTTGGAAAAACACCATCAACTACTCGCATTTAGGAAAAGTCAACTTCAAATGGGTGCACAAGGATCGAGTGAAGGAATCAGAGATCGCAACACCAGCTCATAAGGAGGAAAAGGTGGGCAAGAATTCTTCTTCACCGCAATCCGAACCAAAACGACTCTTGCAAGTATGGCTTCCTAGGCCTTTGGTTGAAGCTCAAAAAACACGGCAACAGATGTGGATTCCCAAGAAGGTCAGACAAGCGGCCATTAAAGAGATAGACAAGCACGAGGAAACATTGGATCAACACAACGGTACCATAAGAACTAGTGAGCTTCATCGTAGATACTTCAAGAAAAGGAACCCCATACCCCTGATGACCAAGAAGGGAAGAGACATACATGCGGCACCGTGCAAAGAGCAAAAAAAACAAGGTTCAATACCCCTACTACGAAATGGATCTGGAAACCCAAGCAACAGAAAGGAATGGAACACCAGAACCAAGAATATTTATGTTGCACCCATGAAGCTTCCAATGCACCTAAAGTATGCATGATAAGGCCACCTTACAAGGCCAGGCATTCGGCACATGATGTACTTAAGAGAATTAGTGGTGCACATTCCCCAATGGGGAATAGGTCATAGCTTCTACTTCCTAGGAATGGACCTACTATGTAAATAAATAAATGCTTCGGCTATGCTAATTCTTGTTTCTTTCAGGATAAAATGAAAAAAATATATGCGGTAAGGGATCTAACTCATACACTAAAAGGGGACGGAGCGACGTAAAGAACGAAAGCTACTACAACACATAGCACTAATGCCATAACTTGTATACGAGCTAATGCTCTGTTCATTACGAGTGCAGATGGCCTCCAAAGATTCTGAAGCAACCATTCAGGAGGAAGTGATGGAATTCCCTCTACAAAGCATGACTAAACCAAAGGACACTGGTTTAGAGAGGATCAACTAGCTGGGGATTATCTATTCCTAGTGACCATCGAGATCATGGACATGGATCATCAGTTCCCAGTGATGTCCCAAGATTTTAAAGTGGTACATGAGCTCCCATCGACCATTGACATCATGAAGAAAGTGGGCATTCATAAATATTTTGAATTGCCAATCTATAAACCCGACTTTCAAAGGTGCATGCAAGTTATGAATATGTTACAGCCAGCTCTACACGATCCATTGGTGCGAGAGGCAAGAGTCATGGATGCAGTAGGTGAATGGGTCATAATCCAATTTACACATGATTTAATCAAAGAAGCTTTTGGATGGGAGAAGGATGGCAATACAGTGTTAAAAGAAGAAAGTCGAGGGGCAAAGACCAGGACATTTACTGACATTAATCGCACTAATATTGAAGAAGAAGTAAGACTCATTCATCAATACTTTTGTTTTCCTAACATGCATAGATACACTGCTCCTCAGAAAATTATAGTATAGATGCTGTCCCATGCTACTAAACAAATTGGGAATCAAATCAATATGACTCCGTATATTCAAGAGAGGCTATTCGAGGCAAAGAAGCAATGGAATCACAATAAATTCCTGAACGGCAATGTGGCATTGACCATATTGATATATCATGCCTTGGCCAATAGAGAACATTTGCAAGAAATGCCATCATTGGAAGCCATGGCCAAATATGCAAAGGTCGCTATAGTCCCGAGAAAGAAAAAAGGTGTCAAGATCATTGAGGAGACAGAAACTAGCTCCCAAGCTAAAATGAGAGGTACAAAATGACTAAGAAAAGTAATGCAAGTAGAAGCAAAAGTCCCAACCACAAGAAGGGCACATGTGCTACCTAATGTTGATATATTTAGGTAGTGATGTGTGTGAACACTCTAGGATTGCCGGGGCACTTTTTTCCCTCTTTAGGAGGTTTTTTCCCCCGGCTTGTATATACGCCTATTGCCCTAATGGGCTACTTATCTTTGTACATTCTCTAGTAATACATTCAGTATTGTGTGTTTGTGCTCCAAGCTTCTTCTTCTTCCTTGTGCTGTTCGCGTGCTTTCGCAGACGGCTATCTCCAACAATTGGTATCAGAGCAGGTCGTCGCTTCTTCTAGGGTGCCATCAACACTCCTCCGTTTGCAGTCTCAGATTCACACAAAATTTGGTGAGCATACTCAGGGTGTTTTAGAGATCAAAACTGCTTCGCTTTGTGGTGCCAAAATTGCGATCTGAGCTCGTTTTGGCCTCCGAACGCACTATCGCAGTGCTTGTGCAGGCTATTTCGTCCTTTTGTGCCAAAGGCATATACCAGTTTCTGTTTGCCAGTTTAAGCGTCTCGAACTCTGCTACAGGTCTAGCAGAACTCGTCTGGGCAGTTCCGTTCAACTTTTTGAGATACAGTCAATTTTCTGCATCAAGGTATTTTAGTCACTGGCCATGGCTGAAAGCAGTGATGTATTCCATATGTTGGCTGTTGAGGATAAGTTGGATGGTACCAACTACCCATTATGGGCTTATATGATGCGACATGTACTAGTTGCAAAAGGACTGTGGAACATTGTGTAGGGTGTTGAAAGATGTCCTATTACACCTGTGGCTACAGGTACTACAAATACAGGTGCTGGAGGTGCTGGACCTGATGAAGATGGTGTCGAAGATTATATTCCACAGATTCCTGTTCGTGCTGCTGTTTTTGTTGCACCTACTGCAGAGCAGATTCGTTGGGATGGCAGAGATGCCCAGGCACATGCATTGATAGCTTTGTCTGTCAAACGTGCCATTATTCCTCACATTCGCTCTTGCAGAACAACAAAGGATGCTTGGGATACACTTACCACTTTGTACCAGGCTAGGAATGAGGCTCGTGTTGCTTACCTCCGAAAACAGTTGGAGAGTGAGCACATGAATGAAGGTGATTCTATGGATAGTTTTCTTATAAAGATCAAAGACCTGAAGGAACAATTGATTTCTGCTGATGAGGTTATACTAGATAGCTCACTTGTGCAGACCGTTCTGAATGGTCTTCCTGATTCATATCAAAGTTTTTCCTCTACTCTTCGGTTGATGATGAAAGGCAATCCGAATGCCTTGTCATTTGAGGAATTAGTCTTTATTCTGTTGCAGGAAGATCAGTCCAAGCAGAACAGGTCCATTATGCATGTTGCAGATCAAGATTTCCTGGCTAGTCAGAAGGGCAAAGGAAAATGGAGCTCTTCTACTAGTAAGCAGAAATCTGCAAATGCTGCACAATCGAAGAACTAGGATAAAGATGAGAAGAAATCAGAAAAGCAAAAATTGTTCTGCAAGTACTGTAAAGGAAATGATCATATTATAAAGAACTGTCCAAAACTGGCTGCTAAAGAGGCAAAGAAGAAAGAGGCTAGAATGGTTGTTGCAGAGGCCTCTACACCAAAAACACAGTCTGCAAATCTTGTGTAGGAAGAAGAATGGGCGTTTACTACTGTCTGCAGTTTTGACCCATCTTCTCATGATTAGTGCATGTCTGCAGTAGACTCAGATGTTTGGTACTTTGACAGCGGGGCGACCAAACATATTACCTCACAGCGCAATTTCTTCTCTTCACTCGAGCCTGCCCCTACAGGGAATACTGTCACATGCGCCAATAACTCCTCTTATCCTGTTATGGGAGTTGGTAAGATCATTCTGACTACTACTGATGGTAGTTCTTTCACTTTGTCAGATGCTTTATTTGTGCCACGGATAAAAAAGAACCTGTTATCAGTTTCTGCATTAGCCAAGATTGGCTTGGTTGTGAAATTCGTTGATGACAGGTATACAGTCCATGATCTCTCAAACGGTGATGTGATTATTGCCTCTGGCATCTTATGTCGTGGGCTGTATAAGCTCATAGACTATGAAAGATCTGTTAATGATTCAGCATGTGCAGTTCATGATTCTCAGGCTATGTCAGATGCAAAGCTTTGGCATGCACGCTTTGGTCATCTGAATTTTGCTAGTTTGCTACGCCTGCAGAAATCTGAAATGGTGTCCTCTTTGCCCAAACTTGAGGCTCCTGGAAAACATGTTTGTGAAGGTTGTATTTTGGGCAAAATGCAGCGTTCTTCCTTTCCAAAAGATGGTTCAGTTCGGGCTACGCAGAAATTGCAGCTTGTACATAGTGATGTCTGTGGTCCTATGCAGACACCCTCTTTTGGAAATTACCTTTACTTCGTGACTTTCATTGATGATTTTTCCAGGCATGCATGGGTATATCCACTCAAAGAAAAGTCCGAAGTGCTCATGTGCTTCAAACAGTTTTTGGTTTTGGCTGAAAATCTATCAGCATGTAAAATGGGCACCCTCCGTTCTGATCGAGGGGGGGAATATATGTCTTCATATTTTAATGCATTTCTGGCTGAACAGATAAAACACCAATGTACAGTGCCGTATACACCTCAACAGAATGGAGTTGCTGAACGAAAGAACATGTCACTCATGGAAATGGCGAGGTGCATGGTCAAAAGTCAAGCTTTACCACATAGTTTCTGGCTTGAGGCTATCATGTGTGCAACATATGTACTGAACAAGTGTCCCACTAAAGCGTTGCAGTCTATCACTCCATATGAGGCTTGGCATGACCGCAAGCCATCTGTTGCTCATCTGCGTGTTTTTGGTTGTTTGGGATATGCATTAGTGCCTGAACAACATCACAGAAAATTGGATGATAAGGCAGTAAAATGTATTTTTGTTGGGTACAGTTCTGAAAGTAAAGGCTATTGTCTGTATCATCCACAAACTAAACGCATTCTGGTTAGCCGTGATGTTTTATTTGTGGAAGATGTTATTCAACCATTGCTTTCATGTACTAAGGAGACATCTGTTAGCTCCAAAGACATGTATGATACTTTGATGCCTCTTTTTACAGGTGGACAGGCTAGTGCTGGTCCTAATGAGGCAACTTCTCAGCCTTTGCAGGTTTCATATGATGATGCAGATCATTCCATTTCTGATGCAGATTTACATGATGCACTTGTTGATGAGAGAGCTGATATTGAGCAGGCAAAAACTATGCCAAAATGGTTGGTGTAGACTTTGCGTGATAGCAAATTAGATGCACCTTTGTCATATCGTGCTCGTTCACGCTCTCATAGTGCCTCCTTTGCATCAGATTGCTATGCTATGACTGCATCTAGTCTTTGTGATGAGAATGAGCATGTTTCTTTTGATGAAGCACAAAATTTAGAAAATTGGATGGCTGCTATGCAATCTGAATATGATGCTATAATGAAGAATGGTACATGGTCTTTATGTGACTTGTCTCCTGGCAAGAAGGCCATTGGCACTAAGTGGGTATACAAGCTAAAGCGTAAACCTGATGGTACAGTTGACAGGTATAAGGCTAGGCTTGTTGCAAGGGGTTATGCACAGGAAAGAGGCATTGATTTTGATGAGACCTTTGCACCTATATGCCGTATGACTACTGTTCGGAGCATTTGTGCACTTAATGCCCATCATGGTTGGAATGTACATTAGTTGGACATTAAAACAACATTTTTGAATGGTGACTTGCATGAAGAAGTGTATGTTTTTCAGCCCCATGGCTTTGTGCAGAAAGGGCATGAAAACCAGGTTTGCAGGTTAAAGAAGGCATTATATGGTTTAAAGCAAGCACCACGTGCTTGGTATGAGAAGATACATGCCTATCTGATTGCACATGGTTTTGAGAACAGTCCAACTGAAAGCACCTTATATGTTAAACGTGCTAATGATGTGCTTCTGATCATTGTTGTCTATGTTGATGACATGCTGCTCACTGGTCCTATTGAGACACATATTGCTGATTTTAAGGCTGATATTCATGCCTCATTTGAGATGTCTGATTTGGGGCATTTGCATCACTATTTGGGCATTCAGTTTATGCACGTTGACGGTGGAATGGCTTTGTGTCAAACGAAATATATTGACACATTATTGCAGCGCTTTGGCCTTGAAGACTGTAAGCATATTGCCACTCCTATGGAGACAGGTTTATGATTGAGTCTTCATGATGCTGGAGATGCATTTGATGCTGTTCTCTATCAGCAGGCTATTGGATGCTTGATTTACTTATGCATTACTCGGCCAGATATTCAGTTTGCTGTCTCATAGATGAGCAGGTTTATGCATTGCCCAGAATTCACGCATTGGAAAGCGGTTAAGTGCATCTTTTGCTACTTCAGTGGTACTCGGATGCTTGGGTTGTTTTATCCCAAGGGGGGATAACTACCGCCAGATTTGCATGCTTTTTCTGACTCAGATTGGGCTGGTTGCTATGACACTCGTGTGTCCACCAGTGGTTTTTGCTTCATGCTTGGTAGCTCATGTATATCTTGGTTGAGCAAGAAGCAGCCTACTGTGGCCACTTCCAGTTGTGAGGCTGAGTATAGGGCAACTTTCACAGCGACTGTTGAGTGTGTGTGGCTCAGACGCCTTATGGCTGATTTGGGTGTTGGCCAGTCTTCTGCCACCACCATCTTCACTGACAGTTAGAGCGCATTGGCAGTTGCGAGGAACCCTGTGTTCCATGCTCGCACTAAGCACATTGAGGTGCATTATCACTATGTCAGGGAGAGGTTCTCTACTGGGGAGATCAGCTTGGCATATGTGCCCACGCAGGAGAACATTGCAGACCTTTTCACGAAGGCTTTGCCTAGGGAGAAGTTTGAAGCTTTCCTCAAAGCTTTGGGCTTACTTCCTTTTGTGGAGTGATTTCCACATAGCTTGGCACTTCCTTATACATGAGTGCCAGCTCCTTGTTCACCGCATCACTCCCAGGGGGGATTTGTTGATATATTTAGGTAGTGATGTGTGTGAACACTCTAGGACTGCCGGGGCACTTTTTTCCCTCTTTAGGAGGTTTTTTTCCCCCGGCTTGTATATACGCGTATTGCCCTAATGGGCTACTTATCTTTGTACATTCTCTAGTAATACATTCAGTATTGTGTGTTTGTGCTCCAAGCTTCTTCTTCTTCCTTGTGCTGTTCGCGTGCTTCCGCAGACGTCTATCTCCAACACCTAAGACAAGAATTGAAAAACACTTACCAATTACCGAAGAGGAATTAACAAGAGCCCTGAAAGACAATCATCAATACACTGAAGGTCAAGTCAATCTACCAGTGCAAGGGCACCATTACCAGCAAGCCCAACAAGATATGGACGTAAAAGAGAGGCTAATCAAGGTACATCGGTACAGGGAGTTAGGGTTGGTGAATTCAAGTTCATCTTCAGATGCACAAGAGGAACTAGACACCTCCCTATTAAATATGGACATTCAAAGTGAGTCAAAAGATGATGGACAATGGGAGGAATTAAATGAAGTAAACTACAATGCAAAAGACGAAAGCATGAAGGTAACTCAAACTCCCATCAACCCTAATCAAGACACAGCAGGCAAGGAGGCCTCACAAGAGAGAATACACTTCATTAAATTGAATGAGGATTCCAACATTCAAATCCATGAGACTAAGCTTGTAGAAGAGCAATCTTTCAAGAATCCCAAAGAAGAACCAAAAGACACTACGGTGGAAGAATCTGCACCATTCACACCAATAAGAGTTGTGGCCGAACCCTCCGATATGGATGTCACATTTCAAGGGAGTGCCACAAAGATTATCAATATAGAAGAAAAAAGCAAAGAACCGGAGGTGCAGCTTCAAATCAGACAACCACATAATGAAACTATACATGTGGAGCATGAAAAGGATGTCCTAATAGGAGATGCTCCTAGCATTCCAAAAGCATGGTTGAATGTCGATGTCGCTCAGCTCAAGCTAGTGGTTCAACATATAATCAAAACTGCTATGGATACACAACAATTAATGCTCGAAGCTGATGCTGACTATGACAAAGCAATGCAGGAAAAACATAAACTTTATGAAATGGGTAAGAACCTTTCAGCCCAATTGAGTCTAGCACACGAGAAGAAAAGGAGAAATTGAAAGAATAGTTACAGGAGTTATACATGAAATATGATGTTAGCGAGGCCGAGAAGACACGGATGAACGCAAGAAGCAAGATATTGGAATCCCAAATAAAAATATACATGGATGAGGCAGAGAACTTAAGGAACAGAAACAAGGAGCTGATGACAGCTCTTCTATGCAATCAACCTATCGAGGCTTAGGAAGTGCTAGAAAAAGACATAAAGGCAATGGAGGAAAAAATAGCTAGGTATGAAGATCAGCTCAAGCAGGAGCATGCCATCATTGCAGACTAGGAGAAGAGGTATATGGAGGATACCTCGGCTCTAAGGAAAAAATGGAAAAAAGCTAAAAATAGATATATGGCGCAATGTAAAGAAGACAATGAGCAACTCGAAGTTATAGGTCAAGAGCTCCTCAAAAACAAAGAAACAATTTTGAAGGCCAACGAAGAGATTACGCAAAAAGATGAGATGATAAAGCAACTACAAGATCAACTCACACAGAAGGCAATAGAGGGGACACTAGTAGTTCCAAACTCCACAGTGGCTATTGAGGAGATTGAGGTACGTTCTCTCTCTCCCCCCTTACATCATTCACCGATAAGGGAGGAAACGGAGATCCACTTTGAACGTACTCATCGGGATATTGCAGAACTAAGCCGAAATGAGAGGGCACTACTGGTGTCCCAACTCACTGCAGAATTTGAAGATCAAATAATAAAGGTCATGAAGGAAGCTCAGATCGAAAGCAAAAATTTAGAACAGATATTAAAACCATTTAATGTACCATATGGACTTCTTAAAGAGAAAACACGGCAATATATAAAGACCACGATGAATAAGGATCCTGACAACAACCTCCAGTTCAGTAATATTACATTCAACTATACTCAAGAGAAATTTGAAAGAGCTGACCCTGTATGGAGGAGAAAACTTATGGAAAAAAACCCTACACTGCGGGTACAATGGGAATCATCGCCCTATGCACTTCAAGTAAATCCATCTTTTTGTCCAGTACCCCACAGATGCTCCTCGATGCATTTTTGGGAAGGACAATGTCAGGGTAGCATAAATAACTAGTGGCTCAACTATCCACTATTACCAAGCCCACCACATAACTATCTACCAACCGAAGAATACATGGTTAAAACCATGGAATTTTGGATTGCTCGCTACGCCACTGTACCTGATTTGGCAGTGAAAATGACTAATAAGATTCTAAGCATGCTACTTATAGTTATCAAAGTTTTCCAACATGCCAAATACACTTTTTTGAACTTCATTGGCATTACTCAGGGATCCGAAGCACTTGTTTTTTATCTCTCGACTATCCCGAGCCGATTAAAGCTTATGGCTATATACTCACGGCTCATGTTCTTGCCAAGCACATACATGTAGACTTTTGAAGAAGCATTTTTCATCGGCTTCTTCAAAATTGATTAAGAATTTTTTGTAAAAATGACTTCCAACCTTAATGCAAGAATGCTGGCATATGAAACAAGCTTCTTTGCAGATCACAGACAGGCACCAGAAGATGGAGTGAAATCTGGCCAATGGAAAGAGTTCATGATATGTCATGCAAATTTGCTTAATCAACGAGAGCAACCGGTAATACAAACGTACTCATGTCGCCACAAAAAGCCTGTCGGGGACGATAGAGTTAAGGAGGAGGGATGTGTGGAAGGGGAATCAAGCAAAAAGAGAAGAAGAAGAAAATCAAAGAATAAAGTTGCTCAATAAGGAATGAAGATCACCAAGACAAAGAACAACTCTCTGCCCAAAGCCCCGCAGGGGCACGCATCAGGCAACAACGCCAAAGGCTCAGGTCCTGAAGAATGACAAAGAAGATTCAGAATAGTACCTCTATAACGTAATGCTCTCTTAAAAGAGAGTAGAGATCAGCGAATTGAGGCCTGCGGTGGCGGAAGGCAAACAAGCTCAAAGCAACACGACAGGGGAAGGTATGTGAGTAACAACGGTGGATCAAGGCCAAGAAGTATCCATGAAGAAATGCAAAAAGATAATTGGCAGTTGATAATCCTTCCATTGAGAGAGTGTGTGGCAGCCTGACTTAATACAACAACCCAGATTTGTGATGTATGGAATACCAAGTGGAAAATAGAAGCAAAGAACATACCTCGGATAAAATAACAAATTTCCTGAAAGTCCTTATCGCTTCTTCGACCAATGGGTGTGTGTATTCAAAAGTCTTAGACGAGCTACAAACGAGAAGCAAAAGTCTGTCAAGGGACAATAGAGACAAAGAGGGGGAGAGTGTTGCAGAGCAAAGAGGCACAAAAGAGGAGCCCCCAAAATTTTTCAAATTAATGAGCATATTTTTCTTCTTCAAAGTCTTAGGAAATTACCTCAAGCGATGTAAATGCACTAGAGGAGTCCTCTAGATGCATAATCCCAAATCATTGTAATATATTTCTTGTACAAGAGTAGGAAAATAGAGGTTAGCCAATAAAGTGACGGTCACTTGTGTGAAAGGACCATCTTTAGGGCACATGTATATAAGTCATTTTGTCACTCTTTGTAAAGATTTTTTGCCATGGTGAAGAAGGAGAGCTCCAGATTTTTGACTTTGCTTCTTGCTTGCAGATTTTCATCTTCTCTATGATCTTCTATGTGTGTGTAATGCTTGGAATGTGTGTGTAAGACTGTTGTTTACCCCTCACCACTATTTTTGAGCTACTATATTGTGTGTGTGTGAGCAAGCACAAGTTGTGGAGTGAGTGTGTGTGTTTCTTTCCATTCACTATTTTGGTCATAACTTGAAGTACAGTTGTCAAAATCGAGTGAAACTGCCTCCAATAGATGCGTCTCGTCGAGATCTTCAAAAAGAACAACTATTGGCCATATTGGGAGTTCGGAGCTGGAAGATATCCTTGATTTAGTGAAAACTGCTATAAGTGGTATCGTGGCAGACACTTTCATGAGTTAAGTGAGTTAGAGAGGTAGATTAGTCTTTTCTCATACATGTGAGCTAAACCACTTCACTTTCCATCACGTGTGCACACATCATCATACATTTGGTCAAATCAGTTCTTCGAATTGATAATTAAGCGTGTGTCAATCCACCACTATATGCATTTGTGTGGCAGATGAGATTTAGTCTCTTTGGCGCAAGTCCCTAGGTTTTGTGACTTAGGTACACAGTATGGAAGTGCAAAAGCCTATCACCATTTATTGTGATAATCTTAGCAGCATACAGTTAGCAGAAACCTTTTTTTCCATGCTAGAACAAAGCATATCGAGGTACATTATCACTTCATTAGAGAGAAGGTCTTAGTAGGTGATATTGATCTTGTTTATGTGAGAACAGATGAGCAGGTTGCTGATAATTTCACCAAAGCACTTGGAGTTTAGAAGTTGAAGAAGTTTCGAGAGATGCTTGGATTACAAGATATGGCATTGAGCTTGAGGGGGAGTGTTGAGATATCAAGCTCAACATGTGATGATCCAAGATGACACGTATCAGTTTTTTGTTTCTCTGACATGTATAGTGGTCACACCGATATATGTCGGGGATACTTCATTGAGCTTTATTAGATTTATCTACCGAGAGTGATGGCACATTTTTTTCTCGCTAGCTCACTCACTCACGGACATTAGTTTTTTCTTATGTACTGGTCTTTATATATTGCACTTGTTGTATTCTTGTTTTAGGTCATTCTTGTACATTCCTTTTTATGTAATAGAAGAAGAAGAAGATCATTCTTCCTTGCCTCAATCTGAGTGTGTGCTTCTCTTTGATTGTGAGAGTGTATGTGTGAGCTCTCTTCCTTATCTCATTCCTCGTGACAACACATACACACATAGACACATACATACTTACACACACACATACACAAATCCACACACATTTACACACACACATACACATGCATATAGACATATATATACAGATACACACATATATACACACATAGACACACACATAAACACATAGACACATACACACTTACAAAAACACATACACACATCCACACACATTTACACACATACATACACATGCATAGACACATATATACAGATACACACGTATATACACAAAGACACACACACATAGACACACACACATAGACACACACATACACACACATGGGCACATACACACATATATATGCATAGACAGAAACATAGAGACATACACACATATATATGCATACACACACATAGAGACACATACACACACATACACATGCATGCATACATAATGCATATGCATACATACATACTTACATGCATACACAAACACATACACACACGTGCATACATTTGCATACATAATGCACATGTATATGCATACATACATGCTTAAATGCATACACACACTCACATATACACCTACATACACATATACACACATACATCTGTACATATATATATATATTGATTTCTAACCCATTTTGTTTTATATGTACATGTATTATGGATCTCAGTTGAGAGAGAAAGGTGAAACTCACTCTCATAAAAAGTCATATGAGAGCAAGAGTTCCGCCTGATACTCTAGGGATCATCATGCATGGGTACTCAGAGATGCCTGATGATGAGCTGGATTATACGATTCAGATGCTTACCCAGCGATCAAAGGAGGGCTCTTCTGCGGCTCCAGATGCAAGAAGACAGCTATCTGCTCATAGGTATGTTTTTTTTCATAAAATTTTTTAATGATATTATAACACATATTTTTATTTATTTTTATCTATCTATTTTTAGGACATCTATACCACCTGGAGATCATGATAGCAGAGCAGAGGTGCCTATGAGGACATGCATAGGCACCTTAGGGCTAGAGTGCGATATAGAGCCAAAGGGGAACATTGTGTACATAGGGAATGGATTGGAGTTCAAGAGAAGAATGCGAGCATTATGCGTCTCTTACCTGCGCCTTGTCCACAGAAGTAAGTATAAATTTTACATATAAATTGAAATAAATATAGTTTTATTTACATTATTTTTTTTAATTTTTGTAGTGAGCATGATGAGAGGGATAAAAAATATGTACTTGGTTCACTTGAGATAGAGTTTGGGACAGGATGGTCGCATAAGTGGTGTCTAAAAGAGATGCGGGCACTTATGGCTCATCGTTGCGATAATGCACGGTACACATTGCTTTTATGTATATATATGTGGATATGAGTATGTGTGTTTATGTATGTATATATGTATATGGGAGAGATAGAGAGAGAAAAGAGTGAGACGAGAGGTACAAATACACGCATACACACATGTACATCATACATGCACATTTACACACATATACACATACATGCACATTTATACATACACACACATACATGCACATTTTTACACACATACACATGCATGAAATTACACACATATAATGAATACACATAGACACATACACATACTCACATACACATACACATACATAATCATATGTACACACACATAGACTCACATAATCATATTTACATGCATATATACATATACACATGCATACACACATATAGATACACATACATACGCACATGCATACTGATATATCTATATGTATGTATGTATGTATATATATATATATATATATATATATATATATATATCTATATATATATATATATATATATATATATATATATATATATATATATATATATATATATATATATATATATATATATATATATATATGTGTGTGTGTGTGTGTGTGTGTATACTTATATATCAATAAATAAATAAATAAATAAATAAATAGGATATATATATATATATATATATATATATATATATATATATATATATATATATATATATATATATATATATATATATATATATATATATATATATAGATATATATATATATATATCCTAATTTAAAAACCCTATTATAAATATTCTAATTCAGAAATCCTATTTCAAAAATCTTAATTCGAAAACACTAACTTTGATATTAACCCCTAATTTAGAAACTCTAATTCAACCTTTTAGCCATATGATTGAAGTATATGTACACATTGCATCTATTCCTCCGACGTCCTACTAAAGAGATGTCTCTCCTCCCAACCTTATGCCTCTATATATAGCTACTCGAATCAACAAGGATCATAATATATATAAAGGTATATACACATCATGTAGATACACATACATAAATATAAAATGGAGTAAATACATTATGCAACACACATACATGCCTAAATGCACACATAAATATATATACATGCATACATATTTACATGTACACATTCACACATAGACACATATACATATATACATGTACACATCACATATACATGCCTACATGCACAAATGTATACTTATACATGCATACACGATTGTAAACGCTTGCATATATTACATGAATACATGAATATTTTGTTGGAAAACATGGTTTCAATGTCCTCTTGGTTCATTTTACTCAAGAAGTAATAGCATATGTAGCTCCTGACTTAGTCCTTGTACTCAAGCAGACGAACGCAATCAGAATCTCTAGCTTTCATTATTGTCTTTAGTACAACAAAAGCAACCAGCGTGTTGGGTAGTTCGTAATACTCTCATCCCTGCGATCAGAGTTCGAATCCCCTTAGCGGCAGCCCGCGGCAATTTATTTTAAAACATGCTTTTGCTTTAACTTCAAAGAGAGACGACGGACGGGCGATGGAGCTTTTTATTCTATAGCGATCGTGTGCTTTATTAGAGCTTTTGGAGGCTAATCTAAAACTATATAAGGAGTGCTTGGGCTCATTATCTTTCATCCTTCACCTAGGATCAACACAAGCTTGGAGCTTGGACCTCAGTAGAGGTGGTGTTTCTTCTAGCACATGGGGCAGCCATGGTGCTAACTTGAAGCATGTTGAGGAGCAGCTATGGAGTTCTTCTTAGTGATTCTTCTTGAAGAAGATGAAGGGTGTGCTCACACTCTAGCTCATGGAGAGGAGGTCATCTCTTGTTCATGGCAAGAAGACTTGGTCATTAGCAGCTTGATGGTGAGGCTCGCCCATCTACATGATGTATTTGAAGATCATCTTCTACAGGAAGATGTTAGGTTGAAGATTATCTTCTACAAGAAGATGTCTGGCTACTTCAAAGACATTGGATGGGACCATCTACATGATTTTGAAGATTATCTTCTACAGGAAGATATTAGGTTGAAGATTGTCTTCTACAAGAAGATGTCGCGCTACTTCAAAGACATTAGATGGAGATTAACATAAGATTCACATCTTATGTTAAGTATTCAGGTACATATTCTCTTTATGCACACAGGTACTACTTGAAGTTTATGGAGGCTGTGGCGTTCATATCAGAAGGAGTCCTATTCGGCATAAGTACAAGAGAATCAGTACTTATATGCTTTATGCATATTTTTATGAGGTGTTTGAGAAGGTGTGTTCACATGAGTTTGAGGATTTCCGGCAACAATCTTGTTAGCATTCTATGCTACTTTATAAGTATGTGATCTTTTCACACACGTATCTAACTTAGGGTCTTCCATAGCCTAAGTTTAGATGTAGGTTTGTTGACCATCAGTTTCACACTGATCCTTCCTCATTCAGTCACTCATATTCACTCTTCTATAACCTATAAGGTCACACATCTCATGTATATTCAGATTACTGCCCACACATCTGAATATGTTTGTTACATTGTACATTCACTCATTCATCTATTTCTCATCACATAGGATGGTTGAGAATTTTGCTCCCACATTGTACATTGAACATTGGTATATATGATACTATGAGTAAGCGATGGCTTACATAACACCTTACACATGACGTCTATTCTTTCTCTATCTTTATCTCATCATTTGTATGATTAAGTTGTGGTATGTTCATGTTTTGTCAATATGGAAGATTGCTGGAATTAATGTTGTACATGACTGGAACTATGGAACCATGGACCTGTGACATGAGCCTAAGGGCCTACCTCACTTCCAACATTTGGTATCAGAGCACTAAGGTTTTGGTTTCAGAACTTTAGATCTTTGGCATCAATGCATTAAGGCTCATTCATATCCCAGGTTCCTAGAATTCTAGATTTACAACATATAATTTAAAGGCATCTTCTAATATTTGACATTTGACATACACACTTAATCTAGATGAGTAGAGATTTGAGAATTAGACAATTCAGTTACATGTGTATTCATCAATGTGGAGTATGAAGTTGATGATCTGTTAGCAGCCGAATATTTTTGGAAGAGTATGCAAATACTTTACAAAAGTATTGTTTGAAGACCCAGAATTGATGAAGAGAAGACTACTTCAAATTCAAGGAAGAACAATGGTTTAGAGAAGATGAAGAAATCAGATCAACATCAAATCACAGGTATCAGTTTCTACTATCAGATTATCATTTGCAGGTCATATCTTAGAAGAGCAGTTATGAAGAGATTTAAAGAAATTCAAGGATTGCTTTTATACGCTTTCATCATTTGAAAGTTAAAGGCTACATCAAAACAGGTATCTAGAGGTTTTTCGAGAGAGTTTTCAGAAATCTCTTTCATGGCAAGAAAGTTCATCTAAGAAGACAAGTGCAGAGATGAGATGAGTGTTTTCAGCCAATTTTCTGTTGTAAGTTGGTTGGATATCAAGGTACAAATGTATCTAGAGAAGGTAACTCTAGAAGGGCAATTCATCATTCAGACAACGATTGGTGAATTTAGTCATTTCAGACATTTGAAATAGCATTTTTATTCAGAGATATGAGGAGATGGTAAAACATGTTTCTATATTCACTTCCATTTATATACCATGTTTGTTTTATCTCTTACTCTTAGCATTAGAGGAAGAGAAAAGTTCATTCGAAGAAGTCAAGAGTGTTTGCTACTTCAAGATGAAGAGAACAAAAGGTATGGAAGAGAAGTTTGAAGATGTTGACATCATCAGGTGGAAGAAAGATGCAGAAAAAGAAAGTCCATCATTTCCAAAAGAAAAGTAAGGCTTCCTTTTCTCATATATTTTCCATATACTTTTCCTATATTATCCTCTACATCCAAAGACAAGTCTACGAGAACATCTTGTTTAAAGAAGAAGCAGTTTCTTGTTTTGCATTACACTTGGTCATGATTTAGTAGATTTGACAAAGAATTGCATTGAGAGAAAGAAAAAGCAGCAGATGTAACTTTTGACTCATATATATATGAGTTATGTTGAAGCTATTTAAGCAGGCAGCTTATATGTTCCCTCAAAGAATTCTTGGAGTGTCAATACAGAGCTACTTGGTATATGACAAGTTGCAGAGAAGTATATTTCTTCTTTATCTAAACTCTTGAGGTAAAAGAGTTTTTTGTAGCAGATGTTGAAGACTTGGGTTGAAGTTTTATGTTTGGAAAAGGTTACCTCATATTCAGTATTTTCAGAAACTTCAGAAAATTCAGATTTGCTGATGTACAGGTCAGTTGAAGAATCTACTTTCTATGATTGTCTAGATTTTTGGATACATGTTTGTATTCCAAAAGGTGTTCCATCATATCCTATCACTTGATTAAGAAGTGGAGTTAGCCAAAAGAAAACCAAGCAGGTACTATCACATTTCACCCGGGTAAAATATGAAAGTTATGAAGTATCAACTTGCAGCTTTTGGAGTTCTCAAGGTGAGAAGTTTGTCCACTTATGTTTCAAGTAGGAATTGCAGATTCCTTGAAGGATTTGTTTGAAGAAAAGTTTTACAACTTTTTGAGAAGCATGGACACTTGGAGACATTCAGGAAGTAAATCAAACATTCAGTCATGAAGGTTTGATAAGAGAAGATTCTACACAAGAGAGATCATTGATCTTGTATGATCTTATATGATCTTGAGTATTTATGATTCAGTTGTCTATCCTTTGTTTGTGAAGATTCTTAACATTGGAAGAAATAAGTCAAAGATTCAGATTCTATCAGATTTGTGTTGCAGAGAGATAGAAGATACTTGTTATGTTATTGAAGCTTATGAATCCTATAAAGCTTTCAGCAAGGTTTTGTTATGTTAGGACCAGCTAACCTTATTCTATAATTTGGAAAGCTGAGGAATGACATGGAAAGCTATTGGCATGTGTACAGTGCTAATAAAAAGGATTCCGAGATTTTGTTCCAGATACAGGTATTGTTCACTGAACATCAGATCTATTGAAAGAAGGAAGATGTTCCAGATTTCATAAAATCTGATATATTTGAAGAATTTTGGATACTAGTGTTAAGTCATCCAGGGGGGTGATTAAACATAAAGACTTATTTTCAACCATATGTAAAAGAATGCAGAGTCATACCTACAGGTATTCCTATATTTCCTTTGTCAAGTTCTCTTTATGTTCCAGCTTTGAAAGAAGAAGGAAGAAGGAGAATGTTTGGAGAAAGTTCCTATTCAGGAGAAGGTTCCAGATTTCTATTGAAGAGAAGCTTGATATTTCAGAAAGGTATATTTCAGAAGTGCCCACATATATGTTTATACCAAGTTTTGAAGGAAAGAGGTATGAAGGATTTAAAGGATGAAGACACGATGAGATCATAGATTTTTGACTCATATTTCAGTTGATTTCAATTGAGTTGAGTTGATTTGACTTGAGTACAGTCAGAGATGAACCAGCAGTGTTCATAATACACTAAGTTGTGAGTTGTCAGTCACAGATTCCAGGATTTAGTTCCTTATTTTATTTAGTGTATTTTACATGACGCAGCAGAAGTACGTTGAGAAACCTTTTTTGGAAGGTAAATGCAAATATGTGGATCCTAGTGTATGTTTTCAGGTTTTTGAAGACAGAAGATAGCAGGTTCAGAGATAATTCATGCTATATTTTTTGTCAAGCAGTGATTGCTTGATGTATACACTATTGGATATCTAGTTTGCATATTTTCTCAAGTATTATGGTTCATATTCAGCAAGTTCAGGTTTTTTGAAGGAAAGTCAAATTCAGTTTTGAAGAAGACTTTTTCTGAAGTATCGGAAGTACAAGCTTGAAGCTTGTGATAGTTTGCAGCTTTGCAGATTCAGTTCAGGTTGTACCAATATGACATTGCAGGGGGGATTGTTCGAAAACATGGTTTCAATGTCCTCTTGGTTCATTTTACTCAAGAAGTAATAGCATATGTAGCTCCTGACTTAGTCCTTGTACTCAAGCAGACGAACGCGATCAGAATCTCTAGCTTTCATTATTGTCTTTAGTACAACAAAAGCAACCAGCGTGTTGGGTAGTTCGTAATACTCTCATCCCTGCGATCAGAGTTCGAATCCCCTTGGCGGCAGCCCGCGGCAATTTATTTTAAAACATGCTTTTGCTTTAACTTCAAAGAGAGACGACGGACGGGCGATGGAGCTTTTTATTCTATAGCGATCGTGTGCTTTATTAGAGCTTTTGGAGGCTAATATAAAACTATATAAGGAGTGCTTGGGCTCATTATCTTTCATCCTTCACCTAGGATCAACACAAGCTTGGAGCTTGGACCTCAGTAGAGGTGGTGTTTCTTCTAGCACATGGGGCAGCCATGGTGCTAACTTGAAGCATGTTGAGGAGCAGCTATGGAGTTCTTCTTAGTGATTCTTCTTGAAGAAGATGAAGGGTGTGCTCACACTCTAGCTCATGGAGAGGAGGTCATCTCTTGTTCATGGCAAGAAGACTTGGTCATTAGCAGCTTGATGGTGAGGATCGCCCATCTACATGATGTATTTGAAGATCATCTTCTACAGGAAGATGTTAGGTTGAAGATTATCTTCTACAAGAAGATGTCTGGCTACTTCAAAGACATTGGATGGGACCATCTACATGATTTTGAAGATTATCTTCTACAGGAAGATATTAGGTTGAAGATTGTCTTCTACAAGAAGATGTCGAGCTACTTCAAAGACATTAGATGGAGAGTAACATAAGATTCACATCTTATGTTAAGTATTCAGGTACATATTCTCTTTATGCACACAGGTACTACTTGAAGTTTATGGAGGCTGTGGCGTTCATATCAGAAGGAGTCCTATTCGGCATAAGTACAAGAGAATCAGTACTTATATGCTTTATGCATATTTTTATGAGGTGTTTGAGAAGGTGTGTTCACATGAGTTTGAGGATTTCCGGCAACAATCTTGTTAGCATTCTATGCTACTTTATAAGTATGTGATCTTTTCACACACGTATCTAACTTAGGGTCTTCCATAGCCTAAGTTTAGATGTAGGTTTGTTGACCATCAGTTTCACACTGATCCTTCCTCATTCAGTCACTCATATTCACTCTTCTATAACCTATAAGGTCACACATCTCATGTATATTCAGATTACTGCCCACACATCTGAATATGTTTGTTACATTGTACATTCACTCATTCATCTATTTCTCATCACATAGGATGGTTGAGAATTTTGCTCCCACATTGTACATTGAACATTGGTATATATGATACTATGAGTAAGCGATGGCTTACATAACACCTTACACATGACGTCTATTCTTTCTCTATCTTTATCTCATCATTTGTATGATTAAGTTGTGGTATGTTCATGTTTTGTCAATATGGAAGATTGCTGGAATTAATGTTGTACATGACTGGAACTATGGAACCATGGACCTGTGACATGAGCCTAAGGGCCTACCTCACTTCCAACATATTTTACACAAATGCATATGCATATATACACATATGCATACTAACAAATGTATACATATATCACACACATGCACACACATACATATATTATATGAAATACATATATATGCAAACTAACACATGTATACATATAATACATGAATACACACACATATGCATACATACATGATAAAAATTTGCTCCTCGAAGATAAAGCTAAATATAAAATAATTAGGCATACCCCCGAGCTTCATGTTCTAACTTAAAAGAACATGATTTCATCTCCCTAGTAGGATTCATCGTTATTCAAGTTGAATAAAGAATCTATTATCTGATATCCATTCAGACGCTTCAAGTTATTGATAGATAACTATAGTAGAACTTACTATCTAATCTGCTTATATGTTTTCATTATTGCCATCACTTTGGTAAGACATCAATATAGTCTCATCTTCATTATCTTTATTGATTTCATTTATTTCTTCTATTGTTAAATCTGTGTTCTCATGAGTCACATCATCTATTGATGGATTAATATTGATTTCTGGTAATTTCTCTTCCTCATCAGTAGAATCAGCATGTAGAGTATTATCCTCTTCATCAAAAAGATTAGTATCATTATCACGTACAATGATTCTAATTTCTCTTTCAGATGTTGATGTATCAATATTTGATGGTGAATCATCAAGAGGACTTTCTTTGATCTCTCTAACAATAAACTGTTCAAACAATGACCTATCTCTAGGTTGAACATGAATGACTTGCCACCAAGGGTGAGCATCTGGATTTTTATAAAAAAAATGCTTGTTCAATATGCCTAAGAAGAATATATGGTTCTTTAGTAGATCGCATTACCTTGGAAGAGTCAATTGCCCAAAACCTAGATAATTCCTTTCTTAATGTGGAATTACTATCTTTATACTCGGCTCGAAACTAGTCAACCTTCAAAATGACCTATCAAAATATATAAAACAAAAACCCATTAGTAGGTGATTTAAAAAATAACTAACTCTATCATAAAAAAGACAAACCTTTTTTCTACCTGTTTGAATGTAGGCAATGAAATTTCGTAGATACGAACAACAGTTCTCACGTAACCAAGTTCGCCATCCATAAGGTTCATGTCTTTTGAGCTAGCATGTGATAGTTGCTTGAAAGAAGCAACAATACTAGAATCCTCTGTTTTACGTAAAGAATCAATGGCTTTGATTCTAATATGCTGTCCAAAAGCCCACATATTAGTGAACATTCGAGCCTGCAAAAGAAATTAAATTAGTAAATAGAAACTAATACACATATATGAAAAAAACAAAATATTATTAAAATAAAATTACCTTTAATTGACAACCTATTATTAACTCTCTCTGCTCATCTGAGATTTCTTCATTATTTGCATTGGCGCATTGCAAAACTAAGAGATAGAGAGAGATAGACAAGATTTTCAAAGTGTACGGTAAGCTAGAGTGCTCACCTACACTATCTATATTCCAATGTCAAATCACAATATGAGAATATGATACAAACTCTCAATATCTCAATCTAGGCAAAAGTAGGAACTAGATACAAGAGATTGTGTGTCTAAGAGGTATGAAGAATGCGTGTATGAGAATATGAACAATTTAGATCTATTTTACAGCAAACCCGAATCCGGATTATCCTAAATCAAAAACTAGTGAATGAACAAGTGAGGATAGATGTAGCCTTGCTACTCATAGTACGCTAGCTTACACGAACTCCTCCAGATGTAGATCAGCACACCTCCTCTAAGTGTGTAAGAACACTTCCTCCAAATAGAGGACCTCCTCCTTGATCACCCCTAAGATCTCCTCCAAGAGTGCAGACCTCCTTGTGGAGATATTGATCTTTAACACTAGAGCCTTGAAGCTTGAGATGATGATCACCTTGAGTGATGGAGAACAATGAGAATGGCTTCTTCTTATATGGACTTTTGTGCCTCAATCCATTAACGATATGAATTTTTAAAAAGCAATAAGCTTTCATTAAAAAGCCTCGCTCCACTATAATCGGTGTGTTTAAAGAAAAACTTCACGAAAAAATATCCATATAAAAAGTTATTTTGCTATCGTTGCTTCCGGAAATGGGGATCAAGCCCAGGTGGGAGATTTGAAAGGCTTTTGCCTTAGCCAAGTGCCCATGCCTCTTTGTTGTACAAAGTCTACTAAAGATTACAACATATGACTGTAGTTTTTGACCATTTGACTTTATTTCTAGATCATGCATTTTTCTGAGTGATGCATTTTTAGTTTATGCATACATTCATATGTGCACACATGCATGCATGCATGTGTGCACATTTGCATGCATGCGTGCACATATGCATATATACATAACTTAGAATATGCATAAATAAAAAATTGTATGATTGTCTCTAAAGTCCACGTGAGTCTAACAACTTCATGCATATATTATTTTTGCATGTATGCAGATATGCATGCATATGTGCACATATGCATGCATGTATACATAACTTAGAAAATGCATGAATAAAAAAAACGTGTAACTATGTCTAAAGTCCATGTGAGTCTAAAAACTTCATGCATATATTATTTTTGCAGATTCTTTTGAAAATGGCATCTTCTTCATGAGTTGGGCATCCCAAAAGAGATGCACAACAGTTCAACATAGCCTCAACCTTTGCAAGAAGGAAGACCATTGAGAATATTGAAGAACATTGCATCGATCATGATAATGATATGCTTGGTATGTTTGCTCCCAAATAGAGCAAATCTTTCCTGAATTTTAGGCTTGTCTATTACCTCAAGTACAAGCACTTTGACAATGCCGTTTCAGGTGACTCTTACATAATGTAGGGTAACAAGCTCATAAAAAAAGTCACATTGATTGAACTTCACATGTAGGGTAACTTCAGTGTTTTTATCGCTTGGAAGCCATTGCTTCTTGTAGAGTCAAGACTTGAGAGTCTTCGAAGCTCGAGGTTGCTCATCTTATTTCGTTCATCAACTTGCAAGCTATAAATTGTAAGTTTAATGACTTATCTATTCCCTTTGCTCTATTTCTTGTTCCAATGATATGCATATGCACATCCTACTCCTGTATTAAGGATTTTCTATAGATAAGCACGTTGTGCATGTTGTTAATTTATTTCCAATGTAGTTGTCCACACACAGGTTCAATGAATGTGCGAGGTTAATTTCTTAACTTGTATATTTTCCTACTTTAAATGTGTATGCATGTATGCATAAAGATTTGCATCAATGAATAACGCTTCTAAATCATTAGTGACAGCAGAAAAAAAAACTTAAGGGGAAGGAAATATTAGAATGTAAGCTGGATAAAGCATCGGTTATGATGCACTATGCAGGTGAGCCATATCTAATCATAAAAGGGGTCAAGGGCCATATGTATTTATTTGTGGTTGGGAGGAAGAACTCATATGTATGGTTATGTGGTTGGGAGGAAGAACTCATTTATTTGATCTTATTGATAATGAGGCTTGAGGCATAGAAGACATGATATTATGTATGTATGTGTATATACACATATATAAATATGTGTGTGTATGTATGTGTGCATATGTATGTATGTATGCATGTATGTATGTATGTTTGTGTGTATGCATGTATGTATGTATGTATGCATGCATGCATGCATGTATGTATGTATGTATGTAGATATGTATGTATGTATGTATGTACATATATATGTATGTATCTAGTCTAAAAACTTAATGCATATATTATTTTTGCATGTGTGCACACATGGATGCATGTATGCACGTATGCATGCATGTATGAACGTATGCATATATACATAACTTGGAAAATACACTTTAAGAAAAATGTATGACTATCTCTTCTTGCATGAACTAGATCTCAAGATTGTGTAAAGGAGAATGTGGTAGTGGGAACTAAGTCTCAAAGAACTAAGCATTTACTGGATCATGCTTTGTTTTTGAGTGATGCATTTTTGGTTTATGCATACATGCACATATAGATAACTTAGAATATGCATAAATTAAAAAAAATATGAATGTCTCTAAAGTCCACGTGAGTCTAAAAACTTCATGCATATATTATTTTTGCATGTATGCACATATGCATGCATGCATGCATGTATGCACATATGCATATATACATAAATTAGAAAATGCATAAATAAAAACATGTGTAACTATTTCTAAAGTCCATGTGAGCCTAAAAACTTCATGCATATGTTATTTTTGCATATTTCTTTTGAAAATGGCATTTTTTTTCATGACTTGGGCGTCCCAAAAGGGATGCACAACAATTGAGCATAGCATCAGTCTTTACAAAAAGGAAGACCATTGAGAATATTGAAGAACATTGCATCGATCATGATAATGTTGTAGATCTAGATAAATCCAACTCTATGTCAAGTGAGGAATTATCTAGGCTTTGGGCAATTGACTCTTCGAAAATAATGTGATTAACAAGAGAACCATGTATTCTTCCTAGGCATATTGAACAAGCATTAAAAAAAAAAAACCCTGATGATCATCCTTGGTGGAAAGTCATTCATGTTCAACCTAGAGGACGGTCATTGTTTGATAACTTTATTGTTAGAGAGATCGAAGAAAGTCATGTTGATGATTCATCATCAAATATTGATTTATCGACATCTCAGAGAGAAGTTACAATCGTTCTACATGACAACGATAATAATCTACTTAATGAGAATGATAATACTCTATGTACTGGTTCTACATATGATGAAGATGAACTACCAGAAATCAATATTAGTCCATCAAGAAATGATGTTATTTATGAGAATACAAATTTAACAATAGAAGAAATAATAGAAATCATTAAAAAGAATGAAGATGAGACTATATTGATGTCTTACCAAAATGATGGTAATCATGAAAAACACATGACTAGATCTCACAATACATCCCACTCTATTCATTTGGAAGACGAAATGAATCCCACCATAGAGTTTAAATATATTCTTATAGGTTAGAACATTATGCTCGAGGAAAGAGCTTAAGTTTTTCTCAAAGAGCTATATAGCTTTCTAACACGAGTTAACGATCGTTAACTAGAATCATTTGAATGGGTATTAGACAATATATTCCCCTTTATTCAAATGTAATATGAGGTGAATCCCAGCACACAAATGAAAATGTGCTCTTTTAAGTTAGAACATGAAACTCACGGGTATGCCTATAATTTTGTATATAGTTTTGTTTTTGAGGGCAAAAATCTCTCCCATGTATCTATGCATGTGTATGTATGAACACACACACACACACACACACACACACACACACACATATATATATATATATATATATATATATATATATATATATATATATATATATATATGTGTGTGTGTGTGTGTGTGTGTGTGTATGTATGTATGTATGTATATGCATATGTATATTCATGTGTGTTATATGTATGCATGTTTGTGATATATGTGTATGTATATGGATGTGAGTGTGATATATGCATGTGTATGTATGCACACACACACACACACACACATATATATATATATATATATATATATATATATATATATATATATATATATATATATATATATATATATATATATATATATATATATATATATATATATATATATATATATATGTATGTGTGTGTGTGTGTTCATGTGTATATGTATGCATGTGTGTTTAGAAATGTGTATGCATGTATATGTATACATGTGTGTGATATGTATGTATCTATATATGTATTATGGTCCTTATTGATTGGAGCAGCTATATATAGAGAGGCATAAGGTTGGTAGGAGAGATATTTGATCTCTAGCAGATGGTGGAATCTTTTCTCAAATAAATGCAAAGTGAAATCTCTAAAGCCTTCTAGAAGCATCCACTTGAGTTAACTCTAGTTAACTGGGACACTTGGCGCACATGTAGTTACATGGCTGACACTTGGATGGTTAGTATCCACATGCCCAAGAAGGAAGTCCCTTGGAGAGAGCTATACATAGCGGCATTTTGTTGGGAGGAGAGTCATCTCTCCAGAACGTGGTGGTCGTAATCCTTGTTCTCTTGTAGTATGCATGCATGTATGTGTGTGTATATGCATGTATGTATATGTGTGTATGTGATTGTATGTGTATGTGTGTGTAGGTATGTGTGTGTATATGTTTGTATGTATATGTTTATGTCTATGTATGTGTGTATAAGTGTTTATGCATGTGTTTATATGTATGTGTGTATGCATGTCTGTGTATGTGTATGTGTGTGTATGCATGTGTGTATGTATCTATGCATATGCATGTGACTGCATGTGTGTGTATCTATGCATGTGTGTGTGTCTATGTGTGTGTATATATATGTGTATGTGTGTGTATGTGTATGTGTGTGTATGTGTATGTGTGTGTATGCACATGTATATATGTATGTATGTGACTTTATGTGTGTGTATATGTGTGTGTGCATGTGCATGTATGTACATGTGTGTGTATGTGTATATGTGTGTATGTATGTACACATATACTTGTGTATGCATGTGTGTGTATGTATGCATGTGATTGTATGTATGTGTGTGTATATGTGTATGCATGTGTGTCTATATGTGTGTATGTACATGTGTGTGTATTTGTATATGACATGTGTGTCTATGTGTGTATGTGTATGTGTCTATGTGTGTATGTATATGTGTATGTGTTGTGTATCCATGTGTATGTATATGTGTATGTGATTGTATGTATGTGTATGCATGTGTGTGTGTATGTGCATGTGTGCATATGTTTGCGTATGTGTATATGTGTTCATGCAAGTGTGTATGTATGTATGCATATACATGTGCATTCATGTGTTTTGTATCAATGTGAGTGTATGTGCGTGTGTATATGTGTATGTGTGTGTCTATGTGTTTATGTATATGTGTGTGTCTATGTGTTTATGTATATGTGTGTATGTGTATTGAGTGTATATTTGTGTGTATATATATGTGATTTTATGTCTATGTGTGTGTATATGTGCGTATGTATGTATGTATGTGTGTGTATGTGTGTGTATGTATATGTGTGTGTATGTGTATGTGAATGCATGTGTATATATATGCATATGTGACTTTATGTGTGTGAATATGTGTATGTGTGTATGCATATGTGTGTGTATGTGTATATGTGTGTATGCATGTGTATATGTGTGTATTCATGTGTGTATGTATGTATGCATATACTTGTGTATGCATGTGACTATATGTATGTATGTATATATGTGTATGTGTGTGTCTATGTGTGTGTATGTACATGTGTGTGTATGTACATGTGTGTGTATGTACATGTGTGTGTATGTATGCATGTGATTGTATGTATGTTTATATATATATGTATGTGTGTCTATGTGTGTGTATGTACATGTGTGTGTATGTGTATGTGTGTCTATGTGTGTGTATGTACATGTGTGTGTATGTATATCAGTGTGTACGTGTATGTGTATGTTTGTGTATGCATGTGTATGTTTATGTGTGTATGTGATTGAATGTGTGTGTATGCATATGTGTGTGTATGTGTATATGTGTGTATGCATGTGTGTATGTATGTATGCATATGCATGTGTTTTCTATGCATGTGAGTGTATATGTGTGTGTTTCTATGTGTGTATGTATATTTGTGTGTATGTGTATGTGTGTATATATGTGTCTATGTGTGTGTATGTATATGTTTTTTTAGGTGTATGTGTATGTGTGTGTATGTGTGTGTATGTGTGTGTATGTGTATGTGTATGTGTGTATATATGTGTCTATGTATGCGTATGTTTATGTGTTTTTAGGTGTATGTGTGTATGTGTGTCTTTGCATGTGTATTTATGTGTGTATGTGAGTCTATATGTGTATGTGTGTGTATGTGTGTGTGTATGTATATGTGTGTGTATGTATATGTATGTATGCATGTGTGTATGTATGTATGCATATGCATGTGTGTATGTATGTATGCATGTCAGTGTATTTGTGTGTATGTGTATGTGCCTATGTGTGTATGTATATTTGTGTGTATGCATGTGTGTATGTGAGTGTATGTGTGTATGTGTGTATGTGTAGACGTGTATGTATGCATGTGAGTGTATGTGTGTATATATGTGTATGTGTGTGTGTCTATGGGTGTGTATGTATATATGTGTGTATGTGTGTATGTGTATATGTGTGTATGTATGTGTATCTATGTGTGTATGCATGTGTATCTATGTGTGTATGCATGTGTATCTATGTGTGTATGTGAGTGTATGTGTGTGTGTGTATGTGTGTCTCATATGTGTGTGTATGCATGTGATGTATGTGTGTGCATATGTGTATGTGTGTTGTTGGAGATATACGTCTGCGAAAGCACGCGGACATCACAAGGAAGAAGAGGAAGCTTGGAGCACAAACACACAATACTGAATGTATTACTAGGGAATGTACAAAGATAAGTAGCCCAATAGGGCAATAGGTGTATATACAAGCCGGGGGAAAAAAACCTCCTAAAGAGGGAAAAAAGTGCCCCGGCGATCCTAGTGTGTTCACACACATCACTACCTAAATATATCAACAAATCCCCCCTGGGAGTGATGCGGTGAACAAGGAGCTGGCACTCATGTATAAGGAAGTGCCAAGCTATGTGGAAATCACTCCACAAAAGGAAGTAAGCCCAAAGCTTTGTGGAAAGCTTCAAACTTCTCCCTAGGCAGAGCCTTTGTGAAAAGGTCTGCAATGTTCTCCTGCGTGGGCACATATGCCAAGCTGATCTCCCCAGCAGAGAACCTCTCCCTGACATAGTGATAATGCACCTCAATGTGCTTAGTGCGAGCATGGAACACAGGGTTCCTCGCAATTGCCAATACGCTCTGTCTGTCAGTGAAGATGGTGGTGGCAGAAGATTGACCAACACCCAAATCAGCCATAAGTCGTCTGAGCCACACACACTCAATAGTCACTGTGAAAGCTGCCCTATACTCAGCCTCACAACTGGAAGTGGCCACAGTAGGCTGCTTCTTGCTCAACCAAGATATACATGAGCTACCAAGCATGAAGCAAAAACCACTAGTGGACACACGAGTGTCATAGCAACCAACCCAATCCGAGTCAGAAAAAGCATGCAAATCTGGCGGTAGTGATCCCCCCTTGGGATAAAACAACCCAAGTAGCCGAGTACCACTCAAGTAGCGAAAGATGCACTTAACCACCTTCCAATGTGTGACTCCTGGGAAATGCATAAACTTGCTCATCTGTGAGACAACAAACTGAATATCTGGCCGAGTAATGCATAAGTAAATCAAGCATCCAACAGCCTACCGATAGAGAACAGCATCAAATGCATCTCCGGCATGATGAAGACTCAATCATAAACCTGTCTCCATAGGAGTGGCAATAAGCTTACAGTCTTCAAGGCCAAAACGCTACAATAATGTGTCAATATATTTCGTTTGACACAAAGCCATTCCACCATCAACTTGCATAAACTGAATGCCCAAATAGTGATGCAAATGCCCCAAATTAGACATCTCAAATGAGGCATGCAAATCAGCCTTAAAATCAGCAATATGTGTCTCAATAGGACCAGTGAGCAGCATGTCATCAACATAGACAACAATGATCAGAAGCACATCATTAGCACGCTTAACATATAAGGTGCTTTCAGTTGGACTGTTCTCAAAACCATGTGCAATCAGATAGGCATGTATCTTCTCATACCAAGCACGTGGTGCTTGCTTTAAACCATATAATGCCTTCTTTAACCTGCACACCTGGTTTTCATGCCCTTTTTGCACAAAGCCACGGGGCTGCAGAACATACACTTCTTCATGCAAGTCACCATTCAGAAATGTTGTTTTAATGTCCAACTGATGTACATTCCAACCATGATGGGCTGCAAGTGCACAAATGCTCCGAACAGTAGTCATACGGCATGTAGGTGCAAAGGTCTCATCAAAATCAATGTCTCTTTCCTGTGCATAACCCTTTGCAACAAGCCTAGCCTTATACCTATCAACTGTACCATCAGGTTTACACTTTAGCTTGTATACCCACTTAGTGCCAATTGCCTTCTTGCCAGGAGGCAAGTCACATAAAGACCATGTACCATTCTTCATGATAGCATCATATTCAGATTGCATACCAGCCATCCAATTTTCTGAATTTTGTGCTTCATCAAAAGAAACAGGCTCATTCTCATCACAGAGACTAGACGCAACCATAGCATAGCAATCTGATGCAAAGGAGACACTATGAGAGCCTGAACGAGTACGATATGATAAAGGTGCATCTAATTTGCTGTCACGCAAAGTCTGCACCATCCATTTTGGCATAGCTTTTGCCTGCTCAATATTAACTCTCTCATCAACAAGTGCATCATGTAAATCTGCATTAGAAATGGAATGATCTGCATCATCATAAGAAACCTGCAAAGGTTGAGAAGTTGCCTGATTAGGACTAGCACTAGACTGTCCACCTGTAAAAAGAGGCATCAAAGTATCATACATGTCTTTGGAGCTAACAGATGTCTCCTTAGTATATGAAAGCAATGGCTGAATAGCATCTTCCACAAAGACAACATCACGGCTAACCATAATGTGTTTAGTCTGTGGATGATACAGACGATAGCCTTTACTTTTAGAACTGTACCCAACAAAAATACATTTTACTGCCTTATCATCCAATTTTCTGCGATGTTGTTCAGGCACTAATGTGTATGCCAAACAACCAAAAACACACAGATGAGCAACAGATGGCTTACGGTCATGCCAAGCCTTATATGGAGTGATAGACTGCAACGCTTTAGTGGGACACCTGTTCAGTACATATGCTGCACACATGACAGCCTCAAGCCAGAAACTATGTGGTAAAGCCTGACTTTTGACCATGCACCTCACCATCTCCATGAGTGACCTGTTCTTTCGTTCAGCAACTCCATTCTGTTGAGGTGTATACGGCACTGTACACTGGTGTTTTATCCCATGTTCAGCCAGAAATGTATTAAAATTTGAAGACATATATTTTGTCAGGGGAACACTAGATTGTGCTCTCTGACTACATAAGACAAGATTTCGGAATTACACTTATGATTACAAGAACACCCACGAAGGAAAAATGATACAAGAATATGTAGCCATTACAAAACGTCCCACAACCCGGGACCAATAGGTATGGAAAATTGGACTAGAGATGACACAAGAGATCCCACAAGCCGGGATCGTAGGTATGAGACAAGATATCTGGATTACAAGAATTCCCTTCAGGGATATGAATTGGATACAAGAAATAACTGGAACCGATCTCGTACTACGAGATTACAAGAGGACAAGGCTAGATGTCTAAGAACTAGACTAGAACAAGAGACAAGACTAGAACTTGAACTGGAACTTGAAAGTACTTACTTGGTGGTCATGACCCCTTGAGCTCCCAAGACTGGCATTGGCAAGACTGACTATGAATGTGGCCAACCTCTGTTTATATAGGTCTTCAAGGGCGGTTCATGAAAGGCGGTTACGAATTGATGATGTCATTGATGATGTCATCAATTCAAAACATGAGCTCTGGATATCCGAATCAGGCAAGTAGACAGTCGTTCTTAGGATTTTGGCATGTTTCGGACGCAATGCAAGCATTGGTTTCTCCTAATTCTGAACCAATCATGAGATACACGGTTCACATGGAATCTAAGGTTCAAGATGGTTTCCTTTGTCCATGACATATTTCCCCCCTCGATCAGAACAGAGGGTGCCCATTTTACATGCTGACAGATTTTCAGCCAAAACCAAAAACTGTTTGAAGCACATGAACCTGTTGTTACAGTTGTAACAGGACGTCTTTCAACACCCTGCACAATGTTCCACAGTCCTTTTGCAACCAATACATGTCGCATCATATAAGCCCATAATGGGTAGTTGGTACCATCCAACTTATCCTCAACAACCAAGATACGGAATACATCACTGCTTTCAGCCATGGCCGGTGACTAAAACACCTTGATGCAGAAAATTGACTGTATCTCAAAAAGTTGAACGGAATTGCCCAGATGAGTTCTGCTAGACCTGTAGTAGACTTCAAGATGCTTAAACTGGCGAACAGAAACTAGTATATACCTTTGGCACAAAAAGATGAAATAGCCTGCACAAGCGTTGTGATAGTGCGTTCGGAGGCCGAAACGAGCTCAGATCGCGATTTCAACACCACATAGCAAAGTTCTGTTGATCTCGGAAACACGTTGAGTATGCTCACCAAAATTCGTGTGATCCTGAGACTACAAACGGAGGAGTGTCGATGGCGCCCTAGAAGAAGCGACGACCTGCTCTGATACCATTGTTGGAGATAGACATCTGCGGAAGCATGCGAACATCACAAGGAAGAAGAAGAAGCTTGGAGCACAAACACACAATACTGAATGTATTACTAGAGAATGTACAAAGATAAGTAGCCCAATAGGGCAATAGGTGTATATACAAGCCGGGGGAAAAAAACCTCCTAAAGAGGGAAAAAAGTGCCCCGACGGTCCTAGTGTGTTCACACACATCACTACCTATATATATCAACATGTGTGTGTGTCTATGTGTATATATATATATATATATATATATATATATATATATATATATATATATATATATATATATATATATATATATATATATATATATATATATATGTTTGTGTATGTGTATGTGTGTGTAAGCATGTGTATGTATGTGTTTATGTGAGTGTATGTGTGTGTATGCATGTGTACGTATGTGTGTATGTGAGTGTGTGTGTATATGTGTATGTGTGTGTATGTATGCATGTGATTGTATGTGTGTATGTGTATGAGTGTGTATGTATATATGTGTCTGTATGTGTGTGTGTGTATCTGTGTGTATGCATGTGTATGTATGTGTATGTGAGTGTATGTGTATGTCTCTTATGTGTGTGTATGTATGCATGTGAGTGTATGTGTGTGTGTCTATGTGTATATATATGTGTGTGTGTGTGTATCTCTATGTGTGTATGCATGAGTGTATGTGTTTATCTATGTATGTATGTGTGTGTGTGGGAGTGTGCTGCTAGCACAATGATTGTCCTCTCTCTCTCTCTCTCACTCTTGAGCATGGGTCATTTGTAAGATCCTGGCAAAAATGTGCCAAGGAAAAATAAATTTTTTTTTGTATTCCCAAGCCATCGCTTATGCAATGCTTTTGCATCACATGCAGTTTTCCCATGTCACTCAGAGCATCACTAATTTGCGATGCTCCTAGCGACAATATTTTTATGTGTCGCATAAGTGAAGGTCACAACAGCTTATGTTGGCTTTCCCTTTTTTTTTTCTCTTGACCACCGCTTATGCGATGCTACATGGAAATAGCATCACATGAGTGACGCTGCCCACTTTTTTTTAATTGGGGGCATCGCTAGTCCCCCTTATTTCTTGTAGTGTATACACACAATAGATTTCATTTCTTGTTTGATCTTAGTTTCATAGATCTTTCACTTAAACATAATGAGAAATTGAAGAACGGGGGAAACTTCTGAAGATTATGTTTAAGTTAACTTCTGAAGATTATGTTTAAGTTAGCACAAGATAATAAAATTAGTTGATCATTTTGAGCATTAGCTTGCATTCACCAAATATTCCTTTCCAAAAGAATGGTTTTCCATAAAAGAATGAATTCTTGTTGCACAATTCTTTAGATTAATTGTAAATGCATCAAAAACATATATTTTACATCATTGTGCATTAAAACAAAGGAAAGAAATGCATGACAAACATTCTTCAACAAAAGAGTACTTGCGTTAATTATGGCATGCAAGCACATGCATTTTCATGGATGAAGATCACTAGTTTGCTTGTTTGCAGGCATCAATACATGTAGCATGCATGTGATCAGAAGCCCTTCCTGATGAGTCCTTGAACCCCCTTTTTTCACATGTTCGAATCAACTCCCTATACATGTGACTTCACAAATGAGAGATGGTTGATGGATGCACTCCTCTACCTTGTGTTCACCAAATAAAGCCCCTCTCTCCATGCAACTACTCAAGTGTTCTAGTGCATGAGTGCCACATGGCCTCACACTCCTAAATAAGAGAAGAGTTGATTCCCACACTTAGTCATATAAAATTTCCTTCCCCTTAAGATCATGTTTCTCCTCAAATTGTTGTTTGAAGGCATAAATAAGAAAGGGATATTATTTGGTGATTACTCCCATTGAACCCCATGTACTTGATGTACATATTCATCTCACCGTAATGTTACCCCATATCCTTCCCTTTAAGAAGACTCTTGTGAATTCTTCATAAAGGTGGGAAACTGTTTGTGAAGGTTACTAACCTGCTACCATGTAGCATTACCTTCTGAACTATCTTTTCACTTTATGAGACACTCTTTATATAACTGACACCTTGTCTATTTTTCTCAAGCACACAGTATGCTCACATGCTCAATTGGAATAAATTGAATAGAAATAGGCTCTATAAGAAATGATAGCACAATGGAATAGACTAGTAGACATAGTTGAGAGAAAAGCACATACAAAGATAGATGCAAAATGAGAGATAGAGAACTCAAATTCTCAAACTACCAAGAGTAATGGAGCTACAACGATGGAAATGTCCACCCATGTGCTCTCAACGTTGAGCTTAGATGGTGATCTAGACAAAATTTAGATGAAGGGCTTACTAGTATGCAATGCTCTATGGAGCTCAACATGGGCCATGTTTATATAGCTTTTACAAGGGGATTCGGTATAGATAAACATAGTCATAAGATACAAAATAATCAACAAAATATATAATCCGATAATATCTCCACGACCAAAAGTGCTATCGTCTCAACCCTATAGCGTGAGGGGATAGGCCTCCAAACCCCGTATGGCAACCTGATGGCCTAGAAGTTTATGCCCTACCTAACCTAATGGCTAGGCTCACAAAGATAATCTATTACCATAAATGGTCACACATAGGCCTCTTCTAACTTGGAAGTTAGGGTTCCACAAATGTCTGAGCTCCCACAATGGATTCTCCTCATAATGGGGGCCTTACAACTTAGAGCACCATGGATCATTTGTGGTCACTTGAGTGTGGAGTATTGAGTATATCTATCAGGCTCTACTATCTCACTATCTAGGATGAGATTGTCAGATTCGCCCCAACCTTTTCTTAAGTTGAATGACATAAATATTGGATGGATTTGGCTATTCTTTGGAAGTTGGAGCTGGCAAGCCATCTTTCCTATTTCCTTAGGTATTGGGAATGGTCCACAATACCTAGGAGATAATTTTGGGCAGGTTCCCATCTTCATGTTTTTAGACCTAGATGGAATTCTAAAATAGGCTTGCTCTCCTATCTCAAATTTGATTTCTCACCTTTGAGCATAGGCTCTAGACCTATCCTAAGCTCTTGTAATGTTGTCCTTAGCAAGCCTAAGCATATCATTCATCTCTTCTAAGAAGTCCTTTACAACCTAGACTTTCTCATGCTCCAATCCTACTACATAAGGAGCTCTTGGCTGAAATCTGTACATAAGCATAAATGAACTATGCCTTGTGGAAGAGTGCTTGGCACTATTATATGCAAACTCTATTATAGGTAAGTAGTCTTCCCAATTAGTTTGCATTTCATTGACATATGCTCGAAGCATATCTTTTAGGATTTGGTTAACACTTTTTGTTTGCCCATTTAGCTATGGATGCTTAGCCATACTCATGCTAAGTTTAGTGTCTAACCTCTTGAGACTATTGTCCAAAAGTGGCTAGTGAACTTCCTATCTCAATAAAAAACAATGTCTAAAGGAAGACCATATAACTTGTATAGGTTCTCAACAAATAACCCAGCGAACTCAGATGTCTCTATTGTACTACATGTCAGAATAAATCTAGCCATTTTTGTTAACTTATCGATAATTACCCAAACTGAATCTTGCCCTCTCTATTTCATAGATAACCCAACCATAAAATCCATGGAAATACTTTCCCCCTTTCCATTGGTAATATCCAATAGGTGGAGTATTCCTACAATCTTCAACCTCTCAACTTTATTGACCAAGTATTTAGTGCACTTAATCACATACTATAGGACATCCTAATAAATTCCAAGCCAATAGAGCTACCTTTTAACAAGATCACAAGTCTTGTTAACTCTTGGGTGTCTTGCACTAGGTGTGTCATGACACTCATACAGTATGTGTTGTCTCATCTCAAAATCTCTAGGGACACATACCTTACAATTATATAACAAATATCCATCATGGATATTGCAATTCTTCCACTTGAATCCTTCTTGAGAACCCGTTGATACACCATTCTCATTGGAAACCCGTTTATAAAGATCCCCTTTCTCTATGGCCTCCCAGTTTTTATATATGCAGGATCAAGCATACATTTTCCTCTAATGGACTCAAGTAGCTCATAGAAATCTAAGTAAAACTCAATCCGTTGAGCATAGGCATGTAGCTAAGTGAATCAACAACCACATTAAACTTTCCCTTCCTATACCTAAGCTGATAATCAAACTCCTGAAGGGTCTCTTCCCAATAGGCCTTGTGACCTTTAAGGTCTATTGGATTAGACATCCACTTAATACTCTCTTGATCAAACACTATCTTGACTTTAGCACCATATAAATAATGACACCACTTGTTCAAAGCATGGACAATGGCATACAACTCCTTCTCATCGATGGACTAATTCTTCTAAGTGGGTTCAAGTTTTTTACTCTCAAAAGCCACTGGTCAACCATCCTAAACTAAAACCACTCCCTCACAAAATCATCCCATCAATCTCAATTGCAAATGGTTGATTGGGATTTGCTATATGTAATAGTGGAGTTGTAGCTATTGCTACATTAAAATTCTCCATACTTTGCTTTTGTTCATCTCCCAAATGAAAGGATTCCTTTGGCTTTATTTTTTTTCATCACTAGAACAAAAATCTTGGCATAATTCTTGATGAGTCTTTGATAGAACCTGGATAAACCAAGGAAGATCTGTAGTTCTTCCAAGGTTCTCGGATGCATCCATTCCATAATAGCTCGCACCTTTTTTAGGATCCATTAGAATTTGATGCTTGGAGATGATATGTCCAATATATAGAACCTCAGGGTTTAAAAAATTAACACTTCTTTTCTTTGCCAAAGAGTGAATTTTCTCTTAGCACTTGGAAGCCTATCTATAAGTGATCCAAATGTTCTTTTTTTGACTTTCTATAAATGAGAATACCATCAAGAAAATCTACTACAAACTTTCTTAAATATGACCTTAAGACGATGTTCGTGAGTTTCATGAATGTGGTTGGAGCATGAGTGAGACCAAATGGCATCACTAAGAACTCATAATGCCCATATCTAGTCATAAAAGCCATCTTGGGTACATCAGCTACTTTTATTCTAATCTGATGATATATATCCTAATCTTAAGTCAAGTTTAGTAAAATATTGATCTTGATGTAACTGATCAAATAGATGATCCAATCGAGGCATTGGAAATCTATTTTTAAATAGTTAACTTATTCAATGCCCTATAATCTATACAAAGTCTCATAAATCCATCTTTCCTTTTTTTACTAAGAGCATTGGTGATTCCCATGGAGAATTACAAGGCCTAATACAACCATTAGCTAGATGAGCCTGAATTTGAATTTCTAGTTCCTGAGGTTGAGCTACACTAAGTCTATAAGGATGTTTACGAATAGGTTTAGTATCAACAACTAAGTCAATGGCATGGTCAATGTCTCCTCTAGAAGGTGGTAATCTTTTTGGTAAATCAAGTGGAAATACATCTTTATATTCAAACATTTAATGTTTAAAACTTTTAACTACACATTCTTGCAAACATGAATAAAAAAAATTCATGTCCATAATTACATGTGAAATTCCATAATCATCAAAAGATTGATGCGCATCTAAACCAATAAATGCATAAACATCCTATACATCATGTGAATCAAATAGAGTATCTAACTAAATGCATGATATAAGAGGCGTACTCTATATTGAGTACATCTCTTTCACCTTCATCACAAAATGTACTTCCATTCTTAGAAAAATTCAATAGTATTGTTTTGGTAACTTCTTTTAAGTGTATCCCCTAATCCCCAAATCCATTCTCTACCAAATAACATGTCTTTCCTATCCATATTCATAATTTGGAAATCAGAATGATCCATGAATGCTTTCATCTTGATTTTCCAAATTGGATATCCTATATTCTCTTATCCTCACCCTGCATCATAGACACAACATATATATGTGCACTAGGATGTTGGGGAATTTTTCATTTCTTGATCAAAGCATAATTAATAAAGTTATGAGTAACAGAGTCATCAATCATTACTCTCATTACAGTCCCATACACATGACCATGAAGTTTAACTACATCATGTGGTCCAAATTGTTGTGACCATAATGATTGAGTTAAACAACAAGTATGTTCCATATCCTCGTGCATCACCCCCACTTCCTTGCAACTGGAGCTACCATAAATTGGAAATCCTTGCACAAGGTGGAGTAGATTTTTTCCTCTTTCTAATACCTTTTTATTCGTTGGTCATTGCTTTCTATCTTCCCCCTTATGTACTATGCAGTTTCATTGAGAGTGTTTAGGAGATAAACACCTAAAACATAAGTTTTCCTTTTTGGCCTTCTCACATTGATTTGTAATGAGTCTAGGCCCTCTTGGCTTTCATAATATGAATTTTTTTTTACTTGGTATTATGTTTTTCTTAAATTTAATTACTTGCATAGGTCTCATATTTTTATCTATATCCATTGTTGTACAATTATGGTCTTCATATAATTGAGCATTCTTGATAGCTTCTTCTAATGTCTTAGGAGCATTCTGTCAAGACTCAATTTTAATTGCTTTGTCAAGCCCTCTAACAAACCCTCTGGTCTTTTGGAAATCGTCTAAACCTTTGAGTTTAAGTATAATCTCTCTATAGTGTGAGAGATATACAAACAAAGGTCTACCTCTTTGCATCATCATATCCCATTCATCCCAATTATGATCTTCCTCCTTCTTAGGTAATATCTCTTTTAGAAAAAGAGCTTGAGACTGAGTCTGATCCGTAGGAATAGCTTTGGCTTCCTTACGGCTCATCCACCATATGTATGTGTGTGATCCAAGGGAAATACTATCCTTGAGCACTCGATACTCTTGTGGGGTCCCTTTTAACTAATGCAAGTCCATCCACTTTTGTAAAAAAGTGTATTTATTTCTCTATCATCCCCCATGAAAGAAGGTGGCATCAAGTCTTTTGGCAAAGGTGTATCCATAGGATTCATTTCTTTCAATATCTTAAGAGGTGTATTTGGTGTATTTTCTCCCCTAAACATAATAAAAGTTTCATGAAAAGTTCTTGTTCAGGTTCTTGTTTGTTGACTAAAGAGGTAATAGTAGTCTCTAGAGTGATGGACTAGATTTTGAGTTGTCAAAGGCAAAGTTCATGCTCGCTAAAATGGAATCTAATTTGGTTGTTCTATCACTTAAAAAATGATGTTGAGAGTGTAATAAACTCATCATATAAATCTATTTCTTCTTCCACACTATGCATTTCTAGTTCTTGATTTTTTTCTTGGTTTTCTATTTTTTTTTTCAATATCATGAAGATTTTCTAATATTGGGTTGAGAGTTTGCTTTTCTTTTGTTTCCATCTTTGAACAATACTATTTGAAAATGAATAGAAGAAATCAAATCAAGTAATCAAAGTAAAAGAAATAACTCAATAACACTTCCCTAATGATCTCCAAAGCTTTGCATGCGAGCTAGAAATGATTTTCTAAGATTTTGGCCTTTGATTTTGAACCTTTGTAGTCCCAAAATTGAGTTCGAAATTTTTGATTGGTTTGTAAATGCTTTGAGAAACATAAAAACACCATATAATCTTCAAAATTCCAAAAAATAAGTGAAACATGAACAAAGTTGGTTCCTTGCCATTCCTCGCCAATAAAAGAGATGATGTCCAACACGTAGAACTTGGGTTGACGATGTAATTCCAAGTGAAAAAAGTATATTTGGACTTGTAGATTGCCCAAATGAGGCTTCAAAATGTGTACCTAGAATTCACAAAGAAATTGTAGAATCTTTGACCTATAAACGATTTTCCAAATCTAGCATTCTTGGTGTCAAGAGGAAGCTTATAAGATAAGCCCCAATATAAATCACAAAAATGTGATACTTGAGTGGGCAGTAAAACCTTGTCAAAGTTGCGGGTGTAGATGTAGGCCAGGGTGGAAGATGTAGAGACCAACCCTGCCAAGGGGGTCACTTTGGAGCTCTCAAAAGATCACAAAATGATGCATAAAAATACTTTTGATGATGAAACTTTCAAGTTCATACTTGATAGAGCATGTATACATAATCTCCTTGGCCCTTTGTAGAAGTAAAGGTCTTCAAAATAATCTTAAAAAAAAAAAAAAAAAAAATCACATGCACCTTGTTTGTGCAAGCTTTAATGGTCTGCTTCTTGCCTCTCCCAAAGCGAAGAACTCATGTGTGGATGACTATATACCCCACATGGGACGTTTTTGGCATAGATAATCTCCTTGGCCCTTTGTAGAAGTAAAGGTCTTCAAAATAATCTTTAAAAAAAAAAAAAAAAAAAATCACATGCACCTTGTTTGTGCAAGCTTTAATGGCCTGCTTCTTGCCTCTCCCAAAGCGAAGAACTCATGTGTGGATGACTATATACCCCACATGGGAAGTTTTTGGCATAGATAATCTCTTCAAATAGAGAACCTTCCCCTTCACTCTTTCATCACAAGGATGAACGAGATAGGAGAAGGGTGGTGCATCCTTGGGTTGCTCATCTCACATGGGCAGCCGAATTCTCTTGGTTCATGCACCTCTATTCATAGATGTGGCTTTGTGTGGTCATTATTGTTGTTACATTATGTGTTCCTTGAGTAGCTTTGATGTGAACGTTTTCCCTATGCATGGTCACTTTTTACTCTAATATTGGCTAGATGTTTTTTCCCCATGTTACCACATACATGATTCACTCATATGTAGTGGTACTTTGTACTTAAGGATATTATTCAGCTCTTACTTCAGTCCAGTTCATTGTCAATAGAGAGAGCTATTCTAGCCATTCATCTTCTCCGTGTGTCTTGTTGTGTTTGTGCTCCTTGTGTGTGCTTATTGTGTGTCTCTCACACTTCTACACACACCCAATAGTGGTATCAAAGTAGGTTCAGATCCTTCTTAAGTTTCAGTTTTTTGTGTCATGGCACATGCACACTTTTAATAGTGCAAATTGACTTCGGAGTATAGAACAATGAATTTGAGCAGCCAAGAAACATTTCCACCAATTGCACTAGGGTTTTACCCCCATTTCTAAGACATTCCTGCAGTCAAAATTGCCATCAAAGTGATGGTTTGTGAGCTGAAATTTCAGCATTCATTTTAGCTTCCGTCGAAGTAAAGATTTTGTCACATTCTTGTTCCTTAGTGAAATGACGGGCGGCAGTGACTTGTTTGGCATGCTTCAAGCTGAAGATAAGCTTGATGGGACCAACTATCCAATGTGGTCTTAAATGATGAAGCATGTTCTTGTTGCAAAACAACTTTGGAACATAGTGGCAGATGTAAATCGAAGACCCGCAGGTGCTTCTACTTCACAGTCTACTATCACAGATGGAGCTTCTTCTTCAAGTATAGTCGTTTCTCCTTCTCCACCTACACAGGAACAACTTAGATGGGATGGAAAATATGCTCAAGCTCATGCATTGATTGCGCTTTCTGTGAAGCATCATATACTTCCACACATTTAGTCGTGTTCTACATCAAGACATGCATGAGACACTCTTGCTTCTTTTTATGTTGTGCGCAATGAAGCATGTGTTGCATACTTGAAGAAGCAACTTGAGCATGTATGTATGGCTGAAAATGAGTCAGTGGATGTGTATGTGACACGCATCAAGGACTTGAAAGAGCAATTGGCAAACATAGATGAGATTATTTCAGATGCATCACTCATTTCTACATTGTTGAAAGGATTACCAGAATCTTTTCAAAGCTTTGCTACTACACCTTGTTTGGTTGCAAAGGGGAATCCTAATATGTATGCATTTGATGAGGTTGTCTCTTCTTTTGCAAGAAGAGCAATCTAGAGTGAATAGGAGTGGTTTGGTTGAGGGAACACAAGCACTTGCTATCTCACAAAAGGGGAAAAGCAAGTATGGTTCACTTTTGGGTTCATCAAAACCAAAGTCTGGTCTTGGTCATTGTTTCCTCTTCCACATCCGAAACCTCTACCTCTGCCTCTTCCTCTACCAGAGTAGAATACCTGCTCAGAACTGGGCTTTCCTTGGGAGTTTGAATCCTCACCAAGATTATTTTCTTCAATAATCAGCATAGATATCATATCAGCAAAATTCAGAATATTTTCCCTGGTCTGTATGGAAGTTCTGAACTGCTTATGTAGCTCCTAAACCATGAAGGCACACTTCCACCTTATCATCATCATCTACATTCCTCTTGCACTCATTCCTCTAATGATGGTGATTTGCAAAAGAAGAAGAGATGCAAATATTGCCAGAAGGTTGGTCATACTATTTGTTGATATATTTAGGTAGTGATGTGTGTGAACACACTAGGACCGCCAAGGCACTTTTCTCCCTCTTTAGGAGGTTCTTTTCCCCAATTTGTATATACGCATATTGCCCTAACAGGCTACTTATCTTTGTACATTCTAGTGGTAATACATTTAGTATTGTGTGTTGAGCTCCAAGCTTCTTCTTCTTCCTTGTGTTGTTCGCATGCTTTCGTAGACGTCTAACTCCAATAATTGGTATCAGAGCAGGTCGTCGCTTCATCTAGGGTGTTATCGACACCTCTTCGGTTGCAGTCTCAAAATCACACGAATTTTGGTGAACATACTCAACGTGTTTTTGAGATCAAAATGTCTTTGCTTTGTGGTGTTGAAATCACGATCTGAGCTCGTTTCGACCTCCGAACGCATTATCACAATGCTTGTGTAGGCTATTTTGTCTTTTTGTGCCAAAGGTATATACCAGTTTCTGTTTGCCAATACAAGTGTCTCGAAGTCTGCTATAGGTTTAGCAAAATTGGTCTAGATAGTTCTATTCAACTTTTTGAGATACAATCAATTTTCTACATCAAGGTATTTTAGTCACCGGCCATGGGTAAAAGCAGTGATGTATTTTGTATGTTGGTTGTTGAGGATAAGTTGGATGGTAACAACACCCATTGTGGGCTTATATGAATGCAAAAGGACCATGGAACATTGTGCAGGGTGTTGAAAAACTTCCCATCACACCTACAACTTGCAGGTACCGAAGTCGATGCAGAAGGTGTCGAAGATGATGATATTCTAATATGCTTGTTTGTGCTGCAGTTTTTGTTGCACATACTATAGAGCAAATTCCTTGGGATGGCAGAGATGCCTAGGCACATGCATTGATAGCTTTGTCTATCAAACGTGCCATTATTCCTCACATTCGCTCTTGCAAAATAGCTAAGGATGCTTGGGATACACTTACCACATTGTACGAAGCTAGGAACGAGGCTCGTGTTGCATACCTCAGAAAACAATTGGAGAGTGAGCACATGAACGAAGGTGCTTCTATGGATAGTTTTCTAACAAAGATCAAAGACTTGAAGGAATAGTTGATTTTTGCTGATGACGTTATACTAGATAGCTCACTTGTGCAGACCGTTCTGAATGGTCTTCTTGATTCATATCATAGTTTTGCTTCTACTCTTCGGTTGATGATGAAAGGCAATCCAAATGCCTTGCCATTTGAGGAGTTAGTCTCTGTTTTGTTGCAGGATGATTAGTCCAAGCAGAAAAGGTCCATTATGTGTGTTGCCGATCAAGCTTTCCTAGCTAGTCAAAAGGGCAAAGGAAAATGGAGCTCTTCAACTAGTAAACAAAAATCTACTAATTCTGCACAATCGAAGAGGGAAGACAAAGATGAAAAGAAATAAAAAAAGCAGAAATTGTTTTGCAAGTATTGTAAAGGAAATGATCATATCATAAAGAATTGTCCAAAACCGTCTGCTAAAGAGGCAACAAAGAAAGAGGCTAGAATGCTTGTTGCAGAGGCCTCTACACCAAAAATAGAGTCTGCTAACCTTGTGCAGGAAGAAGAATGGGCGTTTACTAGTGTTTGCAGTTTTGACCCATCTTCTCATGAGCAGTGCATGTTTGCAGTAGACTCAGATGTTTAGTACTTTGACAATTGGGCGACCAAACATATTACCTCTCAGTGTAATTTCTTCTCTTCACTCGATCCTGCCCCTATAGGGAATATTGTTACATGCACCAACAAATCCTCTTATCCTGTTATGGGAGTTTGTAAGATAATTTTGACTAATGTTGATGGAAGTTCTTTCACTTTGTCAGATGCTTTGTTTGTGCTGGGGATCAAGAAAAATCTATTATTAGTTTCTGCATTAGCCAAGATTGGCTTGGTTGTGAAATGTGTTGATGACAAATGTAGATTTCATAATCTGTCAAATGGCGATGTGATTATTGCTTCTAGCATTTTATGTTGTGGGTTGTATAAGCTCATAGACTATGAATGATATGTAAATGATTTGGCATGTGCAGTACATGATTCTCAGGCTATGTCAAATGCAAAGCTTTGGCATGCACACTTTGGTTATCTAAATTTTGCTAGTTTGCTATGCATGTAGAAATTTGAAATGGTGTCCTCTTTGCCCAAACTTGAGGCACCTAAAAAACATGTTTGTGAAGGCTATATTTTGGGCAAAATGCAGTGTTGCTCCTTTCCAAAAGATGGTTTAGTTCAAGCTACTTAGAAATTGCAGCTTGTACATAGTGATGTCTCTCGTTCTATGCAGACACCTTTTGGAAATTATCTTTACTTCGTGACATTCATTGATATTTTTTCCGAGCATGCATGGGTATATCCATTGAAGGCAAAGTCTGAAGTGTTCATGTGCTTCAAAGAGTTTTTGGTTTTGGCTGAAAATCTGTCAGCATGTAAAATAGGCACTCTCTATTTTGATCAAGGGGGGGAATATATGTCTTCTGATTTTAATGCATTTCTGGTTGAACGTGGGACAAAACACTAGTGTACAGTGTCGTATACACCTCAAAAGAATGGAGTTGCTAAATGAAAGAGCAGGTCACTCATGGAGATGGCAAGGTGTATGGTCAAGAGTCAGGCTTTACCACATAGTTTCTGGCTTGAGGCTCTCATGTGTGCATCATATGTACTTAACAGGTGTCCCACTAAAGCGCTGCAGTCTATAACTCCATATGAGGCTTGGCATGATTGCAATCCATCTATTGCTCATCTCCATGTTTTTGGTTGTTTTGCATATGCATTAGTGCTTGAACAACATCGCAAAAAATTGGATGATAAAGCAGTAAAATGTATTTTTGTTGGGTACAATTTTGAAAGTAAAGGCTATCGTCTATATCATCCATAGACTAAATGCATTTTGGTTAGCCATGATGATGTTTTTGTGGAAGATGCTATTCAGCCATTGCGTTCATGTACTAAGGAGACATCTATTAGCTCCAAAGACATGTATGATACTTTTCTGCCTCTTTTTACAGGTGGACAATCTAGTGCTGATGCAGATTTACATGATGCACTTGTTGATGAGAGTTTGATATTGAGGAGGAAAAAACTATGCCAAAATTTCTCGTGCAAACTTTGCATGATAGCAAATTAGATGTACCTCTGTCATATCATACTCGATTAGGCTCTCATAGTGCCTCTTTTGCATCAGATTTCTATGCTATGGCTGCATCCAGTCTCTATGATGAGACTGAGCCTGTTTCATTTGATGAAGCACAAAATTCAAAAAATTGGATGGCTGCTATGCAATCTGAATATGATGCTATAATGAAGAATGGTACTTGGTCTTTATGTGACTTGCTTCCTGGCAAGAAGGCCATTGGCACTAAGTGGGTATATAAGTTGAAGCATAAACCTGATGGTAGAGTTGACATGTATAAGGATAGGCTTGTTGCAAAGGGTTATGCACAAGAAAGAGGCATTGATTTTGATGAAACCTTTGCTCCTACTTGCCGAATGAGTACTGTTCATAGCATCTCTGCACTTGAAACTCATCATGGTTGGAATGTACATCAGTTGGACATTAAAACAATATTTCTGAATGGTGAATTGCATGAAGAAGTGTATGTTTTTCAGCCCCGTGTCTTTGTGCAGAAAGGGCATGAAAACCAGGTGTGTAGGTTAAGAAAGGCTTTATATGGTTTGAAACAAGCACCACATGCTTGGTATGAAAAGATACATGCCTATCTGATTGCATGGTTTTGAGAAAAATCCAATAGAAAGAACCTAATATGTCAAGCGTACTAATGATGTACTACTGATCATTGTGGTGTATGTTGATGACATGCTACTCATTGGTCCTCATGAGAAGCATATTGCTGATTTCAAGGCTGATTTACATGCCTCATTTGAGGTGTTTGATTTGGGGCATTTGCATCATTATTTGGACATTCAATTTATGCACGTTGATGGTGGAATGACTTTGTGTCAAATGAAATATATTGAAACATGAGTGCAACATTTTGGCCTTGAAGACTGTAAACCTTTGCCACTCCTATGGAAACAGGTTTACGACTGAGTCTTCATGATGTTGGAGATGCATTTGATGTTGTTCTCTATCAACAAACTATTGGATGCTTGATTTACTTACGCATTACTCGGCAAGATATTCAATTTTCTATCTCACAGATGAGCAAGTTTATGCATTGCCCAGCAGTCAAGCATTGGTAGGCGGTTAAGTGTATCTTTTGCTATTTGAGTGGTACTCAGCTACTTGGTTTGTTTTATCCCAAGGGGGGATCACTACCGTCAGATTTGCATGCTTTTTCTGACTCTAACTAGGCGGGCTGCTATGACATTCGTGTGTCCACTAGTGGCTTTCACAAGGCTTTTGGGCAAAAGGAGTATTGACTGCAGTTCATGTGATTATCCTTTCACCTAGTACTACCAAAGGTTTGAAAGTGGCACAAGAGTTATGGACAGGGAAGCCACCATATTGTGATCATCTTCGAGTTCTTGGGTGTGAAGCATATGTTCATATACCCAAGAATCTTAGACAAAAGTTGGACCATAAGTCAAAGAAATGCATTTTTCCTGGATATGGTCGAGAAGGACAATTTGGATATCGCTTATCGGATCCTAAAACATGGTCAATGATCAGAAGTAGTGATGTCATTTTCAATGTGTTTAAGATGCATAAATAGCCTATTAAGGAGGTTGACGTGAGAAGAGTGGTGTTTGAGGATACTAGTCCTCCAATTAGCATGCATAAAAATGTTGCACATAGGGACATTCAAGAGAATGTCCAATCAGATCAATTTGCAGATGTTCCTGTTCAGCAACCATTGAGATGCTTTGCACATGTCTCGCATCCACCTAATAGATATGTTCTAGGTTTAGATTTTGTTATGCTAATAGATGTTGGTGAGCCTTCTTTCTACAAAGAGGCTATGCAAACAGAGGATCATGTCAAGTGGGAGCGTGCCATGAAGAGTGAGTTGGATTCTATTCACATGAACGGTACTTGGGATTTAGTACCTTTGCCAAAGGACAAGAAAGCTTTACCGTGTAAATAGGTATACAAAATGGTATTTACAATGGTTTTAGTGATGAAAATCATTGTTTTTGTAGGGGATTCTTCTGAAAATTTGACATGTACTTCTTGGAGCTCCCTACGTGCTCCTTCTTGTGTGTCCACTTCTCCGATGCACTTTTTTATGGTTGGCCTTGACCTTCAGCTTCAACACTCCCCCCCCTCTCGAGTTTGTCATCCGTGACAGACCCTGGTTGTAATGGTTGTTCCAGGTAGTGTTGTGAGAGGTAGTGTCCATTCTGTATGAGCAACAATCGTCTATCTTCCAAATTTGGTAGATTTGGTTGTGCAATTCTTCATTTGTCACTGCGAGCCTTTGCACAATATCGTCCCTTGGTGTGTGCTTCTTCCTTGGATTCCAGCATGACTGTGTCGTTGTGAGTCTCCATTGATGTCCCCTATATCTTCTAAAGATGATGTTCATAGTAGTCATGCCAAGTATTCATAACCCATAATGAATGATGGGTAAGTGTGTTTGTGCATGGGTTGAGGAAAATATGTGCCTTGTGCATGACCTTGTAATGTAGCCCTGTGCATGCTTACTCAGAAAATGCATTGAAAGTATGGTGCAAAAATTGGGGGTCTTGAGCTAAGTGCTCAAGGGTATGCCGATGAAGAGGTTCCCTAATCTATCATGGTTATGGTGTTGCCAAAGTAAAGATACTTACCATGGTGAAGGGTCAATTGATGTTGATCTCTTCGTGTTGTACACCCGACATTTGTGATGGAACATTGTCGATGAATGTCCGTGTTGATGGTCCACTGATGAAATTTTTTGAGTGCATGGTCCTCTCTCCTCTTTGCAAAGTGACATTTGCCAAATACTGAGAATTGAATTTCTTTATGTTCCTTGACAAACAACATTGGGTAACTACACCAAGCTTAGTTTCACATAGTCTCTTTAGCTCACCGTAAGCAGGAGTCTTCTCACCCAGTATACAGACAAGGATTTTGAGGGTACCAAACTACCCTTTGCACATATCTCGGATGCTCTCGTACATATTGTAGTTAAGCATCACTCAAGTTGTGGACCTTCAAGCTCTTCCCTCCTACCATGATAAGGGGAAACAATAGTTGTGGATGCCATGGTCATGCCAAGTGCTTGACATCTACTAGATAAGGCAACAATAATATTATCTGCTATCCGAGACACACTTCTATCAAAACTGATAAATGCCCAGTAATCAATGGTTCCACCTTCAACTAAGCATGGCTCATTCATGTTCCATGATCCAAACCTGGGAACAAGCTGTTGGCAGCAGTCAGGGAACCGAAGGAGCCACAAGACGAAGAGAGTCAGAGCGAAGGGACAGCACAAGCAGACATGGCAGTCAAAGAAGATCTGGCAAGTAGGCCATCTAATTTTTCAAGACATCAAGGAGTTGAGCACACAAGAAGAAAGAGCAAGTAGGGAGCTCAAAGAGGTGTATGACAAATCAATAGAGAAAACCCTACACAAATAGTGATTTTCATCACTAAAAACCATTATAAATATCATTTCGTATTTTTGTAGCTCCATTTTGTGCAAGCCAAGGAGTCCTTGAGCTTGAGGAGCTTTAGAAGTATCTACCTGCCAATTTTCATATTTTTTAGATCTCGTTTGAGCCCTCTAATAAGCCCTGGAACCTAATTTTTAACTAGGCCGGACACTAGGTCTGGACAGGGCCAAAGCTAGTCAAAAACTATAAAAGGAGCTAGAGAGCTCATTTTTGAGGTAGATTGTAATTGAAACGAATTTGTAAGAGCTTTTGAAAGTAATCTAAGAACTCCATTGCTTCTCACTCTTTGTCTTGCCGTGTGTGTGCGTGTGTGTGTGTATGTGTGTGCATGTTTGTGTGCTTCTCACTCACGCACTTGTGCCTCCACTCGCTCGAGGTCTTCATACCATCCTCACGTCTTCCCGGATTGACATTAAAGGAGGTGCTACTCATCACTGAGCTACACCAAATTTTGGCGCCGTTGCCGGGGATCGAGCTTTGAGGACGAGCGTGTGATGGTAAGACGTAGAGTTGACGCGTTGGAGTTGTAGGTATTTTCTTCACTCTCATCGATTTTCTTTTACTTTCTTCACCATCTTCATCACCATCGTCATTATCACCATCTCCCACCTCCATCTCCATCATCGCGAAAATTTCTGTTTTTTGATCATATCACCATCTCCACCTCATTTCCCTCATTTCCCTTGTGAGAGAGAGCAAGAGAGCGAAATTGTGTGTGCTGTTTTTGCATGTTTTCTGAGCTGTGTTGTAGGTACAGGCTGTATCACCATCCCCAGCACGCTGCGCAGGTACGGAATTCGAAGTAACTGTCTGTGTGTCGCCGGGTTCTGTCAATCGCGACCGACAGAAAATTTGATCTAATTGCTAAACAAAGTGCATATCCATGACCTACAGGCCTAGAGCTTCCCAAAAATGTGTTTAGTTTTTTGAAATTCCACAGATTTTTGTCAATCGCGATCGACACGTCAATCGCGATCGACAAACCACGACGGACAGACCTGTCAATCGCGATCGACACATCAATCGCGACCGACAGGGTCAACGACCGACACAGTCAACGATCGACACGATCAACGACCGATTGACCACGACCGACAGAGCCTACGCGTGACACGTGTCAATCGCGATCGAGCCATCAATCGCGATCGACCAGTCAATCGCGACTGACAGCCCACGACGGCTCTGTCAATCGCGACCGATAGAGTCAACGACGGTTTGACCACGACGGACAGACCTCGCGACCGACCTGTCAATCGCGATCGACACATCAATCGCGACCGACAGAGTCAACGACGGTTTGACCACAACGGACAGACCTCGCGACCGACCTGTCAATCGCGATCGACACATCAATCGCGATCGACAGAGTCAACGACTGTTTGACCACGACTGATTGACTTTTCGGAGCTCCTGTCAATCGCGATCGACACGTCAATCGCGACTGACAGCCACGACGGACCTGTCAATCGCGATCAACACGTCAATCGCGACTGACCTGTCAATCGCGACCGACAGACTTTGCGAACGCGTTAGAAGGGCAAATTAGGTCAAATTTTTAAGGGTAATATAGTGGTCTAAATTTTGGCCAAGTGTGGGACAAACATTAGGGTATAGTATTGCATCGCGAGGCCGTGCCACAAGTAACTCGAGAATTCCTGTTTACCTGTTAGCCTGTTTTGAATCCTGTTTCAACTACAAAACCCTGAACGATCATAACTTTTTCATACGAAATCCAATTTTTGAGCTCTAGGGCTTGTCAGAAAGCTCGTGGCATATACATTTTCAGATAGGGTGTTTTGAAGTTGACCATACCCAGGGGGAACAAAATTCAGGGATCCCCAGAATTATTTTCCAAAAAGTCATAATGCAAATTGGTGAAGTGTCACATAAATGAAAGTGATTGGTTCTGTCTTTTGAACTTAAGTCTTGAGCTAATCTTGGGCCTTTTACAGGTCCTTTAAGAGCAGCGAAGGGCAAGCAAGGCAAGAGTAAGTGCAGGCTTGGGAACACGCGTCCTGGGCACACCAGGGCAACAACTCAAGGAAAGGAACTCAAGGTTGGAAAACCCGCAACACCCTCTGTCAATTCTTAGTTTAGGCTAAGTGCGGGTAGTGTTAGAAGTAATTCCAGGCAACGATAGGCACGAGATAAATCAAAGACTATCTAAGAAATCAAGTTCAAGTCGAGAGATACCCTGTGTGTGTGCGAACGACAATCTTAACAGGAAAAGAACCTAACGTGAAACGACCAAACTAAAGTGCGAAATTAAACTCAAGTACTCCTAACGACGTGATATCAGACAAGAGTATAAACACGATAATCAACATAAAAAGGGAATTAAGTAATTGATACAAGGATTCAGAAACGTGGTTACCTGGGACAAATTGGGTTAATCAACTAGGCATATGAACCTTAGATCAGGACGGCATCTAGTAAGGGAGAGACAAAGCCTTAGGTCTTCAGAGGCGAGTGTCAACCACACTGCTAGATCGTGGGCCCAGCAGTTGAGTCACCACTTGCATTACCCTAGCTCTGATACCAGTGAATCAGAGATGTCTCAAGGCATGGACAGACCTACGGGAAGTTCAGGAGTGCCTCACTTGCACAGGGTAGAAGGCCCTTACAAAACGCAGTTGGAATACCTTAGGACCAACCGATTAGGTGCTAGCATCTATGAGGACGGCCTAGGAAGATCTGTGGTACAGATTAGGAACCCTGATCAATCCATTGGATTAGAGCACCCAGCTGTCAAGTTTGAAAATGGAGCATACTCGGACAAAGAAGGAACCATATACATAGTCACCAGTCACCCCGATAGGACGGACGAATTTGGAAATGTGATCCCCGAAGCAGACTTAGGTGACTTGGAACAAGGAAACATGGGAGTAGAACCCAGAACACCCCAAGGCAAATCTGTTCTCACTAGGATTATCACACCTGAGCGGGTTCCCCAAGACAACAAGAGCATAGAGTTGCTCCTCAATCGAGAAACTGACAAAGCCTTCTGGAGGTATAAATCTAATCAGCCAACTGATATAGAAACTATCATGATCTATGAGTTTAAGGACCCGGATAGCCCAGGTAGAGTGACCTACTTAGATCACACTTCGGAAAGGATCTTTGTGGTGACAGAAAATGATAGGCATGCTTACACTTGGAAGGGTGAATTCATTTTCCCTCAACCAAGATCGAATGTATCCTATGGTCACCCTGGAGCTGGAACATCCCAAGCCCATGGAATGCAAAGAGACAGAAGTAGAGATAGACCAGAAGTAAGCTTTGCCAATCCAGTGGGCAGGGAAAGAACGAGGACAGAGACGAATAGGGCAGAACCTGAGGTGCGTAGAGCTCACAGGAACCAAAGAAATGTGGATGGATTCCCTTTGCCGAGACCTAGAGAGCACGCAAGAACTCTGAGACCGACTCAGCTAGTTAAGTCCATGAAGAATTACTTTGATGGCACAGGAGATCCCTATGATCATGTGGCGGAGTTCAAGAAAGTCTTGAGAGCTGAACAAGTGGAGGATCTATTCACGCAGTACAATGCCTTCGGTCTAACCCTTAGAAACACAGCACTGACATGGTTTCAGCCATTGGATGAGCGCCAATTCAGGAGCATAGACCAACTCCTAGAAGCGTTTATTATTGAATTCTCCAAGAGTGGCATAAGAAACAATACCTCCTCACTGATTCACAGCTTCAAGCAAACCCCTCAAGAGACTGTGAGACTTGCAGGAAGAAGATTTAGGCAATACCTTGAAAGATGTCCTGTTTCGGAGCTACCCACATCTGCCAAACAAGTAGCCTTATTCCTTGATGGATTGCTGAGTACGAAATTGAGGTCCTATGTGTATCTGAAAGACCCTAGGACTATAGAAGAGTGTGTACGCATGTGCATTGACATTGAAGATAACCTAGGGGAAGAACTAGAACTTTCCAAAATTTACAAAGATTCAGATAGTGCATCTAGTCACTCTTCCACGCAATCCACATCAATTGAGGAACTCGCAGAGAAAGTAGCTCAGAAATTAGGGGTAACTAGTAAACAAATCCCAAGGTTTGCCCCGGTGAAAAGGTGCTACACTTGTGGTGGTGACCACATGGCGAATGTCTGCCCCATTATGGCTCAGCCCCAAGTAAATCCTAGTAGCCAGTACTGCACCATAGAACGGAGATACACCAATCACACCGCACAAGATTGCCCATACAACAAGCAGGCAGTTAGGCAACCCCACCCTCAGCCATACCCTCAGCAGGGAAGATACCAGAACCCGTACCCTCCACAACCATATGGCAGGCCACAACAAAATTTCCAACCACAATATCAAAACCAACAAAGGCCTCAGCCTGTGCTAGCACAACAAACCCCAGCCCCAGCTAACGTAATTCCGGTAAAGTATACTGCTGCAGAAGAGAACCTAAATAGAGCTATAGTCCCTGTAACACCTTTGCTTTCAGAGAGTGATCCCAGTGACCATAGCTTCGATTCTACGCAGGTTGAGAGTCCCCAGGCTTACTTCATGCAGTCTCCTGAACATGGTGAGTCTTACTATAGTGAAGAGCCAAATGAACCTAGTTGGGAATCAGATTACACAAATGTCATGTACGCAAACCCCAACTCTAGACCCCAACCTAGGCAGGTAAGACCCCCATTCCCTAGAGGACCATGTTACAGATGCCAAGGAGATCATCTCATTCGTGACTGTCCCTTGCCTCCACCTACCCAACCCCAGTCGGTAACGATCCAAGGCTATTGTCAGGAGTGTGGAAAGGAGCATCTCTTACGGGATTGTCCTAAGAATCCCAACAATATGCCAAAAATCACTCCTATAAACGTTATTGGGTTAGTTGTAGACTCCACAGGGAGTGTGACTTCCACTGCACCAGTGCAAGTGGTCACAAGAGCTCAAGCATTGCAGCAAAACCAAGCTGTAGATCAGGGAAAGAGCCCAGAAGTTAGTGAAACGGAGAGCATAACCAAGAAAAGAACTAGAGCCTGGAGAGATAGTCGGGAAAGAATGAAAAGACAATGGGCTAAAAAGATGAGTGAACTTGAGGAAAGCATAAGAGAAACCAAAGCTAAGATAACTGAACTCACATCTCAAACTCCCTCTCACACTACCCCACCACCACCATTCCCATCGCCATCCGACCCGCCACCTTCCAACCCACCTCATACAATTCTAGAGCAGGATCAGTATTAGCTGATCCCACTCCTGAAGATATAGACATGATGCTTAAAGCATATCAGGCCAGAATCCAAGAAGGGCCAAATGTAACGGATCATGACAAGTGCTACCCTAGAGCTGACCTAGAGATAGAAAGAACCAAGCTTTGCGCTAAAATGGTCGCATTGGCTCAGACTATGTTTGAAGCTAGTCGCCTATTCAATTACTCGGGCTCAGCCAAGACGCAGCTACACCTGGATGGACTTCTAGAGAAGTTAGAGGGCATAATTGCAAGATGTGCCAAGGAAGAAAAAAATCAAGAAAAAGATAAAGCAAGCAAAAACATGAACCATCCCCCATCGGAAGTTTATGTGGCCAATTCCACTAAACCAGACAACTTCCCCTCCTTAGAAAGAATAGAGAGGCTAATTGCACAATCAGAAAAGGAACCTGCCCCTCAAAGAAAGGAAAGGGCAAGAGAACGGATAAGCAAGCCTCCTCAAGAAGCCTATCTTCCCCCCCAAAATGCACATGAGCCTCCCTCGAAAGCTTGCGTACCTCCACAGGTTGCCTACATTCCTTCTCAGGGAGCGTATGAGCCTGTTCGGAAAAGTAATAGAATAAGTAACCCTTCCCAGGAAGCTTGTGCTCCAGCCATCCATGAGAACGAGGAGAGAGCCAACGATAGAGTAAGCCCTCCTTCCCAGGTTGCTTATGCGCCTAATTCTACGGAGCCAGACACTTCTTCGTCTATGAATCGGTTTGCACCAGACTTCCTACGAGAGATTCAAGAAGACAAATGGGATAACGAAAGTGAGGTCGCCCCTCCTTTTGAACTTGTGGATGATGCCCACGACCAATTCCCACAAGACATCCCATCTATTTACAGGGAACATGAGAGTACTCAGTCTCACGAAAGACTGGACTTTGAGTCTAATTCCATACAAGAGCTACCCCACTTCACAGGCCCCTGGGAAGCAAAGTCCACCTGTATGAGAGCACCTACAGTCATGGTAAGAAACGAAGATTCAGTCATACCTAGGAACACAGAGGTAGTGAAGAACACTAACGTGCAGTGTAATCTCAAGTTAGAAGAGCAACTCAAGGTTAGACCTGAATTATGGAAACATGTAGCCAAACAAGTACCAGAGATAGCAAAACCTCGTTCCCAGGTAGGATCCCATAGGACAGTGCCAGAAATTCCCTTGGATAAGATAGGAGATATGTGTGAAGGTGAAGAAGGGAACACCTATCTTCCCATCACCTACCCGGAGTACACCACCAAGGCAATTTTGGACTCAGGTGCAGGAGTTGCAATTGCCACTACTTCCCTATGGAAGCGTTGGGGCAAGCCGGCACTCAGGCCAACGAGAATGAAATTGCAGATGGCCGATGGTCACATAGAGAGACCCCTAGGACTGCTAGAAGGAATAACTCTCACCACTTGTGGTGTCGAGTTTGAGCATACATTTGCCATATGCGACTTCAGCAAAAATCATGCCTATGAGATGATTTTGGGAAGACCATTTATGCGACAGTTGCAAGTGGTACAGGATTGGGGAACCAACTCCTTGTATTTGCAACACTTGGGTGTTACGACCAAAGTCAATCTCAAGGATTATTCTCATAGAGATGTCCCTCCTATCCAATGGAATCCCATCCATAGAGCCAAAGATGATACAGAATCGGTGCATTCCATAGGGTCTGGATCCTCATGGATGCATGAAGACACTCACTTATGGATGTGCAAGGTAGCAGTAGAAGAAGAGAAGAGAGAGAAAGCCAGAGAGGTAGGTGCGAAAGAAACCCATAGATCAATCCAAGACCCAGCCTATGCACCTGTAGTTTTTCCAAACGAAGAATTTGAACCCCATGGCTGGGCAGAAATTTTAGCAACAATGGACGTAGCCATCAATGAAGAACAATGGACACCTCACTGTGATGAGGATGGCTATGATATTTCAGTCTTCTCCATCGAGCCAATCATGGGAGAGGCAGTTCTAGAAGAATGCGAACCTAGCCCGGACGCATTTGAGGATGCAAGTGACTCCGATCTAGAGTCAATTATTATGGACCCACCATTTGCATCAGATGAAGAATACTTCCATGAAGTAGAATTTCAACCCCAGAGGCATGGAGAGGTTACAAATGATGTAAGATTAGCAACACATGTGACCCCGAAAGAAGAAGGAAAGAAACGAAAGAAGAGAGAAGCCCCACCAGAAGAGGAAGAATCTTTGTTTGAGGTCCCAGAAAATTTTAAGAAGTATGAGATAGATGACAGGAGAGTCATGATAAGAATGCCTAAACGAGAGGCACAATTAGGAGAGGCCTATGATAACAAAGAAACCACCAAGAAAATAGTAGTGGCCCTAGAAGAAGGAGAGGAGAGATGCACGTACATAGGCCATGACCTAACAGAGGAAGAAGAGCATGCGTTGATAGCCTTGCTAAGAGAATACAGAGATGTATTCGCTTGGAGTTACAAGGATTTGAAAGGTGTTGACCCCGATATATGCTCACACACTATCCCCATGACCTCAGATGCTAAACCCTCTAAGCAAAAGCCCTATACTTATAACGATAATTACGCTGCTAAGATCAAAGAAGAGATAGATAGATTAGTTGAAGCTGGATTTATCTATGAAATTGAGCACACTGAATGGGTATCCCCCATTGTGGTGGTGCCCAAGAAGAACGGAAAATTGCGTGTATGCATCAACTTGAAGAAGGTCAATGCAGCCACGATTCGAGATAACTATCCACTTCCCATCACAGAACAGCTCTTAGAAAGAGTAGCAGGTAAGGAAGTGTACAACTTCCTCGATGGATTTTCAGGCTACAATCAAGTAGCCATAGCCCCAGAGGATCAGCATAAGACAGCCTTTGCCACAGAATGGGGCATTTTTGCTTTTAGAGTAATGCCATTTGGGCTTACCAATGCACCAGCTACCTTCCAGAGGCTGATGTGCCATGTGTTTAAGGAGTTCCTGAGGAAGAGTTTAGAAGTCTACGTTGATGATCTTTGTGCTCATTCCAACATTAGACAAACCCATATCCCTGAACTCAGACAAATCTTTGACAAATGTAGAGAATATCAAGTTTGCCTGAACCCAGAAAAGTGTGTTTTTATGGTCAGGCAAGGCAAGATTCTAGGACACATAGTGTCAAAGAATGGCATATCTACAGATGAAGAAAAAGTGAGAGCCATAGCAGAGCTACCTAGGCCAAAGAATGTCAAGGAAGTACAAGCTTTCATGGGGCATTGTGGTTATTACCGACGATTTATACACATGTATGCTGTCATTGCAAAGCCCATGTACGGGCTTCTGACTAACTTTGAGTGGACGGATGAATGTGAGAATTCCTTCCAGGAGCTTAAACGAAGATTATGTTCAACACCAATCTTGACCACACCAGATTGGAATAAGCCATTCCATGTTCACGTGGATGCATCCAATTATGCTATTGGATGTGTAATTGCACAACCTACTGGTGAAGGTAATATGGATCTTCCAATTGCCTATGCCAGTAGACAATTGAATGCAGCTGAACGAAATTATACCACTACAGAGAGAGAAGGTTTAGGCATGGTATATGCAGTTAAGAAATTTAGACACTATTTGCTTGCAAACAAGTTTAAATTTTTTACTGACCATCAAGCGTTGTTATATCTCGTGAACAAGCCATGTAATACAGGAAGATTAGTAAGATCGTTTCTCTTACTAATGGAATATGATTTCGAGGTTGTGGTACGGAAAGGGAGGACTCATTTGAGAGCTGACCATCTTTCTAGGCTCACATCTGGAGAAGCCCCACAAGGAGTATCAGATGACCTTCCTGATGCGTACTTGTTTAATTTGGAAGTGGTGCCGCAGTGGGCTAAGCCATTGGTACCAATATTGACATACGGGCCTAACCATCCAGTAGTAAACACACGGAATAGAGAAATTGTGAAAGCCCAAAAGTACCACATCATGGCAGGAAGTATGTACAAGCACACAGATCAAGGGATCTTGGCTTGTTGCGTAGAAGAGGATGAGTACGCTAAATGGTTGCAATTAGCACATTTAGGTGCATTAGAGCAACACTACTCAAAGCAACGAACTTTACAGACCCTAAAGAGACTCGGAGTACATTGGCCAACTATGGAAGCGGATGTCCAAAAGTTGTGCAAGGAATGCCCAATCTGTTGCACTAAAACACCTGTGGAACACGCCACTCTTTATCAAGTATCCATTGTGCCAGATTGGAGTGAACCTCTAGTATCCTTCCTGAGGACGAAAACATTCCCTCCAGACATGACTTTGGCTAGGAAAAGGAGTTTAGACCAAGAAGCCCTGGATTACTCACTCATTGGTGATAATCTATATAAGCGTGGTAAAGATGGTTACCTGAGGCTATGTGTCCATGAAAGTGAATATCTTAAGATCTTGGAAACTGCTCACCAAGGTGTAGCAGGAGGACACTTTGGACTGGATCGGGTGATCAAGGCAATACTATTTGCAGGTTTCTGGTGGCCTACCCTTCACATGGATGCACATACCTATGTGAAACGGTGTGATGTCTGTCAGAGGACTCGGTATCCTATACGCAAAGATGAGATGCCACTGAAACCTATGATGGGTGGACGTGCATTCTCTAAATGGGGAATAGACTTTGTAGGCCCTATTAATCCCCCAGCTAAAGGTTCTCATGCGGAATACATCATTGTTGCAACAGATTATCTCACCAAGTGGGTAGAGGTAAAGGCTACGACAAAGAACGATGCTCAAACAACTGCCAAATTCTTGTTTGAGAATGTATTCACGAGATACGGGCTACCTATAGAGCTTGTAAGTGATAGAGGCACTCATTTCTTGAACGAAGTGATTGAAAATCTACTCCAAGAATTCTTGGTAATACACAAGAAGTCTGCCCCTTATCACCCTCAAGCTAATGGACAAGCTGAGAGCACTAATAAGATCTTATGCAATGTACTGACGAAATTAGTGAACACTAAACGCTCTGATTGGGACAAACAGCTACACCATGCTGTTTGGGCCTACCGAGTTGCCTACAAAACGGTACTCCAAGCCACCCCCTTTCAGATGGTATTCGGCCAAAACGTTGTGCTACCCTTGGATTTCCTGATTTCTACGTTGAAAGTAGCACAAGAGCACGAATGGACAGGTCATGAGCTCTCCTCTAGGATCTTTGACCTTGAACGATTAGGGGAAACAAGACTGAGAGCCGCTGCAGGAATATATGCAGCCAAGAAGAGACAGAAGGCATACTTCGATGCCCATGTGAAGGATAAAGGCTTGAAAGCAGGAGATTTAGTCTTGGTCTATACACTGAAACAACACGCGAGGAAGCTCGAAAAGAGAGGCTACGGACCTATGATCATCAATAGGATCTCCACGAGTGGAGCAGTACAATTAGCTACATTAGAAGGTGATGTTCTCCCTAACTACATTAGCGGTTGCAGAGTCAAGTTGTATCAGGAACCCCTCACGGAGGAAATGCTCAGCCGACTCAACACTGCTAAGAAACGCAAAGAGGAAGAAAAGCGAGTTCGAGAAGAAGCTCAAGCAGAAGCTTTAGAACGCATCAGAAGGATGAAGTTACGAAGGCAAGGTAGAGATCAGCCTAGAACGAATGACTATGCAGATCAAGGATATCCGATGGCCATGTGTGAAGTCGCAGGAACAAGCTCACATAGGATAACTGATCGACGTCCTTTCATAACCCTAGATATAGGACAAGGAAAGAGTGCAAGGACCGTAAGAGCCTTGATTGACTCAGGTGCAGCCACTAGTGCTGTTAAATTGTCTTACTGTCAAGAGTTGGAGTTAACTATCAATCCTGTGGAAGCGTATCTCATAGGATTGGGAGGCGTGGAAACCCCTTGCATGGGCGAGGTGGAACTTCCCCTCTACATTCATGATGAGGCAATGACAGTTAAAGTACTAGTGTGTCAAGATGATGATCTCACTGAACCTCTTGTCCTAGGTCAAGACTGGATTTATGACCAAGCAGTCAACTTAAACCTAAGAAGTGGACTTCTTCAGGTATGGGTCAATCATAATCGAATTTCAATAGAATTAGATAATGGAGCACTCAAGGAATTAGGAACGGCACAGACTCCTGGTCCCTCCAGGGGCGCACATAAAGTTGACCATGCTATTCTTGTCCAAAACTATGTGTTGCAGAGGAATGATATTCTCAAAAAAGGAGTCAAGGATGCAACGGAACTCCCTTCTTTTCTAAAGGCCAGAAGGAGGCAGCAACCAAAGGTGGATCAATGGCAGAGGAAGCAGCATACTACCTATGCCGGAAATCAAAAGTACCTACACAGCAAAATGTCTCAGCAAGGAAACCAAGTGTGGGTGCGAAAAGGCGAGCACCCGGCTGCACTCAAGCCAACCACACGATCAAAGCCTCTTATTAGTAACCGACAACACGTCTCTAATAAGAAGTCTTTCGGAAATTCTTTTGCTAACGTGAAATCTATTTGGGTGCCCAAGAAGTCGATGAAGGCTAGCCCACAATCAAGACAAATTTGGGTGCCTAAGGCTTGCTTGCGGGTGCAAATAGCTACGCCGAAGCCACAACCGATACAGCGTAACCCATTCACTCGCACGGCCAGCATTCACTTGTCTTCAACACTCAAGAACATACCAAGGCCCATGAGCACGAACATACTCGCTTGTAAATGGGTCCCTAAAAGGCCTCATTTTCAAGCCAATACAACTATAAAGTTCTCTAGAGCCTCTACGACACCAAGAAAAAGACCCATCCACTACATTTGGCAGCTTAAGACCTGTAATAAACCCCCCGACCCCAATTTGTAAATTCATCCCCACTTTCTAACTGCATTAGTCTCTTAGGACTACCCACGAACTAACTACACACACTGTCTTCGTGCACTTACTAACCACTAACTCACCATCTACCTCATGTTAATGTTGCAACGGGGACCACAACGGATTTATTCTGTCCATTACGATGTTAACACGTGGTTCTATATTCTCACAGAACCAACCAGCAAACAGGGCCATGGCAAAAGCAGGTGCAAGTTCTCAAGCCGGATCCGGTGCCCAGATTGTGGACATAGAAACACTCCTCCTCGAGCCACATCTCACCGCAAGGCCGCAAGAACTTCAAGCCGTGCATGTACTCCCCATTCAGGATCCTCCTCAAGGGCACACTTCTCAAGTAGGCAAGCATGCGCATTGGTTCAGTGATGTCGCTGGACCATTGGGCGATGGAACCTATTTCTGGGAAGCAGAATTGGAATTTAATGGCAAATGGGGTCGATACCACTTTTTCACGCGCGAGTTTGAAAGCTATCAAAACGCCAAAGTCATGCGATCAGTTTGGATCAAAGCAGGTGTGGACAGTTATTTCAGGGCCCACTTACTAAAGCCGGATTTCTTACGATGTTCATATCTGATCAGTACCATCACGCCAAGCAGGGCCAAGGGAGGCGACAGCACCTTTGTGTTGCCATCACTGCTGCCGGGTCATGAGCTTAAAAGATTCAAGTTGACCCTCAATCTGGTAAGAGAAGCATTGGGCATGTATGGCATGCACATCCCCACAGAAAAGGAAACAATGGTGCCAGGTCGAATGAAACACAAAGATCTTAATAAGCTGAAGGATATGGTAGCGATGACACCTACCATTGCGCTTCACCTGCGGACCATCATGCAACATTTTGCTTTCCCCGCACAGGAAAGATTCACAATGCCCCCAAAGAAAATTTGGTTCAGTTTGTATCTAGCAGAGACAGAAAGCCTTCCCATCAATGTGCCACACTGGATCATAGATCAGATCCACCTAGCCCATCAGAGGTGGAACAAGAAGCAAAAAAATGTGCTTCATGGATGTTGCGCTCTCACAAAAATAATCTACCGATGTCTGGCCTATGATGTGCCTATTCAGCAGGCACTCATATGGCCCCGTGCTCAGGAATTCCAAAGAAGACTATCAGCAGCAGGTCCCCCATCAAAGAAGATGAGGGGGGGAGTACAACTACCATGTGCTCAACCAAGGGGAGCCACCACTACACCAGAAATTACCCCTCCCCAGACACGACGCGTTAAGCCATTCACAATCCGGCTACCAAGACCGAGCACAGATGGGCCTAATCTGGTATTCCCACCCATCCCATCAGATCTGGAATTCCCACGGGGTTTTACTCTAAATGACCTCACGGATGAAGAAGTAGCCCGGCTGATCTATGATTCTAATCTCGAGACGGAAACAGAACATGCTCAGGAACCACAACCCCAGACAACAACAGCAGCCCCCACCCGACCCGAAGAGGAACAAGAGGAAGAACAAGAGGAAGAAGCCTACGAGGAACAAGAATATGACGAGCTTTCAGAGCTGGCAAGTGCCCCTGCGTATTCGGCACAAATCAAAAGACTATATCGAACCATGCAACTGGTTCAAGAACAGCATAAGATGTCACTGGAATCGGGCAAGAAACTCATGAACCAGTTGCTAGCTGAGGAAGGTGTGGACGAGATGTTCATTGAGTCCATAAACCTTCATGCCGACGCAGTAGGATTGGATGAGGCCATCCATGAGGCAATGGCCTACATTCACAGATTTGAGAAGAGGGTTCCCGTTCGTCCCAGGAGGTCTGGGAAACAAATTCACATCGATGTATCAGCACCAGGAGAGACAACGCAAGCAGACGAACATCAGGAAGCACCACTGTCACCACCATCCCCACCTCGCACTACACACTTCACTCCACCACATGACACTAGCACCACCTTGTCCACTACCACCACCATTGTCATGGGTATCCCACTCTCTCCGGGGATCCAATTCGGGAGAGTCACCATGCCCACTTTCACCACTCTGTTCACTGACGTCACATCCACTCCACCCACGATCCCCATCTACACTGTCACTCAAACAATTGACACTATGGAAACATCACCTGCCACAGCACCGCTCCCTCCCCCCATGCCACCATCTCCCATACCCCCTCCACCCACGTCTCCACTTGCATCCACATCATCCACAACTCCCTTTCCCGCCCCCATTCCCCCTGCATCTTCACCCCTCCCAGCATTATTTAATGTAAATAGCATATTTTTAGCATTAAATCAATGTGTCTATCAGCTCCAGAATGAGTACAGAGCTCTGGACGGCCGGTACCAACAACTGACAACACACCACCAGAACTTACAAAGGCAATTTCACATCCTACAAGAAGAAAACGCAGAGGTGAATCAACGCTATACAACGCTTGAGCAAGCTCACCAAACACTATTGGAGACACCACAACCATCGACAGAATCAGGTGTAAAACAACTAGAAGCTTTGCTCGAAGTATACCAGGCCGATAACCTACGAGTCAGACGCAACTTGGCACTACTACGAAAACATATGGCCACAGCACTGGAGGAGAACAAAAGATTGCAAAAACAAAATGAAGAGAATCTGGAAGCGGCAATGGAAGGCTCCCCTCACGATATAGATCCCGAGCAATTTAAAGCAATTCCCACGGAGACGATGAAAACCATTCTGGAAAGCTATGCAGATCTCCTGGAAGCCCATGATGACTTGGAAAGAGAGCGTGACACACTTCAGAGCAGGCTGAAGGAACAGGAAGAACAACCGAAGAGTGTCCCATCAACCTCCACCTCAGACGAAGTAAAGGCCTTAACCGAACAGGTAGCAGAATTACAAAAGAGGTTACTGACATACGAGAGGCAGCCATCCCCTGTGGTAGAACCAGAGCAAGAAGAGCTAGTCCCTATTGAGGTAGATGATTCTTACGAGGAACCGTATGTTCCTATGCCAATGCCAGGCGGGCGACGAACCTCAGAGGGACTAGACACTTTGGAAGTGGAAGCACCCGAGTGGCTTCAGACACTGGAAAGGACAGCGAACACTCACGAAGAACGGGTGGCAATTCAGATCCAATCACTAGCGAACTTAGAAGAGACTGTCATAAAGTATGAATACTTCAGAAGCATGTCTCACCATAGATGGATCGGCACCAATAATGACCAGTATGTGCCATTCTGTATACTTTTGGCCGATTACCACGCGGAGATTCAACGACAATGTGGCAAACCTCCCACCTTTGCTACACAATTTGGTCCAGATGATATACCGGAAAGTGCTCAGCGTGGGTCCATCCATCAACCCACCTGGAGAATCAGGCTTTTGGAAACGTATCCAGAAATGGTCCGAACCTGGAATAATATGTCGTTGTTTATTAAGTACAACCCGTGTTACATTCCAGTTCTGCGACGACGCACCTGGCCTGAATTCACTATAGCTGTCAGAGACATCAAAGCCTGTGCAAAATGGTTGAATTATGTTTATCTAGCCCCTCCACGAGGACCTCCCACAGTCAATTACATGATTTCTACAATCCGTCACTGGAGTACTAGGCTACGCAATAATCCTGATGTGATGGCCCAGATGTGCATGAAAATATTTGAATTAATGCTGATCACTTTCAGGACGTTTAAAAACATTAAGGACCCTCACTTCTCAGGTGCCGGCTTTATGACAGGAAACCAAGATCTAGCGTATGATATGAGTACCACCCCGTCCATTGAAGTAATATATGCCTGGCACGCCAGAATCAAGTACCTCCCAGCCTGCTTTAAACAGACATTTGAGGAGATGTTCATCACAGGATTCTGGGAATATCACTCCGAAATCTTTATACCCAGACCATCACATCTCCTCCAATTATTTGCTGTGGAGAGAACTATTTACTCAGAACAATTGAGGGTGCCTCATCCAGATGTTCCCGGACCTGTGAATTGGGATGAATTGCTCACAGATCTAGCACGCGGCTTACGACTCGAAGAACACCACCTAGCCTCCGATGTCGTCCAATATTATGTTCAAAAATCCTCCAGACAAGGGTCTGTCAGGGGCGACAGACGCGAGAGTGGGGGGGGTGTTGGCAGCAGTCAGGGAACCGAAGGAGCCACAAGACGAAGAGAGTCAGAGCGAAGGGACAGCACAAGCAGACATGGCAGTCAAAGAAGATCTGGCAAGTAGGCCATCTAATTTTTCAAGACATCAAGGAGCTGAGCACACAAGAAGAAAGAGCAAGTAGGGAGCTCAAAGAGGTGTATGACAAATCAATAGAGAAAACCCTACACAAATAGTGATTTTCATCACTAAAAACCATTGTAAATATCATTTCGTATTTTTGTAGCTCCATTTTGTGCAAGCCAAGGAGTCCTTGAGCTTGAGGAGCTTTAGAAGTATCTACCTACCAATTTTCATATTTTTTAGATCTCGTTTGAGCCCTCTAATAAGCCCTGGAACCTAATTTTTAACTAGGCCGGACACTAGGTCTGGACAGGACCAAAGCTAGTCAAAAACTATAAAAGGAGCTAGAGAGCTCATTTTTGAGGTAGATTGTAATTGAAACGAATTTGTAAGAGCTTTTGAAAGTAATCTAAGAACTCCATTGCTTCTCACTCTTTGTCTTGCCGTGTGTGTGCGTGTGTGTGTGTATGTGTGTGCATGTTTGTGTGCTTCTCACTCACGCACTTGTGCCTCCACTCGCTCGAGGTCTTCATACCATCCTCACGTCTTCCTGGATTGACATTAAAGGAGGTGCTACTCATCACTGAGCTACACAAGCTCTCTCTCTCTCTCTCTCTCTCTCTCTCTCTCTCTCTCTCTCTCTCTCTCTTGTCTTCTCTTTTTTGTTTTTTTTTTAAGGAGCAGTGTCACCAAACAAGAAGAAAGATGTTAGTATCAGAAAAAATAATTGACATATGTCAATATCCTCTTGTGCATGTGACTCTCAAATGTGTCTATGCACGGCCATGTAATGTGGCCCTAGATTAATGCATACTTTGGAAATGCATGACTTGAATGGTGCAAAAGACAAGGTTGTGCAAGGAGCACATGGTTGTCGCTCATCGAGCCTTTCGATGTTATTTTCAGATGTTGATGCCATCTTTCTTGGAGGTATCCATTGGATCTCGAGATGACAACTGATCCTTCCTCATTGTAGGGATCCATTTGAGAGTGGTCTTCGATTGTTTAGTGATCTCCTTTGGCTGCTCCATGTTTGCATGGTTTCTTGAGGCTTTGATCCGTTGTAGTTGGCTCTTTGGTTCTGTGGGGCCTACCGGTGCTTTTGGCTTCCATACCCATACCATTGTTGTTGGTCTTCTGACTATTGCCGAAGAGGTGAGTCTATCCTCATGTGGTCTCTGTGCTCGGTTCTTTCCCTTTTCTCTCCTTGGCTTCTTGGTTGAGACCTTTTGCATGGTGGAGAGCATAGGCCTAGGTGCATGTAAGATCCTTTTGGAACCCACATGTGTAATCGCCCTTGTTGAGCTGCAACTAATTTCGTAGGCACCCACATTTGTCACAGACCTTCTTGTTGAGCTGGTTGTGGTTGCTTGGTTCTGGTCTTCACATTGTTGGCTTGCATGGGTGGGAATTGTGTTGGCGAGGCTGGTGGTTGCTCTCCTTTGCGTACCCAGATCTACTTCATGCCTAGAACTGCTTTCTTGTTGAATGGTGTCTTTCTATTTGCTACAGCAGTTGTCTTGAATTGTTGTACTTTCTTCTGAGGTTGAACTATTGTGGATGCTTTACTCTTAGAAAAAGAAGGAGGATCTACTTGCCTTTTGGCATGGGCTTCAATCGAGGCATCCAATGTCGAATTGTGGCCATCATGTACGCTATCGATGGTGGTCCCTACGGTGGTGCTATGTACGGGTAGTTTAGCCATTCCTTGCATTGTGCATTGTTCTGAACTTTAATGTTGAATGCTTTCCAAGACCTGTGCCGTGGAACTGGACCGTAGCATGGATTGTATAGGAGATGTAAAGGTGCATTGTTCCATGTCCGCAGCATTTCAGGACATGTCTCAAGAAGTTTCTACCGCCATGTTGGTTGACGAATTTTGCCTTTTTGTACTTCGGGAGGAAGGTCTTTGGGTTGAAACTGAGTAGCGAAGGTAGGAATCTTACCCGTGACTCTCTGTATCTCTGCGTTGTAGTCGGCTAAAATGACATAGTAAGGTCTATACTGAAGTTCTGATGAGAGGATAAGGCGTCTAGATGACAGGCGCTTGAAGTAATTGGATTGTAATACAGTGTCTTCTATGACCCTCATGGCCTGATTTTGCACGACTGTTCACTCTTCATGTGAATTCCCAATTTCCTCCACTTGTCGTAGCCAAGGGGGTCGTGGTGCTTCGAACGTATCCTGACCTTCTTTTGTTTGTTGACCTCCTGGGAATGGTTGTGGGTCATATTCTTCTTCAAACGTTTGTTCCATCGGAATTTGTACTATTTCCTCATCGGTGGGAGCCTCAGGTGGGGAAGGTGGTCTCTCATATTGTAGTAGACGTGCTTGCAATTCGGTGACCTGTTTCTGGAGATCTTTTAAGGCCTCTAAGTCTGTGAGAAGTGAAGCCGTGGAGGAGGTGGTTTGAGAGGCAGCTGTTGTTTCTTTTTGGTGTTTCTGCTTCAGTTGACCCAGTTCCTCTGACAACTGGTCATGGGCTTCAAGTAGGGTGGCATAGTCTTCCAAGATTATCTTGATATTATCGAGGGTCACAACTTGAAACTTTGAGGGACTGATGGGTGCCCCAGGTGTGCTTTCGATAGCTGCTTCTAGGTTTTCCTGATTTTGTAATTGCAGGCGTCGATTCTCTTCATGAGCGGCAGCAAGATGTCGCTTGAGTAGGGCCATATTTCGTTGAAGCTTTGAATTGTGTTCCAGCTGTGTCCGTAGATGACCTTCTACCACTTGTATTGCTTCTTGATCTGTGTTCTGTAACTGTACCTCTAATATGCTATGAGCCTCTTGGAGAGTTTGGAATTGTGTATGGAGGCGACCATTTTCCTCTTCTAGTGCAGTAAGGCGGTGTTGTAGTATCTCCGAGTGCTCTTGCAGACGTTCATTTTGTTGATGGAGCTGATTGTACTCTGTCCTTAATTTTGATATACAAGCTAGCATGGTGTCCAATGCATTGTCTATAGATGAGGGGGTGGTGTGTACAATGGAAGATGCATGGGAAGGGAATTGGGGAAGGGGAAGAGTGAATGATGTGTCTATTGAAGACGTGTGTGTGGGTGAAATTGGTGGAGGGGGAATGGGAGGAGGTGGAAGCGTGGGGGGAGGGGGAGGTGCCGTGGGTGGTGAAATGTCCATGCTTTCAGGAGTGGATGCGAGTGTGGTATCTACCATATACATTGGAATGGTAGGTGGTGTGTGTGTGAAAGTGGTGAATAAGTGAGAAGAGGGTGGGGGAACTGAAAATAGAGGAAATGAGTGAGACCGGGGTTGAAATGTTTTTGAAAGAAAGGCATGGAGGGGTTGGAGAATTGGAGGGATGGGGTTTGGGAGGTGAGATTCTGAAGGCAGGGGGGCCATAAAAGGTGACGTGGTAGCAGGGAATCCCAAGAATATGGATCTAGAATCGGGATGGCCTATGGCTGAGGGCACGGGGGATGGATGTCCTAAGGTAGGTTCTATGAGTGATTTAGTGGATTGTGTAGTGATGGTGGTAGCTTCATAGATTGGGTTTTCACAGGTGGAGAATCGAGTTGAACTAGAGGTGGGAGTACGGAAGATGAAGGTTTGTTCAGTGGGTTGAGTGGTCTAGGTGATCTCCACAGCTTCTGTTCTCGGAGGCGATGGTGGGGGTGTGGGTGGTAGTGGCTCGGTTAATTCATCATGGGTGACTGAGTGCTCTTGGCCCAAAGTTACAACTTCTTGGGAGGTTGTCTTAATGGGTTTTGATGTAATAATAGGCCCTTCTGCTCTCGTAACGGGGATCTGGATGTTTTTGCCTGATCGCAGTCATGTTTGGAATCTTCGTGGATCATATTGAACTGGAGACCTCCGAATCGCGATTCGAACTGCTTCTACTACCCCATAGGTTTCTGCCATCAATAAGAAACCTTCACTGTATTCTGAGTCAACTCCTGCTTCTTGCAAAAGCTGAGTCATGAGTACCCTACTGCTTTGTTCGGTGAGCAGTTGTTGTGATCGCACCCATTCCATGATTTGGTATAGCCTTCGGAGTTCTGCTATATAAGCGGGGGCTTCAGTGGTCTCCTCTTCGTCTGCTCCTTCTTCTTCTAGGTGTCCTTGTTGTTGACCTTGTTGATCGTCACCCCAATGTACATGGCGACCTTCTGTGGATTTTCTCCTTCTTTGTGAAGATGTGCCCTGTTCTTCTGTATCTGAATTAAAATCTACATCAGAGAGTTGTGTACTTTGTAAGAATGCTTTGAAGTCAAGGGGACCCATCCCTTCAGTATCTCCAGTCGTAGCAAATTCAAATTCGGATGGAGCAGGAGGAGCCGAAGGGGCAGCTTGTGTTGTAGTTTCAGATCCATACCTGGGTATTCTAATGGTAAAAGGAGGTACAGTGGCCTCCCCTCGTGGCGAGACTTCTGGAGTAGTCAGAACTTCACGTGTCTGGACACAAGGGATCGAACCCCTCATGCGTTTGGATTGATGTGTGGTGGCCTTGAGTCTCTTGAACATTTGTAGTTGTGCCCACGTTAAAGCACGTTCAACAGGTGCATCATATGCTAAGCACTTGTAGATGATGCACGTGATTGCACAACACCCATTCACCACTAGCTTCCTATGTGCTCTTTTATTTGCTTCATACAACTGATTTATAATCATGCAGGAAGCTTAATTGGTAACGCACCTGTCTCCGCTAAGTAAAGAGCGAACCAAATTCTTTTGTGCGGTTGTGTGAAGCGGTCTTGACCAGGGAAAGCAAAATGTTGCATGCACATACGGAGAGGGATGGACACGTTTGGTGAGTGTTGCCATATCTTTAAGCTTCAGTAGTTTCCTATCCTTCATGTTAGTAGGAACGAGAGCCTCCTTCTCAGAAGGTACATGTGTACCATGCATATTCAAAGCAGCGCTCACCAATTCGAGTGTAAGTTCAAACCTTTTCAACTCGTTGTTACCCAGCAAAGAAGGAAGTACGAAAGTTCCTGGTTTGTCCTTTTCTTCGTTAGCTTGTAATGTGGAGACCAAATAATAGCATCAGAGGAGATCCAATTTAGGTAGTGGTGCTTCAAAGTATTCGGCTAGCCCTGCAGGTTGCCATATGGTCTGGAGATCTTATGTGTTCTATAGAGTCTCAAACTCCTTGGAGAAAAATTGGAAGCGGACCCATGATCTATCATACTCGCACTTAGACTCCCATATATACTTGGCCTCTCCTAATGGACCTGGCATGCCATTGAACCAATGAGAATTGGCATGGACTCTCTCTGTGATCCCTGTGTGTGGATCCGATATCGGGATCTGCTGGAGGTGTTGCAGCTCCACAGGTCGTTCAGTTGGTGGCACATCAATAGGTAGACTATCCACATCAATTCCTACAGTACTTATTCCTGCCTGTGAGCTCGGACCGGTTGCTTCTTCCATGAGAGTGCTTGTAGTTGCTGATGCGTATCTGCTAGAAGAAGAGAGAGGCACATTAGCATTACATTGGAAACAGGATGTTATGGTGTTCCCTCCACAATACCAACATGACATTCTGAGTGGTTAGAGGTTAGTGAGTGAAGTGTTTGTGATGTGTGTACATGTGGGTTAGTAGGTTAGGGTTCACTCTAGATGCATACTTTGGTTGCAATGTTCTCAGAATGCACCTACATCAGAGGGAAGGGATTTACAGAGGTGGGTCAGGAGGTTTGATATGGGGTTTAGGTCTCCAAACTTTGATGCTGGACTCGTTGCTTTTATTGGCGATGATGTGTGAAGGTTTGCGGACTGGAGTGTGTTGGGTTTGGGACCTTTTGGGTACCCATTTCCAAACATTCCGAGGTGTGACCAAGAATTTGGTGGTGTGGAGTGTAGATGTTTGCCTTTGGATGGGAGCTAATAGGACTCGTGAGTGTTGGTTTGATCTAGTGATTGGAGGTGAAGTTATTTGAGCTAGTAAGCAGGTCTTGGGCACCCATATTTGTCTAGCCTTTGGGATAGCCTTCATTGACTGCTTTGGAACCCAAATAGAAATGGCTTGTCTAGATTGATGCCTAGGGTAATCCTTCGTTGTAGTCCTCGACACTGTAGCTTGCTTGATGCTTCTTTAGAATCCTGTCTCCAAAGCCAAGGGTTGTTCACCTTTGCGTATCCAGATCTGCTTCATGTCATGGGGTACTCTGTATTGTACCGGTTGGTGTTCCTTCTTCTTGGTCCTCGGGCTCCTCTGTATCGTGTATTTTTTGGCTTGCTTTCCTCGAATTCTCTTTGGAAATGAAGGGAACTCCTCGTTGACTTATGTACCTTCGTCATGAGTTGCAATCTTTTGCACCATAGAACTTTGGTCAAGAGTGGCATGGTTCATTTCAGGTGGACTCCTGGAAGGACCAGGATTCGGTGCCTCTTCTAGTGGCCTATGTACTTGATTTTCTAATTCAATCGTTATGTGGTTTTGGCCTACCCATGCTTGAAGAAGTCCACTTCTTAGGTTGAGGCTGACTGCATGATCATAGATCCAGTCTTGGCCCAGGACAAGAGGTTCGGTAAAATCCTCGTCTTCACACACTAGCACCTTGACTGCCATTAGTGTTGGGGCTTCACTCACTAATTAGGCATGGATATATGAAGACATATGAAGAAAGGAAGAAGGAAAGGAGAAGTGAAGAAAAAGTATACAGAAAATTAAGCCTAAGTGAAGGGACAATTTCACTATTGTAAATTAGTGCAAATTAGAGTCTAGTTTTTTCATAGATCTTCAGAACTTACGAGTTCGAGTCTAGAAGAATGTAAACCATAGGTATATAAGTTAATTTGAGATAAAAAACATGTAGAGAGAACTCAATTTTGAAATCTGAGTGAGTAGAGAAAAGTCGTGTCTTTTCTGAGAGAGATGTTCAGGAAAAACTTATGAGTGTGAGAGAGTTTTCCATGGCTATGAGCAAAATTAGGCTAAGCCATTTTGTACACATCCTCTCTGATATACAACATATGTTTGTGTAGAAGGATTAAGTCTAATTCCTCTTGTACATTGAGTTCTAAGTCATTTCATATGACTGTGTAAGTTAGTTGACAGTTACGACTTTTCTGGCGCACATTTACCTGAACTTCTTAAGGTCAGATCTGGAAGTATACTGTAAAGTTTTCAGTAAGTGATAGCTCATTTTAAAGCTACTACCTTCAACTACATTTGGTCAAAAGATCTTTAAGAAACGGGACGCATACTCAGAGAAATCAGCTTAACAGTGAAGGTATGTCAAATTGATGAAGTCGGTTTTTCAGTTTTCAGACATAGTGAAAAGTTTGGAGCAAATTCAGAAGATTTTGAAGTTAGTACTTGAAAGTTTTGCTTGTTATGTGTTACTTAAAATTAGCAAGAACTTCTCTTAGTAAATGATCAAAGGAATTTGCAAAGATCAAGCTAATACAGGTCAGATTGAAGATTTGAAGAAAAGGCGCAAATTTCTGTGAAGAGAAATTTTGATTTTCACTAAGTTCAGAGATGAAGACTTACATTAAGAGTATTCCTAAGCTAATGATGGTTATGGAGGTCTTATAATACCACATTAGTTTAGTTCTTGTGGTGTTTCATACACCAACAAGTGGTATCAGAGCAGATAAGGTCCTCAAGAGTAAAGGGAGAACAGATACAAGAAGAATTGAAGAGTTCTTTATCAAAGAAGGTGGAAGCTGAGGCATTCAACAAACAAAAGTCATCAGAAGATTATTTCGAAGTTACTTCCAAAGGTAAAGGTCTACGAAAGGTATCATTCTTTAACTTTATACTTACAGGTTGAAGCAGAAGCAAGAATACTATGGCAGATCATGTGTCCATTGACAAATTGGACAGAGATAATTACCCTGCTTGGGTGATGAGGATGGAAGCCTTACTTATGAGTAAGGACCTAATGGTATATGTGATAGGTGAAGAAGAAAAGCCTAAATTTGAAGATGAGAGTCATCCAAGAAAGGAAGAGCTAGAAGCTTTGAAGCTATGGCAGAAGAGAGATGCAAGTGCAAGAGCTTATATATATAACACTATTACAGATCATTTGTTACCACATATCAGAGGTTTAGAAACAGCTGAAGACATTTGGAATGCTTTGGAGGATCACTTCCAAAATACTACTAAAGCTAGGAAGGCTAGCTTATGGTCAGAGTTCACCACATTCAAGAAGAAGCAAAATCAGAGCATTAGTGATTATGTCACTAAGATGAAGGACTTGGCAGATAGCCTTGGATCTATTGATGAGGATATTGAAGATCATAGGTTGATAGCACAATTACTTGCAGGGTTAAGAGGTGATGAAAGATGGAAGCCTTTTGTACTTTCAACAGAACTCTCATTAAATCATTATGTGCCAGAATTGAATCAATTACTTGGATTGATGCTCACATTTGAGCAAGACTTGAAGTCAGATGGAGACAAAGGGCAAAGTTCTGCAATGTACATGAAGAACAAGAAGAAAGGAGATAAAGGTAAAGCAAAGGATGAAGAAGAGTCAACAACTCAAGAAAATTATGTAAGAGGAAGAGGTATTGGCAGAGGTAAAGGTCGAGGAAATGGAAGAGGTAGAGGTAATCAGAACAATAACAAGAAGACATGTTGGATTTGTGGATTGAGCAATCATCTAGCATATGATTGTTGGCATAATCAACAAGGATCAAGCCAAAATCAAAACAATGGCAGAGGAAGAGGTGGAAGATTTCAGAATCAATTTCAAAGAGGAAGACAGAATTCAAGAGGAAGTTATGGTAGAGGTGGTGGAAGAAATTGGAATCAGAATCAGTCTTACAATACCACATATTACAATTATGCAAATGATACACAGAATGACATTCATACAACATTGATGATGAATTCAATAAGTCCATGAGAGAAGGAGGATCTCAAGGTATTTTATATTGACTCTGGTTGTTCAAATCATTTGTCAGGTAATATAGAATTATTGTCAGAATTGGAAGAAGGCAATTCAAGTCATACAGTACAAACAGGTGATAATACAAAACATAATGTGCATTCAATTGGAAAAGTGAAGTGCAGGAGTGGAGCTGATTTGTTAACAAATGTTTTGTATGTTCCAACAATACCAAAGAATCTAATTAGTGTTGGACAAATAGTGGAAAAAGGTTTTCAAGTCAGATTTACAAATGAAGGGGTATTTGTTGAAGATCCAGAGGATGCAGACAATCCCATTGTTTGTGGTAAGAAGGAAGGTAGACTTTTTACTCTCAAAGTGCAAGGAAATGTTGGTCAAGCCTTAATCACACATGGTGATGAAGTAATTACAGAGTTAGATCTTTGGCATAAGAGATTGGGACACTTCAATGAAAGAGGAATCAAAACTATGGTGGAGAACCAATCTGTAATGGGGCTACCAAATGTGAAAAGTCAACATATGATATACAAGTGTGAAGCTTGTCAGATGGGAAAAGCACACAGATTATCATTTCAGAAGAAAGGTTTCAAGCATGATGGTTTGCTTGAACTCATTCATACAGATGTATGGGGACCAACAAAAGAAGGATCAATAAATGGATCTAGGTATTATGTTTTGTTTATTGATGATGCTACAAGGTGGATAACCCTTTATGTTCTAAAAGAAAGATCAGAAGTATTTGGAGCCTTCAAACATTTTCATGCTTATGTAGAAAGAGTTATAGGTCAAAAACTCAAGAGGTTAAGGTCTGATGGAGGGGGAGAATACTTCTCCCAAGAGTTTAATGACTATCTTTGGAATGCAGGTATCAAGAGAGAGATAACTTGCAGGTATACACCTCAACATAATGGGGTGGCAGAAAGGAGAAATAGAACATTGGTTGAATTTGCAAGAGCAATGTTAAAAGAAAAGAATTGCCCTAATTATCTTTGGGCTGAGGCTGTAAATACAGCTACATACCTTGTGAATAGACTACCATGTGGAGCTTTGAATGGTATGACCCCTTATGAAGCTTGGTGGGGTAAGAAACCAACACTTGATCATTGTAAAGTGTTTGGGTCAATTGCCTATGCTTATGTGCCATCACAACTTAGACATAAGCTTGAACCAAAGGCAGAAAAATATGTGTTTATTGGATATGATGAAAAGCAAATGGGTTATAGGCTATGGAGTCCTTTAACTAAACATTTTATTGTTTCCAGGGATGTGACCTTTGATGAACAGAAGAGTTGGTATGCAGATAAAGATTGTGACCTTGAAACATTTGAAGAAGAGATAAGAAGAAGTGCAAGAGGTAAGTCACATATGCAGATAGATGGAAATGAAGAACATATGCAAACAGGCACATCAAGAGTTGAATCATATAGAAGAAATGAAGATGGACCGATATTCGATGAAGAAGTACATCCAGATATACATGAAGAGTGTGAACCAAGAAGATCAACCAGAATGAGGAAGCAACCCACAAGGTATTCCTATGATACTTCTTACTTGACTCAGAAAAATTATGCTTACATGGTTAAGGAAGATGAAGAACCTCAAAGCTATGATGAAGCAAAGGGTAAGAGACAATGGGAAGAAGCAATGAAGGAAGAGTTTGATGCACTTGAAGAAAACAAAACTTGGGAACTTGTTCCAAAGCCTAATGGTAAGAAAGTGATTGGAAATAAATGGGTTTACAAAATTAAGAAGCATGCAGATGGAAGAATAGCCAGATACAAAGCTAGGTTGGTGGTTAAAGGCTATGCTCAAACTTTTGGCATAGATTATGATGAGACATTCAGTCCTGTGGCAAAGATGTCAACCATAAGGACAATCATTGCCGTTGCAGCATCAAAAGGATGGACATTGAGTCAATTGGCTATTAAGAATGCATTTTTGAATGGATATATATTAGATGAGGTTTACATGGAGCAACCTCAAGGGTTTGCAGATCACAAGTTTCCAAATTATGTTTGCAGGCTGAGAAGAGCACTTTATGGTTTGAAGCAAGCTCCAAGAGCTTGGAATTATAAACTTGTAAAGTATCTTAATGATCTTGGATATCAAAGTTCAAAGGCAGATGCAAGTTTACTTATCAAAAGAACAGATGAAGGTATGATCTACATTTGTATTTATGTAGATGATATTATAATTACAGGTACCTCAAATGAAGGAATCAAGGAGGTGAAGAAGTTACTTGAGAGAGAATTTAAGATAAGTGATCTAGGAAAATTGTCATATTTTCTTGGAATGGAAATCACATATGCAGAACATGGCATATATGTATCACAAGAAAGGTATCTCTTGAATCTTCTAAAGAAGTTTAACATGGAGAATTGCAGAGAGGCATCAACACCACTAGAGGTCAATCATAAACTCTGTAGATATGATGGTGCAGAGTTCAAAGACATGAGGAAGTATCAATCTTTAGTGGGAAGTTTAATTTATGCTACACTAACAAGGCCTGATCTTAGTTATGCAGTGGGTGTTCTTTCTCAGTTCATGCATTGTTCAAAGGATCCACATTGGATTGCAGGTCAAAGAGTTCTTAGATATATCAAAGGGACTTTGAAAGAAGGATTGTATTATCCTTTTACATCAAATATAAGATTGAGAGCCTATAGTGATTCAGATTGGGCAGGAAGTCAAGATGATAGAAGATCTACTCATGGCTACATGATATACATTGGAGATAAACTTGTGAGTTGGTGTTCAAAGAAACAACATACAGTGGCTTTATCATCAACAGAAGCTGAGTACAAAGGACTTGCGGAAGCAGCAAAAGAAGTAATATGGATGCAGACATTATTTAAAAGCTTGGGAATTGATCAAGGTATACCTATCATTCATGGAGATAATATGAGCTCATTATATCTTGCAGCAAATCCTGTATTTCATGCAAGGACAAAGCACATAGAAATACAGTACCATTTTCTCAGAGAAAAGGTAATGGAGAAGGAGATTGAAGTGTACACTTCTACAAAAGATCAGATTGCAGATATTATGACAAAGAGCTTGGATGGAGTGAAGACAAGTAGATTCAAGGAGATGGCAGGAATAAAAGAGAAGAAGACTATATGAAGAAGTCAAAGCATGCTAATTAGTGATTGAGGGGGAGCTGTTGGGGCTTCACTCACTAATTAGGCATGGATATATGAAGACATATGAAGAAAGGAAGAAGGAAAGGAGAAGTGAAGAAAAAGTATACAGAAAATTAAGCCTAAGTGAAGGGACAATTTCACTATTGTAAATTAGTGCAAATTAGAGTCTAGTTTTTTCATATATCTTCAGAACTTATGAGTTCGAGTCTAGAAGAATGTAAACCATAGGTATATAAGTTAAGTTGAGATAAAAAACATGTAGAGAGAACTCAATTTTGAAATCTGAGTGAGTAGAGAAAAGTCGTGTCTTTTCTCAGAGAGATGTTCAGGAAAAACTTCTGAGTGTGAGAGAGTTTTCCATGGCTATGAGCAAAATTAGGCTAAGCCATTTTGTACACATCCTCTCTGATATACAACATATGTTTGTGTAGAAGGATTAAGTCTAATTCCTCTTGTACATTGAGTTCTAAGTCATTTCATATGACTGTGTAAGTTAGTTGACAATTACGACTTTTCTGGCGCACATTTACTTGAACTCCTTAAGGTCAGATCTGGAAGTATACTGTAAAGTTTTCAGTAAGTGATAGCTCATTTTAAAGCTACTATCTTCAACTAAATTTGGTCAAAAGATCTTTAAGAAACAGGATGCATACTCAGAGAAATCAGCTTAATAGTGAAGGTATGTCAAATCGATGAAGTCGGTTTTTCAGTTTTCAGACATAGTGAAAAGTTTGGAGCGAATTCAGAAGATTTTGAAGTTAGTACTTGAAAGTTTTGCTTGTTATGTGTTACTTAACATTAGCAAGAACTTCTCTTAGTAAATGATCAAAGGAATTTGCAAAGACCAAGCTAATACAGGTCCGATTGAAGATTTGAAGAAAAGGCGCAAATTTCTGTGAAGAGAAATTTTGACTTTCACTAAGTTCAGAGATGAAGACTTACATTAAGAGTATTGCTAAGCTAATGATGGTTATGGAGGTCTTCTAATACCACATTAGTTTAGTTCTTGTGGTGTTTCATACACCAACAATTAGCACCTCTTGAATGTAGAGGGGAAGCTCCACCTCGCCAATGCAAGGGGTTTCCACACCTCCCAATCCTATGAGATATGCCTCTATAGAATTGATTTGTAATTGAAGCTCTTGGCAAGAAGAATGTCGAACTGCACTAGTGAACTGCCCCTGAGTCAATCAAAGCTCTCACTGTTCTTACACTCTCTCCTTGTCCTACTTCTAGGGTTACAAAAGGCCGTCGGTCGATTATTCTATGGGAATGTCCACTTGAAGCCTCGCACATGGCCATGGGATAGCCTAGAGATTCTTGAGTGTCAGGCATAGGCTGGTCTCTACCTTGTCTCCTCAATTTCATTCGCCGGATGCGTTCTAAAGCTTTTGCATGTGCTTCTTCTCGAATTCGTTTCTCTTCTTCTTTACGTTTCTTGGCAGTGTTGAGTCGACTTAGCATCTCTTCCGTCAGAGGTTCCTGATATAACTTGACCCTCCATCCGCTTATGTAGCTCGGGAGAACATCGCCTTCTAATGTGGCTAGTTGCATTGCTCCACTTGATGAGATTCTATTACAGATCATGGGTTCGTAGCCTCTCTTCTTTAGTTTCCTCGCATGTTGTTTCAAAGTGTATACTAGTACTAGGTCGCCTGCCTTCAAACCTTTATCCTTAACGTGGGCATCAAAGTATGCCTTCTGTCGTTTCTTAGTTGCATATATCCCTGCAGCCGCCCTCAGTCTTGTTTCTCCTAATCGTTCAAGGTCAAAAAGTCTAGAGGAGAGTTCATGACCCGTCCATTCAAGCTCTTGTGCTACTTTCAATGTAGGTATTAAGAAGTCCAACGGTAGCACAGCATTTTGACCAAATACCATCTAAAAGGGGGTGGCTTGGAGTACCGTTTTGTAGGCGACTCAGTATGCCCAAACAACATGGTGTACCTGTTTGTCCCTATCAGAGCGTTTATTGTTCACTAATTTCGTCAGTACATTGCATAAGATCTTATTGGTGCTCTCAGCCTGGCCATTAGCTTGAGGGTGATAGGGGGAAGACTTCTTATGTACTACCAAGAATTCTTGGAGCAGATGTTCAATAACTTCATTCAAGAAGTGAGTGCCTCGGTCACTCACTAGCTCTATAGGTAACCCGTATCTAGTGAACACATTCTCAAATAAGAACTTAGCTGTTGTTTGTGCATTGTTCTTCGTGGTAGCTTTCACTTCTACCCACTTGGTTAGATAATCCGTGGCCACAATGATATATTCAGCATGAGAACCCTTAGCTGGGGGATTAATAGGACCTACAAAGTCTATTCCCCACTTAGAGAATGCTCGTCCACCCATCATAGGTTTCAGTGGCATTTCATCTTTGCGTATAGGATATTGAGCTCTCTGACAAACATCACACCGTTTCACATAGGTATGTGCATCCATGTGAAGGGTCGGCCACCACAAGCCTGCAAATAGAATCGCTTTAATCACTCAATCTGCTCCAAAATGCCCTCCTGCTACACCTTGGTGAGCAGTTTCCAAGATCTTGAGATATTCACTCTCGTGGACACATAATCTTAGGTAACCATCTTTACCACGCTTGTATAGGTTATCACGAATGAGCGAGTAATCTAGGGCTTCTTGTTCTAAACTTCTTTGTCTGGCTAGTGTCATATCTTGAGGGAATGTTTTCGTCCTCAGGAAGGATACTAGTGGTTCACTCCAATCTGGCACTATGGACACTTGATAAAGAGTGGCATGTTCCACAGGTGGTTTAGTGCAGCAGATTGGGCATTCCTTGCACAACTTTTGGACATCAGCTTCCATAGTCGGCCAATGCACTCCGAGTCTCCTTAGCGTCTGTAGAGTTCGTTGCTTTGAGTGGTGTTGCTCTAATGCACCTACATGTGCTAATTGCAACCATTTAGCGTACTCATCCTCGTCCACACAACAAGCCAAGATCCCTTGATCAGTGTGCTTGTACATACTTCCTGCCATGATGTGATACTTTTGGGATTTTACTACCTCTCTATCCTGTGTGTTTATTACTAGGTGGTTAGGCCCGTATGTCAATACTGGCACTAATGGCTTAGCCCACTGTGGCACCACTTCCAAATTAAACAAGTAAGCATCAGGAAGGTCATCTGACACTCCTTGGGGGGCTTCTCCAGATGTGAGCCTAGAGAGATGATCTGCTCTCAAGTGAGTCTTCCCTTTCCTTACCACAACTTCAAAATCGTATTCCATTAGTAAGAGAAACCATCTTACTAATCGGCCTGTGTTGCATGGTTTGTTTACCAGATACAGCAATGCCTGATGATCAGTAAAAAATTTAAACTTATTTGCAAGCAAGTAATGTCTAAACTTTTTAACTGTATATACCATGCCTAATCCTTCTCTCTCCATGGTGGTATAATTTCGTTCAGCTGCATTCAATTTTCTACTAGCATACGCAATTGGAAGATCCATATTACCTTCACCGGTAGGCTGTGCGAGTACACACTCAATAGCATAATTGGATGCATCAACATGAACATGGAAAGGCTTATTCCAATCTGGTGCGGTCAAGATTGGTGTTGAACATAATCGCCGTTTAAGCTCATTGAAGGAATGCTCACATTCATCAATCCACTCAAAGTTAGTCAAAAGTCCATACAGAGGCTTTGCTATGATGGCATACATGTGTATAAACCGTCGGTAATAACCACAATGCCCCATGAAAGCTTGTACTTCCTTGACATTCTTTGGCTTAGGTAACTCGGCTATGGCTCTCACTTTCTCTTCATCAGTGGATATGCCATTCTTTGACATTATGTGTCCTAGAATCTTGCCTTGCCTGACCATAAAAACACACTTTTCTGGGTTTAGGCAGACTTGATATTCTCTACATTTGTCAAAGATTTGTCTGAGTTCAGGAATATGGGTTTGTCTAATGTTGGAATGAGCACAAAGATCATCAACATAGACTTCTAAGTTCTTCCTCAGGAACTCTTTAAATACATGGCACATCAGCCTCTGGAAGGTAGCTGGTGCATTGGTAAGCCCGAATGGCATTACCCTAAAAGGGAATATGCCCCACTCTGTGGCAAAAGCCGTCTTATGCTGATCTTCTGGTGCAATGGCTACTTGATTGTAACCAGAGAACCCATCCAAGAAGCTGTATACTTCCTTGCCTACTACCCTTTCTAATAGATGCTCGATGATTGGAAGCGGATAACTATCTCTGATAGTGGCTGCGTTGACCTTCTTCAAGTTATTGCACACACGTAATTTGCCATTCTTTTTGGGCACCACTGCAATGGGGGATACCCATTCAGTGTGCTCAATTTCATAGATAAATCCAGCTTCAATTAAGCGATCTATCTCTTCTTTGATCTTAGCAGCATAGTTATCATTATATGTGTATGGATTTTGCTAGAAGGTTTAGCATCTGAGGTCATGGGGATTGTGTGTGAGGATATGTTCGGATCTACACCTTTCAAATCCTTATAACTCCAAGCGAATACATCCATGTATTCTCTTAGCAAGGCTATTAATGCATGCTCTTCTTCCTCTGTTAGGTCATGTCCTATGTAAGTGCCTCTCTCCTCTCCTTCTTCTAGGGCTACCACTATTTTTTTTGTGGTTTCTTTGTTATCATAGGCCTCTCCTGTTTGTGCCTCTCGTTTAGGCATCCTTATCATGACTCTTCTATCATCTATCTCATATTTCTTAAAATTTTTCGGGATCTCAAACAAAGATTCCTCCTCTTCTTGTGTGACTTCTTTCTTCTTCCTTTTCTTTCCTTCTTCCTTAGGGGTTACATGTGTGGCTAGCCTTACATCATTTGTAAGCTCTCTGTGCCTCTGGGGTTGAAATTCTACTTCATAGAAGTATTCTTCATCTGATGAAAAAGGTGGGTCCATAATGATTGACTCTAGATCGGAGTCACTCGCATCCTCAAATGCATCAGGGCTAGGTTCACACTCTTCTAAAACTGCCTCTCCCATGATTGGCTCTATGGAGAAGACTGAAATGTCATAGCCATCCTCATCACAGTGGGGTGTCCATTGTTCTTCATTGATGGCTACATCCATTGTTGCTAGAATTTATGCCCAGCCGTGAGGTTTAAATTCTTCGTCGGGAAATACTACAGGTGCATAGGCTGGGTCTTGAATTGATCTATGTGTTTCCTTCGCACCTACCTCTCTGGCTTTTTCCCTCTTCTCTTCTTCTACTGCTACTTTGCACATCCATAAGTGGGTATCTTCATGCATCCATGAGGATCCTGATCCTATGGAATGCACCGATTCCGCATCATCTTTGGCTCTATGGATGGGGTTCCATTGAATAGGGGGCACATCTCTATGAGAGAAATCTTTGAGATTCACTTTGGTAGTGACTCCCAAGTGTTGCAAATACAAAGAATTGGTCCCCCAATCTTGTACCACTTGCAACTGCCTCAAGAAGGGTCTTCCCAAAATCATCTCATAGGCTTGATTTTTACTAAAGTCACAAATAGCAAATGTGTGCTCAAACTCTACACCACAAGTAGTGAGAGTTATCCCCTCTAGTAGTCCTAAGGGTCTTTCTATGTGACCGTCAGCCATCTGCAATTTCATTCTCGTTGGCCTGAGTGTTGGCTTGCCCCAACATTTCCATAAGGAAGTGGTAGCAATTGCAACTCCTGCACCTGAGTCCAAAATGGCCTTGGTTGTGTAGCCCTGATGAGTGATGGGGAGATAGGTGTTTCCTTCTTCTCCCTCGCTCATGTCTCCTATCTTGTCCAAGGGTATTTCTTGCATTGTTCTTTGAGATCCTACCTGGGAACGCGGTTTTGCTACTTCGGGCACTTAATTGGCTACATGTTTCCACACTTCTGGTCTAACCTTAAGCAGCTCTTCCAAAGTGAGATTGCACTGCACTTTGGTGTCCTTCACTACCTCCGTGTTCATAGGTATGACTGAATCTTTTTTTCTTACCATGAGAGTCGGTGCTCTCATACAAGTAGACTTAGCTTCCCATGGACCTGTGAAATGGGGTAGCTCCTGTAAGGAATTGGACTCGAAGTCGAATCTCTCTTGAGATTGGGCACTCTCTTGCTCTCCACAAATGGAGGGAAGGTCTAGTGGGAATTGATCGTGTGTGTCATCTACTAGTTCAATGGGGGGAGGAACTTCACTTTCTTTAGCCCATTTGTCTTCTTGAATCTCCCGGAGGAATTCTGGTGTGAACCTAAGACTGATCCTACACGGGGTGGTGGTTGGGTTACATTTGGTGAATTAGAAGGTTGAGGGATGGAAGGTGGTGGGGATGGTATTGGGAGTGATGTGTGAGAGTGCGTTTGAGAGGTGATTTCTATGATCTTGGATTTGGTCTCTCGTAGACTTTCCTCTAGTTCGCTCATCTTTCTTGCCCATTGCCTTTTCATACGTTCACGGCTATCTCTCCAAGCTCTTTTCATCTTCTTATTTTGGCTCTCAGTCTTGCTAACCTCCGCATTCTTTTCCTGGCCTAAGTCTTGGTTTTGCTTAAGTGCCTGAGCTCTCGTGATGACTTGTACTAGAGTCGTGGAAGTCACACTTCCCGTGGAGTCCACCACTAGCCCGATGACATTGATAGGAGCAATTTTTGGGATATTGGCAGGATTCTTGGGACACTCTCGTAACAAATGCTCCTTTCCACAATCTGGACAAAAGCCTTGAATTGTCACGGATTGGGTTTGTGTAGGTGCAGGTAGAGGGCAATCACGAATGAGGTGATCTCCTTGACAGCAATAGCATGGCCCTCTAGGAAATGGAGGTCTCATCGGCCTAGGTTGGGATCTCGCGTTGGGGTTTGTGTACATGACATTTGTGTATTCTGGCTCCTAATTAGATTCACTCAGTTCTTCATAATAATATGACTCACTATGCTCCGGTGATTGCATGTAGTAGGCCTGGGGGCTCTCAACATGGGTGGAGTCAAAACTATGATCACTTGGATCACTTTCTGAAAGCGAGGATGTCATTGGCACTAAAGCTCTATTTAGATTTTCTTCTGTTGCTGCATACTTCACTGGAATCACGTTGGTGGGGGCAGGGGGTTGCTACGCTAGGACTCGTTGCGGTCTTTGTTGCCCTTGGTAGGGTGGTTGATACGTTTGCTAAGGTCTAGCATACTGTTGTTATGGGTACTGATTAGAGTACTTTCCTGGTTGTGGATATGGTTGAGGATAATTTTGTCTAATAGCTTGTTTGTTGTATGGGCAGTCTTGTGCAGTGTGATTGGTGTATCGCCTTTCTATGGTGCAGTATTGGTTGTTAGGGTTCACCTGGGGTTGGGCCATGATAGGACACACATTAGCCATATGGTCTCCTCCACAGGTATAGCATCATTTTCCTGGGGCAAATCTAGGAATCTGCTTGCTAGAGACACCTAATTTCATAGCTACCTTTTCTGCTAGATCCTCAATTGATGTGGATTGTGAGGAAATGAGGCTACTAGAACTATCTGAATCTTTATAGATTTTTGAGAGCTCTAATTCCTCCCCTAGATTATCCTCAATGTCTATGCACATGCGTACACATTCTTCTATGGATCTAGGGTCCTTCAAGTACACATATGATCTCAGTTTGGTGCTTAACAATCCATCTAAAAATAAGGCCACTTGCTTGGCTGGAGTGGGTAACTCTGGGGCCGGGCATCTCTCTAGATATTGCCTAAATCTTCTGCCTGCGAGCCTCACTGTCTCTTGAGATGTTTGTTTGAAGCTGTATATCAGGGAGGATGTGTTATGTCTTATGCCACTTTTAGAGAATTCGATAATGAATGCCTCTAGAAGTTGATCTATGCTCCTAAACTGCCTCTTGTTTAGTGGTTGAAACCATGTCAGGGCGGTGTTCCTAAGGGTTAGACCAAAGGCATTGTACTGCGTGAACAGATCTTCAACTTGTTCAGCTCTCAAGACTTGCTTAAACTCAGCTACATGATCGTAGGGGTCTCCAGTGCCATCGAAGTAGTTTTTCATGGACTTAACTAGCTGGGTCGGTCTCAAGGTCCTCGTGTGCTCTCTCGGTCTTGGCAAAGGGAAATCATCGGCATTTCTTTAGTTATTTGTTTCCGTTCTCGTTCTTTCTCTTCCCCAAGAGTTGGCAAAGCTTATCTCAGGTCTCTCTCTACTCCTTTCTCTTTGAGTCCCATGAGCTTGAGATGTTCCAGCTCCTTGGTGACCATAAGACACATTGGATCGAGGTTGGGGAAAAAAATTTTCTCCCTTCCAAGTGTATGCGTGTCTTCCATGCTCAGAGACCACAAAGATTCTCTCAGAAGCATCATCTAAGTAGGTCACCTTGCCTGGGCTATCAGGATCTTTGAATTCATAGATGGTAAGGGCTCCCACTTCATTAGGCTTCTCAGGCTTGTACCTCCAAAAAGACTCATCTGTCTCTCGATTCATGAGAAACTCTATGCTCTTATTGTCCTGGAGAACCAACCCTGGAGTGATTATTCTCGATAGAACCGACTTGCCTCGAGGGGTTTTTGGCTCCTTTCCCAAGTTCCCTTGCTCTATGTCACCTATTTCGGGTTCAGAGATTATGTTGCCAAACTCATCTGTCCTTTCAAGTTGGCTGGTGACCACATACATTGTTCCTTCTTTATCTATGTATGCACCATTTTCGAACTTGACTACAGGGTGTTCTAGTCCAATGGGTTGATCCGGGTTTTTAATTAGGACAACAGATCTTCTCAGTCCATCCTCATAGATGCGTGCACCTAGGCGGTTGGTCTGGATGTATTCCAATTGAGTTTTGTAGGGACCCTCAGGTCTTTCTAGGTATGCCACTCCTAAGCTACCTACATGTCCTTCCATGTTATAAGACATCTCAGAGTCACTACTTCCTGAGTCTAGAGCGTAGGGGTAATCACTCAACTGTTGAGCCCAAGATCTGGCTATATGGTTGACGCTAGCCTCGGATGATCTAACGCTTTGACGGTCTCTCCCTAGGTGTCTTCCCGATCTCAGGTTCATATGCCCTTTGTACGTTGCTGATCCTTTGGTACCAATCACTTGTTCCTTTTGAGTTCCTTTGTATGTGTTTTCTTGTTTTTAATTAAGCGTCGTCAGGAGCACTTAAGTGTGTCGTATTTGTTGTTCCTCGCCCACTTAGTTTAATTTATTTTCCTTTAAGTTGTCCCTAGATTGCAATTTAGCCTATCCTTGCACTTGAGAAATTAAAGGCTCTTCAAACTTGAGTGTTCCTATCGTACCCCTAGTCAATCAGGACAACTACTCGCACTTAGCCTATGCTAAGAATGGACTGAGGGAGTTAAGAGATGTTCCAACCTCAAGTCGCTCCTCCTAGCGATGCTTGTCTACGCAGGAAGCACGTTCCCAAGCTTGTTTGCCCTGGCACTTACTTTGCTTTCTCCAAAAGCTCTCGATGATCCTGTAAGAACCCCAAGTTTAGCTTCAATTTGATCCTTCAATTGACAGACAATTTATTTCGGACACTTTTTAATGACCCTTGTTCCCCCCTTTTGTATTGCTAAAAAAATTTCCTCTAGAGCTCCCTTGGTGTACCTACCCCTCAGTGTGTCAACTTCAAAATATCATATCTGAAAATTAACGCATTATTCTTATAAAAAACAGTTGAGGGCGTGTAGTATATGCCACGAGCTTTCCAACAATCCCTAGAGCTCAAAAAATGGATTTCGTATGAAATTTTATGACCGTTCAGGGTTTTGGGGGTTAAACAGACAAACAGACCCTTTCAGGAGTTTTAATGCATTTCTTCTAAGGCCTTTGTAAGTGTATGAGTATCTGAGTATGCAAATATGCCCAAAATTTAGCCTAAATTTCCAAAACAATTACTCCTTAATTTTTTGCCGAAAATAGACACAAGCTGTCGTGGGGGGCTGTCTGTCACGATAGACGGTGTCTGTCGCGATAGACGGGGTCTATCGCCTGTCGTGGTTTTGTTCTGTCGCGATAGACGGTGTCTGTCGCGATAGACTGGGTCTGTCGTGGAATTTGGTCTGTCGCGATGGACGGTGTCTTTCGCGATAGATGAGGTCTATCGTCTGTCGTGGTTTTGGTCTGTCGCGATAGACGGTGTCTGTCACGATAGACTGAGTCTGTCGTGGATTTTGGTCTGTCGCAATAGACAGGTGTCTGTCACGATAGACGGGGCCTATCATCTATCGTGGTTTTGGTTTGTCGCGATAGACGGTGTCTGTCGCAATAGACTGGGTCTGTCGTGGAATTTGGTCTGTCACGATAGACAGGTGTCTGTCGCGATAGACCGTGTCTGTCGCGATAGACGGTGTCTGTCATGATAGACTGAAAAAACTCAAATTTTTGAGAAACTTCTAGTGATTTGGAGTTCTCTAATGGTGTAGGTTACCGTGCCAAACACGCATTCACAAAATATCAAGTTTTTTTGTCTGTCGCGACAGACAGAGGTCGTCGTCCCGGGACCTGTGCAGAGTCTATCGTACCTGCGCAAGCTGCTGGAGATGGTGGTATAGCTAGTTCCTGCAACAATAGCTCAAAGAACACACAAAAACAGATCGCATGCAAGCTCTCTCTCGCTCTCTCTCACAATGAAATGAGGGAAATGAGGTGGGGAGTGGAATATGACCAGAAAACTGAAATTTTTGTGGAGATGGAGATGGAGGTGAGAGATGGTGGGGATGATGATGGTGATGATGTGTTGGAAACCTCTTAATCTCCAAAGGTTTGATCTATACTGACTTAAGAACACTTCTATGTCAGTTATAAACCAAACTTTACACAAATATTGTTTTCCTTTACCAAAACTTTCATCAACACTTCTCTGAGTGAAGAAATGTTTACTTCAGAAAGTCTGCTTCAGAAATCAACTTCATTACCTGCACATAACTTCAAATTTCTTCAAGTAAATGATGCACAAGTATTCGCAGTACCTTTGCGCAATCATATTAGTCATTAGTTCTCAAAACTAATCACCAAAAGTTTAATTTAATCCTTAAGATCAAAGATATGTCATAATTGTCTTCCAGAGGTAGCGCCTTCGACATGGTCAACTTCTCAAGTTGATTTCTCATAATACAAAACCCGTTTTGCTAAATGCTTTTAGCCATAGCTTCCCTATCTTCTAACTTAGATTTTATTAAAAACTTTACAGTATACACTGAGATCTAAGCAAAATACTGAGACGGAAAAGTGCGCTACTCTCAGACTTCAGTTTTCACTTCTACATACAAATGTTCCTATTGATCATTCTCACAGTAGGAGAGGAATTAGATTATGAAACTCTGAACATAGCTTCATTAGCTTCTCAATTAGATGTGTACAAAAGGAATCTTGATCCACATGATCAGACAGAGAGCACTCAGAGAAAAACCCGTCGCTATTTTCTGAGAAAAAACTCTCTACACATCTCTAAGACACTTGTCATCTACAAATGACTCTCTCTCACATTTCTTATCATCATTAACTTATATATACATGATTTTAGACTTATCCCGCGTCTATGACATTACTCGTTATCATCCTAAGGATTTAGCTCTACTCAATTTACAAGGATTTCCACTTATATGTACATATGTGTACAAGCTATCATTCTGAAATCTCCTTCACTTTCTCAAGTGTCTTCTTTCACTTCATTCTGACCATAAGCCTTCTTCAAGATCTTTATAATCACTAATTTGTGATTGGTTTGTTCCAACAGCTCCCCCTCAATCACTAATTGTGATTATTCCATTCTTCTTCACTCCTGCCATCTCTTTGAATCTCTGTAGCTTAGGTCCATCCAAGCTCTTTGTCATGATATCTGCCACTTGTTCTTTTGTTGGAGTATACATCACTTCAATCTCTTTATCAAGTACCTTTTCCCTCAAGAAATGATACTGAATCTCTATGTGCTTAGTCCTGGCATGAAAAACAGGGTTAGCTGCCAAATACAAAGAACTCATATTATCTCCAAAAATAATTGGAGTACTCTAATCAGTTTCAAAACTCTTCATCAAGGTCTTCAACCATATTACTTCTTTTGCAGCTTCTACCATTCCTTTATACTCAGCTTCTATGGATGATAAAGCAACTGTATGTTGCTTCTTTGAACACCAAGAAACTAATTTATCTCCAATATAACAGAGATACCCATGAGTAGACCTTCTATCATCTGAGTCACCTGCCCAATCTGCATCACTAAACACTTTGATTCTTGTGTCAGAAGTAAATCCATAATACAAACCTTCACTTAGGGTTCCTTTGATATATCTAAGTACCCTTTGAGCTGCAATCCAATGAGTCTTCTTTGGACAATGCATAAATTGTGACAACACACCTACTGCATATGACAAATCTGGCCTTGTCAAGGTAGCATAGAATAAACTACCTACCAAACTCTGATATTTCTTCATATCATTGAATTCTTCACCTCCATACCTGCTTAACTTATGATTTACCTCCAATGGTGTAATTGAAGTCTTGCAATCTTCCATGTTAAACTTGACTAGAAGATTCTTCAAATACCTCTCTTGTGAAACATATACTCCATGTTGAGTATACACAATCTGCATTCCTAAGAAATAAGATAAGTTACCCAAATCACTTATCTTAAACTCCTTCTCTATTTGCCTTTTAAGTTCATTTATTCCTTGAGCATCTGTTCCTGTGACAATAATATCATCAACATAAATGCACATGTAAATGTATCCATTTTCACTTGCCTTCACTAGCAAGCTACTATCTGCCTTTGATGCTTGAAATCCACATTCATTCAAGAACTTGACAAGTCTGTAATTCCAAGCTCTTGGGGCCTGCTTCAACCCATACAAAGCTCTCTTGAGCTTACACACACAATCTGATCCAATTGAACTCATAAAACCTTCTGGTTGCTCCATGTATACTTCATCTGCAATGTATCCATTTAGAAATGCATTTTTCACATCTAATTGTGACAACTTCCATCCTTTACAAGCAGCAATAGCAATCAATGTTCTAATTGTAGACATTTTAGCAACAGGACTAAAGGTTTCATCATAATCCACCCCATAAGTTTGGGCATAACCTTTGACCACAAGTCTAGCCTTGTATCTAGACACCTTACCATCTGCAAACCTTTTTGTTTTATATACCCACTTACATCCAATGACTTTCTGATTCTTTGGTCTTGGTACTAATTCCCAAGTTTCATTTTCAAGTAGAGCATCATACTCTTCCTGCATTGCCTTCTCCCAATTCTGTTTACCTTTGGCTTCTTCATAAGTGATTGGATCTTCTTCTGTCTTCACAATATAAGCATAATCTTTTGTTGTTAGAAAAGATGTATCATAACTATACCTTATAGGTTCTTTCCTTTCCCTTGAAGATCTTCTGATTTCTGCACTTCTCGAAGTTTCAGCCTCATTTGATTCTGGATCAAATCTTGGCCCATCTTCTACATGATCCTGCAATCTACTTTTAGAGTCAACATCATCAATACTTTCTTCATACACTTTTACTTTTGCCTTTCCTTTCCTTTGTATCTCTTCAACACCTGCATAATCATTTGTTGATCCTGTATACCATGTATTTTGCTCATCAAATGTCACATCTTTGGTAACAAGAAATTGCTTTGTGGATGGACTCCACAACCTGTAACCCATCTGTCTATCATCATAACCAATAAACACATATTTTTCTGCCTTGGGTTCTAGCTTATGTCTTAATTGTGAAGGAACATAAGCATATGCTATACATCCAAATACTTTACAATGATCAAGAGTAGGTTTCTTACCCCACCATGCTTCATAAGGGTTCCTCCATCCAAAGCTTTACAAGGTAACCTATTCACAAGGTATGTTGCAGTATTAATGGCTTCTGCCCATAAGTAATTTGGACAATTCTTTTCCTTCATCATTGCTCTTGCAAATTCTACAAGAGTCCTATTTCTCCTTTCTGCTACTCCATTCTGTTGAGGAGAATACCTGCAAGTTACTTCTCTTTTTATACCTGCATTCCACAAATAATCATCAAACTCTTTAGAGAAATACTATCCCCCTCCATCTGACCTTAACCTCTTAAGCTTTTGCCCTGTGATTCTTTCTGCATAGGCATGATAATGTTTGAATGTCTTGAAAACTTCTGATTTATCCTTGATTACATATAAAGTAATCCATCTGGTTGCATCATCAACAAACAACACATAATATCTGGATCCATTTATGCTATAGTCCCTTGAGGGACCCCATACATCTGTATGAACCAATTCAAGCATATTTGAATGCTTGTACCCTGATTTGTTGTAAGAACCTTTATGTGCTTTACCTAATTGACAAGCTTCACACTTGTACACCATATGTTGCCCTTCAACATTTGGCAATCTAAGCACCACCTGGTTCTTTGACATTTCCTTTATGGCTCTTTCATTGAAATGACCCAGCCTTTTATGCCATAAGTCTAATTCAGACATCTTTTGACTTCCATAAGTAAATAATGCATGTCCCACATTACCTTGGACTTTGAGAGTAAACAATCTTCCTTCCTTTTCTCCTGCAATTATGTTTCTATATCCCTGATTTGGATCTTGCACATAAACACCATCATTTGTGAATCTCACCTCATATCCTTTCTCCACAATTTGCCCTACACTTATCAGATTTTTAGGAATAGTAGGAACATAAAGTACCTTGCTCAAAAGTGTACTTCCACTTTTTGTCTTCACTGATCCAATGCTCTCCACTTTTTGTTTGGTATTGTCACCTGTTTGAACTGTATGTCCATTCACCTTTGCTTCCATATCAGTCATCAAGGATAGATTCCCACTCAGATGGTTGCTACATCCTGAGTCAATATTAAACACTCTTTGATCTTCTCCCACTGATTCATGAGTTGCATTCAAGATAAGAGTCATATCATCCTTCTGATCTGATGCATAATTATAATAATTGTTGTTGTAGGACTGAGATTGGAAATTTCTTCCACCTCCTCTAGCATATGATGTCCTACCACCTCTTCCTCTGAAATTGCCTCTTTGGTTTCTGCCTCCTCTACCTCTTTGATTAAAATTCTGATTATTGCTTCCACCATTTTGATTGTTATACCAACAATCATTTGCCAAATGATTTGTTCTGCCACAAATCCAACAAGCTTTAGCATTATCTTTATTCTTACCTCCTCTTCCTTTACCTCTGAAATTCATCTTTCCTTTTGTGAAGTTAGCTTGACTTGAAGTCCCTTCATCATCAGTCGATTGCTTTCCCTTGCCATTCTTTTTCTTGTCCTTGGAGTACATAGCTTGACTTGCACTTCTATCATTGTCTCCTTTAATGTCCTGCTCAAATGTTAGCATGTGTCCTAGCAATTGATTAAGATCAGGAGTAAAGTGATTAAGTGACAACTCTATGGATAATATGAAAGGCTTCCACTTCTCATCTCCTCTCAGACCTGTAAGTATTTTCCTTACCAACTTATCCTCTTCAATGTCTTCATCCACTGCTCCCAAGCTATCTGCAATATCCTTCATCCTTGCCACATAATCAGAAATTGATTGTGAGCTCTTCTTCTTGAAGGTTGAAAACTCAGCCCATAGTGAGGACTTCCTTGACTTAGTTGTATTTTGGAAATGCTCTTCCAAAGCATTCCAAACATCTGTTGCGCTTTCCAATCCTCTAATGTGAGGTAGAAGATAATCATTTACAGCCATGTAAATGATACTCCTTGCTTGAGCATCCTTTCTCATCCAAGTCTTCAAAATTGCAAGCTCTTCCCTAGTTGGAATACTAGGATCTGCAAATTCAGGCTTTTCTTCATCTCCTGTAATGAATGCCATAAAATCTTTACTCATGAGGTGTGCCTCCATCCTCATGGACCAAGCTGGATAGTTCTCCCTATCTAGCTTATCAATCTGCAAGCTTTCTCCCATCCTTGACCTTCTGTATCTGCAATTACTATGGTTTATGAGGATAAAGTGTACCTTGATATGAGCTTTGTCCTTCTTGATTCTTTCCGAACTCGTGCTTTGAACTTCTGCAGGTTATCTTCAATAATTTGTCCTTGTCCTCCTTTGATTTGGAAGAACTCCAATATCTGCACCAATCGGAACTTCAATTGTCTTTTCTTCTCTTGTATTGCACCTTCCGCTCTGATACCACTGTTGGAGACCTCTTAATCTCCAAAGGTTTGATCTATACTGACTTAAGAACACTTCTATGTCAGTTATAAACCAAACTTTACACAAATATTGTTTTCCTTTACCAAAACTTTCATCAACACTTCTCTGAGTGAAGAAATGTTTACTTCAGAAAGTCTGCTTCAGAAATCAACTTCATTACCTGCACATAACTTCAAATTTCTTCAAGTAAATGATGCACAAGTATTCGCAGTACCTTTGCGCAATCATACTAGTCATTAGTTCTCAAAACTAATCACCAAAAGTTTAATTTAATCCTTCAGATCAAAGATATGTCATAACTGTCTTCCAGAGGTAGCGCCTTCGACATGGTCAACTTCTCAAGTTGATTTCTCATAATACAAAACCCGTTTTGCTAAATGCTTTTAGCCATAGCTTCCCTATCTTCTAACTTAGATTTTAAGTGCTCACTCATCAAAAACTTTACAGTATACACTGAGATCTAAGCAAAATACTGAGACGGAAAAGTGCGCTACTCTCAGACTTCAGTTTTCACTTCTACATACAAATGTTCCTATTGATCATTCTCACAGTAGGAGAGGAATTAGATTATGAAACTCTGAACATAGCTTCATTAGCTTCTCAATTAGATGTGTACAAAAGGAATCTTGATCCACATGATCAGACAGAGAGCACTCAGAGAAAAACCCGTCGCTATTTTCTGAGAAAAAACTCTCTACACATCTCTAAGACACTTGTCATCTACAAATGACTCTCTCTCACATTTCTTATCATCATTAACTTATATATACATGATTTTAGACTTATCCCGCGTCTATGACATTACTCCTTATCATCCTAAGGATTTAGCTCTACTCAATTTACAAGGATTTCCACTTATATGTACATATGTGTACAAGCTATCATTCTGAAATCTCCTTCACTTTCTCAAGTGTCTTCTTTCACTTCATTCTGACCATAAGCCTTCTTCAAGATCTTTATAATCACTAATTTGTGATTGGTTTGTTCCAACATGATGGTGATGCAAAAATAAGAAAAAATGAAGAAAAATAAGGAAAAGAAAGGATATTACCTATAACTCCAATGTCTCAACTCGACGTCTTACCATCACACGCTCGTCCTCGAAGCTCTCTCCCTGGCAACGGCGCCAAATTTGGTGTCACTCTAGCACAATGGTGAGTACCAACGTGAGAAGATTCACCTCATAATTGTCAATCCGTGGAGACGTGAGGACTAGTATGAAGACTATGAGCAAGTGAAGGCACAAGTGTGTGAGTGAGAAGCACACAAGCATGCACACACATACACACACGCGCACACAAGGCAAGAACAAGGAGAGGAACAATGGAGTTCTTTGCATTAGTCAAAAAGTCTCTTACATAAGCTCAATTCACAAACAATCTAACCCAAAAATGAGCTTTCTAGCTCTTTTTGTAGTTTTCTCACTAGCTTTGGCCTTGTCCAGACCTAGTGTCCGGCCTACTTAAAAATTAGGTTCTAGAGCCTATTTGAGGGCTCAAACGGAGTCTAAAAATTATGAAAATTGGTATGTAGCTAATTCTAATACTCCTCAAGCTCAAGGACTCCTCGGCTTGGACAAAATGGAGTCTATTCTACCAAAAATAGAATTTACAATGTTTGTGTAGTGATTAAAATCACTTGAGTTGTGAATGGTCCATGGAAAAAATGATTAGGCCTTGTTGCTGTATTGTGCATGACCGCTTTGTTATGTTGGTATGCTCTTCATATGACTTGTATGCCAACATGCCCACAGTGTGTGCAAAACTTACCTCAGGTCTCTCTCTAGTTCTTTCTCTCTAGGCTTCATGAGCTTGGGATGATCCTACTTCGCGGAGGCCATGGGAAACATTGGATCTTGGTGAGGGGAAAATCAATTCACTCTTCCAAGTATATGCATGTCTATCATGTTTTGTTACCAATAACATTTTCTCTGATGTGTTATCCAAGTAGACAACTTTGCCTGGTATCTCTGGATCCTTGAACTCGTAGATGATGGATATGCCCAATTGGCTAGGTTGATCTGGCTTGAATCTCCAAAAGGCTTCCTCTGTTTCTCTATTCAAGAATAGTTCTATGATTTTGTTGTCTTGAGGGATCCAATCTTGAGTGATCACTCTGGTCAAAACTGACTTGCCTCCAGGAGTCTTGGGTTCTTGTCCTACATCTCCTTGCTCTAGGTCTCCTATCTCACTCTCAGGAATGATGTTTCCAAACTCATCTGTCCTATCAGGTAGGTTGGTGACCACATATATGGTTCCTTCCTTATCAATGTATGAACCTTCTTCAAACTTGACTACTGGGTGTTCAAGTCCAAAGGGTTGATCTGGATTTTTGAGTTCGACAACTGATTGCCTTAGGCCGTCCTCATAGATGCGAGCACCTAATCGGTTCCCAATATATTCCAATTGTGTCTTATATGGACCTTCGGGTGTTTGTAGATAGGCAGTTCCTGAGCCACCTGTAGGTTTCCCCATGCTAAAAGACATTTCTGAGTCACTTGTGTCAGAGCTTAGTACGTAAGGATAACCACTTAGTTGTTGTGCCCAAGACTTAGTTGTATGGTTGACACTTCCCTCAGAAGACCTAATGCTTTCTCTATCTTTGCCTAGGTGTCTGCTAGATCTCAGGTTCATAAGCTTTGATTAAGAGTCCAAAATTTCCCCTTGGTATGGCTCAAAATCCTTTGGAGTCCCCTTGGGTTCCTGGTCCCACCTGAGCGTCAACTTCAAATTATCCTATCTAAAAATCAACACATTATTCTTATAAAGAATAGTTGAGACCGTGTGGGATTCAAAACAAAAGCTTTTTAACGAGCTATAGAGCTCAAAAAATGGACTTTTGATGAAAAAGTTATGTCAAATCAGGCTCCTGGGGGTCAAAACAGGAAAACAAGACCTTTTGGAAAAATCACGATTTTGTGTGAAAATCGCGATTTTGAGGGATCATGAAAATCACGATTTTGAGCAACTGCAAAAATCATGATTTTGTGAAATCATGAAAATCGCGATGCTGAGCAACCGCAAAAATCACAATTTTGTGAAATCATGAAAATCGCGATGCTGAGAACCTATGAAAATCGCGATCCTAAGCAATGATGAAAATCGCAATTCTGAGCAATTCCCAAAAAGGCAATTTTGAATGAAAATCGTGAAAAATGCGATTTTGAGTGAGAATCGTGAAAAACATGATTTTGAGAATGATTAAAAAATCGCAATTTTTAATGAAAATCGTGTCTTCTCAAAATCGTGTTTTTGACATGAAAATCACAATTTTCAATGAATATTGTGTTTGATCAAAGTCGTGTTTTTTGTCAGAAAATCGTGATTTTGATTGAAAATCGTATTTTTGAAAATTGTGATCTGAAAATCGCGATTTTGTACCTCAGTGAAAATTGTGTTTTTTGAAAATCATGAAAATTATGTTTTTGAAAATCGCGATTTTGGGGCCACAGAGAAGCGTGTTTTTGCAAAATCGTGTTTTGGCTGAAAATCGTGATTTTGGACTTAATGAAAATCGTGTTGTCTGAAAATCATGATTTTGGATGAAAGTCGTGTTTTTTTTTTTTGAAAAATGCGATTTTGGAGTCAATAGAGAATTGTGTTTTCCCAAAATCGTGTCTTTGTCTGAAAATCGTGATTTTGCCTCAGAATCGTGTTTTTGAGAATTTTAGAGAATTGGGATTTTGAGCACAACCAGAGAATCGTGATTCTAAGAATGACCTCAGAAACATGTTCTTTTTAGAAAGCTTTTAGGCGGGAAACACTTAAGGCCCTAGCAAAGGTTACTAGTCACCTACCCCGGGGTCAACTATTCCTCCATTGTCTACACCATTGAGCCCTTTCCTATGACCGCAATCTACTATTCCGATGCATGGTGCCTAGGCAAACTTGACCTTCCTCATCTCTTATCTCAACAATGAAAACATGCACCCCTTCCTCCCAATCAAATAAAAACTAAATATTGGTGGGCCAATACATCCTGTTGTTAAAACATCCAATTCGGAAGAAGTTGCTCCAACACATGTCTTTGTCAAGCCATATCCTGAGGTCCCCATGGAATTGGTGATAAACACACTAGAACGCGTTCCATGGACATGTCCATCTAGTATGGCTTTTCCTACAAAAAGCTTCTTAAACAAACTTCCTTCCATGGTGGCTATTCTCCTGCTAAGCCTTACTTGATTTTATTTTATGTGTCTGTCGATATTAGGGGAGTACCATACACTATATCAATTCTAGAAGCAAACATAGCATGATTAGCAGTAGGCTCTAGTACATGAGAAAGAGGTAAATAATTAAACATCCTCTTAAACCAGGTATGGGGGGCTAATTTTTGAGACCCCTATACTCGTAGCTACCTATTTTCTTGTGTCATCAATACTCCCTTAGGAAGACCACAACAACTCATCTATAGCTCAATAACCCTTTTGAACCTCTTCTTCGTTCAAATCAGGAGGCTAACTGCCATCAAATCTCTTTTTGAAGGGTTGTGAGATAGGCTTCAAGGTATTGCCGATGGCACACCTCAAGTCATCCTTATCAAGCTTCCAACTGTCTGATGCTATGACATCCCTGCCTTCAACACTCCCTCCAACTTTCACCACTCTATCTTTATTATAGTGGTGTGTACATTCTATTGTTGACTTCTCCAACTGTGACCATCCTCTCACCTAGTAATTGTTCCTTAATATTAATCCTCAACTCTGTAATCCCATCCATTTCATCTGCCAACTTTGCTTTCATATTAGTTTCCTTCACATAAGTATCACATGTAGCCTTGAGAGAAGCCATATCTCCAATATCATCCTAGTCCCAAACTTCGAGTTTTCATTACCATAAATCATTCCGCTCTCGAGTTCTGACAATAATCTCACAACCTCAACCCTCACAGGGGTTCTGACTTTGCTAATCGTTTCCTTCTTCATCTTTTCACCAAACTTCAACATTAGAAGAGGATATCTTTTCACCAGAAACACTCATAAGATGGTTACCATCGAACACGCCAACTGTAAGAATAGTACATGTATCATAAACATCCCATGTATATTGTTCATTCCACTTGCAAGACAAAGAATCCATCATTGTATCAGTTTGCACCCATTTGGGACCATACAATCTTGCATTTCTCTCCTGCAACTCCATAGCATCTACGTGCTTTTGTAGTGGAACAATGTTCCTACAAACATCCTTCTTGAATGACCTTGACTTCCTTCCCTGATAAGCAATAACAGTTTCATCTCTCTCTTCCTCATCTATCTCCTCTTCAATTAGCTCCTCATCATCAACATCGTTTGCATTATTACTTAGTGATTCATTGTGTCTCATCAAATCACTAGTTTGAGGAAAGTCTTTATCATTGTCATCACCTTCAGACCTCGTATCAAAATCCTATGGGCACCACCTTTTAGTAAAACAACATTGTAGTTAGAATGCCCCAGCTTCCTCCTCTCTAAGAGCACACTTAGAGCATCTTCAGGAACATGGTGTGTATTAGCCTTGTTCGGTGATAACTACCATCCACTTCAGACATGGATTGACACTCTAGGGATGCAATTTTCTATACACCACTCAAATCTTTGCCTAGTGTGCCACTAAGCATCTTTTGATGAGCACTACCGGTGTGTGTGGAAGTATCCTACAGAAGCTTACAAGTCATAAATGAGAACAAACTATCCCCTATAACATTTAGTGATTCTGATGGTTATTCTTTCTAAACTATGGAATTCATCTTGTAGCCCGGAATGAGAACAAACTATCCCCTATAACATTTAGTGATTCTGATGGTTATTCTATTGCAAATCATATCGGTTCTGATAGTTCAACTCCCCTAAACATCTTGCTCAAACAAAGCTATGATGCACAACAATCCATGCTTCACTAAAAATCCTTAAAGCTAACTCTTTTGAAATCTTTTCTTCCTAGAAAATCCATACTACACATAAATTATTTGGCATCGTATTCTGTTATTCATAAATTGGTCACCACAACTCAGGTAGATGAGGAGTAGATGCATCTGACATCAACCACAAATCATTAGGTGTGATCTTGTAATGTGAGGCTACATATAGTGCCATCTGTCTCTATAGAAAATTTTTGAACTAGAAATATGTTTAGTAGCTCTCTACCCCTTTAGAGTAGCCCCTCCCTTGCCTTCTGTCTACACAACTACACCTTCCAATTTGCTAAAAGAAATAGAAGAAAAGGGGCATATCTTGCATTTAAATCTCCTTTTTCCAAGTTTTACAAAAAATTGTTGTGCTCCTTTTCTCACACTCAAGCTTGTTGATACAAATGACGAGCTAAACACCATTCATTTTTGTAGAAGAACCCCAAATGAAATCTTATTCACACATGATTAGAGAAAAATCAACAGAGTTTTTAGAAAAAATCAACATAATAAACTAAAAGATTTCTATAACTACTCCTATTCTACTCATAATCTTAAAGAATCACCATGCATGGTAGATTAATCACCCAACAAGGGGATTTCCATCACACCAAAAATGGCTCATCTCAACAAGTTATTGTAAATCTTGCAAATCGCAAATGCTCACAAGAGCATAATGAAATGAAGAAATCAATAAATTGTCATGAAAAATTAACATACATGTCACTTTTCATGCCATAAACCATCACATAAGTGATAAGAGAACGCTCCCTAGCAATGGTGCCAAAAGTTGTTGACATTTTAGCATCACAACTCATATTTGTCAAACCAAGGAGCATCTCACAAGACCCAAATGTCACATAGAAGCATTCAGCAGATGCAATGGTGCTTCGTTAGCACGAGATTAACAACAAAACTACACATGAAATAAGAGGAAAGTAGCATTAATGACACATACACAAGCTTAATCACATGCATAATCATGCCATTCATCAACAAACTAACATGTCACAATCATGAGGCAAGAAAGGAACAAGCACACAAGAACATCATGAAGACAATAAGAGCTCTCCAAGCATTCCACAAACTAGCATGATCTCATCATCTCCAAGAACGCTCTCCCCAAATGAGAGGTAGTGACCTCTTTGTATACAAAATGGGAAAAATCCATGCTATGTGGGATTTCTCAACTAAAAGGAAAATGAATCTCACTTATTCACTGGTGTGGCACTCGTACACACCTATACAAGAGTGCTTATTAAACTGAATAAAAAGTAGAAAAAGATGTAGAGAGTACGCATGCGGAAGCAAAACGAAAAGTAAAGTACTCTCACAAAATAAAGAATGTGTGAGACACAAAATGAGTAGACCATGAAATGGGTAAACTCATGTGGATTAGAAATGAGCTTGCCAAGAGCATGGAGTAGGCTCTTCAAGCTTCTAACCAAGTAAAAATGAGGGGAGAGGCCCTCCTTATATAGATTTGGGAGGGGCTCTCAAAAGTACATCATATGTGGGATAAGTCTCCTGAAAGGAGAATGAATACAACTGGTAGAAGCACATGGCAAGGTACCCAAATACAAAGGAAGTACAATATAAAATGGAAATAGACTAGAAATGGAGTGCCTCCTGGATACAAAATGGAGATGCACTCATGCGGATACAAATGTAGATGAAGTAGGAGCAATGATGTCGTCAACAAGCCCTCTGCAGCTCCATTTTGGAGTGGTTGAATGTTGTAGAGGTCCACCACGTGCTGAAGTGGAACTCGAGGTAGAGCCTTCGTGAACATGTCTGCCAGGTTCTCCTGAGAGGTACACTGCTCCAGAGTAATCTCTTGAGATATGAGCTTCTCGCGGATGAAGTGGTACTGGATCTCGATGTGCTTTGTCCGAGCGTGGAACACTGGATTCTTGGCGATTTCCAAGGCTGACTGGTTGTCCGTGCGAATACATGTCGCAGTATCGTGCAAAACACCAATGTCAGATAATAAACATTGAAGCCAGATGGCCTCACATGTTGCAAAGATGGATGCTCGGTACTCGGTCTCAATAGATGATAGAGTGACTGTAGGCTGCTTCTTACTTTCCCAAGAGATAGGTCCTGAGCCAAGCAAGAATATATACCCAGAATTAGACCGTCGAGAATCAGGATCACTAGCCCAATCTGAATCTGAATATCCGACGAGTTCAATGCCCCCTCTATACCAAAGACCATGATGTCAGGTGAGGGCAAGGTATCGAAGTAGTCTTTGAGTAGCATCCCAATGAGTCTGATGAGGCGGATGTGCAAACTGACTAAGTATGCCAACTGCATAAGCAATATTTGGTCTAGTGTTGGTAAGATAGAGTAATGAGCCAACAAGTTGTCGATAGGTATGCACATCCACAAGTGATGATGAGTCCTCCAATGTAAGCGTGATGTTTGGATCGAGTGGTGTACAAACTAAGCGACACTGGTCCATGATGTATCTGGAAAGTAGATCAAAGTAGTACTTCTTCTGTGATAGGAATATACCTTCTTTTGTTTGCCAAACTTCCATACCCAAGAAGTAGTGTAGTAATCCAAGATCTGTCATAGAGTACTCAAGATGAAGTTGTGTGATGACAAACTAGATGCGTTCTTCGTCTGAGCTTGTCAAGATCAAGTCATCTACATAGAGAATGATGATGGCTACTAAAGACTCTTTTTGATAGATATAGAGATTAGCATTAGCATTGCTTCTGTGAAATCCCTTGTCTTCAAAGAACTTGTGAATCTTTTCATACCAGGCCCTAGGAGCTTGCTTGAGTCCATAAAGTGCTTTGTGAAGCTTGTAGACTTGATCTTCTTTGCCTTTGATCTTGAATCCTTCAGGTTGTTCAACATATACTTCTTCTTGAAGATCTCCATTGAGTAATGCACTTTTGACGTCTAGCTGGTAAATGGGCCACTTAAAGTGAGCACTTAGTGCTAAGATGATTCTTATGGTTGTGAATCTTGCAGTAGGAGCAAATGTTTCTTCATAGTCAATGCCATGTTGTTGCTTGTATCCCTTAGCTACCAACCTTGCTTTGTACTTGTCTAATGTGCCATCTGACTTGTACTTAACTTTATAAAGCCACTTAACTCCTATTACTTGATAATTTGTGGGCTTAGGTACAAGAGTTCAAGTTTTGTTCTTCTTGATTGCATCCATTTCTACTTGCATAGCTTCTTCCCACTTAGGTTGACCTTGAGCTTCTTTGTAATTAGATGGTTCTGGGATTTGTTGAATCTCATGCATTAAGGCATAATTGACATAGTGACTTTGTTCTCGCTATCGCTTGTCGATAAGTCTTTGAGATCTTCTTGGATGACTTGAAGTACTTGCTTCTGAGTTGGAGTTTTGAAATATTGAGTCCCCCTCTAAAGTATAGATAGGTGGACTAAGACTTGTACTTGAATCTTTTCTTGAGTATGAGGAAGCTTCATTGAAGATCACATCCTTCGAAATGGTGATGGAGTGGTTTTCCATATCATATAGACGGTATGCCTTTGATTGGTCACTGTACCCTATGAATATGTGTTTCTTGGACTTTGATTATAACTTGTTTCTATCTTCTTTGGGTACATGGATAAAAGCTTCACTACCAAAGAGTCGAAAGTAATTCACATTTGGTTTTCTTCCATAGTATGCTTCGAAGGGTGTTTTGTTTTGTAATGCACTTGTAAATCCTCGATTAAGAATGTGAACGGCAGTATGCACGGGTTCTGCCCAGAACTTGTAGGGTAGATTCTTGTGATGAAGCATTGTTCATGCCATTTCCATCACACTGTGTATCTTCCTTTCAGCTACTCCATTCTGGGATGGAGTATGAGGCTGAGTGACTTGTCTTTTGATCCCTTTCTGGTTGAGAAAGTTATCAAAGTCGTGGTTGATAAACTCACCACCTCCATCTGTTCTGATGGTTTTAACGTTAGTTGAAGCTTCATTCTCAACTTCCTTGATCCAAGTTTGCAACGTAGAGAATGTGTCTGCCTTTGACTTCAAAAAGTACACCCAAATATAGCGACAGTGGTCATCTACTAGAAGATAAAAGTAGAGGGATCCACTCAGGGATGGGATATTCATAGGTCCACATAAGTCCACGTGGATAAGGGCTAATGGGTTCCTCGCTTGTGTTGAAGCTTCCTTGGGAACTGGGGCCCTGTGTTGCTTGCCTTGGGTGCAAGCTTGGCAGACATCAGTAAGTTGCCCTATCTTTGGCAATCCCTTCACAAGTTGGGATGAAGAGATTTTTTATAAGTATGAAGTGTGGCCAAATCTTTGGTGCCACAAACTTGAGGTTGATTCTTTGGATCCAAAGCAAGATAGCTTGTAGAGGCCCTTTTCTTCAATACCTTGAGCAATGACATCCCTTGTATGGGGATCAACTACCTTAACTGAGGTGTTATCAAACCATACTTGTTTGTCCTTATCTATAATGGCCTTGACGAAAAGTAGATTCATACATAAATTTGGAACAAAAAGAACATTGGATAAAGGCTTGCATTCACCCTGATTGTTGGTAATTTGAACTTTCCCTTTGCCTTCAATGGGTAAGCTTTTGTTGTTGCCAAGATAGAATTCTCCCGTGTACTCTTCGAGTTCTGCAAAGGAGTCATTGTCTTTGCACATATGGGAGGTAGCTCCGCTATCAAAGATCCACTCATGTGGGGAGCTAGAAGTAACTAGGGCATTGGCTTCTGTGGAGATGAAAAGTTCCTCACTAGAGCAATGGGATCTATGTTGGGATCCTTTGGATGCTTGCCTAGATGTAGAAGCCTTCGATGATTGTTTCTTTTTATAGCAAAACTTTTCTAAGTGTCCTGATTTTCCACAGAAATTATAAGTGAACGTTTTCGATGAGTTCTGCAATCCTTTCTTAGATCCATTGCTAGCATGATGACTTGCGGTTTTCCCCTTATTGAATGGTCCTTTCGCCTTCATAGCAGACTCTTGCGAGGAAGTCGATTTGGCTCGCAAGTCATGAAGGAGCAATAGTCGACGAACCTCTTCCCAAGATAATACTTGGCCGCAATTATACAAAGTTATGACAAATGTCTTGTATGACTTAGGTAACTTGTTGAGAAGTCGAATGGCCATGTCTTCACTAGAGAACTACCTACCACATAGTGCTAATTTATGCTGGTAGTCCTCAAATTGGGCTATGACCTTTGTAATTGTGTCTTGTGGCCTAATTGTCAAATTATGAAACTCGGCCTCTAATGCATATATTTTCGAAGGGTTTTTGTCTTCATACAAAGTGGCTAGCGTATCCCAAGCGTCCTTGGATGTGTTACAGGCCGTGATATGATCTTTTGTCAGTTTGTCGCAGGCAAGTAAGAGCTGACCTGAAGCTCTTTTGTCCTTGACATTCCACACATGCCAATTGTCTAAGTTGGTATCCCTATTGGGTTCGGGTTCTGACCCGTCTACTACCTCATACAGGAGATTTGTGTAGAGATATGCACGCATGACATCTTTCCATAGATTGTAATTTTGTCCATTGAGGCGTTCATCCTTAGGCATAAAAATAGGGGTGAAAGATGGTAAGAAGTTAGCCATAGATGATGAGCTACCTTCACTTTTGGTCATTACAAAGCTTTGAAGATAAAGTGTTTAGAAACACTACCAAAATCTTCGCCAAACACACAAGCTTTGAAGATAAAGTGTTTAGAAACACTACCAAAATCTTTGTCAAATGCACAAGCTTTGAAGATAAAGTGTTTAGAAACACTACCAAAATCTCTTGCCAAAAATGCTACTTCAAAATAATTGCAAAGCTTGAAATGAACGACTCGATACCAGACTGAAAAACTCCTTGGGGAGGGGGGGTTAGAGTAGCCCTTCACTTGCACCAAGAATTAGAAGAGACACTTCGGAGGGGGGGGGGGGGGGCTTAGAATAGCACTTCACTTTTGCAAAGAGAGACACCGTGGAGTGGGGAGAGTCGATGCTCACAGAGAACTTGTGGGTGGGCTTAGACTAGCCTCCAATCCCACAATGAAAGATACACAATACTTTTTCTTTCATTGCTTGAGTTTACAAGAGAGGTAGGCACTTAGTGCCTTGAGTATCCAAGTTGTGTTCTAGAGGAAAAAGAGTATGACCCGTGGTCAATAAAAACCCGTTACGGAGTGCCAAATGTGAGGTTTAACTCTTGGGAAATTACAAAATAAATGCTTAACTATATAGCAATGATCCCTTTGAGGAAATACAAAATGGAGAGTGCATTACGTAGTGTCAAATTTGATTTGCTAAAATCCTCCTCACGCTAAGCCAAGAGAGTAACATGTGATACAGAAGTGATGCCATCCTATCAAATAAGTAGGTGCAGATGTAGCATTTTTCTCCAAAACTAGAATACAATTAATGTGGCATCTCCGTGCTATCAAAAGGGGCGTCTAAAATTGACCATCCAGCAGGCATCTAAGGGTAAATGATAACAATGGATTAGATCTCCCTTTGCAAGCACACCAAATCCACGTGGTGTTAATATACAGAATGGAAGTCTGTTCTGTTTGCTCTGATGGCCAGAGTTGCTACCAGCGCTCCAATTGTCGTTTGCCAAAAAAAAAACAAACTGAGAACTGTCACGCTATCCTCTTAGTGGCCCCATTTGGCTTTCTGCCCCTCAACCGGCATTCCTCCTTGGCCCCGTGCAGGCATGGGGTGCGGGACTCGGGGGCATGCTTTTCTTCTCAGTTCCTCTTCATATTTTTGTGTGATTGCCATTGCGCTTTAAGTGCATGCTCTTCTTCTTCTTCACGCGTCTCGTCTGCACAGAGTACAAGTCTTACCATTGCTAAATATCTTGGTGATCCTAAATCCTAATTCTATATCTTTCTTGCATGCCCACATCACGCTCCACGTTATGCCTTCACGAATCTTGGCTTGGCTGCCATGATGCCTATCATGCATTTCTTCTTTTTCAACGCTAATCTGGCGGCTGTTTCCTACTGTTAGGGTTAGAGAGCCTCGGGTTTTAAGCGAGCTGGTGGATTCTGTTGTCTCGTCTCTCTTGATTTGATCTCCACTCCTATCGATCTGCTTTGATCTTCTCTTGTATTTCTCTTATCTATTTGGTCCGAAGACCAAGTTCGTGTGCGGTCACCCTTGTTTCACTGATCAACTTTTTAGGTTTTTGCTGGACCAAGGTTTGTCGTGTAAGGTTGTACTGATGGCACAAGAGAGCTGGAACTGCAATATTGTAGAGGGTAGTGGTTGTCATCAACAAGAGGGCCTTGTCCTATGTTCTAATAACTATGGTTTTGGATTGACTAGGGATCTTTCAACCACACATTGTCTCTCGCACTCTCTGTATCTCATCCTCTCCCTCTTCACTTGGCATAGAAACTTAGCAGTATCGATTCTGAGCTTCTATTGGCAAGGCTCCCCGCAAGCAGCTTCCAACCAAGGCTGCTAAGAAGTCATCATCTGCAATAGGGGGAGTAAGGTAGCCTCATAGGCCTGGTATCATTGCTCTTCGTGGAATTAGGAAGTACCAGAAGAGTATGGAAAATGAATAGAAGTACGTGGCAACTGATTTGTCTCTGTGTACCATAACAACAGCCCAAAACAGAGATTATATGTTGCTTACAGAGGCTGAGAGATACACCAAATGCTACCAAAACAATAAGATAGTGGTTATAACCACATTATTAACTCTACAAAAGTGTTTATGAATGCTTCAAAGTGATGAGAGTGATTATCAACTCCGTATAGCTCATTATAAAAATGACACAAAATAATGTAGTGTTGATAGATACATAAGCATTAGAAATGAAAGTAAAAGTGTCCATAAACACTTTCAAAATCTGAGATGCAATCGTAATGGATTATGGATGCCAATGACCGATAAACTGAGTACAAAATATCAAGATGCAAGGGTGGGAGGGAGGAAAAAAAAAGGGGGTAAGAGGAGTACAAAATGATAAAAGGAAGGGTGTAAAATGGGCAATATAGTACCCAAAGTGAGCACAAAATGATGGCAAAAGATCTCTTCCAACAAGTGAAGAGCCACACCACCAAGCTCTACCAACACCACCACCAAAACCACCACCAAGACCTCCAACTAGTGCTCTGATACCATGTAGAGAGTACACATGCAGAAGCAAAATGAAAAGTAAAGTAGTCTCACAAATCAAAGAATGTGTGAGACACAAAATGAGTAGACCATGAAATGGGTAAACTCATGTGGATTAGAAAGAGCTTGCCAAGAGCATGGAGTAGGCTCCTCAAGCTTCTAACCAAGTACAAATGAGGGGAGAGGCCCTCGTTATATAGATTTGGGAGGAGCTCTCAAAAGTACATCATATGTGGGATAAGTCTCCTGAAAGGAGAATGAATACAACTGGTAGAAGCACATGGCAAGGTACCCAAATACAAAGGAAGTACAATATAAAATGGAAATAGACTAGAAATGGAGTGCCTCCTGGATACAAAATGGAGATGCACTCATGCGGATACAAATGTAGATGAAGTAGGAGCGATCATGTCGTCAACAAAAGATACAACTAATGATGAATAAGAGTGGACCCAAGAAATATGTTGTGTCATCAACACTAAAATATTGTGAGTAACAAGTCTACATCTGTCCCCACTTGCTCATTCACCACTTTCTGATTTAGATAATTAGAATTCGAGTTTGCTGTAAAACAGCTCTAAACTGTTCATATTCTCTATATTCTCTCTCTCATACACCCACACTCTTCATACCTCTTAGACACACAATCTCTTGTATCTAGTTCCTATTTCTGCCTAGATTCAGATATTGTGAGTTTGTATCATAGCCACACATTTTGATTTAACATTGGGATATAGATAGCGTAGTTGAGCATCCTAGCTTATCTTACACCTTGAAAATCTTGTCTATTCTCTCTCTATCTCTCACTCATCATCTTTTTGAGTATTAAGGTGTGTATGCTAAGGTTCATGTATTGGAAGATCTTGTAAACCTGTGATTATTGTTATTATGGCCCACCCTATTGATATATTTAGGTAATGATGTGTGTGAACACTCTAGGACCACCGGGGTACTTTTTTCCCTCTTTAGGATGTTTTTTTTCCTCGGCTTGTATATATGCCTATTGCCCTAGCGGGCTACTTATCTTTGTAGATTCTAGTGGTAATACATTTTTTAGTATTGTATGTTGTGCTCCAAGCTTCTTCTTCTTCATCCTTGTGATGTTTGTGTGCTTCTACGGTCATCTAACTCCAACAATTGGTATCAAAGCAGGTCATCGCTTCATTTAGGGCATCGTTGACACTCCTCCGGGCACAATCACTGAACTGCATGAAATTTGGTATGTATACCCAAGATGATTAGGAGATCAAAACTGCTTTGCTTTCAAGTGCCGAAATTGCAATCTGAGCTCGTTTCGTCCTCCGAACGCACTATCATAGTGCTTGTGTAGGCTATTTTGTCTTTTTGTGCCAAAGATATATACTAGTTTCGATTCACCAATATAAGCATCTCAAAGTCTGCTACAAGTCTAGTAGAACTCTTGTTTGGGTAGTTTTGTTCAACTTTTTTAGATATAGTCATTTTTTTGCATCACAATATTTTAGTCAGTGGCCATGGTTGGAAGCAATGATGTATTCCGTATGTTGGTTGTTGAGGATAAGTTGGATGGTACCAATTATCCATTGTGGGCTTATATGATGCATTAGGTATTGGTCGCAAAAGGACTGTGGAATATTGTATAGGGTGTTGAAAAACGTCCTATTACACTTGCGAACATAGGTACTATAAATACAGGTACTAAGGCTGATGTAGATGGTGTCGAAGATGATGATATTCTACAGAGTCATGTTCGTGCTGCTGTTTTTGTTTCACCTATTGCAAAACAAATTCATTGGGATGGCATAGATGCTTAGGCACATGCATTGATAGCTTTATCTATCAAACATGCCATTATTCCTCACATTCGCCCTTACAGAACAGCTAAGGATGCTTGGGATACACTTACCACGTTATCCCAGGCTAGGAATGAGGCTCGTATTGCTTACCCCCGAAAACATTTGAAGAGTGAGCAATGAATGAAGGTGATTCTATGCATAGTTTTCTAATAAAGATCAAGTATTTGAAGGAACAGTTGATTTCTCCAGATGAAGTCCTTCTTGATAGTTCACTTGTGCAGACTGTTCTGATTGGTCTTCCTAACTCATATCAGATTTTTGCTTCTACTCTTTGTTTGATGATGAAAGGCAATTCAAATGCCTTAACATTTGAAGAGTTAGTTCCTATTTTGCTATAGGAAGACCAGTCTAGACAGAACATGTCTATTATGTGTGTTGCAGATCAAGCTAAGAAGAAAGACAAAGATGAGAAGAAATCGGAAAATTAGAAATTGTTTTGCAAATACTATAAAGCAAATGATCATGCCATTAAGAGTTGTCCAAAACTAGCCACTAAAGAGGCAAAGAAGAAAGAGGTTGGAATGGTTGTTGTAGAGGCCTTTACAATGAAAACAGAGTCTCCTATTCTTGTGTAAGATGAAGAATGGGTGCTTACTATTGTTTGTAGTTTTGAACCATTTTCTCATGGCAATATATGTCGCAAGAAGAAAGAGGCTGAAATGGTTGTTGTAGAGGCCTCTACACTGAAAACACAGTCTCCTATTCTTGTGCAGGATGAAGAATGGGAATTTACTACTGTTTATAGTTTTGACCCATCTTCTCATGAGCAATATATGTATGCAGTAGACTCAGATGTTTGGTACTTTTATAGTGGGGCGCCCAAACATATTAGCTTGCAGTGCAATTTCTTCTCTTCACTCGAGCCTGCCCCTACAGGGAATATTCTCACATGTGCCAAAAAATCCTCTTATCCTGTCATGAGAGTTGGTAAGATCATTCTGACTACTATTGATGTTAGTTCTTTCACTTTGTCAGACGCTTTATTTGTGCCAGGGATCAAGAAGAATTTGTTATCAATTTTGGCTTTAGCCAAGATTGGCTTGGTTGTGAAATTTGTTGATGATAGATGTACAATTCATGATCTGTCAAATGGTGACGTGATTATTGCTTCTCGCATTTTATCTTGTGGGCTGTATAAGCTCATAGACTATGAAAGATCCATGAATGATTTAGCATGTGTCGTACATGATTCTCAGGCTATGTTAGATGCAAAGCTTTGGCATGCACGCTTTGGTCATCTGAATTTTGCTAGTTTGTTATGCTTGCAGAAATCTAAAATGGTGTCCTCTTTGCCCAAACTTGAGGCACCTGGTAAACATGTATGTGAAGGCTGTATTTTGGGCAAAAATGCAGCATTCCTCCTTTCCAAAAGATGGTTCAATTTGAGCTACTCAAAAATTGCACCTTGTTCACAGTGATGTCTCTAGTCCTATGCAGACACCTTCTTTTGGAAATTATCTTTACTTCATGACTTTCATTGATGATTTTTTCAGGCATGCATGGGTATATCCATTGAAAGCAAAGTCCGAAGTGTTTATGTGCTTCAAACAACTTTTGGTTTTGGCTGAAAATCTATCACCATGTAAAATGGGCACCCTCCATTCTTATCAAGGGGGGAATATATGTCTTCTGACTCTAATGCATTTTTGGCTGAATGTGGGATAAAACATTAGTGTATAGTGTCGTATACACCTCAACAGAATGGAGTTGCTAAATGGAAGAACATGTCACTCTTGAAGATGGCGAGATGTATGGTGAAGAGTCACGCTTTACCACACAGTTTCTAGCTTGCGGGTGTTATGTGTGCAGCATATGTACTTAACAGGTGTCCCACTAAAGCGCTATAGTCTATCACTCCATATGAGGCTTGGCATGGTTGCAAGCCATCTGTTGCTCATCTGTGTGTTTTTTGTTGGACTTTATTGACCTCCAAAATATAGTTGGAAGTAGGTGGAACCCCCTAGGAACAAGTTGACCTTCTCACAAACTTCATCATAGAAAACTAGTCATGCGTGTAGAGCTTACAGTTCTCTACTAGCTTAGAATTTTTTAAAACTATTTTAACCACATATGATAGAGACCAAGAGCTTTCCAATGAGCCAAACAACACTCAATTTGGATAAGTACACAAGGAGATATGACCTCTGCAAGTTTGAGGTTTAATGGAGACCTTCAGCAGGGGTGAAACCTAAGAACACAAACTACTTGCAGAGAGTACTACTCTCAGCTCACAAATCCAATGATTATGAAAATTTACATTATGAAAGTAGACAATAAGAGCTTTCCTATGAGCTATCAAACATGTAATTTGGATATATAATGAGGGAGATACAAGCTCTGCAATCTCTACATACAAAACTACAGCAGCATAGAGATACACTTATGACTCTCTTGGACTTCCCACAAGATCACGACTTCTCTCCTCTTTTTATAGCATGGGGAACTAATCTAAAACCTTCCTAATACATCTAAATTCGTGTTATACACTTGGGTGGAGTTATTACATGATTCAAGTTCTCAAATAAGCAAAGTATTTATGGACTTTGAGAACTAGCCACATCAACCTTCCACTAGGACACCACTGCACTCCCTTGTGACACACTAATTTGACTCATCATGTTCTAGAACACACGTGGTATTTTTGCTATATTTTATCAATAATATGAGCCTTCTTGAAGTATTTGAAGACTTCCCAAAGGTATTTACATAATTTGAAACGTGTACCATACATAAAACAAATGTTTGCAACATTCTCCCCCTCAAGTTTCAAAGGGTATTTCCTTCATGCCAAGAATATAGTTGAATCTTTGAAGCTTTGGTACATCCAAGGATTTGGTGAAGATATCTGCAACTTGATCCTTTGTTCCCACAAAAGAAACTTGTACTTTATTGTTTATGGCCTTCTCTCGAACATAATGATAGTGTACTTCTATATGCTTTGTTCCAGCATGAAAAATAGGATTTGAGGTCATATGAATGTTGCTCAAGTTATCCCCATATATCAGTGGTACATCAACCTGCACATTCAAGTCATGAAACAACTTCTTAAACCACATAACCTCAGTAGTAGCCAATGCTAAACCTCTATACTCAGCCTCTATAGAAGATAAAGCAACTGTAGGCTGTTTCTTTGAACTCCATGTTAATGTCTTGTTTCCTGCTATTACCACATATCCACTTGTGGATCTTCTATCATCTTTGTTTCTAGCCCAATCTGCATCACTAAAGACTTTAAGAGTTAGATCAGCATCATGACTATAAAATAATCCTTCGTTCATGGTACCTTTCAAATACCTAAGCACTCTTTTTGCTGCATGCATATGAGGTACTCTAGGTTCATGCATAAACTGTGATAATACTCCCACTGCATAGCATATATCATGTCTAGTTTTTGTTGCATAAATCAAAGATCCTACCATGGATCTATATGCATTCATATCATGCAACTCATCACCTTCCTTTGCACTCAACTTTACATTACATTCCATTGGAGTAGAAACAAATTTACATTCCTGCATACCAAATCTTTTCAGCATATCACATATATACTTTCTCTGTATCAACCACATACCTTCATTGCTATACACAATTTCAATCCCAAGAAAGTATCTAAGTAAGCCAAGATCTGAAATTTTAAATTCCTTTCCCAAATTACCTTTTATCTCTTCAATTGCTTTTGCATCATTCACTGTAATCAACAAGTCATCCACATAAATGCATACATAGACACACATGTCATCTACATGTTTTACATAAAGTGAAGGATCAGCATGACTCATTGTGTATCCTTGTAGCATAAGATACTTTACCAACCTTGCATTCCATGCCCTTGGTGCCTGTTTAAGACCATACAATGCCTTCTTTAACCTGCATACATGATTAGGACACTTTGCATCCACATAACCATCTGGTTGTGACATATACACTTCTTCCTTTAACTCACTATTAAGAAAGGCATTCTTTATATCGAGTTGATATATACTCCATCTTTTACTTGCAGCTAAAGCCAACAAAGTTCTCACCGTTACCATGTTTGCTACTGGACTAAATGTTTCCTCATAGTCCAATTCTTGAGTTTGATTATATCCTTTTGCTACAAGTCTAGCCTTATATCTTGACACAGTACCATCACTATTTCTTTTAATCTTAAAAACCCACTTGCAACCAATTACCTTTTGTTTTGATGTATTTGGAACTAAATTCCAAGTCTCGTTATCCTGTAGTGCATCCATTTCTTCTCTCATTGCTTTCTCCCACTTTTCATCTCTTTTTGCCTCATCATAACATGTGGGTTCATTTTCCTACTCAACTTTTGTCATAAAAGCATAATGAGTATTCATGAAAGATTCATAAGTATACCTTTGAGGTTGCTTACTCACTCTTGAAGTTCTTCTTACCTCCAATGTAGATGCTCTTCCTTTCTTATTAGGAACCTTTGATGATTCTCCATACTCACATACATCACTAATTTCCTCTCCTTCATCATTAAATTCAACAAGTTTGAGTTTACCTTTACTTTTAACACTTGGAGGTGACTCTTGCCTTAATCTTCCATTGAAAGGTAGCTCTCTTTCTTCATCCAAACCACCTTTCTCATCACTTAAACTTCTTGTGGGCTGAGGTGAGCACTCATCTCCTTCACCTGTATCTTCTTCATCTCCATTTATGACCTAGAAACTTTTCTTATCTCCATACCATGAAAGTGATTCATCAAAATTTACATCTCTTGAAACAACCATCTTATTGGTATGAGGATTATAACATCTATATCCTCTTTGAGTATCTGCATCACCAATAAATATACACTTTTCTGATTTCACATCAAGTTTTGATCTCACTTCACTAGGTACATGTATATACATACACAACCAAATACTTTCAAATGACTTACACTTGGATTCCTTCCATGCCATCCCTCATATTTTGTCAAATGATGAACTCCAGTAGTAGGTACTCTATTCATAATGTACACACTTGTGCTAACAGCTTCAGCCCAAAAAGAATTAGGCAAACACATATCATTTAGCATGCTTCTAGATGCTTCTGCTATGATTCTGTTTCTTCTCTCTGTGACTCCATTTTGTTGTGGAGTATACCTCCATGTAACTTCTCTTTTGATACCTTCATCATACAAAAACTTAGTAAAAGCTTGAGAGAAATACTCTCCCCCTCCATCGGATCTTAGCTTCTTAACATATCTTCTTGTTTGCTTCTCGACAAATGATTTAAAATTTTTGAAACAATCAAAGACTTCACTCTTATGTTTAATGAAATACACAAATGTCATTCTACTATGATCATCAATGAATGATACATAGTACTTATTACCGGCCAAGGATGCCTCTTTAGTAGGACCCCATATGTCCATGTGTATAAGGTCTAGCAATCCACTGCTTACATAGCTTGAATGCTTGAAAGGTTGTCTACTCTGCTTACCCATTTGACATGCTTCACAAAGATGCACCATATGTTGCTTAGTAAGATCACGTAATCCTTCAACAATCCTCTTCTTTGATAGCTCCTTTAGCCTGTGCACATTCATGTGTCCAATCCTTTTGTGCCATAGATCAAGCTCTGTTATTCAATGCATACCATAAGAGAAATAGTTTGTATGATTTGGGTTTACTTTGAATGTAAACAATCTACCTTGTTTTTGACCTCTAGCAATTACCTCATTTGCTTTGGATCCTCAATGAAGCAACTTTCATGATTAAATCTTATTTGCAACCTTTTTCTACCATTTGCCCAATTGACATCAAATTCTTAGTGATCGTTGGCACATAAAGTACATCCTTCAAGCAATTTGTCTTGCTCTTATCCTGCATAACAACATCTCCAACCTGCATAATCTTATGTGTTGTATCATCTCCTGTTTCAACATGACCTTTACATGAAGGATTATGCATATTAGAAAACCATGAAGCATCATGTGACATTTGGTTAGAGCAACCACTATCTACATACCATACATCACTATTGCAATTCATCTTAGTTTCTACATTCATCATAAGAAGAGAATCATAATCTTCACTTTTACCTTCAACTACATAATTTCCTTGTTGTTCACCTCTTCTTGAATAGCCTCCTCTTCGATTACCACCTTGATTATTTTCATTTTGATAACAATCTTTGGCATAGTGTCCATACCTTCCACATATATAGCAATTGTTGTTATCTTCACTCCTTTGTCTTTGATTGTAGTTGTAGTTGCCTCTCGTATCTCTAGCGCTTGATCTTCCTCTTCCTCTTGTGTTGAAGAAGCCACTTGAAGTCCCTTGATCATCGCTCCTTCTTCCTCGACCTCTATTTGAACCTCTTCTACCTCTGTTTCCACCTCTTGATGATCCTACATAAAGAGCTTGTCCTTGAGATCCTTTTTGATTTGAAGTAGAACCATTTAGATTCATCTCCTCCGTGACCATGAGAGCAACAAGCTGATCAAAGTCTGGTAATTCTCCTCTAACATAAACTAAAGTAATGAATGGTTTCCATCTCTCATCATCCTTGAGTCCGTTGACAATATGTGCAACCAAGTCGTCGTCCTCCACATGAGCTTGAATTGATCCTAATTGATCTGCAATCTCTTTAACCTTCAACAAGTAATCATTGACCGATGTCCTTGTATCTTTCTTTATGTTATTCAACTCATTTTTGAGTTGAATCTTCCTTGCTCTTGTACGTGTAGCATACAAACTTTCCAATGCAAGCCAAACATCTCTACTTGTGTCTAGATCTTGTATGTGTCCTACCATTGAATCTTGAATATTTTGTGATAAAATGAATATAACCCTTTTGTCTCTTTCATTCCAAAATCTAAACTCCCTCAATTGTTGCTAATTTGGATCCTCTGGTAATATAGGTTTGATATCCGTTCCATCAATCAAACCATACAATCCTCTACCTTGCAAGTATGTTGTGATTCTAAATCGCCATGCTTGATAGTTGTTCTTATCAAGCTTCTCTATTTGTGCATGATGATCGCCCATTGTGTAAATCCTAAACTTCCTCCTTTAACCCTCCTTTTGGATCTATGTGATAAGAAGAAGTATGAGATTTACCTTTGTAATAAAGTCTATGCACCTTTCTTTGCTTGGATGTTGCTTGAGATGCTTCCTTGCTATCTCCTTCTACCTTTGTGTAGTGTCGATGATGAACTGCTACTCCAATAGCTTCAAATTCTTCATCAAGGTATTATAACCTTCTCCAAGCTTGAATTCTTTGCTCTGATACCAATTTTGGAGTTTATTGACCTCCAAAATATAGCTGGAAGTAGGTGGAACCCCCTAGGAACAAGTTGACCTTCTCACAAACTTCATCACAGAAAACTAGTCATGCTTGTAGAGCTTACTGTTCTCTACTAGCTTAGAAAAAGTTTAACCACATATAATAGAGATTAAGAGCTTTCCAATGAGCCAAAGAACACTCAATTTGGATAAGTACACAAGGAGATATGACCTCTGCAAGTTTGAGGTTTAATGGAGACCTTCAACAGGGGTGAAACCTGAGAACACAAACTACTTGCAGAGAGTACTTCTCTCAGCTCACAAATTCAATGATTATGAAAATTTACATTATGAAAGTAGACAGTAAGAACTTTCCAATGAGCTATCAAACATGTAATTTGGATATATAACGAGGAAGATACAAGCTCTGCAATCTCTGCATACAAAACTACAGCAGCATAGAGATACAGTTATGACTGTTTTGGACTTCCCACAAGATCACGACTTCTCTCCTCTTTTTATAGCATGGGAAACTAATCTAAAACCTTCCTAATACATCTAAATTCATGGTAGACACTTGGGTGGAAGTATTACATGACTCAAGTGCTCAAATAAGCAAAGTATTGATGGACTTTGAGAACTAGCCACATCAACAATCCACTAGGACACCACTGCAGCTCCCTTGTGACTCACTAATTTGACTCATCATGTTATAGAACTCACGTGATATTTTTGCTATATTTTATCAATAATATGAGCCTCTTTTAAGTATTTGAAGACTTCCCAAATGTATTTACATAATTTGAAACTTGTAGCATACATAAAACAAATGTTCGCAACATTTTTGGTCGTCTAGCATATGCATTAGTGCCTGAACAATATCGTAGAAAATTAGATGATAAAGCAGTAAAATGTATTTTTGTTGGGTAAAGTTCTGAAAACAAAGGCTATCATTTGTATCATCCACAGACTAAACACATTCAGGTTAGCCGTGGTGTTGTTTTTGTGGAAGATTCTATTCAGCCCTTACTTTCATGTACGAAAGAGACATCAGTTAGCTCAAAAGACATGTATGAAACTTTGAAACCTCTTTTTACAGGTGGACAGTATAGTGTTGGTCCTAATGAGGCAACTTCTCAGCCTTTAAAGGTTTCACATGATGATGCAAATCATTCCATTTCTGATGCAAATTTACATGATGCACTTGTTGATGAGAGAGCTGATATTGAACAGGAAAAAACTATGCCAGAATGGTTGGTATGACTTTGTGTGACAGCAAATTAGATGCAGCTATGTCATATCATACTCGTTTAGGCTCTCATAGTGCCTCTTTCGCATTAGATTGCTATGCTATGGCTGCATCTAGTCTCTATGACAAGAATGAGCCTGTTTCGTTTGATGAAGCACAAAATTCTAGACATTGGATGGTTGCAATGCAATCTGAATATGATGCTATCATGAAAAATGGTACATGGTCTTTATGTGACTTGCCTCCTGGCAAGAAGGCCATTGGCACTAAGTGGGTATGCAAGCTCAAGTGTAAACTTGATTGAACAGTTGATAGGTATAAGTCTAGGCTTATTGCAAAGGGTCATGCACACAAAAGAGGCATTGATTTTGATGAAACCTTTGCTCCTACTTGTCGAATGACTACTGTTCATAGCATTTGTGCACTTGCAACTCATCATGGTTGGAATGTACATCAGTTGGACATTAAAAGAGCATTTTTGAATGGTGAAGTGCATGAAGAAGTTGTATGTTTTTCAGCCCCATGGATTTGTCCAAAAAGGGCATGAAAATGAGGTGTGCAGGGTAAAGAAGGCATTTTATGGTTTAAAGCAAGCATGACATGCTTGGTATGAAAAAATACATTCCTATCTCATTGCACATGGTTTTGAGAATAGTCCAACTAAGAGCACCTTATATGTTAAGTGTGCTAATGATGTGCTTCTGATTATTGTTGTGTATGTTGATGACATGCTGCTCACTGGTGCTCATGACACACAAATTGCTGATTTTAAAGCTGATTTGCATGCTTCATTTGAGATGTTTGATTTGGGGCATTTGCATCACTATTTGAGCATTCAGTTTATGCAAGTTGATGGTGGAATGGCTTTGTGTCAAACGAAATATATTGACACATTATTCCAGCGTTGTGGCCTTGAAGACTGTAAGCCTATTGCAACTCCTATGGATAGAAGTTTATGATTGAGTCTTCATGATGTTGGAGATGCATTTGATGTTGTTCTCTATCAGTAGGCTATTGGATGCTTGATTTACTTATGTATTACTCGGCCACATATTCAGTTTGATATCTCATAGATGAGTAGGTTTATGCATTTCCAAGGTGTCAAGCATTCGCAGGCGGTTAAGCGCATCTTTCGCTACTTGAGTGGTACCCGGCTACTTGGATTGTTTTATCCCAAGGGGGGATCACTACTGCCAGATTTGCATGCTTTTTCTGATAGTGATTTGGCTGGTTGCTATGACACTCGTGTGTCCACTAGTGGCTTTTGCTTCATGCTTGGTAGATCATGTATATCTTGGTTGAGCAAGAAGCAGTCTACTATGGCCACTTCTAGTTGTGAGGCTAAGTATAGGGCAACTTTCATAGCGAGTGTTGAGTGTGTGTGGCTTAGACACCTTATGGCTGATCTGGGTGTTGGTGAGTCTTTTGTCACCACCATCTTCATTGACAGTCAGAGCGCATTGGCAATTGCAAGGAACCTTGTGTTCCATGCTCGCATTAAGCACATTGAGATGCATTATCATTATGTCAGGGAGAGCTTCTCTGCTAGGGAGGTTAGCTTGGCATATGTGCCCACGTAGGAGATCATTGCAGACGTTGTTACGAAGGCTCTGCCTAGGGAGAAGTTTGAAGCTTTCCGCAAAGCTTTGGGCTTACTTACTTTTGTTAATTGATTCCATATAGCTTGGCACTTCCTTATACATGAGTGCTAGCTCCTTGTTCACCACATCACTCCCAGGGTGGATTCATTGATATATTTAGGTAGTGATGTGTGTGAATAACTTTAGGACCACTAGGGCACTTTTTCGCTCTTTGGAGGTTTTTTCCCCCGGCTTGTATATATGCCTATTGTCCTAATGGGCTACTTATCTTTGTACACTCTAGTGGCAATACATTTTTCAGTATTGTGTGTTGTGCTCCAAGCTTCTTCTTCTTCCTTGTGTTGTTCATGTGCTTCCGCAAACATCTAACTCCAACACACCCCACTTCCAACATCTGAATTTCTAGCCAAACATGGTTGGAACTACTATAAATTTTGAGCCACATATGATTGAACATTTGCATCAAAATATGGTTGAAAATGAGCATGGAATTCATCCCATGCATGATATACATGTTGATGATCTATTACATAATGATCTTGAAGTCAAAGGATGAAGAAAAGATCAACATTTGAAGACTTTTAGGAAATGAAGACTTTTATACATATGTACATTAATTTGTAGTTAGCTCACTTATACCTTTGTTATGGTCATGAGCTTGTACATATATGCCTATATATACAAGTAGAAAGTCAGGGAAAGTATGGGAGAGTATGAGATGAGAAGAATTAGAAGTTGTAAGAGTCATTAGACATTTTAGAAATGAGGAAGATCTCTCTCATCATTCAATTGTAAAGCTTTTCAGAGAAGAAGAAAAATTGCACCCAATCTTTTATTGAGTACTCCTTCTATGTTTAATCTTTTGTGAAATGCTTTTGTTCAAGTCTAATTCTATAGTTGATTGATTTCTGCACAAGTTTTCAAATCCTAATTGTGATCAGGCTGAGAGAATTGAGAGTAGGAACATTTACATGTGTAAATGTGAAGAAGTGAAGTTGCAAGAGGCGCAAAATTTGATGCTAATGTTTTGGTCAGTTCTCCATCCACATTGTAAAGTTTTGAGCAAGCAAGCACTCATTCTTTAAGTTGGAAGGTAAACTACCTATGGCTAAAAGCATTTGAATAAACAGGTTGTACTTTGAGAGAACTATGCATTAAAAGTTACAGGTATCAAAGTCGACTATAGAGAAGTACAGTTTTAGACATAGGTGAACTGCTAGATCATTTCTCAAGATCTATTGAATCTTTTGAGATGATTTAACTTGGAGAAGGTGCACAATCTTTAGGCGACACCTTGTACAAGATAGTTCAAAATTTGATAATCTGGTATTGGTCCTTCAAATTGGTAAAGCTTTTGAGTTATTCTTGATATATAGGTGCTCTACATCAAGGATAGCTTATTCTGTTGGACATTATCACTCTCCATCAGTGGTATCAGTGTAGGAATCATTAAAATAGAAGAAAGGAGGACCCCGACTACTGCAGTCATACAAAAATAAACAATTGAAGGTTCAAAAGGTGAAAGCCTTAAGAGAAAGTTTGAGAAGGAGGCCTGGAGCTATCAAGAAGATCAAAAGGAACTTCATTCGAAGTAAAGGTACACTTATTCCTCATAAAGCTTGAAGAATTTAATACACAGGTGAAGAAAGGATGGGAGATTCTCTTTAGAAAGAGAAATTGGATAGAGAAAACTATCCAGCTTGGTCAATGAGGATGGAAGCTCATCTCATGAGCAAAGATCTAATAGGTTACATCACAGGTGAAGAAGAAAAACCATAATTCAGAGATCCTAGTGTTCCAACTAGGGATGAACTATCATATTTGAAGACTTGGATGAAGAAGGATGCTCAACCTAGGAGCATTATCTACATGGGAGTCAATGACTAGTTGCTACCTCATTAGAGGTCTTGAAAGTGCAAGTGATATATGGAATGCTTTGGAGGAGCATTTCCAAAACACTACAAAGTCAAGGAAGGCATCTTTATGGGCAGAGTTTACCACATTCAAGAAGAAGGCATCTCAATCCATTTTTGATTATATAACAAGGATGAAGGACATTGCAGATGCATTAGGAGCAGTTAATGAAGATATTGAGGAGGATAAATTAGTAAGGCAAATCCTCAAACGTTTGAGAGGAGATGAGAAATGGAAGCCATTCATTCTATCTATTGAATTGTCACTAGATCATTTCACTCTTGATTTAAATCAGTTGCTAGGACACATGCTAACTTTTGAGCAGGATGTCAAAGGTGATGGTGATAAGAGTGTAGGTCAAGCAATGTATTCAAAGGATGAGAAGAAGAATAGCAAAGGCAAGCAACAATTAAATGAAGAAGAAGCTACAACTAGCCAAGCCAACTTCCTAAGAGGAAGAGAAGGTGGCAAAGGTAGAGGAAGAGATAGAAGCAACAAACATGGAGCCAAAGCTTGCTAGATTTGTGGTAAGACAAATCATTTAGCTCATGATTGTTGGCATAATAATGAGAACAATGGAGGATATAGTCAGAACTTTAATTCAAGAGGAAGAGGTGGTAGAAACAAAAGAGGTAATTTCACAGGTAGAGGTAGTAGAGGTTACTTTGGAAGAAATGCAGGTATAGGATTCCAAAGTCAATCCTACAGCAATACCTACTACAATTATGCTTCAGATCAGAAGGAGGTTTCAACCTTAATCACACTACAAGGAATACGCGCGCACAGCGATGGTTAAGGCGACACAATTTTGTCACTATAAAATTGCAAAACGCATCGCAATGAGCGTCGAGCACGGACCGTCGATTAAACGATGAGCCAAACGATGTTTTTTTCGACATGTGGCATGACAGGATGTGCGACGCTCGCATAGAGCACCGCTAACATGATGGTTTTAATCAGTGTCGCATAAGCGATGCTTTTTTGCATCGCATAAGCGATTTTTTTTGCGTCGCATAAGCGATGCTAAAAAATGTCGCTTATGCGACGTCAACTCTAGTGTTTTTTTTGACGCGTTAGCATCGCTTACATGACAGTCTGTTGATAGAAAAAAATTAAAATGTTGGAGGCTCTTCAATCGGCATTTTCACGCATCTGATCGAAGAGCTCTCCAACGTTCGCAATTGCCTTGCGCTTACGAGCTAAAACAAGTATATGCAGAATTTTTGTTTTGCCTAAGCTCTCTCTTATTGTCTCCCTCTGTCTCTGTTTCTCTCTTTCTACATCTTCTCTCTTTGAATTCTCTCTCTCTCTCTCTTTTCTCTCTTTATTGCAGGTTATTCAAGAAGCTAACCAAGCAAAAAGTATGGCGAACTATTGTAAGTACAATTTCTATTCTTTGTATATCATTTGAATTGTGTTATTTTCATTAGATAGCATACTCACACTTATTGATATGCACTTATATACTTATACATGATGAAGATGCACTTTCACACATATACACATATACACATGCACATACACACACATATATACAGATAGATATATATACACACATACACACATTAATATATGTAAATACATGTATATGCACATCCACGTGCATGCACATTCACATGCATGCACATGGATGCAAATGGAAATGCATCCACATACACATGCATGTTTCATACATTTACACATGCATAAACATACATTATACACATATATACACATATATAAACATATATATGCACATACGTACACACACACATATACACATGCACACACACATGCACATACCTACATATACATATATACATGCGCATACACACATATACACTTAGAGTTACACATATACATGCACATACATATGCACACACATACACATCCACATGCACATACTCATACACACATATACACTTACACATGCACATGCACATACATACATATACACACACATACACATGCACATACATACATATACACTTATGTACACACATATGAATGAATTATATAATTAAAGTATTAAAACACATCCTTAATATAAACAATAATAACAATCAATAGAACAAAACTCTTCATTACTTAATACCATACACACAATTCAAAACATAACTGAAATGAAAAAAATATATAGATAATATATATATATATATATATATACATATCAATGTAAATACATATAATCCAATGTCATAATCAACTAGAATCCTAATCATCATCATCATCATGATCATCATCATCATCAACAGCATCATGATCATCCTGATCATCCTCATCCTCATGTTCATGATCACCCTGTGACGATGAGATCGTCCCTCCTGTGTCTATCTCTCCACCTCATCCATATCTGTCTCTCCATAATACTCCTGTATTACATATAACAAACGTAAATAAATAAAACAATTAAACCATTCATAAAAATAAAATAATTATATAAAATTTAATAATACTCATAAAGGCATCAGGATGATCTCGCATATACTCGCTCAAACGTCGATATCCAAAATGTGTAGCATACTCGATCTCATGTTTCGTAGGATATCGGCCATAATCCTTTTGTTGCATTGAGACAAATAAAAAAGATTAGTTGCTTGCATTTTAACTAAAATAAAAAATATACTCACAAAAACACATATACTTACAAATGTAGCTACAAAACCATTATGGCTTATTTGGCCTAGGTGCAATGTGTGGCCTGACTCCACTCTCTTCTTTGTAGTAGCCTGTTTATTTAAGAAAAAAAATACATAAATTAAATGTAAATAATTACTAAAATATATAAAAATTGTAAATATAAACTATTGATTGGTGTACCTTCTGCTGAGGAAATGACTACTGAAGATGTAGCTATCTACGAAAAAACTGCCACGTCTCAGGTGGTATGTTGGGTCACCTCTTATTTTTTTCCACCATACAATATCTCCTGTTAATTTAATCTCAAACAGAAAAGAAAATCAGAATATATACACATATATACACACACATACACATACAGATACCCACATACACAGATACATGCAAACATATACGCATACATATATGTATACATATACACATATATATACATATAACATAAACACACATATACATATCCACATATATACGTACACACACATGCATGCATATACACTCATTCATACAAAATACATGCATTTATCCCACAATAATGTGTAGTTGTGTATATGTGAATATGTGTGTATGTGTAAATGTGTATATGTGTGTATGTGTAAATATGTATATGTGAATTTTTTGTGTATGTAGATAATCAGATCATTAATATCCAATACCATTATTTGTAGATTCTGATCAATTAGATGGAACTCCACCACCGTCTCCTCATCGTGCAACGACTATATGCTGTAAGTATATCAAACATTTAATTTTAAATATATTTGATGGATACATAACTTTTTTTTTGTTTATTATTATGTGCAGATTCTGATCAATCAGAGGGTACTCCACCACCTCCTACCCATGCAACGACTTCACATGTGTCCTTTGATAGGAATTATGATGAATTTTACTATCAAGAGCATATTATATGTTGGTGTAACTCTTGTTATGGCACGTATCGAAGATCACAATTGGAATGTATTGAACATGAGGCAGAGTATAGTACTTTTGAGCATGCACCATCACCTGGTCAACGTGATAATGCTTGGGTATGTATTTTTTATATATATTAATGTCATTACAAAATCAAATTACTGTTGATATACAGGAATACTTGCTCGATGATGATGATGATGATGATAATTTTTCTCATAATGTTAATATACCTCGTACACATCATGGACTTGTTGTTGATCAATTACAAGCAGAGGTTTCTAGAAATCCTCTACCTCCTGGTTTAGAGACTGAAACAGCTGGAGATTATCCATGGCCAGCTCGTGATCGTTCTTTAGTACAAACATATGATAGAAGAAGATATGGAGGATGGAATAGAGGACCACTTCCTTTAGATGGAGAGGTTTTCAACTTTTGGGGTAATCGCTATATGATTGCTCCATCCACTATTACTAATGTTGGTCGTGGTCTCTTTATTGTAGAGGATTTGTATGTGCCTCCAAACTCTGAAGTCACTTATGTCATTTTGTGGTCCTAAATATGGATGGGGAGATTGGCATCAACTTTCACGTTATGTTCAAAGCATGAGTACTTATGGAATATGCTTGAACGCAACATCCCTTACTAATAGAAGGATTTTACATGCAGAAAATGAAAGATTATATATTGATGGAAGACCTTACACACATGGAAATATAGCAGGTTTAATAAATAGTAGTCAAGGGTTACATAATAGTTCAAGGACTAATTGCACATTTGAGGAGCGTGAAAATAGTCATGAATCACCATACATGAGTAGACATGTATCAAGATACATATTTGTCAATGATATTACTACATTACATGCCGGTGATGAACTATTAGTGAATTATGGAGTTTTGGGCAATTGGAGTAATTCCACATTAAGAAAGGAATTATCTGGGTTTTGGGCAATTGATTCTTCCAAGGTAATATGATCTACTAAAGAACCATATATTCTTCCTAGGCATATTGAACAAGCATTTTTTTATAAAAACCCAGATGCTCATCCTTGGTGGCAAGTCATTCATGTGCAACCTAGAGGTAGATCATTGTTTGAACAGTTTATTGTTAGAGAGATCGAAGAAAGTCCTCTTGATGATTTAGCATCAGATACTGATACATCAACATTTGAAAGAGAAATTAGAATCATTATACGTGATAATGATACTAATCTTTTTTATGAAGAGGATAATTCTCTACATGATGATTCTACTGATGAGGAAGAGGAATTACCAGAAATAGATATTAATCCATCAATAGATGATGTGATTCATAAGAAAATAGATTTAACAATAGAAGAAATAAATGAAATAAATAATGATAATGAAGATGAGACTATATTGATGTCTTACCAAAATGAAGGCAATAATGAAAACATATGAGCAGATTAGATAGTAAACTCTACCCTAGTTATCGATCAATAACTTGAAGCTTTTGAATGGATATCAGATAATAAATCTTTTTATTAACTTGAATAACGATGAATCCTACTAGAGAGATGAAATCATGTTCTTTTAAGTTAGAACATGAAGCTCGGGGGTATGCCTAATTATTTTATATATAGCTTTATCTTTGAGGAGCAAATTTTTATCATGTATGTATGCATATGTGTGTGTATTCATGTGTATTATATGTATACATATGTTAGTATGCATATATATGTATTTCATGTATATGTATGTGTTTGCATGTGTGTGATATATGTATACATGTGTTAGTATGAATATGTGTTTATATGCATATGCATTTATGTAAAATATTCATGTATTCATGTAATATATGCAAGTGTTTATAATTGTGTACATGTATATATGTATACATGTCTATGTGTAAATATGTACATGTAAATATGTATGCATGTATATATATGTTTATGTGTGCATGTAGGCATGTATATGTGATGTGTACATGTATATATGTATATGTGTCTATGTGCAAATGCGTACATGTAAATATGTATGCATGTATATATATATTTATGTGTGCATTTAGGCATGTATGTGTGATGCATAATATATCTACTCCATTTTATATTTATGTATGTGTATCTACATGATGTGTATATATCTTTCTATATATTATGATCCTTGTTGATTTGAGTAGCTATATATAGAGGCATAAGGTTGGGAGGAGAGACATCTCTTTAGTAGGATGTCGGAGGAATAGATGCAATGTGTACATATACTTCAAACATATGGCTAAAAGGTTGAATTAAAGTTTTTAAATTAGGGGTTTTAAAACCCTAATATCAAAATTAGTGTTTTAAATTTAGGATTTTTGAAATAGGATTTATTTATTTATTTATTTATTTATGTGTATGCATGTGTTGTGTATGTATGTGTATCTATATGTGCATATGCATGTGTTGTGTGTGTGTGTGTATATGCATGTGTATATGTATATATGCATGTAAATATGATTATATGAGTCTATGTGTGTGTACATATAATTATGCATGTGTATGTGTATGTGAGTATGTGTACGTGTATGTGAGTATGTGTATGTGTCTATGTGTATTCATTATATGTGTGTAACTGCATGCATGTGTATGTGTGTGTAAAAATGTGCATGTATGTGTGTGTATGTATAAATGTGCATGTATGTGTATATGTGTGTAAATGTGCATGTATGATGTATATGTGTGTGTATGCATGTATTTGTACCTCTAGTCTCACTCTTTTCTCTCTCTCTCTCTGTCATATACATACATACATACATACATAAACACACATACTCATATCCACATATATATACATAAAAGCAATGCATACCGTGCATTATCGCGACGATAAGCCATAAGTGTCCGCATCTCTT